>OV884056.1:206487278-207811028 GCA_930367215.1 Pollenia angustigena | reverse complement strand
CGGATGCAATTCGGCTTCCGGAGGGCAAAATCAACAGTGGATGCTGTAAAACTAGTTGTGGAAACTGCGAAAAAAGCCATACAGGGCAAAGGCATAAGAAGGAAGTACTGCGCGATAATAACACTCGATATAAAAAATGCGTTCAACTCAGCGGGATGGAATCATATAATAACATCATTGCGAAGGCTAAATATCCCCGAGTACCTTATAAGAATAGTGAATGACTACTTTTCGGAAAGGACTCTGTGGTACGAAACAGATAACGGAAAGGTATCAACAAATATCACAGCGGGAGTCCCGCAGGGATCAGTTCTTGGTCCACTGCTGTGGAACGTTATGTATGACGGAGTGTTCAAACTAAAGGTACCCAATGAGGCAAAGATCGTGGGCTTCGCAGATGACGTGGCTGTCGTAGTCCAAGCTGGTAATATTGGTGAAGTGCAGCTCTATGCAAACGAAACCATCAGAACCGTAAAAACGTGGCTCGAATCCTTAGAGCTACAACTGGCAGAACAGAAGACAGAAGCGGTGTTGATCAGCAGCAAAAGATCCAAAGAAGTTATAAAACTTAAAATTGGAAATAGCGAAATCGTTTCGACGGATGCTATCAAATACTTGGGTGTGATAATCGATAGCAGATTAAATTTCAAAAGGCATACGGACTACTCCTGTCAAAAGGCATCTAAGGTAGTTAGTTCATTGGCTAGAATGATGCCAAATATAGGTGGACCTAGGCATAGTCGTAGACTGCTACTTTCAAGAGTGGCAAACTCTATACTTCTCTATGGAGCACCCTTATGGGAAGATTCACTAAGGTGCACCTCCAGGAAGGATATGGTATCTATCTTCCGCAGAAGTTGTCTTCGAGTTTGTAGCGGGTATCGCACAATATCCCTGGATGCAGCATGCGTGATAGCGGGTATTATTCCGATCGATATCACTGCCAGGGAGTTTTCAAAAATATACTTGGAAAAAAAGGAGAACCACGACATCCAGCCGAAAATTATTCGAGAAACTGAAAGACGAAGGTCCATACTGAACTGGCAAAGAAGATGGGAACATTCTACATGTGGACGGTGGACACATAGATTAATCCCAAATGTGGAAAAGTGGATGAATCGAAAACATGGGGAGATAGGTTATCATCTGACACAGTTTCTAACGGGGCATGGTGGTTACAGAAGCTATCTACATCGATTCGGACACGACGACACCGCGAGGTGTCCAGCCTGTCCAGATCAGGACGAAAGTGTGGAACATGCTATGTTCAAATGTGAACGATTCGAAGGGGAGAGAAGGATCCTAGAATCACAATTGGGACGCAACTTATCACCTGAAAACATCGTGAATGTCATGTTGGAGTCAGAGGAAAACTGGAACAGCATTACATGTTTCATAACAATTGTAAACAAAATGCTGCGAAGAGAGGAACAGCTCAGGAATTTAGGATCAATACAACAATGAGCTGCGAAGAAGATTAACGTGAACCAAAAAAAAACGTAAAACCAGATGGACGCGGCAAACTGTGCCACTCACCCTGCGAAGTAATACCTAACGGCAGTCCCGCAGGGTGTGGATTTGACGGTGGAGGTGGTTTTAGTCGGTAAAAATCCGACATACCCGCCTGGGACCTATTGAAGGTTTCCACCTCCAACACAAAAAAAAAAAAAAAAAAAAAAAAAAAAACATACATACATACATACATACATACAGCAAGTGGAATATGCATATATAGTTGCTATATACCACCTAGATATACGGATGATGACTTCCGAGTGATCATTATGAGACTGGTGTCCGATGCTCTCAGCAAGGACAAGGTAATAATAGCAGGGGACTTTAATGCTTGGGCTACAGAATGGGGTTGTCCAATCACTAACACAAGAGGAAATATTCTTCTGGAATCATTTAGTGCACTTGATGTTGTACTCTTAAATATGGGGAGTGAACAAACATTTAATAGAAATGGTGGAGGGTCCACAATAGATATAGCTTTTGCGAGCTCAAACATAGCTCATCGAATAAACTGGTCCATCAGTGATATTTACACACATAGTGATCACTATGCCATCATTATGGATATTGCCGATACTGTACGGCATAACAACAGCATGCAGAAACGCACATCATTAAGCTGGAAGACCAAAACCTTTGACCGCGATATATTTAACATGTGTATATTAGACAATACATTAAATGGTTCACCCGCAAACATGGCAGAACAATTTATAAACCAATTGACATATTCATGTAATGCCTCTATGAAAAGAAAGAGACAGGGCCCAAATAAAACACCAGTATACTGGTGGAACGAAGAGATTGCTCAGTTGCGCAGGGAATGCATCCACGCGAGAAGAATTTATGTAAGGCGAAGAGGCACACTGGATAGTACCTTATACCACCAAGAGCTTAAGGTCAAGAAAAAAGCGCTCAAAAATGCGATACGTCATAGCAAAAGAGCAAGTTTCTTAAAAATTTGCGACGAGGTAGATAAGAATCCTTTTGGATTGGCTTACAAACTTGTGACAAAAAAATTAAACTGTCATTTCGCTGCACCACCCAGGGAATCCGGTACGTTAGAGGGAATAGTGAAACACCTGTTTCCAGATCTTGGTACGACCCCATGGGAACACGGTTTTCCTGATCAATTATTTGACTTTCCTTTAGTTACATCATCTGAGATACAGCAAGCTGCTTCCAAATTCCATGACAGCAAATCCCCAGGACCAGATGGTATACCAAACATAATCTTAAAACATGTTGCTAAGCACTTCCCTGAGCAACTTGTTCAAATAGTTAATGCCTGCCTACGACATGGATCATTTCCAAAAATATGGAAAAGGCAACGACTCGTATTACTCCCTAAGGAAAATAAGCCCTTGGACAACCCATCGTCCTATCGACCCATATGTATGATAGACACGTGTGGGAAGCTATTGGAAAGCATTATATGCAGAAGACTAGAAGCCAGTATTGAGATGGAGGGCGGCCTTTCCGAAACTCAGTTTGGTTTCAGAAAAGTGTCAATCCACAATGGATGCTATAAAGATAGTAGTTGATACGGCTAAGAACGCTATAAAAGGAAAAAAATGGAAAAATGGCACCAAAAAATACTGCGTTGTTGTTACCTTGGACGTAAAAAATGCCTTTAATACAGCCAAGTGGAATAAAATTGTGGATGCGCTAATTCATTCAAATGTTCCAAACTACTTGATAGCGATAATCAAGGACTACTTCAGGGATAGAATACTGCTATATGACACAGACGATGGTGTTAAAGAGTATAAGGTTACAGGAGGCGTGCCACAAGGCTCGGTTCTTGGTCCAATACTTTGGAACATAATGTACGATGGAGTGCTACGAATAAAACTACCAGAAAACGTGAAAATCGTCGGTTTCGCTGACGATATAGCTTTGATAGCTGTAGCAAAACAAATTGAAGAGGCAACAACTATATCAAATAGTAGCATACACCTAGTCCGCTCATGGCTAGACTCAATGGGACTGACTCTAGCCGAACATAAAACGGAGGCAGTTCTCATAAGTAGTCGAAAAATCAGAGAGAGTATTACTCTTACGATTGGAAATTGCACAGTTGAAACTAAAGGGCATTTGAAATATCTAGGCTTAATTATCGACGATCGCCTTACCTTCAAGAAACATCTAGAGTATATAGGAACAAAAGCAAGAGGTACATGTACTGCCCTTTGCCGCATAATGCCCAATACAAGGGGTCCCAAGTACATGAGAAGAAGGCTTCTTGCAGGGGTTGTAAGAAGTATTATAATGTATGCTGCTCCTATATGGGCAGAATCAACAAAGTTTCAGCCAGATCGGTCCATAAATGGCAGGGATATGAGCAAAAACCACGACTGCCTCTAATTTTTCTAATAAAATCCCTTGTTATTGTTGAATATAAATTCATCATCAAAAATAACAGTTTTTTTTTTTTTTTGTTTTGCGTTTTATTACACATAACGAGGGGTGAGATTTTCATGCACAAAAAAAATCGAAAATATGCGCTTAAAATATGCACTAAAAAAAATTAAAAAATATGCAGTTAAAATTTAATTTCATTAAAAACAAAAAAAAATAAAATTTAGTTTATTGTTATTCAATGATCTTAAAAAACTTAATTTACTAATTCTAATTTTTGTTGGTTTTAAAAAATAAGTACTGTTTTATAAAATGTACAACTTTGTTTGTTCAGACGTAAAAAACTTATTATTTCTTAACGTCAACTGATGGTAAAGGACCATACTTGAAGAATGACAATGCATTTCAAAAATATTCATTTGCAGATCCCACTTTTATTCCAGATTAGATCAAAAATATTTGAAATTTGTTTTATTTTTTGAAATCCTTAATTTTTTTTTTGCAAACCGTTTTGTATTTTTTTTTTAATTTGTCGGGCTATTCATCCTTCTGCATTGTTTATTTTTACTTTCTGGAATATCGATTAATTTGACTTGAGTATAAAGTGAACTAAATCCCTCCCAATTAGTTATTGTTTTCCCAATATATCCGTTGATGGAAAAAAGACAATTTTGAGCTGGCGAAATGCTAATTGTCTTCTGATTTTATTTAAATTTAATATTTCTTTTCCTATTTTTAATTGCATAATCACCGGTATCAACAAGCTCTTCAAACATTCTTGAATTACTCAAAGTTTTTTGAATAGAATTCTGAAGCATCTAGCCAGGCCATCATCTTGTTGCTACTGGCTGCGATGGAAGGGAAACCAAGGAATACGTTTCATCAAAAATTGCAATATTATCGAATTGGCTTCTTATTTCCTGTGCAACGCGTATAAACGCATTGGAAGCCTTAACCATGTAAGGTGCGACATCGGCTTAAACTAGAAGGTAGGAAGTGTCTTTTGTCGAAATCTTGAAAATCTTGTATTTTATATTCCAAAAGAATTTATTTATTGATTTTAAAATTTTTTTGAAGATTTTTTTTGTGAAAAAAACAAAAATGTCAAAACATGCACAAAAATATGCAAAAAAATATGCATTTTAAACCATAATATGCATTTGCACCAAAACATACAGCAATATGCAAAAACAAATCGATGCCATTTTATCGCAAATTTAATGATACGGAAAGATAATTTTTAGACATCGTTCTTAGACTATCGACAAAAAACATGCATTTGCATGGAAATCGCAACTCTACACATAACAAATACGTACATGTGCAGCACAGTTGGTTTAACAATGTCCGTCTGTTTTTCTGTACATCTGTAACTTTTGTGAGAACTTCTCGCAGATAAATGCATTTGAAATGTTTAAACTGAACACATTGGATTATTTATTGTTTTGTCCCAAAAGGAATAAGAAATGACGTAAATTTCACTGGGCTGTAAATTAAGTTTATCAATAGATATTCACACGTACTGAAAAATACATTCAATACATTTAGCATTTGCATGATAATTTGTTTTATTTTATTTTTTTTTTTTTTTTTTTACAATAAAAGTACATACATACGAGCATTCATATAGTTTTATTAAACAAAGCTTTTGTTTAATTAATTAATTAATTTTAAACCACGTCGAAGGGGAGTTTCACTTAAAAAAAAATTATTCAATTTGATAATTTTTTTAATTTATCTTTAATATTTCCTTCTATTTATGACATTATTTTTCATGAGAATTTTAAATAATCGATCGTTAGACAAACCATATTTTTTTTTATTTTAATCGCACGCAGAAAAGGTGTTAACTATTATGACTTTATTCAAAGACCGTTTCGTTAGAAAGTTTTTTTTAAAATTTTTTTTTATTTCTCTTTTTCGTTAGTAAATGTTTTCTTACAAATTGAAAGTCATCCGCTTTTCTACACGTATTTTTTAATACTGTTCGGTTTAGTTTTTGGTAGCCAACAAAAAAGTTAAAAAATTTGGGATTTTATTTCTTGCTAAAATTGTTTTTTTTTTTTAAATAACAAGCAAGTTAAGACAAAATCGTTGTAACATTTTATTTTTTATGTGATTTTTTTCGTTTTTTTTTTTGTGGGAGTTTTGATAGAAAAGAGGTAAAAGAATTCATTTTGAGAATAGTAAGTACCCTACAATTGGTTGATACAATTTGTATTATAAATAGTTTGGATGCTAAAAATTGTTAAAGTAGTTGCAATATTCCAATTTAGCCCTTTGACGACCATATGCACTCTCTCTCTCTGTGGGGAAAATTTAAGCTTACGGGCTGGACTATTTTTTATGCCAAGCCAAGATATGAAGCTATGCTAGGCTTGCCAGACGGCCTTGATTTTTCTTGATTTACAAGAATTTTCAGTGCTCGTCAAGAACCCAGAAAACAAATTGTTTGGTCAAGATCCTTAACCAAATCTATGTAAAAAAATCTATCAAAACTACGTTTCCTTTATTCAACACTTATAATTTGACAACACTGAGATGCTGATTTGGAATAGAAACCCGTATCAACACTCTACACTAATAACCAGTGCGCGAAATTTTATGCGAATGCATGTTCTTCCTCGAAGGTTTAAATATTAAGAGAAAAGTTATTTATCCGAATCACATTTTTTTTTGGAAAAATTACCTTGATTTGTAAGTGCATATTTTTGCATATTTTTTTGTAAATGCATTTTTTTATTTGTTGTCATTCAAATAATTGCTGGGGTTCTCAAAACCAAACAAAAATGTAATAAAGGTGGAAGTACATAACACGCGTTAGTTCGTCGACGAGTATCGTGCGTTTTAAAACTTAAGCGCGTAGAAAATTGCAAGTTACACAACCCGCGTTACAAAAGCCATTCCTGTCAGCTGTTTTTTATTTGTTTACTTATTTGTGCATTGAAAACGGGTTTTATAATTTATTATTTTATTGAATTTATTCTTTTTATATAAATATTGTATGTTTTTAAGCTCTTCAATAAATGTTTCCTTCATGATTCACAAATTTGTTAAATTTTGCTTTTTATTGTCAGCTGATTACTTGTCAAAAATACAAAACGCGTTAAAAAGTTCAAAATTAACCAACTTTCTGGCGCAAACGCGTCAAAATATTGTGCATGTAGCTTGTTTAAACAGAACTGAGTCTTCAACTTCAAGCAAAAATTTTAAAGCCCATAATTAAAACGTCGGCAGTAACTTCAAATTCTCTCTCATTTCTTTCGTTTTCTTTCGTTCTTATTTTTCTTTGTTTACAAAATGTATGAAATTGAATGAAAGTATGGTAGCATTGTTAAGAGAATAAGTGTCTATATGTGAAAGCATTAGAAAAAACGTCGTCAAAATAAAATTGATTTTATTTCTCGACCGCATTATCTGGTATAATTTTATGTCAAACTGTATGAAAAACATCGTTCAGCCCCAGTTCTGTTTCATCATTAATCCACAAATGTGCCGATCTTCTAAAAAATACCAGACAGACACCTGTCCTCTTGTTTTTCTAATGAACGATAGAGGGAGAATATTATTATTTACTTACCCTGTTAAACACGTTTGTTTTACTTTTGTTGTACTGACCACGTTGTTTACAGAAGAACTCTCAATTAAAAGACACCAGCAGCATGACCGATATGGCTTCGCAATTATTTTACTTTTAAAATTTGATGTATTTAAATTATTTTAACAAATAGAAAATGGGAATTGCTTAACAAAACAAGCCATTCATTTTTTATAGATAAGTAAAAAGTTATTTTTGGTAGTTTAATTATATAAAATAACTGAATATTTCTTTGTTTTTACGGAATATGTAGTTAATTTTTTGACAGTTAATTTATATAAAACAACTGAATATTCCTTTGTTTTTTTTTCGGAATATATGGTTAATTTTTTGACAGTTAATTTATATAAAATAACGTTAAATTCATTTGTTTTTACGGAACATGGAGTTGAATTTTTGACAGTAAAAATTAAATGAACTATTCGTTACTTTAAATTACATTTTCATTTAATTTTCCATAAAGAAAAATTTGACTCAATCAACGGACAATATTAACTCCAACTTAAAATCCGTATTAATATGCACTTTGTTTTTTGAATAACTGTTAGAATCAGTTAAAAATAAATTTGCTTGGAATTTTAAGTATTTATTTATTTAAAAATGACTGAACGGAATACTTCTTAAATAAACTACAGTCCGTTACTGTAATAATATTGTGAGTGTACCAACCTACACCATATGAATTTCACAATGTTTATTTTAGCGTTGCCCAAATTTTTTTAAGCTACATAAAATATTTGAATACCGTTCTTAATATATAAATAAATCAACTTTGCCCACTTGTCCAATCCCGTCCACATTTTGTCGGATGTTGTGTATTTATTACCAAGATGCTTGTACCTAATTTGGAAACTTTGGGTCTTTCCGTTCTTGGGTAAAATTAGAGGCAGTCGTCGTTTTTTGCTCATATCTCAGCCATTTGTGGACCGATCAGGCTGAATTCCGAAAGCAATCAATTCCGCACTATATGTGACATAAATAAATAACTACCAGGTCCACATCATACCTGGGGTTTTCGGAAAACCCATTTCAATGGACACACAGACGGACGGATAGATAGGCATAAACTTTGCTCCTCATAAGGATCCAAAATATATAAATATATATATATATATTATATATATATATATTTATATATATATATATATATATATATATATATATATACATATATATATACTTTATATTGTCTAAGATCAATATTCTAGAAAAAAAAACAAATACAGCAAGTCAGTTTTCCTTTAAATAATAAATGCCTATTTTATACATTTTTAAAGCATATTTTGAATATTTTGCAGCAAAAATAAATGCATGAAATTCCACTTCCCACTAATTGCACAAGCCTGCGAAATTATAGTTTTTGAAGGTCGTTTTCCCAAACTGTTATTATTTGTGTAACTAACGGGAAACGTTATTGATATGATGCATATCACGTCACATTTACGAGATAACGGTACATTTGTGTTTTTCGATATATACTTCTCTTTCGGCAATAATCCACAAGGAAATGCTGGTTTTATTCAAGGCTTCTTCATTTCGCATCGAAAAGTGGCTGATTACCTTTGATCGGATAAAAAATGTTTGAGATATCTTCTATGTATATAATTTCGTTGTTTGTCCGGATGTATGTCCGGTTCTCTTTCCGCGGCTTTCTGAAGCCGTCTGACGTCGCAGAAAGATGAAATTTGGCATACGTAAAGCTCATTTGCTCCACTGGTGCAAGACGGAGGCCGATTTTTGATTTTCGGTCTGTGGGCGTGGTCATTGAATAAACCATTCACTTTTTCTTATATTTTTTGCAGGAAACTTTTGCGTTTTCCTAATGACACTTTTTATATTTAAAGCCCTCTGTTTGAGGAAGATCATAGCATTGTCAGATTCCTAATTTTCGATCTCCGGGCTGTACATGTGGCTTATTTCATCATAAAACCCTCAATTTTGCATTATGTATTTTTGAAAGAATTTTTATATTTTCGATATTACAACATAAAATTTTATGCGAAATTTTACGAAAAACTTTCGTTGTCTATTATTTCGAAACACGTTTTTACGAATATTTCGTGCGATGTATTTCAGTTTTCGTATAAATAAGCAGAGATTTTTTCGGTGTTTGTTATCAACTGTTTCATACGTTTACATTTTACTATACTTCGGTTTGGTGGATGGTTTATAACCAGAAATATGTAAAACGCCGAGGATTTAAATCAGAGACCGTAAATATATATAAGATTGATTATTCAATTGTTCGTTATTTTGTTCAACATTTTCCTATAAAAAACAAATTCCGTTAAGGGAATGGAAAGACCTCTCACAGTGAATGACCTGCACCCGATTCTATTTTTAAAATCATTGAAGGGACCTACAGTTTAATGCCGGCAGCGAAAGGCTAATGCAATAGCATTATTGTATTATTTAGAGGGGGCCGCACATATCATTCTCAGTTCAAGCTACCAGTACCATTGACAGAAACATCAACTTCAAATATGAGAACAAATTCAGTGGATGCAAAGCAGATAATAAAGGCAAGGTTAAAAATTTGGGATGAGACAACAATGGCACCTACCTATGCATTTAATGCTATTGACAAGTTGCTTAAAACATTGATGAAGAATAACAAGCCTTTTGGAGGTAAAGTTGTGCTTCTTGGAGGAGATTGTCGCCAATATTTACCAGTGGTACCACATGCTCACAGGACGGCCATTATCGAATCATGTATTAAGTTTTCTAATCTTTGGTCCAACTTAAAAATTTTACAGCTTAAAGTCAATATTCGTGCAGTGGATAATATTTACAGAGATTGGCTTTTAAAAATGGGGAATGGTGAACTCAGTTCGGAATTTGGAGAGGACATTATTGCATTACCAAACGAAATGCTGGTTGAAAACTCAATCGTTAAAAATATCTTCGGTGAATGTTTAAAGCCGTCTGATGTAGAACAGTATTGTAAATATGCGATTTTATGCCCTAAGAATGATGAAGTATGCCAAATTAATGAAGAAGTACTAAGTCTTTTTGAGGGTGAATGTTTTACATTTTTGAGCGTTGGCACGGTGGAGAGCAATAGCATAGCTGATCGGGAAAATTATCCGGTGGAGTTTTTGAACATTCTATCGCCATCTGGAATGCCTCCTCATAAGTGGCAAGTCAAGGTGGGAGCCATTATCATGCTTCTGAGGAATTTAAACACTAAAAGAGGGCTATGCAATGGCACAAGACTGCAAGTTACACAATTGTCACAAAATCTTATATGCGCAACTATATTAACCGGCACTGCAAAAGGCAATCCTGCATTTATTCCGAGGATTGATTTGGCTCCCATAAATCCCGACCTACCATTTATTTTGCGTAGGAGACAGTTTCCTATAAAGTTGGCGTTTTCCATCACCATCAATAAAGCTGGGAGGGTATGTTAAAAAAGGGTTGCTCCTCAGTATTTTCAAAAAATGTTGTTTTTAAAGAAGTATGTATTATAATTTAGTTACTTTCTTATTGTTATTTTTTACATATTTTACTTATTGTTATTTTTAACAAATTTTTTCTTCATATACATATTAAATGTATTAAAACATTGAATAAAATTTTTTTGTTTTATTTCTTTTATGAGCGTTACTATGTTAGTTATTATCTAAAAGATTTTTATGCCTGGCAGGGACAGGCTTTGTGACTAGTAGTGGATAAAATCTCAGATATTATAAAATTGTTAACATTTTTCAACAATTCGGAAGATGATTTGATTTCATAAATATCTAGCCATATTGGACCAAAATTTAATAAAAACTAAAAATTCTATTTCCAAAAAAAAAAAACGGCGCGCAATATAAAATAAAAAATAACAAGACCAATAAATATAAACAACTTATTTTAAATCGAAACATAATCACTCCTATTGTGAATAACAAGTGGAATGTTTGTCCCCATGAAATTTTCATTCCCCTCGAAGGGAAAAAAGCAATCGTGAATCTCATATGAAAAATTTTTCACGCTGTCAGTTCCAGTGAATGTAAAAAAAATAAGAAAGATTAAAAAAATTAAATATCAATGAAATTTTTGTTCAAAAATATACAAGTATGTATATATTTTAAAGAAAAGTTAAAATAATAAAGCAAAATATTTAGTATTGGAGGGAGAGTTTGATTACAACGTTAGTTTTTTGCACTTTTTAAATTTAATGTAGTAAAAAAATTTCCAAAATTCGGCCACCAAGTCAATCGAAAGCTTCACAAATCCGCGGGCAATCGTCCTGTTGTTTTGCATTTTGTTGAGCAATATATAGGGGTGTGCCTTATTAACTTTATTAACCCTTAATATTCGATTTATAGGAGGAGCTACTTACATACATGTTCTGTTCCCTAGCAAAAATAAAGTGAGAAAATCTAAGGGAAATGTGAACAAATTCGAGGGAAAAATTTTTTCACGATAAGGGGAATTTTTTCCTGTGAAAATTTTTTCACGTTATTATTCTCCTTTGAATTACATTTTTTCATGGGAGTTGTTCATGATCGCAAATATGTGAAAAGGGGAAAAATGACGAGGGAAAAATTATTCACGATAGGGGTGAATATTGTATACCTATTTGTATACCTACTTGTTCCTTCTATAACTGTTCTATCAGATCCGGTAATTTAATCGTTAAAAAAACTACATATTTCAATCATTTTTTGAGCCATGATAATAAATAAATGGTTAAAAATATTGTGAGCTTGTAGGAAAGTACTATTGAAAGAGAACTATTGCCGTCGTTGTTAACTAAACAATTTTTCTATTCAATAATTGTTGTTGAACAAACCTTGTTAAAAGCTTGACACATTTATAGAGTTATTATTTTATTCTCCAACAATATTATAAATAAATAATTATTTGTGTGTGTTTTTGGTCATAATTACAGTTTTGACAACAATTACAATTATTTTTTTAATTTTTTTTTATATCCAACTAAACATGGATAAAAAAATTAAATGTATGTATATGAAACTTAAATTGGTGTTAATTTACATACAGTGTATCACTAAAATAAGTAAACTCTTCATATTTTGCGTCATAATCAAGTGCCTTAACTTCGATCACGTTTTTTTTTTTAAAGCTTTATAAGAATATGTTAATTTTGTCATCACAGAAGTAGGCCCAACTATAGTATGCATAAGCCGCTCATTGAAAAATAAAAAAAATATAATTTTTAACTTAAAATGTTTTTTTTTAAATAAACAAAAAGAATTAAATCAAATAATAAATGTAAAAAAACATTTAATGCGCAATAAAAATCAGAGTTCAGAAAAATACACACGATTGTAGCTTATATCGTGTGCTTGTACGGAAAAAAGTACATGTTCGATTTTAGCTTAATTTTATTTAAATCATTTAAACTTTTTTTATTGCTTGTGAACTATTTTCGTTTATTTTTATTTATTTCGTATAACTGTTAATATATCGTCCCCTCAATATAACAATAGCGTATAATTTTTTTGGGGTTTTGAGAAAATCGTGTTTAAAGTTTTTGTCAAATCGGATGTCTATTAAAACCTCAATATCGCGATAAAAAAAATACTTCATATTGGATTATTCCACGAATACATAATACCGTTTCTTGTCTTTAAATTGACCAATTATTTTTATTCAACGCATCCTTTAAGACCCTAACTATTTTATTCAAAGTGCAAGTCCTCTACATAGTCTATTTTATTTTTTAAGGAATTCGTATGATGTATCTGATACACTATTTTATTTTGTATGGTATACGCTGTTTTATTCGATAATTTTACGGTATTTTTATTAAAATATTCGATCTCAAAAATATCAATTTGTAACATTATAAAACCGCGATTAATTCATAGTTTTGTTAATTCAGTGGCACATATTCATTACTTTCCAATTTGGGTTATTACAAACAAAAAAATAATGACAAATTAAGGTATACATTGCGTAAATCAAAAATATCTAGAAGTTCCCCTGCTACATCGGGCTCATCTAAATAATTTCGCTTCTTTCTACCTTGTAAGTTAAAAAAAAAATGACTGCGAGCCACGAGGAATTTCATTCTTATAAACAAAAAATTATGACAAATTAAGGTATACATTGCGTAAATCAAAAATAACTAGAAGTTCATTAGTATTCTTTCTCTTCCTCTGCTACATCTGGCTCATCTAAACAATTTCGCTTCTTTCCACATTGTAAGTTAAAAAAAAATGACTGCAAGCCACGAGGAATTAAATTCTTCTTGCGCACATACGCTATTGTTATATTAGGGGACGATATAATGTTTGAAATAAATTTTGGTTGTAACAATTTTTGTCGTTTTTATTTGTGTGTATTGATCATATTTTTCCGATCACTAACGGATAATGTTTTAATAGATATAATCTAACCTTGAAGTAACAAACTCCTCTATCTTTTAGGCTTTTTTCACTGATCCACATTTTACATTTACCATCAAAGATGTAGAAAATGTGAAACAATCGTTTACATTGCTCATCACATCTTACATCTACCATCAAACAAAACTGTCACCATTTTTGAAAAAAAAAAAATGTTTTTAAAATAAAAAATGTTTTTATCTACAAAAGTACACAAAAATGTATTTGAAGTTTAATTTGTTTAAAAATAAAAAAAATACTTAACAAAAAAACATTGCAATAAAGGATAAAACTTAACAGTGATGCCACGTTATTTAAGAAACTACAGCCATTTTAAGTTTTTTCAAAACTTTTCGAATAATTTTTTATTCTTTATTGAAAAATGAAAAAAAGTTGTTCAAAAATTCGTTTAATTCTTGTTCGAATAACAGCACAACTTGTGTGTCACCTAAAAATCAAAAATTGATCAAATTGCCGTCATTAAAGGGTTCGAGTTCGGTTTGTGCTTTGTTGGGATACAGACGTGTATTTTTAGCCCCGCATACGATTTGAACTATTAATTAATCACATTTGATTTTGTAATACATAAATATAAGCAGCGAATGGACGCTTAAAAAAAAATAATATATTTTGTTATTGAAATTACTTAACATAATAGTGAACAATTTAAAACGATAAAATAAAATAAAATAAAATAAAACAGTAAAAATATATATGTATGTACGTTTGAATGTTCATACATGTGTATACATATTCTGAACAAAAACATTTAAATTTAAATTTCTTGTTTTTTGTTGTTGTTGTAAAATACAATAAATAATAAAAATATTAAAGCAAAGCAAAACGGTGAAAAACAAAAACAACTCTTTGCATGAGTACGAACAGTGAAACAACACTAAGACAAAATGAAAGAAACGTTTACGTTTTAGTTCAGGCAAACGAAAATAATGTAGAAATAAATAAAACAAAACAAAACAATATAAACTATTTAACGGCTAAGCCAATTATTCGAACACGTTCCCTATCACCCTCGGTGTTTACGAAAACAGTGGATAGTGACTCATTAAAAAAACTACAACTAGATTTGGTGACAAGTGTTGCCATCCCAGCAAGTATTGCCGTGACGTCAAAAACAAATTTAGTGGGAAATGATACCATGAACTCAAACACAAATGCAATGGAAAACCCCCCTGTAAAAAGTTGTCAAAAGCCTACAGTACAAGTTGGTATGGACAGGTACATAACAGTGCTTAAACGGGGACGCAGCCCTACCTCTGCAGCAGTTGCTTCGGCCTCAAAAGTACCATCTTTTGATAAAATAAATACTCAAAATCGTTTTGCAATTCTGGAGGATGAATCCTCTGAAGCACCAAACGTCATTAAACCATCCAAGCCTCCCCCGATATATCTAAGGGAGCAAAATTCAAATGAGCTCATAAAGAGTTTGATATCGGTGATAGGTGAAAATTCGTTTTACGTAGCGGCTATAAAGCGTGGAAGTATAAACGAGACAAAAATACAAGTCAATAATGAGAATGATTTTCGCAAAATAGTAAACAACTTTGAAACGCTTAAAAAAAACTTTTATACCTACCAACTGAAAAGCAGTAAAGGTCTACAGGTAGTGATTAAGGGTATTGACTCATGTGTGGACCCAGAAGAGGTTAAAACATTCCTAGAAGAAAAAGGCTTCAAGGTAAAACATGTAGTAAATATTAAAAATTCCCCAACCACTTTTTCGAGTGGAGTTTGAACCCGGCGACGTAAAACTTAAAAAAAACGAAACACATCCTATTTACAATTTAAAATATATTCTCTACAGAAGAATAACTATGGAAGAGCCGCACAAAAAAAATGGACCTGTTCAGTGCTTAAACTGCCAAGAATTTGGCCATACCAAGGCATACTGCTACTTACCCCCTGTCTGCGTAGTATGTGGTGAACTACACGGTACAGTTTCTTGCGATAAGTCTAAAACCGACCCCAACGTAAAAAAATGTAGCAACTGTGGCGGTAATCACACTGCCAATTATAGAGGAAGCCCAGTATATAATATTGTCAAGCAGACGGTTGGACCGAAAACAAATACCCCTCAAATGCAGGTTGCAAATCAGGTAAACACAAATGCAATTCAAGCCCCCAGCCTAGTAATAACAGAACTTCTTACGCTAACGTCCTAAAATCAAACCATCAGCCAATGCAAGGTGCCTCGCCAAGTAATGATGAAACTCCGGTTTCTAATTTAAGTCGTTTAGAAAAAACCATGGAAACATTAGTGCAAACAGTAAATAATTTTACGAACACAATGGGTAATATGATGCAGGAAATGCTTAGAATGCAATCGATGTTATTGCAAGCTGTACTTAATAAACCATGAACTGTTTAAAAATTTGTTTTTGGAACGCAAACGGCATCCGCCAACATAAAAATGAATTAGAATACTTTCTTAAAAATAAACAAATTGATGTCATGATGATTTCTGAAACTCATTTGACCTCAAGAAATACGTTTAAAATCAATGGTTATATACTATATGATACCAAGGACCCTCGAGATAGAGCTTGTGGAGGTTCTGCCATCTTAATAAAAACTCGAGTCAAACACTACATTATGTGTGATCACCGTGAAGACTATCTGCAAGCAACGACTATTTGTGTTGAGGAGCTAAATCGAAACATAGTAATTTCTTCTTTATACTCTCCACTTAGATTTTCCATATCAGAAGGCCAATATTATCAATATTATAAATCATTAGGACCCTGTTTTCTGGCCGCTGGCGATTATAACGCTAAACATACCTTCTGGGGGTCACGACTTATAACACCAAAAGGTCGTGTTTTGTTAAACACAATCTCTAAAATGGGTTTAAATGTGGTTGCGAGCGGGCAACCAACATATTGGCCTACTGATCAGCAAAAAATTCCAGATGTTATCGACTTTGGCGTGGTTAAAAACATCCCCACAGAAACGATTCATGTTGAAGCTTCCTTAGAATTATCATCCGACCACACACCTACAATTGTTACTATATCGAACCCAAATAGAATTGTATTTCCGTCAGGTTACTTAGCGACGCCAGCCACACAAATAAATTGGTTAAAATATAAAAAATTTCTCAGTGCCCATTGCACAGAAAATATTCCGCTTAGTACACCGGAGAATGTGGATCTCTCTCTTGTTAACTTTGACAGTTATCTTAAACTAGCTGTTCAACACTCCAGCGTTACCCCCAAAAAAAATAAAAATAATAAAATATGTTCTTCAGATGTCGAGCGGCTCTTGACTGAAAAAAGGAGAGTTCGAAGAGAGTGGCAACTTTACAGATCCCCGCAACTTAAGATTTTATTAAAAGAATGCACAAAAAGGCTAAGAAAGTTACTACAGAATCACTTGATGCAACTCCACAATCTGACTACTCATTATGGCGTGCAGCTAGAAATCTAAAAAGGCCAGTTATATCTAAGCCACCATTAAGAAACTTGAATGGTAGTTGGGCAAGAAATGATAATGAGAAAGGAAACCTGTTTGTAAATCATTTGAAAAACGTATTTACACCAAATATATCTCACAATATTGCGGTCGAGTTACCACCTGTTGATGCTAGAGCAGCTATTCCCCTCAGATTTGAGATAAGAGAAATCGAAAAGGCTATTTGTGACTTAAACACTAAGAAGGCACCTGGTATTGATAAAATCAGTAATAAAATGCTTTTGGAGCTACCTCGCATAGCAAAGAAAATTATTCTTTTTATTTTTAATGCTATTTTACGCCTTGAATACTATCCAGAAAAATGGAAGGTTTCCTTAGTTACCATGATACCAAAGCCAGGTAAAGATCATACAAAAGTTGAGTCTTATAGACCTATTAGCTTATTATCAAATATGTCAAAGCTGTTTGAGAAATTATTAGTTTCAAAATTAACACCAATTTTAAGTGAAAATAGATGTATTCCAAACCATCAGTTCGGATTTAGAAGAAAACACAGCACAATCGAGCAGACTCATCGAATAGTAAATGTCATAAGAAAAGCATTTGAAGAAAAGAAATATTGCTCAGCACTCTTCATCGATGTTTCGCAAGCTTTTGACAAAGTTTGGCATGAAGGCTTATTACACAAATTGAAGCAAAATTTACCAGCAAACACACAAGCTGCTAGAAAGCTACTTAGTCGGTCGTCAATTTATTATTAAAGAAGGAAATTTCTTAAGTTCACCTCAGCCCATTGCCGCTGGAGTCCCACAAGGCAGCATCCTGGGCCCCCTATTATACTTAATTTATACTTCGGACATGCCAACAAGCAACTACACACAAACTTCAACATTTGCAGACGATACAGCTTTTCTAAGCGTCCACGAAAATCGTTATGAAGCATCACGTTACTTACAGCAACATATATTTCAACTAGAAATATGGTTAAGACAATGGAGGATAATGGTCAATGAGCAAAAATGTGTACATATAACATTCACTTTGCGCCGGGAATCTTGCCCCCCTATTACAATCAATAATCAAATAATTCCTCAACATTCGCATGTTAAATATCTCGGTATACATCTGGATCGGCGATTAACGTGGAAATGCCATATAGAGGCAAAATTAACTCAAATGAAACTAAAAGCCATTCAAATTCATTGGCTTATTGGAAGAAATTCTGTCCTTAGTCTCGATTGCAAGCTTCTACTTTACAACTCTATCTTAAAGCCTATCTGGTGCTACGGTATTCAACTATGGGGCACTGCCTCGGCCTCTAATATCGACAAAATTCAAAGGCGCCAAAATAAACTTCTTCGAATAATCACAGCCGCTCCCTGGTATGTTAAAAACTCAAACATTCATAAGGATCTCAATGTGCCATTAGTGAAATCTATGATTACAAAATATGCAATAAAATATTTAAAAAGGCTTGAACAACACCCAAATCCACTAGCTCGAAATATTTTAAATCATGGCGGCCACACTCGCTTAAGAAGAAGAGACACTGCAGCACTTACCCAATTAGATGAGCGATAAACACCTATAAAAGTGAACATAACCCGTGATGAAGAAAATTTTGTCTGGCACTGGCAGGAGATAAAATAACGTATTAGGTTAAGATTTGATGAATTATTGTTAGTTCATATTTAATATATGAAGATTCAATAAAAAAATAATGACAAAAAAAAAAAAAAAAATTAAAGGGTTCACTGTTTGTCATTTCTCCGTTAATGTCAGTTAAAAAAAGAAACATATAGAGACGGGTTAGATGAAATTACCCAGCGAGAAAATGTTATCAATAAGAAACGAGAATGTAATGCATATAGGTATTGATTAATATTTGATTCCAGAACTCAACACAGAACATGTCCTAGGATTGTAATAAATTATTTAAATGCATACTGGGAATGACTTAAATTATTTAAAAAAATACGAATAATTGTCACGAACAGAAGAAAAAACACGAATAATTGTTACCAACAGAAACAAGTTAGAGTGCTATATTCGGCTGTGCCGAATCTTTGATACCCTCCACCGACACTTCTAATGTTTTAGGACTAATATCTGTATGATGTCTATTTATTATTATAATCTTTGTAAAAACAGACATCTGCATTAAAATTTGTTGCGGTTTAGACCTACATATGTATATAAAATTATTGATCGACAATCAGAATCAATTTTAAAAAGTTTGAGTAGAATATCAGTTTAAGATCAACTTAAATGATTTTCAAGAGAACAAATTATATAAAAGCCATGGTAAGCTATGAACCAATCATCCCAAATTCTGCAGAACGATTTCTGGTATTAAAAAACATAAATTTCAATACAGCGGTGCAATTAGTTTAAGCGTTTCAAAAGGCTGCTAAAATGGAATATAAGGAAAATTATGGACCGTATATCACAAAATTGCATAACATTTTTTCTGGCCATATGAAGCTAAACTGGAAGAAAGTTTACCGCGTATTTAATTATTTTACCAGAGTGGGCTTTATATGAGGCCTATGGTAAGCTATGCACCGATCTTCACCAAATTTCACAGTGTCATTTCTAGTTCTATAAAACTGTGATGTATCAAATTTTGTTATGATAGCGTTATTTTTTACGTTTTTAGGCGTACTTAGCTGTTTTCCGGGAGTAAGGTTTATATGGGGCCTAGGGTAAATTATGAACTGATCTTCACGAAATTTCACAGTCTTATTTCTAGTCCTGTAAAACTTATATGTTCCAAATTTTGTTATGATAGCATTATTTTTTACGTATTTAGGTTTACTAAGCTGTTTTCCGGGAGTAAGGTTTATATGGGGCCTATGGTAAATGATGGACCGTTCTTCACAAAATTTTAAGGTCTTATTTCTCGTTCAATAAAACTGTGATGTACCAAATTTTGTTATGATAGCATTCTTTTTTACGTTTTTAGGCGTACTAAGCTGTTTTCCGGGAGTAAGGTTTATATGGGGCCTATGGTAAATTCTGGACCGATCTTCACGAAATTTCACAGTCTTATTTTTAGTTCCAAAAAATTTTGATGTACCAAATTTTGTTATGATAGCATTATTTTTTACGGATTTAGGCGTACTAAACTGTTTTCTGGAAGTAGGTTTTATATGGGGCCTATGGTAAATTATGGACCGATCTTCACGAAACTTAACAGTTTCATTTCTAGTCCTATTTAACTGTGACGTGCCAAAATTTGTTATGATAGCGTTGTTAGTTAGGGTTTTAGGCTTACTATACTGTTTTCCGGGAGTAGGGCTTATATGGGGCCTAGGGTAAATCATGGACGGATCTTCAAGATATATTACAGCGTGATTTCCAGTTAAATAAAACGAACTGTTGCGAAATCTTATATCATTCTGCGCATTTTTCCACCATTTATGTTAGTTTTTGTAACAAAATTATCAATTTTTTTTAGGTGGTGGTTCCACATTTTGATTCATAGCTCAGATACTATTGAACCGATTTTGCTGGATTTCAATCCCAAACTGCTTAGGATAACTACAAGCAATTTGACACCAAGTTTGTTTATTTCTTTTGAGTTTTTCGAAAGTGAGCGTGTTTTCAACAGACGGACAGACGGACAGACAGACGGACATGGCTAAATCGACTTAAAATTACTTAAGGACCCAGAATATATATACTTTATAGGGTCTGAGATGAATAATAAAAAAGTTTCACACGGAATGACAAACTTAATATACCCTCTTCACAACTAATTGTGGTGGAGGGTATAACAATACATTCCTTGTTCTGCAAATGTAAGAATATACGTGGTAATTAAATCATAAATATTGTGTCAATAAAATTACCTTCTCGATTCCCATGAGTGCATTATTTTCGAAAGAATTCTTTTAGTTATTTATGTAATCAATTCCTTATTTTCCCACTGGGAACTGTGCAACAAAACAACAATTGAATAAATGTCTAATTGGTTCATGGAAAAACACATTGATTTAAAAGTCAGTGTTGCCAGTTGAAGGAAGGGAAAAACATTTAGGAAAGATAAAATCAAAAATAACCATGAAAAGTAAAAGCAACAAGATAAGAAAGTACATTAATGTTAAAATAACAAAAAAAAAAAAAAAAAAACAAATTTGACCTTGTTTTCAATGTAAATTAATTGTTTTCAATGTGAATTTTAAAAATTCAAAAACCTTCAAATAAATTTTTTGGAAGTAGTAGGTATATAGAAAAAGTGATTAATAAAAAAATTCAAATTGCTTTTCAAATTTCATACATTATTGCAAAGGTAACAAAAAAAATTACATCAATTTACTTAAGTGGCAACATTGCTATTGTGTACCCTACAGATAAAATTGGACTACGTGGTTCATTAAGGCTTAAATGGAATACTTACAACATGGTTCAATGTACTGTAGTATGGACCATGTTATAAGAAATTAACATGCAGTGCTGCCAACAACTGCATGATGTGTTATTTTCTATAGTTTACAGTATTACACATTGTAGGCCTGATGGTGTCCATTATTAATTGTTTATTTAAAAGTGAAAGCTTGTGAAATTTGTGGAAAAAAGGTAAAAAAATAAAAATACCAAGTAAATATATAATATATAAAGGCGATTAGTAAGAAATGAAAAAGAAAAATGCTTAAACTACCCCTTAAGTGTACTCTATACTGTAGTAACATGGAGTACTTTTAAAACTAACCCACTTTAGTACTCCATGGAGTAGTTTAGGGACTACTTCTGTGGGTCATATGGTCCCCTCCTAGGACATCGTAATGTTAAATGGACCACCTTTTACGCATATATTTGGAGTAGTTTTGGAGTACTCCTACTCCTTTATGGACTACTCTTTACATGCATGTATGGACTAGTCTCGTTATCTGCAGGGTAATTATAAAAAAAATAAGAGAGAGTGAAAACTGTAAAACAAATGAAACGACCCTGCAAATAATAGGACCAGTCCAAACACGCGTGTAAAGGGTAGCCCACAAATGACTAGGACTAGTCCAAAAGTAACCCAAACGTATGGAAAAAACATGGTCTATTTAACATAACGATGTCCTAGGGGAGGACCATATAACCCACCTTTGAACTACTAAGGAGTAGTTTTAAAACTACTCCATGGTATACACAACAGGATTAGTTTTGAAGTTTAAGTTTAAAAAAGAAAGCACGTCGTTAAAAAACGAAGACATGTCATCTCACTACAAACACTTTTTAACAATGACATGGTCCATGCTTGCATTACATCGGATCAGTCCATGGAGTAGTCCATTTTATCAAAATGGATCAGATGGTCAATATTTTTTGCAGAAGAAATGCGCTTACTATTAGGACGAATAAAACAACAGTTTGTTCACTAGTCTCTATTTTCTTTGAAAACGAACTGCAATGAATCAACAATTAAGGCACGTTTTCACAACTTACCGATAGCTAAAGCTCAAATTAGACGTGACGTTACCATAATGCCACAGCCAAAACGGCGAATTTAGAAACCAAAATGGAAAGTTCAAATTAGACGTAACATAAACATAATGCCACGTCTAATTTGAGCTTAAAGTAGACTTCAACCGGCCTTATCAAGAGTGTTCCATTATTAAAACTTTACTTTAACCTAAAGTGAGCGTTGAAGAATATTAAGGTTCATCCTCCTTGTAGGTAAAGGTAAAGTTGTAATAATGGAACACTTTTTATACGGCCGATAAAATCCTACCTTTAGCTATCGGCAAGTTGTGAAAACGGGCCTAAATGTGTCTATAAATGAAGTTATTCATGAAGCCCTTTAGTCTACATTAAAGATAACATCATTTTGACATTTAGCGCGATATATGTCACAATATTTATCTCTGGTATAGACGGACAGTTATAAAGGACCGACTAAAATATAATATGATTTCAGGTGACAACAATTTGGTTGAATTCAACACATGTATGTACGTTTAACATAGTTAAGTTAGCCATGACCATATGAAAACATATCTTTTCTCTGCGTGTTCAGAAAGTTATGTATGCTGCCTTCAAAAAACCTTAATAGACACTACAAAATTTATTTTAATTGAAATTGCAAAATCTGAATATGTTGAAATATTTATTGTTTACTAACAAAACAAAACTATTCAACATACAGCAAATTGCATCAGTGAACTTGACAATTGAATTTGATAACGAAAGTGTGATGCCATTCATCACAATCAACCATAAGCACGAGATCACACACCAATTACAGAGATAAAAATTATAGAACAATTTACGCAAGTTATTTAAAAAATAAGAGACTCACTTAAGGATTACAATGTATACGATAAACTACAGGCCACAAGAAAAATACATTCCGTCGGTTGACAATTTAATTGTCGTATGTGGATTTTTTGCGGTTTTGAGCAAAGATCGATTCCTTTGGTTTTCCGATCTTATCTTTCATTTGGCGCAATCAGTTTTTCGATACCCCATACGGTTTTCGAGATATGGAGTGTTGAGTTTGTCGGATGTGGTATTTGCTGAAGCAATTTTCAAACTTCAAACTTAATTTAACCGAAACTTTACTATTTCATTTGTTTTTCTAACTCGTTTTCTACGGCAGTAAACAAAATTAATTTATCTTTAAAATACGGTACATATAAGCGTTGTCTCTTTCTGAATGATTACAGTCGAATTCGGTTGGCAGAAACTTTTCGCTAGAATAGAACACATTTGCTTTAAAAGTTTTTGGTAGGAAATTGATGTTTACCGGCACCAAAATAGTTAAAAGGGTATTATGCGTTTGTGCTGATGTGTGTTACACATAAAAATATCAGTCCTAGACCTACCATTTTGTAAACCGATCGACTCAGAATGAATTTCCGATTCGTTCTAACAATGTCCGTCCGTCCCGCTGGCTGGCTGGTTTTCTGTCCATGCAACACTCTGCGCAAAGTGCGACCTGTACTTTTTTAAAGATAATTTGATGAAATTTTGTACATGCGTTTCAATTGTCATAAGGACAATTGGTGAGAATCGGTCCATAATTTCACATGGCTCCCAAACAAAGTTATTCTCTCTCTTCTATCTCATTTGGTCCATAAGTGTATTATTGCAAGAAAAATCGTCTCACCAAATTTTTTTTAAATCGCTCAAAATTTAATCCCATAAAAATACCAATGTGTGATTAATTTATCTTTACTTTTGAAACCGAAAAATACACAACCCGATACTTTCGTATTTGTATAAGATGAGGCGGAACCGAATATATTTATTGTATTGTTTACATATTTTAATTTGTTTTTCTAAAATTTATAGGGCTTCCCAAGGCAAATTTAACAAGGTAGACTCATTAGAGGAATAATACTAATTTGTCAAATTTTGTATGTTTGAGTCGAAATATGTTAATGTGTGCGTTAAATAGTTTTTGTTTTATATGGAGACAATTTTGACAATTCAAAATTTTTGTAAAGCGCTCCCGATTGAGTTTACCTTATTACATGTGCCTTTAGCTACGGTCACACTTATTAAATATTTGACTAAATAAGCGTAACCACTACTTTTGGTAATAGTTAGTGTGATTTAACATGATCTTAATATCACAAAATAAAACAAATAATACTACTAGACATAACAAACAATTGTTTATTGTAAGATGTGGTAATAAAATCCAAATAAGTTGTGGAATTAAAGGAAATGATTATTTAGTTGGCTTGTTGGTCCCGTTTTTTTCGTCAAATATTTGACAAGTGTGACCGTGGCTTTTGACTCATCTCGGGCTGCGATTGTATGCGTTATATAAATTATACATTTGTTTTTGTTAATGTTGTTAAATTCTCTGCAATGTGTGTATACACGTAGGTTATAAAAGAGAAAACGCGGCGCCCTGATTTTGCCGATCGCAGATCTTGCGGAACATTTTGTGTTGAGAAAAAGGGGCTTTTCTAGTTTAGATCGAAAACAAAACCATAATAAGTCCAAGCACTGTTCTGGTAAACTTTTGTTAGAACTTTCATACTCAGCAGAGTATTTTGTAGTTTGTGGCATGTTGCTGTGGTTCAGAATAAAACTAAATCACTCTAACACAGTCAAACAAACAATCAATGTATTTTTGTTTTCATAAATCTGATGAACATAATGACGATGATATTGAAATCTTAATAACAAATTTTACATTAAATCAAACAAATCAACATTAATAAATACAAAAAATAATATTTTCTATATAAAACAAAAAGAAGAGCCTGCAAAATTAATAATCATCATTAAGCATGATTTTGAAGATCATTATTACGGTCATTTTTAATAATGATGGTGATGACAACGAACTAAAGTATTTTTTTTTTTTTATTTTTATAAAGGGAAAAAGTACATTTTTTGCAATCTCGTACAGAGAAAAACACTTTTTAATAAAATTGTGACAGACAAATAATTTGTGTTGACATTTGCATATTTATTTTATATTTTTTATTATCATTATTTTTTTTGCTAAAGTTTCTAAGTACACAATCAAAACTGGAATAAACACAATTTGAGGAAAATTTAACTTTTGTTCGGATTCAATTGAATTTAGTTACAGTGCATCTGTAAAACGTTAAACAACTACAAAAAATATTCCAAATTTCAAATAATTCTTTAAAAGGAAAAGACTAGTAAACGGGCTTAATTAAAAAAAAAACGCAAAAATATCATAAAACAGAAACAAGGAAGCGGAATTTATTAATTTAAAATGATAAAATCAGTTTGTTCCAAATTACTTTTACTAGTAGTGTTTTTAAATGTTCACTTTATTGTAAATACAATGGAATTATGTGAGTAGGAGGAGAAATAGGAGGAGTACAAAACTGGAAGTCCTTGCGATTATATAATCACTAATTTAATGACTTCTACAAATAAAATCATTTTTATTCTTTTTTCGTTTTTTTTGGTCGATTAGCAAATTTTACACCAAAAATAAAAATAATTTATGAAAATTTACCAACAGGTGCGAAAAAGCATGTTTGTGTTTGTGAGTGCATGCAGTTTTTACCCCTAATTGATTGTTATTAGATGGTTGCTTAGAAATACACAATATCATAATTTGTAGCTAATAAAAAATTATTAAATTCATAGAGGGTGGCGCAGAATGATCATTATGGCTTAAATTGCTGATAATTCGCCAAATCACAAAATGTTCTAAAGTGCAAAGGTACTATTTTAGGCTAAATAGCATATCGCCGGCTTAATACACTGCTTTACAAATTTTTAATTTGGAAAAGTACCATGAACGCCACATGCCTAGATAAGTTAATTGGTACCTCCTGAACATGGAAACCGCTGTAATTTTTTTCCTAAGTACCGTTTTTTTAGATAACGGTACTTTTGTGTTTTTCGGTGTATGGTCCCACTCAAACCCTTGAGGAGCCCAACCAACGAAATGGCATATCGTTGGAAAGCTAATTAAATGCCTTTTCCATCGATATGCTACAAATTTCTATCTGATAAGAAATGGCTGAGTAATGGCACCTCAAAGTTCAAAAAATGTCTATTTTTTACGTTTTTTTCAAAATTAGGAACAATTTTTGATTTTTAGTTGAACTGTTAATTTTAAATTTTCGATATTCTTTTATTAGACTTGAGTTCATCAAATTTTATTTTCATTAAATTATTTTCACTGAGGGAAGGAATTTTACAACTTGGAATTTTCATTAAAATTTATTGATAATTTTTCTTGGCTGAGCTGGGATTTGAACCCGGGTTGATCTTTACATGTTTCAAGAAACACCACTTTCTATCGTCAGAAGATCTTTGTGTTCTACCCACTGCACCACTGCGGTGCCCGTTAGCCAACAGTCAAACATCAATCTTCAACCAGTAGTACTGGTGGTTCGAAGTTTGCTGTTATTATCACTTAAATTTCAAATTATATGTTGCCTCCTTTTTCCTCTGTTTTTTCGTATTCTTTCTGTCAAGACTTTGTATTGAAAACCTGAATACATTTGTTTATTATGTTTTTTTGTCCACTTTCGTCGACAATTATTTTGTACAAATTAAAGTACAAATGTAAACATTAGAGCTTGTGCCATAGCTATTTTTAAGAACAATTTTTCATTTTTATTTCGTTTTTTTACTACGTTATATTAAATATCTGGAATGTTTTATTTATATAGTATATTTAATTACCAAAATTTTAAGCGTAATTTGAAAAAAAATCGGATGAAAAATAAAGTTTTTATTAAGGATTTTGTGGAACGACAATATTTTCATCTCGTATAAAATTCCGTGTTTTTTAAATCCATCAGTTTTAACGTATTTATTAACTATATTTTTGGTTTTCCTTTTAAGCAGCGCTTAGAAAAAATAAAAAGTTGTTTGTCTCTCCTGTAAAATGTAAAATGAAACGGTGTCGACGATATGATTAATTAGTGTAAGCGTCAAAATTACATGACAAATAAAGAAATAATTTAAAAAAACCAGTTAATTAAAATTGTAAACAAAAATCAGCTGAAAAAATAGCACACTGAAAATACATTAAAACCAAATTTGTATTATATTTTTTTTTTTTTTTTTATTTTCCTTAAAACTAAAATTTTTTTGGCGAACTATTTATAGTTATAATGCCAGGGTATCACACAAGTTTTTGGAGCCTCAACCGCAAAGTCCTCGTTCGACCTAAACCTTCGTATGGGAAGGCGAGAGCTTCCAGAATCCGCTCCAGAGTATTTTGGTCTCCACCAGTAAACTTCTGAGTTATTGCCTTGGTACTCCACCAGTAAAACGGCTGAGTTATATATGGTTCTCCACCAGTCACATTATTTATTTTAGGTTAAAAACGATTGCATATAGTTAATGTTGAAACCGCAAAAGCTGTAACTCGGTACAGTTATACCTACGACACCGAACCATTAACCAATGCGGGGTGACAACGCAAAACGCAACAAAAGCAGACAAACAAAAACGACCTGTTTGTCCTTAAGAAATAATGACAAAAAGCGCGAGCTGCTTCTCCACTCAGAGCAGTTTTACGAGAACGACAGCCATATGATTATAGCAAAAACAACCAATATGACACAATAGAACACTTTGTGAATTGCTTTAATATTTTACACTGTGCGATTATTTTAATTTTGTGTTTTTTTTTTTTAAATACAATATATTTTTTGGGAATTTTTTTTGATTAGCTTTATGAAATAAACATATTTCCGTCAATCGTCGTTGCCATTAGCCAAGTTTTCCATCTTTTTTTTGCAAGGTTTCTTGAGATGCAAAAGAAGTTTTAAATTTATATAAAGTTTTGTCAAGTTTTTCTATAAAAACATAATTTAAAATTTTCAGTATATTGAATGAAAATATTAAGTGATGTTTTCAATAGGGACGTAACGATACGCCTTTTTGCCGATACGATACCGATACTCAAAAGGAAATATCGGCGATACTGATACCTCTACGAATATAAAATTTTAAATTAAGGCAAAATTAACAAAACTGAAGTAGAGTTATTTTTTTTTTTTATACAAAAATACCGTAGATATTAATAGATTATTAATATTTAAAATTGATATTAAAAGATTTTAAAACAACGATTTCATGATAAAATGACCAAAAGTTAAATTACTTTTTAAACAAAAAGAAAAGTGTAAGAGATTGTTATTTAAAATTAATATTAATAAGATTTTTGTTTTTGTATTTTGCAAATCCGTTTGAAGCAGACCTGCAGTGCAAAAAAGTCTCTTAGATCGACAGAACTTATTTCTGCGCTTAAATTTTGTGTACAACAATTCATTCCGTCAGTAAACAAGCGGAACTGCCTCTCTAGAAAAATAAGAAAATCTAAGATATCTTAAGACTTCTTCTTTA
This sequence comes from Pollenia angustigena, assembly GCA_930367215.1. Classification (NCBI taxonomy): domain Eukaryota; kingdom Metazoa; phylum Arthropoda; class Insecta; order Diptera; family Polleniidae; genus Pollenia; species Pollenia angustigena. Next base: position 207,781,973 of record OV884056.1, on the reverse strand, counting down.
GCTGAACCTCAGAGTAGGATGTATGGAGCATAATCCTTCTCTGACGCTCCAAAGGTCGGTTCTTGTAAACTTATCAGAACTTTTACTAGGTGTAGTGTCTATTACACTTTCTTAACAAGTTAAGTAGCTCAATAAGACGTTTTTTCACTCAATTGTCTTTGAAATTTTCGAGATTTTTGTCTCATACCGTTTGTTTATTGAAATTGGCGACTAAATAATTCGCCAATTTTTTTGGTTTTGAACTATTCTACATCTCAGTTTATTCATTTATTGTATTTTCTAATAATGTTCGAAGATTGTTAACTTGAGGACTTGCGAGCGTTTGGTAATAGATTATGAGGCCCGTTTTCACGACTTAAGGGCACTGATACACGTTCAATAAATATCGTGATATTTGGATCGCGACCATTTTAAAATATTGATGGATTACGAGTGTATGCTACATGTTCAATATTTATCGCGTCTGTATTTATGTTATTTTTGTGCTGTGCGGGTCGTTTATCAATGTCGCGAGAAAACCAAAAGAAAGCCTCTAGCTATTTTGCTTGCTTTTTTTAAAAACCTTTCATAATTTTTGCAGTGCAGTCGCTCTTTTTATTTCCGGCAATGCCTCCAAATTAAAAATGAAATCTTTTAAAAATAATTTTTTCACTGGTTAATTCCGATTCCACCGGCAGAACCCACTCGATTTCACTGTCTTCTGCCATTACCCTTTATTTCAATAAACTTTACACAAATTTTGTCAATTTTATTTGTTTAATTTTTTCAATGCGTATTTTATTTCTTTTATTTTTACACTTTTTACTGACGTATCATGACTATTTAATATCATGAAAATGCTACACATTCAATATTTATCACGCGATCCACGATCTGCGATCTGGATTTCATATTTTAGGCCACTCTGCGATATGGATCGCGATCCATCAATATTGCATGCTATACGTTCAATAAATATCGGGATATTTCTAGCTAAATGTAGGAAGTTATCGAACAGATAATGAGTTTTTAATTAAAACAAGTTCTCTTTAATCTAAAAGTGAAGGATAAGGTAAAGGTAACGTTCTACCTTTAACTTTTGTCGTAATGTTTAGAATATTAAATTCATATATTTTTAATTTATGGCAACTCCAAGTATGCGTTTATTTTGTAACTTATTAACAAACTCGTACTTGGACAAATAAAATTTACAAAATGTTAAATTCGCTTGTACGCGGTATTTTATTAATATTTGACATTATAAAAAAATGTTTGTGCACACAAAAATTTAAAATGAGAAAAGTAAAAGTAAAAGAAAGTATGTATGTAGTTGCCAGTTCGTATTTTTATTTTGGCAAAAATAATCGGTATTTACTTTAGTATTGCCACATTTTTAAAAATGTTAAGTTTATTTTATACAGAAGTTGTGAAAACGAAAAATAGTTGAAGGTAACTTTATTCCTCACTAGTGCTAAAGGTACCATTAACTATTTCGATCTTTAAAGGTAAGTCGTGAAAACGGGCCTAAAGCGAACACAACAAAGTTTGTGGTTTAGAAAAAAACAGAACGCAATCAGTGATGCTAACTTAGTGCTTTTGGCACTATTTTTGGTGCTTTTTGATGCCTCAAAACGCCAAAATTTTATCCTTAGTGCCAAACTAAGAAAAAGCACTAACTTTGTGCTTTTTAAATATTTCGTTAGTGCTTTTTACAATTTTTATTTTTTTACTACCTTTTTCAAAACTTCTGTTATATAGAGGGTGATTTAGGTGAGATTTGCTATTTGGAGTACAATTTTGAGAAGGCCCGTAAAGATTTTAAATGATAAAAAATGAGAAAAGAAACTTGCATTCGTTTTACCAAACAATTTATTTAAGAGGTTAGAGCTAGGCTTCCTAGCAATTTGGAAATTTTACAAAACGTTGCACTTTTTAGCGTTGACAATATATTTAGTAATCGTTATAAAAATGAAGTATTTGTTTTTGGTAAACATTTTTTTAAAATACCGTACGCAGACTTAAGTATAAAAAAATCGCCGTAACTTGGTATAAGGAAAGTGTTAAATAAATTAAAAACAGCTGACAAAAAAGGCTTTTATAACGAGCATTGTGTAACCTGCCATTTTTTATGCGCTTTAGTTTTCAAACACCCGACACTCGTCTCCAAATATATCAGAGTACAAACATACATGTTTTTTCTATTTAACACCTTAGGTCTGTTCTTTATTCAGGCGCGTACATAGGTTGAAATAGGATAGTATTATACGCCAATTGTTTTATTAAACTTTCCACGATTCTAATTAAGATTTATTTAAACGAAAAAAATATAAAGTTTTTATTAAAATATGGGCTGTCATTAAATTTTATAAACAATGGTCGGTCATTGCAAATTTTCGGTAATTGCAACAGGCCAGGGGGCAAATTATGGCAGTCGTGATCGAATACTTTTTCAATTCGAAAGCAATTTTATTTCAGTCGATACTGAAGAATAGAAAGAATTAGAAATAAAACTGCTTTCAAATCGAAAAAGTATTCGATCACGACTGCCATAATTTGCCCCCAGAATTTTCAAGCTGCTAAAATCGAGCTCGCACTTTATTGCTTTAAAACTGTTTTATGGCCAATTCACACAGAAAAAATAACAAATTTAAATTAACATGGCGAAATGTTGATTGAGAATCATAGTAAATTTCTGCAAAAGTATGTCTTTTATTTAAATTTATTATTATTTCATATTAATTTTAAATGATTAATATAAGAATACCTTAAATCACGATTATTTAATATTATTCACTGTACAATATTGAATCCATAAAAACCTGTTTTATATAAAAATCAAAAGTTTATCTTGTTAAATTAACATGCATACATACTTAAGTATGTATGAAGGTACATATGTATGTTTGTGTGTATGGACCAGAGAACTGCAAAATCACTATTTTTCTTGATTTATTCATACGCTAAAATTTACATTCAATCTTTGCTTGCAAAACAAAGTTCCACGTTGGTAATTTTTACATCGTTTCGTTCACATAAGTATGATTTTTGCATTCATTCATTTTTTATTGAAAGTGCTTTATTTCCATTTTTGTTGCGCATGCAATATAACACACATGTGTAAACTCAAAGGAACACATTTTTATACTTTTGCATTCAAGTAGTCATTGCCCACTCGGTGGTGGTTGTTAATGGTAAACAACAATAACAACAATAAACCACTCGAAGAGACGCTTTTTTAAAATTAACAACAATAACAAGAATACATTGTACCTACATACAGAACTACTGTACTTTTAAAAAGTAAAAATAAAATTCTGTTTCTATGGAAATTGTTTGTTAATAAGTGAAACATGTGTTACAGGGTTAAGAGTTTTGAATTATTCTTAAATTAATGCATATTTTTTCTCTGAAGCTTCTTCTCGCTGTTATATCACACTCAAACCAATTTGATTCTACTTTAAATTCACGTTGTTTCAACTTGAAAGAACTTTCATTCAACGTGATTCGGATTGTTATTTCAATATAAATGACATTTTGCTCTAACTTTTGCAATGTTAAATTAACATGAATTAAAGTTATTTTAAAAGAAAAAATTTTGTTCGCAAGTTATTGTAAAATCATCTTAAATTGACATGAAGTAACAATGAAGCAAAATCACTACCTAAAACGTTGAAATCAACCTTGTTTTCGACGATTTAACATTGATTTTTTCTGTGTGTTCAAACTCAGCTAATGATGATCCAAATGATTTGGATGATATTTTTATTGAAGGTAATAATACATTTAAAAGGTTTATTTACAAATGTAAATATATTTATTATTTATCAACGCCTTTTTTAAATTTTGGAGGTATGTAATATTCGGCACAGCCGAATGCTACTTGTTTTGTGTTTAAATCTGCCATCGGCAAAATCAGGGCGCCGCGTTTTCTCTTTTCTCTTTTATTCTCTTTTATGCTCTATTATTAAGAGGTGGCATCGCTACGGCAACAAATACAACATAACAACAAAAATGGAAGTTATATCACCGTTTAAGTCAAAAAAAAATTTAAACAAAAATCAAAGCGTGGCGCTGAACGTGATGAAATAAATAATTTTTTAGCTAATTTTTATTTAATTATGGTCAATATCTTATTTATTTTAATTTTAAATTATCAAAAACTGCAATAAAATACAATAGTCACAGCATAAAACGTGGACTTTTTGTAAACATAAACAAAACTTTGACATAAACCTAGACAAACAATGCAAGAGCAAAAAATCGTCATCTGGCGTAGTGCTGCCACCTGTTTATTTCACCATGCGTGCATGTGCACACATTGCAGAGAATTTAACAACATTAACAACAACATATGTAAAATTCGTACAACGCATATAATCGCAAAATGTAATAGTATAGGTTGCCGATGGCAGGTTTAAATTAATTGTAAAAATGGCTTAGTGCTTTTTTACGCTTTTTTTGTTCGAAATAGTGCTTTTTAGTACTTATTTTATTTTTTAAAGTGCTTTACGCTCTCAAAAAGTTGGCATCACTGAACGGAATTAGAAATTCTCATCCAAGGTCTATCCAATAGGTATGCGCAAGAAGCCAGATGTTTATTGGCTTTATTCCTCAACGATGTCAAAAGTTGTTTAAATTTTCCTTATATGCACATGTCAATTTTTGTCTACGTTTTCGGTTTTTTGCTACACAAACATGCAGACAAATCACATTTCTCCTTTTTTCCAGGGTTGTTAGGCTTTTTTCTTCAAAAATCGTCAAAAGCTTTAACAAAATTGGTCAAAATCGTCATGAACAGTTAACAAAATCGTCAACAAATCGTCAAATATTTAAATTTTACAAATTGGAGACAATTTATTGCATTGAGTGGTTCAAAAATATAAATTTTTTGCAAGAAATTATATTAACTAGTGTTCGCCTTATGGTCAAAATTCGACCATACATTTTTAAGTAAATATGAGGAAAACATAATTCATCTAATGGCGATTTCTTTTCTGAGAAAAATGTTGCATTAATGTTACATGTTCTACATTTTTGTGTTCGTTTGTACAAAAAATACAACTGTGGGAAAAATTTTCAAGTTCTTTTGTGAATATGTTGATGAAAAACATGTTGCATGTTTTACCCTTACTTTAACTTAAGGTGTTCAACTGCCCTGTTCTAAAACTTTGGTGCTTACTACTTTGTTTGTACAACAAATGTTTTATTTTGTTCGTCATAATTCATACCGCTCATAATATTGTTAAAAATTGATTTTAAAACAAAATATAAAAATATTTACAAATTAAAATCAAAAAAAGTCTATTTATATTATAATCGTTTTAATTTTGATAAGCCATTAGTGATGTTAATATTTGTTTCCAACCCGTAATAGCATGCAGAAACTGCTTAAATAGCTTTAAAAATCGCTTATTAAGTACATTAATGATGAAAGTGTAATAGTTGTAAATAAAAGCACTAATTGTGTTCTATTGAAATTGCACAACATGTAACACTTCGAGTGATTTTAGGTAACATTAGAAAATGTTACATGTATGTACTGTAACATATTTTTCTCAGAAAAGAAATCGCCATAAGTATATATGAATTTATTTATTTCGAGCATTTAGTTTTTCCTTCAAAATGGAGGTTGGTAAAAAAGTCTATTTTATATATTGTCATCCACTCAGATCGTTGCACGTTTAATTTTATATTTCTTTGTCTAATATTAACGAAATTCATCAAAGTACCAGATGTTGAACGAAAAAGTATCAAAAAGCTCCCCTTAAATGTTTTTATTCACCCAGTTTAATGGATAATTTTATCTTTATATGTCGAATATTAACGAAATTTCAAAAAGTTCCAGATTAAAAACAGAAAGTACCAACATTTTTTATCTTATAGGTTATCATTCACTCAGGACCCTCCACCTTTAATATTATGTTTCTAAGTTCAAGATTCTAGAAAATTATCACATGAAGCACAGAAAAGTAAAAAAAGAAATTTAGTTTCCCGTATTTCCCTTTTTTCTCCCAAAAGAGGTTCGGTTGACAAACAAAGGAAGAAAGCGTTCTTAACTGTTTTGCCTGGTCCGATTTATACATAAGATTTATATAGTCGAAATATTCGAAAACCGGTTTCTGAAAAATGTCGAATAATCGATCACCCTAATTTTTTTATTATTTGATAATTGAAAAAAATTTTTATTTGTGTATTTTGAATTTGTGGTAGTAGCAATTTTTAATGCTTATAACTCTGAAATTATTGAACAGATTTTAATAAAATATATATTGTGCACTACTTTGAGTAAATACCTCTCAAATGGCGTATATTTTGTTCAAATCGGTTGACATACAGAGGAGGAAAGTGTTCTTAACTGTTTTGCCTTAGCCGATTTATATATAGATGATAAAGGAAGTGATATGGTTAAGTTTTATTCTATTTATTTCAGCAAGTGGGCTGAAATATGTATATTTATCATTTGAAAAGAAATTAATACATAAGAAAAAATATATTTTCATAAAAACATTACAAAAATTTATTTATTTCATTTATCTATATTCACAAAAACATTAAATAAAAAGTAAAATCTCATTTGCTATTAACTGGAGCTATCTTTATATGATTAATTTTTAGCGCTATCACTAATGCACATTGTTTTTACTGTTGAAGGTGATAAACCAAGCGTCTTTCTATATCAACAGTCTTTTTACCCGACTTGAAACGTTTTATTACATACAATTTGAGTTCCAAACTAGCATTTTCTTCACTTTGCACTTCTTACATCATAACACTCAACTATACTAAGAATAACTTACCTAACAGAATTAAAGCACAATTAGTCTTTACTTTCTGTTCTGTTACGAATCAGCTGATTTGTTTTTGTTATTAAAAAACCTGTGAAATTGTTTAGTTTTTCTGTTCTGTTGCGGTCCCATATGTTAAAATCAAAAACTTGTTAAGTAATTGTAAGTGACAGCAAAATAACTAATAAAAAATTCATATTTATATTGAAATAAACTGTTTTTTGATTTTAAGAATTCATAAAATTTAATTTCTTCAAATTGATGTGCATTAAAGTTATTGAAATAAAGCAATGGACGGTGCAAAACTAATAAATTTCTTATAAATGGCTGATAATTTGCAACAGAAAAAGTAACTATGTATTACAATTTCGTAACAGAACGGCACGGAACAAAACAGAAACAGAAAGTAAAAACTAATTCTGCCTTTAAATGGGAATTCGCCTTTTGACACGCAAATAGAAAAATTCTTCACATATGATTATGACTTCAGCGAAAAAACGAAATCGTATGTAGCGACGCAAATCGAAATCATTAAAATGCAAAGCGGATTTAACCAATTTTTAAAAAGCGGACCAAATAGGACCGACGCAAATCAGGGCTTTAGTGTACATTTTTTTTGCCGTATCGATGGCATTCATATAATTGTAGAATTCGAATTACTAGTGCATAACACTTTTAGTTTAAAAATCGTCAATCGTCATTTTACTGTATTTTCTCAAAAAGATCGTCAAAATGACGAAAAATCATCACATCTAACAACCCTGTGTAGTAGTAATATTTTGACAACGGCGGGGAATTTTACACAAACAAAATGCCTGTTGTTTTTTGTATTGTTGTATTGTTGTAGAAGTAAGCAGACCTATTGGATAGGCCTTGTTCTCATCTTTTTTGTTGAATTGGAGAAGTGCAGTATTATTTTTGTGTTCAAAGCAGTGATGCAAACTTTTTGAGAACAAAAAGCACTTTAAAATTTAAAAAAAGCACTATTTTAAACAAAAAAAAAAGCGTTAAAAAGCACTAAGCCATTTTCACAATTTAATTAAACACAAAACAAGTTGCATTCGGCTGTGCCGAATACTATATACCACTAAAATTTAAAAAAAGGCGACAGCGTTGATGGGTGACCATTTTCATTTAAAATTAAATTATTAATATAATTACATTTGTATATAAACATTTTTAAATTTATTATTATTACCTTCAATAAAAATTATATCAACCAAATCATTTGGATCATCATCAGCTGAGTTTGAATAGGCCATAAAACAGTAATTAAGTGCGAGCTCGATTTTCGTAGTTAGAAATAATCTGACCTGTTGCAATTATGTACTGAAAATTTGCAGTGACCGACCATTCTTTACAAAACTTAATTACAGCCAAATTTTAATAAAAAAAACCTTATATATTATCGTTTAAATAAATCTAAATTAAAATCATGCAAAGTTTAATAAAACAATTGGAGTATGATATTATCCAATTATTTTAACCTATGTACGCTTCTGAATAAAGAACACATACAAGGTGTAAAATAGAAAAAACATGTATGTTTGTATGCTGATACTTAGTCAAACCTTATTGCAATAGCGCTAGAGGTAGAAGTGCACGACACGCAGTTATTTGGAGACGAGTGTCGTGCGTTTAAAAACTAAAGCGCATCAACAATGGCAGGTTACACAACGCTCGTTATAAAAGCATTATCTGTCATCTATCTATTTATAACTACCACTTTGCTTATTACGGATCAACTTTGCAAGTTACGGCTCCTTTTTGTTTTTCAAGTCTTTGCGTACTTTTGCACTAAAGGCACTAACGAAAAATTGAAAAGGCACCAAGTTAGTGCTTTTTCTTAGTTTGGCACTATGGATACATTTTGGGCGTTTTGAGGTATCAAAAAGCACCATAAAGTGTGCCAAAAGCACTAAGTTGGCATCACTGGTAGATTATTTAAAAGGCACTTAAAAGCACTGTGAGAAATTGTTAAAAGCACTATAAATACCCGCTTTTCAAAAAACGGGTGTTTAACAAAATTTCGGGCATTGCATAAGCAAAAAAGCACCAAAAAATACCCGAAAGGCACCAAAATTGCAACGCTGGTTCAAAGATCACAAAGAGAAAAACGTTATTATACCCTCCACCACAATTAGTTGTGAAGAGGGTATATTCAGTTTGTCATTCCGTGTGAAACTTTTTTACTATTCATCTCAGACCCTATAAAGTATATATATTCTGGGTCCTTGAGTAATTTTAAGTCGATTTAGCCATGTCCGTCTGTCTGTCCGTCTGTCCGTCTGTTGAAAACACGCTCACTTTCGAAAAACTCAAAAGAAATCAACAAACTTGGTGTCGAATTGCTTGTAGTTATCCTAAGCAGTTTGGGATTGAAATTCAGCAAAATCGGTTCAATAGGATCTGAGCTATGAATCAAAATGTGGAACCACCACCTAAAAAAAAATTGATAATTTTGTTACAAAAACTAACATAAATGGTGGAAAAATGCACAGAATGATATAAGATTTCGCAACAATTCGTTTTATTCAACTGGAAATTACGCTGTGAAATTTCGTGAAGATCCGTCAATAATTTACCCTAGGCCCCATATAAGCCCTACTCCCGGAAAACAGTATATTAAGCCTAAAGCCCTAACTAACAATGCTATCATAACAAATTTTGGCAAGTTACATAGGACTAGAAATTAAACTGTTAAGTTTCGTGAAGATCGGTCCATAATTTACCATAGGCCCCATATAAAACCTACTTCCGGAAAACAACTTAGTACGCCTAAAACCGTAAAAAATAATGCAATCATAACAAATTTTGGCTCGTCACAGTTTTATAGGACTACAAATGATACTGTGAAATTTCGTGAAGATCGGTACATAATTTACCCTAGACCCCATAGAAACACTACTCCCGAAAAACAGTTTAGTACGCCTAAAACCGTAAAAATAATGCAATCATAACAAATTTCGGCTCGTCACAGTTTTATAGGACTACAAATGATACTGTGAAATTTCGTGAAGATCGGTACATAATTTACCCTAGACCCCATAGAAACCCTACTCCCGGAAAACAGTTAAGTACACCTAAAACCATAATAAATAATGCTAGCATAACAGAAATTGGTACGTCACAGTTTTAAAGGACTAGAAATGACGCTGTGAAATTTCGTGATGATCGGAAACAGATGAACCGGAAAACAGTTTAGTCGCCTTAAACCATAATTTATAACAAAACCTCACAGTTTAAGATAATAATAACATCATACAGATATTACTTCTTAAACATTCGAACTGTCGGTGGAGGGTATCAGAGATTCGGCACAGCCGAATATAGCACTCTAACTTGTTTTTTTAATGATTTACTTCACAAACACTTTTAACGTTACTTATTTTACTTTTTAATGTTATTTGCAGTACATAAAAGCTTTGTATGTATGTGTGTACAACATTAAATAGCTTTTTATTCCAATGTATTTTTCCGTAAAAATATATTTTTTTTTTTGCAAATAAGCACCTAGGTTTTAGTTTCCTTTCTTTTATTGGCCCAACTTTTTAGGTAAAAGTATTGAAGAATAAAGCTTGCTTCAGCATCTAAATTTTATTGAAATGAAAAAGAAAAAAAATCATTTTTGTCCAGTGTGCACAGGTGGAAATTTTGCATTTTTTTTTTGCAATTTCTACAATATTGATATTATACCCTTTAAAGTCCTCATGATTAGCGAAGTGTATTTGACGATGTCTGTCTGTCCGTGTGTCTGATAAAATAATTTTTTCTTAGAACCAAAAAATTGTAACTAGGTTGTTAAATATTTTTGTCACATGTCCTTTAAGTTTTCTATTGAAATTCAGCCAGGTGACTGAAACAACTGCATCTAATTTTTACCCATAAATCTTAACGTTGCGAATTCCTCCTAAAATTTATGAATTTGATTTAGATAAAATTGAGCTGAAATGTTCTCAGTGTAAGAAATTTGTTTGGTTTTTAAAATAAGCGAAATCGACCTATTATTCCACCTAAAGTTCCAGGAACAGTAAACTATAGTTAAGGGTATATTGGATTCGGCATAGCCAAATTTTTAAATAAAATTTAAATAATAAGTTCCAAACATAGCAACATTACATTTAGAGTTGACAAAAAATTAACCAAGTGTAGTCGGGATTCACTATTTATGGTTGTTGTATTTGTTTAAGCTTTGATATTGTTACAAGTAAAACTGGTGTTTATAATTCTTATGCGCTTAACCGTTTTATTTGTATAATATCTTTAGTTTTTCATAAGTCTTTGGATGTAGTTTCCTGACGTTCTGGCCTAAGCAACCGGTGAAATGCGCTTAGGACTAGCTTATCCCATCAACAATAAATTTCAGTTTATCAATAGTATGAAATGGGAGTTAAGCGCATTTAAACAAAACCTAGAATTAATGATGAAACAGAACTGAGTCTTAAACTTCAGGCAAACATTTTAAAGCCCATAATTAAAACGTCGGCAGTAACTTAAAATTCTCTCTCATTTCTTTCGTTTTCTTTTGTTCTTATTTTTCTTTGTTTACAAAATGTATGAAATTGAATGAAGGTATGGTAGCATTGTTAAGAGAATAATTGTATTTATGTGAGAGCATTAGAAAAAAACGTCCTCAAAATAAAATTGATTTTAATGATGAAACAGAACTGAGTCTTCAACTTCAAGCAAAAATTTTCAAGCCCATAATTAAAACGTCGGCAGTAACTTCAAATTCTCTCTCATTTCTTTCCTTTTCTTTTGTTCATATTTTTCTTTGTTTACAAAATGTATGAAATTGAATGAAAGTATGGTAGCATTGTTAAGAGAATAATTGTATTTATGTGAGAGCATTAGAAAAAACGTCCTCAAAATAAAATTGATTTTATTTCTCGACCGCATTCTCTGGCATAATTTTATGTCAAACTGTATGAAAAACATCGTTCAGCCCCAGTTCTGTTTCATCATTAATTATTTCTCGACCGCATTCTCTGGCATAATTTTATGTCAAACTGTATGAAAAACATCGTTCAGCCCCAGTTCTGTTTCATCATTTATTTCTCGACCGCATTCTCTGGCATAATTGTATGTCAAACTGTATGAAAAACATCGTTCAGCCCCAGTTCTGTTTCATCATTTAAACGAATTTTTCTATGAGTCCTACGTAAAGTGTAAGTAGCTGTACTTTAATGAGGAGGGGACTTTACGTGTTCCGTTATAAAGCATATATCGTTCTGCCGTTCGTGAAGAATCCTCCGTTGTGGTGATACTCTGGCTCTTTGTCTTATGACATTTGCCATTATTGTTAGAATTGAAGGAATATTGTTAAAATAAAAGATAAAGCTACTTTTTAACGTTAAAAAATTGGCTTTTAAAGGCTTATTACCACTTTTAATGCATACATATGCACATACATATACAACTCAATATCTAACATAACACTTGAATTAATTTCTTCTAAATCGTTTTAATCATTCACATTTATTTATTACAGCTTACGATGCTTTACGTAATAAAATTATGGAAGCTGAGCGAATGTCATCATTGGGTGGTAATCTTTGGTTATCTTCGGCCGAAGAGAAAGCCAACAGCATCCTCATGAATGCCAAAAAGGAAGAGGTAACTAAAATTAAAATATACACGCAAAGAAAAAACATGGTTGTGGTAAACATATTCTAAGAGCAACATATTATGATAAGAATTATGATTGTAATCACCATATTAAGATTATTATTGAATCATATTATGACTAAATATACTCGTAATATGTCATCATAATATTTTCCCTTAATCATATTATTATTCTGTTAATCATACTAAGTTAAGAAGTAATCAAATTATTGTCATGTTAATCATAATAAGCTAAGAAATTAATCATATTATTGTCATGTTAATCATTATAAGCTAAGAAGTAATCATATTATCATCATGTTAATCATAATAAATTTAGAAGCAATCGTATTATGATACAACACCTTTCATAGCTGTCATAAAAATACAAAATAAATTAAAATATTTTTGCATCGATTTTTTATTTTGTGGCTTTTTACAATTTTTCTTAATGTTAATCAAATAGCGGAGTTCAATATAAGGCTTGCAAAAGAGCAAATGAAAAATCTGTGGTTTTCATGGGCAACCGCGTGTGTCCATTTTTTCGATTTTAAGATGTTGATGAAATATAGTAGCACTTTTATAAAATATAACGAAATCTCTGTGTGTTTTGTTGTTGGATTTTACAAAAAAACTATGATATTTTGCATGTGCACTATTACATCACTAATAATTGAATGAACACCGCTAATATTTTAATTTTTTAATTTCTTTAGACTTATTTTTTATGGAATTTTATCTTTTAATTGTTTAACCGCTCACAAATAAAAAAACGACACAACTGCTTCAAAATTATTTTACAAATGGCGCTAACATAATATGATTAGAGTAAAAATAGTTTGATTGCATCTTTAACATAATATGATAAATGTATAGAAAGTTATCATGTTATGGCTATTAAATATCATGATATGGTTGTGAGAAATTTAATATGTTTAGAAAGTTATCATAATTAAGTTGTTAGAAAAATAATTATTTTTCGGTCAACAATACTCAAATTCATAATTGCGATAAACATTGATATGTTTACAGTAACTATAATATTGTTGATATTAAATAAAAATAACAATTATTTGTGTACGACAACAATATATTGTTACATTAAACATAGTGTTGTTGCCGTAACCATGCCCAACCATATTTTTTCTCTGCGTTTATTATTATTAATTCTATTAGGTGAAGGTTTTTTTTTTTTGCTTAGATAACCGAAGGTTTCAAAGATCCCACCAAATACCCCCCAGCCATGCATTTCTTCCAGGGCAAACAATATTTACGTCAAAGTGAAGTCTTTCGCATAATACAGAAAATGCCCAAGGGGGCGTTTTTACATGGTCACAACAAGGGTATGGTTAGTTCCAAATGGGTTATAGCCAATTTGACTAATTTATTCAATTTGTACACTTGTCGAGATGTTAGTGGCTTGCTGATATTTAGCTATGACCAAAGTAAGTGTCATAGTGAAGTACAAAATGTTTGTTTGGAGCGCGTTAGTGCCGAGGATAAGAGGTTGTATGAGAAACAGTTAGAGAAACATATAAATATGTACAGCATGCATCCAGAATGTAGGTTAAGAAAATATAATTGTTTTTTTAAAACTTTCCTAATAAAAATTTCCCTTCTCTTTTAGCTATGATTACAGATCGCCGAAAGATTTGGCAACGTTTTGAAAATATTTTTCAAACTGTTGATCAACTTTATAAATATCAACCTGCCTTTTGTAATTACCATAAGCGCTTATTGGAAGAATTGTGTGAAGATAATATTATATATGCTGAAATAAGAGCATCTTTATCGCCGGTGAGTAAATTTTTTTTAATTGTTATGCTAAAATCACAACCGGGACGATCGACGAATTAGTGTTCAAACAGAACTGCGCCGAGAACACATTTTCTAAACAACGACAAGAGCCAAAGCTTACAAATTATATACAAGTATTTTGGTTAATAATGCACAATATCTTATCAAAATGTGGGCTGTATTGGTGAAGTGGTCGTGGCACCTGCCGTACAAAGACATTATAGATTTCTGTATATCTGGAAAACGGAAAGCCAAATTTTACAAATTGGGTACAAGCATCTTGGTTATCAATTAACAACATCTGACGAAATGTAGCGCGGAATTTTAGAAATGGGCGTGGCACACAATAATTTTATTTATATATAAAAAACTATATGTATATTTTGTCTATATAAAACAGTTTTTATACCCTCCACCACAATTAGTTGTGAAGAGGGTTTACTAAGTTTGTCATTCCGTGTGAAACTTTTTTATTGTTCATCTCGGAACCCATAAAGTATAAATATTCTGGCTCCTTGAGTAATTTAAGTAGATTAAGTCATGTCCGTCTGTTGAAAAGACGCTCACTTTCGAAAAACTTAAAAGAAATGAACAAACTTGGTGTCGAATTGCTTGTAGTTTTCCTAAGCAGTTTGGGATTGAAATCCAGCAAAATTGGTTTAGTAGGATCAAAATGTGGAACCACCACCTTTAAAACTTGATAATTTTGTTACAAAAACGAACATAAATGGTGGAACAATGCACGGAATGATATAAGATTTCGCAGAAATTCATTTTATTCGACTTTAAATCACGCTGTAAAATTTCGTGAAGATCCGTCCATAATTTATCCTAGGCCTCATATGCACCCTGCTACCGGAAAAGCGTTTACTACGCCTAAAACCGTAATAAATAATGCTATCATAAAAGAATGTTGTACGTCACAGTTTTATAGGACTAGAAATGACACTGTGAAATTTCATGAAGATTAGTCAAGAATTTACCCCAGGCCCCAGATAAACCCTATTCCCGGAAAACAGTTTAGTACGCCTAAAACCGTAATTAATATTGGTATCAGAATAAAATTTAATACTTCACAGTTTTATAGGACTAGAAATCACGCTTATAAATTTCGTGATGATCGGTCCATAATTTACTATAGGCCCCATATAAAGCCACACTGGTAAATCAATTAAATACGCCTAAAACAGTAGCAGATAAAGATATTGCTGTAAACTTATTCCAACTTAGCTTCATATGACCAGAAAAAATGTCATGCAATTTTGTGGTTTACGGTCAATAATTTACCTTAGATCCTATATTTAGCAGCCTTCTGAAATTCACTGTAGACGCTAAAACTAATTTCAACGCTGTATTGAAATTTATGTTTTTTTTATTCTAGATATCACTCTGCAGAATTTTGGTATGATTGGTTCATAACTTACCATGGCTCCAATATACAGCCATGTCACAGAGCACAATTTCGTTCGGAATGATTGAAAAGAGAAAACTCCCATTACGTTCATGAAAACAAAAATGGTTTCATTCCGAAAATTTTTTTCGTCTTTTTCTGAAGCACCAAAATACGGCATGAATTCCGTTTGCGAACGGAATTTTACTCTGTGACATGGCTGATAAATTCCTCTCCTGCAAATCATTTAAGTTCGGCTTAAACTGTTACGAATCATGATATTTTACTCAAGCTAGCTAAAATTGCTAAAAAAGCATAAAACTTTCTGATTGTCGGTTAATAATTTAATAAAAGTCTAAACCGCAACCAATTTTAATGCTGATGTCTGTTTTTATGAAGATAAAGTAATAATAAAAAATTCGAACTGTCGGTGGAGGGTATCAAAGATTCGGCACAGCCGAATATAGCACTCTTAATTGTTTCTATAAAAATTGCAAGTTTTTGTAAAAACAAATTTGGTGTTGTTAAAAATACTTGGTGTAAACACCGAGATCGTGACGAATAGAAATTTATATCTATCATAACATTTAAAAGTACAATACGGATAATTTAAAGCTGTTTCAATCAGGAAATTTAAGATCAAAGCTTTTTAGCGCTTCGCTCTATTATTATTAGAATTAAAAAGGTGTTTTGTATTGCTAGCTACTAAAACCAGGTCAGGCTATTGCAAAAACATTTGATTCAACTAATTTCCCACTATGACAATGCTTGCTATACAAGAAAATAAAAATATACTTCGAAGTCTTTATACACAGAGTACGCTCAACTTCGTTCACAAATATCAAATAAAAAATTTGATTAGAATCTTGCCTCGAAAGATGAGCACTCCTTTAATCGAAATAAAAGCATTGTTTTTGTTTTGTAATATTTGAGGACAAGTTCTTCTAGCCATTACAATGTTTCTTACTTATTCAAACTGAATTTAATGATTCCTAATATGAAATTTCACTTTTAAAAATAAGATAACTGCAAATAATAAAAGTATTAATCTTGCTATACTATACCTTCAGGAGATAATTATGACTGATTAAAAATAAAAAAAAAAACTCTAAACAATAATAAAATTAATAAATTAAATATCAGTCAAAATAAGAACCAATAAATCACAGCATATTTATAAGGTACATAAAGTATATTCATCCGAGATAATTATTCTGTCTGTCAATTTCTTTTATATGGAGCTTTGACGTTTGGAGTAACTAGGTTAGGTTAGGTTAGGTTAGAGTGGCCGGTCACAAAGACCCCGCATAGACCAAATAGGTCCCTAGCGTTACCACAATTGTACGATAACCCACAGAAGAAAGTAAAAAGGTCAGTCAGATGTGATGGTATCCAGAGTACCCCACACTCTCTTGACGAATGCCAGGAGTCTCATTAACCCAATTCCAGAGACTTCCCCGAGATCTTGGAGATAATGATCTCCCAGACAGTTCGCCCTGGAGCGCACGAGTGCCGGACAGTAGCATAGCAGGTGCTCTACCGTCTCCTTTTCCCCTGGTACCCCACAAAATCTACAATTGTCACTATTTAACCGCCCCGCCCTATAGGCGTATACCGTAGTCCAACAATGACCCGTTATAAAACCTTGGAAACCCTGCACGTTCTTGTGTTTTCCCAAAACGCCTCTGATCTCCTCCGTATAGCAGAGTCCGTATCTCTCCTTATATTCTGAATTGGAGCCGGGATGACCACCATCCTATCGTGTGGTAAACGGGCCCCCCGTTTCGCCAATTCGTCCACCTCTTCGTTGCCCTCTATGCCCTGATAACCGCGAACCCAGTAGATATGCACTCTCCTATCGACACAGAGTCTATCTATCGAGTCCCTATACTCCTGGACGACAGAGGAGTATGAGTATTCCGCGGTTATAGCCTTGATCGCCGCCTGACTATCAATGAAAAAGTTTACCTGCGAGTTCTCGGTGCCAGGAACACGTGCCAAATCGGCAGCCATTTTGGCTGCAAAAACCTCCGCCTCGAAAACGCTGCAGCAATCGGGAAGCTTATACGATTCCCGAATACCCAGTTCCTGGCAGTAGACTGCAGCTCCAACTCCGTCCTCCATTTTGGAACCATCAGTGTAGAATCTGAAGGTCCCTTGGCCAGATCGGAGTCCTACCAACCAACCGTCCTCCTCTAGGGTAACTCGCGGTTTCCTTCCAAGTGTCAGTCTCGGAATGGTGTAGTCACTGCTACAATCTATTCCCCTTATAATACTACCGTGACCATAGAGTCCATATGCAAATTGTCCCGTCGCCTTTAAGCGGATCGCAGACCTCCTTGCAGTTTCTTCTGCCACTAGATGAATCGGCTGCAAGTCCAGGATCACATCCATTGCCGCAGTCGGTGTACTACGCAGAGCCCCGGTGATACTAAGTTCGGCGAGTCTCTGTGCGCCCGTTAGCATATTCCGGTACGATATCTTATCCAAGGCCGTCCACCACACAAGTATCCCGTAGAGTAGGATTGGTCTCGCCACCGCTGTGTAGACCCAATGTGTAAGAGCAGGGGTTAGACCCCACGTTTTGCCTAGCATTCTCTTACATGCGTAGAGCGCAATCGTTGCCTTTTTCACCCTCTCCTCCACATTCAGTCTCCACGACAGTTTGCTTTCCAGTATTACTCCCAGATACTTAGTGTGGTGTTTAAGTTCCAGGTTAGTACCCCCTAGTTTAGGTCTCCTCCATGGACCAACTTTATACCTTTTCGTAAATAGTACTAGGTCCGTCTTCTTAGGAGTAACTAAGTTTGTATGTAAACAAGTAAAAGTTCTTCACCATGGCGCGATAAGAGCAGAAAGCTCTGCTAAGAGCAGAAAGCTCTGCTAAGAGCAGAAAGCTCTGCTAAGAGCAGAAAGGTGCTTTTTGCTACCCCGCGTCTAATCTCTAGACATACAAAGTTGATTTTTGGTGCCGCGCCCACTTCTCCAATCCCGCATATTATTTTTAGAAATGCAAGATGCTTGTACATAATTTGGAACCTTGGCTCTTGCTATTCTCAAGATGTATAGGAAAAAACAAGGGATTTATGGGTAAAATAAGAGACAGTCGTGGTTATTTGCTCATATGTCAGCAGAGAACTGCGCCGAAGCGGCTAACAGCCGGCTTAGCAAGCCACATATAAAAATATTTATAGCCGCCATCGGCGACAATTTTTCAGCTCAAAATCGGCTCCAGCTTAGCCACCGATTACTTTGTAAAGAATTTGTATTTCATTTTTAAACTCCTTACCACATTCCTTTTTGCTTGACTTTCCTTAAAAAGTTCAACTCGAATAATGTCTGCCTCTCAATTCTGTCAGTTCTTCTTTATAAAGGCACCAAAATTTCATAAAAAATTTTAAAATAACGACATATACGAAAATGAGTTAAGAGTGGTGAATTAGAGTACGAAAAATGGCTTAAATTGTCTGTGTTATAATGTAAACTAATGTTCATTTAATTTTTATTTATTCTACGGCTAATAGCCGGCTTTGAGCCGCAGCTGAAAATTTTTTGCGTCAGCCTGCCGCCGATAAAATCCCACGGCACTGGTCTCTGTATGTCAGTCGTTTACGGACTGGTCTGGCTGAATTGCAACAGCGAACTTTAATGGAGTAAAAGTTCATCGTTTCTGGAGTCTGCGGAAAATTCATTTAACAAACACACAGACACACGCATAGACGGACATCGTTAAATGAAGTTCGCTACTCATAAGAATATACATATACTTCATATTGTAGAAATAACAGACTTATCTAAACCCTTTTCCACCTGTGGTGAAAGATATATAACAACTATCAGCTGGTTCGATGCGTTTACTGGTTTGGTGCAATATATAAAAATGATAAATATTAAAACGCAAGAATTTGCAAGTTGTTTTTAATAAAATTTTAATCTAATTTTTATAATTTTTGTTTAAAATTTCTGTTTAATAGAAAAATATTTGTCATTATCTTCTTATATTACAGAAATCTTATTAAAAAACGTCTTACGTTTTCGATTTCCAGCACACCCCTGAATATAAGTACGCGACAGAATAAATTCGGTAATACAGTGCAGATGAAAAATAAAATGTTTAATTCAATATTTGAACGAAAATAAATTTCATATAACAAGTTTTCCAATAAGGACTTTTGTTAAAAAAGACGCAAACCATTTGAGATATTTCGAAAACTTTATGATCGACTTCTAATACAATAAAAACATTAACGAATGGAACTCGACTTCGTTCATATGGTCACCGCGGGCACGTTGGCAGCGGTCGATTCGTTTGACGCTTCTACGCGTTCAATGTTGGCTCTGAGTTCTTCCAACGTCGTCGGCTTGTCGGCACAGACCAATGATTTGACGTAGCCACAAAGAAAAAAGTCTAGGGCGTTACATCGCACGAACGAGGCGGCTTATTGACTGGTATATTTCTTGAGATTATACGCTCACCAAAATTACTCTTCAATAAATCGATTGTGTAATGTCTGCTGTGTGTCTTGTGGCACTATCCTGTTGAAACTACATGTCGTCCAAGTCCATGTTTTACAGTTCGGGCCAAAAAGAATTGGTAATCATGGCGCGATAACGATCGCCATTCACAGTAACGTGACGATCGTTATTGTCGACGAAAAAATATGGCTAAAATATGACTATTTTTTGTGTGGATGAATTGGTGGTTCATGAAGCACATGAATCACCAAAATTCGCAAAATACGCAAAATTCGCCATAAGATGCCCAGTTCTTGAGAACGCCGCGGAATCGACTGATTTGGATCGTTTGCGACGGACGCCTGAACGATATTTTCGTCACTTCGACCGACCCGTTGTCTTACTGGCACGGCAGCATCACACAATGAATATGTAGACTCAAATTTTTGCACTAAACTTGTTATTGCTTGTCTACTATGGCGAGAAAAACTACCGAAAATTGGAGTTAACGCTCTTAAAGTTACGGTCACCGACTCCGAATTTCGATTTTTATAATTTGCCAACGTTGTTCGTTCGTATACTTTACCATGATGAAAATATCGAGTTTACTGAAAATAAAGGAAAGTAGCAGTCAAAGTCGTCTAGTACCTAAACAATTGTTTATTTACAACATTATACATATGGGGGATTTGATGTCAAGTGACCCAATTTTTAAATCGATGTCTACCGGATTGGATGAAATTTGGACCAAGGTTAGTCCTATTGGATAGTAGCTTAGACACAAATTTTCAAGAACATCGGTCAAAAAGTTTCTGAGTTAGAGGGGGTCAAAGTTTGACATTTTGGCCATACACGTGTTCTTTCTAATCCATGTAACTTATTACCTATTGGTTTTAGCAAAATTTGTCCCGACGCTGTAGTTTTTTCGTGACAATTTACCCCAAAAGTGGCAGTACTATACACTGTAGACCGGTTATAAAACTATCCACATTGATACTATACTCTGAAGACTGGTTATACAACTATCCACATTGATCCTATACTCGAAATTTTTACTGTCACTTTGTGCTGGCACTTAGCTGTCTTTTTGTGTCGCAGATGGTGGATAGCATGGTATAATAAGTACCAGGTAGGTTCATTAGAGAGAGTTGTCAATTTTTTTACCCATATAATGTCAAACAAGAGAAATAGAATAAAAATTAAAACAAATTACCGAATATATAGAAAAAAATTTTGTTTATTTATGTAAAAAAAGTATTATTATAAAGGGCACAAATGAATAAAAAATTTTTACCGGAGAATTAATTAGCATACATTAGAAATTCGTCTATTCCTTTTACATCAATGACAGATGGTATAGCACAGCGCATCAAACGGGCACGTTTTGGTTTTTGATTAAGATAAAAAAAATCTGTGTTTTCAAAACCAAACATACAGATTTTTGAATGTTTTTTTTATCAACACCGCATGAATCACAATTTCGTTTTATTTTCGGGACATGTATAAAATTGATCTAAAATTCAAAAGAACAAATGCAATGCAACATTTTTTATAAATTTGTTTGTCTGATTTAAAAAATTATATATGTAAGTAACTTTTTTTATTTTAATTTTTAAATTTTTGATTGAATTTTTTTTTTAATTTATTTTACTTTTTGGCATTTTCTTTTGTTTGAAATAAATTTGACATTCTATGGGTTTTCTAATTGAGAACATAATTTCTAATGACTATACCTTGTATTATTCTACCATGGTGGATAGTAAAAATTGTATGTCATTGAGCATTTTGTTCATTTTATGAGAGAGAGCAAGAGAGAAACAGAACGTATGACAACACAATCAGAAAAGCAGATTTATGGTTGGTATAAGGAGACTGCTAAGGGTAAGCCAAGAAGAATCGGCTTACGAACTGTATTTTTGTGGCCTTTTTGTGACAATTTACCCCCTCGTAGGACATCCCCTTGTTAAAGTGGCCAGTCATATGGCTAGCATTCCGACTGGTTGTATCATAAAGGGGCTAGTATTATAACCAGCTCGGAGACAGCCACATGAACTACAGGGAAGTAGCTTCGATATCTATTTGATCCATCAATGTTTTTTTTTAAATTTAAAGTTTTTTTTTATTTTTTTAGCGGGAATTTTTTTTTTTTGCTCAAAAAAAAGCTTATGTCATTTCCTTTTTATAACACAAACCAATCCTTTTTTAAGGATTTTGCATTTATTTTATTCCTACCGTTCAAAATTTTTGGGCATATTGTTATTAAAAATATTTTAAGATTTGCTTTTAATTGAAATGAGCCAAATCGGTACGTTTTTCTCCTTCTCCCAACAGAAAACGCAGAATTTCTTTATTAAATATTGCACATATGTATGTATAAAGTTTGGTGTATACGCAAATGTTTCTCCTATTCCCGGTAAAATATTTATCTAAAATAAAGATTTAAGACGATAACTTTCATTATTTAAAAAGAAAGGCTTATACAGATGTCGTCTTGGAATAAGGGTAATTTTTTTATATAAAACTAGTCACAAAGCCTGTCCCTGCCAGGCAAAAAAATCGTTTAGATAATAACTAACAAAGTAACGCTCATAAAAGAAATTAAACAAAAAATTATTATTCAATGTTTTAATACATTTAATAGGTATATGAAGAAAAAATATGTAAAAAATAACAATAAGTAACTAAATTATAATACTTCTTTAAAAACAAAATTTTTTGAAAATACTGAGGAACAACCCTGTTTTAACATACCCTGTTTTCCATCTACATGCATCACTTTTACCTTAACATCATATTTTTTCACACTTGAGAAAGCAACGTACAATTGTCCATGACTAATAACTGGTTTGGGTAAATATATCCCCCCTCTCTAACGTTTGACCTTGAGCTTTATTGATGGTGATGGAAAACGCCAACCTTATAGGATACTGTCTCCTATGCAAAATAAATTGTAGGTCGGGATTTATGGGAGCCAAATCAATCCTCGGAATAAATGCAGGATTGCCTTTTGCAGTGCCGGTTAATATAGTTGCGCATATAAGATTTTGTGACAATTGTGTAACTTGCAGTCTTGTGCCATTGCATAGCCCTCTTTTAGTGTTTAAATTTCACAGAAGCATGATAATGTTTCCCACCTTGACTTGCCACTTATGAGGAGGCATTCCAGATGGCGATAGACTGTTTAAAAACTCCACCGGATAATTTTCCCGATCAGCTATGCTATTGCTCTCCACCGTGTCAACGTTCAACAATGTAAAACATTCACCCTTTAAAAGAATTAGTACTTCTTCATTAATTTGGCATACTTCATCATTCTTAGGGCATAAAATGGCAAATTTACTATACTGTTCTACATCAGACGGCTTTAAACATTCACCGAAGATATTTTTTTAACGATTGAGTTTTCAGCCAGCATTTCGTTTGCTAATGCAATAATGTCCTCTCCAAATTCAGAACTGAGTTCACCATTCCCCATTTTTAAAAGCCAATCTCTGTAAATATTATCCACTGCAAGAATATTGACTTTAAGTTGTAAAATTTTAAAGTTGGACCAAAGATTAGAAAACTTAATACATGACTCGATTATGGCCGTCCTGTGAGCATGTGGTACCACTGGTAAACATTATCGAAAATCTCCTCCAAGAAGCCCAACTTTACCTCCAAAAGGCTTGTTATTTTTCATCAATGTTTTAAGCAACTTGTCAATAGCATAAAATGCATAGGTAGGTGCCATTGTTGTCTCATCCCAAATGATTGACCTAGCCTTTCTTATCTGCTTTGCATCCACTGAATTTGCTCTCATACTTGAAGATGATGTTTCTGTCAATGGTACTGGTAGCTTGAACTGAGAATGATATGTGTGGCCCCCTCTAAATAATACAATAATGCTATTGCATTAGCCTTTCGCTGCCGGCATTAAACTGTAGGTCCCTTCAATGATTTTAAAAATAGAATCGGGTGCAGATCATCATTCACTGAGAGAGGTCTTTCCATGCCCTTAACGGAATTTGTTTTTTATAGGAAAATGTTGAAAAAAATAACGAACAATTGAATACTCTTTTATATATATACGGTCTCCTTTTTAAATCCTCGGCGTTTTACATATTGCTGGTTATAAACCATCCACCAAACCGAAGTAAAGTAAAATGTAAACGTATGAAACAGTTGATACCAAACACCGAAAAAATCTCTGCTTATTTATACGAAAACTGACATACATCGTACGAAATATTCGTAAAAAAGTGTTTCGAAATAAAAGACAACGAAAGGTTTTCGTAAAATGTCGCATAAAATTTTTTTGGATGTACATGTTCATCCCGGCTACGCAGAGAAGCTTTAGTTAGCGAAGTATAACAAAATATACCCTACCTTGAAGAGGACTTTGAGCAGCTTTCAAAGTTATTAATGACTTAAGGCTCAGTTAGGCGAACGTTGCTGTACCGTATCTGTACTGTATCCATCAGCTGTTCGCTTTTTGTTATATGAAAACCAATTAAAAAGCTTACCGAAATGCAATGTACCGTAGTTGCAACGTACTAATCTGTATAAAATAGAATTTCATGCCGTTGTTACGTGACATTTATAAGACAGTGATGGGCGGCTTGTATTTTACATTGAATGTGGGTAATTTTGCTCTTTTTTTTGGTACTTTGTTCGGTATATCTATGGAATTGCTACAAAACAACTTACAATTCAACATATTTCCAAATATACAAATATACATCGTCAGCTCAGAATTGGTTTGGCGCATATGCCAAAAAGTCGGGGTGGAGAAAAACGACAAAGAAGATTTACATGAAGATTTCTCAAAATGTACCCGATAGAATTTTTTTATATTTTTACCACAGCTTCCGGTATATGTTTTGAAGAAAAATTTAAATTTTTGCGCACTTTCATGAATAAAGTTAGAATTTAATAGTATTTTTTTGAAAATTAAAAATATTGTTTTGTGCCGCATACGCCACTTTTCTAAAAAAAAATTTAAAAAAGTGTCTTTTTTTGCTGCATACGTATACTTATTGCTGTGTATTGAGTAACTTGTTGTTGAGATTAATTTTTTTTTTATGGTTTTTTTATTTGATTTTACTTTACAAAAACCGAAAAAACCGTTCTACTGTTATGAAAAGTTACATAAAAAGCCACAAATTAAACAACTTAAATAATGCAAAAGTAAAAAGAAAATTTAAAACTTAATATTGAGTAAATTTTTATAATAAGCTTTATCAACACGTGGAAATAAATGATGGTTTCGATATTTTCAAAACATTCGTCAACAAATTCTCAGGAATTTTCAAACAATTTTTTGATGCAGACTTAACCAAAATTGCATTTTTATATTTTTCCTCTCTGGTAGAAGTTTTATAATATATATGTACATAAATCATTATTTTAACTGTATAGAAGTACTTTAATTTTAGCAAAAGGGACTTTTCGAAAGTCCATTTTATTTGCTTCCAACGAGTATGAGTGAAAAATTTCCGGAAGCATTTCCATAACTTTAAGTTTCGTTTTATTATTTGGCATTGTTTTAAGAAAATTTAGTAAATGAAGAGGACTATGAATTTCAATATTCTTTAAGTAGCGGTCAATAACACCATGGAGGCTGTAGGAAAAATCGCTCAAAAACATAAATGAAAAATCGCCCAAAAAAATTCCATGTAAAATTGGGCCTGAATTCATATGAAAAGTGACCCAAAATTGTTGGGCTATTTTTCGTTACTATTGGGTGATTTTTCGTTATTAAATTTGGTGATTTTTTATTATGAAAAATCACCCAAAAATATTATATGAAAAATAGCCCATTTTTTCGGGCATACTATTTGTCTAAATCATTCATAAACGACGAATTCCTAAATGTTATTTATAAAAATAACGGGACATATTGCAAAAAGGTGGCATGTCATAACGTCCAGTGTCATAGTGCCCGTGGACAAACTCGAAAGCATAGCCGGCCTATGGCTTTTCTCCTCTTTGATAAAAACAAGTACCGGCTTCGCTAACTAAAGCTTCTCTGCACAGACGGCCTTCGGCCGTGGGCAAGGATTTTCTCCTCTATGGTATAACAAATACCGGCTTCGCTAACTAAAGCTTCTCTGCCCTGCTGGCCTTCGGCCAGGCGCAAGGATTTCCTCCTCTATGGTATAACAAAAACCGGCTTCGCTAACTAAAGCTTCTCTGCACAGCCGGCCTTCGGCCGGGGGCAAGCATTTTCTCCTCTATGGTATAACAAAAACCGGCTTCGCTTACTGAAGCTTTGTTACAACATAGGGGAGAAAATCCTTGCGCCCAAAAGTGTTTTCGTTATATGTTTAATATATGCACCCAGAGAAAAAACAACAAAACCATTATTAAAAAAATGTTGACCATATTATGTTTAATTTAACCAAATCATTGTCACCGACAACCACATTATTGTAAAATAAGTTTGTTTAAAAATAGTTTTGTTGGTTGTGACCATAATAAAACATGTTTTTCTCTTACATTTGTAAGCTACTAAATTTATATGAATAATAAACACTGTTTTGCATTGGGTAATTTTTAATTTTTTTTTTTTTTGGGAAAAATTAGTTTTTTCTTTTTGGGTAATTTTTCATGTTCCTTTGGGCGATTTTTCATTTTTTTTTTTTTTGGGCAATATTTCCTACAGCCCACCATGGACACAGTCCACTTCTTGAATTAAAGAATGTTCTGGTTCTGAAGACTTTTGTATTACGGCATCAATATTATTTTGTTTAAAGAACATTTTGATTGCGGTTGCCTTAATTTTATTTTGAGGTGCGCAAGAATAGCTCCATAATGTCAAAGTTTTAATTAGTGGATAATCTTTTATTAATTCATTTAAAATTTTAATTCAAGCACTAGCAATATCGTTACCACTCCGACCGCTATGAGCTTCCGTCCACAAGGCACAATAAGTAAAAGTTGGTATATTTGGCATAATAATGGTTGCTGTAAGATTGTACATATTCAATTTTCGTTTGTAGTAAAATGTTGAAGCATTTCCCTTAGGTAGGCTAAAAACACTTTGCATATCATAGCAAACCGTAAACTTGGTTGGGTCCATTATTTTATAAAACTATTTTTCACAAATTAATTTTCTTGTTGTCATTTTATTTTGCTTTTGCTTTAACTATTATTTTTCTTACGGCAATGCAGCAAAGCAACAGTAAAATTTATTTTGTACGTTTTTGTATGAAGAATTTGCTGCAATCGCCAAACAATGGCTTGTAGAGCAAAACAGTACTTAAAAAATTTTGAAACAGTTGATATGCAGCAAAATTAATGCTTTATATCTCAGAAACCATAAAAATTTTCGCGAAACAGGTTTTTGATTTAGAAAGAGGGTATTAAAAAAATATATTCCTCATACCTAACTCATTTTTTTTAAAAATGGTCGGTAGGTCAACCCAGTAATGAGCTGACGACATATGTTTAGATGTTTAAAATAAACAAATGTATATGCACATACAATGGAAATGTGAAACATATAAAAGACTTTAATGGTATCAATACCTTGTTTGGTGTATGTACATTTACAATATTTGTATGCTAAAAATTTTTATATGCTAAAATACAAATTTATTTATTGTAAATCTATAATATAAATATTAAATTATTAAAATTTTTTACATACACAAAATACTGTTTTAATACCATTTAAATCACGTGGTACCTTTTCTGCACAACGGTCACCATTTAAACATTTTTGATTCCCATCACTGTGTGTTTTGTTTTATGTATACTATTGCTTTTTGTTTATGTATGGGAAAACGTATGACACCCCAGCGGGAAAACTCAGAAGACCTTCTTACTTCAGGCCTTTTTGAAGGCCTGCTTAAAAAATGTTTTGATTTAATTACTATTCTTACGTAACTGCTAAGGAATGCCTTATAGAAGGCCTCGGCTGTTTGGTATAAAAGAAGCGAGAAAAGAAGGAGTAACATTTTTTGTTTTGTTTTTTTTGCACAAGCAAAAGCAAAAGAGTTCAGATCCCTTTACAAAAACAAAGTAACATATGTTGTAAATCATTTTAGTTGAAGTTGAAAAGAGAAAGAGTAAAATTTTTGTTTTGTTTTTTTCGCCAAAGCGAAAGAATTCAGATCCCGTTATAAAAACAAAGTAGGTGCATATTAAAATACAAAATAAAAACAATAATGTAAATCATTTTAGTTGAGTTTTGTTCATTAAGGGAGATAGGTACTTGTGCTTAAAAGTTTTATTTTATTATAAACTTTTATTTGCAATCTATTTGACAATATTTAGCAATTTTAATTATTTCAATAAAAAAAAGGTATCACATCTAATATGTACATGAAACCTTTTCAGTCTTCTAATTTCATTTTAAGGAAATATTCCTTAATGTTTTAGACTAGGGTTGCCAGACGTACTGTTTTTAGCAGTACATGTACTGTTTTTTGTCAATTGTACTGTTTTATGCACAACACCCAAAACAGTACGCAAATGTACTGTTTTTTACACTTTGTACTGTTTTCTGTACTGATTTTTAAGTTTAGTGTCCAAAAAACAAAGATATTAAGAAAAATCGTTTTTAAATAAAACACATTTGGGAATTTTTAACGGTATGCTATCAAGCCATATTGTCATAATATCCTTATCTTAGAATTTATTTACTCTCTAATTTTTGCCCTTTTTCCCAACTCTTAAACAAAAGTATACAAGACGGCACTTATTAGGGTTAAAAGAATTCTCGAAATTTCGGGCATTGAAATTTTTGAATTTCTTGAAAAGGCGTTTGGTACAAGTCAAAAAAATATACCAAATTTACTTCTGACCTAAAAGACTATTTCAGATGTCTTCAGTAGAATTGCATGGCAATTCTTTTCATAGAATATATTAACTCTCTAACACTCATTTTAAGGGGTAATTTTTGTAATTTTTTTAACTTCTACACTAAAACGGTACGTTAGAGGGTTAAAATGTTCTATGAATATTTTCTGCATCAAATTTCACTAGCGGTCTTCCAAGACCAAAAAAACGTGCAATGTATGTAAAACGGGTTTTCGAAAAATTAAAAAAAATCAATGCCCGGAATTTCGAAAACCCGTTTTACTTTCATTGGATAATTTTTGGTCTTAGAAGACCCCTAGTGAAATTTGAGGCAGAAAATATTAGTAGAACATTTTAACTCTTATAAGTGCCGTTTTAGTATCCTTTTTTTTAAGAGTTGGGAAAAATGGCAAAAATTACCCATTAAAATGAGAGTTAGAGGGTTAATAAATTCTAAGAAAAGAATCGCAATACGATTCTACTGAAGACATCTAAATTTATTTTTTAGCTCAGAAGTACATTTAGTATATTTATTTTGACTTATACCAAACGCCTTTTCAAAAAATTAAAAAACTTTAGGGGCCCATATTTCGGGAGCCCGAGGTAATTTTTCAAAACCTTTTGGCAGATTTGCTCTACTAGTAGTCTACTTTCATTTCGCGGTGCAAGTGTTGAGGCTGGTGGTGATGACCCTAATTTTGTTGCACACTCTATTTTACAATATTTAGTTTAAAGAAATTGTTGTTTTGCAAACAAAAAAGTTGTAAAATAATTAGAATTTTTGAACTGCGTCTATTGTTTTGTCAAAAATACACAGATTAAATAAGGAGTTGCTTACATCCTTCATATATTTTCGTGTTATTATTTTAAGACATATGACTACCGTTTAAATTAAAGAAAGAAACAAATATTTTCTGAAATTTATGCGATAGTTCTACAATATGTGTGTGGTGAAAATTGCTTTAAATACCAATATGGTTTAAGCAAATTCTACTAACCCAATCAATGAAAAAGTTTTTTAAGTTAAATATAAACTAAGATATTTAAACATTATACATTGGAAAATGATACAATGGCCAAATGCTTCGTTTGTGGTGTATGCTTTATAAACGCAAATGGTGTGATTTTGTATATCAAATACCATTAAATGTAAATCTTTCCTTTGATGTTTGAAGTCTATTTCTTTATATTATTGTTGTTCAAGAGTTTTAAATATTTAGTTATGGTTTCCTAAAAAAATGTACTGTTTTTTTCTTGATTGTACTGTTTTTTCATAACCAATGTACTGTTTTTCCGAATTCAAAATCTGGCTACCCTATTTTAGACTGATAGCCCTTCAATATGACCTTTAATGCATTTGTATAAGGATGGTCTGAAAGGCCTTTTAAGAGCCATTAATTGAAAGGCCTTTTACCATACCTTTCTTAAAAACCCTTGAAGATAACCTTTTTGCTAAGGCCTTTTGACAGTCATTCTCTGGAAAGCCTTCTAAAAGCCATTTATTTGAAGGCCTTTAAGAAGCTCTGGGGAAGAAAGGAAAGCGGAAGGCCTTCTCCGCAATGACAACGCGTGTAAAAAAGATATGAGTATGGAATGGAGCGAGAAGGGCTTGTTTATCCAAAAGAAGGGGTACAGAGGCCTTCTGTAAGGCCTCCGTACTCCTTCTTTTTCCCGCTGGGACGTTTTTAAACGTTCTATAAGTGCACCAACGTGCTTACAGTACGGTGCGGTACATTACGGGTACAGCAACGTTCGCCTAACTGAGCCTTTAAGTTAATTAGTTGATTTTTGTAAAGAAAAGAACTTTAACTTTATATTTATAACATTATATAAATTCACTTCAAATAGGTAGTTATAATTTCTTCCTTTAATGATAATTTTAAAAACGCGCAACGCACCGTAAATATGTAGTGCAACCCAATTCAAATGGGCACAATGAAGAATAAATTCCAATAACTCAATATTATTATTTTTTAATTTAGATGAATGTAAATAACATTTACTTTCTCTTAGAATATGATTGTTCTTTAAATCACTTTACAAACAAATCTTGAAAATCACCACAAAAACCCAATATTTTTGTTAGTAATTATGTATGTGATACAATAAGATTATCTCTACTCTTCAACAGCAGTATTAAAATCTGATTCCACTATGATTTCTGGCAGAGAAAGTACTTTCAGTATAACAAATTTTATGTTGTAATATCGAAAATATAAAAATTCTTTAAAAAATACATATTGCAAAATTTTGGGTCTTATAATGAAATAAGCCACATGTACAGCCCGGAGACCGAAAATTAGGAATCTGACAATGCTATGATCTTCCTCAGACAGAGGGCTTTAAATATAAAAAGTGTCATTAGGAAAACGCAAAAGTTTCCTGCAAAAAATATTAGAAAAAGTGAATGGTTTATTCAATGAACACGCCCACCGCCCACAGACCGAAAATCAAAAATCGGGCTCCGGCTTGCACCAGTGGAGCAAATGAGCTTTACGTATGCCAAATTTCATCTTTCTGCGACGTCAGACGACTTCAGAAAGCCGCGGAAAGAGAACCGGACATACATCCGGACAAACAACGAAATTATATATATAGATTTGATTGGAACTGAAGAACAACTATTCTCTTTAAATAAAAGTTTAAAAAAAAGTGGGCGCAAAAGAAGTATTAATAGATTGATTTGGGAAAATTATAAGAAATCTTATCTTATTTGCTTATAATCCCGCAAAGATGACATAATGGACCTATTTTCATTTCATTGCAGTTATATGGCGATAACAATGTTACATTAAACTCTCTGGAAGTCGCCAATGAATTGGAAAAAATTGTAGAAAGTTTTAAAGTGAAACATCCTGATTTTATGGGAATGAAAATTATATATGCCAAAAGAAATAAAGGCACAGTAGATGAAATGCAACAACGTCTAACCACATTCAAACAATTGCAGTTAGTTTTATATAAGAATATTTAAAAAAAAACTTAAATTAAATCAACTTATTTTCCAGCAATGCCAAGCCAAATTTTATTATAGGTTTCGATTTAATAGGTCATGAAGATTCGGGAGATCCTTTGCACAAATTTGCCCATGAGTTGTCGGACTTGCCACCAACTGCAAACTTTTTCTTTCATGCTGGCGAGACGAGTAAGTTTGAAAGAAACTTTTGTGATACATTTTTTTTTTTAAATAAATTAATTTTAAAACAGATTGGTATGGTCGCACCGACTGGAATTTAATGGATGCTTTGTTGTTAAACACCAAACGTATTGGTCATGCTTTTGCCTTACCCAAGCATCCCCAATTATGGTCTACCATTAAAAAACGCAATATAGCCATTGAAGTCAATCCTTTATCAAATCAAGTTTTGGGTTATGTCTGGGATTTAAGAAATCATCCTGCTTCGTTTTTAATAGCGGAAAATTTTCCGATTGTAATATCAGCCGATGATCCAGGTATATGGAATGCCAAAGGCCTAAGTTTCGACTTCTATTATGCTTTTATGGCTTTAGCACCAGCAGAAGCGGATTTGAAATTTCTTAAACAATTAGCCTTAAATTCAATAAAGTAATTTAATTCTATTTAAATTAAAAAAAAACGAATCTTAAAAAAAAACATTTAATTTTTGCAGATACTCCATACTTACCTCTGAGGAACGTCGCAAAATCAATCGCATTTTTCAAAAGAAATGGGAGGAATTTATTTACAATATTATTAATATGAAATTTTAATAAAATAAAATTTATAACAGTATGTACCATGGTGGAATAAACAGGTGGCAGCAGTACGCCAGATGACGATTTTTTGCTCTTGCATTGTTTGTCTAGATTTATGTCAAGGCGAATTTATTACAGGTGGTCTTAAAAGCCCTGCTGATATTAGCTAAAATCACTGTTGGATGTCAAAATTTCGTTTATTCTCTTTTATTATCTTTGTTTATGTTTTGTTTTATTTCTGTTTTTGACATTGTACAATGATTTTACAAAAACAAATTGCTTGTGGTTGTTGTACGAGTTGTTCTTGTTGTATTACCGAGATTACCTGGGATGAATTCGCCTTGGTTTATGTCAAAGTTTTGTTTATGTTAACATTTAAATTAAAATACATTAGATATTGACCATAATTAAATAAAAATTGGCTACAAATGTATTTATTTCATCACGTTCAGCGGCACGCTTTGTTTTTGCTTAAAATATTTTTTGACGTAAACAGTGATATAATTTCCATTTTTGTTGTTATGTTGTATTTGTTGCCGTAACGATGCCTCCTGCTTATTCCACCATGGTATGTACATTCGGACTAAAATTATGTAAAAGGAAAGCGTATTTTTAAGAAAAGTACCAATAATAAAAAATATTTTTGTCCCGTTGAATTTATAAACCATTATATTTAAGAAATTTTAAATCTTAAGAATATTTATTAAAACAGATAATACAATTCCCTTTTACCCAATTTTGTGCCATAATTTGTTAACTGTACTCAAATGTACTTTATTTATTTGCTGCCATTATATCATACAAATGTACTTCTATTGCGACATGCCACGTAGTGATAGAAATTTAAGTTTTTATTTAGGATCGCAAATATATAAAAAAAAAACCCCGTGTTAATAAAAGGAGCGAAAGTACGAATTGTTACCCTGTTTTGCACCTTTAAGCTAAAATTTTTAAGACCCACGTTCCTGGTAAAAATTGAGGCATACAAATAAATAAACTTGTCAAATTTTGAGGTCTACAACCATTTTCCAGATATACTGTACCATGCCACGCGAACTTCTTTAATCCATCCCACTTTTTGACAGATTTTTTTATAACTATTTTATTTGTTCCAAATTTGAACATTTTTTTCTGTAGCCGTTTTCCACATATAATGTTATTTTTATGGGAGGTGCCACTCCCAATTTTTAAATTGGGCTTAGTTTTTGAGATGTGCGGTCACTGTTCTCCAGATATATAGACAACCCCAACGAAGTTTGAGACTTTTTATGACGTAATATATAATGTTTAAAACAACATTTAGTAATGTGACAGTTTTTCAAATTATTGTTTACGACGCAAACGGAAGATTTTTTCAATAAAATTCCAATATCAAGTGACGCGAAATTTCTGATTGTTAATTCGTATTCGGCGTTCAAAATCGCCAATTTCACTTTGCGTGTACTGAAGAAGCCAATAAAAGAAGTACATTTTTTAATCTATTATATAAAAACTAGATGACCCGTGCGAATATTTCGCACCGTTAGTTGTCATTTTTGTAACATAAAATGAAAATAATTAATAGAAATTTTAGTAACTCAATACATTTTAAAATATAATTTTTATCAATGAAAATATTAATTTTTCAATTTCTAATTATTTTTCGTCATTAGTGTTAGAAATAAGCTTTAAAATGAGATATCATTCATTAAATTTGATGCGGTGGTATGAGAGATATTTGCAACCGACAAAAAAAAGTGCTTTAGAAATAATATATATGATGATTCTAATTATTTTTCGTCATTAGTGTTAGAAATAAGCTTTAAAATGAGATATCATTCATTAAATTTGATGCGGTGGTATGGGAGATATTTGCAACCGACAAAAAAAAGTGCTTTAGAAATAATATATATGATGACTAGATGACCCGTGCGAATATTTCGCACCGTTAGTTGTCATTTTTGTAACATAAAATGAAAATAATTAATAGAAATTTTAGTAAATTCAATACATTTTATTAAAAGTATAAAAATATTAGAAATCATAATATATATCATACATATTTACATACATACATACATATGTTTAAATGCTTTTATAATACTTCGTTGAATACAATGTTAGAGGTAATGGCATGATCGTCATTAACTTTTTGCCCGTACGAATCCTTAATACAAACAAAAATATATTTTTTATTATTTTTCGTCATTAGTGTTAGAAATAAGCTTTAAAATGAGATATCATTCATTAAATTTGATGCGGTGGTATGGGAGATATTTGCAACCGACAAAAAAAGTGCTTTAGAACTAATATATACTAGATGACCCGTGCGAATATTTCGCACCGTTAGTTGTCATTTTTGTAACATAAAATGAAAATAATTAATAGAAATTTTAGTAATTCAATGCATTTTATTAAAAATATAAAAATATTAGAAATCATAATATATATCATACATATTTACATACATACATACATATGTTTAAATGCTTTTATAATACTTCGTTGAATACAATGTTAGAGGTAATGACATGATCGTCATTAACTTTTTGCCCGTACGAATCCTTAATACAAACAAAAATATATTTTTTATTATTTTTCGTCATTAGTGTTAGAAATAAGCTTTAAAATGAGATATCATTCATTAAATTTGATGCGGTGGTATGGGAGATATTTGCAACCGACAAAAAAAAGTGCTTTAGAAATAATATATATGATGACTAGATGACCCGTGCGAATATTTCGCACCGTTAGTTGTCATTTTTGTAACATAAAATGAAAATAATTAATAGAAATTTTAGTAAATTCAATACATTTTATTAAAAGTATAAAAATATTAGAAATCATAATATATATCATACATATTTACATACATACATACATATGTTTAAATGCTTTTATAATACTTCGTTGAATACAATGTTAGAGGTAATGGCATGATCGTCATTAACTTTTTGCCCGTACGAATCCTTAATACAAACAAAAATATATTTTTTATTATTTTTCGTCATTAGTGTTAGAAATAAGCTTTAAAATGAGATATCATTCATTAAATTTGATGCGGTGGTATGGGAGATATTTGCAACCGACAAAAAAAGTGCTTTAGAAATAATATATACTAGATGACCCGTGCGAATATTTCGCACCGTTAGTTGTCATTTTTGTAACATAAAATGAAAATAATTAA
The DNA here is from genome assembly GCA_930367215.1 of Pollenia angustigena. NCBI lineage: Eukaryota > Metazoa > Arthropoda > Insecta > Diptera > Polleniidae > Pollenia > Pollenia angustigena. The sequence goes on along the minus strand of OV884056.1, from coordinate 207,746,293 downwards.
TAGAAATTTTAGTAATTCAATGCATTTTATTAAAAATATAAAAATATTAGAAATCATAATATATATCATACATATTTACATACATACATACATATGTTTAAATGCTTTTATAATACTTCGTTGAATACAATGTTAGAGGTAATGACATGATCGTCATTAACTTTTTGCCCGTACGAATCCTTAATACAAACAAAAATATATTTTTTATTATTTTTCGTCATTAGTGTTAGAAATAAGCTTTAAAATGAGATATCATTCATTAAATTTGATGCGGTGGTATGGGAGATATTTGCAACCGACAAAAAAAGTGCTTTAGAAATAATATATACATATATATATGATGATGATGATAAGTCGGGTTTTCCTTCCTGACGCTAAAACTTCAGAACGCACGAACCGATTTCCACGGTTTTGCATTCGTTGGAAAGGTCTCGGGCTCCGTGAGGTTTATAGCATATAAAATTGTTCCCCGCCCACTTTTTCTATTAAGCACAAAACTTGAGGACGTCTTGACCGATTTGGACGATTTTTTCTTTAAAGTGATCGCCATGGTCCAACTTAGGTTTATACGGAAAGAAAATTGTTCCCCGCCCACTTTTACGTCCACTTTTTTCGATTTACCTTAAATCAGAAAACGGCTCCATCGATTTGACTAATTTTTCTTTCAAATGTTCGTATTATTCCATTTTAAGTTTTCATCGAAAGAAAAATTTACCACGCCTACTTTTATGCCTACTACGAAACAATCAAAGCCGATTTGGAGGTACGATGATTTGTTGGCAGGTGATTTTTGGCAAATACTTCCAGTGATACCACGATCAACGCCCGCCGATGAATGAAATGCATGTTTGAAGTCGTCTGCTTTGTGGAAACACGTTAGGAAGCTCAAATTGACTCTGAAAATGCGGGTCGAGCTGCAAAACAATCAATCTCGAGACGTATTTTCCAAACAATTGCTATACATAGAAAACGACAAAATCCCGGTGGATATTTCAATTTCTGCCGGTTCACCGAATCAAAGTCCGAACTCATCCGAAAGGTGTTTTCAAACATTACACAAAATTACAGAAATCATGATTTGTTGAGCGAACGTGCTATATTAGCTACGTTGATGTCGACGAACTGAATTTTAAGATTCAAAGTGAAATCGCTGGCAAATTGGAGACGTACAAATCGGTAGATTCCATTACTTATCAGAACGATGTCGTCAACTATCCAATCGAACTCCCTGCGATTACCCGGATTACCTCCTCATAAATTCAAACTAAAAGTTGGATCGGTAATCATAATGTAACGAAATATAAACCAACCACGTCTTTGTAATGGCACCCGAATTACGGTAAAAAAAACTGATGAATAACGTCATCGAAGCAACAATGCTTAAAGGAAAGTACAAGGGAGAAAATGTTTTGATACCTCGGATCCCAATGATTCCAACCGACATGGCATTAAATTTTAACGCCATTTACTTAGAGAAGTTCAACTAAATAACACTTAATTTTTGTAATCGAAATGAATTCATTACTGTTTATTTAATCACCAAACGAAATGTTACATAAAACGAAGCCATCTGGTGGCGAAACGGAGTTCGCCGGGTTTGCTAGTTTTGTATAATTATTTGAAATTTTTTAACATTTTGTATTGTTAAAAAAAGACGGTTAATTAAAACACATTAAGTTTTATTATAACGTTGTTATTTCTGCTGCATGATACTCAATTTTTATAATAAACTAGCTATTCGGGATTTTCCAAATAAAAAAATTTATTACTGGAGAATTTTGTTAATAACTTGACCCTAGCGCTATCTACCTGTTCAACATTTTATCAGGAAACTTATTTTTGTTTAATAAATATATTTTGTAAATTTTAGCCAAATCGTACCATGAATTAAAAAAAATTTTAATATCACGACAACAGCGCCACCTAACGGGATTAAACTTAAGAGAATCCTGGCTCCAGACTTAACTTATTTAGTGTAAATCGGTCCAGCAGTTCTTGAATTTAAGAAGCACATATACGGCACAAACGTTTGTATATGGGCAGTTCCAGCGAAAAGTCTACTTTTTGTAACGTAACGCCAGAAATAATTTAAATTGTTTCTCAAAAAATTGTATATGTATAGTTTACTTTTTTATATTTTGGTATAAAGCGCAACTAGTTCTACATTTAGTAACAAATGGGGTAACGTTGAACAATATGGTCCTAAAATACGACCTTATTTGCATTCTGGCGTTACATTAAAAAAGTAGACTTTACGCTGAAAATGCCCATATGTACCTTAAAACGAGCAAAGATTTTTTAATTTGATACATAGTTGGAAAAATAAATCTATATAAGTCCAAAGCTTAATAAAAAAGGTTTTATACAAAACGTCTTGCTCAATTCGCAGTCCTATTCAGTTTATAATGCATGTCAAAATCCACTTCCGTTTTTTTAACGTCACGCCAGCGCATATTTTTGCTTATATCTTCAAATCCTTAGCGTCAATTGCTGTAATTTTTTTTTCTGAATTTAATGCTACTTCATTGCTTTGTATGTATCAAAACCCTTTTTACAAATTTGACTTTATTTAATTTTTTTGGAAATGCCCATATACATAAAGTTCTTTTCGCTTATAGTCCACTACTCTACTTGCACAACTTTTGTGGACTATAAGCGAATTTGGACTATAACCGATTTTTTTATAAGCCATTTTATGGATAATAAGTGAAATCTATTATAATCCACATTTTTGACTATATAAATATTATTTTCTTCAATAAAACCATTATTTTTAAACAAAAGAAAAGTTTATTTAAAACATAACCAAATATTGATTTAATTGAAATAAATTGTTAAAAATAATAGTTGCGAGAAAGGTAAATAAAAACATGTTGCCTGTTGATTAAAAAATATAAAAAGCAGAGTGGACTATAAGCGACCATTTTTGCATAAAGAATTATAAATGCGTACTAAGAAAATGTGGCTTTTAAACGAAAATGGACTACAAGCGAAATGGACCTTAGAACAAATAATTTGTATAAAATTCGAAAAAATGTGCAAGTGAATATGACAGTTTTGGCTTTAATCCGTTTTTGGCCTTTAAGCGAAATGGACTATAAGCCAAAAGTACTGTACATACATTAAAGACCTGCACGAGTGTATCAGTAAGTATTGTTGAAACAGATACACCAGATATATATCTGTTACTACTGATATAAATGAGAGAATGTGTGTAACTGATATTGTATGGGTTTGCTTTTGCCCACTCACCATATCTTAAAAACAAAAACAGATGCTTATGGTTTTGGATTGAGTGTGTCATAACATTTTTTTTTTTTGCTTACAAATATCTGTTGTCACCATAAGTATTTCTACAATATCTGTGGTAATCTGTTGTGTTTTTAAATATTGTTGGGGAGTTGATGAAAATAAGAGAGTTTGTAAAAATTTGTATAAGATCTCATCCAGGGGTGCCAGATGGTTTTAGTAAAAAATCGGCATGTTTTCAAAAACAATTTGGAAATCAAATTATGGAAAAACGGCAAATTAAAATTGCTGTTTTAAACACAATAAAACATATTTTTAATGACAAAAACTTCCAGTTGAATTGTCCGAAATGGTTTCGGCTTTTTATTTAATTAAATCAAATGCTGTTGGATTGGATGGCTTTAGGCTTAAGTTTATCAGGGTTTTGATGCCAATTATTCAGAACTATGTACTTCATTTGGTCAATACAATATTGATAACGTCGAAGTTTCCATTATTGTGGAAGATTGCGAGAATAGTTCCTATAAGTAAAAATAACTCAACAACTCGGTCTGATGATTTACGGCCGATTTCCATATTGCCTGTTTTATCTAAAATTGTTGAGCATATTATGAAGATTCAACTTTTAAAACATATTGATCGTAATAATTTTCTACATGATTGTCAATCTGGGTTTAGAGCTTATAGGAGTACTACCTCTTTACTGCTTGGCTTAACAGATAATATTCGAAATAATTTGGCTAATGAGGGTGTTTGTATTTTATTGTCATTAGACTTTGCTAAGGCTTTTGATAGAGTAGATCATTATCTAATTGTTCAAAAATTGCACAGATATTATAACTTTTCAAGTTCTGCTTGCAAGTTAATATCTTCATATCTTTTTGGTCGAAGTCAATATGTTGTAAGTGGTAATCGGGCTTCTAGCTTGCTTTCAGTTCACAGCGGTGTGCCTCAAGGATCGGTCCTTGGACCTTTACTTTTTATAATGTTTATTAATGATCTTTTTGATCAAATTTCTAGCAATTCGTGTCTTCCATTTTCATTTGCTGATGATGTGCAGCTTTTGTTTAAGGGCACACCTGAATTTTCCGAATGTAATCAATTACACAGTTCAATTGTTAGAGAGTTAGGTTCAGGATAATGCGTTTGTAGTTAATGCTGGTAAAACTAAGGCTATGTTGTTTGGCAAATGTAGTACTTCTGGGTTTACTATTACTCTTAGTGGTAGTGAAATTGAGTTTGTTGATCGTCTTAACTGTCTAGGTGTAATACTTGATGCTAAATTATCATTTGAAGGTCATGTTAATTTCATAATATCTAAAGTTAATTTTACTTTACGTAAGTTGTACAATACAGATTTAATGTTGCCAACGTATGTTAAGAAACAAATTGTACATGGGCTTATAATGCCAGTTTTTTTATATGGGTTGGAGGTGTATTCTGGAACAGTTGGCTATATTGTAAAAAAAAATAAGATTGGTTTTTAATCGAGTTATGCGATATATGTACTCGTTGAGAATAAGACAGCATGTCTCACCATTTGTGTTAAAATTTTTAGGTTTTCAATTTGACGAGTTCATAAATTTTAGAAATCTTGTTCACTTTTATAAGTCTTATAGGTTGCAAACTCCTGGGTATTAAATTCAGTTATTTGATTTTTGTAGATCAGCGAGGAATAGACAGTTAAAGATACCGAAATTATCTGCTGTATTGGAGCGTTCTTTTTATGTAAGAGTTGCACGATCTTATAATAAGTTGCCTAACTTTTTGAAAACTTTTGGCGTTTCTGCAAACACATATAAAAAAAACTTTTTCTGGAACTTTCAGGAAATCAATCTTCTATATAAGTGCTTTATATTGAATATGCATTAAAGGATTCTTGATATTTAAAAATTTATTTCTGTGAAGTTATTGTGTAGTATTTTCTTTGTTAACATAAAATAAATCATTATTTATACTTTGAAAGTTAACAAATATCCACTTTATTATATTTTTTCTTCTGTGTAAACTTAATTTATATATTATTTCTTGATATTTTGGAGAAATTGTTATTATTTTATTACTTATGCATATGTACATGTGTATACACGTGTGTATGGGTAGGCATGTATGTATATATATATATATATATATATATGTATATATGTGTATATGTGTGTATATATATATGTGTGTGTGTGCATCTATTTACATATGATATTTTCATATAATTTTTGAATCGTTCGTTTTGGGATTTTTATAACTGGAATTCTTACATTTTAATTAAGCTATCTTACCTTTTTGTAATTATATTTTAACTTTATTATAATTTAATTTTTATATACATACATATACATACATTCATATATTAATTTATTTAGTTAGTAGAAATTTGTAACCGATTATGGCCTTTAAAGGCTAGGTTATAGGTAAGTAAAAAAAAAAAAAAAAAAAAAAAAAATAAAAAACAACAAAGCAAAACCATTAACCATTACATAATGCTTTAAAAAAAATAAATGTTTTATAAATAAATTTTATTAAATTAAAAAAATACGGGGTATCTGATAGCAGATTTATATTTTCAAACTTAAATAAAAAATTTAATAATTGACACAAAGTTTTATTGAAAGCATTGAAAGCATTGAACGGTAGAATGGAAATGTGGATTTTATTTTTTAAAGAGTATGTCATCCACATGTCTTGTGTCGACTTGAACACACTGTTCAAAACGGAGGCTTGTTTTTCGAGAATTTAAAAAAATAAATGACCCAATTTTCTCATGCGTGGATAAGGCACACCAAACATTTACCCTGGGGCAATGTAAAGGTATTTGATGTTTCAATCGAGGGTTTTAGGTTCTTGGAGACCAGTAACGGTAGATGTGTTTGTTGACGTGGCTATTTAAGTGAAAATGAACTTTGAACAAAATTGTCGACGATCAATTACGTAAGACAAATGTCTCCTCAGCGAACGCGCGATGCTCACTCGACTACTGTGACTGACAAATCCTCCCAATCGATAATTCCAACGGCGCCAACCTTCCTCCGCACGGTTTATTACTTTTTGAAATAATCGCATTTAAAAATATAATTTTGCCACCAGACACCCTTTATATGAATAGATTTTACTTAATGGTAAATTGCAGGGACCGTTAATAAGAGTGATCCATATAATTTTAGCTTGAAAACTCTCCATATTAGAGTCAGCGGAGACCTATACTGTCTTATACCAATAGGTTCGTCTCTTTAAGAACCTATGGTGATCTAGAATAAACGATCTTAACTCCACAGTTAAAAATCATTTTTCAACGAAAAATAAAAGTAGGTATGGATGAACTCTTTAAAACAGAGTTTTATTTCGCAGTCATAAAATTGTCGGCCTAAAATGCTTCTTCTTTTTAATGACAATTAGTTTAATTGCAGTGCAAGCTGGGGTCTAATCACCGCATACGATACTATCGTATCGAATAAACTGTCGAATGTTTTTGCATACGATAGACACTGACGTATCGAAAAAAAACTCGACAAATGTAATGTCGAGTTACTCGATAACGAATGCTATTATTTCAAATTCAATCCATTTCATTCGATATCGAGTTTCATGATACCAAAATAAGTAATTTCGATCAATTTTGCTCGATATCGTATGCGGTGATTAGACCCCTGATTAGATAACACTGCTTTACAAATTGTAGTGATCTGACCAGATACAAGCTTTGGGTGTCCAAGTACAAAATATGAATTTAATTAAATGTCGGTTAAAATCAAACTCCTGAAATGAGTTTTAATTTATGACGGCTTAATAAAACTCTTTTTTTAAGAGTTAAATTCGACCTTTTATGTTTACGTTGAAAAATAGCTGTTTTATATGGACTTTTTTGTTTTTATTCCAAAAATAACTCAGGGACTAAAAATAATTACTTTAATTTTTTTTTTTTTTTTTTTTTTGTAAAGGTTACGAGAAAAAATTCCTTTATTTTCAATTGGGAGCCTTTAACCATTATCGTTATATATATTTTTTTTTGGTTGTGGTAACCAATTAAAGTAAAATTTATTTATTTTTGGTTATTAATAACCTAAAGCTGGGATCACACGATTGCCGCAAGGCACCAATTTTCATACTTTTTAATACCCCAATCGTGTGACTGCACAACCAAATGGCTCATGTACCAATCGAGGACAATATTGTGCTTACTTTTACCAATCAAATACAACCCTGGTGCGGCAATCGTGTGACTGTTTTCTATGCAACCGCGCGCCAATAAAAATAACAAAAATGCACCAATATTTATTGTGTTCTTGTGCGGCAATCAAACAACACAATATGCGCCAATATTTGCCTTTTTTAATAAATTTCCTTTTTTGTTTATTTTAGTAGGTAACGAAGATAAATATGTATTAATTTATAATGCATTTAAATTTTTATACCCTTCACCGAAGGTAAAAGGGTATATATAACTTTGTCATTCCGTTTGTAATTTCTACAATATTGATCCTACACCCTATAAAGTATATATATTCTGGGTTCTTATGAAAAGCGAAGTTCAAATCCGGTTGTCCGTCTGTCCGTCTGTCCGTCTGTCCGTCTGTCCGTCTGTCCGTCTGTCCGTCTGTCCGTCTGTCTGTTGAAATGGGTTTTCCGAAGCCCCCAGATATGATGGGAGCTTCGTTGGGGTATCTTTCTGTCAGGTATTCTTATTATAATTTTGCTATTGAAATTCAGCCAGATCGGTCCACAAATGGCTGAGATATGAGCAAAAAACCACGACTACCTCTAATTTTTCCCAAAAATCCCTTGTGGTTGTTGTATTTTTATTACTTTTTGCTGTATAACTGGGGAACGGCAAAAGCAAAAGTTTCCAAATTAGGTACACACATTTAGGTTGCCAATACACACCATTCTACAAAATGTGGGCGGGATTGGAGCAGTGGGCGTGGTACCTCCCGTACAAAAAAAATTAAAAATTTTATAAAAACCTAAATTTTAAGGCTGCCATATGTCCTATGGATATGATTTATATACCAAAATATCGGAAATTTTTAGTAGAACATATTTTATAAAAAACTCGGGAAAATCGGTTCAGATACAAAAAAGTTATGACCAAAATTTTTTTTTTTTTTTTAAATACCCACTTTCGGGAACCATAGATCTCCCGGAGTCCAAGCTTTATAACCAAGGTAAATGGTAAATTTCTTCTTTAACACGTTGGTATATAAATCTGTCAAATCGGTTAAAAAATGGCTGAGTTATCAGCAAAAAACCACGACTGCCTCTAATTTTTCCAAAAAAATCCCTTGTGGTTGTTGTTTTTTTGTTTTTTTATTTGAACGAGTTGAATTTTAAGCATAAGAAACATGTACACATGCTTGTACATGATTGTTCGCTTTAATTGAAAAATACATACCTACATATTAAACTAATAATATGACGGAGTATATTATACTATAATTCTTTATTTTTAACAACGTTAATAGCTCAATGGTCTGGGCGGTTGCCCAAGAAGGTTTGTTTTGTTTGTTAAATTGCCGGGGTTCAAATCTCGGCATCTCCACCTCTTCCAAACAGAAAATTTTTTAACTTTTTTTATAAATATTTCTATAAACGATTTTAAAATTATTCAGCGATTTTTGATTTTTTCATTTTATTAACAATATAAATATGAATCGTTCGCCTTACATGTGAAACAAAAACCATATTTTACAATTTGTTTTTGGCTTAAATGTAAATACCTAAGTATGTAGTATGTACGAGTATGCAAAAGTTATTTATGTGTATTGGTAGGCATTGTTTTCATGATTGTTGTTTTTTTCAGTTTTAGAGACGGATTGTTGCTATGTTTTGATAATCTCTTCTTACATTTCAATTCAAAAATCTCACACGTGTTGCCATATTATTTTTAAAAAATCTTATTATTTCTAAAAAAAATCCCATTTGTTATTTGAAAGCAAAACATTCAACAATAAGTATTTGCGTACGTAAATGTTTAATTTAATCAAAAAGCTAGAAACATTTAAGTTTGGATAATTTTATTGACGAAACCAATGACATAGAAACAGATCTTAAAATTTGTTCACAGCTTACTCTGACATTAGGCAAGGCAAAGAAATGCTAAAAATTATTTTGAAAACGCTACAAATAATTCTTTAAGTTGTTCATTATATTGTTTTAAATCCTTATACATTAAGTGACTCATTTTAAACAAAATTAAAATAAATGGTAATATTTAAACAAGTATTTAGGTAGATTTGATATAGCATCAGATATTAATACCACAATTGGTTAACCTTGAAATTGGAAGGCCCTCTAATAAAAACAAAATACAAACGGTTTTATAGCTATTTCGATTTAAAAGAATTTACAAACATATTTAGACAAGATTATTTTTTTTATATTTTAAAAAAACAGTCATCATTAATTGCGTAAAAGTTAGTTTATAACAATTTATTTTAGTTTTAATTGCTAAGACTATTCCATCCAACTTTAAAAATTAATCAAAAGAAGCTTAAAACATTTTTCTTTAAAGCTAATAAAATGCCAAATGGAAATTTTACAGCTAAATCTAAGTTTTTGGTGCTGAATTTACTTTCAAAAATAAAAAATTCCCACACTACTTAAAAGTCTTCATTAAAAATCGCCCAAACATGCAGGGTTATCGTCTTGTAAAAATATAAAATGAAATTTTTTTTACTATAATATAAGAATTATCCATTTCCATACGAAATTTCATTTTGACTACAACTATTTTTTTTAGTCAAAATTTATTATAATTTATTATAATACATAAAAAACTTAAGTTATATCAATACCTATTCTTCAATTTTTAAAATAATTCAAAAAAAGCTAGAAACATTTAATTAAAATGCTTAAAAAAAATGCGAAGCGCTTAATGAAAGTATTTTAGCTAAATTAAAATTTTTAATCTAAGTTAAGCTACAAAATTGCCAAAATGGTCACACTGCTTAAAAACCATACAAACAAGCAGGGTCATCCACTTTAAAAAAAACTGTATTTAGGGAATATTAGAAATGCCCTCATCATATAATTTTACGACTACGAACAGTCACCTAGTGTCGTCAAAATATTAAAAGCAATCTTTGCCTTTTTATTGCTGACATTGATAACATATTAGTCACTTTTTTAGACAATTTATACAAAAATATATTCATATATACCTATATACGGGCCTGTTCTGAAATCACACCTGTGACTTTGTGGTGTTTTGAAAGTCATACCGTTGTTGTGTTTCTTGGTGTGCTTTCTGCAATTGAAGATCAAACAAAAACGGGACGCTAAAATATCAGACGTGTGATTTCAGTAGGCACATGTGATTTCAAATCACGTGATTTGAGTTAAAGTGATTTTCAGAACAGGCCTGATAATATCTTCTGCACAAAAGCGATTTAAAAGCATACACAATTTAAGCAATTTCTTGGTATGTTTATGTTGTATTATTGATAAATAAAAAACATTTAAATTGGTTTGCGACTTTTATTAACCAAAACGAAAGTTTACGTTTCAAAACGGTTAATGGTAACCCTGTAAAATAGTTGTTTTTTTTGTGGTTTTTTTTCATTTAAAATACTTGCGGTAAACTTCTTTTTTTTTTTTATTTAATATTACCTTCTGTATTATACACAAACAACAAACACATACATACTTTTATTTACTATTAAAAATTATTGATATCACATACTCAAATCAACATCGACTTTACATGCGGTTCGATGGTCGAACGGTCTAAGCGGTCTGCCTCCTAACAATTTGTTATTGGTTGACTGGTTCGAATCCCATTCATTCCATTTTTTGTTTGTTTTTTATTTTTCGTTTTTTATAAATTCTTTTTATCTAAAAAGAAATTGGTCAGTTTTTAATTTTTAAAATTTTTTAAATATATTTATGAACTTCATAAACGTATATTTTATACATATTTACGCCTTTTAATTTACCCTTTTTATACCCTTATTTTTATTGATTTAATTTTTTTTTTACTTATTTTATTTTTTTATTTTATAGGTAATTCGTTTACATACATAAGTTTGTCATTCTGTTTGTTAATAATTATTTCTACAATATTGATTTCAGACCATATAAAGTGTATGTATATATATTGGGTGCTTATGAGGAGAAAAGTGGATTTAACGATGTCCGTCTGTCAGTCCGTTTGTCAATATTTATAGAAACCTAATTTTTAGGCCTGCCATATATATGACCTATGGATACGCTTTATTTATTAAAACATCGGAAATCTTTAGTAAAACATATTCTCTGCAAAACTCGGAAAAATTTTAGGGCTGCTATACGTCCTATGGATATGACTTATATACCAAAATATCTGAAATTTCTTGTAGAACATATTTTATAAAAAACTCGGAAAAATCGGTTCAGATACAAAAAAGTTATGACCAAAATTAAATTTTTTTTTTAAATACCCACTTTCGGGAACCATAGATCTCCCCGAGTCCAAGCTTTATAACTAAAGTAAATGGTAAATTTCTTCTTCAACACGTCGGTATAAAAATCTGCCAAATCGGTTAAAAAATTGCAGAGTTATAACCGAAATACTGAATCCACAAAAATTACTCTTTTTTTATAATTATTTATAATTAACTTTGTTAAAATATATATTTACAAGTTTATATAAATGTTTATATATAAATATAACTTAAGTAAATGGTAAAATTCTTCCTTAACACGTCGGTATATAAAACTATCAAATCGATTAGACAATGGGTAATTTATGAGCAAAATACTCCAAAAATGGGCTAAAAAACATCAAAATTTTTATAAAAACCTAAATTTTAGGGCTGCTATACGTCCTATGGATATGACTTATATACCAAAATATCTGAAATTTCTTGTAGAACATTTTTTATAAAAAACTCGGAAAAATCGGTTCAGATCCAAAAAAGTTATGACCAAAATTAATTTTTTTTTTAAAATACCTACTTTCGGGAACCATAGATCTCCCCGAGTCCAAGCTTTATAACTTAAGTAAATGGTAAATTTCTTCTTCAACACGTCGGTACATAAATCTGCCAAATCGGTTAAAAAATGGCAGAGTTATAACCGAAATACTGAATCCACAAAAATTACTCTTTTTTATAATTAACTTTGTTAAAATATATATTTACAAGTTTATATAAATGTTTATAGATAAATATAACTTAAGTAAATGGTAAAATTCTTCCTTAACACGTCGGTATATAAAACTATCAAATCGGTTAGACAATGGGTAATTTATGAGCAAAATACTCAAAAAATGGGCTAAAAAACATCAAAATTTTTATAAAAACCTAAATTTTAGGGCTGCTATACGTCCTATGGATATGACTTATATACCAAAATATCTGAAATTTCTTGTAGAACATATTTTATAAAAAACTCGGAAAGATCGGTTCAGATACAAAAAAGTTATGACCAAAATTAATTTTTTTTTTTAAATACCCACTTTCGGGAACCATAGATCTCCCCGAGTCCAAGCTTTATAACTTAAGTAAATGGTAAATTTCTTCTTCAACACGTCGGTACATAAATCTGCCAAATCGGTTAAAAAATGGCAGAGTTATAACCGAAATACTGAATCCACAAAAATTACTCTTTTTTATACCCTTCACCGAAGGTAAAAGGGTATATATAACTTTGTCATTCCGTTTGTAATTTCTACAATATTGATCCTACACCCTATAAAGTATATATATTCTGGGTTCTTATGAAAAGCGAAGTTCAAATCCGGTTGTCCGTCTGTCCGTCTGTCCGTCTGTCTGTTGAAATGGGTTTTCCGAAGCCCCCAGACATGATGGGAGCTTCGTTGGGGTATCTTTCTGTCAGGTATTCTTATTATAATTTTGCTATTGAAATTCAGCCAGATCGGTCCACAAATGGCTGAGATATGAGCAAAAAACCACGACTACCTCTAATTTTTCCCAAAAATCCCTTGTGGTTGTTGTATTTTTATTACTTTTTGCTGTATAACTGGGGAACGGCAAAAGCCAAAGTTTCCAAATTAGGTACACACAATCAGGTTGTCAATACACACCATCCTACAAAATGTGGGCGGGATTGGAGAAGTGGGCGTGGTACCTCCCGTACAAAAAAAATTAAAAATTTTATAAAAACCTAAATTTTAAGGCTGCCATATGTCCTATGGATATGACTTACATACCAAAATATTGGAAATTTTTAGTAGAACATATTTTACATAAGACTCGGGAAAATCGGTTCAGACACAAAAAAGTTATGGCCAAAATAAAATACCCATTTTCGGGAATCATAGATCTTCCCGAGTCCAAACTTTTTAAGTCAAGTAAATGGTAAATTTCTTCCTAAGCACGTCGGTATTTAAATCTTTCAAATCGGCTTAAAAATGGCTAAGTTATGATCAAAATACTGCAATTCCAAAAATTATTTTTTTTTATACCCTTCACCGAAGGTAAAAGGGTATATTACAACCCTACACAGTGAACATAAAACGGGCCATATTTCATTTTAATGATATTCAAACAACGTTCCTTCATAGTTTAGTTGTCTAGGGGGTTAAGTTAGAAACTGTGAGTTCTCTGGTTCAAATCTGGTTTTTTTAAAAGACAATTTTTTTTTTAATTTTTATTTTTTTATGTTCTAAAAACGATTTAAAAAAAATATTTACCAGTTTTCGCTTTTTAAATTTAATTTATAATGGAGTTTAAAGTATTATAATTATGTATGTATACATATGTAAAAATTATTTAGTTTTTGTCTAGTTGCTCTGTATTCTGCTCTCACAATGGTGAAGGGTATATAAGATTCGGCACAGCCGAATATAGCACTCTTACTTGTTTTTTTTTATTATTGCTTTTAACAAAATATGTTCATAAGCATATTTAGCTGTAAAGTGCGAATATTTTTATTTAAGATTTTTTGCGAACCTTAACATACAGTTTTGTTTTAAATAATAAATAAAAACAAAAATAATTGTGTATGTGACCACGTCGTGTGTACGTTTGAAAAATGGGTTTATTATTGATATGCACTTGTGCGCCACTTTCCTAAAACCTCCATAGGTCTTGTAATGGAAAAAAGTGGAAAACAATTGTTTTTAATTCAAAAAACATTAAAATTTTAAGTATGAATCTTTTTGTAATGTTTTCATAATATTTTTTATTTTATTTGTTGCAGATCAGCGTTGCCACTGAAGATTTTCTATTCGACCTAACTTGTTAACTTGTTAATCCTTTGGACTCGACCATTTTTTGATACATTTAACGGCTAATTTCAGCAATTTCAGTAATAGTTAACTACCAGTTAAAGCTGTTAGTTTTAAATTTCTTTTTTATATGCCATTTTTCTTAAGTTGTATTTTTATTCGACCTTTAAAATTCAATATTAAGTTTAAATGCTTAAGCTCGAGGTCAGTTGTATGTAGGGTTCCCAACTTTTTTTGTTGCAAAAAAAGTACATTGATTATTAAAGGTTAAGAAAAAAAAGTACACAGTATAAATATAAAGTACAATTAATTTTTTTTTAATTTTTTTTTTAAAAACGGTTTTTACTGCTTTTCGCGAGTTTTATCAAACAATTACACTGTGCTAGAATTTGACACTTGTTTCTTGAGACAAGCCGGGCAACTGGCGCTTTAACCCAATTCGGGTACGCTGAATCCAATACCGGTTCAAAAATGGTCCAGTTTATTGAAATAACTAAAGAAAAAACGAAAATCCGCAATAAAATTTCTAACTTGCACAGTCGTTTTAGAAACATCATTTTTTTTGGCAACAAAAATAATTGTTTGCAACATTTCGAATTTTTTCCAGACATATAAAAAACAAAGCTTCAAACAAAACATGCTATAAATGATTAAAATCTGTTAACAACTTTTGATTTTATACACAAAAATCGAAAAATTTTACGTAATTTACAAATTTCATAAAACGCAATATTTGTATAGGAGCCCCCTTCAGAAGTTGTGATAAAGGGCAATTATGTCTCCAGATATTGTTAAGGCTACTCCTTGGCTGTTATGGTACGTTTTCTTCAATATATTTCTAGTCTGTATTAAACATTTTGTATGGGAGCCCCCTTAAGGAATGGCAGACAGTAATTTGAAAGAGTTTTGCACTCGTGTTTTAAAAATAGGCAGCTATTGCACTCAAACAAAACAAAGAAGTGAAATAGTGCTTTCAGATTAATTTTTTTTTTCGAAAAATCGTCCTGCCAATATAAAAAACATGAACAAATGGCCCTGACTAATATTAATTAGTTGTTCTTTAGTTTTTCTAAAAAAAAACTTGTACAATTAGTATTATAATTTTATGACTAATAAAACTCTGACTAATATAACCTGAATCTATTTTGAGTTCTAGATAAATCTAATCATGCGAAATAAAGTATTTTCGCGTACTTTATTATTCTCATAAAGAAGAGTACAATTACTCGAAATAACGTACAATACTTTATTATAAAGTACGGTTGGCAAGCCTAGTTGTATGTAACACAAATAAAGAAAAATTTTATATACGACTGACCTCGAGCTTAAGCATTTTAACTTAATATTTTTTATATACCTTTAATATAAAATTAAAAATTGTTTTACTTCTACTGAAAATTTTTAAATTTTGAGTTAACATGGGGCCGTAGGTAAATTATGGACCGACCTTCACCATATTTGGTGTCATAAAAATATTTTTGTTGAAATTTAATGACAATCAGTGCATTCCCCTATAAATTTATGTTAGTTTTTAAAGAGGTAGTTTCACATTTGGGAGCTTAATTCTTTTTCTAATAAAATCCTCTTTGAACAAGTAGAAACAATTTGAAACCCAAACGGCAAAATCGACTTAGAAGACCCAGAATATGAACACCTAATGGGATCTTCGATAAATATTAAAAAAAAGATTCACATAGAATGATAAACGTAGTATGATTAAGGGTATAGAACTGTAAAAAAATGTTATTTAATATGATAAATTAAATTTCTCCTAAATGCAACATTTGCTTAATAACGAAATTGTTTCAGAATTCGTACTTCGTAATGTTTTGCTTTCTGTTTCTAAACGCCCTTCCAGAAATAACATTCCCCTTAGACTACAATATTTTCATACTCATTATGCAATGTTTATGCGTTGATTGATTTCTATGATCCTTTTAGCATAAAAAATTCCCACTTTAATATCTTAAAATAGATTTCATCTTAATTTTTTTCCATTTTGTTATATATGTATTTATTAAACGTGTAAAATTGCCGTAAGGCTTAGCCTAACATCCTACCAAGCGAAAATTATCCGACCAAATTTTGTCGGAAAAGACAAACAATGGCAACGTTGTTGCACATAATTTTTGACAGCACCGAGTTTATTACACAACAAATTTGCCTGTTTTTGTTGTATTGTTGTACAACAACACCTAGCGCTGCCACCTTGTAGTAATTTCACCATGATTCTCACCACATGGGCGTATGATTAATTAAGTTAGAATATAATAGCTCCCCTTCAAGAAATGAATGAGCGAGTAGTCACATTTTTCAGTTTGGTGTTAAGAAAACGATAAAAAGGAATGACCGAATGTGACCGAAAACTTTATTTCGGTCATTACTTTCTATCATTTTCTTAACACCAAAATGAAAAATGTGACTACTCGCTCATTCATTTCTTGGAGGGTCCCAGCAAATAATAGGACCAGTCCAAACACGCGTGTAAAGAGTAGTCCACAAGGGACCAGGACTAGTCCAAAACTAACCCAAACGTATGGAAAAAACCTGGTCTATTTAACATTGCGATGTCCTAGGAGAGGACCATATAAACCATCTTTGGACCACTAAGGAGTAGTTTTAAAACTACTCCATGGTATACTCAGGAGGATTAGTTTTGAAGTCGTTTAAAAACGAAAGCATGTCGTTAAAAAACGAAGACATGTCGTCTCACTACAAACACTTTTTAACAATGACATGGTCCATGCTTGCATTACATCGGACCAGTCCATGGAGTAGTCCATTTTATCAAAATGGATCAGGTGGTCCAATTTTATTTGCACCGCAGTATATCAAAACAATTTTTGCTAGTGTACCCTATTTAGGACCCATGGGCATTAATGGATCCGCGTAAACAAAATTAAGGTTAAGATTCATGTAGAAGGTCTTTGTGCCGAACATTATTTAGATACATATCTTAAATTATATGAGATTTTAGGATGGTGACTTATATGGGACCTACGGTTATCGAAAAATCATTATCACCAATTTTTATGTTAACAACATAATTAAAAAGGAAGTTATGGCAATAAAAGCTATTTTTGGGAGTAGTATTTGTATGGGAGCTATGGTCATTTATAAACTGATTCCAATAAATTTTGGTAAGATGATTTTGATTGCAATAAAATAAGTTTGGACCAAATTTTATCTCAATGCCAACATAATAAGATTGTTAATGGGCACAAAGACCCTATTCCGGAAAGAATCTTGTATGGCTTCGCAACATTTTCAATAGGCTTGGTCCTTGGTTCTTGTGCCAATGTACCAGATTTCAACAAATTATCTTTAAAATTACGATCCATTCTTTGTGCACACGGTTAACATGGACAGCCAGCGAGCCAGCCGGACGGACATTGTTAAATCGACTCAGAAAAGATGAATCTAGGACCAATATTGTAAAGTGTTACAAACATCAGCACAACGGCATAATACTTTCTCCATTTTTGTGGTGTGTGTACAAATACTTTTTAATACCATAAAGTTGTTAATTTTTTTTATTAAAAAAAAACCACAAAATTAAATAAGTTTCTATTCAAAAAGTTTAGTTTTTGGTTCGTTATAAAGTTTGGGTTCAATGAATACCGAAGTTTCAGTATCTCAAATATATCCAACCCAAAATGCCGCTGCCCCAATGCAAAGCCTATCACATTTTGTTTATATTAACAATTTTTTTACATCGAATATGCGTGCAATTGTTTTTAATTTAAATAGGTCTTTTTCATCTTTTTATACCCTCCACCACAATAAGTTGTGAAGAGAGTATATTAAGTTTGTCATTCCGTGTGAAACTTTTTTATTTTTCATCTCAGACCCCATAAAGTATATATATTCTGGGTCCTTGAGTAATTCTAAGTCGATTTAGCCATGTCCGTCTGTCTGTCCGTCTGTTGAAAACACGCTCACTTTCGAACAACTCAAAACTTGGTGCCAAATTGCTTGTAGTTATCCTAAGCAGTTTTGGATTGCAATCCAGCATAATCAATTCAGTAGGACCAGAGCTATGAATCAAAATGTGGAACCACCACCTAAAAAAATTTATAATTTTGTTACAAAAAATAACATAAATGCTGGAACAATGTACGGAATGAGATAAGATTTTTATTTGACTGGAAATCACGCTGTTAAATTTCTTGAAGATCCGTCCATAATTTACCCTAAGCCCCATATAAACCCTACTACCGGAAAACAGTTTAGTCGCCTAAAACCATAATTAATAACAAATCGTCACAGTTTAAGATAATAATAATAAATAGACATCATACAGATATTACTCCTTAAACATTCGAAATGTCGGTGGAGGGTATCAAAGATTCGGCACAGCCGAATATATCATTCTAACTTGTTTTTAGTTAGTTTTGATAATATTGAATTACATATACATATTTTAGAAAAATAAATTAAAACTGTAAATATCGATTTCTTAAAATTTATGGTGTTGTTTTATAATCTAGATAAATATACATCTGCACCTATAATTGTAAATGCGCAATAAATCCAAATTATGATTTCTATTGTAACTACCCGTATTAGTGTCATCTCAAAATATTGTAAATATGTATGTTAAATTTCTTTCTTCCGCATTTTCTTTTCACTGAAGCCTTTTTAATATTTATGGTGTTGTTTCAAAATCTATGGTAATGTTTTATAATCTTGATAAATATAAAATTGTAAATGTCCAATAAATTCACAAACAATTTCCAGCGTTATCTTAAAGTATTGTTATTATGTTAAATTTTTTTCATCAAAATTTTGTTTTGACTGAAGCCGCACAGTGTTAGATTTTTAAATTTAGGTGGCTAAAACTAATTACTGAAAATCCAAGAAACGTAAAAACCTTACATATGGGGCATTTAATGTCAAGTGACCCAATTTTTAAATCGATGTCTTCCGATTTGGATTTTGGGCATACAGGCGTTCCTTCTCATCCATGTAACTTATCAACTATTGGTGGTAGCAAAATTTGTCCCAAAAAACTTCGATTTCTATTTGATCAATCTTTTGAAAAAAAAATTTTTTTTTTTTATCCGGAATTTTTTTTTTTTTTGCTCTAAAGAAAGCTTATGTCTTTCCTTTAAGGTAGTTTTGGTCCCTTTTTTGGATGCGAGTTCCTTATGCAAAAAAAAAAAAATTATTAATAACTCTAGACGAGGGTTTTTTTAATTTTTAGCATATGCAGTGTTATTTCACATCCATGTAACTTATAAACAGGGCCCGGACTTTTATGCAGTTAAAATCTCGTTTTATGCGCATAAAAAATGCACTTAAAATAGAAATATATGGGCTTAAAATTTAAAAAATATGTTAAAATAATCTTAAATTTTTTTTATTAGTAAAAAAAAAACATAAAAATAACAAGAAAAAACTAAAATTGATATTTCATCAGTGGTTTATTCATTTTCACTACGCTGTTTTCGAAAACAATTTAAATTAAATATACAAGCAGTTAAGTATTTAAAACAATAAATTTAAATCCTTAATTTTTGTGTAAAGTGTATCAAGCTTGCTACGAATTTGTTAACTTAAGTTTCCGTTCAAAAAATACATCTTATTTATGGCGATATCAGTAAACTTAAATTCACCATTGTTAAATACTTTAACATCTTTGAATTGGCAAAAGTTTTCAGCATAATACATAATTGCTTTCAACCATGCCCCCATCTGGTTGTTTTAGGCTGTTGAGGAAGACATTAATCCGGATAATTCTTTTTAGATGCGGCAACACGCGAAGGTGCTTTACAAAATATTTTTCCCTGACCTGACGAACACTAGACAGCAATTCCACCAGCGGCAAAAGTTCAAAGTCCACTCCAGTGCCCATGTAATCTGTGAATATTTGTTCATAAATAAAAGCGAATTTTTATTTTTAACATTTATTTGAAGAAAATAAAAAGTTTTTACTATTTTATAATTATGTGGGCCAGCACCTAGATGTAAATTCGCCTAACACCTCCACCAATGGATAACGATTACGTTTGGATAGTTTTCTAAAAAATATATATTCTGCGACTTTATGAGCAGCCATGATATTCATCATGACAGATTTAGGTTACTTACGAAGCCAAGTATTCTGCTAGATTTCGGCTGGATCTCAAAAAATCTGCATTAACGATATTACCTAACATTAACTGATATCTGATATGATATCTAAGACTTCAGTGCCCAGTGATAAGGCTAGCTAGAGCCCTCATTTCACTTTTTTCAAGCTGATGAACTTACTAGATCACCACGGAATAAAGAGACAAATCCTTTAGTTTGTCGAAAACCAGAAATATTCGTCTTAGCCCAGTAAATTCTAATATGGTTCACGATCTTATCCTCTCCTAATGTAACCACAAATTTTTAGTTCACTTTTTACGGAGCAATCCTCAGAAAAATAACGCATTTCGAAACAATATTTGTGTTGCTTTAAACGGTGCAATGCAAATAATAAAGGTATTCACGTCAAACGTTGCACTCTTTTTTTTTTTTTTCTTAAAACTAAAAATTTTTTGGTGAACTATTTATAATTATAATGGCAGGGTATCACACAAATTTTTGGAGCCTCAACCGCAAAGTCCTCGTTCGACCTTAACCTTCGTATAGGAAGGCGAGACCTTCCAGAATCCGCTCCTGAGTATTTTGGTCTCCACTAGTAAACTTCTGAGTTATTTCCTTTGTACTTCACCAGTAAAACGTCTGAGTTATATATGGTTTTCCACCAGTCACATTATTTATTTAAGGTTAAAAACGATTGCATATAGTTAATGCAGAAACCGCAAAACTGTAACTCGGTACAGTTATACGACGCCGAAACACTAACCAATGAGGGGTGACAACACAAAACGCAACAAAAGCAGACAAACAAAAACGACCTATTTGTCCTTAAAAAATAATGACAAAAAGCGCGAGCTGCTTCTCCACTCAGAGCAGTTTTACGAGTGAAACGTTGCACTCTTGAAAAAAGGAAAATGCAAAAACATAACAACAACCACATGAACAATTATTTCGCACAAACGATGCAAAATTGTTAGGGTCTAACTAAGTGCAAGTTTATCAGAGTTAAAGCATAAACATTTTGCATTTTTTTATGGCACTGAAAAATTTAAAAAACTGTGTAAAAAGTACTTATAAAATACCTTTTTCATTGAATTTATGTCAAATGGAAGGTGCGTTGTTTAAAAAATTGTTCCGGAAAAGCTGAAAATTGAAATTGCAAACAAAATGGGTTGCTCACATGAAATAAGTGCAGTTATGCTATTTTGTACAGTTGCAAGGGTAAACAAATTTACGTAAATTCCTTTAATGAAATTGGAGGTGTTAAGGTAAAATTGTACGAGCGGATATATTGGCAGGCAGGCATTAATGGGTTAAAAAGATTTACCTAAAATGTATATTTCTATATATATAAAACAGGATGTGTGTATGTAAGTATGTAACGTATGGACTCCAAAACGGCTGGGCCGATTTTGATGACATTTTCAGAAAATCTTCACAATATTTTCGGTCTGCGGAAGGGCGTGGCAAAATCTAATTTTCATATTGCACCACCAATGACATCTATATAATTTGGACGATTTTTTCTTAAGAATTACCGCCATGGTCCAACTTAGATTTATACGAAAAGAAAATTTTGGCCCGTCCACTTTTTTCGAATTACCTAAAATCAGAAAACGGCTCCATCGATTTGACAAATTTTTCTTTCAAATGTTCGTATTAATCCATTTTAAGCTTTCGTCGAAAGAACAATTTACCACGCCTACTTTTACGTCCACTTTTTCTATTAAGCGCATAACTTGAGAACGGCTTGACCGATTTAGACGATTTTTTCTTTAAAATTATTGCCATGGTCCAATTTAGGTTTTTACGAAAAGAAAATTTTGCCTTGCCCACTTTTTTCGATTTACCTAAAATCAAAAAACGGCTTCATCGATTTGACTAATTTTGACAGGACAACGTCAGTCGGGTCAGCTAGTTTGATAATATATTTTAATTTAAAGTAAAATTTTTCGCTAGGAATCTATAAACAGAAAAATAAAATGATTTCAAAATTACGATCACACATAAGAAAGTATTAATTTAAATTTCAGGCCTAATTTTTTCATTTTAATTTCTGCTTAGTGCTTTTACTTTTCTTTATTCTGAAACACATATAAAAATACAAAACAATTCAAATTCCCATATCTGGTATCAGCTTATACTACTGCACCCTTTAAAACATCATTTATAAACCGATTCCATTTTGATTGCAGCACAGCATAGGCTCTTTGTTTTTCACTTTTTTGCAACATAGAATATTTAATAGAATTCCATACCAATTGTTTAAGGGTTTTTAGGCCTGCATTATTTGGTGCCAAACTCATAATGGCATAATAGAAATCATAACTTAAACCTTTGGCATTCCAAAAACCAGGATCATCGTTACATATTACTACGGGTATATTTTCTGAAATGAAAAATGATCCTGGATGATTGCGTAGATCCCCTACTAAATTTAACACCTGATTTGAAATGGGACTAATTTCTACGGCTATGTCTCGAGTTTTAACAGCATTCCACAGCACGGGATGTTTTAAGAGGGCATAACCATGACCAATGCGTGTTGTATTTAGGAGTATAGCATCGAGTAGATTTAAATCTGTAGAGGCTCCATACAAATCTGTTAAATAGAATAAAATAGAGCAAGTGAGTTAAAGGTTTAAAGGGTTTAAAGAACTTACTTGTCTCGCCAGCATGGAAGAAATAAGTGGAAGATTGGTTTTTGAGAATATCAACAAAATCAAATAAAGGCTTTCCCTTGTCTTCCTGGCCAACCAAATCAAAACCAATTATATAATTAGGGTAGGAGGAGCTAAAATAGTTATAAAGATAAAAAAGAATTGTGTACTTAACAAGTGACATTTTGAAGATTAAGTTTTTTCGGATTGCTACTCGTTAAAAAATATGGAAAGAAACACCAGAGTACTTTCTATTAAAACTTATCTATGATCCCTAATTTTGCAGATACTTCAAAAATTTAGCTCATGTTATTTGCAAAAATTGGTGGCTATATTTTTTTTCTTTATGAAAGTCTACAATACTTAAAATTACCAGATGGAAAAGCAAGTTATGTATTTAAAATACTCACCGTAATTTGATAAACCATTCAAATTGTTTGCGCATCTCTTTACTATCGGCATTACGCTTTGGTGCATAAATCATTTTAATACCCAAGAATTTTGGATGCTGCAGCTTAAACTGCTCTACCACATTAATCAATTCTGCGATACATTGTTCAACAGGAATTTTGTTGCCATTAGCGTCATACAACTGTATATATGTAAATCAGAAGAAATAATGCGTCAAATAAAATCATGTGATTAAAAAATAAGAACCCCTTAAAAACAAACCTCATTAAACTTTAAACGAACTTCAGCATACATGACATTATCATTGTACATCTCTTGTAACATTTGCCAATGAAAAGCAATATAAACCGGAAAATAACGTAAAACATCAGAAATAGTAGTAAACATGTTTTGAAATTTTTCCCAAACCATGCTTGAAGAAGAATATTCCACTGAAATAAAATTTTAGATTATAAAAGTGTAGTTGCATCTTAATTATAATATTTAAACATACCTTCCGGCCAAGGTGTATAGAGATTTATTAAACTCTCTAAAGCCCGATCATAATCTTCTATCGAAATAGAGTTTTGTCTCTCTTCACTTATTTTCACATACTCTGTGACACATTTATGTTTTTCTGGAAGTTCGCGAAATGTTAAAATTATCACACCATCTTTGTTGGCACATCTCTTTAAACCGGATATATAGGAAATATTCTTTATCACCCACTCAGATGACACTAAGGCTCCGGTGTGTGCATGTAAAACGGCTCCTTTGGGCATTTTTTGTAGAAACTTAAATACCTTACTTTCATCGATTAGAGGTTTTGCTTTGAAGAAATGCAAACTAGCTGCATTTTGTTCAGGATTAAGGAAACCTCTGGCCAACTCAGCATCTTTGTATTTTCGAAATATTTTATTTACCTGTAATTCCCGACTATTAAGTTGTAAATGTCCTCCAGTACGTAGAAGATTTTCCGCTTCTATAGCAGTCTTTCTAGCATCCAGATAAGCTGAAAATATTTAAAATACACTTTTTTTTAATAATTTTTAGAGCTTAAGGTTAAATAAACTACTTACTATTGTTTAGTTTGGTGACTGCAGCTGTTATCACAGTAATAAAGCTGACTATTATTAAAAGTCGTCTAATCATTTTGTAAATCGGTGAGTTTATTAATTCTAAAAAAACCAATATATTAATAAATAATAAATATTTTGGCTATTTATTGTTTAAGATTTTACGCTGTTACAAAGTTTGCAAGATTAAAGAAGTTATTTTGATTATATCAGTGCCAATATGGAAAAGAAGCATATGTCGAATATTGTAATTTTCAGATATCCCCAGTTTCGTTGAGGCTTTTTCGTTTGAGAAACAACTTTAATAGAGGCTTCAAGTAAATGTTAAATAAAGAATTTACAAATTTAACACCTTTTCTAAGTGTAATAACTCAATTTTGTAATTTGTCGACTTAAGCTACTCTTCCGTATAACTACAGATACGTAGTAGTTTTTGTGAGAGATAAGTACTGAAATTAAACGTAAAGTTTAAGTGTGATGAAAAACTTAATCTTAATATGAGAAACCAGACTATCAGGTTAGGTTCAATGGGCAGCCGACTGGAGGACGGCTCACTTGGATCCTGAAAGAAGTCCTTTGTGTCACCCAGGGACAGTGACCAGAGTCAAGCCAGTGCTCAACAGATTACTCTTCAGACATCACTGCAACCTCGAACAATTTCGATCCCAAAATTACACATCCCAATAGCCCGGGACATTGGCAGAGAAAGTGAAACACCGTTTTCTACTCCTCATCACGACAACTCCTACAGTAGTCATTATAACCTAGGCCCATCTAAACTATAACCTATTGATCGAACTCTGCAGATATTGTCTGCATTATATGATTCTCACTAAGCCAGTTTTGAAACAAAAGATAAACCAATCCGATCTGTAAAAACAAATCACGTGAAATCAAATCTAAACAAAATTTTTATATATCATACCTGGGGCTTATTCGTAGTTACAAGGACAAGCACTTAAATTTCGATCACTTTGAAAAGAATAATTCTATTTGGCTTTGATTTATTATTATTAGCTCTTTTAAAACATACTTTCATACACTAGGAGGTGGGATTTAGAAACTACCTAACTAAATTGTATGTTATATTGTTTTCAGAACAAGATTTCTGATTTGCTTTCATAAACCAATTAATTAGTTCAGGTAAATCCGAAAGAAATAATCCAAAGGCGTTTAATCGCACGAGGTTGACTGGACCATTTCGATAGAAAACTATGCTTTTGCAAAATATTTTTTTTATAAGTTAATCGATTGAGTAACGCATCTTGACTCCAAAAATATGAAAGGCTACATTATTGCCAATATCCTTACCAAATTAGCGTTATGACTATTAGAACGTGGTGCTACAAGGTCTTCAATTTTTTAGACATCTGATATGAAAGCGAACCAATTTCTTATCTCTTTTTTTTAATTCTTGGGTTACATAAACGATATTGTAAGCATTTAACATAAAATGCCCACAAAATCGTTACTATAACTATATATCGCGAAATGTACAAATCATCTAAATCGAAGATTATATTAGTATTAATTCATTTTTGATCGAAAGAGGATCATCGTGAGTTCATCCAAATGGGATATACTAAATTTCAAACTTTTCTTCTTAGATTTTTTGTATACATACATTTGAACGTGTAGCACCGGGTTCACACACTTGTACATCAAGTTGAAATCTGACCAAGCTAAAAGCAAGGATAACTGGTTCTTAACAAAAATGTTCCCCTTTTATTCAATGTATAAAATTTAGATTTTCAAACAAAATATTTTTAAGTAGAAAAAATTGTATTGTAACTTACCCGCACACAATAATTTAAGTTACACAATGTCTCTAATTTCGAATTTGGCCTACCTTTAAATACAAATTTTGAATTAAGAAATTCTCACTATGATTTCAACGTATTTGTATTTATCTATAACCGATATGCCAGTGTATGTGGCTATTAAAAATTCAGATAATAGGGTTTGCAATAACGAAATTGAGACTACCACAATCATTAAAATTTAACGCAAGTTTGATTTCCGTATTTCATAGAATTATTTTTGTCCAAAAAGTCACTAAACAAATTAGGTGTGTAGAAAATACGTTTCGATAAAAATATATTCCAGAATTTGTTAAACGTTTAAAGTAAAGTGGGCTACACATTATTGGTAATGAGTGACAGGTTTGCTCAAATTTTCGCTTGCCGCTAATTTTCGTCAGTCAGCTGTCAAGCAGAAATTATTTTGTGATTGAAAGTTGACTGATGAAATTTTTGACTGTCATTCAAAAGTAATATAAAATTTTTGAACATTCTGGTATTGTTGTTCTGGGAGACACATGCATAACAATAAAGTCCTGGTTCACATCATGAAACATTTGCTATCAAACATTTGAGTTTGCTAGTGAAAGCGGAAAGGCGAGTTGAAAAGTGTATTCTGTTTTGTGGACAATCAGTTTTTATGAGTTTGTTATGGAAAGAATGAAAAAAAGGCATCAGAAAAAATTAAAATGCTGCAAAACAAAAGTTTCATTATATTGAAACGAATGCATTTTCAAATGGAATTAAAAAGTTTCTGCAGCAAATGTTTTATAATATGAAAGAGGACTAAGTACGGGGTTTTCTGTTGAAATAAAATATTAATACAATAAAATCTAAGAGTTTGAAATCAGTCAAAATAGCAACTACATAACACATAAAAAAATTATATATATACATATATACTTATATATATATATATCATGTAGAAAGGCCCGAACTCAAATAATTGCAACCTTACAGGATAAGTTAAAAATATTATAGAAACTGTAATTATTAAAATGTAAAACATGTTTATACCCTTCACCACAGGTGGAAAAGGGTATATATATGTTTGTCATTCCGTTTGTAATTTGTACAATATTGATCTTAGACCCTATAAAGTATATATATTCTGGGTCCTTATGAGGAGAGAAGTTGATTTAACGATATCCGTCCGTCCGTCCGTCCGTCTGTCCGTCTTACGTTTGATATGTGTTTTCCGGAGACTCCAGACATGATAGCGGCTACGTCGTTTTACATTTATGTCACATATAGTCCACCATTTCTTGCTATTGAAATTCAGCCAGATTGGTCCAACAATGGCTGAGATATGACCAAAAAACCACGACTACCTCTAATTTTTTCCAAAAATCCCTTGTGGTTGTGGTATTTTTAATACTTTTTGCTGTATATCTGGAGAACGGCAAGAGCCAAAGCTTTAAAATTAGGTACAAACATTTAGGTTATAAATACACACCATCCTACAAAATGTGGGCGGGATTGGGGAAGTAGGTGTGGTACCTCTCATACAAAAAGTATTAAAAATTGTATAAAAACCTGATTTTTTTTACTGTAATATGACCTATGGTTAAGCCTTATATATCAGAGGATCGGATAATAGAAAATATTTTCTGAAAAACTCGGGAAAATCGGTTCAGATACGAAAAAATTATGACCAAAATATTAATTTTTTTTTGAAAATTACCCATTTTCAGGAACCATAGATCTTTTCGAATCCAAGTTTTATAGCCAAAATAACTGGCAAATTTCTTCTTTACCACGTCGGTATATAAATCTGTCAAATCGGTTAAGAAATAGCAGAGTTATGACCAAAATACTGAAATCCCAAAAATTACTCTTTTTTTATAATTAAGTTTGTTTTTTATACCCTTCACCGAAGGTCCTACACCCTATAAAGTATATATATTCTGGGTCCTTATGCAAAGCGAAGTTCAAATCCGTTTGTCGTCTCTTCTTCTAATCCCCCCCCCTTTGTATTTGTTTACATATACTAGCATAATGCCCAATATGATTTTCGTTATCACCCTTCTTTATTATTTCATATATTTAACGAAATAATTTTAACAAATAGAAACTAAAAACGATTTAATAAAAATATTTACCAGTTTTCGCTTTTTAAATTTCATTTATAATGAAGTTTTAAGTATTGTAAATATGTATGTATATGTATATGTAAAAATTATTTAGTTCCTCTCTATTCTACTCGCACAATGGTGAAGGGTATATAAGATTCGGCACAGCGGAATATAGCACTCTTACTTGTTTTTATTATGTTCGTATGTATAACCTTTATTTTGATACAATTGCATTTAATTTTGATGATGAGGTGTATTTGTGTGAAATTAATTGGAATCACTAAAAACTCAAATTCGAAAAAATGCAAGTTAGGGCCTTTCTACATGAGACCGACGATATGTAAGTTGGTAGGTCTACTAAAAAGAATTCAAAGTACATAATATGATTTATGTTGAGATATTACAGCCGTACCTAACCAAAAACGGCACGCGTTTTCTAGTTGGCAAAAATTCATGTCCATTCATGCCCATACAATTTGTATGAGTATGACTCAGCACCATATTCAGAAGATCCGGAAGAGCATTAAGATGTTTTAGATAAAGAAATTTGAATTTTATTGACTATAAACTGAAATATAAATGAATACTAGAGTTCAAGACCATTTGTAAACATTAAGGCGGTAGCGAAAAATTACATATCGGCACCTTCGACAATCATTTCTAGTAAGCAACTACTAAGTGCTGCTGGACAATTTATTCCAACCAAAAAAGCAATTTAAGACATGAATGCAAAAAATACGTTTTTGCCAGTATAATATTCAAATATAAACTTTTTTTTTAAATAAAAATACTTTTTAAAACTATGAATTTGTTAAATTTTTTTATTAAAAAAATTCACAAAAGTTAATACTTTTTCTATTCAATTAAAAATATCAGTTTTGAATTCGGGCTCGGCTTGAAAAATTCGCTTGAATGGACACTACCTATTTGAATGAATACCGAAATTTCAGTATCTCAAATATATCTAACCCGAAATACCGTTTCCTCAATATTGGCGGCCCGGTATTGCAAAGCCTATCATATTTTGATTTCGATTAAGAATTTTTTTATATCTGACATGCGTGCGATTTTTTTTATTTTAAATAGGTCATTTTTATCTTTGTTTTTACCTAAGTTTTGATAATATTGAGTTATATTAAATTATAATGTTGACTTCTAAAAATTGATGGAATTGTTTTATAATCCGTATAAACATACATAGAATTGTAAATGTGCAATAAATCAAAATTATGGTTTCTATTTTACCTATTAGCGCTATCTCAATGTATTTTTAATATGTATGTTTAATTTCTTTCTTCCGTATCTTCTTTTAATTGAAGCCTTTTTTAAATTTATCGTGTTGTTTCATTTTCTATAGTGTTGCTTTATAATCTTGATGATAAATATAGAATTGTAAATGTGCAATAAATTCACATTAGTGGTATTCACACTGAACTTGTTAAATTGTTACTAGGTAGTTTGTTAATTTGTTAAAGTTACCAACTGTGAACGACCCCCATTTTAAAACTTTGTTAGCCTGGTAACTTTAAAATAAAAAAATCATTTAATTAACATACTTACTCTCAATGTACACGAAAATTGCCAAAACACAAATATTTTTTTAGAAATATATCACAAATGACTTTTTTATTATATTTATTTAGAAACTGCAACAGCTGATTGTGAGTTACCAACTAACAACTATTTTATCAGGGGTGCCGTGTCGTTAATTTGTTAAATGTTAATCCGGTAGCGCGTTAAATATTCAAAAACAAAATGCGTGTAAAAAAGTAACGATTAACGACTAACAAACTAACAAGCTCGGTGTGAATACTACTATTATGTTTTCAGGCGTTATCTCAAAGTATTGTTAATATGTTAAATTTCTTTCTTCAAAATTTTTTTTTTTTTTTTGGCTATTTTATTTTCAAAAATATCGAGTTTATCTTCGCAATCATTAGGCCGTTAAACAGTTGTAAATTTAATATGCAGTAATATATTTTTATTTATTTATTTGTTTATTTGTTTATAACCCAATACAAAGATTCAATCTTATATTAAAGTATTGGATAAAATATATGTGTTAGAATAAGGCTTATGCCATAAGTATATAAGATAAAAAAAAATACAATAGCTGAATTCACACCGAGCTTGTTAGTTTGTTAGTCGTTAATCGTTACTTTTTTACACGCATTTTGTTTTTGTATATTTAACGCGCTACCGTATTAACATTTAACAAATTAACGACACGGCACCCCTGATAAAATAGTTGTTAGTTGGTAACTCACTACTTACCGTCAGTAAACGTTATTTGTGTCAAAGCATGAGTAATTAAATGTTTGACAATTGTTTTTTTACACTTTCTCATGGCATGTTTTATTTTTTCCAGAATAATAAATTGTGTCAGAACAATAAATCAGTTGTTTGATTACCAACGTTCACAGTTGGTAACTTTAACAAATTAACAAACTACCGAGTAACAAATTAACAAGTTCGGTGTGAATACCACTAATAAAATGTACATGACAAAAATAAAAATATAGTAATAAATAACATGTTAATAAAAAAACAAATAATTTAGTACATATAGAAAAAAAAATTATAAAGTTATTCCCAACAAATTATATATCTTTAAAATATGAATTGAATATGAAAAGATTGATTGCGGTATTTTAAGGAAACTTCTATTTTTTGTTTGAAACAAATTTAATAATTTAAAAACTATGACCCATAATCATAGTCAAATATTAAGTCGACTTTTTCTAAAGTATACTTAAGAACAATGTTGTTCACATGCATGTAAAGCCGGTTTAGTTGTATGTATATATCTGTGGCTTGGTGCTAAAAGGGCCAATGTCAATATTTTTCTGTTTTGAGTTAATCGTTGCATTAGGTGTTTTCTCTTAACATCTTTTTTTTTGTTTGTTTTTTTGATGAAACAGCCAATGTTTTTAGGCAAGAACAGCTCCATAAGGGTTTCAGTAAGAACTCATCTCTAAAAACAATTTAATTTAAATTTTCTTAAAAGTAAATATTTTGACATTGGCCCTTTTAGCACCAAGCCACAGATATTATTTTGACTATGAGTATAGGCCAATATTTTTAAGCAAATTTTAAGAAGATTTCAGTCAAAAGAATATGTTGAAGAAAAAAATCTTTGCTTTAAGTGAGGTTGAGGTTTGAAGACCTCCCATAAAATTTTGAAATATATTTTTTATTCAAAAAATAAAAACAATAACTAAGTTCTACAACGGACGAAAACTGAGACCATGTCTATCAAAAGAGAGCTCTACCTATAACACCAGCTTTGCTCGTCGGAAAATGGAGTGATTCATTTTCTTTTCCAAGATGTTATAAAATTTAAAATTAGGTAGATTTGAAATTCATAATTCAACTATTAACCATAGACATAAAGAAAGACATTAAAATAATAAAGGAAACGAAAATCTATAGATGCGAACACATTTATAAATGTATGAAAAGGATTAAGATGTTGTCCACCTTTCCATTTCTATACCCACCCACGTTATTCTTGAAAATTTCCGAATAACCCATATACAAATAAACTATCTAAGCCCACAAAAAAAAAAATACATTTTAACACTAATTACATAAAATCAAAATCCTTAACTGAAACCACTATCTTTTTTTTATTTTCCCTTTAAATTAAAATTCCTCACAATGATTAAATATTTTGATTTATTGAAATTTTTTTTCCAAGCCCTTTCTCAATGAAAATTTTTCCATAAATGAAATTTCCTGAAAATTTCTAAACTAAATTTTCAAAGCTACACTGCTAGAAAAATGCATCTTCATATTGATGATGCTCTAACATCGGAATTGTGACATCAATGTTACTACAAATGGCATCAATGATACAAAAAGTAACATCAATCCAATGACTAACGTCTTCGTACAATTTTGTCATTTTTTAAGTGCCATATATTTGACTCAATGACAAACTGTCATTAAATTGATGCTTATCTGTCCTTTCTCCGATGTGACTGCGTCATTGCACTGAGGACATGTTCGTCATTTCTGTGATGCCGATGTGTCATCCCACTGATGACATAATTTCATTTTGACCCTGATGAAACTTTGGCCAAGCGATGTTAAGGTTTACATCAGCATGATGAAAAGTGTATATATCGTCGGTTGATAATTTAATTGTCGTATGTGGATTCCTATAGTTTCGAGTAAATTGAGTTTGAAGTTTAAAAACTGCTTCAGCAAATACCACATACCACAAACTCAATACTCCATATCTCGAAAATAATATAGAACCATGTCCTCACAATTCCAGTAAAAACTTCGCCTACAAAGTAATGTGTTAAGTAATCGGTAGCCCGTTTCTGTATTTCGCACATCGTAAAACTTTTCGCATGAAACGTGTGACTTGCAACAAAAATAGGGCGCTGCGAAATATGGCCCCAGGAAATATGGCCCCAAAAAATAAATGAAAATTGACCCCAAATTTGGGGCTATTTTTCATAATGCAATATGGCCCCATTTTTTTAATGAAAAATTACCCCAAAAAAATGAAAAATAACCCTAAAAATAAAATGAAATATGACCCTAAATTTGGGGTTATTCTTCATTATGAAAAATCACCTCAAAATTTGTAATGAATTTTAACCCCAAAAAAGAACACAAAGAAAGTGACATTAAACATTTTCGGTGGAGTTCATATGCCCAAAACTAAAAATCCCAAATTTAGAATCCCGATTTCAAAATCCGGATAATTATACAGTTTTGGTTTTAAAAATCGTACGATTGATAGTACGGTTGGGCTTTCGGCCATGCACAAAGATTTTTTTCTCTATGGTATAACGAACACTGGCTTTGCTTACTAAAGCTCTACGTTATAGCCGGCCTTCGGCCGGGCGCAAGGATTTTTTTCTCTATGCTATAACGAACACTGGCTTCGCTAACTAAAGCTTCTCTGTATAGACGGCCTTCGGCCGGGTGAAATGATTTTCTTCTCTTTGGTATAACGAACACTGGCTTCGCTCACTAAAGCTTCACCACATAGACGCCCTTCGGCCGGGCGCAAGGATTTTCTTGTCTATGGTATAACGAACTCTTCTCGTAATAGCCGGCCTTCGGCCGGGCTCAAGGATTTTTTCCTCTATGGTATAACAAACACCGGCTTCGCTAACTTAAGCATCTCTGCATAACCGGCAAGGATTTTCTCTACTTTGGTATAAGAATTCTGGTTTTTTATGTTATCCTTAGAAACTTTTACATAGAATTTTATAAAATTTGTGTAAAAATGTTTGGGGTGATTTTTCATTTCTTTAAACTTGCATTTGTTATTAGTAGATGAAAAATAGCCCCAAAGTAAAAATTGTGATTTTATTTGGGGCCATTTTTCATTCCTTGATATTGGGGTCATTTTTCATTCCACTTAAAATGCAAAAACAACCTAACGAAAAAATGAAAAATAACCCAAAAAAAAACAAAAAATTTGCGCCAAAATTGCGTGTTGTTGTGTCTCATGTAAAATTTTGGGGCCGTTTTTCATTTTCACTTTGGGGCCATATTTCCTGGGGTCATTTTGCGCACCGCCCAAAAATAGTGTGGAATGAAACAAAAAATGGTTTTTCTCACACAAGTGTTTGTGCATCTGTTCTTTGCGAGAATTATCTGTCATTTTAATAATTTTCCAGCAATTATTGGAAGGATGTGAGAAAACCTGTTTCTGTAAGGGTGTGTGTGAAACGGTAGCAAAGTTCTATGGTGAAATGAAATTTGTCTGTGGTAGAAAATTTTCATATTTGTGCTGTGTGAAATTGTAACATTTTTGACAACGTAAAATTTTGACATAAAGAAAAAAACAATTACTAATAGTTTTGTAAAAATCAATAAATTAAACAAACGTTTATGTTGGAAATGAGATCGTCCCAACTATTTGATGAATTCGTTCTGATATATTAACAAATTTTACAAAAGGTGTGGGCCAAAAAGCTTATGCATATTAAATATTTAGATCTTGTAAAATTCTTTTTAATTTTTTTTGCCACTGGTCCTGCTTCCATATTATTTTTTATTTTGTTTAAACAAATTTAATGAAAAAAAAAATTATTTTGTGGTTGTCAAAAATTTCTACACTAATGTCAAAATTTATACTAGTGAAATTTTATTCACCTCAATAGTGTCAAAATTTTACTTCCATGAGTACTTTGCTACCGTTTCACACACACCCTAAGTGCCCATTTACTGAGCTACCTAAATAAGAGCGGCAAGCGTCTGTTTTATGTTAAAACTTATCATTTTCATACAGTTTATACGAAACAAACCTTTAGATCGCGAATTTAACACCACCCGGGTGGAAAATCTTATTTGATAGTTCGCTTGGTAGTTTTTTGTATTGAAAATGTATTGGCAATAGAATTTGCATGTTTAAAAAAACGCTTGCCGCTCTTGTTTAGGTAGCTCTGTTAGACAGGGAAACATTTTGTTTGTGAGCAAATTACGGGTGTGGAAGAGAGAATGGTTTTTGTGTTCGGTACTCAATATAAACATAATGTTTCCGGCAACATGTTCGTCTGTGTGACCGCGAATGAAAAAACCAAAGAGAATTCCAGATGTTTTCCTTCACAATCAGTGCTACCGTCGGATATTTTAAAAAACTACCAAAAAAAGGGGATATCTACAAAAAAAGTGGCACCATTTTTTGAGGTTTCATTAATCAGAAGGTCTCTCGAGAAGTAATTTTTATAAAAAATTTACTTTAATGTTTTGTCGACAAGAACATTTCTTTCGTATATTTGTATTGAAAACAAAAACAAAAAAATCGGATAATAACAAGAAATCCTATGACAAAAAAAACGAATATATCACGTTTTCAAATACTTTCTATTTAATCAGTTCCGCACTTTATTTGTATTATGCAATCATGCTGTTGAATTTAAGTGCTAGTGTTTAATTAATTAATTTCGTCTATCATTGCTTCAAATTTTTGTTATCAGGCTTATAGACCAAAACAATTAAACTGGATTTTGTTATTTATTTTGATACAAAACATCTTCCGAAATTACAATAATTGGTGCATCTGATAAATGTGACGTGATGGGAGCTTTCCAATAAATATAAGCATCAGTTGGAATGGTTAAACAAACTTTTTCAATGTCGTCCTGTGTTATTTATTAATGGTCAGTTTCATACAAATTTTTTTTACAATTAATTGTTCTTTAAACGACTTCTATACTTCCGTAAAATGTCTTCACTTTGAATCCAATCTTCAAAGCTAGTATCTAACAAATTTAAAGATAAAAGCATGGATTCGCAAGTATTTACTTTTAATCTATTTGTTACTTTATTTTTGAGTAAAACTAACTTAGTAAAAACACGCTCAGCAGAAGCACTATTGTGTGACAATGTAAAAATATGAGGGATCAATTTGCACAAGTTTGAATATATACTCATCAAATCAATTTTTCAATGTTCGAATTTCACGCCAAAATTCTTCAGCATTCGAAATTTTAAATATGTGTTCATAATTCGTGTCATTTACTTTACTCTCTTGAAGTTTAAATGCATCTGGATCAGTTATAATATCTTTAAACTCTGAAACTAATTCGAAATAGTTTACATCTTCATTAGACACTATAAATAATGGGTCTAAGTACTTCAATATATTGAGCTTTTTGTTTTTTATATCAATTCTTGTTATCAATTCTTTACAAAATTTTTGGTAAAAACTTAGATTTTACTTTTAATGTCAATTACACAAATTTTAGAAAAGTTTTCAGTACAGTTCGGTTTCTGCTTCACGACCAATATACATATATATGCGAGATATCTTTACCCCCTTATTCATAATAAATAAAACAGGTTAATAGGAAGTTTATTCAACCGATTTTCAGCTAACCACGCATGACAAGAAAAAAAATTCATATAAAAGTTTCTTTTCTAAAGGATTTTTTGGCAGTTGCGAAAGACTTGAGCCCACCAAGGACGCTAATTTCATAGCATATTTTAAAGCTGGGAGTTATAATAAAACAGAAAGAAAAAAAGTATATTTTCCTAACGTAAAAAGTATCACAAAAGTGGCAAGAATCACAAAAAGTACCACATTTGGGTGCATTTTGTAAAAGTGGCCAAGTAGTATCCAAGCAGCCGAAAAACTGGCAAAATGCCACTTTAGTGGCACCAACGGTAACGCTGTTCACAATGTTTGCTCGTCTAAACTCGGACTCACAATATTTTGCGAAAAGTTTCTTACAAGAACTGTCAAAATAATTCATATTTGAAATTGGTGCGAGAAAAACAAAATGTAGATATTTTAAATTTAAAATATGTTAATATACTATTTATTTAAAATAAATAAAAAATAGATGGAATTTAAACGATGAATGTATAATTTATATGTATGATGAATATAAACAAAACACAATTGTTATATTTTGTTATTAAAATTTTTTTTTAGCCTTTCACACAACTGCAACAATGCAACAATAGAAAAAACAACACGCGTTTTGTTTGTGTATACAAATGGCAAAAATGTCAAAAAGTTGTCAGCTGTCAAGAAATATGTGTTTTGTATTTATTTTAAATGAAAAATTTTCAATCGAAATTTTGGTAAAATAAGTTTGTTCTAAAAAAAAGAGCTTAGAACTAATTGGGCGTTAAGGAAATGAAAAAGAAAGGACAATGGGAAGATTTTTTCTATATTTTATATAAAAAAAGCAATATAAATAAAATACATTTTTACATTTTGCAAAATACTGCCAGTATTTGCTGTTTGTGTTTTAAAATTTTATAAAAAAACTAGCTTAACCCGTGCGCTTCGCTACACTGCTTTAACCACTTCTTCAGTTGAGAGATACTTAATATATGCATCCTATGGGAGGTATTTCCCCCTGTGCCTACCGGCTTTATTTTTATTTTCAAAAGTGTAGCATACCATAAGAGTGACTTTTACAAAGTTTGAACATTCTCACTTAACAGTTCTTAAGATATGCGATATTAAACATTGGTGTCCCATGGGGGGTAACACTTCCCCCGCTGCTATTTTATTTCAGTTTTGGGGCTCTGAAGATCCTACTATCAAAAGTTCAACAAAATCCGTGCAGTGGCTCTTAATTATATTTCTATCTATGAGGGGTACTGCTCCTTCTCTGTCAACCCCGCCCATTTTTATATTGAAATTTAAAGTTAACCATAATAGTAGCTTTAACCACGTTTGAAGACTCTCCCTTTAATAGTTCTTCAGTTGAGTGATATTTAATATATGCATCCTATGGGAGGTATTTCCCCCCCTGCGCCTACCCGCTTTATTTTTATTTTCAATAGTGTAGTATACCATAAGAGTGACTTCTACAAAGTTTGAACATTCTCACTATAACAGTTCTTAAGATATTCGATATTAAACATTGGTGTCCTTTTGGGGGTAACACTTCCCCCGCTACTATTTTATTTCAGTTTTGGGGCTCTGAAGATCCTACTATCAAAAGTTCAACAAAATGCATGCAGCGGCTCTTAATTATATTTCTATCTATGAGGGGTACTGCTCCTCCCCTGTCAACCCCGCCCATTTTTATATTGAAATTTTCATTTTACCATAATAGTAGCTTTAACCACGTTTGAAGGCTGTCCCTTAAATAGTTCTTCAGTTGAGCTATATTTAATATATGCATCCTATGGGAGGTATTTCCCCCCTGCGCCTACCGCTTTATTTTTATTCTCAATAGAGTAGTATACCATAAGAGTGACTTCTACAAAGTTTGAACATTCTCACTGTAACAGTTCTTAAGATATGCTATATTAAACATTGGCGTCCTATGGGGGGAACCACTTCCCCCGCTACTGTTTTATTTAAATTTTGGGGCTTAGAAGATCCTAAAACCAAAAGTTCAACAAAATGCGTGCAGCGGGTCTTAAGATATGCGATATTAAATATTGGCATCCTATGGGGGGTACCAATTCCCCTGCCCCGATTTTGGATTTCAAAATCAACTAACCATCATCACTCCTCCCTGTACCTTCCCTAAAAATTTTATGGCAATCGGTCGAGCCGTTCTCGAGTTATGGAGTGACAATCAAAATGTACACTTCTTTTTATATATATAGATATAAAAAATAAATCAAAACTAAAATGCGGACAGAATGGATAACATTTATCGTCTTCTCCTTAGTGATGATACAGCAGCGCCAATGTATTTATCATTTGATGCCGAAAGTGTCATGCCTACGCTTACAAACTCTATTTAGTATGAACGGATTAATAAACAAAAACTAATCTGGTGATAATCATTTGAACAGCACACTAAAGACTGCTTACTTTCCTCCTCCGCCTGCATATGGGCGTGAAGAAAGCAACGGAAATGCTTTAGCAGATATAGGAGAAGAATCCCCTTGGTCAACATGTTCGTCTGTTGAAATTTCTCTTCTGTTATTGAAATAAAAATGTTGACACTGATGTTGTTTTCTTCGTCACTGGGGAGGAGACGATAAATGTTCTCCATTGTGTCCGCCTTTTAGTTTTTTAATATATATTACTGATATTTTTTTATTTTGTTCACAATTTTTGTCACTGTTATTAAAATTTATTTCTATTTTCACAATAAGAAAAAATAATTTTTTAAATCAAAAATCATTAAAAAAGTAAACAATTTTCAAATAAACACAATGACGTTAACAAATGTAAACAACTTTTGACATTTTGCCCATTTATGCCTATGTATTATCTCCGTGAACATAACAAACTTTTTAACAAACTTTTTTTTCCACTCATTGTGCAGAGAGAGTGTGCAGAAATCTCTCATGAAAACAATATGGCGAATGAGTATTTTATGCGTTGCAGACAAAATTTTAGTGCTACCAAGTTCGAAAAAGTGTTTTTAGTACATATTTTCATACGTTTATTGTGAATGCCTGTTCTTCTTCTTATTTGCTATATGGGAGAGAATTTTCGGTTTTCAACAAACTTTTTAACAAACCTGCGCGAATTTAATAATTCGTTAGGATTTATTTTATTTAATAAATGATTTTAAAGTGTTTTTAATTAAAAATTAATAAAACATAACAATGCATTATAAAAAAGCATTTTTTTATTTTACGAAACCCATAACTAACAAATATACTCTGAGCAAATAAGAGTAATCCTTTTATGAAAACAACCGATCACCTATTTGGCCGATTTAGAAAAATTTAGGACTTGTGACAAAAATGTGAAAACGGGGCGTTATAGAGGAGGGTCTTGGCTACATTTCCTCATATTCAGTTTTTTTCGTTAAACTTTTTTGTAGAACGATTTTTTTCCAACAAACTTTTTTCAAAAGTCACTCATACTATATTTGGACCCATTATGCAAAATTTAGGACTTGTGACAAAAATGTGAAAACGGGGCGTTATAGAGGAAGGTCTTGGCTACATTTCCTCATATTCAGTTTTTTACGTTAAACTTTTTTGTAGAACGATTTTTTTCCAACAAACTTTTTTCAAAAGTCACTCATACTATATTTGGACCCATTATGCAAAATTTAGGACTTGTGACAAAAATGTGAAAACGGGGCGTTATAGAGGAAGGTCTTGGCTACATTTCCTCATATTCAGTTTTTTACGTTAAAGTTTTTTGTAGAACGATTTTTTTCCAACAAACTTTTTTCAAAAGTCACTCATACTATATTTGGACCCATTATGCAA
Source organism: Pollenia angustigena (assembly GCA_930367215.1). NCBI lineage: Eukaryota > Metazoa > Arthropoda > Insecta > Diptera > Polleniidae > Pollenia > Pollenia angustigena. The sequence goes on along the minus strand of OV884056.1, from coordinate 207,706,183 downwards.
AATTTAGGATCTGTGACAAAAATGTGAAAACGGGGCGTTATAGAGGAAGGTCTTGGCTACATTTCCTCATATTCAGTTTTTTACGATAAAGTTTTTTGTAGAACGATTTTTTTCCAACAAACTTTTTTCAAAAGTCACTCATACTATATTTGGACCCATTATGCAAAATTTAGGATCTGTGACAAAAATGTGAAAACGGGGCGTTATAGAGGAAGGTCTTGGCTACATTTCCTCATATTCAATTTTTTACGTTAAAGTTTTTTGTAGAACGATTTTTTTCCAACAAACTTTTTTCAAAAGTCACTCATACTATATTTGGACCCATTATGCAAAATTTAGGATCTGTGACAAAAATGTGAAAACGGGGCGTTATAGAGGAAGGTCTTGGCTACATTTCCTCATATTCAATTTTTTACGTTAAAGTTTTTTGTAGAACGATTTTTTTCCAACAAACTTTTTTCAAAAGTCACTCATACTATATTTGGACCCATTATGCAAAATTTAGGATCTGTGACAAAAATGTGAAAACGGGGCGTTATAGAGGAAGGTCTTGGCTACATTTCCTCATATTCAGTTTTTTACGTTAAACTTTTTTGTAGAACGATTTTTTTCCAACAAACTTTTTTCAAAAGTCACTCATACTATATTTGGACCCATTATGCAAAATTTAGGACTCGTGACAAAAATGTGAAAACGGGGCGTTATAGAGGAAGGTCTTGGCTACATTTCCTCATATTCAGTTTTTTACGTTAAACTTTTTTGTAGAACGATTTTTTTCCAACAAACTTTTTTCAAAAGTCACTCATACTATATTTGGACCCATTATGCAAAATTTAGGACTTGTGACAAAAATGTGAAAACGGGGCGTTATAGAGGAAGGTCTTGGCTACATTTCCTCATATTCAGTTTTTTACGTTAAACTTTTTTGTAGAACGACTTTTTTCCAACAAACTTTTTTCAAAAGTCAGTCATACTATATTTGGACCATTATGCAAAATTTAGGACTTGTGACAAAAATGTGAAAACGGGGCGTTATAGAGGAAGGTCTTGGCTACATTTCCTCATATTCAGTTTTTTACTTTAAAGTTTTTTGTAGAACGATTTTTTTCCAACAAACTTTTTTCAAAAGTCACTCATACTATATTTGGACCCATTATGCAAAATTTAGGACTTGTGACAAAAATGTGAAAACGGGGCGTTATAGAGGAAGGTCTTGGCTACATTTCCTCATATTCAGTTTTTTACGTTAAACTTTTTTGTAGAACGATTTTTTTCCAACAAACTTTTTTCAAAAGTCACTCATACTATATTTGGACCCATTATGCAGAATTTAGGATCTGTGACAAAAATGTGAAAACGGGGCGTTATAGAGGAAGGTCTTGGCTACATTTCCTCATATTCAGTTTTTACGTTAAACTTTTTTGTAGAACGATTTTTTTCCAACAAACTTTTTTCAAAAGTCACTCATACTATATTTGGACCCATTATGCAAAATTTAGGATCTGTGACAAAAATGTGAAAACGGGGCGTTATAGAGGAAGGTCTTGGCTACATTTCCTCATATTCAGTTTTTTTCGTTAAAGTTTTTTGTAGAACGATTTTTTTCCAACAAACTTTTTTCAAAAGTCACTCATACTATATTTGGACCCATTATGCAAAATTTAGGATCTGTGACAAAAATGTGAAAACGGGGCGTTATAGAGGAAGGTCTTGGCTACATTTCCTCATATTCAGTTTTTTACGTTAAACTTTTTTGTAGAACGATTTTTTTCCAACAAACTTTTTTCAAAAGTCACTCATACTATATTTGGACCCATTATGCAGAATTTAGGATCTGTGACAAAAATGTGAAAACAGGGCGTTATAGAGGAAGGTCTTGGCTACATTTCCTCATATTCAGTTTTTTTCGTTAAAGTTTTTTGCAGAACGATTTTTTTCCAACAAACTTTTTTCAAAAGTCACTCATACTATATTTGGACCCATTATGCAAAATTTAGGATCTGTGACAAAAATGTGAAAACGGGGCGTTATAGAGGAAGGTCTTGGCTACATTTCCACATATTCAGTTTTTTACGTTAAACTTTTTTGTAGAACGATTTTTTTCCAACAAACTTTTTTCAAAAGTCACTCATACTATATTTGGACCCATTATGCAAAATTTAGGACTTGTGACAAAAATGTGAAAACGGGGCGTTATAGAGGAAGGTCTTGGCTACATTTCCTCATATTCAGTTTTTTACGTTAAACTTTTTTGTAGAACGATTTTTTTCCAACAAACTTTTTTCAAAAGTCACTCATACTATATTTGGACCCATTATGCAAAATTTAGGACTTGTGACAAAAATGTGAAAACGGGGCGTTATAGAGGAAGGTCTTGGCTACATTTCCTCATATTCAGTTTTTTACGTTAAACTTTTTTGTAGAACGATTTTTTTCCAACAAACTTTTTTCAAAAGTCACTCATACTATATTTGGACCATTATGCAAAATTTAGGACTTGTGACAAAAATGTGAAAACGGGGCGTTATAGAGGAAGGTCTTGGCTACATTTCCCAATACTCAGTTTTGCCCCATCAATTTATTTTTTTCGAACAAACTTTTTACAAAAGTAACGCATTTTTTAATTTGTTCAGGTTTTGCAAAAAGTTTGTTGAAAGCCGAAAATAAAAAAAGAAGAAGAAGAACATGCACTCACTGTAGTTTTAAAAATGTTTGCTTTATGATATTGCCATATAAATTTACGTGCACTTAGATTCAGGGATGGAAATAGTTTGTTAAAAGTATCTAAATGGTCATTAAATTATTTTTCTGCACAGAAAATAAGTTTGTTAAATAATTAAAACAAATAAAAGATATATGTATATAGTATTTATATCGATATATATATATTTATAGAATTTCATGATTTTTCTTTTCAAAATATGAATTTTTGCAAATGATGATTTATTACCAAAACTTCTGGCAACGCTGATAGCAATAAGCAATATTTAGTACCATTTTAAACTTGGCAGCACGTATAAATATTTTTCATACATATCGTCACCTAAAAGACGAAATAACCTTTCTGCAGTTTTCAAAAGTTATAGAAGAGGGGAAAAACCTTATAAAATTGGAACTATTAGCTTTATTGATGATTTCGCAAAATCATCACCACTTCTTAATGAGCCCGCTTTACTAGCTCTTCATAAAGATTTATGTGATATAACTTTTTTAAAACGTTTTTAAAAACGCATAAACTTTTTTCAATGTGCGAAACAATTCTTTCCTTCGGACAATTACATTTAAAACAAAAACAAATTCTAGAAATATTGTTTTTGTTTTAAATGTAATTGTTCGCAGGAAAGAATTATTTCGCATATCAGAAATAGTACAATTTTTGTTTTGTAAACCTTTTTTAAATTTAAAATTTTTTTATAAATACAGGCGAAAATGTTTTAAGCGTTGTTAGCCTTTATTTAAAAAATTTAGAGGAATACTTTTTTGATTAAACTTGAATTACATTTTTTAATTAAATACTATGCTATTGGCGATTTCTTTTCTGAGAAAAATATGTTACAGTATATACAAGTAACATTTTCTAATGTTACCTATAATCACTGGAAGTGTTACATGTTGTGCAATTTCAATAGAACACAATTAGCTGCTTTTATTTACAACTATTACACTTTCATCATTAATGTCCTTCATGAGCGATTTTTAAAGCTATTTGAGCGGTTTCTGCACGCTTTTATTACGAATCGACGGATCTAATCGTTACCTAAAACGCAAAAGGCTCTACCTAACATTTTGAAAAGATGACAAGAGAAGCAAACAACTTTTTTAAATGATAAATTGCCTTAACTGTTAATAATTTAGATTTCTAATAAAAAACCTACAAGTTTTGTTTTGACAATTTGGCATATTATGCACACGGTTAGTTTGGCTTTAAGCGTTTATCATTTAATGTTTTGTAGATTTTTTTGTTTCTCAAAATATTGCTGACATTTCTGTTGATGCAATACATCAGAACCAACGAAAAACACGATTTTTGGTTAGTAAGGGCCTTTGCGTTTTAGGTAACGATATATAATTTCTTTTTTCAATCGCTTAATTGAAAATTCATCAAATTGGATCTTAGAAGATTCATTTAGATAATAATAATAAAAAATTATCACGCAATTGCTAGCTGGGATGGCATTCAATAAAAATAAATTAATTTAAAAATATAAAAAAAAACGTCAAACCGATGAAATATTCTAAAATACACTTTTAATAAAAAATTGTTTGATTTCCAAACATTTTCCTGCATTAATTTCTTATACAAATTTAATTATTTCTACGAGAAATTAATTTTATTTTGCACAAAACTATTAGGCAAACTGTGAGTTAAAACCGGATTTAAAAAAATCTGCTGTTAATAGTTTTAGGCCTGTTTTCACAACTTAGAGAAAGCTAAAGGTAGGATTTTATCGGCTGTGTAAAAAGTGTTCCATTGTTACAACTTAATTTTAATCTACTAGGTAGGATGAACCTTAATCTACATTATGGTTCACTTTAGGTTAAAATTAAAAATTTAAATAAAATTTTATTGAATATTTATTGCATAGCCAAATTTTAGAAAATTAGATTAAGTGTGTTTAAAACAACTTCCAAATTCTTGCGTTTTACGTTTTCGTTTTCCAGCACACCCCTGTAAAAATAACGTTCTTATTAGAGTTGTCAATTATTCGCCTTTCAACTTTGTTCGAATAATTCAAATAATTGTTTTTGTTCGTTGGATCAAACGATTAAATCTAAAAAATTATTCGATTAATCGAGGAGAATATCGAATAAAAAAATTATTATTACAAAAAAATTAACATGGAAAATCTTCTATTCCATCCGCTATGGCTTCTTCTTTTTTTTGATGCATAACATTTTTCATCTTAACTATATATCGTTGTATTACTTAAAGGCATCGTTAAACCCTTAATTTCTTAATAATCCGATTTTCGATTTCTTTTATAGAACAGCCGCTGTCTCTCTTAACCCACCGACGCGCCGTAAGGTCCCTGTGGACTTTTGACATTTTTAAACAATTGTCATTTAAAAACGGATGGGGAGAATGGCTAAATATTTCATGACTTCTATTATTCGAGTGTTATTAGTGTTTTAATACTAATTCCAGAAGATTTCTTATTTGCAGAGTATTTTATTTTAAAGACTTTTAAACAATTGTTTAAAATGCATATTTAAAATAATAACATCAAAATTAATTAAAATATATATACATTTTAGCAAAATTCAATGCATTTTCATATAAGGTCCCTACGGACCTTAACGCTGAACGACCGAATAAAAAATTACCGCTCGTCGGAGGGTTAATGTATTTTTCCACTACACTACACTACATCGTTTTCAATGGTAATATTGTGACACTTACGCAAATGGAAAAGATATACATACTTACATATATAATTAAAAAAAAAAAAAAAATACAATAACAACATTTTCTACTTTCAAGATATGATTTATATAAATCAATTCTTTATTTTTAAGCTTTTTGTTTATTTCTGAATGTTTGACCCGAAATTGATTTAAAAATAAAACAGCTGATACAATTGAGAAGTTAAGTTGCAAAACTCGTTTGTTGCAAAATTAAAATACGAGATGGCAAATTATTCTTTTAGTTCTTTTGGCGCTTTATTAGACGAAATATTCTAATTGCATCAATGCATGTCCGTGCTAAAATCACGAAAGAGGACATGCATTATTGATAAACTATTAGAAGCAATTGTCCTCTCGTATTTTTAATTTTGTAACGAACGAATACAATGAGTACTCAACACGGTTTTTGCTTTCTAAACATTGAGATTTATTACAACCAGCAATATTTTTTAACTTTCCTACATTTGTATAAAATCACTAAAAACGTATGAGAATAAACTTAATTCTAAGCTTTTATTTAATTTATTTTTTAATAAAAAAAATTATTCGATTAATCGACATTAATTAATCGATTTATTCGTTATACGAAAATTATCGTTTTTAAATTATTCGAACAAGAGTTTGGTTTTGTTTGATCGATTAATCGAATTATTCTTAATCGGTTGACAACTCTAGTTCTTATCAACACAATTTTAAAAAATCGATTCGTTTTACTCTCACCTAGAAAAACAATTTTGAAAACAAAACGATTTTAAATCGATAATGTCGTTCTAGTATCTTTAAAAATTGAATTTTAATACACTTTTTACTCTTTTCTCGTCTTTATTCTTTTAAATGTTATATGTATATCGTCACCTAAAATGCAAACGGGCGTAACAACAAAATAATTAAAAATCGAGTTTTTGACTGATTAGTGCATCATAATTAAATTACATGCCCCTATAAAATTAAAAAAATAGTGTTGTTACGCCTTTTTGCATTTTAGGTGACAATATGTGTTCATGTTTATAAATATATGCCTATAAACACACAAACTTGTAAAAGCAGTGTGATCAATTTTGATTATGACATTAGCCACCGAGTCTTCCAATGAAAATATTTCAATTTCAACTGTACCAGCATTGGCGCAATTTTGCAACAACTCATTGGCATTATCCGACCATTTCCCATGAGGCTAACGGACAGTAGAAGCTTGAACCAAGGCTAAACGGCAGGGGCGGATAAAATCATGCCTTTTGAAACTGAAGCAGGACTATCAATTTTCAGTTCTTTCGGCTGAAAACGCACATCAATGGTGGTATGTAGACATTTTTAAAAAGTTCTTTTATAGGTCGAGTAAAAATTTCACCTACATGTCTGTTATACAAATTAGTAAAATACGCACTATTTTAGAATATGGTACATTTTGCGATCATGTTCAGTATCATTAATTAAAGTGCGGGTGAAGTAATTGGCGTAGAAGGCTCCAGCAATAATGATTTTAAATATAATCGCCTTTTCACGATCCATCCAATGAACACGTTGGTAGGTGGTTTGCTCTTTAAAATTCATTGAGGCGTTCTCTTAGTTCTTTAACAAGCTAATGCATTTCCTTAATGGCACGCAAATTAATAAAAAAAACTCTTTGTCTATCCTATCTCGACCATAGAATCTCGACTTCCCCATTTTTCGCACATTTTTTTCCAGGTCTTACACAATTTTTGATTTTAAGGGATTTTCTTTTTTTTTATTTTTAATTATTATTGTAAAGACCTTGCAAACCATAGCCAAAAAGACAAGGCGAATTCACCCCAGGTAATCTCGGTACTACAAAAAGTACAACTCAAGGCGAATACGCCTTGGTACAACTCGTACAAAAACCACAAGCAATTTGTTTTTGTAAAATCATTGTACAATGTCAAAAACAGAAATAAAACAAAACAGAAACAAAGATAATAAAAGAGAATAAACAAAATTTTGACATCCAACAGTGATTTTAGCTATTATCAGCAGAGCTTTTAAGACCACCTGTAATAAATTCGCCTTGCAAAAAGATAATAATATTTTGTGCTGCCAAGTTTAACGTAGTACTAAAAGTTTTTACATTTTCTGCACATTCATGTTAAATTTTGTTTTTTTAAAAATTCAATAGTTTTTTAAATAGTATTCTCTGTACAGTGCGAGAATTATCTCTAATTTTTGTTATTTTCCAAGAAATACGTGTATGAAAAAAAGTTTTTTTGCAACAGTAGTGTGTTAGGAGTTTTGGAACAAATATAGTTTACAAACGCACCTCCAAATAAAAAAAATTTAAAAATAAAAGTAATACAGTACTTTTCGCTTATAGTCACATCCTTTAGTTGCAACTATAAAGTGGACTATATCGCTAATGTGACTATAAGGCTAATTCACATATATGCCACTATGACGCATATAACCGAATTCGAATATAATCAAGCTATGTGAATAAAGGAAATTAAAAATGCATATAAATTACACCGACATCAGGCTTATGGTTTTACAACAGAGTTACATACTGTATAAAAATAGTTAAAATAATAACAATATATTTCCTAACTGATACCAACGGCAAAAACTAATGTTTTACGAGTAGAGAGTTGATGACAAAAATTAAATGATTTAATTCATTCTTTCTTTGGATAGATTTTTTGTTCAAAAACTAAAAAGAACTTAGTCAATTTTGCTTATGTGACTATAACGCCATTAATTTGCTTTACTTATCCCTTTGATGACTGTTGATGGATGGCATATATGGCAAATGTGCTTATATCGCTAAATGGACTATAACGTTAATATTTTATATTAAATTAACTTATAGCCACAAAATAAACAGATAAAATGGACTATATGTCATGTTCGCATTATTAAATTTTCGAAGTTTTCAGATATATATATTTATGCAATTTTCTACTACATTTCTGAGCATGTGTCCAATATTGGTATCATTTGAAAGCTTTAAAGTAGAAATGTAACGATACGTCTTTTTGCTGACACGATACAGATACTCAAAAGGAAATATCGGCGATACGAACATAAAATTTAAGTTTAAGGTAAAATTAACAAAACTCATGTAGAGCAATTTCTTTATTATATAAAATAATTGTGTAAGAGATTATAAATATTTATAATTGTATTAATAAGATTTAAAAATTACGAACTTAATTTGAAAACCAAAAGTTAAATTTCTTTTTAAACAAGAAAAGTGTAAAGGTAAGTTCAGACTAATGAAATATTTAGTGAAAATATTTGTTCTGATATTTGCTTCAAACTCTGTGAAAAAATAAAATATTTTGATTAATGTTCAAACTAAGCTCAAATATTTGACAATTTTTGTTTGTTAAAACAGTTGGCTAATAGTGTCAAATAAATTAAATCTTGTTTGCCATGCGTTCAGACTAAAACAAATATTTGCATCAAATAATTATTTAATGAAATTGTTCAAAAATAAAAATATATTTCAAAAATAGTAAAAATGAGTGCAGAAGCTAATTTATTTGTTTTATTCTGTGGAGCAGCATCTCTTATAGTGTAAGAACAAGAGAATATAAAAGAAAAAAAAAAACTTGAAGACAATAGGAAACGGGAACATGGCTGAAATTTGCGAAAATTGCGAACTTGAAAACAAACCCTAATATATATATTTGAAACCGCTAAATCTGTTAAAAAACAAAATGTCGGGGGAAAAACAAGAAAAAAATGTTGCAAAAACAGCGAAAATTCGCGAAAAATTTTGATATTTCAAACAAGCCCTAAAATTTATTTAAAGTGCCTAAAACTATAAGGAATAGCAAAAATTGAATAAAAATTGCTAAATTAGCGGAAATTCGCAAAAAATTGGTAATAGCGGCATGATAGCAAAGTCTAATAATTATTTAATATCTTTAAAACTGTAAAAAATCCTAAAACAGGAAATAAAAATACAACAGGGAAGATAGGGGGAAATTTCTTCCTCTCAGAAACTATCAAACCGATTTTAATGAAATTTAAAACATAGATAGAACCATAGATATGGACACAAAATGTATAAATTTAAAAAAAAATCGGATCATGAGGGCAGATATGGGCAATTTTTGCCTCTCAAACCGATTTTAATGAAATAGATAGATCCATATCTAAATGGACACATAAGCTATACAGTTTTTCAAAAATAGGACCACAAGGGGAGGTAGGGGGCAATTTCATTATCACACAAACTTTCAAACCGATTTTAATGAAGTTTATAAACATAGATAAATCCATATTTATATGGACATATATGGCCGGGCTTGACCGATTATACTTTCTTTCTTGTTTTATTTAGTTTTGAATTAAAATTTTAACAAAATGTTCCAACAAATAATAATAAATACATAATATTGTTCTGGGCACAATTTGCAAACGGTTTCTTTATTTAAAATGTGTGTGGTCGCGAAAAAAAATTGATGCTCTATTATGATTACCAGTGAAATTGTTGCTGCCTATTGTGAACGAAGCTTAAGGCTACTATTTTGAGTTGTTTCTTCATCAATAAAAAAAAATTGACTATCAATTTGTATGCAGCATGTGCCACTTGAAAGAGATTTAATAAACATACCTTGCATCGTTCTTATGCAACCAGAATATATGAAAATATTTTGATGTATGTATTTGAAACTTCGAAATGAAACCCTAAACACTACTACACACTAAAAAAGTATGGTTGCTTAACATGTGGCAAAGTGTGTACCTAACATTATTAAGGGTTTAGAAAAATATATATGTAGAAAAAATGTGTTGTCTATGCCTTTTCTATATTTGTTCGGCATAAGTTACAATTGTCTCTTTACATAAAAATTCAATATATATGAATTTAAAATATATTAATAAAGAAAGCGAATAAAACATTTCTTGCGATATAATAGTTTTTTATTATTAATAAAAGTTATACATAAAATAATTTGTACTCCTGTTAGTTTTTAAGTTATGGAATTGTTGGTTTTTTATCAGATTCATAGTAATAAATTCTTTTCGATATGAACCCAATGGAAATATTGCCTTTTAAGATGAACTAGGTCATTTTTAATTTTTATTTATTTTTAATTTTAATAATATTTTAATTTCCCATTTTGTTTTGCTGTTTATAAGTTTTCAATTCATAGAAAATATAAAACACATATATTAAAACGTTCACTTTTCACAAATATTTCACAATTGTTTATTGATAACAACATAATTTTGACATTTGATTAGTTTTATAATTATAACAATTGCTTTATAGATTATAATATGTAGAATTGTATTTAATAAAAATAAGACAAAAAATATTGCATTTTGTTATGCAGCTCCTCAAATATTAATTAAAAAATGGTTTTATGAATTGTCAAAATTAAAAAAGTTTAAAAAAATGCCAAAATTAAAAGGTTTATAATCCCTAGTTTAATAGTTTTTTTTAATCATTTTTTCCTTTTAAAAATCAACTTTCCATCTCTGAGTAACTTTATTTAATCTGGTAGCACAGCAAATTTTAGTCTGTAAAGCAAAATAAAAACACTCATTTCTATCTGCAACATTTCTCTGAGATTTACAATTTGCTCTCTTTGAATTGAGTGAAAAAAAAAGTTTGTCAGCAAAAGTTTGTTATTTTCTCGCGGGTCTATGTATTATTTGTAAAAAACACAACTCTGCAAAAAATCAGCTGGCGTTTCGAGCAGACCTACTAATTGGGCCATGAGCCTTTCCTTGTTTTGGTTTTATTCAGTGCTGCCAGATAACTTTGTGTAAAAATCGGCAAATTCCTGAAAAATATATAATAAGGTCGTCTTTTTTGTTTAAAATAATTAAAATCAATTATAAACAAATTTTGTTCGATTATTTTTAAAACATAATCAAACAAAAGCATAGTTAATGTTCATGCCCAGCTAGCATTATATATCATATTCTAATCATTTAGGAATCAGCTTCACGAGCAAAATACCCGTATATTAGCTAATTTTTCAATCATAAATGATACTCTCGTTGTGAGAAAATGGTACCCTACAGATGAATCACCTGAAAAAATCATATGTGATACAATTTTTGATCCTTTTAATGTTAGTTTTTATGATCATTATTGAATCGTTTTCGTCTCATTTCTCAATCGTAAATTATATAGTTTTTGATTATATTTCATATCATTTTTTCATGCCATGTTTTTTAATTTTTCTCCGATAAAATCAGCACCATTATGGCTTTTGATTATTCAAACCAGCTTTATTTTGAACCAAAAAAAGAAGAAAAGAAACAATTTGCACTAACATTTCTCAACTATCATTTTATACGTTCCATACTGTAATGCCCACAATATGTTAATCCCAGGAATAAGAGCACTTTTTATACCCTCCACCACAATTAGTTGTTAAGAGGGTATACTAAGTTTGTCATTCCGTGTGAAACTTTTTTATTATTTATCTTAGACCCCATAAAGTGTATATATTCTGGGTCCTTGAGTGATTCTAAGTCGATTTAGCCATGCCCGCTTGTCTGTCCGTCTGTTGAAAACACGCTCACTTTCGAACAACTCAAAAGAAATGAACACACTTAGTGCCAAATCGCTTGTAGTTATCCTAAGCAGTTTGGGATTGAAATTCAGCAAAATCGGTTCAGTAGGACCAGAGCTATGAATCAAAATGTGGAACCACCACCTAAAAAATTGATAATTTTGTTACAAAAAATAACATAAATGCTGGAACAAGGCTCGGAATGAGATAAGATTTTGCAAAAATTTGTTTTTTTCGACTGTAAATCACGCTGTTAAATTTCGTAAAAGATCCATCCATAATTTACCCTAAGCCCCATATAAATACTACTCCCGGAAAACAGTTTAGTACGCCGAAAACCGTAAAAAACAACGCTATCGTAAACAAATTTGGTACATCACAGTTTTATAGGATTTAAAATAAGACTGTAAAGTTTCTTAAAGATCGGTCCATAATTTACCTTAGGCCCCATATAAAGCCTACTCCCGGAAAACAGTTTAGTACGCCTAAACCGCAAAAAATTATGCTATCATAACAAATTTTGGTTCGTCACAGTTTTATAGGACAATAAATATCAAAGCGAAATTTCGTGAGGAGCGGTTCATAATTTACCCCAGGCCACATATAAACCCTTCTTCCGGAAAACAATTTATTACGCCTAAGACCGTTAATAATTGTGGTACATCACAGTTTCGTAGGACAAGAAACAAGAATATAAAATTTCGTGAAGATCTGTTTATAATTTACCCTAGGCCCCATATAAACCCTACTCCCGGAAAGCAGTTTAGTACGCCTAAACCCATAATTAGTAATTCCCCTCCTGAAAATCATTTAAGTTCGGCTTAAAATATTACGAATCATGATATTATACTAAAATTGCTAAAAAAAAAAAAGTCATAAAACTTTCTGATTGTCGGTCAATAATTTAATATATGTTTAAGCCGTAACCAATTTTACACTCCGCAACAAAAGTACACAGCGCAACAAAAGTACACTGCGCAGCAAAAAAATTTTTCTCTACCCTAGAAATAAAAGTATGTGGACTATATGGATTTTGATGCCCTTAATTCAAATCTGTTTTCCGTTTTTCTCTAGTACGTAAGGATTTTCTTTTACTTCACCCCCTAAATCGTTGGGTTGCCTTATATATTTTGCCATAACTTCAAAACGTTTTCTCCGATTTTAAAAGCAGGATGATCAGAAGATGCACCGGAAAATTCTACTTAAACTAACCATACACATTTATTTTCTATCTATTACTATTTTGGAGTTATTAAAAATTGAATGGCGAAAAAAAAAATTTACATGCAAAATGCGTAAAATTTTTTGTTTTCAAAATGCAATAAAAAAAATTTAAGATCGAAAAATTTTAAAATTGTAAGGCTCTTCTAAAACAGTATTTTTTTATGAAAAAAGGCTTTATTATATTTATTTTATATTATTTAATACTTTATAAACGAAAAGTTAAACTAATAAAAATTCCTTACTAATTATTATGTCGTATGTGTATCCTCATTAGCTGCATCATCGGTGTCAGGAAGAAGAAGTGTGATGGTTTCTGATGAAAAAGCTTTTTTATTATTCCGTTCTCTTTGCGTACTTATAAAAGGGTCACTGCTCAGAAATAACCTATTCAAGACATCTCGATTTGTATCGCTTCTGCTGAATTTCCTCGAATAATTCCTGCGATATAATCGTAAGTGCTTATTTCTGGCCTCGGCAGCTTCTTCTGACAATTGTCCAATTGGCATGATTGCTTGCTTTATAACACTACCGCCATGAATAAGAATCTTGTGCATCGTAGGACTCATGGGGTGCCAGTTGTAAAGTTGCACATATATTTCGGCAGTTTTATGTGCATATTCCTCAAATTTCTCAATATTAATTCGGTGTCCACTAGTTATTGCTTCCAATATTATTTTCAGGCGGTTGATTAATTCTTCATTTATTCCAGTGATTTTCGATGCAGTTGCTGGGTCCGAAAAAAATCTTCTTGATGTGTTGCCATCATTAGTGCTACCGTATCCAGGTTTTGTACCATCTACAAGTATTCCTATCTCGTCTTTAAGTATTTTTTGGATAAATATCTTCCTCTCTTTAACAATTGCTTTATCTTCATCGCTCCTTGCTTGCCACTTTTTAATTGGCAGTTTATATGAGAGATGAAGTATCGATTCTAAAAAGCGTATGCGTGCATGTAAAGTTGATAGTCCAAAACTCAAGGCATCACAGTTCAGACGAACATTCTTCTGCAACGTGTTAAAATCTTTCGAAGTTTGACCGCAAATGTAACACCACATTGTCGATTTTGTGTCCGTTGCAGCATTGTATACTTTTCCGTCGACCATTGTCATTACCATCGTGTGTTTAATTTGTGCAATTTTACCACTACACAGTACTTCGCTTTTCTTCAAAAATTCAATTTGATTATTTATGTGTCCTATTTCTTGCTTCGTGATGTCGGTTGTTTCCTGCACAAAACGGATGCGGATTGGTCTACACAGCCTAGTTGAGGATGGTGTTTGATTTCGCCATATCGTTTTAATTTTTCCATTAGTATTTGTGATTAGTTTAATTGGTACACAACTGCTTTGGAATATATTAGCGTCACTAACATCTTCGTTTTCGAATTTCTGCTTATAACATGATTGGTGCGATCCGTCACAGCCCCATTTGGTTATAAGTTCCAAGAAATTAAGCTCTTCATAGTCTAACTGCTGCAAAACCTCTTCAAGGTATATACATAAACGTGTTGCTGTATGGTCGAGGAGAGCTTGGAGCTTCACTTCCGCTAATGTTTCAGTAACGGTTATGGCATCTTCATTGGGATAACAATTTTTTTTGCATTTTTTAGTAACGAGTTACATGGATACACATTTTTATTGGCATTGTATAAAATTTCATATTGCTTTTTCGTGAGCTCTGCATTTACAAAGAGTGCTAAAGCTCCTTCGGCTGAAAGTTTATTCACAGGGTTGACTTCAGAAGTTGTTAATGATCGCTTGCAAATGCTTGCTTTTCTTGGGGATCTCGTTATATCCATTATTAATTTAGCCTCATTATGTCCCGCTGCTCTTTGACTCATGGATGCAGCAAATGTGATCTCCTCTGTTGTTAATTGGTGACGAACTTCTTCAGTTTTTCTCCGCTTTGTTCTATCACTAGCTTCATTAAATTCTTTTCGTGGTCGCCCTAAAGACGAACTGCCAAATACTGGTATTGTTACAGTTCCTTCCAGCCATTTAGCGTTTGTGCTTAAAAAGCGGTCCTCTTTTCGTTGTGCCGAAAGCCAATATCTTTTGAAACAATTTTTGAAATTTTTCAAACACTGCTTCAGTGCTAATATGTCCCCATCCCCTTGACATTTTGAAATTTCGATAAATTTTCTGACCAAAAAATTCAATTTCTCGTCCATGGTTCCAGCATTAGATTTTTTCACTATTTGGAATAGCTGTAATCTTGTGTAAACTTGTTCCATGTTGACTCTCGAAACAAAACGGTTTTGATAAAAAATGGGTGCAATAACCCTTTATTAGTATTTTCAAGCGCATGCTTTTATTCCTTAATTGGATGGTAGCCTGATACCTGTGTGCCCATGTATATTTTATGTGCCTATATTTATTTTTTGTAAACTTATTTTTGTTTTTTAGAGCAGGTATATAAAAATATCTTTTATGGGGATGTGTGGGACATTCCCTTAAAACTATTTTGGATAATTAAGAATTTTTGCAATTTATAAATACATATAGGCAGGTATTAATATTGTGAAGTGTTAAAAGTGATGTGAATAACAGTTGAAATCAATAATTCAAAATACATAAAAGTTTATGACGATATAAAGGTATAAGAGCAAAATAGAAGAAATGTAAAAATATAAAAAAATCGTCAAAAATAATGGCGCAAACTTGCGCACACTTTTTTTTGGATTCTAAAAATAGAGATTCCAAATTTTATTGTGGTATCAAACATAATTCGTAGACATGCTCACCTCACCTTTAAAAACCGCTTCTTTTCCTTTTTTTGCAAAAAAAAGTGTATAATTTGTTTTTTTTTAGCTTTTGAACGAATTGTTTCAACATGAATATTCAACATATTTTAAATTTTTTTTGCTGTTTTAAATAACTTTTGATCAAACCTTTCAGCGAAAAAAAAAATCTTTGTTAAACCCTTAAGGTGGAAGTACATAACACGCGTTAGTTCGTCGACAAGTGTCGTGCGTTTAAAAACTTTATCGCGTCAAAAATTGCAAGTTACACAACACGCGTTACAAAAGCCATTCCTGTCAGCTGTTTCTTATTTGTTTACTTATTTGTGCATTAAAAAAGGGTTCGAAAGTATATCAAGATTTTGTTATTTTATTGAATTTATTCTTTTTATATAAATATTGTATGTTTTTTAAGCTCTTCAATAAGTTTTTCTTTCATGATTCACAAATTTGTTTAATTATTCTTTTTATTGTCAGCTGATTACTTGTCAAAAATACACAACGCGTTAAAAAGTTCAAAGTTAACCAACTTTCTGGCGCAAACGCGTCAAAATATTTTGCATGTAGCTTGTTCTATGAAAACACACTAGTTTTACTTTTTTTTGACGCGTGTTATGTACTTCTACCTTTATTCGTTTAGCCGCAAAAAAATATCATATAAACATCCAGAAACTAAAAAAAAACATTTAAATCTCATATACTTTTCTTCACTTTCCTGACTTTAGCAGGGTCTTAGAGCTACAAATCGCAACTAAAACTCTTCAAAATTTACAATATAATGTAAAATATTGTTGTCTGTCGAGCTGCGTACTTAGTTCTTAAGATTTCTTAAAATTCAGTTTTGCCTTTTTGGCCAGCTTTTCAGGCCAAATACTCCTCTGTGTGTCGGTGGAGGATATCAAAGATTCGGCACAGCCGAATATAGCACTCTTACTTGTTTTCTGTTAAAATGTTGAAAAATAGTTTTTTTTTATACCCTTCACCTCAGGTGGAAAACGGTATATAAGAGTTTGTCATTCCGTTTGTAATTTCTACAATATTGATCTAAGACCCTATAAAGTATATATATTTTGGGTCCTTATGAGGAGAGAACTGATTTAACCATGTCCGTCTGTCCGTCTCACGTTTGATATGTGTTTTCCGGAGACTCCAGACATGATAGCGGCTACGTTGTTTTACATTTATGTCACATATAGTCCACAATTTCTTGCTATTGAAATTCAGCCAGATCGGTCCAAAAATGGGTGAGATATGAGCAAAAAAACCACGACTACCTCTAATTTTTTCCAAACATCCCACGTTGTTGTTGTATTTTTATTACTTTTTTCTGTAGATCTTGAGAACGGCAAGAGCCAAAGTTTTCAAATTAGGTACACACATTTAGGATATCAAAACACAGCATCCCACAAAATGTGGGCGAGATCGGAGAAGTGCGCGTGGTACCTCCCGTACAAAAAATATCAAAAATTTTATAAAAACCTGATTTTTTGGACTGTTATATGACCTATGGTTATCCCTTGTACATATATATATAAAAAGATCGGAAATCTTTAGTAAAAAATATTTTCTGAAAAACTCGGAAAAATCGGTTCAGATACGAAAAAGTTATGACCAAAATAATAATTTTTTTTTGTAAATACCCATTTTCGGGAACCATAGATCTTCCCGGTTATTCAAACAGCGTTCCTTCATGGTTCAGTTGTCTAGGGGGTTTGTTGAAGTTAGAAACTGTGAGTCCGCTGGTTTGAATCTTGGTTTTTGAAAACCAAATTTTTTTTTTAATTTTTATGTTCAAAAACGATTTTAAAAAAATATTTACCAGTTTTCGCTTTTTAAATTTAAATTATAATGAAGATTTTATTATTGTAAATATGTTTGCATGTATGTTTATGTAAAAATTATTTTGGTTTTGTCAAGCTGCCACTGTTGCCAACTTTTTTTGAGCATTTCCCGCCAAATCGGACGTCAAAACCGCTAGAAACCGCTAAATATTTAATTTAGCGGGATTTTTTTTAAAAATACCGCTAAAACCTAAACATTTTTTAAAGTTTTATATAAATCAAGATATAGGCTGCTTTTTTAAAGGTATATGACTCTCAATTACGTTACATACTATGGTTTCCAACTTCCCTAGTCATTTTATTCTTAAAAGAAAATAAGTTAGAGTTATATATTCATCTATGCGAATCTTTGATACCCTCCACATACAGTTAGCATATTTCCGAAGTGGGTTTATATAGGACATATGGTAAATTATGGGCCGATCTTCACAAAATTTTAACAAGTAATTTATAGTCTTATAAAACTTTGACTGACCAAATGTTATTATAATAGAACATAGTTTGAAAGCTTTACGGTTCTACGCGTTCTATAGCTTTTTTCGAGAGTATGCTTTATATGGGGCCTATGGTAAGTTAAGGATTGCTCTGCACGATAGTTGACAGTGTAAGTTCCAGTCATATAAAACTGTGACAAACCAAAATTTAAAAAATAGCATTATTTTTTAGGGCTTTAGACGTTCTGTTTTCCAAGAGAAGGTTTTATATAGGGCCTATGGTAAAATATGGACTGATAATCACGAAAATTGACAGCGTGATTTCTAGCCATATTAAACTGTGGCGGACCAAATTTATTACAATAGCATTATTTGTTACGTTTTTAGGCACACTAGAGCTTTTTTCCTATCGATAATTATGGACCTATTTAACAGTATGATTTTTAGTCATATGGAACGACTTTGTGCATAATCTTATATCAATATGTGCATTCCGCCACTAGTTATGTTAGTTTTTAGGGTGGTTGTTCCACACTTTAATTTATAGCACTTTTCCTACTGAACCGATTGTGCTGGACTGCAATCCCAAACTGCTTAGGTGAATTCTAAACAATTTGATGCCAATATTTATATTCCCTTTTGAGTCGTTTGAAAGTGACAACAGACGGAGATGCCTTAATGCGTGCTTAAAGTTGTGAATTGTTACATACAGGATTAACAAAATACTAACTAAAAATCGAAAAAAATGTCATATACAATCTTCAGTTCACTAAAACTATCAGGGGTGTTCTGGAAATCGAAAACGCAAAATACAAGAATTTGGTAGTTATTTTTAATACACTTTTAATCAAATTTTTATAATTTTTGTTATGAAATTCTGTTTAATAGAGAAATATTTGTAAAATATTTGTCATAAAATTCATTTATCACAGAAACCTTATTAAAAACGACGTTTTAAATTCATGCGTTTTCGATTTCAAGAACACCCCTGTATAAAAGTAATTAAAACCGTGAACATAAACCAGAAGTTTTTAGCCAGAAAAACAAAAAGAAAAAGTAAAAAATCTGTAAATTTTTAATTTGAGAAAGGTTTTTGTAGCGAAAATGAGCCGCTGAGAGTTCTTTGAAAATCGTTAGATTTCCCGCTTACCGCTAAAACGTATTTTTGACATTTCAAAAACGCTAGATTTAGCGGGAAAATCTCTAAATTGGCAACAGTGCAAGCTGCTCTGTATTCTGCTCGCAAAATGGTGAAGGGTATATAAGATTCGGCCCAGCCGAATATAGCACTCTTACTTGTTTATTGTTGTAGTTGTTTCTTTGGCCAGAGTGATGAATTTATGAATGTTATTTTTGTCAAGCTAATAGGGCCTAAATGCCCTATAAAATTCAATTTTTAATTACAATATTTTGTTCCCGACGTTTCATCGATTGTTTGTCGACTTTTTCAAGGGATTGTCCATTTAAAAATTATAAAACAATACAATAAGTACAATAATCCCTGCAAATAATAGGACCAGTCCAAACACGCGTGTACAGAGTAGTCCACAAGGGACCAGGACTAGTCCAAAACTTACCCAAATGTATTGAAAAAACCTGGTCTATTTAACATTACGATGTCCTAGGAGAGGACCATATAACCCACCTTTGGACCACTATGGAGTAGTTTTAAAACTACTCCATGGTATACACAAGAGGATTAGTTATGAAGTCGTTTAAAAACGAAAGCACGTCGTTAAAAAACGAAGACATGTCGTCTCACTACAAACACTTTTTAACAATGACATGGTCCATGCTTGCATTATATCGGACCAGTCCATGGAGTAGTCCATTTTATCAAAATGGATCAGGTGGTCCAATTTTATTTGTAGGGATGTTACATATAAACACCTGCCCTGCAAATAATAGGACCAGTCCAAACACGCGTGTAAAGAGTAGTCCACAAGGGACCAGGACTAGTCCAAAAGTAACCCAAACGTATGGAAAAAACCTGGTCTATTTAACATTACTATGTCCTAGGAGAGGACCATATAACCCACCTTTGGACCGTTAAAAAACGAAGACATGTCGTCTCACTACAAACACTTTTTAACAATGACATGGTCCATGCTTGCACCCTGCAAATAAAATTGGACCACCTGATCCATTTTGATAAAATGGACTACTCCATGGACTGGTCCGATGTAATGCAAGCATGGACCACGTCTTTGTTAAAAAGTGTTTGCAGTGAGACGACATGTCTTCATTTTTTAACGACATGCTTTCGTTTTTAAACGACTTCAAAACTAATCCTCTTGTGTACACCATGGAGTAGTTTTAAAACTACTCCTTAGTGGTCCAAAGGTGGGTTATATGGTCCTCTCCTTGGACATCGTAATGTTAAATAGACCAGGTTTTTTCCATACGTTTGGGTTTGTTTTGGACTAGTCCTGGTCCCTTGTGGACTACTCTTTACACGCGTGTTTGGACTGGTCCTATTATTTGCAGGGTAAAAATATGTTTTTTTGAGCGCAGGTAATACTAAATGTGATTTTTGTTGTCAAAATATCAGGTGCCAGAGAGACAAGTTTTTAAATCAGGTGGAAATATTTTATGGCCATTCTCCGAAGTACCAGCTAATTTATTACACTTGCCTTTAAAATGTGGGTAAAGAGATACAAGTTAACAGGTAGTTTTTTAATATTATGTTTAAAAGGTGAACATTTACAGAGGGCTTATTTTTATTATTATTAGTAATAATTGGTTAAAAACGGTTCTTTATTATTTTTATTATGTAACGTGCGGTTAACCCATACTAATCCCTTCTTCACCCTAATAAAAAAATAGACACCTTCCCATATGATCTTAAAAAAACTATTTATTGTCATTCTGAAGACTTTCGTAATTCAGTTTTTTTGAATTAGCGTTACAGTTTAGACGTGTGTTATTTATATAATTAATTTTTACATTGTCTACAGCTCCCAAAAAGGCCAAGCTTTAAAGTGATATATTTGCTTCTTTTTGTTTTAATCCTTTTATACCATGTTCACACGGACAGCAATATTCGTGTTTCGCTCTCTTATTCCTGTTTCGCGCCCCAAACATGATTGAAACGACTTGTTTCCCCATACAAAATTTTGAGAGCGAAACAGGTCGCTTCATTTTGAAACAGGCTGCGAAACAGGAAAAATGTACTATCATCTCCAATTTCGATAACACTTATCGTCATTTTATCTCAACAATCTCTCAAAAAAAAATCAAAACAAAGAAAAAAACAAAATAAAAATTGATGTTTAATAAAATAAAGTGATAAAATTAACATTATAATATTAATAAAAGTAATAAATAATATATTTTCAAGTTTTATTTACTTTTTTATCTTTAAAAACAAAAAATCACACAAACAACACAAACAAATGTCAAAATGAAACAAGAATGAATCGTATGAACAGCATGTTTGGCAATCTAGTTTCAGAGAGCGAAACCAGTGGTTTATATCGTCGTATGAACATAGTATTAACAAATAAGTTAACAGGTCATCGGATAGGCGAAATATTTTCGACGGCTTATTAAAAAAATTCCCTATGCTGCCAAAACAGATGAAAATTTGTGGATCATGCAGGAAAGTTGAACGAATTATCGGATTTGAAGAGTAATGAGCCTTGCGTTGAAGTTATTCTAGATGAAGACAACAGTAATTCTGAGAATGATGACAGAACTGTTGATGATGAGGGTTATTCTAACTTTTCAGTAGAAGGTATACGTTCAAAGAATGAGTGTCAAAACAAATATCATAAGGATGCAGTAGAAGTTCTTGAACAAATAAAAGAGAAAAACAAAACGTCACAGAGTAGAGCTGAAACAGTTCAACTTATTGTGCTTGCTCCATCGAAATGGAGTTGTGCAAAAATAATGGCTGAGTTTGGAACGCCTCAACGAAAAGCAAGAATTGCTCAAAAATTGATTGCTGAGCATGGTATTCTCACACTCAAAAACAAAAAGAAGGGAAAAACTTAAGAGTGCGAAACTGAAGCTCTAGTAACTCAGTTTTTTCAGCGAGATTATATGAGTGGCTTGATGCCAGGGATGAAAGGCTGGATGTCCGTATGAATCGATTGCAAGAAAGTTCAAATGGAAAAGAGAATTGTTCTCTGCAACCTGAATGAGTTATTCGCAACATTTCAAACATAACACGATGATGTCAAAATTGGCTTCACAAAATTTACCCAACTGAGGCCAAAACACTGCGTTTTGGCAGGAAGCAGCGGAACTCACATAGTATGCGTTTGCATTTTCCATGAAAATGTTAAACTGATGTTAAAGGAAATTAACTTAAGTTATTTAACAGATGATTCACCAGAAGAATTGCACGATTACCGCGATAGCCTTAAATTGACTATGTGTCCTAATGCAACAACTTCTTGCCACTTAGGCGAATGTTCAAATTGCCCGAAAACAACATTCATCAAAGATAACTTAATTAACTCTTTTGAGCGAGAATGTATTGATGAGGTCAAATTTGAATCTTGGCTTCAGACTGAAAGATGCACATTGAAAACAATCATTTCAAATGTGGATGATTTTGTGGAAGAAATGTGTAAAGGATTGCTAAACTTGAGAACCCATGACTTTTTAGTCAAAGAGCAGTTGTCATTCTTCAAGGATTTAAAGATACATTTGAAGTCTGGTGAATTCGTTATTTCGAAAAAAAAAAAAAAATGTTTGCAAAATCTTATCTCATTCCGTGCCTTGTTCCAGCATTTATGTTATTTTTGTAACAAAATTATCAATTTTTTTAGGTGGTGGTTCCACATTTTGATTCATAGCTCTGGTCCTACTGAACCGATTTCAATCCCAAACTGCTTAGTATAACTACAAGCAATTTGGCACCAAGTTTGTTCATTTCTTTCGAGTTGTTCGAAAGTGAGCGTGTTTTCAACAGACGGACATGGCTAAATCGACTTAGAATTACTCAAGGACCCAGAATATATATACTTTATGGGGTCTGAGATAAATAATAAAAAACGTTCACACGGAATGACAAACTTAGTATACCCTCTTAACAACTAATTGTGGTGGAGGGTATAAAAATTAGGATATAAAAGGATCTAATGTGATTAAGATTTAATTTTATTAAATTATTTATCTTTTTATTATTATTATATATTAATTTAATTATTATTACAAATGAATAATAAAAGAATTATTTTTCAACATTTCTACAGAAAAACGTGATTTTATTCCTGGGATTAACATATTGTGGGCATTGCAGTATCGCACACTGAAAGAATTTTCTTCGCAATACTAACGAATTTTGACATTAATCCCATGAAAAATTGCATTATAAAGGAACCTATGCAGCGCTTCGTTGGATCAATGAAACCTGTTTCATTAAAAGGACTTAATGAAACATTACATTAGATCCATGAATATTATTCATTGGATGAATACTTTCAATAAAGTAAAATTTTTTTTTTTTTTTATTTATTTTTTTTCTTTTTTCTTATTTTATTTTACTTTATTTTATTTTTATTTTTTTTCTGTCTCTGGTGGGATTCGAACATGTAACCTCGGGGCTGATAGACTAGCTCACTACCAGCTAGTCTACCGGGGCAGTGTAGTTTTTGTATAAGAAAACTATGTTTTTTTCTCAATTATGACCGTAAATATGAGATTAAATTGTCCATAATAACAATAACAACGTTGATTGAAAGTGGATTGAAAGTTTTTGTTTCATTACTATAATGACATTTTTATTGTCATAATGAAAATTTAAATTTATGAAGGCAATTATTGAAATATGTTGCTTTTATAAAAAAATTTTTTGATTTCATAAATTTAATGGCATACATGTAACATTCGATGCATGAAATTATTAAATCTTACATTTTTTAATTAACAATTAAACATTTTTTTAAGGAAACTATAATTTTGTATTAATTTATGAATATAGTTATGTTTGTATATTGTTTTTTTAAGTTCCCAATTAAAATTTTTTGTTTAACTTGGACAAACTTAAGTTTTCATATATCCAATGAAAATTTTTAACGTAATTACGAAATCTAATGAAGCGATTTTAACGAAAATACTTCATCAAACCTATGAAATTCCATTAAGACAATGAAAATTTTCATTTACCCAAGGAAAACTTTTTGATGAAAATGATTCATTAAATATATGAAGCATTTTTCTTTCAGTGCATTAGTTTTATTTTTAAGGTTTTAGAAAAAAATTAATTTTTTTATACATAAGCCACTCGCATCTCAAAAAGCGACCAAAACTACTTAAAGGAAAAGACAAAAGCTATCTTTTGGGCTAACAAAAAAAAAACATTCCGTATAAAAAAAAACAAAAAATTGTTTTTCAAAAGCTATCGAAGTTACTTGGGACAAATTTTGCTAATACCAATAGGTTATAAGCAAGGCCCGGATTTTTATGCAAATGCATATTTGTTCTCGTCAGTCGGAGAATACCATATACAAAATATCTTTGCGAATCAAGAAATTTGCAGTAAAATGCCATCGATTTGTTAGTGCATACTTTTGCATATTTTGCTATGAATGCATATTTTTGCATATATTGCTGATATTGCATATTTTGGAAAAGATGTTTTAATTGCTTAATTTTGCCATGCACCCTTCCACAGAATAGATAAAAGACAACTCGATGATATTTATTTATTAATTTATAAAGGGATAAATATTTTGTAAAGCACCTTCGCGTGTTCCCGCATCTAAAAAGATTTATCCGGATTAATGTCTTCCTCTACAGCCTATAACAACCAGATGCAATTATGTATTATGCTGAAAACTTTTGCCAATTCAAAGATAAAGTGTAAAAAAAAAAAAGTAAAAGTGTTCAACAATGGTGAATTTAAGTTTACTGATATCGCCATAAATAAGATGTATTTTGTGGACGGACACTTAAGTTAGCAAATTCGAAGTAAGCTTGATAAACTTTACACAAAAATTAAGGATTTAAATTTATTGTTTTAAATCCTTTACTGCTTTCATATTTAATTAAAATTGTAGTGAAAATTAATAAACCACTGAGGAACTATCAGCATTTAATCATGCCTATCACTATTACTTCCGTTTTATTTTGTGTTGAAAAACAGACAGCAAACTTTTATTTTAAAAAAATGTGGGGTAAAATATATCTTTAAAGGCTTTAAAAAAAAAATCAATAAACATTTGATTCGTATTTAATTGAAATCAGTTTCGCACTTTGCTTAAGGCTAAATTACACTATTATACTTTGTATTAATACATGTCAAAAACTCAAGTAATATGACAAAGTGTGATAGTGTGAATGCAATGTGTCACAAAAATGACAAGTATTATGAAAAAAGTTTGACATCCCATACGACTTCATCGTTTTTTGAAAAATGTCTAAACAATAATACTTTTTATTGGATCAGGGTTGCATTTTTTTCATGCGTGAGTGTTTATACTTTGTGTGATGGTGTAAACACAAACTGTCATGTTACATTAGATTTTTTGGCAGTCGCATCAAAACTCATTAGATTTCTATCTCACAAAGTATTATGGAATACGTAAGACTTGTGAGATAGTGTAATCTAGGCTTTAAGTAAAGGCCAGTTTACACGGTAATACAATGTATTACGACATTGCAAAAAATGATGTGGAATGAAAAAAATCTTATCATGTAAAAGCAAAATGTAATGAGTAAGAGAGAATACGAAAACAAAATCTGACAAGCGGTCGGTAAATGCTTTTCTTCTAAACCATTTTAGAAACGTATGTATTCTCATCACACTAGAGGTGTATTTTAACAGAGTACATTGAAGGTGGTAACATTTTTATACAATTACAAAAACAACTAAAATCAACTCAGGAAATTTTCATGTTGTTTTTGTAAAAATTTAAAACTGCAACCATCTGCTTTTTTGTTATTATATTTGATTTTACTTATACCATCCGTGTAAACATAAAGTATACTCTCAACAGATTTTTATTCTTTTCTTTTAAACACGGAGAGAATTTCATAATATTTTGGTTCTACAAACTCGTAATACATTGTATTACCGTGTAAACTGGCCTTAAATGACAGTTTCAAAAAATTTAACAAAAAGTTTTCTTTAGTCTGGGATCACACAATGAAAGTTTTCTTTCAGAAAGTCTGAGTTTATTGGTGAGAGGGGAAGAGAACATGCTTAAATTCACTCCTCTCTCACCCATAAACTCAGACTTTCTGAAAGAAAACTTTCATAGTGTGAACCCAGACTCAGTTCAATATTTTTTGACACTTATGATTAACATGTATTCGCACAGTTGCTCAAGACAGCTTATAGTTAGGCCTTTACAAGTGACTTAATTTACATGATTGTCTTACTGTTTCTTTATATGTTTGTGTTTTACTTTATTGTAACTTCTACTTTTGTGGTAATTGTGCCTTACTTACGTTTGAGACTGAATTTTAACGTTCTTCAAGCAATTTTTGTTTTTTCTTGCTATTTTTATGTTTTTTTTTTATCACTAATAAAAAATTTTAAGATAATTTTAACTGCATATTTTTTAAATTTTTAGCGCATATATTTCTATTTTTAGCGAATTTTTTATGCGCATAAATGACGATTTTAACTGCATAAAAGTCCGGGCCCTGGTTGTCAGGAAAGACAACGAATCCTCAACAACCCCTGCTGTTGAATCCTCCAATAAAGAAGCGGATAACCAAAAGTAAGGTAAAGATTCAACACCTGGCCCTCTTAACCGTGACAGTATGGTCACAGTTAAGAGAGCTAGGACTGTGAACGAATTACCAACTACTAGTCGCGCGTTGAGGACTGGAAATGTCTTGACAATTTCCAACAGTCACTCCCAAAAAGGAGAAACTAAGGCAATTGTTACCGGGAAAAACTAGTCAACATCTGCAAGGAAATCGGGTGGTCACCGACAGAGCTCTGCTAAGTGCTCCAATAAAGGGGTAGTTAAGAGAGTTAGGTGTGGTGATGACCAGAAATCCCCAGCGGCTAAGAGGACTAGTCAGACTGGTGTCAGCTGTCTTAAAGACCCCCGCAAGGAGCTCACTAAGAGGACTGACTGGAGTAGACCAAGGAGTAAAGTGTGGACGGAATTCTGGCGGCTGCCATTGATCGTATGGATCCCGATGGGAGCATCAGTGGGGAGAGATGGCAGGTGCTAGAGAACGAACTACTCGACGAAATCTTTAGCTTGAAAGGAAGGTCGGACGAAGTATCGTTCAAAGGGGCAGACTGGGCAAGAGACCAGTACAATGGACTCATTACAAGTCAGTGGAAGTTGAAAGCTTCACTGGGTTGTAAGGAGAACCAAGGAAGAGACTTCAGGTTCGCAGAGGACCAAGAGTCTCTCAAAAAGCTGAGATCGATTGGAGGGGTTGCGGTGTTCGGATTGGGACCTATCAGAAGCAGATAAGCTTGCGCCATTGTGAACCGAATTAGCAACCCACCTCATCGATAACAACGTGGATGTGGCTTTAATCCAAGAGAACTGGATTAACAAAAACCTGGTAGTTGGATTAAAGGTCACGGGGTATACATTATTCGTACCCCACACGGATGAGAAGGAACGAACTTGTTTATTGGCGAGAATTGAGCATAAATTTATGATCTCTCATTCTTAAAGTAATGGAGACCTGACGGTTGTGACAGTAGAAGCCAAGGACAGAACGGTCCTGACACTAGCATCGGTAAACTTGCCATAAGAGGCTACAGATCCATCTGGTGAAAAAGTTCGGGAGTTGGTGGAGCACTCAGGCAGAAGACTAGTACTAGGTTGTGACGCCAATGCACACAATACCCAAAGGGGAAGTGCCGACATAAACAAAAGAGGTGAGTCTACGGGGAAATACGCTAAAGTTCATAACTTATGTTTGAGGGGTCAAAAAGGTGTCCGTATAGAGTTCTGAGAAGGACGGATTGGGATTCTTTTTCGAGATTGGTTCAAAGTAACCTTAGAGTTACACAAAGCTGGGGGTCGACTCCGACCGGTGTGGAGCAACTGGTGATCACCTCCACGGAGGTGTTGACCAGTAGCTATGAGCGATCTTGTCCGTTAAACTTTTCGGGCAGGCGCACTCAGCCAAAGGTGGTGGACAGACGAGTTGAGGACTCAAAGGTCCACTGCGAAGTATACACGTAGGGAAGAGGATTGGAGTAACTTCAGATTGAGTATCAAAGGTATAAGGGAGATATTAGAAGTGCAAAGGGATTCCTGGATTAAGTTAAGCGAGTCAGTTAAATCTGTGAAAGAGATGTCCAGATTCAGGAGAATTTTATCCAAGTAGTAGTCCCTGGGTTTATTCGAAGACCGGACAACTTAAGGACGGAATCTGGCTCTAAATCTCTTTGTCTGCTTATGGATACTCACTTTCCGGGGTGTGTGGATCCTGGGCCGGGGGAACGGGTTGCATGTGGTGACCCATTCTCTGGGTCGGGCTCAGGCGGTGAGGAAAGGGACACGGTGGGGAATATGATCACCTTAGATAAGGTAACATGGGCGGTTGATACCTTTGGATCTTGCAAATCGGCGGGACCAGATGGTATCTTTCTAGCGATGCTACAGAATATCGGGAAATCATCACTCCTGTTGTTGGTGGAACTGTTAAGGGTATGTGTGCTGAACGGGTACATTCCTAGAGGGTGGAGGGAGGTCAGGGTAGTTTTTATACCCAAGGCGGGTAAAACCGGTCACTCTAAAACCAAGGATTTTAGATCAATCAGTTTATCGTCTTTTCTTTTGAAGACGTTGGAAAGATTGATCTACATCTGAGGACGAAGATTGACGCTGGCATCGTCAGCGGCGCTCAACACGCCTGTCTTAAGGGTAGATCTGTTGAGAGTGCGCTGCATGATGTTGTTGGTTACGTGAAGCGGGGTTTGCGAAGCAAGGAATACACCTTGGTGGCATTCCTGAATATACAGGGCTCCTTTACCAATTTGAAGATATAGGCTATTAGGCAGGCACTTGTTGATCTAGGGGTTCCGTTGTTCTTGGTCGAATGGATAACTGTGATGCTTAGCGGCAGAGTTATTCACTCGATCTGGGGACACGAACGTTTAAGGAAACTGGTGACTAAAGGGACCCCACAGGGGGGAGTTCTCTCTCCCTTATTATGGCTCTTAGCCTTCAATGTCGTTCTGAGACTTTTTGAGAGAATGGGTCAGAAAGCCGTGGCTGGCCTTTAAGTTGTCGGGCAAGTTTCTGCCGACAATCATGCAAGGGGCGCTGGGCGAACAGTTGGAATGGGCGAGCTGTCATCGTGAATGAATACTATGGAGAGTATTAAGATATTTCTGAATGTCTACTATGCTTGCAGATTATCGATAGGAAGGAGCTGGGGACTCTGGAGGTAATAGTGCCTTCTAGGGAGAGTTCGTCAGGTAGAAGCAGATTATTTAGTGGATTTGCTATTTTCACTGATGGCTCGAAGATGAGGGAGATGAGGCTCTTGGGGGCCGTTGAACTGATGAGGGACAACATTGTGCCACTGTTCCAGGCTACAGGGCAGCAGGCTGAGGTGGCCGGGCAGTAGATTCCTGGGCGAATTAGGGGATGTCTCGGGTTGTGGACTCGAGGGTCTGATAGGATTCGTAATGGGGATGCCCTGGGTGTGCGAGAGGAAGCTGGGTGCTGGCCTTACGCTGGGCTGAGTTTGGTCCAAAACTCTATTTTCCTGTCTATCTTTTAAATTTATCTCACTCTCTCGCTCTTTATTTCACCTGCTTTCAATCTTTATAAATCTATCTCTAAATAAGACGTCATAATAGACCATAATGGTCTCTGCACAGAGCGAAAAAAAACGTTAAAAAACTGTCAACCAGTGGTAATAAATTGATAACAAACTGTTGTCAATATTTCGACAACATTTGTTGTTAAATTTTAAACAAAATGTTGTCAAATTGGGCCGTTAGATAAAAAACGTACCATTGTTGTCAAATTGATAACACCCTGTTGTCAAATAGGTATCGCCCTGTTGTCATTATTAACAGCGTATACAAGTTATCCCACAATCATCTTTGGTATTCGAAAGTAAAAAGTGAAAAGTTTCAGTGCTGTGATTAAATTAATAAATAAAAATTTAATAAATAAAATAAAAAAAATTTCTAAAATTTGTTTTTGTTTTCAATTTAATTTTCTATGCGAACGTTAACGTGTGACATCGTGGGCCTGGCTGTAAAAGTGTGAATTTTTTATGTATTTTTTTATAAGTATATTATTTAATGTGAAATAAATTAATAAATTTACATTATTCCATTTTTTTACTTGGGTTCAGAATGGGTTATTAAGTACATACTACAATCAGAACAATGTGTTATCGAAAAGACAACCGAATGTTGTCAATATATTAACGGTGTGTTGTCAAAAATGACAACAGCATGTTGTCGGTATGGTACCATTATGGTGATAATATATAACCAATTTGATGTCATATTGAGAACAAATGGTGACAAACTGACAACGAGGTGGTTAAAAAACATTGATACCATCCGTTATCAAATTGAACACAAACGTAGTTGGCTCACTTTTGACAACGGATGGTGTCAATTTTGGTATTTTTATACCGGATTTTTCCCTCTGTGTGGGTAAAGAAGGCCATACCAGCCTTTCTTTCTACCTACCTGTTTACTAAATTGCGTTCGCGTACACAAAATACAGTAAATGAAAACACAAATTGAGAGCGTAGAGTGACAGTTCTTGACTGAATACTTACAATTTTTAATGCAGAAACTTTTGCAGTAAAATTACTAAAATGAATTAGGGGTTTTTCAGCTGCTACTATTTTTGTTATTTTCAGTCGAAGGCTTCGACTCGAAGCGCATCAATTGTTTTACCAATGGTGTATTAAGGGATCATTTATCCAAATATGCAAAGAACTCTATTAAAAAAACGGTAAGGATATATATATATATACCCTTTCCACCTGTGATAAAAGGTATAAAAAAGGTGTCAATCTTTTGACTATAATAAATTTTTTAATGTTGAATTACAATTTCTACAATATTGTTACGTTTTTCCTTTAATAAACGCGTTCGGTTTACTCCCTTTATAATAAACCGTTGAGTTGTTTTAATTGCAAATAAAAATAAAAACACACACTTATTCGACTTAACAAACTTTATTGAAATTAATTATTTTGTTCACAATTATTAGTTACGAACAGAACCGTTTTTCAAAACAGACTAAACTTATTATACATGAGTCACCCCTTTTTATATTTCATAATTATTTCTAGACTTTTCCTGAACCTTCCTGTAATAACTATTTATTATGTTCTATAACCATTTTTAGAAATGACTGGGAAATTTATATAGGAATTATTTTAACATAACAGTTGTGTTGAAAATAATACATGACAATTTTAAGTAACATAAAACTATAATTTACAAGATAACTTAAAACTATAACTATAAATAATTCTTAGATAATTTAACTTTCGTAACACTGCCCTCCACTTAAGCCTGTTCGTCCCGAATAGGCTCAGATTCTCCTTTTCCATAATGGGCTAGTCGTTCTAGATGTACCACTTTCATTTTTGATCTTGGGCTCTTATATTTCTGGATCCGATACACCACGTCATTCAATTTCTTTATTACTTTATATGGGCCATCCCAATGAGTCTGCAGCTTTGGAGTTAGTCCTTTCTTCCGTTGCGGATTAAAAAGTAAAACCAACTGGCCTTCTTTGAAGCCTTCCGAATTTGCCACTCCATTGTTTATGGCTTTCATCTGGTCATTTGATGACTTAACACACCTTCGTCTTAACTCGTTTTTCTGCTCTTGGATAGAGTCATTATTATTCGCTGGTACGAATAGTTCACCAAAGTTGTACTGCTGGACCGGATTTCTACTTTCTCCAATTAGACCGCTGTCTGCAACGCACTGTGGGCATTTTATTACGCAATCAATCACGGCTTGCTTGCAACCGACCCAATAGTAGCTTGTTTTTAACTTCTTTATGGTTTTCGTAACGCTAAGATGCCCACCACCAGTACCTTCGTGGAATTTCCTCACAACTCCACATACGTTAAAAGACGGTACTACAATAAGGGTTTTAACTGTTTTGCCATCAGTACTTTCCCATGTACGGTATAGGCAGCCATTTACCATCCGCAGACTACTCCACTGCGCCCAATACGCCTTCATTAGTGGACCCTCCAATCTAATTTCTTCATGAGTCGGCTTTTCACCTTCTTCCTTAGCCTTCATAATTTGCGCTAATATGGGGTCACTTTTCTGCGCCATTGACCAGTCTTCGCTGGGTTCCACATGTAATAAGCGAATCTCATTTATGCGTTTCTTGTTGTTAGACTCTGTACAGTGCTTGCTTTTATGTTTACTGGGCCGTCTTGAATATGTGCTCGCTTTCCCACGCTTACCACCGTCTCTTTGAGATGACAATTTCTTATGATCACTAGTGACTAGCTGTCTTACAAGAGCTTCACTTCCATTCCCAACGTTAAGGGGTATTTCTAGACCATACCAATTCATAATTTGTCGTCCCATGTCTAGACTAATGCCTTGACGAATCATAAAATCTGCTCCAATTATGACCTCGTCCATAATTTCAGCCACAATAAACTCATCAAAAACGATCATATCGGCCATTCTCATTTCCACTCTTGCTTTGCCATATACAATTACAGGCTCTCCCGTAGCTGTTCGCAAGTTTACACCACTTAGCGGCTCGACAGCTCCCTTTATCAAATCAGCTCTTATATTGGACTGTCCTGCACCAGTGTCGATAGTCAAAATGCGAATTTCACCATTTATGTATCCACAGGTCGTAATATTTCTGTTACTCGTTTTCACTACTAAATTTATCGTGGGACCTTCAGTTTCCTCTGCACTGCTAGCTCTTCTCAACTTTAGCGGTGGCTCCCGCGTTGATTGTTGACTTGCTCTTCGTTTGTCCCTTTGCGGCGAAGCAGATCTTGATCGTTGTTTGGGTGCTGTGCAGTTTCGCTGAATATGGCCAATCTTACCACAATTATAGCATTTTGCTTTGTTTTTACCTTGTTTCTCGCTTAAAGCTTGCAAAACTGCCTCCTTCATGCTTCTCATTTCCTTTAAAATATCTCTTTCTTCTTCAGCAGCAAAATTAAGTTTTCGCACCATAAACGTTTGCGGCCTTGAAATTATCCTTGCGGTTTCTTGTGCTAGGGCAAATGATACCGTTTCTGCAAATGATGGCTTCTGTGATGCACATACCGCTAGTTTCACATCAGCATCCCGTATACCGTTTACAAATGCCTCGGTCTTAAAATGATCTAGCAACGGATGACTTTCGCCTGGATAAGTAAGCTGCACCAAGCGCTCAATCTCTAATGCGAAATCCTGTAGCGTCTCGTTTGGCCTTTGTACTCTACCCCGTAATTCCATTCTGAATAATTCTTTTCTATGTTCACCACCATACTTGCGTTGCAGTGCTACCATAATGTCATCATAATTATTTCTGCAACTTACTGGTACACTTTCTAGAATTTCAGCCGCAGTTCCTTTTAAAGCCAGAATCAGCTCTATGGCTTTTTCTTCATTGTTCCAAGCATTTTTATTGGCAACTGTGTCAAACTGGAACTTAAACACATTTAATGGTGAGCTGCCGTCAAAACTTGGAGCTCTTATTCTATTCGAGACTTCTGGAAAAACTCGCACCACTCCCTCTTGGCACTGAAGACTATTTACTCTTTCTTCCAGATGATAAAGTTTTCCATCAAAAACCGTGACTTGTGTTTTTACATCAGTGACTTGTGTTTTTACATCAGACAATTCTATTTCCATATCGTCTACTCTTTCGTTTATAACAGTAGAAATCTCTTGAAGCTTCTCAAGTTTTTCATTAGTAGCCTGAAGTTTCTCGTTTGTCACTTTAGAATTTTCTTGAATTTCGGCTAAGATGGTGCTTGAATTTTCCTTAACCATTTTCTCCATGTTTTTAGAATATCCTTCCATTTTTCTAGAATTTTCTTCCATTTTTCTAGAAGTGTCTGCCGACATTTTTTCCATTTTCTCCATCATAGCAGCAAACATTTTACCAAGATCCATGTTGCTTGTTACTGCACGGGTAGCAACTTCTATTTCTTCAAATTCATAAGTTGCGATGTCAATATTGCGTCGCTTAAATTCATCGATTAATCTTTTCTGCAGCTCAGCTTTATTTCCTGCAGTAGGCAGATCCAACTTGCCCAACTCTTTCTTGAGCTGTTCAACTTTTAGCTCCTCGAATTTCATTGTTGTTTGTATAGTTTTTTTTTTTTTTTTTTTTTTTTTTTATTGCAATTTTACTTCTGACACCAATTGTTACGTTTTTCCTTTAATAAACGCGTTCAGTTTACTCCCTTTATAATAAACCGTTGAGTTCTTTTAATTGCAAATAAAAATAAAAACACACACTTATTCGACTTAACAAACTTTATTGAAATTAATTATTTTGTTCACAATTGTTAGTTACGAACAGAACCGTTTTTCAAAACAGACTAAACTTATTATACATGAGTCACCCCTTTTTATATTTCATAATTATTTCTAGACTTTTCCTGAACCTTCCTGTAATAACTATTTATTATGTTCTATAACCATTTCTAGAAATGACTGGGAAATTTATATAGGAATTATTTTAACATAACAGTTGTGTTGAAAATAATACATGACAATTTTAAGTAACATAAAACTATAATTTACCAGATAACTTATAACTATAACTATAAATAATTCTTAGATAATTAACTTTCGTAACAATATTTTTAAATAAAAAATTAAAATGTAAAAAATATGTCATTTAAGTCAGTCTTTCTTTTGTAAAGCTTATTGTTTGCTAATTAAATTGTCAAAAATACATACAAAGTTTCTACACAGGTATAATTGAAATACCGATTCCGTATTCGATTCCCAAACTAAATTTTACACAAATAAAATAGATTATACCTATAGATCAAATTTTATTTACATAAAAATTTTTAAATAAATTTAAAATTATTTTAACGAATAGGTTGGAAATGAAAAACTAGCGCTTTTTTAAATTTAAAGGCAGAATTAGTCTTTACTTTCTGTTCTGTTACGAATCAGCTGATTTGTTTTTGTCATTAAAAAACCTTTAAAATTGATTAGTTTTTCTGTTCTGTTGCGGTTCAGTTTGTTAAAATTAAAAAATTTTTAAGTTATTGTAAGTGACAGCAAAATAAATACTAAAAACTACATATTTATATTGAAATAAACTGTTTTTTGATTGTAAGAATTCATAAAATTTAATTTATTCAAATTTATGTGCATTAAAGTTATTGAAATAAACATTGGACGGTGCAAAACTAATAAATTTGTCGTAAATGGATGATAAGTTACTACAGAAAAAGTAACTATTACAATTTCGTAACAGAACGGCACGGAACAGAACAGAAAGTAAAGACTAACTGAGCCTTAATTCATTAGAAACTTAAAACGTAGCGCCATAAGAAAAAAAAGTTTTGGAAGTGAACAAATTTTTAAATTAGATCTTAAAGTTGCAAAGAATTATAGACCGATTCTTTAAAACTATCAATGTGTAATGTCGGCTTATGAACAACTTATTTCTACGTTAACATTAAACATTTGAAAGTCTACGTGTTCAAATTATTTGGAACTTGGTGAAATATTGTACTTATTCTTACTGTTTTTAATAAATTTATTTTATCATAATGCTTATAGAATTTTATAAGTCAAGTTTCATGAAATGATCCTAAAATTGTACTTAGGGCACACAATAAATATGTCTAGACCACAAAGCACATACATAAATAAGTTGATTTATTAATATTTAATCAGCCCAATTATGAATACAAATTCGTCGGGAGTTTTCTACCTTCTCCCATTTTTCCTATGTAAATTCTATTGCAAAAATGGGAGAAGGGAGAAAACTCACAAAAAAGTACTTACATATATACTAGACGCCTGCACAAATGGATTTGTATTTACTTAAAAAGTACATATGATCAAACAAAGCATGAACACTTACTCGAACTATAATAAAAAACATGGTACATGTTTTTGAGAACATCAAAATTAGCGAGTAACTTTTGGTTGTTACTCGACTTTGTTTGTGCTTGCTAACCACTTGTTCGTTTTTCTCTCTCACTTGACCATTAATAAAACGAACGGTCGAGTATCATGCGACAGCCAAACTTCACTAGGTACCATCAGTACCAAGTGAAGTTTTGCAAACATTAAAAACAAAAAATATTGTTTTTTTTAACTGTTAAGTTTAATAATAAAAAAAATGGAAATAAATGAGGTATGTTTATACCTACATAAATTTATTTATTTAGATCATTTAGATTTTTATTTATTTATAAATATTTAAAAGTGAAATTTATTTGCAATAATATTAACTTGTATATGAAAAAATATTTAGGCAAAATTAAACAAAAAAAATTTCTAATTATCTAGTCTAAAGAAATTAATTTTTGTCTAATTTTTTGGAAATTACACAAATTTCAGCTTTACTACAAGTACCACATGAAGTGACCATAATTTTATAGGTACTTCTTTTTCGTTGTACCCATTTTTATATGTTCCTTTTTTTCGGAACATATTTCAACTTCGGCTGCTGCATGTTAGTATTTATAAAAACAACAATCACTTCTCTTCACTTTTTGCGCGTAAAGCAAGAGAACAAATAAATACTATATTCGACAGCGAGTTTCACATGTGAAGAAAAAAGTTACTCGTTGCAGACCTCTAATATATACTAACTTACCAATTATGTGTTTGAATTAATTTGTCGTCCTAGACCTGAAATTGCTCTCTGCCTTAAATAATCCACATTAAGTATAATAAAACGGTTCCAGACCAAGGAAATTTATTAAATATTATTATCAATACATGTATATATACATAAGTACACTATTATTAAGCTTTTAATAAACACAGACTTAGACTTCATTAGATATTGCCTTTTTCAAAAATGCATCACAGGCCACCACACATTGTTGATAGGCCTTTTCAAAGCCAGCATCACCGCGTTGCTGAAGAACGATGTCAAAATAATTATATTTTTTTTTTATGAAAACACTTAAAAAAAACTTACATAATAAGGATCCTCAATAATTTTCTCGTCTTCTGGCAGGCCAAAATTACCCAACATCAACAATTTTGCTTTAGAACCTTTAGGAGCTCTATCTTTCAAATCGCTCATATTTTCATAATCCATGCCAAATATATAATCAAATTCTTCAAAATCTTTCGATTTGATTTGTCTTGCCTTGTTTGTGTAGGGAAGACCATGCTTCTTCATGGTACTCAAAGCACGATGATCTGGAGAATTTCCCACATGCCAACCACCAATTGCAGCACTGTCTACTTCCCATTCATCCGAAACACCGGCTTTTTTAATTGTTTCAACCATAACGGCCTCGGCAATGGGAGAACGGCAAATGTTGCCTTAAAATACAGCTTAATTATTATTTTACAAAATGATAAATTTTGTTTCAATATTTACCCAAGCAAATCATTAAAATCTTTTTAACCATTATGTATATTGTTTAATAATCTTGTCCTAACACACTAAATTTGGCCAAAATCCAAATAAACTTCTTTTTGTTATCAACACCAATCATCAAAGATTGATTTCAAGTAGGGGAAAATATCACCGGAGACACGAATTCTAATTGTGAATGAGTAATGGTGCACACAGACGAGGAAATATTAATTGAAACATGGGCATGTTTATCTTTATGTTGTTTCGTGTGGGATAATGTTTCTGGTTGAAATTCGTGTTAGCTTTTTGGTTTTCAAATATCAAAATTTTTTGATATTTAATGTTTCCATACACAATGTTTCTTCGGGTGTATCGATGTTGACTATTTTTCTTTCTCATTTTGAAAGTAGTTGCTGAGTGCGGTGCTTTTGCAAATCGTGGAAAAAGAATATGAAGAAAGAATTTGGAAAATAGCAACAATTTACGTCGCAAATTATGCGAACTGGGAAAAATTAAAATGGAATATAAATATTTTCCAGATTTATGTTTTATTATAATGTGATAGATATAAAAACAGAAAAAAATGATTTGTAGAAGCTTAGTAAACGTCAAGAAGACAGCATGAATTGTAAAGCGGATGAAGCAATTGCTCTTTTGATAATTTATTTGTGTACACAATAAAACAAAATTAAAAAAAAATTTAAATTGAAAAATACAAAAAATTTTTGTATGCTAAAGAACTCCCCAATAGATAAAATTCGATGTTTTGTTGTACACTAAACTGACAAAAATTTTAAATGTTCACGCACAAGCCCACTAACACATCGAACAAATCACAAGAAATTGAAAATGTTCAATTACTTGTGATTTGTGCGCCCACAGCCCCATTAACAAGAACAAGACGTCGAGCACTCACAAATCACAAGCTCCTTATTCTTATTCTTGCATTAGACAGGGTTAAAAACAATTCTAAAAATAATTTAAAGAATGCTAAAATGTTGTCTAGATTTTTGTTAAAATATTTTTAATAGTATCAATGGACGGACTTAATTCTAGTTTTCCCAAGCTAGAGATATTGACTTCAAAATGTTACCACTAAGAATCTTTGCGGCAAGCCTTTACTTCCCGAGTTATGGGCCTTTTAATTTTTTTCTATACCTTCAATATTAACTTTCTATTTGGGCAATATTGGTATCATAGAATAGCTTGAAAAATTACCTTCCAAACTTGTCAATTCTTTGTATTCATTAACAGCTAAATAAAAAAAAAGTTAAAATATATTTAAGAAAATGTTATCCATTAAAAGTGAAGTGAAAGGTTTTCTTAAAAATTAAGGAAAACTTTGTTAAGCGAAGCCGGTGTTCGACATATCTAAGAGTTGGAAAGCATTCCGCGAGTGCGAAGGCCGTTAATGCAAAAATACTTAGCAAGCGAAACCAATGTTCGGCATGTTTTGATCTTTTAGGAGCTTTAATAAGCTTTTTTTATATACATATTATCCCATAAAAATATACTTAAATAAGTATGAGCAAACATTTTTTTAAATTTCGGAAGCCCATAACTCAAAATACTGAGTCGGGCTAACTATTTTTTTTGTTCAAAATTTCGTGTTCTACCGCCTAACTTAACTTGGGTAAACCAGATTTGTTTCTCAGACTGTATACGAAACTAAATAAATTTTAGTAAATCGTTTTAGAAAAATTGAGATAAATAGTTATATTTAAACAATTGGATAAATTTTGGTAAAACATCAGATATAAATAGCTCAGGAAGTTAAGTTTCAATTTCGGCGACCCGCAAAGCCCCTGAAACAAACAAAGTGCAAACGATTTTATTTCTAAGCTTTGCTCCGATTCAAAAGATTCTATAAAAATAATTCTTAGACAAGTTTATTTCTTATAATTGAAGAAAAGTTGGATTTTTAAAATTATAATTTTTTTTAGCAGTTTGAAACAAACTTTTTTTCAGATATTTTGTTGAATAAACAAGAAATGTGCAAACAATAATAATATAGAATTTTTGTTTGGGATTATAAATATTTTTTTTTAAAATGCTGCATAAACATATATAATATAGGTTTAATTTTTACATTAATATGTAAAAGTTGTTACTTTTTTCCCCATATATTTTTCATGTTTCCTCCTAAAATTTTCCATATACATTCCAAAAATTGATATTAAAAAGGCTGGTGTAACTCAACAGCTTTTTTTAACAAACGAAAACCAAAGATAAATTTTTAACAAATGTTATTTCCTAACAAAATTAAAATTTTTTTTCTAAAAACATCATCCTTGTTTTCGTAAAGGTTCAGTACTTTATAGGAAACAATTGTTAGCACTTCGTAGGTGATATGGTTGTACATCTCCAACATAGTGTAGTTGATCTATTAGATATTCTGTTGCGTTCCCAATTTTCATATGTTGGATTAAGTTAAGAGTATTAATTTCGATTTTCTGTTTTATGTTTAGTCATTTCAATGTGTTAAGCGTAAGTCCAATTGGTATATAAATGTTACATCTTATTGTATAATACTCAACTGAGTTGAATTGTAAACTTTAATAGGGATAACTCAACATTTTGTTTAAACGTGTTTAAGATAAAAGGCTAACAACGATTGTTAGATGTTGAAATCCGAAAAACCTTTACTCAGTTTTGTTTTGCGATCAGTGTGACCCTTTTAGAATTTTCACTGCTAAATTTAGCATTATTTATTTTGATTTAGCAGCGAATTTTTCAAATAGCATTTAGCATTATTTTCAGCATTTTTGTAATATTTTTTTAGCATTTTTTAATCCTAAAAATTTTATTTATTGCTATTTCACAATCACTTATCACTTCTGTCAATCTCTATAATTGTATTTTGTCATATATACGTTTATGCAAATGTATAGTAATAGAAACCCTTAATATCCCAAAAAACACAAAATTTCGAATTAAGCCATTGTTATTTATTTTGGGGAAATTAATGTATAATTCATTCAATAAACTGAATCAATTATTTTTAGCATTGTTTTAATCCCTATTTAGCATCCAATTTTTTTTAGTTGTGGTCACACTGTTTGCGATGCTAAACCATTATCCAAAACAAAATTAAACGCAAAACAGACGAAGACAAGCAAACAAGGATGGCCTAATTGCCCTTAAAAATGTTTTTTTAAGAATTTTGAGCAGTTCTTAGTATTTTAATATACAAAACATATAATAAGTTATAAAAAAGATATAAAAGCTGTTACCGAACAAGGCGAATTTATACATGTGACATTTTCGAGTCATCTGTTTATTTTTTGTGTATACTGAATTTCAAGCTTTGTTTACATTATGTGAAAAGTTAGTTAAAATTTAAAATTCAATAAAATCTAAATACTTAAAAAAACTTATTTTAATTTTATAAAGCAAAAAAAGGTGAATATAAAATATAAGCACAAGGAATTAAAATTGCATGAGAAATAAGTTCAGCCAAAATAAATTTGCAATACAGGAAAAAGATTTACCTTCTAAAGCAATTGTGTAAGTTTTCTAAGCATATAATAATTTTGACATTCACTCTAACTTTTTACTAAAACAAAATACATAGTATTTAAAAAAAAGAAAATATTGTGTTTTTTCTGTCTTTTTCTTCAAAAGCTGCCCTTTTTGCGTTTTTTGTTTTGATTATGCACTTTGTGTAGATAGTAGCGGCCTGTTTTACGCATTGTCACTTTACTAACAAAAAACATTTTCTTTCTCTTTCTTCGAAAACTGCCCTCGCAAATGTTTTAGGCATTTTTCATACGTCACTTTTTTCATCTCTGTATACTTTGTGCCACAGATGAGGCAACATGAATTGAAAATTGTATTACCACTCATGTTTCGGTTTAACGATAAAAACAAATCGAAACATCGGTACTGCGTGTATTTTCAAGGTTGTTGTTATATATTCGTCTCATGTGGAGAAATGGTACGCTAACAATTCACAAGCTCAAATCACCAGTGTGTGGGCAGCTTAAGTGAACCTCGTTATTTGCTATCAGTGTGAATATAGCTCTTAACAGCTGTTTCAACTTTATTGTTTTTGTTTACAATTTTCTAATCAGATTCTGACAGTTTTGTAAAGTAGTTTTACAGTATAACAGAATTTTTTACTTTATAACAGATAGTTAGCACATATAAGAAAATGAAGAAGAACGAGCGAATACTTTAAATTTACGCGGCCGGGTTTTTTTTCCTTATTTAAAATAGTGTTAAGAATTGATTTTATTAAAAAGTGCGGTGAAAACATTTTAATTGTGCATAGTAAAAAATAAATGCCATAAATTTGTTTGTAAAAGAGCTTTACAAAGCTATTTCACATTGTCAATAGACAATTTCAAACGGTTTTTTAATAAACTGCGACAACAATTAAAATAAAAATAAATTTGTTGAAAGTTAAATGTAAAAAAATTAACTCACATAATATTTCAAATCAAAGTCGCCCAATAATAAGAGGTATTTGTGCTTTGTCCCCTACCGGCGACATTTTCTTTAACTCCTCCATATTACCGGCATCCATACCAATGATGTAATCGAGTTCCAT
This sequence comes from Pollenia angustigena, assembly GCA_930367215.1. Taxonomy (NCBI): domain Eukaryota; kingdom Metazoa; phylum Arthropoda; class Insecta; order Diptera; family Polleniidae; genus Pollenia; species Pollenia angustigena. The sequence goes on along the minus strand of OV884056.1, from coordinate 207,664,065 downwards.
GAAATCCTGTGTTTTTATTACTCGCGCTTGTTTATTAGCATATCTTTCCTAGACACTCAAACCCATCAAAGCAGCACTATCAACAAACCAGTCATCACCAGCAGTTAATTTTTGCTTTAGGCTCTGTACCATAAAGGCCTCCCTCTGTTATTGGTAAACGACGAATGTTTCCTGCAGGTAAGAAATTTATTTTGTCTTTTTATTTCATTAAATCTTGTTTACCCAAGTTAGATTTATTGACTCTAACATTTTACCACTAAGAAAACTTTTGGCTGTGAGTTTAAAATAAAAATATATGTATACCTATTTCCCGAGCTATGGGTCTTTTAGTTTTGGCTATATTTTTCGTTATATCTTTAATATTATTTTCCCATAGTGGGCAATATTGGTATCATATAATAGATTGAGAAATTACCTTTCATACTTGACTATTCCCTTAACGCATTAACAGGTACAAAAAATGAAAATACCTACATATATTTAAAAAATTTAACCTATTATAATCCGAATTTATTTAAACTAGTGTTCGCCTAATGGTCAAAATTCGACCATACATTTTCATGTTCATAAGAAGAAAACATAGTACATCTATGTATATATGAATTTACATGTTTCGTTTCATCCGTTTCATATTTTAACTTCCACGAGAGTTAATTTTATTTTATAAGTTCAATATCATCAGAATTGATTGTCAATCAGGACATTGCAAGTTTAATTTTATTTTTTAATGTCTAATATTAACGAAAATTAATCAATGTACCAGATGTTGAACGAAAAAGTACTAAAAGCTCCCCTTACATGTTCTTATTCCCCCTGGACCATGCATTTTTAATTTTATCTTTATAGGTCGAATATTAACGAAAATTCAAAACATACCAAAGAAAAAATAAAAAGTACCAACATTTTTAATCTCATAGGGTTTCATTCACTCAGGACCATGCACCTAACGCCTATAACTCTGAAATTTTTGAACAGATTTTCATAAAATATAAATTGTGCACTTTTAGTTAAAAAATTTACTCGTATCTACCTATTTACTTTAAAATTAAAGATAACTTTATTAAGCGAAGTCTTGCCAAAGGCAGACAATGCAAAAAACTTTTGATTAGACACCGGTGTTCGACATTGGCTGCTACTTCGCACAGTGGCTAATAATCGTTTCGTTTTGCATCGGCCAAAAATCTTTAACTTTTGAACCGATATAGGTAGATAAATTTGCAATTTTTGCTGCAGGGAAGACTTCTTAAACTTTCCTACAGTTTAAATTTTATTAAAATCGGTTTAGAAGTTATTGAGAAATTTAAGGTCAAAGTTGAAGTTGAAGCATTTAGTAAAATGCTTTTGATTGACATTGAGAATTATGGCATTTTTTTTATTTAAAGGGCGTTGTTTTATTAATTCCGCTGTATTAGGAATATTTAAATCTACAAAACTGCCAAATTTCATTATGATATCTTTATTCATATAAGATTTATAGAATGTCAAACCTTAAAAATCTACTTTTTACTCATTTTGAAAGCCCTGCCATTCATTTACACTATATAAATAATTTTATTAAAATTAGTGTTTGACATTTCATGAATCAGACATATCAGAGATATCATGATGAAATTTTCAATTTATGTAGACCGATTAAAATTCCCAATCCCGGAAAAACGCTTTTAAAAAAATTGTTTTTTTTTTTTACAAAAATAGCAAAACTTCTACTATTTATCACTCGATATTGATCAGAATTTGGCTTAAATCTAGTTTACCGACGCAGCTCCAAATAAAAAAAAGTACCTAGATAGATAGAAAATTAAAAAATAAGAAGAAAAAATAAAATAAAAAAGTTGGCGGAAACGCTTAGTTTTCGAGTTATGGACGTTTTAAGTTTTTATATAAAAGCGTGATTTTCCACTACATTTTTATCAGTATATGGTCAATATATTGGTATCATTTTAAAGCTTTTGACTTAGCGAAGCCGGTACTTACTATCCCAAAGAGGAGCAAAGTCTTGCGCCCGGCCGAAGGCCTGCTATGCAGAGAAGCTTTACTTAGCGAAGTCGGTTCTTGCTATACCATAGAGGAGAAAATCCTTGCGCCCGGCCGAAGGCCGGCTATGTAGAGAAGCTTTAGTTAGCGAAGCCGGTATTTGTCATACCCAAGAAGAGCAAATCTTTGCGCCCGGCCGAAGGCCGGCTATGCAGAGAAGCTTTAGTTAGCGAAGCCGGTATTTGTCATACCAAAGAGGAGCAAATCTTTGCGCCCTGCTGAAGGACGGCTATGCAGAGAAGCTTTACTTAGCGAAGCCGGTTTTTGCTATACCATAGAGGAGAAAATCCTTGCGCCCGGCCGAAGGCCGGATATGCAGAGTAGTTTTACTTAGCGAAGCCGGTTCTTGCTATACCATAGAGGAGAAAATCCTTGCGCCCGGCCGAAGGCCGGCTATGCAGAGAAGCTTTAGTTAGCGAAGCCGGTATTTGTCATACCAAAGAGGAGCAAATCTTTGCGCCCGGCCGAAGGCCGGCTATTCAGAGAAGCTTTACTTAGCGAAGCCGGTTTTTGCTATACCATAGAGGAGAAAATCCTTGCACTTGGCCGAAGGTCGGCTATGCAGGAGTGTTTTCGTTTGCGACGCCCATGTTTATAATTTGATTACGTTTGTATTACACTTTTATTTAAATAAACTACATACTTACCTGGTGCACTTCTGTAATATTTTGATGTAAAATGCAAAAAGAATGTAATGTGAGGTAAAGAGATAGTAATTTTCAAATAAATTTTGTATATCTAAAAAGATATGGTCAAAAGCTTTGAAATGATACCAATATTGGCCATATAACGATAAAAATGTAGTGGAAAATCGGACCTTTATATAAAAACTTAAAACGTCCATAACTTGAAAACTAAGCGTTTCCGCCAACTTTTTTATTTATTTTTTCTTCTTATTTTTCAATTTTCTATCACCCTGTGTACTTTTTTTTTTATTTGGAGCTGCGACGGTAAACTAGATTTGTTCCCAGAATTTTCCTGAACATCATGGATATATTAGATTAAAATTTTTTACTTAAATAATTTTTTTTGTTTGAAAATTTTGATTTTTTTTTTATGTATAGGGCATGTGGGAGAAACAAATGTAAAATTGACCTAAGGTCCCATTAGCCGACCGTAAATGTAGAAATGTAAATGTAATGTAAACAGCTGATCGTTTCTGTTATAGGTATGGAAAACAATGCAAATGCTTAACTGACTGTAATGTCACTTAATCGTAACGTGCCAACCAAGGTATATTTACACAAGGTAGACTCATTTGGGAGTGTATACATGCAGATCTATAAAAGGAACGGAGTTGTCAAAATTGTCTTCATATAAAAAAAAAACAATTTAACGCACACATGTACAAATTTTTTCTCATATACACGAAATTTGACGTTAAGCTTCCAACTAGGGGTAATCAGCTGACAAACATATGGGCCAACGAGTTTACCTTGTGTAAATATACCTTGGTGCAACCTGTAGAAAATATAATTTAATTACGAAGTTACGTGACAGTTGTAGATAGTGATGGGCTGCTTATATTTTAAATGCAATGCGGGTAAAATCACTCTTTTTGTTTGGTACTTTTTCAGATATAATATCTGTGGACTTTTGACTAAATAAGTTACAATTCATACATATTTTCATTTATACAAATATATGTTTAGATGTAAAAAATTAACAAATGAAGACATATCCGCAAACAAACAAAGTCTGGTTTTTAATAGTATTAAAACCTTGTTTAGGTGTATGCACATTTTGAAATTAATGTAAGAACATATGTACGAATATGATATAATAAATATTTGTTTTTTGTAAATCTGTAATACTAATATTAATATCAAATATTAAACTATTTATTTATTTATACATGCAAGAAATATAGTTTTTATACTAATTAAATCACTTGGTACTTTTTCTGCAAAGCGGTCAACATTTCAACATTTTTAATTCTCATCACTGTGTGTGTTGTTTTATGTATACTAATGCTTTTTTGTTTTTGGTTGTGAAAAACAGCTGACACGTTCTTACATGTTCTATAAGTGCACAAACGAGCTTACAGTACGTTACGGTACTTTACATTGCATTTAATTACATTTACGGTCGGCTGAAGCGGCCTTTAAACTTGCTTTTACAAGCATACTCATAACTAGGGATGAGATCTTCATGCCTAAAATATGCACTAAAAACTTGAAAATTTTCCACAAAAAATCTTTTTTTAATTTTACTAAAAACAAAAAAATATATGAAAAATGCAGTATATTGTTATTAAAATATCTTAAAAAATTAATTAAAATTTTTGTTTGTTTAAAAAAATAAACACTGTTTTATTAAAAGTAAAAATGTCTTGTACTTAAAGAATGCCAATGCATTTTTAAAAAATTTATTGTCCGATCCCACTTTGATTCCAGATCAGATCAAATATATGTACATATTTGAAATTTTTTGGAAATCCTAAAATTTTTTTTGCAAAACGTGTTAGATTTTTTTTTCATTTGTCGGGCTATTCTTCCTTCCACATTTTTAATTTTACTTTCCGCAATATCAATTAATTTGACTAGAGTATTAACTGAACTAAATCCCTCCTAATTATTTATTTTTTCACCAATATATCCGTAATTGGAAAATACAAATGCTTATTGACTTCTGATGTTTTTAAATTAAATATGTATTTCTTTCTTCTTTTTTAATTGCACAATCTCGGCATCAACAAGCTTTTCTAAAATTCTTAAATTACTCGAAGTTTATTGAATAGATTTCTGAAGCATGTAGCCAGGCCTCCATTTTGCTTCTACTGGCTGCGGCGGCAGGGGAATCAAGGGCTATATTTCATTAAAAATTGAAATACTATCGAATTGGCTTCTTAATTATTCGCAACCATTGTGCCAAGCAAGTAGCTTGTAACAGTTTTGGATACAAATTTTTAAACTCCTTGGAAGCCTTAACTATGTAAGGTGCTGCATCGGTTTAAAAAAGAAGCATCTTTTGTCGAAATCTTGTATTTAAAGCAAAGCTTTAAAAGAATTTAAAAATCACTCAAAAATTTCAAAATATGCAGAAATATGCATTCAAAACCTTAATATCCAAAAATATGCATGTTCACCAAAATATGCAACAATATGCAAAAACAAATCGATGCCATTTTATCGCAAATTTAATGATTCGGAAAAATAAATGATCGACATCGTTCTTAGGCTACCGAAAAAAAACATGAATTTGCATGGAAATCGCATCCAGTGTTACCGTCGGATATTTTAAAAAAGTACCAAAAAAGGGGATATCTACAAAAAAAGTGGCACAAAAAAGGGGATTTTTTAAAAAAATGGGTACATCTTTTAAAATTAAAATAAGTACACCACATTATGCATTTTTTACGTTTTTTTCTATTTATTATAATATTAAATGGTATAAAAACATAACAAAAAACATTGTATAGTAATTATATACACTAAAAAACAATTCATCGTACTCAGTCCCCTTTTAGACAGGCAAAGTTTACTTTGCAAAGTCTTGTGTAGTTCTCTTTTAAACTTTGTTTGGTGTTTAGACACACAAAGTTTAATTTGACAAATTTTTGTTTATTCGTTGTTGCAGCCAACTTCAGATACAGGGTTAATACAGAAAAAAAATTTACATTTTTTACGCTAATTGTACTTAATGCCAAAAAAATATTTTTTACAAGTTTTATTATTTGCATAACAAAGAATTTACATTAAAATGCACATGTGCTATACATTTATATTTGAAATAATATACCTTTGGCAATTAACAAAAAGAAAAATTAAGTAAATAATAAGGAATTTAGAAGAAGAATCTTAAGCTTGTTTTTTTAGATTTGAAAGTGGAACAGGATAAAAAAATGTTTTACCTACCCAGTAAAAACTTCGCCTGCAAAATAATGTGTTAAGTAATCAGGAAAACGTTAAAATACTACTTCCAATTCTACTGAAAGAACCAATGAATATTACAAGGGATGTCCCAAAATATACGCATTTTTATGTAAGTCATTATTTTTTTCCTACATACATCTGAAAAATAAGTAGTTATATAAGTAATTATAGTAGTTATATAGAAGAAAGCTACTAAATAATTAGTGAAAGAAGCTATTCATTTTAAAAAAGGAGGCGAAGTTTTTACTGGGTAGTAATGCCCGTAATTTCTACTAAAAATATCTAGCTGTGTATAGATATCTATGGTGCAAGGAATTTTTCATAATTTTAACACGTATGATTTGCTTACTGGTTAAAGTGTATTATATGTTCCACCATCGATAAAAATACAAATGTTGTCATATTTAAAAGAAAACTTAAAGGAAAAAACTTATATGGGCATTTCCTCAGAATAGTCTACCAGGATGAAAAAATAAAATGTTGATTATCATCGACTTTTATTGTTTATTATTATAAAAAAAGTCTATGTTTTTATAAAAGAATGGTTTCATAGCATATCTTAGCTGTTTTACTTGAGGAAATTACGCTGAAAACTGGAACATTTTATATTTTTTAAGTATTTAAGCTACTTCTAAAGACATTTTTATATACTTATTTTACATGCAAAAAATATGTTATCTTTACACTCTGTCTTCATAATCTCTCCATTACAATCAATTGCAAAAGGAGTATTAAGATTTTTAATAAGGAAATTTGAAGATATTTATGGGAAAATGCATGGTGATAATAATAAAAAAACATATGGAAAAATCATACGTTCGCGTCCGGTACATAAGCCAATTAAACAAAAACCAAGAGAGACATTTTATTTTGTAAATACTGGATGGAGACGTACATTAATACACTATTAAAATAAATTAATCACTTTTGAATATTCCTTTCCCTTACGCAGATTTTTACATTTCAGTACTGTCAGCCAAAGTTGACTTCTATTTTGCGTACGTTCGTGACCACATGTTTATAACTATGTATCATTAGGTGCGTTTGAGAACTTTTACAGTAAAATGCAGTAAATGAGTAAACTGAAAAATTTGCTCTCACAAAAAGCTGTTGTCAAAAAAAGTACGCGAACGCAAAATTTGTAAAAATTCGTAAAATAAAGGCAACAGCTGATGGCAAATAACTGAAGTGTTGAAAAATATTGACACTTTTGACTACTTAACTCGTTTTCTTATCGGTACTCGGTTAAATACTTTTTATAACACGAACATTTTTGGAAAATACAAACAAACTATTTTATGTAATCTTTCATATTTGTTTGTTTTTTATTTTATTTGATTTTACTAGTTTGTAGCGGGTTAAATTATTAAAAAGAACATGAATATATTTTTGCTATTGATTACTTAAGTACCCAAATACTTTACACTTTTACAACTCTAAAAAATTAACATAACAAAAAAAATTTCAAAAGTTTGTATTTAGCCAATTAAATGCTTCACAAACAAGTTTAATTAATTGATATTTATTCACTTTTTGTTTTGGTTTAATTTTTATTTCAACTTTTTTTTTATTTAACAATTTGTATGCTTTTTATTTGTTACTTTTGTTTGTTTACCTTTTGAAACATATGTTTTTTGATTTACTAAATTTTACTGCAAAAATTTCTGCAGTAAAAATTTGTAAATACCTACTCAGACAAGAACTGTCACTTTTCGCTCTCAATTTATGTTCTCATTTACTGCATTTTGTGTACTCGAACGCAATTTCGTAAAATGCAGTAAAGTTTAGTAAAAAATAGTAAAAACTTTTGTGTTCTCGAACGCAACTATTATAAAAAATTTAAACTCGATGACATCCATCTTTTGCACTAAACTTAGAGCTACCCAAATGCTATCGAATCGAATTTTTCAAAGTCTGCTTTCCTTCCAATATAAAAAAGTTTTTAACTTACTACTGATAACTGTTTGATTATAAAACAAGAAGGTTTTTTTGTTATTTTATTAGATCAAATCCAAATCAAAACCAAATAATTATTTTATCGCAACGTTAGTACATTACGGGTCTAACTCACTCTTAAGCGCTCTTTCAATTGATGCTCTCATTTTTGTCTATGTATAACCAGTGATGTTAGATGTTTTTTTCGAAATATCGTCAAAATTTAAAAAAAAAATCGTCAAAATCGTCGTAGTTTTGAAAAAAAACCATCAAAAAATCGTCATATAAAAAAATCGTTTTTTATAAACACGGATATATCACTCTATTAAAACATAAAAAAATATTAAGTATAAAATCATACAAAACCAAAAAATATAGAATTTTTAATACTTAAGACGATTTGGTGCGGCTTTGATATTACTCTCCGGAGATTTTCGTCAAACAATTCCCGTCATCCCCAAATCTTCTGCTGCAGATGAACTTAATGCCTGCCTGAAATCGTCGTCTTTGTGGAGGCATGTCCAGAAGTTGCAATTGACCGCAAACATTAGAGTCGTGTTGCAAAACGACCCATCGGCTGCTGAATTCTCGAGACAACTGCTGGAGCTTGGCAACGGCCAAATTCCTATTGATGTTTCGAATGGATTGATATCGTTCCCTGAAAATTTTTGTGAATTCACATCGTCCAAGGAGGAGCTTATCAGCAAAGTGTTCCCCGACATTGCACAAAACTACAAAAATCTCGATTGGATTGGTGAACGGGCAAAAATAGCAGCGAAGAATAAGGACGTCGATAACTTAAACTTAATTATTCAAAGTTAAATCGCAGGACAACTACATATAGGGTTCCCAACTTTTTTTGTTGCAATTAAAGTACATTGATTATTAAAGGTTAAGAAAACAAGTACACAGTATAAATATAAAGTCCAATTAATTTCTTTTTATTGTTATATTTAAAAATGTTTTTTATTGCTTTTCGCAAGTTTTATCAAACAATTACACTGTGCTAGAATTTGGCAACTGGCGCTTAAACCTTTTTCGGGTACGCTGAATCCAATACCGGTTAAAAAACGGTTCAGTTTATCGAAATTACATACTAAAAAAAAACGAAAATCCGCAATAAAATTTCCTTTAAACGTTAAATTTTTTCCTAACATGCGCTGTCGTTTTAGAAACATATTTTTTTTTTTTTTTGGCAACAAAAATAATTTTTAATCAACATTTCGAAATTTTTGTTTGTTAAAAATCTATTAAAAATTACAGCTATAAATGATTAAAATCTGTTAACAACTTTTGATTTTATTCACAAAAGTCAAAAACTTTTAATTAATTTAAAAATTTCATAAATCGCAATATTTGTATGGGAGCCCCCTTAAGAAGTGGTGATAAGGGGCAAGTATGTCTCGAAAAATTGTTAAGGAGACTCCTTGGCTGTTATGGTACGTTTTCTTCAATATATTTCTAGTCTGTATTAAACTTTTTGTATGGGAACCCCTTAAGGAATGGACATTTTTAAATTTTGTTTTAAATATTAGTTAAACGAGTCACTTTTGTGCTCGCGATCTAAAAGCAGGCAGTAATTTAAAGGAGTTTTGAACTCGTGTTTTAAAAGCAGGCAGTTATTGTACTCAAATAAAACAAACAAGTGAAATAGTGCTGTCAGATTATTTTTTTTCGAAAAATCGTCCTGCCAATATAAAAAAAAACATCAAAAAATGGCCCTGACTAATATTGACTAGTTGTTTTTTAGTTTTTCTAAAAAAAAAACTTGTACAATAATGGCTAATAAACCACTGATGGTTTAAACGCTGGTTTAGTTGAACTAAACTTGAATTTATATGTAGTTTAAACTCAGCAACTATAAATCATTCTCCCATGTGTTATATGTGGTAAAAAATAACATGGACAGCACTACGATAAATCTTATCAAATTCATATGGTCTGTGTTGGTAGTTTAAACGCCGAATTTTATGCGTTTAAAGATGGTTTATATATTTAGTGATTTATAGATTTTTGTACATCAAATCGCTCTCTACTGATTCCATTCAAATAAATCATATTAAAAATTTTAATATTTGTGTTGTATTATTACTCTAAAGTTTGTCTGAAGGCTTAAAATTGGGACGAGGCGAAGTTCGTCGAGTCCGCTAGTAGATATAAATATATATTCGCCTCTATGTACATATAATAACTAACCCCCCGTTTCCACATGCAAGTGCAAGTTCGAAAAACTCAATACACTGACACTTTTTCACTAACATTCACACAATTTTTGTTCATTCAGCCAATCGGCTGTTTCCTCGATTTTTTGTTGATAATACGTATACACTACTTGCAAGTAATTACTTGCATGTGGAAACGTTCGGTAAGAAAAAAACTTTACTTGACAGATTAAAGTGTTAAAAATTTGATGAAAGATTAAAGTTTAAACTAAATTTATTGACGGGATTAAATCGTCAACACCTAAGTGACTCTACATTCAAAATCGTCAATCGTCATTTTGGTAAATTCAGCGAAAAAAATCGTCAAAATGACGTAAAATCGTCACATCTGACATCCCTGTGTATAACAGTTTCTAAGAAATTCAATCCCAGTGGCACAGCGTGCTAGTTCTGTACGTGTAAATTCGCTAGCCCTTTAAGAACTACCGCTAGTCCCACACAATCTACCTCACATGCTTTCGAGTGGCGAATTTAACATGGTGATGTCATTGGAGGTGACAATTGACCCCTCTCTGCATAACCTCTACCATGAGGGTTAGCTACTTATATCTACAAAACGTGATAGCAAAGCAAGTGATTTTGTTGTTGTTCCAGTAACGGGATCTATTTCGGATACACATTTTTTGCCTTGTCGTTGAAAAAAAAATTGTTTTCTGCATTACTTGGAGCTACAGAATTAGCTAGCGAAACGTGGGTACCTATTTTTACATGTCAACACTAGATATTGGTGACCAGTGAAAGATGTAGGTATGATTTGAATGCCACAGCAATAGTCAATAGTACAGCTTGAGTAAAAGTGCTAACTATTTCGGCTGTAGGAAATATCGCCCAAAGAAAAATGGCAAAAAAAAAAAAATGAAAAATCGCCCAAATGAAGAATCGCCCAAGCGAACATGAAAAATGACCCAAAAGGTAAATAGGAAATTTTGCCCAAAAAAAACGAAAAAGGGCCCAAAAAGAAAATGAAAAATGACCCAAAAAGCAAAAACGAATTTTTCCAAAAAAAAAAAAAAAAAATTACTAAATTTGCAAAAAAGTGTTTATTATTCATATAAATTTAGGTGACATGTCATAACGTCCAGTGTCGTAGTGTCCTTGGACACTTTTAAAGTGTCATAATGTCCATCGAAGACGAGGACGTTATGACACTTTGCAACGTCCGCAACTTAACTTCTAATCAAAAATGTGTAATTTTTTTTTTAAAATACCGTTAAAATTTCAAGTGATTTTTTTAAAGATACTTATTTAACCATAATATGGTTGTCGGTGACAATGATTTGGTTAAATTAAACATAATATGGATAAAATATTTTTATAGCTTTTACTCCGGGTGTATATATTAACCGCCTTATTTATAAAAAATAAAACCGGTTAATAAAGGCTTTATGAAACGGATTTTCATACAAAATTCGTTTTATAAACCCTTTATTAACATGTTCTATTTTTTATAAATTAGACCGTAAATATATATATCCAAAATAAGGATTTCATCTTCTATGGTATAACAAATACTGGCTTCGCTAACTAAAGCTTCTCTGTATAGCCGGCCTTCGGCCGGACGCAAGGATTTTCTCCTCTATGGTATAACAAAGACCGACTTCGCTAACTAAAGCTTCTCTGTATAGCCGGCCTTCGGCCGGGCGCAAGGATTTTCTCCTTTATGGTCTAACAAAACCCGGTTTCGCTAAGTAAAGCTTCGAAAAACTGCCTTGTTTCCGAACAAGGCCGACTACGCAGAGAAGCTTTAGTTAGCGAAGCCGGTGTTTGTTATACCATAGAGGAGAAAAACCTTGCGCCCGGCCGAAGGCCGGCTATACAGAGAAGCTTTAGTTAGCGAAGCCGGTCTTTGTTATACCATAGAGGAGAAAATCCTTGCGCCCGGCCGAAGGCCGGCGATACAGAGAAGCTTTAGTTAGCGAAGCCAGTATTTGTTATATCATAGAAGAGAAAATCCTTATTTTCGATATATATGTATATATTTAATATATACACCCAGAGAAAAAGCTACAAAACCATTTTTAAAAAAATTCTACCGATATTATGTTTAATTTAACCAAATCATTGTCGCCGACAACCATATAATGGTTAAATTAGTTTCTTGAAAAATAGTTTTGTTGTTTGCAACCATAATAAAACATGGTTTTCTCTGCTATGTAAGATTATGGTAGAATTTTAAAAATAGCCCATTTTTTTGGGCCATTTTTCATATGAAATCAGGCCCAATTTTACATGCAATTTTTTTGGGCGATTTTTAATTTTTTTTTTTGGGCGATTTTTCTTTGGGCGATATTTCCTACAGCCAACTATTTCGCCTGGCATTAGTGGCGATTGCTTCTTTTTATACCACTGGGATATAATTAGGTTTTTTGTTTGAACTTCAGTTAACCATGCTCTAACAGACTGATAGAAAACATAGAACCATTTGGGAATCTAATTTGTAAATAGAACCATCCCATTAAAAATGGAGCTTAAAAAAATCAGCCCATAAAATCCGTTTTATTCGATTATCTCGAAAGGCAAAGGACATTAACATTTAAGCATATTTTTTGTAGGTCAGTTTATGTCTATTTTTTAGAAATCCATTAATACATATATTCTTGGCGAATTTTTTAAAAACTTGAATATCCGAGGCTACCAATTTTAGAGGACCACAAGTCACTCTCACGACCCTCTATGGTCCGTGTTCTTTCAAATCAACTAAAAAGCTGCACGGCTTTAACAGTTTCAAGAATTGCATCAGTTGCAGAATTATTTTTTACAACAAAACGTTCGTAAGCCATTGTGTTATATTTCAGTAAAATAAAAGGGGGGAAAATGTTGCGAGTAATTTCATTAAAATGAAAAAAGTGTTCAACAGACAGTTCCAAACAGTTGAAAAAGTATATAAAACGATACAAAAGCCAAAAAAAGCTTCACAACTGTCCCTGAGTCGCTCCTAGAGGGAGTAAAATGTAAGACTGACTCCCACTTATATTTCCCCCCCTACATTTGTTGTAAACATACTAACCCCCTACCTGTGCTCCTTAAGAGGGCTCCCATACTAAATATTGTTTTTTATAAAATTACCTGCCACCGCCCTAACTTGCCCCAGAGTGGCCCTAGAGGAGTCAAATATACGACGGACCTCCAATACTTTTGCTATTCGAGCAGTTTTTTTAGAACATACCTAGTCTCCATCTTAAATCATTAGGTTGCGCCCCATACAAAAATTTAGAAAATGGAGGAGTTGCAAAACATATGTTCGCAAAACTCAAAAATGCATTAGCTAATTGAAAAAACTAAAAAAAAACCGAAATTCCGCAATAAAATTTCCTTTAAGAAAAGTATATGCACAGTCGATTTTGAAACAATATTTTTTTTTTTTTGGAAAAAAAGTATTTTTTTATTAAAATTTCGAAATTTTTGGTTTTTTAAAAGTTCATGAAAATTTTTTCCAGACGTATTAAAAACGAAATTACAAACAAAACAAGCCATAAGCCTGGTACTCTGTACAGTATTTCGTGCAAAATGTTTTAAAAATCAATATAAAAACAAGTAAGAAAGTATAGTCGGTCAAGCCCGACCATATGATACCCTACACCACAGTATTTAAAAACATATCATGCTTATGTGTCCATGTAAATATGGATTTATCTATGTTTATAAACTTCATGAAAATCGGTTTGAAAGTTTGTGAGAGGCAGAAATTGCACCCTGCCTCCCCTTGTGGTCCTATTTTTTAAAAACTGTATAGCTTATGTGTCCCTATAGATATCTATGTTTTAAATTTCATTAAAATCGGTTTGAGAAGCAGAAATTGCTCCTATCTCCCCTCGTGGTCCGATTTTTTAAAAATTTATACATTTTGTGTCCATATAGATATGGTGCTATCTATGTTTTAAATTTCATTAAAATCGGTTTGATAGTTTCTGAGAGGAAGAAATTTCGCCCTATCTTCCCTCGTGGTCCTACGATTCGGCCCATTTTCAATAGGCTTGGTCCTTGTGCCAATAAGAACCTATGACCCAAATTTTATCAAATTGTCTCCAAAATTGCGACCTGTACTTTGCGCACAAGGTTACATGGACAGCCAGCCAGCCGGACGGACATCGTTAGTTCGACTCAGAAAGTGATTCTGAGTAGATCGGTATACTTTAAGGTGGGTCTAGGACAGAGTCCGCCAAACACATAAATTTACATTTCTTGTTTCTCTTGGTTGTTTATTTTTGAGCGTAATTGTTTTTGTTTGTTCAGTGTTTTCGAGTAAAAATACAAATTATTTTCTCATGCTCTCTTTATTTGCGTGAGAGCATTCGCACATGTGCGGTGTTTTGCAGATCTCTGGTCTTGGACCACTATTTTAAGGCGTTACACACAGAGTTGCCAATTTAGCGCCTTTGGCGCTATATTTAGCGCTTTTTAACTGTCGAAAAGGCGCATATTTTTTTCTTAGCGCTTTTTTTTAAAAAGAGCGCTAAATTAGCGCTTTTATTGATATCCAACATTTTTGTACTTTTATTTGCATACATTTAAATCAAGACACATTAAACCAAAATTTTTTTCCATTTTTTAAATACTGTACTCTGAAATGCATACTACACCTGGAAAGAAGTTTATTATTTTCTAAAGAAATACATTTTGAATTTTTGATATTCTTTAATTAGGCTTGAGTTCATTAATTTTAATTTTCATTAAATTATTTTGACTGAGGGAAGGAATTTTACAACTTGGAATTTTTATTAAAATTTATTGATAATTTTTCCTGGCTGAGCTGGGATTTGAACCCGGGTTGATCTTTACATGTTTCAAGAAACACCACTTTCTATCGTCGGAAGATCTTTGAGTTCTACCCACTGCACCACTGCGGTGCCTGTTAGCCCACAGTCAAACATCAATCATTAACCAGTAGTACTGGTGGTTCGAAATTACATGTTGCCTCCTTTTTCCTCTGTTTTTTCGTATTCTTTCTGTCAAGACTTTGTCTTGAAAACCTGAATACATTTGTTTATTATGTTTTTTGTCCACTTTCGTCGACATTTTATTTGTACAAATTAAAGTACAAATGTAAACTTTAGAGCTTGTGCCATAGCTATTTTTAAGAACAATTTTGATTTTTAGTTGAACTGTTAATTTTTAATTTTTGATATTCTTTAATTAGGCTTGAGTTCATCAAATTTAATTTTCATTAAATTATTTTCACTGAGGGAAGGAATTTTACAACTTGGAATTTTTTTATTAAAATTTATTGATAATTTTTCTTGGCTGAGCTGGGATTTGAACCCGGGTTGATCTTTACATGTTTCAAGAAACACCACTTTCTATCGTGGGAAGATCTTTGAGTTCTACCCACTGCACCACTGCGGTGCCCGTTAGCCAACAGTCAAACATCAATCATTAACCAGTAGTACTGGTGGTTCAAGCCTAATTAAAGAATATCAAAAATTAAAAATTAGCAGTTCAACTAAAAATCAAAATTGTTCTTAAAAATAGCTATGGTACAAGCTCTAATGTTTACATTTGTACTTTAATTTGTACAAATAAAATGTCGACGAAAGTGGACAAAAAACATAATAAACAAATGTATTCAGGTTTTCAAGACAAAGTCTTGACAGAAAGAATACGAAAAAACAGAGGAAAAAGGAGGCAACATTTAATTTGAAATTTAAGTGATAATAAGAGCAAATTTCGAACCACCAGTACTACTGGTTAATGATTGATGTTTGACTGTTGGCTAAAGGGCACCGCAGTGGTGCAGTGGGTAGAACTCAAAGATCTTCCGACGATAGAAAGTGGTGTTTCTTGAAACATGTAAAGATCAACCCGGGTTCAAATTCCAGCTCAGCCAAGAAAAATTATCAATAAATTTTAATAAAAAAATTCCAAGTTGTAAAATTCCTTCCCTCAGTGAAAATAATTTAATGAAAATTAAATTTGATGAACTCAAGCCTAATTAAAGAATATCAAAAATTAAAAATTAAAAGTTCAACTAAAAATCAAAATTGTTCTTAGAAATACATTTTGTTTCTTAAAACAAGAAAATCGAAAAATAATTTCCTGATTTTAACTTGTTTTGTTCGTATTAAGTAAAAGTTTCTTAAATAAAGAAACATTTTCATGATTAAAAAATTCAAGTTTTTGGTATATGATCAAAAATTTCAAGCAGCATTTATTTAATTAGTTTAATTTTCTTTATTTTTAAGTAGTACTAAGAAACAAATGCTAGCGATTTCTTTAAACGTTTGATTCAATTAATTTTTATTTGGATCGACATGTCAACAAATCAATCAAAAGTTTTTTATTTTTATATTAAGTTTTCTTAAACTAACTAGTGCTACACGTTTTTAAGAAATAAATTCAGGCTTCTCTTCTGGTTTTGTAAAAAAAAAGTAACGAAAACTTGATTTAAGTAACTATAGAATTGAAATAATTTTTTTTAAACTGTTTTTAAGAAAATTTTAGTTCGCTTTGAGTCATAACTTTTTGCTTAAACTAGACAACACATGCTTATAATATGAAATGCTTGGCTTCGGGCTTAATAGTGCAAAATTTTTTTGGTTTAAGAAATATTTTCTGGTGATTTAGTAAATAATTCTTTCCGTGTATATTTGAAATTATATAACTTTACTTTTCCTGAAATATCAGAAAATGCTTTTTAAAATTGTTAATGTTTTATTAACACTGCTCGGCAAAAAACAAAAAAAAAAAAAAAAATGTCGGGGTAGATAACTTGATTATGTGATTTTAATTAACGTTAGCGTGCTGAATCCAAATACTTTATTCAATTACGCCTAGTTAAAATTTTGTTTACTGATTTCATGTCTTATTTTATTTATAATATAGGTATCTGGATTTCTGATAAATGATAAAAATGAAAACGGATTTGAATTTAGCGCTGTAATATCTTTGTATTTCATATATTTTTATTCAAAACGACTTTTTTGACGGCCAATGTAATTAATAAAACTTGGTTCTTAAACATTTCATTAAGTTTTTTATTTAAATTTTATTTAGCGCTTTTTGATTGGGGGCACGGCGCTTTTTGATTAGATATAGTTCACAACCCTGGTTACACACATCAGCACAAATGCATAATACCCCAGCGGGAAAACTCAGAAGACCTTCTTACTTCAGACCTTTTTAAAGGCCTGCTTAAAAATTTTTTTGATTCAACTCATATTCTTACGTAACAGGTAAAGAATGCCTCATAGAAGGCCTCGGCTCTTTGGTATGAGAAGCGAGAAAAGAAGGAGTAACATTTTTTGTTTTGTTTTTTTTTTGCACAAGCAAAAGCAAAAGAATTCAGATCTCTTTACAAAAACAAAGTAAAATATGCTGTAAATCATTTTAGTTGAAGTGGAACAGAGAAAGAGTAAAATTTTTTGTTTTGCTTTTTTTCAGATCCCGTTATAAAAACAAAGTAACAAAGTAGGTGCATATTAAAATACAAAATAAAAACAATAATGTAAATCATTTTAGTTGAGTTTTGTCCATTAAGGAAGATAGGTACTTGTGCTTAAAAGTTTTTTTTTTATTATAGGTATACTTTTATTTACAATGTTTAGCAAATTTGATTATTTCAATAAAAAAATAGGTATCACATGTGTTATTAAACCACAATAAGTTTAATAAAATATATAAACATACGTTACATGAAGCCTATTCAGTCTTCTAATTTCATTTGTAAGGAAATATTCCTTAATGTTTTAGACTGATAGCCCTTCAATATGACCTTTAATGCATTTGTAGAAGGATGGTCTGAAAGGCCTTTTAAGAGCCATTAATTGAAAGGCCTTTTAACATACCTTTCTTAAAAGCCCTTCAAGATAACCTTTTTGCTAAGGCCTTTTGAAAGTCATTCTCTGGAAAGCCTTCTAAGAGCCATTTATTTGAAGGCCTTTAAGAAGCTCTGGGGAAGAATGGAAAGCGGAAGGCCTTCTCCGCAATGACAACGCGTGTAAAAAAGATATGAGTATGGAATGGAGCGAGAAGGCCTTGTTTATCCAAAAGAAGGGGTACAGAGGCCTTCTGGAAGGCCTCCGTACTCCTTCTTTTTCCCGCTGGGACCCTCCCCACTATTGTGGTGTGGGTATAAAAATTTCTGTGAAATACAAACGAAAAAATGTTGATAGAGTTTTTCTATTAAGAAAAACATGCGAAATGTTTCTAGCAACGTTTTTATTTTCCGTGCGAAACAAGTGCAGTTCATATTATTTCGCACGGAATTTTAAGCAACAGCTTATAATTTTATTTTGCATAGGTATGTGAGGTGGGGTCTATAACAAGCGTAAGCGTTTCAAAAAGAAAAATGTAGAAAAGTGCAAAAATTAATATGTAATAAAATTAAATTTTTTTGATTTTACTTTAGAAAATTATTTAAATAAAATTGTTTTACTTTTTTTAATGACAATTATCAAAGCACATGGTTTTTGTCATAGATGGGGGTAGTGCACTAGTTCAAAATGATTGCAATAATTTTGTTGATGTTAAGTGATAAATTGAAAATTAGCTATCTCACTACACATGAGTGATTGTAATCTTAAAACATTTTGCGCTTAAAAATAGTTTTATTTAAAAAATTTCTTCACTTATTTGAATAACAATATTGCACACAATTTAAAATAGAAAACTTGTGTTTTCATGATTAAATCCAAGAATTATTCCATTATTGACAGAATTTCATTTAGTTTAATTTCCTTTGTTTATGCATATCATCCGCAAACCATGCACATACAAAATTAAATCTTTAAATTTTAGTGATATTATGTTTTTGTGCAGCTTTTTGACTGCAAGTTCACATTTTAAACTACATATTTGAATTGAGTGCAGATTTGATGCATTCAATCACAGTTAGTGATAGTGAAAAAATTTGCAATACCAAATAATTTTTTTAGTGCTAGTGAAAAAAATACCAATCATCACTAAAGCTGGTAAAAAAATAGTAAAAACAAATTTTTTTGCAGTTTGTGCAATGTTGATTTAAATCAATATTTAGTGCACTACCCCCAACTATGTTGTATACTTGTAACTAATAAAAACGTTAAGTTTTGAAAATCCGCAAGACAGACAATATTGATACATGACAAAATTTTCGTGTGAAATAATCAATGTTGCTCAACATTTTTCGCAAGTTCGAACAGAGTACTAGGCTATAAATGATAAAAATTCCAAAAAAAAAAAATATTGTTTCAAAAACGACTGTGCATATTTGACAAAAAAAAAAAAATACTTTTCTTAAAGGAAATTTTATTGCGGAGTTTCGGTTTTTTTAGTTTTTTCAATAAGCTAAAACGTTTTTGAGTTTTGCGAACATATGTTCTGCAACTCCGCCATTTTCCAAAATTTTTGTATGGGGACAACCCTAATGATTAAAGATGGAGACTAGGTATGTTCTGAAAAAATTCTCGGGTAGCAAAAATATTGGAGATCCGTAATATATTTGACTCCTCTAGGGCCACTCTGGGGCTAGTTAATAAAAAATTAAAATTTGTTTTTGTTTTCAATATAAATAAACGAAAGAAAGTTTCATGTCGACATTATGGGCCAGGCAGTTAATATCAATTTTAAATATCAGTAAAACATTTTTGTAGTCATCAAGTGCAAACTACTTTTCATGCTAAATTTCTCGAACTACTTGTTGAAACAAAACCCATTTGTACATATATTTCGGCTAAAATCTGATTTGTCCGAAAAACATGCAATTTTCTCACAGTTATATCTAGAAATCCAATTGGAATTTTGTTTTCCTGTCTGGGGTCTTCGGAAAACCCATCTTAACATACACACGGACCGACGGAGATCGTTAAATCATTTTGGCTACTCCTAAGGACCGTCAAAATTATATAAATTACAAACGATATGACAAACTTTTGTATACGTTTCCTATCTGTGATAAAATGCTGTATATAAATGAAGCAAATCACACAGTGCAACACAATTTTACACGGATGTGACAGGTGTGGTTTGAGGGAATATAAGATACTGGTTTGGTTGTATAACTGGCAATATTTAGTAAAAGATACGACAACATCTTAGAATGTAACGAACCAACACTACTACAGCCACACTATTATTACTTTAACCGCAACAATTAGTGCGCTGTCAGTTTATTTTAAGTTTGTCAATGATGCGACAGCTTGTGGATGTAAGTGGAAGCGGAAATGCTGCAGCCCTTCCATGCAAAAGGACATGAACAAACAAATGATAATAAATGGCTTTATTCACAAATGACTTGAATAGAATACATACACACATAGGAATGTAGTTTGTTTAAATATAAATGTATTGTAAGATGATGAAGACTGCAAGATGGTAAAGATGTTATACTCGATTGGAAGCTTTTTGTTCTCTTGTTTTTATCTGTTTGATTTTTGTCTGCTTTTGACAAGAGTTTGTGGTTTTTGGTGTAGAGTGGGAGCGAAGAAAGCATTAAATCCATTTTAAATTTTCAAATAAAAAGAAAAACGAAAAAGTTTTTTATTTTAATTTACATTTTATTGATTGGTGTCACATGTTTTTTGTTGTTGTTGTTCTTACTCGTACATTGAATCTTTAGCATCAGTGTCTACTCGAATTCTGAAGTATTCTTATGTGGGACAAGTATTATTAGATTCTTCTTGGAGTATTTGCAAAATTGGCAATTTTACAAAATCAATACATTCAACATAAAATGTCAATTTCTTGGAAAATATTTGTCTGTATTTAAAATTTGTCGTTAGAAAATAGCAGTACATTTCATAAAATAAATACATATTTGGAATATGTCTAAAACATATTTTAGCGTGTTTTTTTTTTATAAATTTTGAGAACTTTTTTTGTTTTATTGTCTGAATGGTTTTTAGTTTTTAATATAATTTTTGGACATTATGAAGTGTGTTTTTTTTTAAATATGTACAATTTTAAATTGCAAAAATGTAATGAAATTATATTACTTCGCATAAAAAAAATTAATTTGTTTTTCAAGAATACCTTTATACCACTTGCGTTTGAACCTAATTTTTGGATGTAGGGTGTTCTAGAAACTAATTTTTTTTAAAACTTTCCAAGCATTTGGGAAAAATCCATTTATCGCCAAGTTTTAGGCCATTTTTCGGCAATACCTCTCGCAATGTTAATTTTTAAGTAATCAAAAGTCCCATTTACCAGTAGTGCGCAGCCCATCGAACAATTGTTCAAATTAATTCAATTAACACACATCTTTATGCTCTTTTATTTAGTCTACAATGATTTAGTGACGAGTGTATATGCGACGGATGGTGACATATATTTTTATCAAGAATTATTATCATGCAAACATCCGGCAAAGACTTTATTTTATAAAAACTAATAGAATGATGCAATTTGAATTGCTTTGCCTCTTATGTTATAAAACATTTAAAACTTTCGATAACGTTAAAAAATATTTTTTTATTTTAGTTTGAAGGCTTAAATTATATTAAATTATAAATCAAATGCATTATCATATTACAAACGCTTGACTTTGTGTTTGCTGGGTCAACTCTCTCTAAAAATACCAATATGCATAGGCTTGCCAGATTCAAATTAGCACAATTCTTGACATTCACTAAAAAGTTCTTGATTTTAAAAAGATTTCTTGACAACTAAAAACATCCTAAAATAATCTATACTCCTATACTAAAATAATAAAGAGGTAATTTTGTTTGTTTGAAGGAGGTAATATCTGGAACTGCCGATCCGATTTTAATAATTTTTTCAACAGAATGAAGAATGGAACCTCCTTAAGACCGGGCTTCTCTATCCTACACAATTCACACGAAAATCTGACGAAATTCTATCCGACATAAAAAAAATGTTAGCAAAATCTGCTGTCCATGCCACAGTATCCAACAAAAATGATGCAAACTCAAATGACTCAGCTACTTTGCAAGACAGTGCAACTCTGATCGCATAGAATCTTTCGTTTTATGAAAATTTTCATAAGCATTTGACAGTCGGATCTGACACTCAATTAATTTTTAAGCCAAACTATCCTTCATTACAAATCGTACGATTGAGTAGGGTAGTGTATTGAAAGGTTCCACTTAATTGCTTAGGGTAGGGTCCAGGGGCGCTAAATCTCCTGTTCAAAAAATATAATTGATCCTTTTGAAAGAGATCTATTAGCAATAGCTATTTTAATGTGAGTACGCTGTTCAATCTACATTCCGCTTTCAGTCTATCTGTCCGCTCGACTGTCCCCTGACCGAATGCGAAAGTGACTTTTGCGTTTGCTACGTTTTATTGGCTAAATAGCTGAACCGCTTTTAATGAAATTGAAAATGTATTCTTTTTATTTCCTTAAAACTAGGAACAAGAAATGGGACATAGGAAGAATTACTGCCTCCCTGAAAATACCTTTTGATGAAATTTAAATCATAGATATTTCAGCGTAAATAAAACACGCAGGCTTTATATTTTTTTCAAAACTTGGATCAATAGTAGACAGAAAATCAATTTCTGTCTCTCCGACTCAATCTAACCAATTTTAATTTTACTTTTAAAGTTAGTCAAAAATTAACTCTAAGCGGGTAACGCCGCGGTGTTAAAACCAGTTTTTCTGTTTGTTTTGTTTTTATGTTTCTCATAAAAAAAAACATTTAATAAAATAAACAAAATCATAACAAAAGAAAAACTTTGTTTAAATTTTGTTTAGTTTGCTGTTTCCAACATTAACTGTTTTTTTCTATTAATTCTTTAACAACTCGATGAATAAAAAATGTAGTATCATAAGGGCTTTAAGTGACTACTAATTTACTTAGTGCAGGTTCACACACATCAAGTTTGACTCCTTAAATCTTGAGTTTTTAGGAATAGAGAAAGAATGGCAAGGGTTACAAACTTGGCAAAATCCCTTTTATTTTTAATTCGTAATATGTAAGTTTAAGGTACAGAACAAGAAAATTGACGACACAAACTGATTGTGTATGAAAGCTCATGCAGGTTAAAAACAAAAAAAATTAAAGAAAACCTGTTCAGCTAATCCTGATCTTTCTGCGCTTAGAGTCATGTCCTCACAATGTTATTTTTAGGTTGTCCAAAGCTTCAAATGAGTTTGCACTAGTTTATTGTTTTACCTTATCGTAGAGAAAATAATTCGGAGACATTTACTTTTTACGTTTGTTTTTTGTTTTAATCTCATATGTCTTATGTGTATGTATTTCGTTTCACAATTTCTTTTGCTATGCATGTGCATCTCAATAAAAAACAATAAAAGTCATTATAACTTTTAACACACACCATTAAAAATATAATTTTTTTGTTTTGTTATCAGTTGTTGTCAACTTTTTAATTTGTATACGACAAGTGAAGTGTCAAATTGTCTATAATTTCTTGTGTCCTACGTAGTGCTGAGTAGCTGGCCAACTCAAAACTATTGTTTAAGGAAAAAGAAACAAAATAAATAAAGTGTAAACAGTTTTAAGTTTTTTTTTTTTTATCTAGGGACTTGTATCCTGTTTCCTTATTTGCTTATTAATTTTTCTTAAAAGTTTTTCCTTAAGTTTGCCAACATTAAATATTCTGTTTCTTAGCCATTTTAAAAGAGTTAAGAAAACAAATAATTTAAAATTTCGAGTTTAACCACTCAGAAATTTCGTAAATATTTTGTTCCTCTAACTTAAAGCCATTTTCTTTATTTAAATTTAAATATTCTTACTTAAACCGCAAGGTTTATTGTAGTTTGTGACATTTTTATACCCTCCACTACAATTAGTTGTGAAGAGGGTATACTAAGTTTGTCATTACGTATGAAACTTTTTTAATATTCATCTAAGACCCCATAAAGTATATTTATTCTGGGGCCTTGAGTTATTCTAAGACCATTTAGCCGTGTCCGTCTGTCTGTCTAAACGGTTTAAAAGAAAATAACAATATTGGTGTCAAATGGTTTCTAGTTCACTTAAGCAGTTTGGGATTGAAATTCAGCAAAACCGGTTGAATAGGAAAAGAGTTATGAATAAAAAAAAATAGCCTCATATAAAGCCAACTCTCGAAAAACACATTAGTACGCCTAAAACCATAACGAATAATGCTATTGTATTACATTTTGGTATGTCACAGTGTTATATGACTAGAAATTACACTCTTCAATTTCATGAAGATCGGCCTAGGCACTATATAGCACTATAGGCACTATATAGCCTACTATCGGAAATTTGCTTAGTACGCGTAAGCCGTAACGAATAATGATGTTATATTCAAATTCAGTCTATTAAAGATTCATACGACTAGAAATCATAGAGCCAACTTTCGTAAAGATCGGTGTATATTTTACCATAGGCCTCACATAAAGCCCACTTCGGAAATAAACTAGATGTAGGTGGAGTTTCTCTAAGATTCGGTACAGGCAAATATAGCGCTCTTACTTGTTTTTTTTTTTATATATTTTGTTTAATTTCTTTTGTTCAAAAACTTTTTCTATACAATAAACTCAATGGCATGATTATGATAATATTTTCTATGCAATTCACGATTTTTCGTATAATATTTCCGTAATTTATTCTTACTTTGTTAATGAACAGTAGTTCCCGCTTAAATTCGCCCCTCTTTTTAATGCACAAAAACTGCTGGCATAAATAACGCTATTTATTGTGCGTTAAAAAAGACAATGACTAAAAGCTTTAAAAAATAAATCTCATATTTTTTAACAAAAAATATCTGGCAAGACGTTATTTAAACGAAAATTTGACAACAATAAAATAAGAACATATCAGTATTGAAGAAATTGATCTTTCCAACTGCATTGTTGGTTTGTGTCATTTTCATACAAATTTTAAAAGTTATAAAGCGTAATTTACAAAATTTATGAAAAAATTACGAACAATTTTAATGTAGGGTGCATAAATTAGCAAATGCATTGCAAAAACTTATAGTTTTTTTACACTAAAATAAAGCTTGGACATTTTTCTGTTAAATTATTTCCTTTAAAGTCAAGAAAATCGTTTTTTTTTGCCAAAGATATGAGGAAAACTTAAAAAAAGGCTGGCAGATCCGATTTTTGGCAAAAATTTACTTGAGCTAGAGGTCGCTGATTTAGTTTCAAGATCATGTATGGATGAAAATAGGACTTAAGAAAGAAAAACAAAAATGATCCACTACTTTTTGGCGGCATATTTTTTTTTCGCAAAAAAAAGTCATGGATCATTTCTTTTTTTCTTTGTCTGTGTTCATACGGCTCATGTCTTATTGACATGATTGCTACTTTATAGGCGCGAGGGACGAGGGGGAAAGAAACGAGTACACAGATACATGTACTGTCTTTACGTTTTGCTTTCTTATTCGTTGCTTAATTTTGTTTTTGTTTTCAATATCACATAAAACAAAATAAAAAACATGTCGTCAACATAACATGAATCATTTGAACGCCATTTCATGTTCAAAGAAGAAAAAGAAGAATCTTGTCAATAAGACATGACCCGTATGAACTCAGACTTTCTTAAGTCCTATTTTCATCCATACATGATCTTGAAACTAAATCCGCTATCATATAGAGTTACCACAAAATTGCATTTACCAGAGCACCGTGTAAAATGCATCTAATGCATAATAATAGATAATAGTTAAAAACTATTTTTTAAAGCAAAACTTATTTTTTAAAACAAAACTTATAAACCTTACGGTCCCTGCTTCGATTTTTTAACATTTGTTTTAGAATCTATGTTTTTTTTTTACTGAGAGATTTTTAAAGCACGGTTCACTAATTTTGGAAAATTTTTCCAGAAAATCCATATGTACATAAAATCTATTAGTTTAACATGAAGGTCATGCTTTAGCGATGGATTATGTAAATTTAAATTTTAATTTTTGGTTTCAAACCCAGTAAAAACTTCGCCTACAAAATAATGTGTTGAGTAATCAGAAAAATATAAGAGCACTACTTACAATTCTACTGAAAGAACCAATGAATTTTTTAAGGGATGTCCCAAAATGAACGCATTAAAAAGTAAGTCATTATTTTTTTACCTGCACACATCCAGAAAAAAGTTGTTATGGAAGTTGTTATAGATGTAGTTATAGAAGAAAGCTACAAAATAATGAGTTAAAAGAGCTATTCATTTTGAAAAAGTAGGCGAAGTTTTTACTGGGAACAACATATTTTTAATTATTTTCATAGATTGTGTGTTATTAATGGAACAATAAAAGATGATCGCTCACAATAGGCAGCAACATTTACACTGGTGTTCATGGTAGAGCAATAATTTTTTTTTCGAGACCACACACATTTTAAATAAAGAAACCGTTTGCAAATTTTGCTCCAAAATATTACGTATTTATAACTTTTTGTTGGAATATTTTTGTTAAAATTTTCATTCAAAACTAAACTTAGAAGGTATAGAGTGAAAACATGTCAAACTATCGTGCCGTTCGTCATCATCACTTCCGATTTCAATGAAATTCAACACAAAAGTTGTATGTTATTGGACTTTAACAAAACATACATTTTCAGACCCCAGATTTTTTTGGCTTCCGAAATATGACGTCATAAAAGGTGTGAAAAATGTTAAAAAATCACAAAAGTCTCCTTACAAAAGGGGATAGAACTTTTAAACTATGCAAGATAATTTAGTTTTTTGGTATCGCTTAAAGGTGAAAGTGCACTCTTTAAAATGCATATTGTGTTTTTTTAAGAAAAGGTTAAAGGTAATTTTTTGGGGTTTTGAATTCAAAGGTCCATATCTGGAAAAGTATATTTTTTAAAATTCTTAAAAAAATATATGTTAAGTATAACCCCTCTTCTACAAATGCAGAAAATTTAAAGGTGTAGACTCGATTCGTATCAGAGTTATAGACCAGAACGTGATCCTAAATATATTTTGGGTTAAAAAATCCCTTATTGTTGTTGTATTTTTATTACTTTTTACAGTATATCTGGAGAACGGCAAGAGCCAAAGTTTCCAAATTAGGTACACACATTTAGGTTATCAATACACACCATCCCACAAAATGTGGGCGGGATTTGAGAAGTGGGCGTGGTACAGCCCGTACAAAAAATATCAAAAATAACTGGTTTTTCCGAGTTTTTCAGAGAATTCCTTACGGATTTTTAATTCCTTGTGTTTTTATTTTATATTTACTTTTTTTATTTTAGTTATACAATTTAAACAAGTTTTTTCAAGTACATACAGAATCCGTTTCATAAACCCTTTATTAAGCTGATTTATTTTGATAAAAAACACTATTGTTAAAGAAAATTTTAAACATATTCCCCCGTATTTATAAACGATTATTAACTTTAACAAACGTTTATTAAGGAGAATTTTCATACAAAATTTTTTTTGTAAACCTTTTTTAAATTTCAAAATTTTTGTAAATACAGTCGAAAACCATATTATGATTAAAATAGTCCTCCATCAAGAGGCCACAACAATGTTTTGGTTGCCGCTGAACATGTTATGGTTAATAATAACTAAAATATGCTTAACATTTATAATAGCATGGTTGGGTTTCAACCATAGCATGTTGCTCTTGGAAAAGAGGAAAATACATTGTTCATTTAAAAACAAATTATTGTCATATTTAACCATAACATGCTTAGAGACAACCATAATATGGTTGTTTTTTCTTGAAAGAAGACAAATTCAATCATAATTTGGCTGTCAGTGACAATAATACACTCAAAATATTATGTAGGTAAAATCAACGTAAAATGTAATATAAAACAAATGAAAATACATTTAAAACCCGGTCAACTCATTTTTCATTTAAATCAGACTAAAAATACTTTTATTTTTAAATGTTAAAAAATAACTCACTAATTACAGTAGAAATGACTGATTTTAACTTTTGTTTCGAAAATTTGACTATCAAAAAAAAACAAACTACAATTTCCGTAAAAATTACGGATTTTAACTTTTGTTTCGAAAATTTAACTATCAAAAAAACAAACTACAATTTCCGTAAAAATTACGGATTTTAACTTTCGTTTCAAAAATTTAACTATCAAAAAAACAAACTACAATTTCCGTAAAAATTACGGATATTTACTTTTGTTTATAATTTTTAACTATAAAGAAAACTAGTTTTTTAAAGAAAATAATTTTTTTATTTTTATAGCACAAAGTATATTTACAAAAAGAACTTTTACGCTTAAAAATAAGTAAAAAGAAAAAATTCTTAACTGGAGCGTGTAACAAGCCTTAAAAAAAACAATAAAAAAATACAGAACTCATTATACTTATATATTCTATAGTATGTAAGTTAAAAAAAAAGATTATTTAAAATTAACGTATTATAATTATTAACTTATAGCCTAAGTAGCTAGTGATATATGTGTACTTATGAATACATATAAGTCTTGTCCTTATATATATATGTATGTAATATAGACCGGCCGTACCCCATGTGGTACAGTAACTTTAAAAAATCATTGTGACATAACCATTGATAATATTTTTTCTTTTAAGTTGAAGGTATTACTTTTAAGTGTTTTTAATAAGTGAAAAATAAAAAAAAATTTTATCCAGATTTGTGGAAAATTTCAGAAAAATACCCCGGCAGAAAAGTAAAAAAAAAATACAATGTCTTTCAAAAGGTAAGTTTGATCTTAATTTATCGGGAATTCTAATATTTGCATGTATAATTTAGAATAGATGACTACGTTGTATGTTGTATAGAAATTGGTATTTTAACGAGAAATATTATACTCTAAAGTAGGTGTACCTCATGTGGTACAGTAGGTCTATGCATGAGCAATATATACAAATGTTTTTTTTTTTTTTTTGTTTTTTTTTGCTTTATAGCTTATAATAACGCTGCACGACATCGCCACAATTCTAGAAGAAGACGATAATTACGACAACCAGGGTAAAGATTTATATATTTTTTACTTCCACTTGACACCGCCAATGATGACCAAACTGACTGACTCTGATTAAGAAGATTCTGTCAGCATACATAATTTACCACCAAACTTGCTTCGAGCTCCAGCAGAGATTTCTGCACATACAGACGGACAGAGTTTCAGCAGGGTGATGAAGCGTGCTAGAAAGTATAATTGAAAAAAAAACAAGATTTGCAATCAAAGCCCGTTACTTGACAACCTCTTTTAGATGTTTCACTTCTATGATTCTCTTTATGAGGATAGTGCTCAAAAACGTTCTCAGAAAAGAACAATGAAAACCATTCTATTGGAGTTCCAACCA
This sequence comes from Pollenia angustigena, assembly GCA_930367215.1. Lineage (NCBI taxonomy): Eukaryota > Metazoa > Arthropoda > Insecta > Diptera > Polleniidae > Pollenia > Pollenia angustigena. The sequence goes on along the minus strand of OV884056.1, from coordinate 207,634,884 downwards.
TTCTATTGGAGTTCGAATAGTTATCATTATTCTTTCTGAGAACGTTTTTGTGCACTGTCCTCATAAAAAGAATCATAGCATTGCTTATTTCTTCACTGGTTTGCCTTTAGTCGATTAACTCAGGAATAGGGGTTTCCGTATAACTGGAACTATACCACTCCTGAAAAACTATAATCTTATATTATTTAAAAACGAGATATTTAAAAAACAATTTATACTAACCAATTGATTTTGTCTATTTTTCCGGACAATTTTTCAAATAAAATTGTTTTCCTTTTAGAAGTCGATTTTTTTTCTTATAAAAAACAAATCAAACAAACTATGTTTTTTTTTTAAATAACAAAAAAAAAAAGCAACTGATTATTTTAAATGAACGGAAATTTCGTTTGTCTTTTGTAATTTGTTTTCTAAACAACGTGCCTAAAAAGTTAAAAAATAATTTTCGTACTAAAATAACTATATTTTGGTTTAATTTTAACTAAACGGAAAAATGTTAAAACAAACTACAACCAGTTAATGTAAAACTTTTTTGAGTGTATGGTTAAATTAAACACAATCAGGGGTGTCATAGAATCCAAGTCGGTTTTGCTCATTGTCGGTTTTGCAAACCAATATTGGTTTCATTTGGTGTCATGAAAACAAGTCGGATTTGTTATTTTCGAATATTCGAATCAGCTGTTTTATGTTTTGGCTCATGTGTTTATAGCTTTAAGTGCAATTTTTGTTTGACAATTTTGTAAATTATGATTTTAGTGCTAAAATATTGTTAAAAGCTGTGTTTTTAATTAAAGGAAAATTAGAGAAAAGAAAATAAGAAGTGGTAATACAGTAAACATGAAAGCAATGCCAAGGTGTTATTACTTGCATTGCATTGGTATTTTGTAATTTTATTGTTTTGTAAAAATTAAATTAAATTTATTAAAAATCTAAACAAATTTGTTGTTTGACTTTAGAAATAAATAAAATGACCGCTGCTGTTGTTGCATATTTGCTGTTTGCAGAAAAAATGAGAAGAAGACTTGCTAATTTGCAGCAGCCCGCTGCCGGAGACTACCCGAAACATGCAAAAAATACTATTTTACCAATTAATCAATTTTATTTTGCTTCTATCAGTGGAAAAAATCTAACTGTTGAAAAAAATAAAATAAAAAATTAACCTTTTAACAACTTGATTAATTTCCAATAAAAAAACAAGACCTGTAAGCTGCTTGGTTTATTTTCAATAAAAACCCGATAACATTGGTTTCTGTGACACCTAAAACCGACACTAATTGTAGTTCGAACAAAAAACCGACAACATTGGATTTCATGACACCAACGTATTTTTTTTGTCGGTTTCAAATCCAATACCGATAATATCGGTTTCTATGACACCCCTGAATATGTTTAAAAATTTCTTTAAAAATAGTTTTGTTGGAGGTGACCATATTTAAACAGGTTTTTTCTCTGCGTGCAGTTATTAGATTTTTATTGAATTTTAAATTTTAACAAATTTTTTCACAAAATGTAAACAAAGCTTGACATTTAGCATACACACAAATAAATAAACAAGAAACAGATGACTTGAACATGTCACCTTTATGAATTCGTCAAAGTCTGGACAAAATATAAAAATACATTTATTTAAACTGAATGTTTTTCCAAAAATTTTTTTCTCAAAATACATAAAAAAAAAAATGTCCGGACAAAATTTTTGTGAACATGGGTTAAAAATGTTTTTTTTATACCCTCCACCACAATAAGTTGTGAAGAGGGTATATTAAGTTTGTCATTCCGTGTGAAACTTTTTTATTATTCATCTCAGACCCCATAAAGTATATATATTCTGGGTCTTTGAGTAATTCTAAGTCGATTTAGCCATGCCCGTCTGTCTGTCCGTCTGTTGAAAACACGCTCACTTTCGAACAACTCAACAGAAGTGAACAAACTTGTGGCCTTGTAGTTATCCGAAGCAGTTTGGGATTGAAATCCAGCAAAATCGGTTCAGTAGGACCAGAGCTTTCAATCAAAATGTGGAACCACCACCTAAAAAAATTGATAATTTTGTTACAAAAAATAACATAAATGCTGGAACTAGGCACGGAATGAGATAAGATTTTGCAAAAATTTGTTTTATTTGACTGGAATACACGCTGTTTAATTTCGTGAAGATCCGTCCATAATTTGCCCTAAGCCCCATATAAACAATACTCCCGGAAAACAGTTTAGTACGTCTAAAACCGTAAAAAATAACGCTAGCGTAACAAAATTTGGAAAGTCACAGTTTTTTAGGACTAGAAATAATACTGTGAAATTTCGTGACGATCGGTCTATTATTTACCTTAGGCCCCATATAAACCCTACTACCGGAAAACAGTTTAGTACGCTTAAAACCGTAAAAAATAATGCAATCATAACAAATTTTGGCTCGTCACAGTTTTATAGGACTATATATGATACTGTGAAATTTCGTGAAGATCGGTACATAATTTACCCTAGGCCCCATATAAACCCTACTCCCGCAAAACATTTTATTACACCTAAAACCATAATTTATAACGCTAGCAGAACAGAAATTGGTATGTCACAGTTTTAAAGGACTAGAAATGACGCTGTGAAATTTCGTGATGATCGGTCCATAATTTACCCTAGGCCATATATAAACCCTACTACCAGAAAACAGTTTAGTCGCTCTAACTTGTTTTTGCACGAAATCTTTTTTTTCGAACCTTCGTCTTTTTACTGCAATTAGAGCAACAAGGTCTACAATATATTTGATATCTTTCTGAAAATGGTAAAACACCCATTTTTTTTGTATTACTGCACATTTATCCCTGTGTCTTTATTAACTCTGCCATTATCTCACAACAATCTACATCAGTGTCGTTATAGTCTTTATCAACATAATCATTGTCACCATCATGAAGGGTTTTACGAAAATAATTACATAAAAGGTGATGAACTTTTTTCACATACGAATAGAAATAGACAGGACCTAAGAACTCAGCATAGGAAATAAACTTTTATTTTTCATTTTTCTTTTTTTACAAAACTGTATCTTAATGTCGAGATTCTTAAAATTCAAAATAAATGTTGCGAAATAATTTTTTTTTTTTTTATAAAGTGACTAAAGTGCCCTCAGCATTAAAGAGTGTAATAAGGCAGTAGATATGAATATTATTTTACATTTAAGCACTTTTGCATTTTTTTCATCTTTCATTTTTATGCTTTTTCACAGTTTAACTCATCTTGTCCCACATATAAACCAAAAGAGTCGCTTGGCCATAGTTTTTTTTAAATCATGTAAGTAGGAATGATGCAGTTACTAAACGATAGAATGAAGGGTTTAAACTTTGAGAACAAAAAAAGTTCAACATAGATAAAGGTTACAAATATCCTGAAGTAATCTGCAGGAGACTAAACAAAAATGTAAAAATGTTGTCATTAAAAAGTGGTAGAGTCATACAAAAAGTGCAAGAAAGATCAGCATGCAATATAAGCAATGCAGAAGTTTGCTAAACGAATTTTTATTTGCTTATTTTTTGTTTGTTTTACAAAACCTAATTAATTTTTGGTGAAATCAAATTAAGCAGTTATACATCTGCAGTAAGACCATTTTATTTTATTTGCATTCGCTGTTTTAATGAGCCCAATAATTACACTGGTCGGCAAAAAAAAAGCAAGAACTTTGTTTTGCGATTTGAATTGACTTTAGCTTCCTGACACCAAATCCGTTTACAGCTTGATTCCATCACGTCTAGTTTTTTTATGGGCTTAACTTATATTTCGCCCGAAATAAGGCATATGTATTTAAAAAACTATTGTTAAGATGACTTCAAGTGAATTTTAATCCAAATCATTTGATGATAATCCAAATCGGATAACAAACAAATCGGATAATACAAAACTAGACGTGATAAAAAAAAAACTGAAAACGGTTTGGAATTAAGCACCCTGCAATCTTTATATTCCATTTATATTTTATTTAAACAATGTTTTTTGCCGACTAGAAGTGCGAATTAAACAGCCTAAGTTTGCCTAATGGTGTTTTCTTTTCTAGAAAATAATGATGCATTTTAGTTGTGTAACATATTTATTAGGTTACACGAACCCTTACAAAGTGATACATTTTTCTAAATTACAATGGAACAAAATAATAGCTACGTTTTACACTCAACACTAATGTGTATTTAGCGTGTTAAATATTGAATGCAAAGTTTGTACTAAAGCAATATTCACCACGCTTGTAGCAATTTTCAACATTAAATTTTCTTACAATTCCAATAAGCGTTAACAGCACTGATTTTCAATAATTAATGTCAGCTGTTGTTAAAAATTTTGCGACAAAAAAAAATATAATTATTAAATAAAAGTAAAACAAACGAAAAACAAAAAGTTTTTATATCCATCACAATATAACTTAAAATCACAATATAACGCAAATTGTCCGCAAACACAAAAATAAAAATACTTGCTTGCATAAAAAAGTACTATACGCAGATGCAAAAAATGGTATTATCTCGCACTCAGTTATAACTGCGGGTAAGAAATGGAACAAATTTGCCATTTATTGTTGCAACATGTTTAGAAAGGAAAACGACAACTTCTCACATTTTTGCATATATTTTTAGAATGGAACATAAACCCTCACGAATGGTAGCATATAGGGAACATTATTGTCAGAAAAGAAAACACCATAAGAGTTTGTAGTGAAACGACGTGTCTTCGTTTTTTAACGACATGTTTTTGTTTTTAAACGATTTCAAAGCTAATCCTCTGGAGTTTACCATGGAGTAGTTCTAAGACTACTACTTTGTAATGCAAAGGTCGGTTATATTGTCCTGCCCTAGGAAATATCGCCCAAAGAAAAATGGCCCAAAAAAATAAATGAAAAATCGCCCAAAAAAATTCCATGTAAAATTGGGCCTGCATTCATATGAAAAGTGACCCAAAATTTTTGGGCTATTTTTCGTTATTATTGGGTGATTTTTCGTTTTTTAAATTTCATAATGAAAAATCACCCAAAAATTTTAATTTCAAAAGATTTTGTTATTCGTGCTTAATTCCCAGTTTTTATTCTTGATAAAAACACTTGAAATTTATTGTTGATGGGATAAGCTATTCCTATGCGCATTTCACTGGTTGCTTAGGCCAGATCATCAGGAAACTTCATCCATAAAGATTTTAGAAAAACTAAAGATATTAAACCAAATAAAACTGTTAAACGTATAAGACTTATAGCAACAGTTTTACTTGTAACAATATCAAAGCTTTAACAAAACACATCAACAATAAAAAAGTGGGTTTATCTCATCTTACACTCCCCACTACAATCAGTTGAAATTCTCTCAACATTAATTGTAGTTGTAAGTAGGTTAAGAAAAACAAAATAAAAAACAAACAACAACTTACAAAAGATTTTGTCGATTAAGTGTTTTTTTAGGCCGTGCACTTACTTGCCTGTTTATTATCAAAAAGTAATTTCAATTTTTGGGAATACAAAATTTTAATTTCAAAAGATTTTGTTATTCGTGCTTAATTCCCAGTTTTTATTCTTGATAAAAACACTTGAAATTTATTGTTGATGGGATAAGCTATTCCTATGCATTTCACTGGTTGCTTAGGCCAGATCATCAGGAAACTTCATCCATAAAGATTTTAGCTTATCCCATCAACAATAAATTTCAAGTGTTTTTATCAAGTATAAAAACTGGGAATTAAGCACGAATAACAAAATCTTTTGAAATTAAAATTTTGTATTCCCAAAAATTGAAATTACCCAAAAATATTATATGAAAAATAGCCCATTTTTCCAGGCCATTTTTCATTTTTAAAATTTCGTCAAAATCTTACATACTATTTGTCTAAATCATTCATTATTACTATACGTCGAATTCCTAAATGCTATTTATAAAAATAACGGGACGTATTGCAAAAAGGTGGCATGTCATAACGTCCAGTGTCATAGTGTCCGTGGACAAACTCGAAAGAATAGCCGGCCTTTGGCCGGGCGCAAGGATTTTCTCCTCTTTGATACAACAAGTACCGGCTTCGCTAACTAAAGATTCTCTGCACAGCCGGCCTTCGGCCGAGGGCATGGATTGTCTCCTCTATGGTATAACAAAAATCGGCTTCGCTAACTAAAGCTTCTCTGCATAGCCAGTCTTCGGCCGGGCGCAAGGATTTTGTCCTCTATGGTATAACAAATACTGGCTTCGCTAACTAAAGCTTCTCTGCGAAGTCGGCCTTCGTTCGGAAACAAGGCAGATTATAGAAGCTTTACTTGGCGAAACCGGTACTCGTTATACCATAAAGCAAAGCAATCCTTGCGCCCACCCAAAGGCCGTCTGCGCAGAGAAGCTTTAGTTAGCGAAGCCGGTCTTTGTTATATCATAGAGCAGAAAATCCTTGCGCCCGGCCGAAGACCGGCTATGCAGAGAAGCTTTAGTTAGCGAAGCCGGTTTTTGTTATACCATAGAGTAGAAAATACTTGCGCCTGGCCGAAGGCCGGCTATGCCGAGACGCTTTAGTAAGCGCTGCCGGTATTTGTTACACCATAGGGGAGAAAATCCTTGCGCCCAAAAGTGTTTTCTTTATATGTTTAATATATGCACGCAGAGAAATAGCAACAAAACCATTTTTAAATGTTTAATTTAACCATATCATTGTCACCGACAACCATATTATGGTAAAATAACTTTCTTTAAAAATAGTTTTGTTGGTTGTGACCATAATAAAACAGGTTTTTCTCTGCGTGTATGTAGATCTTTTTTTGTATTAAACATCTTTAGTAATTATGGACCTTATGACATTTTTAAAAATTACATAATGTCCATTTGCAAAATATCTTAATGCCCACGGACGTTATGACATTTTCAAAAGTGTCCATGGACATTACGACACTGGACTTTATGACATGCCACCTTGCAAAAAGCTATATTCTGTTTTGAGTAATTAATAATATTTAACTATTGAATAGTGCACAAAGTTTGGCGGAGGGCTTGAATAAATATTACTGGCCATACTGCCGAGCAGCTGTCGAAGAAACAATGCAATTTTTTACATAAAACTTACATTTGTATGTTACTAAATTTATATGAATAATAAACACTGTTTTGCAAATTGGGTAATTTAAAAATTTTTTTTTTTTTTTGGACAAAAATTATTTTTTTCTTTTTGGGTCATTTTTAAGTTTTATTTTGGCCCTTATTTTTTTTTTTTTTTTTGGGCAAAATTTCATATATAACTTTTTGGGTCATTTTTCATGTTCTTTTGGGCAATTCTTCATTTGGGCGATTTTTCATTTATTTTTTTGGGCCATTAGGACAACGTAATGTTGAATAAACCATGTTTTTTCCATACATTGGGGTTACTTTTGGACTAGTCCTTTATGGGCAACATTTTACATGCGAAATCTTTATATTCCATTTATATTTTATTTAAACAATGTTTTTTGCCGACTAGTGCAACTATTGAAGCAACATTGACGAATTTCGATTTTGGTTTGTAGCTCTATCAAAACGACATACGTTGTTAGTTCTGAGTACACCTAGAAATTAGCTCTGGAAAATTCTATTCTATTTATAAAAACTACTTGCAAAACGTTTTTAAAACTTCATAAGTTAATGTGAGGAACAAAGTCTGTATCAAAAATTTTTTTTTGCTTACACAAATGTTGTTTTTTTTTTATAAAAACCAGTAGACCCCTAGACCCTCACCCTCATCAAGTTGCCCTAAGTTGCTGGCCAGAATGTTCGCATAACTTTTGGTAAACAGCGGTTGATGAATACTTGCAGAGCGTTAATATCATGGGGAGTATGCATTCCAGGATTCGCAGTCATAAAGAAGTGCGAATTAACCAGCCTAAGTTTTGTTCCATCGATATGTGGCGGGATCTCCAAAGATTGTTTAGTTTCCCGAATGATTGCCTGGCTTTATTAATACGGCTGGCGACATCTTCACTAGAGCCTCCGTTTATTGTAATTAAGCTACCCAAGTAGCTTAATGAGTGCACTTCTTCCAATTCATTGCTGCGAATTGACAATTTGCTGTTGCACCTGATGTTGATTTTCATTACTTTCGTTTTGGGGATATTTATACAGAGACCACATTAAGCTGCTTCCGCTTTAACTGATTTTAATTTCGATTCCATATCAGAGAACTTGTGTGATAGGAGACAAACATATGTATATCATCCGCGTAGTCTAGATCTTCTAAACGTTTATTCAGGAACCAAGTGATACTCCTGGGGTCTGTTGTAGCATTTTTCATTATGATTACGATTACGATATTAAATAGCAGAGGGGATCGTGGGGAACGTATTCCTACCTCAACATCTATAGGCTGGCTGATGCTGTTGAAATGTTGTATGCGAGAGCTTGCATTACTATAGAGTGTCTTAAATTTATTATGCTGGGCCGTATACACTTATACGTCAGCGCACTCCGAATAGCGCCATGGTTGAGTGTATTAAAGGCTTTTTCAAAGTCTATGAATACCAGATACAACGGAGAATTCCATTCCACAGACTGCTCAACAATGATTCGAAGGCTGTTAATGTGGTCAACGCATGATTTGTTATTGCGAAATCCCGCCTGTTAGCAGCGAATATAAAATTTTAAGGCAGTAGAGCGCCGTTTGTTTAATATACTTGCAATAACCTTACTGACCATACTAAGCAGAGTTATGCCTTTCCAATTCTTACAGAAAGTTAGGCCATAATTTTTCGGAATCTTAATTATCAAGCCTTCTTTAAGTTCGTCGCAGATCCGTGATCCACATTTCGTTAATTATATCATTAATAGGTTTCGCACTTGTCTGTGGGTCAGCTTAAAGGAGCCAGGAGGCTGTTTTAGATCTTGTATAGCTTCGACAATTTCCGCTATGTAAGGTTAATCTGTGGATATATCTTGTCTCGCACTATGAGATCCGCAGTTACATGGCTTATGCGTGGTCTGTTGAGAGGTCCTTAGCATTTCCGTGTAGTACTCTACCCAGACGTTCATTTGGTTGGGTTTTGATGTGATCATCTCTGGGTTGCGGTTCTTGAGCGTTCTTGCTGTAGGTAGTTTACCATTAGTTAGCTTCCTGGTAATCTTATACAAGTCGCTAGATCTATTTGTTTCAGAAGCAGATTGTGCATCCCTAGCAAGATTTTCGGACCACTGTCGTTTATCTCGTCGAGCACTTCTTTTCACATCGCGGTCAATTTGAGTATATTCGGCTTGCAGTAGCCTTTCATCGCTGTTGTTCTTGCATCGCTCATTTTTGCTTTCACTTGTTTCCTGTTTGTTATTAGGTTCCATGTTGAGTCTGAGATCCATTGTTTTCTTTCGGTTTTTTTTTTGTAGTCAATGTGTTGTTTAGCGGCAGTTAAAAAGCAATTTTTTACTAAAAGGTCCAGTTTTTATTCAATTGATTCTGAAGGGTGTTAAAGTTGGTTTTAGTTGAGTTTATATAATTATCTCGAACGACTGGACTATTCTGTCGAGAGGTGTCAAATCTCCTTTGCACGGAGCTTTTTTTGCTTATAGCAGCAATTTTTATTCTTATTGTTTTAACAGTCTGCTCCCATTTTGTTACGGACGTCTAACAGAGAGGTTCGCTATTTCTTACTTATATCAATATGGTCAATTTGGTTTTGTGTTCTGTGAACAGGTGATACCCAGGTAACTTTGTGGATTGATTTATGTGGGAAAAGTGTTCCTCCAATCAAGAGATTGTTTGTCGCGAACATCTCCGCGAAAAGCTCGCCGTTTGCAGTTATCCTTTCTAAAGCATGCCGTCCTATAATTCTTTCATTGTTTGTGTTATCTGGCTGCGCATTAAAGTCTCCCATAACAAGCATAATGTCACCACGAGTGAATTGGCAACCAAGGTCGTGCGATTTGACACCCACAACAGACACATTATCGAGCCAATACCAACCATTGACAACAGTTTATTAAAAAACGTGATTGAGAATTTTGGCAAATTCAGCCAGTAGGTGAGTCACTTGACCGACATCATTTTTAAATCTTCGGTCAATAACCGGGTACCCGGGTAACTTTTTCAACTTAAAAATGCTCTCAATTCTTCCACAATGAAGATGTGGCGATAAAACTCCAAAACGTCGCTATTTAGGACTTAAATAACATTATAAAAAAAACAAAATATATATACATATATATAGCTAGATCTTTGTTTAAAACCGTTTAACATTCGACAACTACGCGAGTCAATGACCGGGTACCGCGGTACCCCTACAAGTTTTATTTGTTTTTCTTTACAAATTACCACGGTTATTTTGACTTTGATTGAAAAAACACATAAATTTGTTTTTTTTAACAACTTTTTTATTGTTCAAATGTTTTATTAGGGATATCGGCTTGCGTTGACAGCATTTAATAGCAGATCGTGATGAAAAGTGGCGAGTGATTGGAATGTTCCACTTAATCAAGGGTGGTAAAAAAATTATCTATTGTGATGGTGCGCCAACAACCATGGAAAGGATCTCTTAGATCCTTAACCACTCTTTTTTCTTGTCGTATCTCAGGACCCAGAGGTGATTTCTCGGCATATAGTTGGCCATCGGGCGGAGAGGAGTTTTTTGCATCACAAATCCAGAAACTTTAATTCCCAATTTGGCTGGATTCCTATTCGCATTCACTGGATGTTGACATCGTCAAACGTCGCAGTGACCAGAATCTGTCAATGGCCATTGTTACTCGACATAGAGGATAAGATGTGATGGCACATAAATCTTTCGTATAATCGTTACAATTAAAATGTCAGTAAAGGTATACATTTCATTTACTGTTGCATATTTCCAATTATGACGTGGTTTTGTTGGGTTAGTTCCAATATAGACTGCATATGTGGCATCTGCTTTTTTTTTGTCTGACGTACTATTATGTTCACCATATCTACTCTCAAGTTTGAGCTTTTGAAAGCAATTTCATCGATAGTGCAGGCCCACAACGTTGCCGTAGAATATTAAGACTTCTAGTTTTGATGGGATAACAAATTGTGCTTTTGCCACACGGCAAAATATTTACTTCAGCATCACTTTCTTCTGAAGACTCATCGTAAATATCAGCATTAGACAGATTATACTTCCAGTATATTGTGTTTCACCGTCTACTCTTTCAGACAACTGTTCATTATACACGATATCGTCAAAAATAGATCAGTTATATTTAGCTTTATTTCATTTGATAAATGTTTGTATTGGCTTTATGGTAGAAACTTCACTTTACACGACATTCTTACCTAATTTAAAATTAAAATTCTACAAGGAGCTATAAAATGTTCTTCTGAAACTCTCTCAATTATTTCTTTATTTTTCCTACAAGGTTAGTAGCGATACTTCTATAAACCGACCTACATGCATGTAGAAGAGAAACAAGCAAATGCTTAAAGTATTTAAAATCTACAAACATCATAGAAGAACAAAACTTGCTCTGTGTATATTTTAGCGACTTCTTTTGATAGCTACAAATGGCTTTGCGACAGAAGACAAAGTGAAGCCTAGCGATTTAAAACAAAAATCTACATAATTTGATTATTTAATATTTTTTAATTAGGCTTAAGTTCATCAAATTTAATTTTCATTAAATTATTTTTATGAAGAAAGGAATTTTACAACATGAAAATTAATTAAAATTTACTGATAAGTTTTCATTCTTGACCCAATCTGGGCTCGAACCCAGGCGTTTTTACGGACAGGTTACCCTGACATGTTTCGATTGCAACCACTCAATCTCCTCAGAGGGCTTGCCGTTTAACACTCGCAGCCATCGACGACTGCTGACGTCATTAGTCAAACATCAATCCTTAAACCAAATTGTATTTAACCTTTGGTAGATCGAAATTTGCTTTGAATGATTATCTATTTTAATTAATTTTACATGTTCTTCCTTTACTTCTGTTTTTTCGTACTTTTGTCAAGAATTCTTCTTGAAGTTCAAAGTACATATTTTGTCTTTTTTTGTTTTTTAATTTTTTTGTCTTTCTTTTTCTTGCTGACCTTTTCAGCACAACTTGAAGGACAAATGCAAACATAGAGCTCGTGCCTTAGCTTTAACAATACTTAGTATTGTGGTTATTTTGTTGAACTATTTATGGTTTTTAATCCAAATTTTTAATATTTTTTAATTAGGCTTAAGTTCATCAAATTTAATTTTCATTAAATTATTTTTATGAAGAAAGGAATTTTACAACATGAAAATTAATTAAAATTTACTGATAAGTTTTCATTCTTGACTCAATCTGGGCTCGAACCCAGGCGTTTTTACGGACAGGTTACCCTGACATGTTTCGATTGCAACCACTCAATCTCCTCAGAGGGCTTGCCGTTTAACACTCGCAGCCATCGACGACTGCTGACGTCATTAGTCAAACATCAATCCTTAAACCAAATTGTATTTAACCTTTGGTAGATCGAAATTTGCTTTGAATGATTATCTATTTTAATTTATTTTACATGTTCTTCCTTTACTTCTGTTTTTTCGTACTTTTGTCAAGAATTCTTCTTGAAGTTCAAAGTACATATTTTGTCTTTTTTTGTTTTTTTCATTTTTTTGTCTTTCTTTTTCTTGCTGACCTTTTCAGCACAACTTGAAGGACAAATGCAAACATAGAGCTCGTGCCTTAGCTTTAACAATAATTAGTATTGTGGTTATTTTGTTGAACTATTTATGGTTTTTAATCCAAATTTTTAATATTTTTTAATTAGGCTTAAGTTCATCAAATTTAATTTTCATTAAATTATTTTTATGAAGAAAGGAATTTTACAACATGAAAATTAATTAAAATTTACTGATAAGTTTTCATTCTTGACTCAATCTGGGCTCGAACCCAGGCGTTTTTACGGACAGGTTACCCTGACATGTTTCGATTGCAACCACTCAATCTCCTCAGAGGGCTTGCCGTTTAACACTCGCAGCCATCGACGACTGCTGACGTCATTAGTCAAACATCAATCCTTAAACCAAATTGTATTTAACCTTTGGTAGATCGAAATTTGCTTTGAATGATTATCTATTTTAATTTATTTTACATGTTCTTCCTTTACTTCTGTTTTTTCGTACTTTTGTCAAGAATTCTTCTTGAAGTTCAAAGTACATATTTTGTCTTTTTTTGTTTTTTTCATTTTTTTGTCTTTCTTTTTCTTGCTGACCTTTTCAGCACAACTTGAAGGACAAATGCAAACATAGAGCTCGTGCCTTAGCTTTAACAATAATTAGTATTGTGGTTATTTTGTTGAACTATTTATGGTTTTTAATCCAAATTTTTAATATTTTTTAATTAGGCTTAAGTTCATCAAATTTAATTTTCATTAAATTATTTTTATGAAGAAAGGAATTTTACAACATGAAAATTAATTAAAATTTACTGATAATTTTTCATTCTTGACTCAATCTGGGCTCGAACCCAGGCGTTTTTACGGACAGGTTACCCTGACATGTTTCGATTGCAACCACTCAATCTCCTCAGAGGGCTTGCCGTTTAACACTCGCAGCCATCGACGACTGCTGACGTCATTAGTCAAACATCAATCCTTAAACCAAATTGTATTTAACCTTTGATAGATCGAAATTTGCTTTGAATGATTATCTATTTTAATTTATTTTACATGTTCTTCCTTTACTTCTGTTTTTTCGTACTTTTGTCAAGAATTCTTCTTGAAGTTCAAAGTACATATTTTGTCTTTTTTTGTTTTTTCATTTTTTTTTGTTAAAAAATATTAAAAGTTTGGATTAAAAACCATAAATAGTTCAACAAAATAACCGCAATACTAATTAATTTGATTATTTTTATATACGGAAATTTATTATTGGCCTACTTTGCAACAGTATCTATATGTGATTGGACTAAAAACAATATTTTCTAATATAAAAGTGCAAAAATCTGCAAAGGGGTACCGGGGTACCCGGTTATTGACTATTGTATATTTTGTTGGTAATTGACCTATGGTTAACCGGAACCTATTTGTAATAACCTGAAAAAAAAAGTTTTTATATCTCAAAAAAATTTTTTTTTAATAAAATTAAAATTATACTTTAGTTTTGGACACCCTATATAAGTATTTTCAAGTTGACATAACATATACCTACGCATTTCAATTCTTGTCTCCTGAGTAACTCGGAAAAATAAAAACTACAGTTTTGGAATCTATTCTCATAAAGCTTTCATATAATGTCTAAAAACCCTTATTAAGGACTATCCTTAATGCTCCTGAACGTACATTCGTCATAAAAAATTAACTTTTTTCCACTTAATTAAAAAAAGTTTTAAACATTTAAATTTTAAAAATCTACCATATTTAGCGGAGTTTGGAATGTTGTTCACGGAGGTGTGGACATCAGTCCTTTATTATATTTTTTTTAATGTTAAATCATGTGCATACACTATAGTGATTTAAATAACTTGCTAAATTTTAATTTTTAAATTATGTACTACTTACTACAAAATATTCCTTCAATCTTGAATCTATTTTTATTTATTTAAAAAATTAACAATTTGATCACACTTCAACAAAACCACAATCACTTAATGCAAATCTATTCTCTCACGTCCGTCAAAATTCAAAATAAAATAAATGTTGGAAAAACTAAAAATAATATTTGCATTTTGTTTAATACATACTACCATGCATATTTGTTGTTTTGTCTCTTTCTCTGTCTGTCGCCAGTGTATTTGTAATATTTGCTTTGAAAGAACTGCCTTTCGCGTTTAAATACATAGAAGAGAATATAAATAAAAACATTCATAACTGACAATTGTCATATGAAATTTTAAAAATATTTATTAACAACCTGATGTGACAGTTTGTTTAAACAATCAACGACATTTGCTACGCATGCTAGACGCGAAATAGGGTGTCCATTCGTACGTAATCGCTCATTAGGTTTAAATTCAAAAGAAAAATATTTTGTCAAAATCAAGACCTATTACATCTTTTCTTTTTGCAATAGCTTCTCTAGTTTCCAAGATAATCACAATTTTGTAAAAAAAATTAGCTTTAGATAAATATAATGGAACTCATTTTAAATTTTCGTTAAACTTGATTTCTTGATATGAATCAGAGAATGGCAAAAGATGCTTAAAAAAGTTATACGTTAGTACTTTTTAAATTTTATTTTGTATACTCCCTATATTTTTAATTATGAATCGATTCTCACCTTTTTCGAAAGGCTTCGTCCTTATGACAATTAAAACGTATGTATGCACCAATTTTCATCAAATTTTGTGAGCTGTACTTTCCCTGCAAATAATATAAGACTACTTGATACATTTTGATCAAATGGACCACTCCCTGGACTGGTCCAATGTAATGCAAGCATGGACCATGCCATTGTTAAAAGAGTTTGTAGTGAAACGACGTGTCTTCGTTTTTAACGACATTTTTTTGTTTTTAAACGATTTCAAAGCGAATCCTCTGAAGTATAGCATGGGGTAGTATTAAGAATACTCCCTTGTAATGCAAAGGTGGGTTATATTGTCCTGCCCTAGGACATCGTAATGTTAAATAGACCATGTTTTTTCCATACATTGGGGTTACCTTTGGACTAGTCCTAGTCCCTTATGGGCTACATTTTACATGCGTGTATGGACTAGTCGCATTATTTGCAGGGTGGCGCATAAGGTATCATGAACAGACAACCAGCCTGACGGACATCGTTAGCCCAACAAAGAAAAGTGATTTTGAGCCGAACTGTATACTAAGAGGTGATTCTAGGAGCAATAATGTTTTGTGTTACACACATCAGCACATATGCATTATAGCCTCTCCACTTTTGTTGTGTGTGTATAATAATAATGAAACTTGGTACATACGTTCTAATTGCCATAGTGGCGAAGCCTAGGAATATGGTGAGAATCGGTCAATATCGTTATCCAAGGACGCAAAACAATTTCTTGTTAAAAAATAACTTTAATAAAAATAAAAAACATACAGGATTATTCATTTTGTGGTTAGATATGTATCTTTTATATGAAGTGGTTAGTGAAAGGCTTGCCATTTACGAATAGGGATGGTTTAACAACCGAAGAACGCGTAATATTTAACACTTACTACAAGAGTGGTGGTCCAAACGTTGCCTCTTTTTGAGCATTACGGTGTGATTATGGTCGTCATAATCGATCTTTTGTGCAAGGAATTGGCAAGATTAAAAATAAATTTGATGCAGTCAGGCCTGTGCGTCATCACAATGTGCGTTATGCCGAAAATATCGGAAGAACCGTTACCGTCTATTCAGAGCGCTTTGCCCTTTTTTGGCCTGCAATTTAGGATTATGAATTTTAATATATCGTCATCTGAAATTCAAACGGACGTTACAAGACAAAAATTCGAAATTGAGTTTTTATTGATTTTTTTCCGTTTTATTAAACTAAATGTTCACGCAAATTTTTTGATCCCTGCGATGAAAAATGGCCAAGAACACCTTGTTATTGATTTTGCACAGTTTTTTGCTTCTATTGTAAAAAATAAAAATAAAGTTACGGCTGTTTGCATTTAAGGTGACGATATTTGGTTTCAACAAGACGGTGCCACGAGCCACACAAAACGACCGATGTTGGCTTTATTGCATGTAAAGTTTCTAAAACCTGCAATTAGGCTTTTTTTGTTATACCGCCCGAAATGTCCTAAAAAAATGGTTGAAATCTACCTCAAAAGGATCGACTGCTGCATCCAATTCTAGAGGCGGTCATTTAAATGACATTGTATTTCGTAAGCAAGGTCCAACCATTATAATAAAATAAAAGTTTAATCGAAATCATGGCTTTATGTGTGTTTTAATTAACGTTTGAAACCGAAAAATTGCTATTAAAGCACATTTTTGCTCGTTTTAAAAAAGATATATTAACGTACAAAAAACCCTTCTTAACCCGTTTTTAATATGTCTTCACGCATTTATTGTCCCAAGATTTGACATAACGGTAAACACGAGTACTTATCAGTTGTACCCAGTGTTGCCAATATAGAACTTTTCATGCTAGATCTAGCATTTTTCAAAGTCATTTGGCATGAAAAAAAACTGATTTAGCATGTGGGTAACTCCAATTTGTTGCACGTGACAGTCGTTCTCTTAACCCTTAAATTATAGCACTAAGAAAGCACTGTAATCTATGCTAAAGTTTATGGAGGGCGCTATTCTAGGTCAAAGATAATGGCAAAAGAAGTAGCGGTTCGAACGTAAAAAATAGAAGTAGCTTTTAACTTTTAAAGTTTCCGGAAAGTAGTCGATAATGAAATACTAAGAATTTCTTTCTTTTATTTCAAGGGTTACCCCTTATGTTTAAATGTATAATCTTATGATTCTGTTTTTCGTTTATACTCATATTGCTTGTTCTGACACACCTAATTGTACTTTGAAACTACACTCTATTAACATTATTTGAGATATTTTATCAAAAAGAATAAATCTAGCAAGGCCGTAGTTAATTCTAGCAAAACCGTGGTTAACCGTATTATCAATTATTTAGCAGCTTTTAGCGACTAAACTTGCCCTTTCTTTTTTATTATTACACCCTGCCACAATTTTTCAATTATTTTTGCACACATGAATAAATTTAAACTTAATTCTTATATTATCACACAAAGTGTTTTGTTTTTTATTATCACATCCGATATTCAACGTTTTAAAAAGACTATAAAGTTAATAAAATATGGATACCGAGGAAACTTTAAAATCTCTTTATATGACTTAAACTCTTTGTATAGTTAGATGTTCTAAAAGAAAGTATGATTTTATTATGTTCGTTATACTTTACAATTGTAGAGAACATATGAGGAGCCGCAGAACAAAACGTACTTTTTTGCTCTTTTAAAATTTTTGGAAAATTGAGGTTTATTTGCCTACTCCTGCCTGAAGGTGGAAATGGTAACAAGCTTTTTTACTTGTACAAAATTAATGAATTAAACTGTCATAAGTCATCACATTAAATGTTAAGGATTTTTGACACAAACCACTTTTATTTCGGAAATATTACGTTTTGTTAAAAATAAAAAAAGAAAAGTCCATGGATTACATTGTATGGATAAAATTGTAAAAATCTAGTTGACGAAAGTTAAAAAAAGCTTCTTGAATAGATAATTTTGGCAACATTTTAAATTTTTCGCATATTAAAAACTAATGTCAGTCAGTTTTCTAATCTCTTTTTCATTATCTCGTAAAATGAATTAGCTCTAAGCTTATGAATTCATAAACCTGTCATAAGTTATATACGCAAAGAAAAAACATGGTTGTGGTAAACATATTCTAAGAGCAACATATTATGATAAGAATTATGATTGTAGCCACCATATTAAGATTATTATTAAATCATATTATGACTAAATATACTCGTACTATTACATCATAATATTTTTCCCTTAATCATATTACTATTCTGTTAATCATACTAAGTTAAGAAGTAATCAAATTATTGTCATGTTAATCATAATAAGCTAAGAAATTAATCATATTATTGTCATGTTTATCATAATAAGCTAAGAAGTAATCATATTATCATCATGTTAATCATAATAAATTTAGAAGCAATCATATTATGATACAGCACCTTTCAAGCAGTCATAAAAATACAAAATAAATTTAAATATTTTTGAATCGATTTTTTATTTTGTGGCTTTTTAAAATTTTTCTTAATGTTAATCAAATAGAAATAGAGTCCAATATAAGGCTTGCAAAAGAGCAAATGAAAAATCTGTGCTTTTCATGGGCAACCGCGTGTGTCCATTTTTTTGATTTTAAGATGTTGATGCCATATTGCCTAATTTTGAACACTCTACATTTTTTTGAAAAAAGATGAATCAATTCCGATTTTTTAGCCCATAGTTTGATCTCGAATGGTTTTTCGGCTTTCCTGAATAATTTGTTTTAAGACATACGCGATTGCCCATGAAAACCACAGAAATATCGTAGCACTGTTATAAAATATAACGAAATCTCTGTGTGTTTTGTTGTTGGATTTTACAAAAAAACTATGATATTTTTCATTTGCACTATTACATCACTAATACTTGAATGAACACCGCTAATATTTTAATTTTTTAATTTCTTTAGACTTATTTTTTTATGGAATTTTATCTTTTAATTGTTTAACCGCTCACAAATAAAAAAAACGACACAACTGCTTCAAAATTATTTTGCAAATGGCGCTAACATAATATGATTAGAGTAATAATAGTTTGATTGCATCTTTAACATAATATGATAAATGTGTAGAAAGTTATCATGTTATGGCTATTAAATATCATGATATGGCTGTGAGAAATATAATATGTTTAGACAGTTATCATAATTAAGTTGTTAGAAAAATAATTATTTTTCGGTCAACAATACTCAAATTCATAATTGCGATAAACATTGATATGTTTACAGTAACTATAATATTGTTGATATTAAATAAAAATAACAATTATTTGTGTAGGACAACAATATATAGTTACATTAAACATAGTGTTGTTGCCGTAACCATGCCCAACCATATTTTTTTCTCTGCGTGTACTTTTCTGAGGCTCATTCTTAGTTTTAATTTTATTTTGTGTGAAATGACTCATAGTGCAGACGCCTGATGTCGGTGATGAAAATCCGATATTGAAATTGTTTGAAAAAATTGACGAAATAAAGTTTGACTTACTTTTAAATTGGCATCAGCAAACCGATTGCACGTCAAACATATTTTGGCAATGTAACAAAGCGTTAACAACTGATTAAATATCAAATTGCATTATATAACGCGTGTACTTCAATATAAGTGTTATTGCAATGTCATATCAAATATTGTTTTCATATTAAGAAAACCATATCATGATGTGAACTGTCAAAATCATACACATACATTTTATACATACATATGAGGCTGTCAGAGCAAAAGTGGTGTAAACCTCAATTTTTAATACCCTGACTTATCTACGCCAAATTGATTCAAACTGCGAAAATAAAATAAGAAACTAGTTTATCTCTTGTTTTACCAATCACTAATAGAAAGAAATACAAAAGAAGCCATAAGCCACACTAATCTTTATACATGTGTATATAAAACAGGTTGTGTGTATGTATGTATGGACTCCAAAACGGCTGGGCCGATTTTGATAAAATTTTCAGGGAATCTTCAGAATATTCAAGCGGGTGACACTGTGAAGTCTGATTTTTGATTTTCGGCCTGCGGGCGGAGGGGCATAGCAAAATCCAATTTTGATTAAAAGCTCAATTTAAATCGTGTGGTAATCAGTGATGCCAACTTTTTGAGAGCAAAAAGCACTTTCAAATTTAAAAAAAGCACTATTTGGAACAAAAAAAAGCGTTAAAAAGCACTAAGCCATTTTTACAATTTAATTAAACACAAAACAATTTGCATTCGGCTGTGCCGAATATTATATACCTCCAAAATATAAAAAAAGGCGTCGGCGTTGATGGGGACCATTTTCATTTTAGATTAAATAATAAAATAAATATATTTATATTTGTATATAAATATTTTTACATGTATTATTATTTTTATCTTCAATAAAAATAATATCATCCAAATCATTTAGAGTTTAAATTGGCCATAAAACAGTTTTAAAGTAATACAGTGCGAGCTCGATTTTGGTAACTCGAAAAATATGGCCTGTTGCATTAAACTTAATGGCAGCCCATATTTGATAAAAAAAACTTATAATTTATCGTTTAAATAAATCTAAATTAAAATCGTGCAAAGTTTAATAAGAGCTACGGCTCTTTTTTTGTTGTTGAAGTCTTTGCGTTTTTTTGTACGGTTTCCGACTGCATTTTTTTTTAACAATTCTTAATATTTTTCAATTCATATTCTCTTTTTGAAACAGTGTCTACATCTTTAACAAAATGTTTACCGAAATAAATCTTTTTTATTACGATTACTAAATATGTTGTCAACGCTAAAATGTGCAACGTTTCGTAAAATATCCAAATTGCTAGGAAGCCTAGCTCTAACCTCGTAAATAAAGTTTTTGGTAAAACGAATGTAACTTTCATTTATCACTTTTTTATCATTTGAAATCTTAAAATCTTTACAAGCCTTCTGAAAATTTTACCGCAAATAGCAAAGTTCAACTAAATCATCCTCTATATAATCGTATTTTTTAAAAATGGTAGAAAAAAAAAAATAAAAATTGTAAAAAGCACTAAAGGCACTAACGAAAAATTTAAAAAGCACCAAGTTAGTGCTTTTTTTTAGTTTGGCACTATGAATAAAATTTTGGTGTTTTGAGGTATCAAAAAGCACCATAAATAGTGCCAAAAGCACTAAGTTGGCATCACTGGTGGTAATACAACACTAATGTTTGCTTGGGGTCAGCAACGCGGACAGGGTCAGCTAGTATGAAATTAATGTAATGTGGCTTACACCACTTTTGAGCTGACGGCCTCATATATAAATCGGCAAAGGCAAATCATTTAAGAACACTGTGCTAATCTGTTTGTCAACCGATTTGAACAAACCATTAAAACCAAACCATTTGAAAGGTATTTACTTACAGACGTGCATTAAAATCTAAGTGGGTAAAAACCGAAACCTCATATCTCCAAAACTAGAGGAGATAAACCAAATTAATACTAATCGTTGTTCTTTAGCCAAGTTATCGGTCAGGTGTCTGGTACATTTTTGAAATTCGATCCTTTAAGAGAGTAAACGATTATTATT
The DNA here is from genome assembly GCA_930367215.1 of Pollenia angustigena. Lineage (NCBI taxonomy): Eukaryota > Metazoa > Arthropoda > Insecta > Diptera > Polleniidae > Pollenia > Pollenia angustigena. The sequence continues at coordinate 207,613,257 of OV884056.1, read as the reverse complement.
TTGTAACTTCTTTGTCAACCCATATCTTTGAAACCAAATTATACCAAATTCGTAACTGATCTAAAAAATACATATATAAATTTGGTACTTTTTTCAAAATTCCAACGTTTAAGGGATGAAAATCGTAGCTATTTTTGGTACTTATTTTTACAACATATTTTCCTCCATTCATTGATATAAACATATTAAATTATGTGCTCCCACTACAATATTGAAATTTTTGATACTTCAATGGGAAGAAAAAGTATCAAAAGTGGAAATACGGGAAATTAAATTTCTTTCTTTAAATTTTCCTTGCTGCATGTGGTAGTTTTTGAATTTTCTATAATATTGAACTTACAACTCGCACTTTTTTAATACATATAAAACAATAATATTAGCCATTTGATAAAATATACAAAAAAAAAAAAAACACATCATTCTTATATGTCCATATAAATATGGATTTATCTATGTTTATAAACGTCATTAAAATCGGTTTGAAAGTTTGTGAGAGGCAGAAATCGCCCCCTACCTCCCCTTGTGGTCCTATTTTTGAAAAACTGTATAGCTTTGTGTCCATAAAGATATGGTTCCATCTATGTTTTAAATTTCATTCAAATCGGTTTGATAGTTTCTGAGAGAAAGAAATTTCCCCCTATCTACCCTCGTGGCCATACGATTTGGCCCATTTTCAATAGGCTTGGCAACAACAAATCGATTGCATCTTAAAGAGAATTTAATGATTCGGAAAGATAATTGGTCGACATCGTTTATAGACTTTCGACAAAAAACAAGAAATTTATTAAAAGAAAAAAAAAAAATAGCGTTCATGTAGGTTTCAAATCTGTTTAAGTTTACTTTAATTGTATCATAATTAATACATGCGTCCTTCATACGCATGTATCAATTATGATACGAAAAAATGGCAAAAATTTTCTTAGAACCAATTTTATTGGTTAAAAAAATACGCTTGCTTCACTTTTTCTAGAAGTTTCCAAACAAAATTTTATAAAAAAAAACAAAAAACCCAATTTGTCAGAAATGGTGAAAAAGTTCGTTTTGTTCTACGGCTCCTCATATGTTTTTTATTTTTTAAATTAGCATGTTTTAGCATAAATATTGCCATGATTGCTTTAAAAACATTTAAAGGACTACAATTTTATTTCTGTTCAGATATTTTAAAGTAAATAATTAGGATTCAATTTTAAAGATACTTGGCTATCATTTGATTTTTATTTTATTTTAATAGAAGGCATTCACTCCACTGGCTTTTAAAATTTTAATTTCTTTTTTCTCGGAAGTGTTAGGAAACCTGTGAGCGTCCCATTTTTTTTTTTAAACTTAAGATAAAACTGTTTAATTTGATTGCCATTATAACCAACACTCGTCGATTCTTAAAATGAACATTTCTAAGTGGCGTTAAAGTATTTTTTTATAAATGAGTGTTGCTTTTGAACTGTGTTTATTTAATGTCAAAACTGTTTTTATATCGGCTTAGTGGCCAACATCAGCATGCATTTCTGGCGGGAATTCTTTTGTTGGACTGCAAGAGTCTGAGGCTTGTTAACATACATTCGCGACATAAAGAAACCACACAAAACTAGAACTAGTCTAGAACGGTTTAATCGGGTGAGCTTGACGTAAGTACAAATCACCAAAACTAGAGATATGACTATTCGGAAAATCAGCTCTTGTTTAAAGGTCGTGTAGTATGCCCCGTTGCTCCGTCCTGTATAAACTACATGTTCTCCAGTAGCAATTTGTTCTAGTTCAGATAGGACACAATCGTTCAGAGTAGTCGTTTGGTGCGCGACGTGTTCGAAAAAATAAGACTCGCTGACGATTCAGCTGGTGTAACAGCTCTTCGTGTTTTATACGTATATTTCTGGTGCCCCAGAAGTGATTAATTTTGCGTTCTTGAATAATCTAGCGCTTTATTTCTTATTGCCGTGTATTTTGTATTTGTTAACTCCACAAATGTCAAAACAGAACTGACATATTTACCACAATTTGCAAAAATTATAGCATATTCGCTTCGAAAAATCATAACAGTTCAGAAGTAACGTTTTGTGTTGTAAGCCACAAACTACAATTTGACGTTTAACTATTTAATTACAATTTGAATTTAGCTTGATTTAGCATCTCGTGCCCCCCCCCGTTTCATAACACATTTCTATGCGGCATATCGTCAGCTCATTATTGGTTTGGCGCATATCATGGTAAAATTCAAGTGACGCATCAAAAAAACTCTTTGTTTATATAATAGAAATAAATATATTAACAATATCTGGTTTACAAATTATATTCGTTAAAAGTTAACCAATTGAAATTCATCATTTAATTCATTCGCAGTGTATGAACGTTTTCATTTCATGCAATCATGTCAGCCCAGCCAACCCTCCAAACAAATCAATTTGATTATTTAAATTTTTTTTGGAAGTTTACATAAAAACTCCATTAACGTATTTAATATTTAAATTTCTTTGCAAGCCCCTAACCATACCCTTTGCTGTTTATATACGCCTCCTGCATAGTCTCGGAAAAACTCAGGAAATTCAAATAACAATAGTGTTGGTAACCAACATCCCCTTGATGTCTGTAAATATTATTTACTTCCGTCTGTGTAATGGATATTTTTGGTTTCAGAAAAATACCAACTCTTTGTACTGAAATATTTTTATAATACTTTCGTTGTCTGTGTCTCAAGCTAAAATCTCACAAACGGTTTAAAAATAAAGTAAATTTATAATAAAAAAGAAACACTACCGAATAGTCAGTAACTTTAAATGACAACTGCATCCTTATAAAAAAAAAAAAGAAAAGCCATAATCAACCAAAGAAAAAAGAATGTATTTTATGTTCATGGTCCAGCCAAAAATAAAAAAAGATAAATGTGTATTATAATTTTAACAACAACTGAGAGCAGAGAAAACTACTAACACAAGGCAGAAATGGTGGGGAATTAAAACTTTTGATATTTAATTTAGTGCTGATTCACATGCTTCAGGTTTGAGTTGTCAAGTCTTAAGATTTTTGGAGAAAATGGAAAAGAGAGTAACATTTTATTCCTTTCTCTTCTAAGAACTCAAGACATGATGACTTAAACCGTGTGAAATGCGTGTGAACCAGCATTTGGAACAGCATACACTGAAAAGAAAAATTAATTCATCCGTTTTTAAATCAAGCCGAAGTGCTTTAATTCATCCATACTTAGAATTTCTAATTTGGGTTAATCTCGAATTCGTACTTAAAACCCACTCCACAGAACCAGCGGGAGAGAGAGAGAGAGAAAGAGGGAGTGAGAGAGAGCATATTACTGTTAACTTACCCGTGATCAGGGCTGCCAGATTTGACGATTTATCGTCATTTTGACGATTTTTTGTTCCGAAATTAGCAAAGTGCCGATTTGCTGATTTTTGTCAAAAAAGTGACGATTTTTTCAGTCTCCAAAGTCTGAATAAAACATAAAATTTTCTGACAATTTCGTTCTTTAATCTTGGAATGTTTAACAGCCGTACCTTAATAAGGGCGGAAGGCGGAACGTTATGTTTCGCTTAGCTTTTACGTAATAGCTTTCTTGTTTAATGCAGACCATACACAATTCAATTCAATTGTCAACTGAGTCGGTTGTTGTCCAAATCAAAGCGTGTATGGCCTTGTCAGTTGATTAGTTTGACGGTTGTCGAGTTGGTTGAAGAAAAATCAAAAGATTTTGATTTTTTCAAGTTGACTACTAAGTCTTCCAATTCGATTGTACTGTGTGTGCTAAAGTCTCTTGATCAGCTGTCAAAATTAATTTTTGTAGTTACACAGAAAAAATTATTTTTCCAATTCAAACAAAAAATTTGTAGAATCAAACAATTTTTTGTCTGAAATCGGTCCTATAAACAAATTCGCATATTCAAACAATTTATTTGCATTTTGTTTATTGAAAAAAAACACTGATTTTTTCAAACAAATAATTTAACTGAATTAAACAAAAATTTTACTGAAATTCATATACTAAATTTCCAAATCCAAAAAAAAAAGGTTTTTGCACAAGCAATGATGCGCACACAATCAGGCACTGTATGGTAGAGAGAGAGCAGAGCGGATGGTTTTGACTCAAAACTTTTGAGACACATTTTTTTGTTGGAATAATTTTTGAGCGAAGTCTTTTTTTTATACACACAATGTTTTTTGTCATCACTCACTGTTGCTGTATCCTTTCCTTTGCTAATGAAGAAGAAATGTAACCCAAAAACGGCGACAGACCGACTCGATATGTTTTTCGTCATCATTATGTTTTTGTATTTGATGTATTTAAGCAAACAGTTTGAAAAATTGAATACGAGATTTTGGTTTTTTTTTAACCAACCAAAAATTTATTTTGTTTCTTATAATGTTGTTGTTGTTTCTGTTGTTTAATAAGAGTGAAACGTTTTATTACCTGCTATTTTTTGTTTTTTTTTTTACTTCAAACCTCTTCATCTTTCTTACTGTTGTACTCTTTTAAAGTGTCCAAAAATAGACTGTATGTGTTTTTTGTTGTAGTTCTTATATTTCACATTAGGAAGTGTTGCTTACGATCAAATAAAAAAATGCAAAAAGACGACAGCATTTAAAAGCGTTAAATATTTCATACAAAATTATGAAAACTTGAAACCAATAACGCGTGTATTATATTTTTGAATGGTTGTCAACATTTTTGTTGGTTAAATAAAAATCAAACAAAAATTTTAATTGAATCAGTAAAAAAATTTGTAGAAGTTAAAAAAATTTTCAAACAAGCGTTTGTTTGAAAATAATTCGGCAATAATTTTTTCTGTGTAAGTATTTTAAAAATTGTCTTTTATTTCATTAAATTTTAAAATAAATTTAAAATCTTTCAATTCAGTTGATGAAGTTGTCAACTGAGTTGAAAGACTCAGTAGACAACTGAATTAAACCGTGTATGGGGCGCATAATAAAACCCCCAAATTATAAATAAAAATAGAGATAAAAACGCTAGATTGACCAAGAAATAGCTTAATTGCCATTATTAATTAACAACAGCGGCAAACTTCACTACTAAACGAGCTGTCAAAATCGGGTCTTCCAATTGCAAAGCGTTCAAGCCGCTCTATTCAAAAACTAGAAAACTCGTGCAAGTCTTAAGAAAATCTATTGACTATTTTCAGAAGAACAATGTTACGCCTTGTTTATCTTTCGTCAAACCATCATCGAATGATCCTTTTACGGCTCTCTGTATAAATCATATTTTCAACAATTATACACTGAAAGAATTTTCTTCGCAATACCAATGAATTTTGACACTAATCCGATGAAAAATTGTATTAAAAAGGAACCTATGCAGCGCTTCGTTGGATCAATGAAACCTGTTTCATTAAAAGGATTTAATGAAGCATTACATTAGATCTATGAGTATTATTCATTGGATGAATACTTTCAATAAAGTAAAAAAAAAATTTTTTAATTTTTTTTTTTTTTTTAATTATTTTTTTATTTTTTCTTATTTTATTTTACTTTATTTAATTTTTTTATTTTTTTTCTGTCTCGGGCGGGAATCGATCGCGTAACCTCGGTGCTGATAGACTAGCTCACTATCAGCTAGTCTACCGGGGCAGTGTAATTTTTGTATAAAAAAACTATGTTTTCTACTCAATTAAGAGCGTAAATATGAGATTAAATTGTCCATTATAACAATAACAACGTTGATTGAAAGTGGATTGAAAGTTTTTGTTTCATTACTATAATGACATTTTTATTGTCATAATGAAAATTTAAATTATGAAGGCAATTATTGAAATATGTTGCTTTTATAAAAAAATTTTTTGATTTCATAAATTTAATGGCATACATGTAACATTAGATGTATGAAATTATTAAATCTTACATTTTTTAATTAACAATTAAACATTTTTTTAAGGAAACTATAATTTTGTATTAATTTATGAATATAGTTATGTTTGTATATTGTTTTTTTTATGTTCCCAATTAAAATTTTTTGTTTAACTTGGACAAACTTAAGTTTTCATATATCCAATGAAAATTTTTAACGTAATTACGAAATCCAATGAATAACTATGAAATTCCATTTAGACAATGAAAATTTTCATTTACCCAAGGAAAATTTTTTTATGAAAATGATTCATTAAATATATGAAGCATTTTTCTTTCAGTGAACGGCAAGCTTTTTTAACGAATTGTAAGAGAATATCTAAATGAGTCTCATACGATTCTCGACATGAAAGTCTCGCTAGATTGCACTTTATGTAAAATTGCCCGCTGAATCAGACTTGTCAAAAGTAGAACAGTTTTTGAGATATTCCAAAATAACCGTTATTTGTGTTTTTAAAAAAAGATGATGCAAATATCTTCAAAAGTTTATGTATTTCTTTCTTTTTCGTGAAAGGCTATACAATTTCTAAAATAACCATGGGTCGTTTGTGAAGATGAGTCAATAAATTGCAGAGTTATAGTGGACAAAATTTCAAACTTCATTATAAATTTGATGATTTTTGGCAATTTTGCTCTTTTTTACATATTCGGATTCAGCGGACAATTTTACATCAAGATAAGGTGTCTGATTCATTTGGTCACGACTTTGCTGGAAATTTGTGACGCACTGTTATCTTTGCCCACCTCTCGAACGATTAAAGAAGCGTCTTTCGTTGTGCTATGAAAGAATCTCACTCGTGGTACAGTTTTTCCCTTGTGAGAAATCTTCTACGATTAAAAAATGCGGTCATCGACTATCAAAGATTGAAAATGCTAGCTAGGTATGAAGTAATTATGTTTTTGTTTAAATGTTTTTTTTTTTTATAAAAATCGAACAAAAATTGTTTAAAAACAACTAAATTTTAATAACCGTCAACAATACAGTTCAGTGTATTTATCAAATATGAAAAATTGGGAATTTAGCACGTCATACGGAAATCGTATTAATGACTAAATTTTAAGTTGTCCGATTTTTTGACGAGTTTTCGAAACGATAAAGACGATTTTTTTATTTTTTCTCAGGAAACTGAGGATTTTCTCATAAATTTATCTGGCAGCCCTGCCCATGATTAAATTTGGTCTAAACTTATTTGAATGCAATATAAATCCGTTTACAGAATTTTATTGGAATCGATCCATACAAATACTTCTCCGGAAAATAGCTTTAGTGCCATAACTTCCTTATAAATGTTAATTCTGTCAAAAAAATGACGACAATAACTTGTATGATAACAACTATGTCATGACATGACGTTGGGCTGGTAGGTCCAAATTCAACTCAATTCAATTTTTTTCTTCGATGTCGTCTTGTTCTAGTATCTGAAGTTAAACAGAATAATTAACGTGTGGTTTTCACAATACGAACAAGTCTTTGAAGCTGTAAATTAATATGAGAATAACTAAAAAACTGAGCGATTTTCATATAATGTTTATAATATATTTGTTTGACCAATGTACACGCGGAGTAAATTATAAACAATATGTACATATGGGCAAATAACAGAAACAGTCCACCAACCAAAAATTTTTCACATGAATTTTTTTTATTGGAATATAAGACTAGATGTATAATTTTATTTTTATATTAAAAAGTATGTATTTCAATGATTATTAATGCAATAATTTTTACCAAATCCTACCCCACTGCTGATTTCTTAATGTTATACGTGAATTTAGCATTATTTTAAGTGATTTTTGTGCTTAAAATAGCACTTACAGCAGACTTATCAATATATAAATTTCGTTAAAAAAAGTTGATATTCATAAGTTAAGAAATTAGTTTAAGAAATACAATTCATAAAAATATAATTTGTTTTGTTAAAATAATTAAAATAAAATAATGAAATACTACTAGAAAAACTGTAGCGTGCGTCAGAAAGGGTTCACGGCTTTTGTCAAAAAATTAAAAAATTTTTTGGCTGCGAATAAGTGCGTTTATAATTCTCTTATAGTCACCTTTCTTTTAGGAATTAGATTTTGTATACGTTATCATGCCAAATTCGCTAAAAATTATTAAAACGCACTTCAACCTTTGAAGTTACTTCCTCTTTTTGTAGCGTGCGTCACAAAACTTTGTGATCAATTATTCCGCAACAAATACTTGCTAAGAGATTATGATAATGGCATACATATTAATGTCACTAAATACTTTATATAAGTTGAAGCTATCTTTTTTGAAAGACCAATATTTCAATCAGAAAACTCGTGCGAATGTAGCGTTCGTCACGCAGGATTTGCCCATATGTATGGTTGAGATCCCTAGAGGAAAGTGAACTGACACCAAAGTAGTCCCGTGATAGAACTTTGGTGGTAGAGACCGGTTCTAGTTTTAACACTTTCTATGAATAAGACCTATCACTTTTACATGGGGTTGTCATTGGAGGGGGTCAATTGACACCATTTCACCAGTCACAAATCTATTCTCAATGGAAGTGTTTAGTGACAGTTACTTAAATGTAGTATTATTTCAATACGATGTAGTATTATTTCAACAAAACAAGTCCTAGAATTAAATTCAAATGCCAAATTTTAGAAAGTCCCAAAAAAAATTTATCACCCCAGCGGTGAAGACTGTACTGTAATTCATTACTTTTTCTACCTTTTTGTTCTTCATAAACCATTTACATGATTGGTTCTCCTTTCACTGGTCATGTGTTTTTTCTTTTTGTACCTGTTCTATTTTCACAACTCCCACACTGAAAGAAAAATGCTTCATATATTTAATGAATCATTTTCATAAAAAAATTTTCCTTGGGTAAATGAAAATTTTCATTGTTTAAATGGAATTTCATAGTTATAATGAAGTATTTTCGTTAAAATCGCTTCATTGGATTTCGTATTTACGTTAAAAATTTTCTTTGGATATATGAAAACTTAAGTTTGTACAAGTTAAACAAAACATTTTAATTGGGAACATAAAACAACAATATACAAACATAACTATATTCATAAATTAATACAAAATTATAGTTTCCTTAAAAAAATGTTTAATTGTTAATTGAAAAATGTAAGATTTAATAATTTTATACATCTAATGTTAGATCTATGCCATTAATTTTATGAATTAAAAATTTTTTTTTATAAAAGCAACATATTTCAATAATTGCCTTCATAAATTTAAATATTCATTATGACAATAAAAATGTCATTAAAGTAATGAAACAAAAACTTTCAATCCACTTTCAATCAACGTTGGTATTGTTATAATGGATTTAATCTCATATTTACGTTCTTAATTGAGTAGAAAACATAGTTTTTTTATACAAAAATTACACTGCCCCGGTAGACTAGCTGGTAGTGAGCTAGTATATCAGCACCGAGGTTGCGCGATCGAATCCCGCCAGAGACAGAAAAAAAATAAAAAATAAAATAAAGTAAAATAAGATAAGAAAAAATAAAAAAATAAAAAATAATTAAAAAAAATAAAAAAAAAAATTTTTTTTACTTTATTGAAAGTATTCATCCAATGAATAATATTCATAGATCTAATGTTAAAAGGATTTAATGAAACAGGTTTCATTGATCCAACGAAGCGCTGCATAGGTTCCTTTTTAATGCAATTTTTCATGGGATTAATGTCAAAATTCATTGGTATTGCGAAGAAAATTCTTTCAGTGCAGGACCAGTCTGTTGGACCGATTGACACGAATTTCCCGCAGGCATATTACCCAGCTTGCATAGAATGTTTGTTAGACGATTGTGTTTAATATTCAACTCCTAAAAGAATCTTATGATGATAATCTAACGAGTAACAACAATAAAACCATCTAAATTTTGTATTTATAAGTTTTTTATACAATTTCTGACATGCTTGCTTTAAATCTTCGCATGATCCTTTTGCGATTCTTCTTCTGAGTCATATAATAATTACTGTGCTACCGAAATAAATGAAAATTCTCTTTTTAATACAATTTCAATTAAACAACGACGTAAGGATCTGCCAAATAAGATTTTCCAACAGGATGGCGTTGATCTTAAGGTTTGTTTCGTATAAATTTTATGAAAATTAAAAGTTTGGTCATGAAAAAGACGATTCTTGATGTGCTTTCTGAAGGACTCATTAGATAATCTTTACACAAATCTTAAACGAATCCTTCTACGATTAATATAAGCATATTTTGCTGTGTTGTAGAAGTATCTCACAGAGGAATCAGCTTGTGTAACAATTTTTCCCGTGCAAAGAATCTTCTACGATTAAAAAGTGCGCTAGTCGACGATCAAAAACGCTCTTCATAAGATTCCCAGTAGATTCTTACACGATTGAAAATGCTAGCTGGGTTCATACATATGTATTTATAAGAAAAATAATACATACATACATTTGCGCATATGTCCCAGCCCAGCTAGCATTTGGCTGATTATTTTTTGATAAAATCACCCAAATAATTCTTTTCAGATCAGTTTTGATGATTAAAAACTGATTTATCACTTGAGTGATTGAAAAAGGATTCATACACGATTCATTTATATGTTCAAATAATGATTTATGAATATTTTGAGTTGTTGTTTTTGCGAAATAGAAAAAGTAAAAATAGAAACTTTCATGTCAGTCAAACAGATAAAAAGCTGGGTTAAAAAAGAAGCCCAAACATTATTGACAATTTAAGGACATAAATGTTTGCAAATTGTTTCTTCTCTTCTTTTTTCCAATTACTTTTGTTTGGTTCAAAAGCCATAATGGTGCTGATTTTATCGGAGAAAAATTAAAAAAACATGACAATTAAAAAAATGATATGAAATACTTAGATATAATCAAAAACTATATAATTTACGATTAAAAAATGAGCCAAAAACCATTTTCTCACAACGAGAGTAGCATTTTGTATCATAATCTAATTATTTAGGAATCAGCTTCAAGGGCGAAATACCCGTATATGAGCTCATTTTTCAATCATAAATGATACTCTTGTTGTGAGAAAACGGTACCCTACCGATGAATCACCTGAAAGAATCATTTGTGATACAATTTTCTGATTCCTTTTTGATAATTTTAATGCAAGTTTTTCTAATCATTATTGAATCGTTTTTGTCTCATTTTTTAATCGTAAATTATTTAGTTTTTGATTATATCTATTTCATATCATTTTTCAATTGTCATGTTTTTTAATTTTTCTCCGATAAAATCAGCACCATTATGGCTTTTGAACCAAACAAAAGTAATAGCTTTTTCGCAAAGAAGAGAAGAAACAATGTCAATAATTGTTGGCTTATTTTTTAGCCAAGCTTTTTATTTGTTTGGCTGACATGAAAGTTTTTTTTTTAATTTTTCCATTTGGCAAAAACAAAAAATTTTTATGTAAACATATAAATGAATCATATATGAATCCTTTTTCAATCACTCAAGTGACAAATCAGTTTTTAATCATCAAAACTGATCTGAAAAGAATCATTTGGGCGATTTTTACAAAAAATAATCAGCCAAATGCTAGCTGGGGTACTACTTGTAAAAATACGTACACTACCTAGCGGGAAAACTCAGAAGACCTTCTCACTTCAAGCTTTTTTAAAGGCCTGCTTAAACATTTTTTGGTTCAGTTGCTATTCTTATCTAACAGCTTAAGAATGCCTTACAGAAGGCCTCGACTCTTTGGTATAAAACTTAAGTTACACCTTCCACACTCGCTTTTATGAGAAGGGAGTAGAGAAGGAGTTAAATTTGTTGTATTGTTTTTTTTGCATAAGCAAAAGCAAAAAAAAAAAAACCCCGATCGTGAATAAAAATTCCTTGGGAGTTTTTTCCCTTTTCCCATTTTTACAATTGAATTAACATAGGAAAAATGGAAAACGGGAAAAAACTCCCAAGGAATTTTTATTCTCGATAGGGGTGAATAATTTTGTTTGATCCCGTTACCATTCTTATGTACCTGCTACAGAAGCGAGAGCGGAAGGCCTACTCCGCAATGACAACGTGTGTAAAAAAGATATGAGTATGGAATGGAGCGAGCAGACCTTGTTTATCCAAAAGAAGGAGTACAGAGGCCTTTTAGAAGGCATCCTTTCGAAAATCGGTTGTGTGGTTCTCGAGTTATAAAATCACGAACATAGCACAACTTATTTTTATATACTTATATAGATTTTATACGGGTATTTTAAGGAATTTTCCGTCTTTTCTGTTTCAAAGCGAGCAAATGAGGAAAAAAATCTTAGCGTGATGATCAGTTTGAATTAGAGTTAAATAATTATCAAAAATTTTAAATTATACTAACAATTTTTGGATGAGAATCCGATAATTGAATATAATGCTAGGTCCATAGAACCGGCTGATAACAAATAATAGGCGAAATTATAAAAAAAGTTTTAACAGAATGAAGCAACATTTTCCTTAAAATGGTTTTAATTTTAATCAAAATCAAGGTCGAGGGAATCACAATTAAACCTTAATTTATATTTTAAAGGATATCCAATTTTATTGTAAAATTTTTATTTTGACTTGGATTTTTTACAGTACTGTAAACTGAAATGTTAAAATAATATTGACTTAGTTTTTGCAAAGCTAGGTTGAAAATAATCGCAAATATTATTAAATTTATTCTTTTAAAGCTCTTTGTCGCCAGTTAAAGGATGCAAAAGAAAGATGAGTGAGTAAGTGTATGATGTCTGGACTAGACAACAAATACTACGTAACGTAAACCAACAAATACAAAACAAGAAAAAAAAATTTCATACAAGTACACACAAAATTGTTGAGGGAGGCCTTTTACTACAAAAACAAATAAAGTAAACATCACGTAAAAAGGATAAAATTTATAAGCACCGGCTAAAAAGAAAAATCCAACAATACAAAAACACATACATACACCGACCACACACTCACATTCATTCGCTAAAAGTTCCCAAAATAAAACAACAACAAAAAAAGCAAACTAACTGCAAAGTGGTTGTTGGCTTCAACAAAAAAATAAAATGATTACCGGCACAAAATGTTGATAGAAAATAATACCAGCAACATGAAACATTCGGTTGTTTTTATTTATTTTTAGTCGTTGTTTGTTTTGTTTAGTTTTTCAAATGTCAACATTGTTGTTTTCAGGTGTCACTGACTTGAGACTTGAAACATGTTGCTAGATGACATTTACATTACCAGCAAAAGCGGTTACGTATTTCCACAGTGAAGGCTATAAATTTAAATCCGTTCATATTTATCAATACAAATTTGAACTATTGTTCACAGATACATATTTATCTATACTCGAATACATATATCCCAGTGTGCCAAACGGATCCGTTTCGGATCAGTAACGGATCCGCATCTTCGTATTTTCTATCCGTAACGGAATCCTTTACTGATCCGTTACGGATCCGCAAGCGGGAGAAATTCCTCTCGAAAAAACGGATTCAAAAACGGATTTTATGTCCGTTTTTTGGATACGTTACGGACTCGTTACGGACATCATATTGGGATCCGTTACGGACCCGTTTGTTTTCATAAAACGGATCCGTAGCGGAATCCGTTACGGATCAGTTTTGGATCCGCAAGCGGGAGAAATTCTTTAAAAAAAACGGACTAGAGGAGTTTTTAGTGGATGAAAGTTCCACACTGACATTTGGCTTTTAATGCTTTTCTCCTATTAAAAAAAAAAAAAAAAAAAATCATTTCAATGGAGTTGTGTTAGATAACTTAGAAAAAAAAAGTTATTACAAATTCATTTTGCTGGGTCCACACAAGGACCTTTTCATAAAAAAAACTCAATTATTAAAAACTGATTTTGCTGGGTCCACACAATGACCTTTTCTTAAAAAAAACTCAATTAGCGATTACACTGATTCCGTTTCTAAGTTTTTTACGGATCCGAATCGGGTCAGAAACGGATCAGTCAAATCGCGATTACACTGATTCCGTTTCTAACTTTTTTACGGATCCGGAACGGGTCCGTAACGGATCCGCATCCGTTTTTGTGCACATTGGGATTTAAGTGGTGCACTTGCACACACCTCTAAGTTAAAAAAAACTAAATTCTGAGAAAATCGATTAAAACCGTTTTTTTAAATTAAAATGCCAAGCCATAAAGAGAGTTATGCAGGAGTATTGAATAGTTAGCCAGAAATTGAGCATAACTTATACTACATTTACACCTTCGCAAAATCTAGTTCTTACCATAGTATAATAAGTACCAGGTAAGTTCATTAGAGAGAGTTGTCAATTTTTTTACCCATGTAATGTCAAACAAGAGAAATAGAATAAAAAATAAAACAATTTACCGAATGACATACAAAAATATTTTGTTTACTTTTTAAACAGTAGAACACGGTTATAAGCAACAATACAGTAAATTATTGCTAACATAGTTTAAATATTTTGTTTACTGTAACGTTGATTATCTTATGAATAAACGTCTTGTTTTATAAATTAAAGTGCATCGATATGCAAAAGCTATTATTATTGAATAGGAAATAATAAAATAAGAGTATGTTCTAAAGCAAACAATTGAAAGACAATACCAACCCAACATAAAGTAAAGATTATATTTTATTGAAAAGATTTAATTTTTTTATTTACAGTTCAAATTAAACTAAAGTTTTTAACATTTTTTTATTAGTAACTAATCTCACTTAAGCCTGTTTGTTTTTCAAGTTTTTATATAAATATTTAAATATTTAATAATTAGTATTGTGGTTATTTTGTTGAACTATTTATGGTTTTTAATCCAAATTTTTTTTAAATATTTTTAATTAGGCTTAAGTTCATGAAATTTAATTTGTATTAAATTATTTTTATGAAGAAAGGAATTTTACAACATGAAAATCAATTAAAATTGTTATTGATAATCTTTCATTCTTGACGTGGAAAAAAACAGAAGTAAAGGAAAAAACATGTAAAATCAATTGAAATGGATAATCATTCAGGAAAGCAAATTTCGATCTACCAAATGTTAAAATACAATTTGGTTTAAGGATTGATGTTTGACTAGTGACGTCAGCAGTCGTCGATGGCTGCGAGTGTAAGACGGCAAATCCATCTGAGGAGATCGAGTGGTTGCGATCGAAACATGTCATGGTAACCTGCCGGCCAGGGTTCGAGCCCAAGCCACGTCAAGAATTAAAGATTATCAATAACAATTTTAATTGATTTTCATGTTGTAAAATTCCTTTCTTCATAAAAATAATTTAATAAAAATTAAATTTCATGAACTTAAGCCTAATTAAAAATATTAAAAAAAAATTTGGATTAAAAACCATAAATAGTTCAACAAAATAACCACAATACTAATTATTGTTAAAGCTAAGGCACGAGCTCTATGTGTACATTTATCCTTCAAGTTGTGCTGAAAAAGGTCAACAAAAAAAAAAGAGAAAGACAAAGTGAAAAAACAAGAAATGTACTTGGACTTCAAGAAAAATGATCGAAACATGTCATGGTGACCTGCCGGCCAGGGTTCGAGCCCAAGCCACGTCAAGAATGAAAGATTATCAATAACAATTTTAATTGATTTTCATGTTGTAAAATTCCTTTCTTCATAAAAATAATTTAATAAAAATTAAATTTCATGAATTTAAATATTTAATTGGAAAATGCATTCTTATTTAAAAAAAAAAAAATCTTAACTTTTTCCGGCAGTATGATTTGGGAACTTTTATCCAATAAATGCTTTGCAAATCCAGTGACGTCTAGTAAGGATGACCCATTAATGTTATTGAAAATTATTTCAAGAAGTTTTAAATGTTCTAAAAATGATCTAGTGGGTTTTCTTAAGCCGCCCTTAGAAACTTGATCTACCCATGTAAATCCTTCGTTGCTTGAATCATAATTCAAAAGGTGTAGTTTCTGAATAATATATCCTGCTATATATTCCAAGGCATCTTCATGAAAGGAATCAATTTCAGCATCAATGACGTTTAACAATTCATTGGCTTCTTCAAAATAATCAAAATTATCTTCATTCTCTGTTTCGAGGGTAACGTCTGATTCTTTTTTTTTAATTGGGCTTTCTTAAATTCAAATTTTTTGGTATTATCATACTCCGTATTTCCTGTTTTTATAAGTTCTGTGTGTTTTGCTAAAATGATATGTTTTAAACTCATAATGTTTTTCAAATAAATTTAAGTATTACCGAGTAAGTACTTTCTAAATCTATATAAAAATTGCATGGGGCTTGGATGGTCATTGAATCCACCTTTTCCTCTCATAGCACTAAAAAAATTTTCAACATGTCCTGGTTTAATCTACTTGTAATTAGGTATTCGATTTTATATTTATTTTTTAAATGCTTGTATAGATCTTGTAGTAACTTATTAGAAATAATCACACCTTCTTGAAATTGAACTAATGATTTTTTCCCCGGTATTATTATTTGTTGCATTAATTGGGTCATTTTATTTAGCACGTCATCTTGTGCTGCAAGGTTTTTCCCATATGGCTGCTTAGTTGATATATTATTTGCTGTTGTTAATTTTGAATTATTTATATCAAACCAATCATTGACCAAATCAAACATGTTTGCAGTGCTTATCGCGTTGTATATATCTATTCCAAATGAAAAACACCGACGAATAGCGCTGGCCATGGAATGGGAAAACAACTTAGCGGCATATTTAACTTTTTGCTTGCTGCAATGCTTCAGATTTAAGTACTCTTTATTTACATCGTACGTTATTGACAAGTCTGACTTCGAACAATTAAACACTTGTCTTATAGTTTCTGACGTTACTATAGTATTATTATATATTATACCAGTCTCAAGAAAGTGGTTTCTAATCAGTTTTAGTAGGTGTGGTTGGTCAGCAAACACGAATATGGGGTCTGCCTGACTTTTTGGATTTTGAAACCAGGTTTTGTCTTAAGAAAGTAATATTAGTTAAAATGTATGCATATTAAAAAAAAAAAAATAATACAATTGTTTGTATAAAATTTACTTGTCTTAGTTCAAAGTTAGACATTAAAAATAGTCTAAGAATCGTTTAAAATTAAGAATTAAAATGTATCCTTACTTATAGTTATATCAAGCTCCTTCCACAAAGATTGATTCGAAGGGCCCATATCAGAGACTAAACCAACCACGTCAAAGACAGCATCGTACAAGGCGCTTATAAATTTCAAAAAGTAATGTTTTGTTTATTTTTCTATCAAAATCAAAGAAAATTTCCTGTTTCCATGATTTCAATAACCCTCTCACGGCAACAACTTGTACATAGTTAGCAGGGAAACGTATCGAGTGGTCTGATGAATTATATTCGTACGTATATGCTACCTTCATTTCATCGAAGCATACGACGCACACTTTGTCCGTAATCGGAAGATTTTCCTTCTTCATTAGGTTAATTAAGTTTGTCTGCAACCCTTCACGAAATTGCAATTTTCTTGCCCACCTGTTTAAAGTGCAAACTGAGGGTAGTGGAAAACTTTCATTATAAAGTTTGCGATAAGCTCTAGGACCAACAGCATGAAGGGAAATTCCATATGAAATATCTTCCCAACTCCAACGTACCCGTTTATTCGGATCTAAAAGCATGCGCATCATTACATTGCTTTTTAAGTTTTTGATTTTCATTTGAAAGCATCTTTATTTGCTTTTTTAAATAGACGTTTTCTTCAAACAATTCGCATTTTATTAAGTCTTCGCTAAAATTGCAATAGATTGTAATACATAAATGTACAAATAAAAAAGTGTTATTAATACTCAGTTTGTGTGCTTGAATCCATTAATATGGGTATTTTAGATATTAATTCGGACGTTATAATTTTACAATCTGTATTTGCAACAGTTTTGACACCATTGTAGGTAAATGAATTTTGAATGTCACCTTTAAATATAAGTTATTCAAAACACATTATTCACTACCATTGTACAGAGTAAAGACAAAAAAGAATAATCACTATATATACCGATATATACATACTTTCCTTTTCAGTGATTTCATCCCTTATTATTGAGAAGTTATTAAAGTTTGTAACACGCAGTTTGGAAAACTGTTGCGCAGGTGTCTCTTTGTTACAATCACTGGATGAAGCTTCATTGTAAAAAAGATAAACTCATATTGAAAATAGCTTTTTGACTAATAAAATTTATACTATCTTACATGGTTCTAAAAAATGCATTGATAGCTGGTCATTATTTTTAAATACTTCTGCAACAGTTGGTTGTATTTTAGTTTTATCTTAAAAAAAAATAATATTACAAAGGACACAAATTAATAAAAAAAAATGTTACCGGAGAATTTATTAGCACACTTCAGAAATTCGTCTATTCCTTTTACAGGAATGACAGATGGTATAGCAACCATCTGCTTTTTTGTTATTATTTTTGATTTTACTTATACCATTCGTGTAAACATAAAGTATACCCTCAACAGACTTTTATTTTTTTCTTTTAAACACGGAGAGAATTTCATAATATTTTGATTCTACAAAGTCGTAAAACATTGTATTACCGTGTAAACTGGCCTTAACAGCTTAACCCTTTCGCACCTATTGGGACATATGTATCCCACTGAATGTTCCCAGAGTCCTAGTATTGAAGTTTTTCACTTTAAATGGTTCAAAACTCTCCCATTTAGTTATTTAGACGTTTAAGTACAAATATTAAACAAAGTTTTGCTTATTATCATAACACGTGTTGGTTGGAGAAGTTTTTTGATCAGTTATCCAAAATGTATGAACTAGACCGTAAATCACAGAAATGGTTGAATAAAGTTTTCATAGATTGGTGATGTCAGCTGTAAATTCGTGGATCATATCTATGAATTTACAACGTTAAAAGAAAACAATTTCTTTATTTTGTATACCCTTTTTTTATGTGTTTACGACTAATGGGACTTATATGTCCCATGCCAAACTCCTGATGGGACATATATGTCCCACCCCAAGCCTCTTCCCTGGGTAGGGGTACTCAATAAACAGATAAATATTAGTTTAATATGCATATCTTTGTAAAAATATTGCATTTTAAAAGCTTGAAACTAACTAATCGTCTCCCGTGCCGAAAGGGTTTAATCACTGTTTGATGTCAAAATTTTGTTTATTCTCTTTTATTATCTTTGTTTCTGTTTTGTTTTATTTCTGTTTTTGACATTGTACAATGATTTTACAAAAACAAATTGCTTGTGGTTTTTGTACGAGTTGTACTTGTTGTAGTACCGAGATTACCTGGGATGAATTCGCCTTGAATTATACTTACAAAAGATTTTTATTTTTTTCTTTTAAACACGGAGAGAATTTCATAATATTTTGATTCTACAAAGTCGTAATACATTGTATTACCGTGTAAACTGGCCTTTAATGATGCAACTATGGTTTTTTCAATATAGCCCAAAAAATACTTCCCTGCACAAGAAAAAATTACATTTAAAATCAAAGTTTTTCTTGGGATTCAAAAAATTAATCTTCAAGGTTTCGCTTAAATGTGCTAAATTCCCATTTCATACTATTGATAAACTGAAATTTATTGTTGAAGGGATAAGCTATTCCTATGCGCACTTCACTGGTTGCTTAGGCCAGATCGTCAGGAAACTTTATCCAAAGATTTTAGAAAAACTAAAGATATTAAACCAAATAAAACTGTTAAACGTATAAGACTTATAGCAACAGTTCTACTTGTAATAATATCAAAGCTTAAACAAAAATAACAACAATAAACAGTGAGTTTATCTTTTCTTACAGTCCCAAAATGAAAAAAAATAAATTAAAAAGTTTTATAAGATTTGTAAAAAAATAAAAAAGACGAATAATATTGATAAAATAAATATCGTTGATTATTAATAAAAGGTAATGCAAATTGTTAAATGTATATTTCTCTTTGTGTTTGTATGTGTAACGAAAAACACTTTTAGCCAGTTGTTTTGTTATAAAAACAAAATCTCTCTAATGTCAAAAAAGTTTAATGTAAACGCACTAGATTTCGAAGAAGATTTTAAATCAAATCTACAAGATTTCGGCGTTATGTAAATGTAGTATTACGGAGTTTTATACGAGATTGATAATTGCTTAGGGAGGCATTTTATAAAACAAATAAAATTGCGGCATTTGTAGAATTTTTATTTTTTTTACATTAGCGGTGTTTGTAAGTGGACAACCGATTTTTTCTAAAAGGTTATTTGGTGTCATTATAAAATATCTCCCAAAATACTGCATCAAAGTTTTACCAAACTAGGTACAAGAACCTTTAACTAAAATCGAAGCATACATTTAAAAAAATATACATTAACAAGAGTTTTTTGCTATTTTTTGTCATCAATAGTTTCTTTAGAAAGCCTTCTTGGGTGCGCTCGTGTGTGATTGTTTAATATCAATCACGCATGCAAATTATATATTGCAATTTCGCTTACACTATCACGCGTAATAAAAGTAATCACAATCTTGAGTGATTCTCTTGTAAACAGAAAAATATTTCAATACACAATAATTTAAAATAATTGAATTGAAAATCAGAGAATATGGACCAGGTGTAATAGAAAGTCTGTGCTAGATTTCAAACAGAACTGTGTCGACACTTCATTTTTCATATAATCTTGCATAAAAATTGTTGGTATTTAGCCGTCGTGAAATAGAGTGTATTTTGTTTAGTGAGCGTTTTTTCTGATACTCTCACATATAGGCATTTATTCCCACACCAATGCTACCATACTTTCATTAAATTTCATACATTTTGTAAACAGAAAATCAAGAACAAAGGAAAACATAAAATTTAAAAATTAAGAATTACAAGTTTCTACTTTGAGCCTGTCCCAAAGTTTATTTTTAAGCAATGCTCATTTCGAAAACACTTGTTTAGCTGAAGCACTACTGTTTAGCAGTGTTGCCTAAAAAAATGTAAGTGGTTTTTCTAAAAAGGGTGAAAAAGTGGCATAAAAAAGTTAAAAAGATACCAAAGGGTAGTTAAAAGAAAAACGGTCACAAAAGTTATCAAGAGCTTAAAAACGAGCAAATTGATACTTAAGTATCACAGCGGTAAATCTGATACAAGCTATTGCTGTCGCCAACTTATATATCAATGCTTACATTTATAAAAAGTAATTACCATAAAAGATTTATTTTCGGAAAACGATATTTGTATGAGACCGATTCCAATAATATTTGGTAAAGTGATTAAGGTTTAATGAAATATTTTAGGAAAAATTTGTTTTAAATTCCAAGATAATCAGCTTCTTTACAAACTTCTTTCCGGAAGAGAGCCTATGTGCGCTCATAAACCATCTTATTCGGCCATGATTTTGAAATCGAAATCACGTGAAATTCAAATTTCATAAAATATTTTCTTTTATATACAGCATACTTTGAGGACCACTTTTTCGCTATCTAAACTACTTTTGAAATAAAAAAAAACCACGTTAATTTTTACAAAAAATCAATTGAAAATCTTCATGGATTTCAATTTCACGGGATTTAGATTTCAAAATCATGGCCGAATAAGATGGTTTATAAGCGAACATAGGCTCTCTTCCGGAAAGAAGTTTGTAAAGAGGCTTACGAAATGATGGGCCGATTATCAGCAATTCCAATAGGCTCTGTCCTTATTTCATAAAACATACGTTACAAATATCAGCAAAGTATTTCCAAATTTGAACTTAGGCGTTAAAGGTTTACTTTGCCAGACAACTAGCCAGCCAGACGAACGCATGGAAAGCGTGATCTCCTTTTTACAGTGATTCTGTATCGGTTGGTATAGTAAAAATTGGGAACAGAACCAATATTTCTATCTGTTACACAGACAATACCTTCCCGACCTGTGGCGGTATAGGGTATATTGAATAAATATACGGGCGCAGTTGCCACGCTAAAATCGATGAAAATTTTAATTCCGGATTTCACTAAAATCAAACTATGTATGTTAATAGCGCAGAGCATGCAGAGTTGAAAAAAGTGACGTCATAAAATGCCTAAATCATTTAAGAGGGCAGCTTTCGAAGAAAGAGAAAGAAATCGTTTTTGGTAGTTAATTGGCAATGTGTAAAAACAGGCCGTCACATTCAACACAAATTGCGTGAACAAAACAAAAATGCAAAAAGTGCAGCTTTCGAAGAAAAAGACAGAAAAACACAGTATTTTCTAAAGGGTGGTTAAATTTCAAGGGCCGATGTTGATTTTGAATAAAACACAAACTATTTAGGAAATTATTGTAATTTTATTTTATTATGATATATTGGTATTACTCAATTATGTATGGAACAAAATATCGGCCAAATGGGCGCCGCAACTACGGCGGCACACCTCCATCCGATGGTCCAAATTTTCGATGACCCTGAGGCATAATGGAGGTTCTATGCCGTTAATGTGCCGAATTATCTCATCCTTTAGCTCTTGAATTGTTGCTGGCTTATCGACGTACACCTTTTCTTTCAAATAACCCCAAAGAAAAAAGTCCAACGGTGTCAAATCACATGATCTTGGCGGCCAATTGACATCGCCATTACGTGAGATAACACGGCCATTGAATTTGTTGCGCAAAAGAGCCATTGTTTCGTTAGCTGTGTGGCAAGTGGCACCGTCCTGCTGAAACCACATACCGTCCACATCCATATCTTCCAATTCGGGCCATAAAAAGTTCGTTATCATCTCACGATAGCGAACACCATTCACAGTAACTGCCTGACCGGCCTCATTTTGGGAAAAATACGGCCCGATGATGCCGCCAGCCCATAAACCGCACCAAACAGTCACTCTTTGTGGGTGCATTGGTTTTTCGACAATCACTCTTGGATTCTCATTCGCCCAAATGCGGCAATTCTGTTTATTGACGAATCCACTGAGGTGAAAATGTGCCTCATCACTTGCCACCATTCTGCCCATTCACGACGTTTGGAATGGTCAAGAGGCTTTAGTTCTTGAGCCAATTGCACCTTGTAAGCGTGTAAATGCAAGTCTTTATGCATAATGTTCATCAACGACGAGCGTGAGAGGTGCAATTGTTGGGCACGACGACGAGTTGAGGTGGACGGCTCTTCAGCCACACTATCGCGAACAGCAGCAATATTTTTGCAGTATGAGCTGTACGAGCATGCACTGGTGTTCTCACATCTTCTACAGACCCGGTTTGCTCGATTTTTGCGATTGTACGCACATTTGGACGATCAAATTGACCAAAAAAATCACGAAGTGCACAATATGCATTTTGATTTGAACGCCCATTTTTATAATAAGTCTGGATAACTTTAACACGTTGTTGGATTGTGTATCTCTCCATGGTTCAAATTGAGTAAGTCTGAAATAGAGAAATGTCAAATAAAATTCGGAAAAAAACTTGGCGTTTAGGTGTGGTTCACATTCAACATCGGCCCTTACAATTTAACCACCACCATATAACAAGAGATCGAATTTGAGGTTACTGCAGATAATTGAATTACAGGCTTAAGAGTTTTTGCCTGAAGTTGAAGACTCAGTTTTGTTTGAACACTTTATTTCTGTATAAAAGACTTAATAACTCAATTTGATTTTTTCTTGAACATTATTTTATTTACTTATAAAGGAGTATGTTCAAAAGTTAGCTTAAGCAGTTTCGTAAGGGCTCATATTCATTTTTATAGAACTTTAGTAAAATATTAAATCGTGCCATCGAGGATACCGTAACACAACACAATTGCAGTACTTTTCGTTTATAGTCACTACAGTTTTGAATCAAACGTTTTCTCAAACGATAAACGCTTGATAATGATTTGAAAATCATAGCATTCTCAACAAAAAGGGGAAATTATTTTTTAATTGAAAAATGCCTTGATTTTCAAATTGCTTTCAAACGTAATTCTCAAATGTTTTTCAAATGTAGATGTGGAACATAAATAAAACTATTTTATTGTACTTTGTACTTCAAGAAGAATTCTTGACAAAAGTATGAAAAAACAGAAGTAAAGGAATAACATGTTAAAATAAATTAAAATAGATAATCATCCAAAAGCAAATTTCGATCTACCAAAGGTTGCATAGAATTTGGTTTAAGGATTGATGTTTGACTAATGACGTCAGCAGTCGTCGATGGCTGCGAGTGTTAAACGGCAAGCCCTCTGAGGATATTGAGTGGTTGCAATCGAAACATGTCAGGGTAACCTGTCCGTAAACACCTGGGTTCGAGCCCAGATTGAGTCAAGAATGAAAAATTATCAATAAATTTTAATTAATTTTCATGTTGTAAAATTCCTTTCTTCATAAAAATAATTTAATGAAAATTAAATTTAATGAACTTAAGCCTAATTAAAAAATATTAAAAAATTTGGATTAAAATTTTTATTTTTTTTTTATTTAAATTCATTATTTATTTAAATAAACTGTAAGACTAACATTCGGCTTCATACCCAAAAGATGAAATAATGTTCTTTCTGCCTCTAATTCTTGCAAAGACAAAATTGGCTCCCTTTTATTTTGAGGATTGTAGCACCGCGATCATGCAACAAACTTAAAATTTCCGAAGTTTTCCGTTTTATTTTTTTAATTCGTATTCTTTACCATTGTAATAATGTACTTGTAAATTATTTCAATTTTTCACAAGAAATTCATCGTTTACTTATAAAACACATTTAACCACGAAGTAAAAATTTAACTGTAATCGCCATTTTTAATGCTTACATTTATTTTTCGCTTTAGTTTTGATTTGAATTTTACATTTATTAACAATTTGATATCAAATTGATAAAACATTTGATAACAAATGTTTATTTTCAAATCATTATCAATTTGAATTTAAATGTTAAAATCAAACATTTGAAAAACGTTTGAGAATTGTGTTTAATGTCAAATGATAAATTCATTTCATATCAAAGGTTTGACTTCGTGTTTGTTGGGTAGTCACGTTAGTGATACAGTCTCTTTTGACTTTATCTTCTGCCGCTATAAGTAATGCAATATACACATCTATCAGCGGCTAGTAAAGGCAAAAGTAAAGCTACTTATTAGCGTTATAGCCACATTAGCATCATGTAACGAGTTCCTTTTAATTTTCGAAGCCACAAACGATATAAAAGAACTAATACTTAAATTGTTTAATTATTGTCATCAACCTCCACTCGAAAAAAAAATCTAGAAACGCAAACTTTTAAAAAATCAAATAAAACAATTGTAATTTTTAGTTGAACTGTTAATTTTTAATTTTTGATATTTTTAGTTAGGCTTGAGTTCATCAAATTTTATTTTCATTAAATTATTTTTACTGAAGGAAGGAATTTTACAACATGAAATTTTATTAAAATTTATAGATAATTTTTATTTTTGGCTGAGCTGGAGATCGAAATCGGGTTGAATTTACATGTTTCAAGAATCACTACATTCTTTCATCAATATTCTTCTAAAATTCCTTCCTTCAGAAAAAATAATTTAAAGAAAATTAAATTTGATGAACTCAAGCCTAACTAAAAATATCAAAAATCATATAAAGTTTAAGAGTAATAGCTCAGTAGCTACGATCCATCAAGCCGCCGTTTGTTTTTAATTTAAAAAGATAATGAAATTCTAATAATATTCAAGTGGTCTTAATTCATATTTGAAAGGAATTCTTTTTATGTGACTAGTTAATTTATATTAGGCTGATTTTCCGATTTAGCTTGCATGCCGAATTAGTGCATAATTAATTTCGACCCATCAATAGCAAAACATTTACTGGATTTTTTGTTTGCTTGAGCGAACAGGCTTGCTTGTGAAGGATGTAAAAAGGAAAGTCTACAATATCAAAGCCATAATGAAACTCCAGTCCAAAACAATAATATAAAGTTTAGTTTGAAAAAATCGATAAATAAAATACGATCTTTTGTTGAGTTAAAATATGATTTGGCATTCTAGTTATTTTTTTTTTCAATCCGAGGTTGTGTGTGAAACGGTAGCAAAGTTCTATGGAAAATTAAAATTGTCAAGAATTTTATTTATTAGCCCCGAGGCTTGTGAAATTTTATTCACCTCAACAGTGTCAAAATTTTACTTCCATGAGTACTTTCCCAGCAAACCAAATGCAACGAAATCCTTCAGACTTCATAATGACTTTCTGCACAAGTTGCCGATTTCGGGACTGATTTCATCTAGATGTCGACACGAAAAATATATGAAGTGGTTGACACGAGTTCTGTAAGAATTGTCGGGGGAAATTCCCTTAACTTCACAGATAGATCTGTCTGATATCTGAACGATGTCTGATGTTATTTCCTAGGGAAATTCTGGATTTCCTTCCGATATTTCCAATCGATGTCTGACAGAAATCGTACTTGTAGTCGTTTAAAATTCGCATAGTTTTTGGGACAGTTTGTACAGATATATGCCAGTAATCTGACAATAAATTTTTCTTATTTCTGAAATGATTGCCGACAAATCGTGCAGATTCAATTAAATTCAATTTAGTTATTATTACCACATTTATTACTAAACACTTTATGTTTTTAGCACGTCTTCTCTTTCCAAATTCACTTGATACACTGCTGTGAACGACGATTATTAACATGTTTTCTTTTCTTCAAATTGGATAATCCCGTTAGACACATTTAACTTTTATTGTAAATATTGATCAAACAAAGAATTGAAAAAAAACTTCGAACTTTTGATCCGAGTTCTGTACGAAATCTTACAGATTTTTCTGCACAAGCAAAACATAACCATTGAAAAATCTATCAGCAGTCTGCATGCTTTCGTGCAGATATTTCTTAACAAATGAATATGAAATATTCCTCCGAGGTTTCTATCTGAAGGCTGAACGAAATCCTGCAGACATTTCTGCATAAGCAAAATATAAAATTCCTCGAAAGTTCGTAAACAATTTTTAAAGAACACTGTACGATATGTCGAAAGACTTACGAATTTGTACAGAATTGTCTTTTATCAGACAAAATCTGTAAGTTTGGTTGGCTGGGTTGCTACCGTTTTACACACACCCTGATTGTGACTATAATGTTGCCGTACGTTTTACAGCTTGGCAACATTTATATAAATTGACATTTATCAACAATGTTTCTAAACAAGCTGCTTGTGATACAAAATAGTTTTTTTTTCTTTTTCTGTTTAAGTATCTCAACATTTATTGTCACATTGGAGTTACAAATCCTATATTGTCTATGTAACAGATTTTGTAATGCACTTTGTATTAAATGCATTCTCGAAAAACCAACAACAACAAGAGCAAAGGCAGCACTACTAGTTATAAAAGCGAATATTTAAAGTGCAAATGATTTCTATAGCGCGCTTTTTTCAATTTTATATTTTCCTTCATTCTTCGTTCATTGAATTGTTTACTAAACACGAAAGACAAACAAAACAGCCAGGCAACCGAAAGACCGAACAATCAACCAGGCAGACAGACAGACAGACAGACAGACGTGTTGTCAGCTAACATCAACAACAACGCAAAGAAAAATAAAACTGCAAACGCAACAGAGATAAACGTTGACGTTAACGTATGCAAGGGCGTCGTTAACTCTCTACTAGCAACATGAATGGCAGGCAAACAAGTTTTTTCCAAAGTAGTTTTCTACGAGACAGCGTCGTTAGTGGTTGTGTTTTTTCGAAATTACAACGTCAAGCGGACGGTTAATTTTAGTTTTTATTAAAAAAAGTCTGTTTCTGGCTTTATTTGTTGTCTTTTTTTTAAAACAACAATAAATTAAAAAACTCTCACACAAACGTGGTGGAATTTTGAATTAAATTTTAATCCGAAATTTTTGTTAAAAAATCCAACCGCCAGCCAATACTGGTTTTAAATGATATTCAATATTCTTTTAAAACAATTGGATGAATTATTTAAATATCTTTAGCAAAGTGCAATAAATTTAAAAAAAAATAAATCAAAAAGATTTAAAAAATTTCAAGTGCTTTAAAATTTTTAAACTCGAATCTTGAAAGAGAAGA
Source organism: Pollenia angustigena (assembly GCA_930367215.1). Classification (NCBI taxonomy): domain Eukaryota; kingdom Metazoa; phylum Arthropoda; class Insecta; order Diptera; family Polleniidae; genus Pollenia; species Pollenia angustigena. The sequence continues at coordinate 207,585,557 of OV884056.1, read as the reverse complement.
TTTGAGTTAAGTTTTTAAAAAAATTTTATTAAAATTATATGTTTCTAAACAAATTTGTATTTCTTTATACAAATTGTTGGTTGTGGCCAAAAGTGCTTTAGTGTTAGTGTATCTAAACAAGTTTATAGAGGCATTTTAACCAGGTTCCATTAAAACGATGCATCTGTATTGTCTACGTTACAGAAAATATTAAAATAAAAACAAAATTTTAAAGTTTATTTTTAACAAAGTAAAATACAAAATGAAGCGTGTCTAGTGTAAACGTACTATGACATAAAATTATACATGTAAAACCCCCATAATTATTTAAACCAATGCGGCAACGAAAAAAAGGTTTTAAATTTCACTAAATCATCATTGAGTTAAAAAAAAATTTAAAAAAATATCACAAAAATTTTGTTACTTAAAAATACAAAAATAGAAAATTAAGCCACGAATTAAAAAATAAAAAAGCAATAATACCATTAAAAATGTTTTAAGCAATATTATATTAACCAAATCCAGGCTTTTTCAAATTGGTTTGGATTACTCATTTTGTTTTCTGTTGTTTTTGGTTATAAAAACGAAATATAGAAATAAATCTTTTGGATACCTAATCATCTTGTTCTACGTATTTTTTTTAAACTTTAATCGACTTGAAACCTGTCTCATCTTCTGAGCTCAGAAACACAACAACAACAACTACAAAGTCAAACATCATTTCTTTTTTTTTCTTTTAATGGATTTTTTGATCTTAACAAATTTAATTGAATACTGATAGGATTTCTATTTTTTTCAAACACTGAGGTAAGTTTTGGTTTTTCATTTGGTTTATTTTCGTTTATCAATTTTTACATGGTTGTTAAGAAGATTTTACATGACTGCTTTTTTTAACATGACTAGAAAGTTGTTCTTATTTTTCGAACAGGTACTTTTTTTTAGGATTTTGTTATACATGGAATTTTAAAATTATGGAATATTTAGCAGGTACTTTTTGTGTTTTGTTTAGTTAATTGTAACTTTCTGCTAACTACTTTCGATAGAAAATAACGTATGCGGAATGAAATATGGACGGATTTTGAAAGATCAGTGTAAAAGTAAAAGAAAGTTATAATATCAAAGCAAAATATGAAAGAAGTAGACGGTACTATCCCCATAATTATTTGGCTAGAGATCAGTTCAATAATTTCATATCAATTTGTAAAAAAGTCTCATAAAAAATGATAAAACGTTTTGTCACTTTTCTCAAATCCAAAAAAATGGATTCGTTTTGGATTTTATTAAAAATTATTTTTGTTTTTATAAAAAAAATTTAAATTTTAAATTCCACACGAAATAAGTGCGTGCAGCTTATATTATTTCGCAGTTGCAAACAATGTTGCCAGAATAATTTCGAAACTTTTTCACAAAATGAACAGAGTACAACTCTATCTTATTTCATAGATATTCCGCACAATTTTTTCCATATGCGTTTTTACAGCATTTCACGTGAAATGTTGAACAGAGTTACCAGGCTAAACGCACGAAATTAACCAATTATCCTAAGTTTTCAAGTTATATACACCAATATTAAACTAAACAGCATTAAAAATGAGTAAAGACAATAGATATTTATAATATTTCTCGCTTAAATTATTTAACTGGTCTCGGTAGAAAAAGATTTATAAAGAGAGTATAATAAATTGACTTTTTTTATATTTTAATATCGATAAAGAGGACTTTCTTGGTTTACATGATTAAGAGCTAGCGATTCATTAGATTAATTTTGAAACACACTTTAAAAGTATTTATCTTGACATTTAATCGATTTCATTTTCTAATAAAACTTTTTCTGTAGTTTTCAAATCATAAATCAAACTTTCATTTTACATATTAAACGTTTCTTAAAGAAACGGGGGAAATAGAATTAAAATTCAATTAAAATCGTTTTATTGTTACAAATACAAAAAATAACAACAATTGAACTAATGACGAAATAAATTCTGTATAAAGTAGTGCTGCGGTACTATCGATATTTTATACTATCGATATTTATCGATAGTTCAGATTTAACTATCGATATTACTATCGACTGAATGTTTGTACTTGAGCAAGAAAATTGTAACTAGTTTTTTATCAGGCTACAGTTCGTTGTTTTTATCACTTTATTGAACGCATGAGACGTAAGTGTGTATGTTCGCACGTTATTTCAGATGACAGTTCTTGAAAAATTGTGCTGCTGATAAGCACATTTCTGAAGGAACCGAAGTAACAGGGACTATAAGATATTTAATTGCAATTTTGAATAATGTTCTTAATTGGTTTTGATTCTCAACCCAAAAGGTAATCAATCTACCGGACTTTTTCTTTAATGGTCTAATGGCATTTGTATTTTCATTTTTTTTTTACAATCTTACAAACTATTCGACATTTCAGTCCCTATATAAAAATATACAAATTTCGACATAATGGCCTCAAATTAGCAGTGAAAAAAGCACAGCTAAGCAATCCATACCACCTGCAATTCTTGTTGTTTGTATTCATTGCTGTAATTCGGCTCGAATTTTAAATAATAATAATATCGATATCGATATTTTACCTTCGATATTTTCGATATTGTAAGACTATCGATAGTTTCCCAGCACTAGTATAAAGATATTAAAACCTTAAGGGCCATTATTATAACTTGGCGTTAGCTGTTATCCGACAGTTAACAGACGCTTTTTGACGGATAACACATTATTATATGTCAATTTAATCTTAACTTTAGCTAACTTCAAGTTGTAATAATGACCCTAAATAAATTATTATAGGTCTTTTCAGGTTTCTTTAAAACTTAAAAAATTTTAATAACACTGTTCTACAAATTTGGAAAAAATTGACTGCAGAAACGAAGCATGTTTTTTTAACTAATCTGGGTGCGCTGAATTCGAATCTGGCATACAAATTGGGCTATCACGTCTTGTTTATATTTTACTGCATGCTGGCAATACTGTATAACAGTCAATACTGACACTACAATTTCACAATTATTTATTTGACAGAAGCCCACATTCATTCTAAACCTTCATAATAGTAGCGATTAAGCATGTCAGGGAGGTCGTGTGTTACTGATTCAAGCTATTTTTGCTTTGTGTGTGGTGAATATTTGGTTGAAAAAAAAACGATATGCAATATCCGAATCATTAAAATATGCACGTTTACATTATTTTAAATTTTGCAGTCAGAAACTTGGACAATCCGTGGAAACCGGCAATGTTTTGCATATTCTTCATTAGCATTTAGATAAAAAAAAAAAAATAGGTGCAGTGAGCGCGAACAACGGAAGCGTGCTCACCAAGATTTAATGAAAATTGAAAGAGTTTATGAAGGATTTTGAGACGAAAGCATGATGGGAAACTATTGCTGGACTCTAATATGTGACACCGAACCAAAAAAATACAAACGACGTTCAAATAACGCCAATCACTTTTGAAAATTCATTGATTTTTAAATAAACTAATACATTTTTATGTAAGAAACTTATAAAAACATTTTTTTGTATTTCGAAACCCTGACGCGATAGAGTAAAACCAATTACAGATTCGAATTCAGCCCACCAAATTACCCTGAGAAAGATATTTGCTTGCTGCAATCCAAAACCTTGATGGCTAGTGTAATTGATACATACTTTAAACAAATTAATTTCCTAAAGAAACACATATTTTTCTCACCTTATTAGAAAAATAAAATTAAGGTTTTTTGTTTTCCTACATTTTCTTTTAACATCATTTTCCATCATTTTAGTACTAAGACTTAAAATAGAAATGGTATATTTAGTTTTTGTCCCTTTTTTTAAATCAAACACTTGTTTTCCATTTCATTTTGAACAGACTAGTGAAAACTCTAAAGAGTTCCTAATAGTTTAGGGGTGGTTTTTGTTTTGAGTCTTATTTCCCATAGAGATCATCATCATAGTTTTTCAATACAAACAGGTAAATTTATGTTTAGTATTTGTTCGTTGAAAAATAAGAACAGGTAGATAAAGTTGGTATAACATATACATAATTAATGTAGATAGTAAACTGAAATAGAGGGAACAAAAAAGAGATCACCGGATATTTATAAAACTATTGTCCCAATAAATATTTGTTTGTTTTATTTGGAAATATAATTTTTTTTATAAATTTAAAAAAGAAATTCTCAAACAACACTGTCAAATGTAACGTATTATTTATTTTCTGTCAAACAAATTTTGAATTAGACTTATGGGAACAAAACTTAAACTGTTCAATATAAAAATGTTCAAAAATACTTAAATTTATTCAAATATTGAAAAAATTTATTAAACGTTAAAATATTGGCATATTACTTGGTATTTAAAAATTTATGCACTTTTTCCGTCGCCCCATAAAAGATTTTGTAGTTGCAGCCGTTACCTTTTTGAACGAGGTGGTCCACTTACGCTTAAAATCTGGCATGTCCTGGGATACCTTTCTTGTGTTCTTCAATTCTTTTTTACAAGAGCCCTACATCTTTTCACAGGCCAAAGTGCTGTACAGTTGGGTGTATTTGCCGCCCGTTCTACAAAATTGACATTATTGTCTTAATACCCTTTAAGGGGCTTTTATTCCATAGTGGCATGATGTCACATCGAGCCAGAAATATAAAGACACATTGTGCTGTCTTAAGAAAGGTAGAAACCGTTTATGTAGTCACTTTCTAATATATATTTCTGTGTTTATCGTGCCTGATGTCACAAATGATTGGCTTCTTTTGCCACAACTGCAAATGGCTTGCCACACAAGAAAGTCCTTGGGGAAATTTGTTTGTTTATTTTTTTTTCGTCCGTCAGCCAGATAAAAATCTTGACCCGGAAGTTGTGAAAAGTCTGCCAGTACATAAGCTTCATCATTTATCACACAACAGGTGTATTTTATAAAATTTTTCTTAATTTTTTTCGCTCGTTCTTTTGCTTCTAAGTTCTTTACCGCATTGTGATCTGATACTCTCTGAACTTTATACAACTTCAACTCAGCACTAGCTTTGGCTCTGCCCACAAAACGATCAGAGCATTTAGCTTTACGAACTGCTATTCCGATAGAAGTGTTCAATGCTCTTTAAAAGACTTGTTAGACTTTTTTTCCCTTATCAATATCTGTTAGACCATTTTTTTCCTGATCAAGGTTTTCTTTCAATGTTCAAGTTTTCCTTATACTGTTTAATGATTTTGGAGCAGTGCACGGTGGTCAATTCCGGCCAAAAATCCATAACTTCTTCATTTCTTTAGGTCACTAGCTAAAATTTGGTATCCAAACTAAAAATAGCAAATTTGACCCCTGGCTTATTTTGGACATGTACATACAGGGGTTGCCCAACAAACATTTAACTGAAAATTCCTATTTCTTTTATAAACTGCATAAAAATGGGGGGCGGTGGTGGTAGTGAGTATCTAATTTCTGCTTCCTTCCTTCTGCTGTATCAACAACTGCATCACTTAAAATAATAAATATGTGTCTTACATGGCGTCGCATATTATTATTACTTTATTAACATTATTTTGAATTTTATTTTTGTATGCAATACATAAATAAATATTTGTATAGAAAAAAGTACTAAAAATGTTTATATCGAATTTCCGAAGTGTACCAAAATGTTCTTGAGAGCTTCCTAAGGAGAGGAAAACACAAAATTTTGCTTCTATCTTTATTAATTTAAAAGATACATGGGTTAAAAAAACTCCTTAACAAAAAAATAATAAACTTATATTTTTGCCATTTTTATCTCCAAAATGTAAAATTTTTATAAAACTGCCAACCACATGCCAGTTTAATTTTTGATTCAATAATGATATTTTTTTGAATTCTTCTTATACCTCTGATATATCATGAGATATAAGGTTACCGATTTCAACCGTTTTAACACATTTCTAACCCCTTTGGAATAAAATTTCCAAAAACCCCTTCTTTTTTATCTATGCGTTAGAAGGGGAGGGAGTCTACATACATACAAAATTTCAAGTCACTGGCTTAAGTTGCTTGGGCTGGGCGATGATCACCCAGTCAATCGCGCTAATTTTATATATTTAAGTAAACGAAGTCACTAAAAATGTTCTTATTAGTAGGGTGGCACGTGGTGGCAGCTGAAATTTACAATTGTACTTAATTTTGTTTTTTGTTGTGGTCTCTTTAAATTTGGTTTCGTTTAGCTTTTATTTATTTTTAAAGTTACTCACAATCACTTGACTTATCGAAAAAACTAACGCGCACAAAATCACAATTATCACAAAAAATGATTAACTTAAAACACGGCTTAAAAATAACTTGCCAATTCACAAGAAAAAGTCTGAAGGAAAATCACAGCTTACTGTTATTTCAAAGTACAAAAATTAACTTTAAAATCCCTATAATAATAACAAGGAAAAAATGATCCACTTTGCTCCAGTATTAACAGTTACATAGTTATCCAACAGCCAAATTAAGATATGAGATGTAGGTTTTGAAGTGTAAGCTATAATCTGTCATCAAAAAATTTTTTAAATTAGAAAAAATAAATCACTTTGGCCGGAATTGATCTTTTGAAAAGTTTTAATTATTTTTTCTCGCTGTAAATTTTGAACGAAAAAGCAGTTGAGAGTAAATGATTAAAAGAAAAAATTATAATATCTGACATATTTTTGAAAAGCTAACGTGATTAAAAAATAATAATTATTTGGACCAAGGATTAGAGTTGGCTGGCTTAGTGCGTATATGTTTTTTTGGATTCACTCTTAAAGCCCTATCTGGAAAAATACTTTTACATAAGCCTGAAACCCTTACCAGGTATGATGTTAAACTTAGTTTAATTATGATGACATTATCGAAGTTTGTTATGCCATAGGCCACATATAATGCCGCCTCTTAAAAAACACTATAATACTTCTAAAACTGTAACACATAATGATGACGTCGTGATGGGATAAACTCCCAATTAGTTTTGTGGGTTTAGAAAATTCAAAATTTTCCATAAACCCGATTTTAAGCTCTCTTTCGTAATTAAGTTTTATAAGATAAAATTTCTCATAATCGGTCAATAACACAGTGCAACAAAATTCGGATCATTGCCGCCAGCCTCAATACTTGCAACGCGAAATGAAACTAGACTAGACGAATTTTCGAAACTCCGTTCCTTGAAATTTTTGAATTTTTCGAAAACCCGTTTTACATACCATGTACGAGTTTTTTGTCGTAGAAGACCCCTAGTGAAATTTGATGCATAACATTTTCGTCGAACATGAAAGTGCCGTTTAAGTAAGGACAAACATGACCCCTCAAAATGAGTGTTAGAGGGTTAACATATTCTAAGAAACGAATCGCCATACAATTCTACTGAAGACATCTGAAATAGTATTTTAGCTCAGAAGTACATTTGGTATATTTTTTTGATTTGTACCAAACGAAATTCAACAATTTCAATGCCCGAAATTTCGAAAATCGGTTTTACATACATTGCACGAACTTTTGGTCTTAGAGGACCCCAAGTAAAATTTGATGCAAAAATTATTCGTGGAACATTTTAATCCTCTAAAGTGTTGTTTTGGTATACTTTTGTTTGTACTTTTGTTGGGAAGTGAAAAAAAAGGACAAAAATTACCCCTTAAAATAAGTGTTAGAGGGTTAATATATTCTAAGAAAAGAATCACCATACAATTCTACTGAATACATCTGAAATAGTCATTTAGCACAGAATTACATTTAGTATATATTTTTTGGACTTGTACCAAACGCCTTTTCAAGAAATTCAAAAATTTCAACGCCCGAAGTTTCGAATATCCGTTTTACATACATTACACGATCTTTTGGTAAAAAAAGGACAAAAATGACTTATACCAACGCCTTTTCAAAAAATTCAAACCCTATTGGCAGATTTTTTTTGTTGCACAGTGTAATTGACCATAATCAATATTTTTCGCTAAAATTACTTTAATACGCCTGAAATCAAAACTAATAACGAAATGCATAGAAAATTGGTGAAATGGGGTCCAAATTTTGTGATGATTGGTCCATTATTTATCATAGGCTTCATATAAAGCGTACTCTGGGCACTTAAGCGCTTTAATAAGTCAACAATCGTAGCTAATAATGATACATACTGTGAGAACAGAATTACTAAAGATTAGTTCATAATATATCACAGATCTATATAAAGCCTACTTCCGAAAAATATTTATCCTCGTTGCAGGGTATCCAAAATTCAGCACAACCGAATTTAGCTTTCCTACTTGTAAAAACGTACAAATTCTTTCGAATATTCCTGGCTTAAAAATTTTTTATAAAAAAGAAAAACAATTTTATTTTTAGCACTTTTAAAAAAAAATTGGCCATAATATTAAATTCCGTTAAACTTTAAGTTGAAGGAAGAAGGCAGATGAAAAAAGTTTAGTTCTGTTAAGTTTTTTAAAAGAAACTTAATTTTTTGTTGCGGTTTCAAAACCGGAATATTTTCTGTTTTTATCGTAAGAAGCTGTCTGAATTGTTGTTTAGCTCTTTGAGGTCTTTTTTTTTCTTCACAAAAATGTTTATGATTTTTTTGCATACATTTTTTTACAGTTTATTTAAAAGTGGTATCTTAAGGTTTCTTTGAATTGAAATCATACCAAACGCACACTACGCTATTGAAGGGTTTTTATGTTGTTTTTTTTATATATTTTTTTTATATAATTCTTAAGATTTCTATCATGTTTTATTTGTAGGAACATTTTTACGCACATTCTGGGTTCCTAATTAAACACAGAACATGATTTTTCATGTTGTTAAGCTACAACATGGATTACTACTTATATTCCACGGAAATAGGGTTTCTTATTTCAAGGACTTTTTCATTCTCGTGAAGGCAATTTTTTTTTTATTTCTGGTACATTTTTTTTAAAAGAATATTATGAAAAATATATAAGACGTATTAAATTTTTTTAAAGTTTTAATTTAAAAAAAAAAAAACATAGAATCAATCAAAAAAACACAATTGTTAAAAAACATGTTTCTTTGTATTACTTGGTATATTTTCAGACCTAAGAGTCCAATAAAAGTCATTCCAAAATGCTTTCCATCGTCGTCAAATCTTATCAAAGCTTGCACAGTGTGTGGGTCGGTGCCTTAAAGTCTATTTTGCAGCTTATCGACCGCGTGCACAAGAGATCGAAGGTTCTTATCGGTGACAGTAGGGTATCCAATTTAATTGACTCCCTTGAGCACGGTCGAAATGTGGGTTGTATTTCCTTCCCTCTTTTATCAAACCGAATAATAGTTTTCGTTTAGAAATTTATATTGAAAACAAAAACAAATTTGAGTTTTTCTTTATTGTTGTTTCAGTATAAATTCCCAAACGAAAATTTTAATTATATATTGAAAAATAGACAGTTAATGACAGATGTATAAGCAAGATTTTTTTTTGCATGGAAGAACTTTCTGCAGCAGTCGAATAGTTTCAATCACCCTTATCATGGTTGGCGAATTTAAAATACGCGAATTTAAAATACGCATGGAAGAACTTTCTGCAGCAGTCGAATAGTTTCAATCACCCTTATCATGGTTGGCGAATTTAAAATACGCCTGCGACTGTTGAGTAATAGATTAAGGAAAATAAACTCACGTTCAATTTAATCTATTACAAAACAGTCTCAGGTGTATTTTAAATTCGCCAACCACGATAAGGGTGAATATTTATTGTGTAAATTAATTTGTCTTTAAATAGTTTTGTACCAACAGCTGAGTAATTTTTTGTTTTACTAGTGGAACACTACCTTTGTAAAATTGCTTTTGTAAAAGTCAGACGTAAAGCCGTCTGCCGAGATAGCAATTGGACCTTAGATGTTTTTATTATGAACAAATATGTTGCCAGAAATCTATGCGAAGAGAAAACAGGCAGTGGCGGTCCATAATTGACGGAATCTTTAGCCGGCTAAAGCTGATATTTTCCAATACCGATATAATGTATGTATGTCCTTTTAACCATTTTATAGCAATAAATAACGTTTCATTATCTTTTCCTTAATTGGTGTCTGCGAAGACAGCATGCCATTTTGAAACCGAGATCGACTTTAATGTCTGCAAAAAACAATGCGAAAAAACAGGGACCTTGTCAGAAGAAATTAACATGAACGTTTTACGTGACCATTCTGGGCGGGGAAAGCGCTCACCCGTGGTTGTCGTTATTTCTTAAAGTCTTACAGGCCGAATTTGTTTGTCTGCGTTTTGTGCATTTAACCGTGCATCTCGTATTGGTTTGGCGTCGTAGAACTGTACCGAGTTAAAGTTTTTGCAGTTTTCATATGCAATTGTTGTTAACCTAACTTTTTTAATGTGTTGGTCGAGTGGAGAACCATAAATAGCCCTATGTAACTTGGTGGAGAACCATATTAAACTCAGACTTTTACTGGTGCAGACCAAAAAATTACTCTAGAGCGGATTCTGGAACCTATCGCCTTATTATGCGAATGTTAAGGTTGACCGATGACTTGAGATGAGGTAATACCGTGACGATTTACACATGAATATTTAGCCAAAACGTTGAAGTTCAAATAAAAAAGCCTTTGTGACCAAATATTATAAACCTTCTGTAAAACAACAATTTTGACAGACATGCAGAATTACATGTGAGTTGAAAAGTTGACAGGTTGACAGATGTTAATCATTTGCACCTGTCGAAACACCAGATTCTTTCATTAGCCATAAACTACCATATAGTGCCATTAAAGCCGACAAAAACATTTATTTAGGTCACACAACTTTAGAAAAAATCCCAGAAATTTGCCGACAAAAATTCCCTAATAGAAACCCTACGTGGAATATTACAAGTATTATGATGTATTAATACAATCACGTTAAGTTTTCTTGTGGTTTCATTTCTTTTCAAACAAGTTTTGTTAAAGAGTTAATTCTTTTGCAGCCTGGTTAATAAAAACAAACAAATAGTCATGTTTTTTTTTTGAAGCTAAAGTTGTAAAAAATTGTTGCTGATGTTTATTTATTTATTATTTTTCTGTTTAATTTGAGGTGCATGGCCTTATTTACCCAGTTTTTTTTATAAATTGGTATTTATTTTTTTTTGTTTTTAAAATTGGCTTTTTTTTAGGGGTTCCGTTTAATCTCAGGTTTTCATAATAGCGATTTAGATGAAATTTGTTTTTCATTAGCGATTTGTGGCATTTTTAATAATTTCCGATTTAAATTTGAAATAACGATTAAAATTTTAATAGGAACGCACGGAATTTTGATAATTTTTTTTTTATTTCCAGAGAGTTTTCTTTCCAGTCATTTTTTAAATGCTAATCCGATTCTCAAAAACTACTCCCGTTAACGCATTTAATATTAGAAAAGTTAATATGGCAAAAAAAAAAAAAAAACATATTTTACCACCAAGCAATGTTATTAATGAGATTTTGTTATGGTGTGCTAAATTCCCAATTTTTATTCTTCATAAAAACACTGCAATTTAATGTTTGGTGATAAGTTAGTTCCTATTCGCATTTCACTGGTTGCCAGATCATTAAGACGTTGAAAAAAGCTAAAGATATAATACACATAAAATTGTAAAGCGAATGAGAATTACAAACACTCAAGTCTTATTTGCAACGATATCAAAGCTTAGACAAAACACCAACAAGACACAGTGAGTTCATCTTTTCTTACTTTGCCGACTGTAATTGGTTGGATTTTTGTAGTTGGAAGTAGGTAAAAGAAAAAACAAAATTATAAACCAATTTGTTCATTTTATTGTTTTCGCAAGTAAATCAAAATAATGTTATTAAAGGCCGTTACACACTATCCCACAAAGTCTTACGTATTTTATAAAAATGCAACCCTGTCATGATAAATTGTTATTGTTTTTTAAAAATTTATAAACAATAATTAGATCAGGGAAGCATTTTCATTAAATACGCACACAGAAAAAAATCAATGTAAATTCGTTCAAAACAAGGTTGATTTTACATTTTTCAGTAGTGATTTTGCTTCATTGTTGTTTCATGTTAATTTAACATGATTTTATAATAACTTGCGAACAACATTTTTTTCTTTTAAAATAACTATAATTCATGTTAATTTAACATTGCAGTAAAGTTAGAGCAAAATGTAATTAATATTGAAATAACAATCCGAATCACGTTGAATGAAAGTTATTTAAAGTTGAAACAACGTGAATTTCATGTAGAATCAAATTGGTTGGAGTTGATATAACAGTGTGAAGACAACATATGCATTTATTTAAGAATAATTTAAAACACTTACCCCTGTAACACATGTTTCACTTATTTTGTATCTCCTTTGTTAACAGAAGCATCAGCAGAATGGCCCGATATCGTTTTCGTCATCATTCTACTTTGAAAACTTGATGTACTATTTAACTAAATAATTTTAATTAAAAGAATACGGGAATTGTCTTCTTTTTATAACATATTTTAAACATGAAAATAAAAAGATGTACATACTTAAGTGTTTATGCATGTTAATTTAACAAGATAAACTTTTGATTTAAATATAAAACAGGTTTTTATGGATTCAATATTGAAGAATGTTATTTTAACAGTGAATAATATTAAATAAACGTGATTTAAGATTATTTTAAAATATTTCATTTAAAATTAATATGAAATAATGATAAATTTAAATAAAGGGCATACTTTTGCAGAAATTTACCATGATTCTCAATCAACATTTCGCAATGTTATTTTAACATTGGTATTTTTTTCTGTGTGCGTAAGACTTTGTGGGATAGTGTGTAACGGCCTTAATGATTGGTCTATAATTGATTTTTGGTACCCCATTAACAATATCTGTTATAATTAGGGAAACCGAAAATATGCTCTAAAAATATGCTCTATGCGCATTAAATTAACAGTTAAAATTTGACAATATGCCCTAAAAATTTAAAAAAATATGCACTAAAAGCACAAAAATTTCTTGTCTGAAAACCAAAAAATTCAACAATTTATTATTTTTTGCATGTAGTCAACAAGTTAAAAAAGTCGGTGAAGACCTACACTATAGTACATATTTACAGACAAATGTCGTGAGTATTTCCTTAAAAGGACCCATGGTCAGTAATAAACACAACATAACCAAATTTTGTAATGAGGTTCACTGCCAATTTTAAGTTTTGATATTATATCACATATCGTTAATTTAATATAGAAAAGCCCTAACTAATGTTGTTCTTAATTTACAGGAGAAGGAAAAAACTTAATAAAAATGATAGTCTTGTAGCCGAGATTTTTTTTAAACGCACTTCTTTTATTAAATTCTTTAAGCAATTTAATAAAAAACTGCCTTTAAAAAAAATCTGGACTTCAAGACTGTAATTTTTATTAAGTTTTTTCCTTCTCCTGTAAATTACGAACAACATTAGTTAGGGCTTTTCTATATAAAGGTAACGATATGTAGGTATATTTATTTATTTATTTATTTAATAGTAAGTTACACAATTTCTTACATTCTAAGGAAACAAATATTGCACAGAAATGGCTTTGCCTTATATCTTAAATATTAACAGGTTAATTACAAAAATTCAAATATATTTATAAATAATTTATGATTTTGAAGGAAAACTATTAGCAAAAACCTTCAATATGAAGAAAACAAGGAGATGATATAAATAACATAGAATATTACAGACATTGCATTATAACAATTATAAGCGTGATTGCAACAAGTATTAATTTTAGTATAGTGCACAAATAAGTGGATTTTCGGAAAATCCACATTTTGTTTCAAAACGAGACTTAAAGATCTCAATACCTTCTGAAACGGTGTTGGTTTTACTGATCAGATGTAATCTTACGGTAGAGAAATGCCATGGTAATTTTAGAGCCATTTTCAATATTTTGTTTTGCGCTATTTGAAGACGTTTAATGTGGGTTTTAGCACAGTTACCCCAAACAGGACAACCATAAAATATAATAGCCTGGAATATTGTTTTAATTATCAACATTTTATTGCAGTTACTTAGAATGGAATTTCTGCTAATAAGTGGATATAATATTCTTTTATATATGTTAACTTTATCAAGAATATGACATATATGGGAGTTGAAAGTTAGTTTAGTATCTAAACAAATTCCTAGATATTTAATATTGTTAGACCAATTAATGCTGTAGCCAGAAAGAGTGAGATTACTACTAGGTAGATAACAAGGTTTTCTTTTCCTTGTAAAAAATATGGCTTGTGTCTTATTTGGATTGATTTTTATCCTCCATTTAGTATAATACTCCTCCAATCGGTTTAATGATAAAAAATTCTGTTTTTAACTAAACCAAGCTTGTATGCACATTTTAATCCAATTTAAGTGTTCATTGTGTATAACTAAGCAAGTTTGGCTCAATATCACAATAATACTACAACAAAAGGCAAAGCAATAACATTCAGCTGTTTTTTTGAAACCATTTTGTAAATAAATACACTTTTTATTACAAAAATTTACAAAATATAGATTAAAGGCCATATTCATGAAAAGTTCTAATTTTAATTTAAAGTATGTAATAACTTTAAAACGCTTTATGTCTTATAAACCTCTTATAAAAATGAGTATTCATAAACGTACAATAACAGCTTTTTAACTATAAACTGCTGGTAGCGATTTTATGTTTAAGTATGGCAACTTTTTTTCGGTTTGTTGCCATTTTCTTGCTAGTGATGCATGCAACTTCTATTCGGTTCACATGATATTCGATAATTAAAATATTTTTTTATAATTTAAGATCTTAAAAATTATTCTTAAGCGGCTAATGCACTTGCAATTAAATTGTTCAATTTTACGTATTGTACAGTTATATTGCCAATGTGTATGTGATATTCGAAGGTGGCATATTATATTGGCAACAATCAAAATACTTTTGATTTTTATTGCACACCGAATACAAAGTGAAATGTATTGGCAGCATTGTATAATGCTGTTTATGTTATTCCTATCGGCTATGTTCACCTTTTTATTGAATGCATGAAACTATTGTGCGACTTATTGCATAATATCGAACAAAATTTAAATAATATGGCGAATATCAAAAGAGACAGAGCACACTCGCGCTGGAAAAGATTTAAGACTCCTGAGCTCAAGGAAGAATTTTGCAGGGTCAGAATAGAAATAAATTGTCAAATTAGAAAGGCTAAATCCGAATATTTTGCTAGGCGTTTTAGTAACGCAATTGATGGGAAAAGTAAATGAAAAACTATACGTGAAAGTGGTATTGGGAGGATTAAAAATAATAACATTATCAGTTAATATAGTGCAGATGAACTTAATGATGTTTTTACAAGATTACCAATTCCTGCTCTTGGACAGCACAACTATAATTTTGATAATTACCAAAGCCGTCGTGATATTTTAAGATTTAGCTGTGTAAATGAACCTGAGGTTTTACAAAATATTATTTCTATTAAATATAATGCTATTGGCAATGATAACATTAGCCCAAAATTTCTAAAAATTCTACTTCCTCAGCTGTTGCCATTCATCACTCCCATATTTAACACCATCCTCATGACTTGTGTCTTTCCAAATAATTGGAAACATGCGAAAATAATACCAGTTTCAAAGTCTAACTCCGAGTTCAGGCCTATAGCAATTCTTCCATTTCTGTCCAAAGTTCTTGAGAAAATAATACATAAACAGATAAGTGATCATCTAGCTCAATGTTATCTACTCAGCAGCAGGCAATCTGGCTTTCGACAGAAACACAGTTGCATCACAGCTTTAATTGACGTCACTGAAGATATACGTTGTTCTATTGATGGTGGGAATTTAACACTTTTAGTTCTGCTAGACCATTCGAAAGCTTTTGATACTGTTGATCATTCCCTACTTTGCTCAAAACTTTACCATCAATTCTCGTTCTGTGACGCATCAGTATCATTAATTAAGTCGAACCTTGAAAATCGTTCTCAATTTGTGCTCTTAAATGATCTTATTCTACCCCTTTATCTGTTACCCGGGGAGTGTCACAAGGCTCAATTCTGGGTCAACTTTTATTTTCTTTGTATGCAAATGACTTACCTAATAATGTATTTCAAAGTAAGATTCATTTATACGCTGATGACGTGCAGCTATACATAAACACATCGCTTGACACTATAAATGAAAATGTATGTAAGCTTAATTCTGATCTTGACAACATTAATTGCTGGGCATCACGAAATGGTCTATGCCTGAACCTACACAAATCCAAATGCTTAATAATCCGCAAAAAATCTTTAAAACAAAATATTAATGTTGACATTCGTATTAATAATGATAAAATTGAAATCGTAACATCGGCAAAGAATTGTGATTCCACTAGTAAGCAGAAGCTAAATACTCTTTTTAACAACATTTCTAGATATGGGCACTTCCACAGAAAAGCTCTCTTTTTGCCACGTCACGTCACCTAGCAATTATTCTTGTATTTTAGAACCACGTTGTTAAAATTTTTCCTCTCTTTCACTAAATGAAAACCTAGTTGCGCTCTACACCCAAATGCAAAAATGTAAATAATATTTTCATTATTCTTTGAGAAACAATTAAAAATGGTTGGTGACGTTACGTGTCAAAAAGTAGACATTTCTGTGGAAATACCAATATGTATTTGGCCTTCACACTCTCGATGGAATCGCAACCTTAAGTAAAAAACTTTACAACTTGACTTTTAATAATCTGGTCAACATCAGGACACTTACGCTTCTGCACAAAATCGTGTACACTAAAGTGCCGTCATATGTATATAATCGGATAACTTTTGCAAGGTCGAATAGGGGGAATAAGGTTATACCTATTGCACACAGAACTAAGACAACGGAATGGCAATTTTATTATAACGCAATCCTTCTATGGAGCAGACTTCCGAATAGGGTACAAACAAACAGCAACGTAATTACTTTTAAGAAAGAAAGAAATAACAAAACATTTGAACAATAATATAACGTAACTTACCAATGTAACCACTAACTGCTGTATTCAAATTTTAAAGATGTCTTCTAGTTAGGCTCAAAGTATCGGTTCTTTTTAGCCTCTGGTGACCTTCGAACTGAAGCAGACCCCGAGCGAGGCAGTTAGGGTGGGCCATTAGTTTATCGATGTAGCTAATTGAATATTTTTTAATTTCCTCCTGGATAGTGGGGACGTTGAGATCTCTGTGGATAATATCATTACGTATATACCATGGGGCGCAGACAATTTGCCGTAATATTCTAGACTGTCTTCTTTGAAGCTTTTGGATGTTAGATGCGCATGCAGTACCCCATAATTGGATGCCATATGTCCATATTGGTTTTATGATGGACTTGTATAAGAGAATTTTGTTGTCTAAAGACAAGTTTGAGTTTCGACCGAGAAGCCAATGTTGTTGAGCTGCTTTAAGTTTCATAGCCGTTATTTTCGCTTCAATATGATGAGACCAGGTCAAGCGTCTATCTATATGAATTCCCAAGTACTTAACATGGAACAGTGATGTTATTTATTTTTACAGCTGGGCACGTTTGACTTCTGAGCGTGAAAGTTAAATGAGCACATTTAGCCGGGTTAACGTTTATTCTCCATTTTTTTTAATTTTATTTAATTTTATTCAATGTTTTTTCTCCTTTTTTTAATTTTTTTGATCCTTAAAATTTTGAAATTTTTCATACTTCTTTTAAATTAAATTGTTTTAAGTTGTAACTTAACTTTTTCTAGTTCCATACTATAATTATAAGATGTATGTATTGTTGTATGGAAATACAGATAAATAAATAAATAAATAAATAATTATGGCAAGTGTATGGGCCGCTTTATAATAAAAAATTATTTTAGTTTCTGAACAAAATTTTGCCGAAAGGTGTTATAAAAATGTTTGTTTAAACCTTTTTCTAAATAATAATAATTTCTTATCGTAAAGTATTCGAATAAAAAGTTTGTTTACTTTTTATTAACATCATTATTATAATGATTGCTTATTTTCCTTTTTTTTTTTTTAATTTTTGAACAACAATTCATTCTTTAAAACATATAAAAAAACTTATTGCAATAATTTTAAAAATAATTAAAGAGAATATCTGCATTTCCCTCTGAACGCATTCATTTAAATCATATAAACAAGTTTTAAAATATTAAATACATAATATGACTTTAAATTGGTCGTCAAAAATTAATAAAATGTAATAAATTAAACGTTTTTTCCATTATTTTTAAGCATATTTCACAAAAATAATATCATAAAATGCAATTTTTCCTTAAATATGGTTAATTAATCATAAATAAGTTTTTATGAATACGGCTGTTTAATTCTATCCTAAAAATTTTACATAAGATTCATACACGAGATATTTGCGACGAATATTATCCAAATATTAACATCTGTATGTGAATTTTTCGTTTTAAAGTCATTTAAAAAGACGGGGGGGGGGGGGGGGGGGGGTTTATGTTTGTCAATTCTATTTTAAAAGTCGTTACACCAAATATGATGTATGTATATCAATATAAACATTTATAAGAAAACTATATTCAGGGGGGGTCAAATTTGAATAATAATTTCTATAAAGTTTTGGTAAGGAGATTTTTAAATAAAAAATTTTTAAGCCGAATCTGAATACTAAAATGATAAGATAGTTAATGAGCACTATTCCGGAAAGCAGTTTGTATGGGTACTACGTGAAATTATAGACTGACTTTCACTATCTTCCATAGGACTCGTCCATAAAACAATTAAAACGTTTGCACCAAATTTCATTTGAAATTATCTCCGGAGTTGCTAACTAGATTTTGCTCACAAATTTTACTTGGACAAACAACTGTCTAGACGGCCAGACATAGTTAGATCTATTCAGAAATTGAATAGAAGTCGGTCGGTGTAGCAAAATGTGGGACTATATCTACATGGGTAGACGGACGTGATTACATTAACTTACAAATTGTCTCAGATTCAAGGCATACATCAGAATTTGTTCATATGTATACATATTGAAAAAATAAGTAATCGAAATTACTTGATCCAACGCCATTTACACAGAAAAAATTATTTTTCCAATTCAAACAAAAAATTTGTAGAATCAAACAATTTTTTGTCTGAAATCGGTCCTATAAACAAATTCGCATATTCAAACAATTTATTTGCATTTTGTTTATTGAAAAAAAAACATTAATTTTTTCAAACAAATAATTTAACTGAATCAAACAAAAAGTTTACTGAAATTCATATACTAAATTTCAAAATCAAAAAAAAAACAGGTTTTTGCACAAGCAATGATGCGCACACAAGCAGGCACTGTATTAGAAGATGATGGCAGAGAGAGCAGAGCGGCCGGCTGGCTTTGAGACACATTTTTTTGTTGGAATAATTTTTGAACGAAGTTCTTTTTTTATACACACAATGTTTTTCGTCATCACTCACTGTTGCTGTATCCTTTCCTTTGGTAATGAAGAAGAAATGTAACCCAAAAACGGCGACAGACCGACTCGATATGTTTTTCGTCATCATTATATTTTTGTATTTGATGTATTTAAGCAAACAGTTTGAAAAAATTGAATACGGGATTTTGGTTTTTTTTTAACCAACTTTGAAACGAACCAAAAATTTATTTTGTTTCTTATAATGTTGTTGTTGTTTCTGTTGTTTAAAAAGAGTGAAACGTTTTTTTACCTGCTATTTTTTTTTTTTTTTTTACTTCAAACCTCTTCATCTTTCTTACTGTTGTACTTTTTTAAAGTGTCCAAAAATAGACTGCATGTGTTTTTTGTTGTAGTTCTTATATTTTACATAAAGAAGTGTTGCTTACGATCAAATAAAAAAATGTAAAAAGACGACAACATTAAAAAGCGTTAAATATTTCATACAAAATTACGAAAACTTGAAACCAATAACGCGTGTATTATATTTTTGAATGGTTGTCAACATTTTTGTTGGTTAAATAAAAATCAAACAAAAATTTTAATTGAATCAGTAAAAAAATTTGTAGAAATTAAAAAAATTTTCAAACAAGCGTTTGTTTGAAAATAATTCGGCAATAATTTTTTCTGTGTACCTAAAAGAAATTTAAGTTTAAGAATTTTATAAATAATATCTTGTGTGCGAAACAAGGTAGGGCTTTTATGTAAATGGCGTTGGATCAAGTAATTTCGATCATTTATTCCTTCAATATAGTGCATGTTAAATTTAGCAGTTGTAGCATCTGTAGATTAGGACCATTCAATCTCTTCGCCATGCATATTATAAAAATTTTATAAAAGTTTATTACTCTACCGAATGTTATGAATATATTTGATCTGAAAGAATGTTTTTTAATACTTCATATCAAAATTATTTTCCTATTTTTAGTAGTTTTTTATATTAACAACTTTAAATTAATGAGTTTAAATTTTTATTTTCTCTTAACTAAAACGTATTTTATTTCCTGCTTTTAAGCAAACATAGAATATGGTACAAACCCAGCAAACGATTTCAACAAAATAATATTTAATATAAAAAACAAATATAACTGTCCGCGTGTGAGATTTTCGACTCACGATCACGCACGAGATTATAAAATGTAAAAAAACCCGATCAAGAAATTGAAATTCTCACGACTACGCTGGTAAAATTCCAGCAAACAATTTCAGTAAAATAAGGCTTAGTTAAAAACAACTAGAACTGTGCGCGTGAGTGTTTATTGACTCACGATTACACAAGCCTACAACGCACACCCACAACATTTTTGAATAAAAACAATGCTTTAATTAAAAATTAACCATAAAATTGTTTAATTGAAATTTTATAATTTATTTTCAAGTCAAAATTATTGCAATAAAGACAATTATAAAAAAGGAAGAAAGTATAGTCGGTCAAGCCCGACCACACGATACCCTACACCACGGTATATAAAAACACATCATGCTTATGTGTCCATACAAATATGGATTTATCTATGTTTATAAACTTTATTGATATCGGGTTGAAAGTTTGCGAAAGGCAGAAATTGCCCGCTACCTCCCCTTGTGGTCCTATTTTTGAAAAACTGCATAGATAGTTGGATAGTTTCTGAGAGGCAGAAATTTTCCCCTATCTTCCCTCGTGGTCCTATGGCCCATTTTCAATAGGCTTGGTCGTTGTGCCAATAAGAACCTATGTCCCAAATTTAATCAAATTATCTCCAAAATTGCGACCTGTACTTTGCGCACAAGGTTACATGGACAGCCAGCCAGCCGGACGGATCTCGTTTGTTATACTCAGAAAGTGATTCTGAGTCGATCAATATACTTTAAGGTGGGTCTAGGGTTAATATTTTAAGGTGTTACACACATCAGCACAAATGCACAATACCCTCTCCACTATTGTGGTTTTATTAGATTCCTAAAAAAGTCTGTAAGAGTGCCATAATGGCTTTATGTCTCAATCCAAACGGACATAAAGCCATAATTTTGATATGGCCTTAAGTCTCATATCAATTTTAGTGGAATGGGACATAAAGCCATTATGGTGTTATTTCCCATTTGATGTGTTGCGTTACAAATGCTTATATGGTATAACAAAGACCTGCTTCGCTAACTAAAGCTTCTCTGTATAGCCGGCCTTCGGCCGGGCGCAAGGATTTTCTCCTCCATAGTATAACAAACACCGGCTTCGCTTACTAAAGCTTCTCTGTATAGCCGGCCTTTGGGCGGACGCAAGAATTTTCACCTTTATGGTATAACAAGTACCGATTTCGCTAAGTAAAGCTTCTAAAATCTGTCTTGTTTCCGAACGATGGCCGTTTACGCAGAGAAGCTTTAGTTAGCGAAGCCGGTGTTTGTTATACCATAGAGGAGAAAATCCTTGCGCCCGGCCGAAGGCCGGCTATGCAGAGAAGCTTTAGTTAGCGTCTTTGTTATACCGTAGAGGAGAAAATCATTGGGTCTGGCCGAAGGCCGTCTATGCAGAGAAGCTCTAGTTAGCGTAGCTTTTTCGGGTTTTTTCCATAAATGAACGACGTCCCCAAATTTAGGGGCTTAGTTCATTGGGGACTTGGTTCATACCGCCATTTTTTACATAAAACAGGGCGACATGAAACAACAAAGCATTTTCTACATGAAATAGGGGGAAATACAATCATTATCAAAAATATGGCTTTATGTCTCATTTTACGGAAAAAATTATGGCGTTAAGTCCCATTATATTGAGACTTAATGGCATATGCCCTTATGTCTCAATGGAATGGGACTTGGCGTCATATGGCTTTATGTCCTATGGCTTTGTGACACCCCACCGATCTGTCAATTTTGGGTTTCGGCCGAATCCCAAGTATCGACTGCACCCAGACCAACTTAACACATTTATATCCCGCCAATACAATTTTGCCACCCTGTGGATAGACATGGCAATTTGCGAACTGTACGACCAATTTTATTATAAAGACCGATTTTTTCTTTGAATTAAAAAACTAATACATACTTTTCCTTAGCTGTATTCCTTTTTATAAGGATTTTCAAATGGTTTTTTACCTAAACTGCAACCAACTGGTTCGTTTTATTTAGTTTTCTTTTCATTTTCCATTTTATACGAAAACAAATTTTACTTTTGGTTTTTACTGAAGTTTAATGCATTTTTCTTGCTGCTACTCTTACACACCTCCTCCGACATCCTAGTTCAACTTAAAGTTGTTTACAATGTATGCTGGAGAAAAAAGTTGAAAAAATAAATCCAAAGAAAACTTGGCAACCTAAAAGAAGTTTCTGCTGATGCTGCTTGCTATAGAAGAGTTTACAAGTCACACACAGAAGACATAGTGATGTGGTGTAGCAGAGTTGTGGTTGAGGTTTACTTTTTTTTTTCAAAAAAATTAAAAAATAAGGTTTTTATGGCATTTAGTTTTGAACAAGTCGATACAAAAAATTTAAAAAAAAACTTGTCTAAAATAAAGTGGTTGCTATTGTAACAAGAGTCTCCTTCTACAGTTGGCAGCGCAGCATCAGCATCTTCAAAAGGTTTACTATGATCGTGGCTTACAAGCAGATGCAGCTGTTTTGTTAAAACTTTTTTTTTATGGTTTGTTGCAAAGTCCACATGAGAAATCCGGTTACGGTTACCTTTGTATATATTTTTCCCTCCTTTTCTTTGTCATAAATGGCTTCTGACTGGTTGGTCTATCCGTTCGTATGTCGGCTGTTTGTTTTTGCGCTATTTTTAACAATATTTATGTTTTACTTTTCTTGCATCTTGTCCAATATAAGCAACACGCCACCATAAAGATCGTCGCTCCATAACAAGCAGAATCCTAATAAGCTTGGTATTTCTGTTTTAATTTTAACAAATTATCGAAACTTTTTGTAAACCCTTTAAGTGCGTAATAAATTTAAACGTGATCAAAGTGCTTGAAAAAAAATTAAAATTTTAGAAACACTTTTTAAATTCACAGAACTCAGGCTTAACAATTATTCTAGAAGTTAAAAAACTAAAAATAACCCTTTAAAAAGCTTTTTGGAATTCTTTTAAACAAAATCCTAAGCTGGGGTAATAACTCAGTGAACTGAAAAGATTTTCACTTAATAATTATGTGCGGGTAATTATTTTAATAATTTACTTCATAAGAAAATTTTAAAGAATAATAATGTTAATACATACTTTTAATCAATAAGTTTACAAAAGCTTAAAATAAACCTTTAACATTTTTTAAGCTTTAAAAATTCTTCTAACTTAAATATTTCTAGTTATTTGATCATCAAAAACTGCCTTAAAATATTTAAACATTTGTAAAGTTTAAATGTTGCTTTGCAAACTTTAAGCTTGCAAGTTTTTTTTTAAAACCTTGAATTTATTAATGTTTTGTAAAAGCAGTAAGTTTTTATAAAAGCTTTTATGTACTGCCAAACATTTCAACTCTTACTTATAAGCTACCTTTAAAGTTTAAGATCCGAAAGCAGTAAAAAGCTTTAAAATTTTAAACGCCTAATAAAAGCTTAAAACCACTTTATACGCCCTAATTTTTATATTGTGTTTTAGCAGCAAATATCTTTCCAAAACCATAAAGCTTAACTAAAGTATAAAAAATTAACTAAAACGTTAAACTTAAAAAAATTGTTAACATATTAAAAGCCTGCAAAAAAACTTTTTAAACATCACTTTACTATTTAAATGATCAAATGCAGATTTAACACTTTGAAAATCGTAAAATACTAACTAAAAGCTTAAACACTTATAAAAAGCCTAAACTGTTTATACCCACACCACAATAGTGGAGAGGGTATTATGCATTTGTTCTGATGTATGTAACGCCTTAAAATATTGGTCCTAGACCCACCTTAAAGTATACCGATCGACTCAGAATCACTTTCTGAGTCGAACTAACGATGTCCGTCCGGCTGGCTGGCTGGATGACCATGTAACCTTGTGCGCAAAGTACAGGTCGCAGTTTTGGAGATAATTTGATAAAATTTGGGACATAGGTACTACTGACCAAGCCTATTGAAAATGGGACAAATCGTAGGACCATGAGGGAAGATAGGGGGAAATTTCTTCCTCTCAGAAACTATCAAACCGATTTTAATAAAATTTAAAACTAACATTGAACCATATCTTCATGGACACAAAAGGGATGTATTATTTAAAAAATAGGACCACGAGGGGAGATAAGTCCAATTTCTGCCTCTCAAACCGATTTTAATGAAATTCAAAACATAGATAGAAATGAAAATAGAATACAGCTTTTAACAAGCTGTTCAGAATGATAATAGTTTTACAAAAAGTCATGTCCTTTTAAAACTGAATATTTTAAGTCTGATGTTTCGTATAACCGCAAAAACTTAATGATAATGAAAGCTTTACAAAGTGCCATGTGTTTAAAAGCTTAAACTGAGCTTTTTTAAAATTCCTGGCGTAAACAGCTCAGTATGTAAAATGTGTATGTAAAATATATTTATCGATAGCAAACAGTTCTTAAATTAAAAATCTAAAAATCTAAATTGAGTCGAAATATTGTAAATTTTTCTTCTCCTTTTTTTTAATCACTTTCTGAGTCGAACAAACGATGTCCGTCCGGTTGACTGGCCTTGTGCGGAAAGTACAGGTCGCAATTTTGGAGATAATTTGGTAAATTTGGGACATAGGTTCTTGTTGGCACAAGGACCAAGCCTTTTGAAAATGGGCCAAATTGTAGGACCACGATGGAAGATAGGGGGAAATTTCTTCCTCTCAGAAACTATCAAACCGATTTTAATGAAATTTCAAACATAGATAGATCCATATCTATATGGGCACATAAGCTAAACAGTTTTTCAAAAATAGGACCACAAGGGGAGGTAGGGGGCAATTTCTGCCTCTCACAAACTTTCAAACCAATTTTTATGAAGTTTATAAACATAGATAAATCCATATTTATATGGACATACAAGCATGATGTGTTTTTAAAACTATGGTGTAGGGTATCATATGGTCGGGCTTGACCGACTATACTTTCTCACTTGTTTTATTTGTCAAAATTTTAATAAAAAGAGATTTACTTTTGATGATACAAAGTTTAAAAATTGTGTTAACTGTAAACTCTGAATGAAGCTTTTAAGTCAAGCGATTTGAAAGAACTTTTTTTTAAAAGCATTACTGAATGATAACTTACGTCTTTAGGAAAAAGAACAAACTGTTTCTGAACTTTTACAAAAGATCTTTCCAAACTTAATTAAGTTATGCAGACAAGCTTTAAATCTTTGCGGGGCTAGTATAAGAAAATTTGTAATGTTTAAAATCTGAATAAACTGGTTTTAAGCATTGGAAACAGTATTTAAGCCTATAATTTTTGTTTGTTTCCATCTTGACAGTTAAATATTAAGAAAAAAAATCAAAAAATTTAGCCTCTATTTTCAGAAAAATAACCTTGGTCTTTTATTTTGTATACCTGCAAAATCAATCACTTAAACATCTAAACCACTCACTGCTGCTTTTTGACACAAATACTTAATATAAAAAATATTTTTTGTTTCTCTTTGGCACAGTAGTCCCCAATATAGTTTTAACCAAATCCTTAAAAAAATACTTTGAATCTTAAAGAATTCGTGGTATTTTATTTGTGTTTGTTGTTAGCAACAGCAAAAAGCACGAAATTATATTCCGCACCCAAAATAAATAAATGAATCGTGTTTTGTTTTTATATCCAAATGAAAACGGCAATAATGATCGTAAACTATACAAAACAAAAACTGAGTTTAACGTAAATTCTATTGAAAACGAGTTTTAAAACCACACCATGAGATACAAAAGAATTAAATTCGCAAAATATTCATACATAAACAGTCAACTGATTGATATACGAGTACAACAAAACCATATTAGACGTAACAGAAACGTTTAATTTTTGTTTGAGTCACACATCAAATTCTAAGTTACCAAAAAAAATTTAACAAAAAGAAAAGAAAATCTGCGTTTAATTTTGCGGTTAGTGGTAAACATATTCGCAAACCAAAAATAACATTGAAAAAAATTTAACATTATTTAGTTTCAACTATCTCTAAAAACGAAACACGTTAAGGAAACCAACATTAAATAATATGACATAAACGTCAGCGTTAATAGAGTGGAAGGGTGTGAGAGGGAAGGGTTGCTTAAATTACAATTAATATTTTTAAATTTATTTATAATTAACATATATATCAGGTGATTTTTAAAGAGGTATAGAAAAGTTTAAAAAAAACACATAGAATTCAGAAAAATTCATGAAATCTTTATATGAATCGATAGTACGGTCCATATACATAATTTAATGTTTGAAGATTATTTCATGCAAATGTTGACCGTGACTGCGCCTCAAATGATCCATCCGCTTAGTCCAATTTTGGCATACTCTTTCCAACATTTCGGCCGGTATCTCATGAATAAATGCTTCATTATTGTCTTCCAATGCGTCAATTGAAGCGGGCATGTTTGTATAGACATGAGCTTTAACATAGCCCCACAAAAAATAGTCTGAAGGCGTTAAATCGCACGATCTAGGCGGCCAATCGACCGGTCCCGAACGTGAAATAAAATGTTCACCGAACTCGCCTCTCAATAAGCCCATTGTTAAGCGTGCTGTGTAGCATGTGGCACCGTCTTGTTGAAACCACATGTCATGCAAGTCAAGCTCTTGCATTTTGGGCAAAAAAAGTTGGATATCATCTCGAGTTGTTGAGTAACAGAGGCCGAGTTGCTGCGAACGGCGACGAATCGATAATTGATGGTCATCATTAACACTGGCCGATACAGCTGCGATATTTTCTTCACTTCGCACTCTACGTAAGCGTGTTGGTGGTTTAATGTCCAACAATGTAAATTTTGGTGCGAAATTTAGTCACAATAGCCCGAATATCCGCTTCAGTGGGTCGATTAAACTGAAAATAAAATGGAACAAGCGCGCGATGAACTTTCTTAACAGATCACGTATTTTGATAATAAAATTCAATAATTTGCAAGCGTTGTTCGTTTGTAAGACGATTCATGGTTAAATTATATACCAAACTGAAGATGTTTGACAGTGAAACAAAACACGAAACGCGCGTCAGCTGTTTAAACCAGTGTTGCCAAAAAGATAATAGCTAAAAAATCACCCATTACTATAAATATATTTATAAAGGCCGTTATACACTATCCCACAAAGTCTTAAGTATTTTACGAAAATGCTTTCCTGTTCTAATTATTATTTAAACATTTTTAAAAACTACAGCAACTTATCATAACAGGGCTGCATTTTCGTAAAATACTTAAGACTTTGTGGGATAGTGTATAACGGCCTTAAGTAACATAACATTTTGCCAAAAATAAACAGAAAGAATAGTCGGTCAAGCCCGACCAATTGATAGCCTGCACCACAATAATAAAGTCTATACTCCATTTAGGACCCATGGCCAATAATGGAATTCAGATAATTTCATTCAGATATCTTCATCTATACAGTGGTGGATTTACGCCAAAATTTAAAGGTAAAAGAATGTAAGGGGAATTTAAATTCGAAAATTGATTTGGCCAAGTTTTACTTTAAACGAATACGAAATTTATATTAAACTAGCATTTTACCAGCTACTTCATTAGCGTCTCCTTTTCCTTCGTGGACATTTTTTTATGCCAAATATTTTTTAATGTTTTGAAAAAAAAGTACCAAAAATAATTACGATTTTAACCCCTTAAATGTTCGAATTTCGAAAAAGTACCAAATTCATATTCGTATTTTTTTGATAAGTTTGGAATGTGGTATAAACTTTGTTTCAATGTTTATTGGTTCAAAAATTAGATGGGGAGTCAAAAAAGTACCAAAATTCAGGTTTTACCCGTTTACTCCCTAAAAGTGCCGAATTTTAAAAAAGTACCAGACACCTGTCCGCTTATTTTTCTAAAGAGCAACGATACGTATTACATTTTTTTGTATCTCTTTTAGTTTTGGAGATATAAGGTTACCGAATTTTCCCGTTTTTACTTTTAAGGTGGAAGTACATAACACGCGTTAGTTCGTCAACGAGTATCGTGCGTTTAAAAACATTGGCGCCAAAAAAATTGCAAGTTGCACAACACGCGTTACAAAAGCCATTCCTGTCAGCTTTTTTTTTATTTGTTTACTTATTTGTGCATTAAAAACGGGTTCGAAAGTATATCAAGATTTTGTGATTTTATTGAATTTATTCTTTTTATATAAATATTGTATGTTTTTTAAGCTCTTCAATACGTTTGTCTTTCATAATTCACAAGTTTGTTAAATTATTTTTTTTATTCACACCTATTCTGCGTTTCGATTCGGATCGAAATTTACTCCGTTTTTGGCAACTTTGGTATTTTGTGCCCATGTTCTGTAACTCCCGCGTTGAAAAACTTTTCGATTGAAATGTGAGAAAAGAAACAAAAATACCATAAATTGAAACAAACATGTTTTTCTCACTTCACTGTTACTGTAACATTTTTGGCGAGTAATTTCCTTTAGTTACAGCTATTACACACCAAAAATGTTACAGTAATAGTTTGGTGAGAAAAACATGTTTGTTTCAATTTATGGTATGTTTGTTTGAAGAGAATGTGTCTTCTTTTTTTCTAAGTAGTTAGAGCAAATCAAAAACTTTAAATGCGTTTATCTCGAAAAGGATTTTTTTGAGTTATGCCGGTCTTGCAGCATATGAGCGATATGTACATACGCTATATTTAATTTTAGTACAGTGTAAATTCGATAATCCGGACTCCACTAATCCGGACAGAATTTTGCAGCTCATTGCGTATTCTATAATCCGGATTGATTGCAACTCTTTAGTCCGGATTGAATAACACCCGTTTTAATTTATTTTTTTATTCAAATTACAGCATGCTTTGAAAAATACAGTTAGAATAGTGTGATATGAGTATGTTTGCACATGCAAACAAACAGTGAAGAGAGAACACAAGACTTTATCTATTTTAGATAAAGTAAAAATTGTTAAAGAATTTAGTAAAGGTATGAGATGAAGGGTGTGGGCTGACAAATATGAAGTTTTTAGTATTGTAAATATGTATGTACAGTAAAAATTCGGTAATCCGAATAATTCGCTACTCCGGATTGGGTCTGCAATAAATTATCCAGATTGTCGAATTTTTACTGTATTTAAATTATTTTTTTTTGATAATCACTCCTATATAATCAAAAAGGGCGGCATATTTAAGAGTGCTTAGGACGGAAGCACGCCTAAATCCGCCACTGCATCTATATGAGATTTGCTTCCATGTACATATGTAAGTGATTTTAGGAAGGGGGCTTTTATGCGACCAATGGTACCATAACATTTGGGTGTACCTGCAATTCCTTACACTAAATTCACATGAGGGCTTTTACGATGTCGTTTTTTCTTGAAGCAACTTCCAAATCTCTTTGTGTTAAATACGATGATTTTTGGTAACATTTTTTTTTTTACAGAAGGGCCTTGGTTATGAGTAATTCAATTAACCGGCAGCATCTATTAACAGGAAAATAAAAACAATTTTTTGGCTTTGATTTAAATTTTTTTTGCAACAGTTGCCTCTATTATCCGAAATTATCATTCTTTTCGCTTACTTTTGAACAATCAAAAAAATATATAAGTAAACGAAAACATATCTGAATAACTAAGCGCCAATAGGCAAATGTTATCCGCATAGTCAATATATTTAAGGCATCCTTGAATAATACAGGTAATAATACAACTACTCGCCTCATTCGCCTTGTACATTAAGCTGAAGGTCCACACCATGCGTTTATGCGTCTGTCCTTTTTATGCATATGGCAAAAAAGTTGAATCAGTGTAATTGTATATGACAAGTTACACAACAAAATGCAGAGAATGCATAGACGCATCAACGCATGAATGTAGGTTTTCTTTCTACTTTTGTATCCGTCGCATGTGTGGTGAAAAAAAGTCAGCTGTTATTGATGGCCATGGATGGCAAATCATATTTTATTTTCAATGTTATCGATAAATATGTTTGTGTGGTGGATTGCTTTTTACTATGTTTTTGCATTAAAAAAGGGTTTTAATAAGAGAAAAAGCTTTCGTTATAAAGATTGTATAAACTTTAATGAATAAAATACATTAAAATTAATTTTTAGCACAATTTAACAACAACAAAATTTGCCATTCTACTTATCGATTACTTTTATCTTCTGAGTGTCATCTTTGTTGTGTTTTTATTATTTTTTTTAACAAATGCTATGAATTGAAACTTATTGATGCCGTGAAAAATCACGAATATTTTTATAATAAAAGCTTACTCCTCTAAGAATTCTATTAAATAAATTCCATTAAAATATCAATTAAACTCTCCATTTTTGGCAAAATTGTTTTTAATTCTTAAACATACTAGCACAACAGCTGATAAAAAAAAAACAAATTTGGCGCATAAAACGCATTGCATGTAACTTGAATTTAGAATCGCATAAAATGCACAAAAAGTATCATACGCATCTACGCATGGTGTGGACCTTCAGCTTTACAGCGTCTAGTTCGATGTTGAAAAGAAGAGGTGATATTTAACATCTCTGTCTTTTTCTCGTAAAATACTTGGCAATTTGCATTGTGATATAGACTTTAAATCAGCAGAATACGCTTTTCGGGAACCACTTTACCGGCATGCGCAAGAACATATTAGATCATAAAAAAATATTTTAAATTCGATTCGATTACAGGTTTGCAATTTTAAAAAATGTATTTTAGGTTGGAATTTACTTAAAAAAGTTTTTTTTTTTTTTTTGAAAAGCTGGGAAACAAAAAGTTTTAATTTATTTTTCACTTAAAATTTGACATATAATCTCTACTCCTAAAGAGGCCATTGCAAAAGCCGGGCGTACAAGTCTATCCATTAAGGTGGAAGTACATAACACGCGTTAGTTCGTCGACAAGTGTCGTGCGTTTGAAAACTTTAGCGCGTCAAAAATTGCAAGTTACACAACACGCGTTACAAAAGCCATTCCTGTCAGCTGTTTTTTATTTGTTTACTTATTTGTGCATTAAAAACGGGTTCGAAAGTATATCAAGATTTTGTTATTTTATTGAATTTATTCTTTTTATATAAATATTGTATGTTTTTTAAGCTCTTCAATAAGTTTTTCTTTCATGATTCACAAATTTGTTAAACTATTCTTTTTATTGTCAGCTGATTACTTGTCAAAAATACACAACGCGTTAAAAAGTTCAAAGTTAACCAACTTTCTGGCGCAAACGCGTCAAAATATTTTGCATGTAGCTTGTTCTATGAAAACACACTAGTTTAACTTTTTTTGACAGAAGACGACAGAGCGCGCGCGCACTAACGCGTCTTATGTACTTCTACCTTTAGGGTTATGACTTTTTAATGTTTTTTTTTCAAATATCAAATTGAACATGCCACAACCAAAATGTCAATAAAAAATATAAACAAACGCCATCTTTCTCTTTCGCTGCTTTAAAAAAGTTCCCGCACCAAACGATTTGAAATTTGTTTTATAGGGTGTGTGTGAAACGGTAGCAAAGTACTCATGGAAGTAAAATTTTAACACTATTAAGGTGAATAAAATTTCACTAGCCCTGGGGGCTAGTATAAATTTTGACATTAGTGTAGAAGTTTTTGACAACCACAAAATTATTTTTTTTCATCAAATTTGTTTAAACAAAACAAAAAATAATATGGAAGTAGGACCAGTGGCAAAAAAAAACTAAAAAGAATTATACAAGATGTAAATATTTAAATATGTATAAGATTTTTTGCCCACACTTTTTGTAAAAATTGTTAATATATCAGAACGAATTCATCAAATAGTTGGGACGATCTCATTTCTAACATAGTTGAAATGATTATTGGTAAACGTTTGTTTAATTTATTCATTTCCACAAAACTATTAGTAATTGTTTTTTTCTTTATGTCAAAATTTTACGTTGTCAAAAATGTTACAATTTCACACAGCACAAATATGAAAATTTTCTACCACAAATAAATTGCAACCGTTCACACACACCCATATTAAAAAAAAAAAAAATAATACAATTTGCCATTGTCACAATTTTAAAAGTCCAAACTATATCGTAGCTCTTTTAAGAAATCAAACAAAAACTGTTTGTATTTTGTTGTTAGATTTAACAGAAGACCTACGATGCTATGTATTTGCTCTTTCAGAACTTCGCTTATGTAATAATTAAAAAAAAATATGTGTACATTTTTAGAAATAGCATTTGTTGCTGAAATTTTTTCAGCCAAAATGACCAGCAATCACGATTTTTGTCACTTATTTTTATAAAAAATTAGTTATAACCCTACACTAAAAAAAAAAAAATCAATTCATCCGTACTGAAATCAATCCGAAGCGGTATTAATAGTACGGTGAGTACGGATTTTCTTGAATCAAGCACAGAAAGATTGATAAAAGTTCGGATTTTCAATAGCAAAATTCTTAACTTATCCATATTCAATCCCGAATTCGTACATGAAACAATTCAATTGTTCAAGTATTGTTGCACAGTGCAAATATAATGTAGTAGAAAATTTACCAAAAGCAAAGAGTTCAGCTGCATCCGATAAATAGAAAACTGTCAAACATATTAAAAAATTTATCAATAAAAAAGAAGTTATGTCCAAAAAAAAATTTTAAATTGTTCAACTTAAAATTGACATTTCAAGCTTGAAATATTAAAACTGTTGCTGAATCAGCGGTTTAGGGGCAAATTCAATTCAGTTTTTATGTTTCTCATAAACAAAAAGTTGACAACATTTAAAAAAAATAAACAAAATCAAAACAAAAGAAAAACTGAAAATAATTTTTGATTAAAATTTTTTATAGTTTGATCTTTCCAACATTTACTGTTTCTTTCTATCAATTCTACATCAATTCAATGACTAGAAAATGTAGTGTCCCCAGTAAAAAATTTTAAGGTTTTGGGAAGCAAGAAAAGTACAAGAGCGCTGATATATGCGCTGGCTATTACATACTACTTAGAAGCAACAGGGAAGCGAAAACCATTGAAGTCAATTTTTAATATAAGTAAATGAAAATTATTAAATAGCTTCGCACAATCCCTTATAAGTAAACAGGTTGTAAGGGAGTAGTTGAAATGATTATTTAAAAGAAAAAATTTACGACCAAAGTTCAAAGTGCTTCTGTTAATCCCTTACATGGAAGCACGTTGTATTGCAATGATTTCAAAATGTGTTTACGATTATTCCCGACATGTAATCGAAAACAACAGATGCTTTAAATTACTTCTTTTTTATTACGCAATCAGTCGGCAAATTGTTTTTGAGCAGAGAGGACGCAAGCAAATTTTTGTGTGGTCAATTACTAGATTTGTTATTGTTTTCTTTTTAATTTGCGTACAGTTTCGTTCTATTTTAAAAATTACATATTAACTGTGTTGCGTGTTTGTTTTGCTTTTTGTTCTTTTGCATAAGTTTTTGCTTCTATACTGTTGTATACAGTATAGAAGCAATTAATCAAAGGTATGAAAGCTGCGGTTTTTGGATGCTCTTCCTTCACGGAATAATGTAAGCCATGAAAAACGCAGTGATTTTACAAAAAAGTAGTGCTTCCAAGTGGGAATTCGCCATATAAAAATCATGCCTCTTGTAAGCAGGTTTGTAAGGGGGAATTGTGCTTCTCTCCCTTACAAACCTGCTTACCAGTAAGCACCATTTTTTACTGGGTCATAAGGGCTTTACCCATTTTACAACTTACAGAAAGATAAAAAACCAGCATCATGCCCGATGTGGGTTTTACGTTAAAAATCTTAAGTACATATTAAACTAAAAATATAAACTTAATGAGAAGCAAGAGTTAAATTTTACTTTTTAAACATGAATTATAATAAATTTTTTGTTCTGTTGGTTTTGTTGTTTCTACACACAACAAGCAAATCGTTTTTTTTCCAACTCGTGTGGTGTTGTTGTAATTTCTACAATAAACTTTGGAAAACACACGCATATACACTCATAAAGAGCGCCATGCTTAGAGATGAGACTATTAAGTTATATGAGCAGGGTTGTCAGATTTTTTTGAGCTCCATCGCCAAACCGAATGTCAGAAATCGCCAAACGTCGATTTTGTTCAGTTTTTGTAAAATGTTCTTTTTTTTTTAAATTAAATTTTGCATACAAAAAACTCTAGTATAAATTTTCAGTCAAAAATCGCCAAAAACTGAGAAAAAATACAAAAAAGTCGCCGAAGTAAATTTTGTTTTGTTTCTGTAATTTTTTTTTTTAAATAATATAAAATGGAGAACTTATATGTATTCAGTTAAAAACTTAAATTAAGTACACAAGTCTATAATATCGTACACATCAGCCTCACCGATTTCATTACTGGAGTTTTGACCTACATACTATTAGAATTACATAGTGACTGAATATAAAATTCACTTAATATGTTTTTTTTATATAAGTAATGATAACAAAAATTACAAGTTGTTAAACAAAATTGCCGAAATAATATAAATGGTAAAAATAGCCAAGATAATCGCCAGTTATATCAGAAATCGCCATAAAAGTCGCCAGTCGCCAAATGGGAAATCCCATCGCCAAACACTTTTCAAAATCGCCACGTTTGGCGAGAAATCGCCATATCTGACATCCCTGTATATGAGATTAAAACGCTCACTTTGTAATTTTACTCTCAGAGTGGCACTACCAGCAAAAAGTGCACTCTTTTTTTACTTGATTAAAGAATTTTATACTTGTTTTAAGAAATTCCGGGATTGATTTTCGAAAGTTATCCCATTTAGGATTGTTTTGAGTACGTTTTAGTGTTATGCGTACTTGAATTTTTGTGTACGACTCGTACTTAAAGTAAGTATCAAAAAAACTTAATTTATCGCTAGTGTTTTTCTTTCTGTGTACTATCCATAGTTCTTAATTCGTTTCAACTTCCTTGAAACCAGCCCTTAAATTTAGCTTATATGTAAAGCGAACTACTATAATTACTTCAATAACCAATTATTTTTCAGATGTACATTTGTAGGTAAAAACTACTGACTTACATTAAAATGCGTTTATTTAGGGGCTTCCCTTGTAAAACTCATTGGTTCTTCCAGTAGAATTGGAAGTAGTATTTTAACTTTTTCCTGCTTATTTAACACATTATTTTGAAGGCGAAAAACACAAAAACGGTACTTAGGAAAAAATACAGCGATTTTCGTGTTCAGGAGGTCCCAATTAACTTATCTAGGCATGCGGCGTTCTTAGTATTTTTTTGGCTGTAAACCAGTGTTATTGACAACATTCTTCTTTTTTCTTCTTTGAACATGAATTGGCGTTCAAATGATTCATATCATGTTGACGACATGTTTTTTAATTTGTATAGTCGTGCGCATCATGTGTGCTTTTTGATATTAAAAACAAAAACAACGAATGAAAGAGCAAAGCGTACTGACAGTACATGCATCTGTGTACTCGTTTTTCCCCTCGTCCCTCTCGCCAATAAAGTAGCAATCATGCCAATAAGACATGAGCCGTATGAACACAGACTAAGCGCAATGGTAAGCGAAACGTTTATGTTTCTCCCTTACAAACCTGATTCGTTGGAAGCTCCATTTTTTATTGGGTGTGGGCTTAAAAATGTAAAAAAGAACGTTTTGCACCTCATATATTTATGTCCTCTTTCGACGTGGATACTACTAGTCATGATGGGATCTACTGCCTGTCTTTTGTCATTAAAATTAAATGCATTTTCTCTTAGCTCAGCTCAGCTCAACTCAGTTCAGTTGTAATTTTTTAATTTTTGTATTATGGTTTATAACTTTGTTATAATCTTTAATCTTCTATCTTTAATTGTGGCATTGAAACTGTCGTTGCGCGTACTAAATATCATATTTTGGTTAATGATTATTAACATTTTCTCGCCATTTCGTCGTTAACAGTATTTATTAAAAACATTAAATACATGTCGCTTATGTCGAGCTCAATGAAGTTTAAGAAATACTTTGTCGCACAAACTGTCTCAAACAGAGTTCGATAGAACACTAGTCGATGAACAAGCAAACAAATTTTTAATAAAAATAGTGGTTACGTGTGGGACGTCAAATATTTGTAAAGAGTGACTATAGTGACTATAGTTGCCCAAGACTCATGGACAATATTTGTCGTTAACGAAAATTTCTTTTCATTAGGGCCAAAAAAACTTTTGAGTTCATCGATGAAAATGTCTTCTACCTCGAATTGGTCAACTGGACTGACCAGGGCTTCTGGTTGTCAAAAACATTTAAACATACATATTTGTTAATAGATTTCAATGCATTTAAGTTTTATTAACTGTGTTTAAAATGAATTTTTTTCCAGTTTAATAAAGAAATTGTAATTATATTAACGAATAAGCACATATACATATCGCTCATTTGCTGCAAGACCGGCATAACTCAAAAAAATCAATTTCGAGATAAATGCATTTTAAGTTTTTGATTTGCTCTAACTACTTAGAAAAAAGAAGACAACTTCTCTTCAAACCGGGAAGGTATAAAAGATACAAAGATGAATTTAATACACAATATAAAGAAAAACAAAGCGAACAGTTCTGCATCTCTAACTCCAAAATTTAATTTTTTGAGTTATGCCGGTCTTGCAGCAAATGATCGATATGTACATACATATTTATATAGTGTGTATGTTGGATATTTAAATTTTTAACCTGCTTTAGAAGTTTTCATAACCTAAAAAAAATACAGCATTTGTCAGGTGCAAGCAGGTGCAATATTTTGTTGTCATTGCCTCCGCTAAGTATGAACCCTTTTTTATCATTAGTTAGTTTTTTTTTTAATATTTTGTTTAGCAAACAAAATTCTTTTGTAAAAAAAATAACTGCGAACAAACAGTTTTATTATAAAGTCGCAAAGCAAAAGTTTTGGCGTATTTTATTTTTTCTAGCAATTAAAACAGGTGATGCCAGCCAGCGTTTACAGTGTTTGCGATGACAAAAACCAAACTAAATTATCAAAAGAGAAAAAAATCTGAGACTAGCAACGAAAAAAGTTAAATTACATAAAGCTTTTCAAATCATAGAGCGATGATGAGGCGGAATTTTTTTCCCTGCATAATTTTTTGTTTACCAGACAATGTCAACACAATTTAAGTAAATGTTTGACTGTATGCAAAGGTTTTTAGTAGATGGATGATGAAGCAAAAATTATATTAAATAAAATTTTCTATAACTTTTTTACATATTCCCAGCGGGAAAAAGAAGGAGTACGGATGCCTTCTAGAAGGCCTCTGTACTCCTTCTTTTGAATATACAAGGCCTGCTCGCTCCATTCCATACTCATATCTTTTTTACACACGTTGTCATTGCGGAGAAGGCCTTCCGCTCTCGCTTCTTTAGCAGGTACATAAGAATGGTAACGGGATCAAAAAAAATAATTATTTTGCTTTTGCTTGTGCAAAAAAACAATACGAAAAATGTTACTCCTTCTCTACTCCCTTCTCATAGAAGCGAGTGTGGATGGTGTATCTTATCTTTTACACCAAAAAGGCGAGTCCTTCTTAAGCAGTTAGATAATAATAGTAATTTAATCAAAACAATTGTTAAGCAGTCCTTTTAAAAGGCCTGCAGTAAGAAGGTCTTCTGAGTTTTACCGCTGGGTTCATACACACACACACACACTCTTACTCAAAAACATTAACATGCTCATTTGACAACCTGCTGCTGTGGATGATGATGCTGGCTGGCTGGTGGTGTTGCACCATCGAACCAACTATCCAACCAGCCTGCATAAGTAAATGCATATAAACTTAGTTGTACTCATCTGAAGTATAAGCAGCGACCGACCAGCAGACGGACGGACAGACAAGCAAACAGACAGACAGACTGCATTTGCAATTATACCAAGTACTGTCAATGTTTGCTATTTTGGTTGCATGCAGCTGCTGGTGCTGGCATCAGTATGAATACGAGTAATTATGATGATTTTAAGAGGAAGAGCATTTTTGTTTGTTTGAGAACAAAATGCACTGACGTGCAAATGAAAGTGTGGATAAAATGGATGGTGGATAGATGGATGGTTGGTTAGATAAAGATGAGATGGGAAGATGGCTGTATTGTTTTTATAGATGATAGATGTATGTCAGTTGTTACTGAAGAAGACACCTTCGTCAGTCATGTCATGTATGTCATAGCAAAAGAAACTGACTGAAAATTAGAAAAATTTATTAAAAATAGTTTGAGCAAAAAAACTAAAAAGAGGAAAAATTATAATATTTGTTTGCTCATTAACGATGCCGGAACTTTTTTTTTGGAATTTCAAAGAATTTAATCTTTAGCAGGAAAATTAATTGTTTTTCCTGTTTTTATGTGAATTCAACGATTTAGTTTGTGTAGGAGCTACACGTAAATAATTATTTACTAAATCACTTGAAAGTATGGCTTGACCCAAAGAAGTTTTGCATGATCTCTTCCAAGCCAAAAATTACTTATAAATATATGTGTGGCTTGGTTAAAGCAAAATTTTTCTCTATTTCAGAAAACTTTACTAAATACGAAAGAAATAATTTAAAACCAAGAAATTCTAATTGATTTCCTTGTTTAAGGAAACGAAATTAACTGCTTGTTTTTAGAAAACGTAAACAAGTGAGTGAGTGAGAAATTATATTGAAAACAAAAACAAATTTTGGTTTTTTATTATTGTTTTCAATATAATTTCTCACTCACTCACTTGTTTACGTTTTCTAAAAACAGGCAGTAATAACTTTAGAAAATAAACTTTTTCCGTGTATAATAGAGAATAGAATGATATGGCTCATTTAAAATACCAACTGATTTGTCATCTAAAATTATTTACAAATATTAATCAGGGATGGTAAATTCAGATTTAGAAATTTTACCGAATTTCTATTAAAAAGTACTTTCTTACTTTCAACAAACTTTTGTTTTTTAATCAGAGATGGAAATTCAGATATTGAAATGGTACCGAATTTCTATTAAGAAGTACTTTCTTACTTTCAATAAACTTTTATTTTGCGTATTTATTTATTTGAATTTAAAATTCTAATAGAAATGTAATGAACAATTTTTAAATAAATATTCTTTGATGAAATTTTAATTATTTAAGATATCGTACATTGGTTGTTGAGCCAGATGGACTATCTGGCGCTGCGAAATATGGCCCCAAAAAATAAATGAAAATTGACCCTAAATTTGGGGCTATTTTTCATAATGCAATATGGCCCCATTTTTTTAATGAAAAATAACCCCAAAAAAATTAAAAATAACCCTCAAAATAAAATGAAATATGACCCTAAATTTTAACCCCAAAAAAGAACACAAAGAAAGTGACATTTAACATTTTCGGTGGAGTTCATATGCCCAAAACTAAAAATTCCAAATTTAGAATCCCGATTTCAAAATCCGGATAATTATACAGTTTTGGTTTTAAAAATCGTACGATTGATAGCACGGTTGGGCTTTCGGCCATGCACAAGGATTTTTTTCTCTATGGTATAACGAACACTGCCTTTGCTTACTAAAGCTCTACGTTATAGCCGGCCTTCGGCCGGGCGCAAGGATTTTTTTCTCTTTGGTATAACGAACACTGGCTTCGCTAACTAAAGCTTCACTACATAGCCGGCCTTCGGCCGGGCGCAAGGATTTTCTTTTCTATGGTATAACGAACTCTTCTCGTAATAGCCGGCCTTCGGCCGGGCTCAAGGATTCTTTCCTCTATGGTATAACAAACACCGGCTTCGCTAACTAAAGCATCTCTGCTAACCGGCAAGGATTTTCTCTACTTTGGTATAAGAATTCTGGTTTTTTATGTTATCCCTAGAAACTTTTACATAGAATTTTATAAAATTTGTGTACAAATGTTTGGGGTGATTTTTCATTTCTTTAAACTTGCATTTTTTTATTAGTAGATGAAAAATAGCCCCAAAGTAAAAATTGTGATTTTATTTGGGGCCATTTTTCATTCCTTGATATTGGGGTCATTTTTCATTCCACTTAAAATGCAAAAACACCCTAACGAAAAAATGAAAAATAACCCAAAAAAAAAAAAAAAAAAAAATTGCGCTAAAATTGCGTGTTGTTGTGTCTCATGTAAAATTTTGGGGCCATTTTTCATTTTCCTTTTGGGGCCATATTTCCTGGGTTCATTTTGCGCACCGCCGGACTATCTAATGTGTGCTTCAGGTTAAGTGTAACCTGCTTGAAAAAAGAAGGATTTCTTTGACAAGTTATATAGATGGTCTAAGTCCTGTAGTGTTTAAGGTTCCCCTTCATTGTGTCAGTTAGATTTAAAATAATAATGTATGTTATTTGTTATGGGTTTCAAAATATGTACATATTTTTCCTTTTTAAATATATATTTTTTTTTTTGTGGAAAAGTGTGTGATTTGTTAAAAGTACTTTTTACATCATGGGAGTACTACGGATTTGTCTATGTTTTAAAGTACTTAAAACGAACAAAAGTACTGCATTTTTAATACCTGATTTTAGTTGTGATCTTTTTAGGTTTTACCTTGCGAGTCTATTAATTCCAACATACAAATGATGAGACACAGCTGGATTCCCCTTAAAAACCACAAGTTCAGAATATGCCAATCTTTTTCTGGTCGTTACAAAAATTGGTTTTAGAACTCTAATGGCTAATAAATCAGTGAATGTCTAAACGCTGGCTTAGTTGAACTAAACTTAAATTTATATGAAGTTCAAACTCAACAGCTGTAAATCATTGCCCCATATGTTATTTGTAGTTAAAAAATTATATTGTGGCAACACTACGATCAATGTTGTCAAATTCATATGGCTTGTATTGGTACTTTGAACGTCCAACTTTATGCGTTTAGAAATGGCTTATAAGTTAACTGATTATAGATTTTTTGGCTTAAACATATTTTAAACCTATAAGAGAGTTTACTTGTGCTAATTTATAAGCCCTAAAAGGCAAATAAGTTCTTTTTATTCATTTTACCTTTACTATTACTTATACCAAAAATAAAGTTAGCTTAAATCTTGACCATAGCTTATATTACTTTTTAAACATTTTTCTTAATTCTTTACTTTTAAAGTGTTTTGCTAATATAGTTTTCTTATTTTTCGTTCCAGAATCCATTCAAGGTAAGCAATCGACAGTAAAATACATAATTATTCGGCCATTTTGCCCTGAAATCGGATATGTAAGTAAAATTATAAGTTTTTTTTTTTTTTAATTTTTCAAATGAACATTATTATAGTAAACAAAAATAGAAATATTAAAAAAATTCTGGTTATAACTAAATCTTTTAAAAACTTCTACACAGAAAAAATAATTTTTCCAATTCAAACAAAAAATTTGTAGAACCAAACAATTTTTGTCTGAAATCGGTCCTATAAACAAATTCGCATATTCAAACAATTTATTTGCATTTTGTTTATTGAAAAAAACACCGATTTTTCCAAACAAATAATTTAACTGAATCAAACAAAAAGATTACTGAAATTCATATAAATTTCAAACAAATAATTTTGCTGAATCAAACAAAAAAGTTTTTGCACCAGCAATGACGCGCACACAAGCAAGCACAGAGCGGCCGGCTGGCTTTGAGACACATTTGTTGTTGGAATAGTTTTTGAACGAAGTCTTATTTATACACACAATGTTTCTTCATCACTCACTGTTGCTGCATCCTTTCCTTTGCTAATGAAGAAGAAATGTAACCAAAAACGGCGGCAGACCGACTCGGTATGCTTTTCGTCATCATTCTATTTTTGTATTTGATGTATTTAAGTAAACAGTTTGAAAAAATTGAATACGGGATTGTGTTTTTTTACCAACTTTGAAACCAACCAAAAATTAATTTTGTTTCTTATAATGTTGTTGTTGTTTCTGTTTTTTACCTGTTATTGTTTTTGTTGTTTTTTTTTTACTACAAACCTCGTCACGCTATTTTATAATTTTTCTTATTGCTGTACTTTTTTTAAAGCGTCCAAAAATAGACTGCATGTGTTTTTTGTTGTAGTTCTTATATTTCACATAAAGAAGTGTTGCTTACGATCAAATAAAAAAATGCAAAAAAAACGACAACATTAAGGAGCGTTAAATATTTCATACAAAATTATGAAAACTTGAAACCAATAACGCGTATATTATTTTTTTGAATGGTTGTCAACATTTTTGTTGGTTAAATAAAAATCAAACAAAAATATTAATTGAATCTGTAAAAAAATTGTAGAAATCAAAAAATTTTTCAAACAAGCGTTTGTTTGAAAATAATTCGGCAATAATTTTTTCTGTGTACATAATAAGCTATGTTCTTTTTACGTGGCACTACAAAATTTGTAACTTTCTTATCATTTGTACGTAATTGATTTATTGCAGCAACAATGTCCAGAACAACTTTATCAATAAAGTCTGATGTCAAATGGCCACTAAGATCCTGCGATTTTTTTCTTTGAGTTTTTGTGAAATTTTGGGCTTATGCGAATAAACTTTGAAAAAGTCATGAAAAAAGTAATGACCTGTCATCAGAGCCGTAGGGTCTATATGACGGATATTTTATTTCATTCTTAATTGGAACCTGTCTTCTTTTTACAATCTAATAAAAAAAATCACAACTATCTCAAAAAAAACGTATATTTATTTTAAAATAAAAAAGTGCATTCTTACTGAGACAGCCTTTATATAAAAAGAGGGAAAGTTGTTTTTTTTATCATTCATCAGATGTTTGCAAGGAAGTTTTCCATGTTGAATGTACAACCTTTCGATATACTTTTACTTTGCACACCACATTGGAGAACAAGCCTTATATGAATCCTGCAGGGAATGTCACTAGTGAATCTGTACTGATTCACTATTGACACAGTCGCCAGTACTAGTGACTTATTATACCAACAATGTTATTTACTATAGACATTTAACATATGTGTCATTGGAAATCTACTACTGACGTTGGTACTACTGACTAGGTACTGGATAGGTAGTACACTTTTGGTACAAATACGAAATCATAAAAATTTTTTTTTTATTATTTCTTCAACTTTATAGGAATTGTACTTCTCAGTTGTTATTAATAACATTTTTTTCGTATTAAAGCCACTATGTTGCAAATGTAGTGTAGTGTAGTGTAGACACTTCGTTGACAATGTCACCAAAATAGTCGATAAAACTGGGGACTTGGAGACACTTGCACCCTTAAGGGAAATGAAGGTTAAGGTTCAGTTAGTCTTTCCTTTTTGTTCTGTAACGAATCAGTTGATTAGTTTTTGTTGTTAAAATCAAAAAATTGTTAAAGGCAGAATTAGTCTTTACTTTCTGTTCTGTTACGAATCAGCTGACTTGTTTTTGTTATTAAAAAACCTATGAAAGTTATTAAAATAAAACAATGGACGGTGCAAAAGTAATAAATTTATCATAAATGGCTGATAAGTTACTGTTACAATTTCATAACAGAACGGCACGGAACAGACAATAAAGACAGAAAATAACTGAGCCTTAAGGAATTGTAAGTGACAGCAAAATAAATAATAAAAATCACATATTTATATTGAAAAAAACATTTTTTTGATTTTAAGAATTCATAAAATTTAATTTCTTCAAATTTATGTGCATTTAAGTTATTGTAATAAAACAATGGACGGTGCAAAACTAATTCTACCTTTACTCTTCTTACTATTCCTACATTTTTGAATAATGGGTTGCTAGATATAGAAAAAGTTAAATTATATATTTGAAATAATTCCTTTTGAAGTTAAGTCTAAAAGTTGTCGTGGACTGTGTTAAATTTCTGAATGAGCGGTGGAAACACAACAGTTTAACTTAATGTTTGGGGCCCGGCCAAGAGGGCCATGCTGAAAACTAGGGGCAATTTGTTAAACAAAAACAGCCATTTTTGTGTATCCCTCTTGCTAACTTTATGAACGTGAATTTTTTCATAAACGGACGAATATTTCTAGCAGTGTTCGAAAATAAACAGAACAGTATTCAGCGTTCGGCTCACACATCCAGGAACGATATCTTTTTTCTTGGTGTTTGTGTAGATGAACACAACCCTTAATACCGTTCGTAACTATTTGCAAGAAATAGCCGAACATTATATAGTGTTCTGTTCTTCTTAAAAAAAAAAAAACAGAACAATTGTAGTATACTGCATAGTGTTTCTTTTTTTACATTGATAAAGAAAAGAGCAAACAAAAATTTTAAGCAACGACCGCAGCACGAACAGCTTGTGGGTGTATTGTGTAAAATTGGTTTTGTAAAATATTTTTTGTTTGTTTTCCAGCCAAAAGGGGACAACAGAAACGAACGAACACTAATGAGCTGAACCGAACACAATAAAGTTTGTGGTATAAAAAAAACCGAACGGAATTAAATGTTCTCATCTTTTTGAGTTAGATAAGAACCG
Organism: Pollenia angustigena; assembly: GCA_930367215.1. Classification (NCBI taxonomy): domain Eukaryota; kingdom Metazoa; phylum Arthropoda; class Insecta; order Diptera; family Polleniidae; genus Pollenia; species Pollenia angustigena. The sequence continues at coordinate 207,540,931 of OV884056.1, read as the reverse complement.
TACTATTTTTGTGTTTAAAAGATGACAAACAGGGAAACGTTATTTTTTTTTTTTTAAGATTTACTACAGAAACACTATTAGCGTTTGTGTTTTCTACAAATCTCCCGAACCGAACACTAAGGAGCGATTTTTATTGTCGATATCACCAATTTATTTAAATATCAATTTTTGTTTAAAATTCGTTTTTCATGTCAAATAAAAATACCTTCAGTACTTTTCGTTTATAGTCACTACCTCTTATAGTCACATTAGCGATATAGTCTATTTTATCTGTTTATTTTGTCGCTATAAGTTAATTCAATATAAAGTATTAACGTTATAGTCCATTTAGCGATATAAGCACATTTGCCATCAATGCCATCTATGAACAGTCATCAAAGAGAAAAGTAAAGCAAATTAATGGCGTTATTGTCACATTAGAAATATTCACTAAGTTCTTTTTAGTTTTCGAATCCACAATCCAACCAACCAAACAAAGAAAGAATTAAATCGTTTAAAAAATTAGTTTTTGCCGTTGGTAACAGTTATGAAATATCTTGTTATTATTTTAACTATTTTTTATACAGTATTCAACTCTGTTGCAAGACCGTAAGCCTGATATCGGTGTAATTTACATGAATTTTTTATTTTCTATGTTCACATAACTCGATTATATTCGAATTCGGTTATATGCCTCATAGTGGCATATATAAGTATGAATTAGCCATATAGTCATATTCGCGATATAGTCCACGTTATGGTTGCAACTACACTGAAAGAAAAATGCTTCATATGTTTAATGAATCATTTTCATAAAAAAGTTTTCCTTGGGTAAATGAAAATTTTCATTGTCTAAATGGAATTTCATAGGTTTGATGAAGTATTTTCGTTAAAATCGCTTCATTAGATTTCGTAATTACGTTAAAAATTTTCATTGGATATATGAAAACTTAAGGTTGTCCAAGTTAAACAAAAAATTTTAATTGGGAACTTAAAAAAACAATATACAAACATAACTATATTCATAAATTAATACAAAATTATAGTTTCCTTAAAAAAATGTTTAATTGTTATTTAAAAAATGTAAGATTTAATAACTTCATACATCTAATGTTACATGTATGCCATTAAATTTATGAAATCAAAAAATTTTTTTATAAAAGCAACATATTTCAATAATTGCCTTCATAAATTTAAATTTTCATTATGACAATAAAAATGTCATTATAGTAATGAAACAAAAACTTTCAATCCACTTTCAATCAACGTTGTTATTGTTATTATGGACAATTTAATCTCATATTTACGGTCTTAATTGAGAAAAAAACATAGTTTTTTTATACAAAAACTACACTGCCCCGGTAGACTAGCTGGTAGTGAGCTAGTCTATCAGCACCGAGGTTACATGTTCGAATCCCACCAGAGACAGAAAAATAAAAAATAAAATAAAGTAAAATAAAATAAGAAAAAAGAAAAAAAAAATAAATAAAAAAAAAAAAAAATTTTACTTTATTGAAAGTATTCATCCAATGAATAATATTCATGGGTCTAATGTAATGTTTCATTAAGTCCTTTTAATGAAACAGGTTTCATTGATCCAACGAAGCGCTGCATAGGTTCCTTAATAATGCAATTTTTCATGGGATTAATGTCAAAATTCGTTAGTATTGCGAAGAAAATTCTTTCAGTGTAAAGGATGTGACTATAAGCGAAAAGTACTGTATATGAAAAACTATATTAAAATATGAATTGATATTTAAATACACTGAAAGAATTTTCTTCGCAATACTGACGAATTTTGACATTAATCCCATGAAAAATTGCATTATAAAGGAACCTATGCAGCGCTTCGTTGGATCAATGAAACCTGTTTCATTAAAAGGACTTAATGAAACATTACATTAGATCCATGAATATTATTCATTGGATGAATACTTTCAATAAAGTAAAATTTTTTTTTTTTTTTTTATTTTTTATTTATTTTTTTTTTCTTTTTTCTTATTTTATTTTACTTTACTTTAATTTACTACTTTACTTTACTTTATTTTATTTTTATTTTTTTTCTGTCTCTGGTGGGATTCGAACATGTAACCTCGGTGCTGATAGACTAGCTCACTACCAGCTAGTCTACCGGGGCAGTGTAGTTTTTGTATAAAAAAACTATGTTTTTCTCTCAATTAAGACCGTAAATGTGAGATTAAATTGTCCATAATAACAATAACAACGTTGATTGAAAGTGGATTGAAAGTTTTTGTTTCATTACTATAATGACATTTTTATTGTCATAATGAAAATTTAAATTTATGAAGGCAATTATTGAAATATGTTGCTTTTATAAAAAAATTTTTTGATTTCATAAATTTAATGGCATACATGTAACATTCGATGCATGAAATTATTAAATCTTACATTTTTTAATTAACAATTAAACATTTTTTTAAGGAAACTATAATTTTGTATTAATTTATGAATATAGTTATGTTTGTATATTGTTTTTTTAAGTTCCCAATTAAAATTTTTTGTTTAACTTGGACAAACTTAAGTTTTCATACATCCAATGAAAATTTTTAACGTAATTACGAAATTTAATGAAGCGATTTTAACGAAAATACTTCATCAAACCTATGAAATTCCATTTAGACAATGAAAATTTTCATTTACCCAAGGAAAACTTTTTGATGAAAATGATTCATTAAATATATGAAGCATTTTTCTTTCAGTGTAGAACTGGTAAAATTGGTAATTAGTGCTTATTTTGGAATTGTAGGCTTTCTAAAAATAGATTTTTCACTAATTTCTTCGTAAATCACGTAAGTTACTGAAGCTTGGTAAAAGTGAACTTAAGATACTTATTGGCCCCTTCACTGGGCACTGTGGTCTTATTTACTGTTAGTTTATTTAGGGTTATCTTACTAAAAAAAATTGCATATTCTGCAAAATGGACGATACAACATCTGCTTTGTAACTGTCCTGCCTTGGTGACACATAGACTTTAATTTCTTGGGGAAACCACTATAGCTCTTACCGAAAAGTTTTCATTTATTTAAACCTCTGCTTAAGGCACACACATCATGTGCCTCTACTTTAACGTAAGACGTACGTTTTTACCACAGACTCGTTAATATGAGCAGAATTTTAAATACTTTCCAAGTGTTAATTAGAAAATTTTAAGCCGATAATTTTTCCAAGTAAATAAGAGGCTTTACATTAAAAGAAAATAAATAAAAAAAAAAAAAAAAAAACTAACAGATAGAAAATATGTAAGAAAATGTGTAATAGATTAAAGTGCAGTAAGTAGATGATGGATGGGTATGATTCTGACGGTGTGGTTCTCGTCTCTTCATTGTGTGTTTCGTTGGCACATTAACATAATTTTTCAGCTTTTCTTTCCGCTGTTGTTTTTCCAATATTTTCCATAAATTATTAACAACTTTCTATTGAACGTCTTTAGTTTTTCTTTTTCTTTAATTTTTTTTAAATTTTTCTGTTTTTTAAGTCAAGTAGGAAAAGTGTTTTTAATTTTTTACGAACATTTTAATGTTAATATTTTAGAATATGTTTTATTATTTTTGATAAATTGTGGATTTTATTTAATTTTTTAATGAAATTTATGACATTGAATTTATGTTTTATTTGTTCTTTAATTTCTGGTAATTTCAGCTTTAAGTCGTGCTTTAAAATTTTTTGGTGAATAAAATTTTTTTTTTTAATTTTTTACATAATTTTCTATAGGAAATTTAACACGTTTTGAATTAAAATGTTGAACTATTTATCAAAAGTATTTCTAATTTGAAAAAAAAAAAAAAAAAAATTTAATGAATTAGTTTAATTCAACTTTCATTTCATTTTTAAGAAATAAAGTATTCATTAAAATAATTTAATAAAAACAAGTAAGAAAGTATAGTCGGTCAAGCCCGACCATATGATACCCTACACCACAGTATTTAAAAACACATCATGCTTATATGTCCATATAAATATGGATTTATCTATGCTTATAAACTTCATTAAAATCGGTTTGAAAGTTTTTGAGAGGCAGAAATTGCCCCCTACCTCCCCTTGTGGTCCTATTTTTGAAAAACTGTATAGCTTAGTGTCCATATAGATATGGAACTATCTATGTTTTAAATTTCATTAATATCGGTTTGTGAGAGGCAGAAATTGCCCCTACCTCCCCTTGTGGTCCTATTTTTTAAAAAAATGCATCCCTTTTGTCTCCATAAAGATATAGTTCTATCTATGTTTTAAATTTCATTAAAATCGGTTTGATAGTTTCTGAAAAGAAGAAATTTCCCCTTATCTTCCCTCGAGGTCCTACGATTACAGCCAGCCTGCCAGCCAGCTAGCCAGCCGGACGGACATCGTTAGTTCGACTCCGAAAGTGATTCTAAGTCGATCGATATACTTAAAGGTGGGGCTAGGACCAATATTTTAAGGCGTTACACACATCAGCACAAATGCATAATACCCTCTCCACTATTGTGGTGTGGGTATAATTAAATTTGATGAACTTAAGCCTAATTAAAATATCAACATTTGGATTAAAATCCATGAACAGGTCAACAAAAATAACCACAATGCTAATTATTGCTATAAGCTGGGGCACGAACTCTATGTTTACATTTGTCCTTCAAGTTGTGCTGAAAAAGGTCAACAAGAAAAAAAGAAAGACAAAAACATGAAAAACAGAAGAATGTACTTTGCACTTCAAGAAGAATTCTTAACATAAAGTACGAAAAAACGGAAGAAAGGAAGAACAATAAGAGTAGATAATCATTCAAAGCAAATTTCGATCTATGAAAGGTTAAAAACAATTTGGTTTAAAGATTGATGTTTGACTATTGACTGCCAGCCTTCGCCAATGGCGGTGAGTGTTAAACGGCAAACCCCTCTAAATGGAGATTGTGTGGTTACAATTGAAACATGTCAGGGCAACCTGGGATTGATTCCCAGTTCAGTCAAGAATAAAAAATTTATCAACAAATTTAAATTAAATTCATGTTGTAAAACTCCTTTCTTCATAAAAATAATTTAATAAAAATTTAGTTTGATGAACTTAAGCCTAATTAAAATATCAAAATTTCGGTTAAACACCATAAACAGTTCAACAAAATAACCACAATACTAGTTATTTAAATAAATTATTTGTTTTCCAATAGCGATTAAAATGCCACATGGTTATCCTATCTGGCAACTTTATTATTATTTGTGCCTAGTTTCGTCGGCAATTGTATCATCCAAAACGCCCGAACAACGCTTACATGTTTTTTATATTGAATTTTAAGTCGTGCGCCTGTTTGAAATCACGCAACCGCATTCGCAATATTTAAAAAAAAAACCCAACTCAATTCAATTAGCATGTCTGATTTGTTAAAGATTGCCATCGGTGTTATGACAAACCACTCAACACTGAATAAAAAAAAAGTATGTATGCATGTGTTCATTCGACGCCTTACTGATTTTTTTCCCTTTGATTTGGCTAAAACCACAATCGCCTTAAATAAGCAAACGTTTCAAAGGGCTAGTTGTTTCGCTGTAATCGGATTGGACTCTTAATTATGAACCGATCTTCACACAATTTATAGGTAAAATTTCCAGTCATATAAAACCAATTTATCTAAAATAAAATAAGAATCGGTGCATTTTTTCTGTCATTAACTTTTTTGGGAAGGCTGTTCCTCTTTTGTATTTATAACTCTTTTTCTACCACACCGATTGTGCTGGATTTTAATACCAAACTGTTTAGGAGAACTAGAAAGTGTTTTGCACCAATTTTGTTCTTTTTTTTTCGCGTCGCTCGAAAGAGAGCGGGATTTCAACAAATGGACAGACAGACAGACATGACTAAATCGACTTAGCATTATTCCAGGTCCCAGAATATGTTTACTTTATGGCGTTTTGATGTATATAAAAAAATTTCACAAGGAATACAAAACTTAGTATACTCTTATTCACCACTAGTGGTGGTGGGAGGTGTAAAAGGCAAAATTTGCGCTTTTTTTATTTTAGGGCTTAGACAGCTTAAGTAAGTGTGTTTGTCGTTGATGAACTGCTTTTAAATTCTCCGTAGCAAAAATCCTGCAGTTTGCTTGTTAGAATAGCCATATCTTTAATAGGAAATGGATTCTGTTTTAAAAAATAAAATCAATTTGTTTTGCTACCTTGATCGATATTAATCTTATATTCGAATTTATATGACTTCTTGTTATTGTCTATAAGTTTTTATAAACTATTAGATAATTAATTATTTTTTTATATTTATAATCGTACATTTCAGAAAAATTTAGGTGCCATGTCATTATGTCCAATGTCATAACGTCCATGGAGGTAATGACACTTTTAAATGTGTAATAATGCCCATGAACGGAGTGTCATGTGGTTCAAGAAAATTATGACACTTTTTGATGTCTTATAATCAAATAGGTTGGTTGGTTCCATTGTTGTCAAGCTCTGGGACGAAGGATTTAACATCATAACAAAAATTAATAATTTGGGCTGGTATCAAAATTCCGAATTTTTTTAAATCCCGAATTTCAGAATTCTAAATCTCAAAACACCGAACTTTATAATTCCGAATTTTGAAATCCTAAATTTAAAAATACCGATAGTTAATCCAGAATTAAGAAGCTTTAGTTGGCTAAGCCTGGTTATACCATATAGGAGATCTTCGTTGTATAACATACACAGGCTTGGTAACAAAAAATTCTTTGCATAGCCGGGCTTCGGCCAGGAGCAAGTTTCACTAATTTAAGCTTCGCTAACTTAATTTTCTAAATTCGATAAAACACTGCCATAAGTAGACAGAGGATGTAAAAGAAAGTAATTTAAGCTTAAGACAGACTGTAGATGTCCCAAAATGCGTTATATGCCCTGTGGAACTGAGAAATATCCCAATAAAAAATTTTATCATATTGCGAAGCACTAATGGTACATTTAAAAAAATAAGCGCAGAATTATGCGGTACGCAATAAGACATACAGAAATGCAGTAAAGTAAGTAAAAAAACTCTCAACAACTTTTATAAAAAAAAAAATAGCATTTCAAGTGCTACGGCATTCCTTTACTAAGAAGCAGGTTCGTAAGGGAGAATACTAAAAACTAACTGTATCAAAACATTCAGTGTGTAAAGCTGATCGTAACATCCAGCATTTTTTTTATGCGCTGAATAATGCGCTTGATGTGTCAAAAATGTATTGCTTCAAAGTGGGAACTCGCCATATAAAATTCATGTCTTCCGTATGCGCAATGGTAAGCGCAACTCTTATGTTTCTCCCTTACAAACCTGCTTCGTTAGAAGCTCCATTTTTTACTGGGATATTACTGATGCCATGCAAACATTTCAAAATTTGCTTCACCTTAATAAACGTTTGTTAAATTAAATAATCGTTTAGGAATACGGGGTTTAATATCAAATCAAAAATAAAAGTATTTAATAATATAAAGTTATTTCTTTTTGTTTTATAAAAAGTAGTCATTGCGACACATTTAAAAGTGAAATAACACAAAGAAGTGTCACAATTTCCATCGAACGTATGACACTTTTTGGTGTGCCATAACTTCCATGGACATTTTGACATTGGACATTATGTCATGCCACCAACATTTATCGATTATCTCAAGAGTAAAAACATTTTTTTTTTGGCAAAATTTTATTGATATTTAATTATATTTACGGCCAATTTGACCAAGTTCAGTTAAAATTAACCATTTTTTTAACATTAATTAACGTTAATTATCAAAGTAATTTTTGGGAATACAAAATTTTTAATTAACAAGATTTTGTTTGTCGTGCTTAATTCCCAATTTTGTTTTTGCTAAAAACACTGAAATTAATTGTTGATGGGATAAGCTATTCCTGTGCGCATTGGTTGCTTAGGCCAGATCATCAGGAAACTTCATCCAAAGATTTTAGGAAAACTAAAGATATTAAAAGAATAAAACTGTTAAGCGAATAAGAATTATAAGCACAGGTTTTACTTGTAACAATATCAAAGCTTAAACTAAACAACAACAATTAACAGTGAGCTTATCTTTAATTAATTATTTGAATATTTAACACCATATTCAAGTCTATGGTATACAAAGTTTTAATAATTTTTTTGTCTAAAATACTGGAAAGAGTTTATTTAATTTTTTAAATGCTGGGCTCTTGTGCAGACAAAGGAATTGAAAAGGGGAAAGGAATTGAGAAAAAAATGACATTCGTTAAAAATATAAGTATTGAAATTGCTAACAAAATAAAAATTTTAACCATAAATCACATTACAAATTGCTCATGCATACCAACTACTATCGTGTTTATTAGTTATAAGAGTTGACCGAATGCCTTTTTTCTCATTTTCGCAACAACTTAGACTGGCAGCAACAAACAGTTTTAATAAAAATATCAGTTATTGTGACCAACAAGTATTTTTTTTTTTCAAATTGGTTTTAAATTTCGTAACGTACTAAATTATTGGATTTTACAATAAGTCATTGGCACAACTTGTTTGTAAAAGCCACTGCAACAAAATGCAAAAAGAAAAAACCTTAAATAATCTGTATGTGTATTCAAAAGACACACTTGTTCGTTCAACAGCAGAAACACATTCCTTAAGTGTTGTTGGTTGATTGTTGTTAAGAGCATTTTTAAATATTTCACATGAATTTAGTTTTAAGTATTTTTTTCCCCACTTGTACTCGCATAACTCCGTTCCTAAGCAATAAAATCTTAAACAGAAAACACACATTATTTATAAATGATCATAGAAGTTATTGGTGTTGAATAAAATAAATGTTTTGTTTGCACATTTTGCAATACACTGAAAGAAATTTTATCATTTGGTTTTTGTTAATTATACACAACTTTTAGAAAGCCTCTCACAAAACAATATTTAAAATATATTTGAATTTTTATTTTAATTTACTATTCTGTAATTATTTCTTTTTCTCTCAGTGTAAGTCCCTACTTACGTTAAATAAGATACAAATATTTTTATAGTTTTCATTCTTTACACAAAAAAACCTGTTTGTATTTGAGCTCTCAAATATTTTCTGTATGATCTTAGATGGATAACAAACATTTGAAAAAAATACCTGCAAATAAAAAAAAAGTAATCTTGAAAATAATAAAAAAAAAACACTTGTCTTACATTGTTGGGAAAAGAAACCACTTATGAGTTCAATTATTTGCTTAACTTTATTAAATTTATAGCATTTATTAGCGGCAGTTGTATATAAGTTTTACTTACAAATTTAAAGGTGAAAACGTCAAAATATGTTTGATTTGAAATCTTTTAAAAAATCTTACGACCCTTCGGAGATCATGTGGTGCATCATGGTTGTGGTTGGGACCCAAAGTCGCGGGATATCTCTATGCGCTTTTGCTATTTAACAGATGTTGTTAGCAATTCCTAAAGTAGTGGAGGTAAGATAGCACCTAACTCGTAAACTATGAAAGTGCCATTAGATATTTAAAACGAACTTAATAGGTATAACCCTATCGGGTGATTTTTTAAGAACTACACAGAAAAAATTATTGCCGAATTATTTTCAAACAAACGCTTGTTTGAAAATTTTTTTGATTTCTACAAATTATTTTACTGATTCAATCAATATTTTTGTTTGATTTTTATTTAACCGACAAAAATGTGGACAACTCTTCAAAAATTTAATAAGCGCGCTATTGGTTCGAAGTTTTCATAATTTTGTATGAAATATTAAACGCTCTTTAATGTTGTCGTCTTTTTGCATTTTTTTTATTAATTGTAAGCAACACTTCTTTATGTGAAATATAAGAACTACAACAAAAAACACGTTCTAACAAGTCTATTTTTGGACGCTTTAAAAAAGTACAGCAATAAGAAAAATGATAAAATAGCGTGACGAGGTTTGTAGTAAAAAAGCAACAAAAACAATAACAGGTAAAAAAAACGTTTCATTTTTTTTAAACAACAGAAAAAACACATTATGAGAAACAAAATAAATTTTTGGTTGGTTTCAAAGTTGGTAAAAAAAAAAAACAAAATCCCGTATTCAATTTTTTCAAATAGTTTGTTTAAATACATCAAATACAAAAATAGAATGATGGCGGAAAACATATCGAAACGGCGGCATTTTTGGTTACATTTCTTCTTCATTAGCAAAGGAAAGGATAAAGCAACAGTGAGTGATGAAGAAAAACACTGTGAGTACAAATATGACTTCGTTCAAAAATTATTCCAACAAAAAAATGTGTATCAAAGCCAGCCGGCCGCTCTGCTCTCTGCTTCATCTTCACCAACAGTGCTTGCTTGTGTGCGCGTCATTGCTTGTGCCAAAACTTTTTTGTTTGATTCAGCAAAATTATTTGTTTGAAATTTATATGAATTTCAGTAAACTTTTTGTTTGATTCTGTAAAATTATTTGTTTGAAAAAATCGGCGTTTTTTTTCAATAAACAAAATGCAAATAAATTGTTTGAATATGCGAATTTGTTTGTAGGACCGATTTTAAACAAAAAATTGTTTGATTCTACAAATTTTTTGTTTGAATTGGAAAAATAATTTTTTCTGTGTACCCAATAAAAAATGGAGCTTCCAACGAAGCAGGTTTGTAAGGGAGAAACATAAGGGTTTCGCTTACCATTGCGCTTACGGAAGACATGCATTTTATATGGCGAGTTCCCACTTTGAAGCAATACATTTTTGACACATAAAGCGCATTATTCAGCGCACATAAATATTGTTGGATGTAACGATCATCTTTACAAACTGAATGTTTTGATACAGTTATTTTTAAGTATTCTCCCTTACAAACCTGCTTCGTAGTAAGGGAATGCCGTGGCACTTGAAATGTTTTTTTTTTTTATAAAAGTTGTTTAGACTTCTTTCAGTTACTTTACTGCATTTCTGTATGTCTTATTGCGTAGCGCATAATTGTGCGCTTATTTTTTTAAATGTACCTTTAGTGCTTCGCAAAATGATAAAATTTTTTATTGGGTATAGAAAAGTTTAAAAAAAAAACACATAAAATTCAGAAAAATGCATGCAATCTTTATTTGAATCGATAGTACGGTCCATATAATTTAATACTTGAAGATTATTGCATGCAAATGTTGACCGTGACTGCGCCTCAAATGGTCCATCCGCTTAGTCAAATTTTGGCATACTCTTTTCAACATTTCGGCAGGTATCTCATGAATAAATGCTTCAAAGTTGTCTTCCAATGCGTCAATTAAAGCGGGCATGTGTGTATAGACATAAGCTTTAACATAGCCCCACAAAAATAGTCTAAAGGCGTTAAATCGCACGATCTAGGCGGCCAATCGACCGGTCCCGAACGTGAAATGAAATGTTCACCGAACTCGCCTCTCAATAAGTCCATTGTTAAGCGTGCTGTGTGGCATGTGGCGCCGTCTTGTTGAAACCACATCTCATGCAAGTCAAGCTCTTGCATTTTGGGCAAAAAAAAAGTTGGATATCAGAGGCCCAATTGCTGCGAACGGCGACGAATCGATAATTGATGATCATCAATAACACTGGCCGATACAGCTGCGATATTTTCTTCACTTCGCACTCTACGTAAGCGTGTTGGTGGTTTAATGTCCAACAATGTAAATTTTGGTGCGAAATTTAGTCACAATAGCCCGAATAGCCGCTTCAGTGGGTCGATTAAACTGACCATAAAATGGAAGAAGCGCGCGATGAACTTTCTTAACAGAGCACGCATTTCGATAACAAAATTCAAAAATTTGCAAGCGTTGTTCGTTTATAAGACGATTCATGGTTAAATTATAGACCAAACTGAAGATGTTTGACAGTGAAACAAAATACGAAACGTGCGTCAGCTGTTTAAACCAGTGTTTCCAAAAAGATAAAAGCTAAAAAATCACCCGATACAAACAATTTTAAAAATAAACCAAGAGTTGACTGACTTCTGTCCATTATTTTTGGTTTAATTGAGAGTGCTGATTATATATATATGTAATCCTTTAATTCCCTGTGGAACATATGGCGGAAACAAATGTTTTCCATTGTATTCTATCGGTGGAACTCGTTCTCAATTTGGCGGCTCCAAGTATTCGCAGGTCTACCAGGTCTTCTGGATCCTTGGGGGTTATATTCTACAGACTGTCGCGTTAAATCATGTGCTGGTGTTCTCATTGTGTGTCCTAGCCGACTAAATTTACGCAATCGGATATTCATACTTAAAGGAATTTGATGGGTTAAATTGCACAACTCCAGATTTGATATCGTGGCAGGCCAGAATATCCTTTCAATACGCCTGAGGCAGCGGTTTACAAAAGCTTGCATGTAACTCATTTCACGGCTCGAAATATTCCAGGTTTCACAGCCATACAGAAGCACAGATTTTACATTGCTATTACAAACCTTGATTTTAGTGTGAGGTGAGATATTTTGAGATCTCCAGAATTTATTAAGCGTGCCATATGCTTGCTTTGCCTTACACAGTCTATTCTGTATATCTTCTTTGCTGCCCCCTGTTTTTGAAATTATACTCCCCAGGTAACAAAAGAGTTCAACATCGTCAATGGGTTGGTCCGAAAGCTGAAAGTTCTCGTTGCATGAAGATTTTATGCGCATTGATTTGGTTTCGTTGATATTAATTTTAACAAATAGAAACTGAGAATTATTTCCTTTCGAAGGTAACTTTATATTACATTCAACATTTTTTTATTTTTCGAATTTATTCTATGAGCTAAATTTCAGTTATGTATTTTATAAAGCTTTGTTGTGATAGTCCTCTATTCCTTCAATTTTTCAGAAATGACTTTATACACTACCAGACTATTATATTGTATTTTCTTGTTACATTTTACCTTAGCTTTCCTTTGGACAGCAATGAGGTATATTGTATGTACAGAAAAATTTTCAATTATTAGACACCAGCAGATGGTAATGCATTTTCTGGCCCGCTACGGTCTTCGTCAGCATTCTTTGTGTCTAATAATTGTAAATTTTTCTGTACATACAATATACCTCATTGCTGTCCAAAGGAAAGCTAAGGTAAAATGTAACAAGAAAATACAATATAATAGTCTGGTAGTGTATAAAGTCATTTCTGAAAAATTGAAGGAATAGAGGACTATCACAACAAAGCTTTATAAAATACATAACTGAGATTTAGCTCATAGAATAAATTCGAAAAATAAAAAAGGCGATATTAATTTGTAATCCCGCTATGGCTGCACGTGTAGCAAAGGTAATCTTATATTGCATGCTAGAGAAGCGGTGGGATAAAAGACACGGCATCTGCATAAGCAATATCATCTAACCTATCATGAAGGCCCCACGAAATTTCATGATGCATATTCATGCAGTGGTTCATAACTACGTCAAGTACTATTTTAAACAGTAGTGGAGACAAAACACAGCCTTGATTACTGATTACACAGAAAAAATTATTGCCAAATTATTTTCAAACAAACGCTTGTTTGAAAATTTTTTTGATTTCTACAAATTTTTTTACTGATTCAATTAATATTTTTGTTTGATTTTTATTTAACCAACAAAAATGTTGACAACTATTCAAAAAAATAATATACGCGTTATTGGTTTCAAGTTTTCATAATTTTGTATGAAATATTTAACGCTCCTCTTGTCGTTTTTTTTGCATTTTTTTATTTGACGTAAGCAACACTTCTTTATGTGAAATATAAGAACTACAACAAAAAACACATGCAGTTTGGTTTTGGACGCTTTTAAAAAGTACAGCAATAAGAAAAATTATAAAATAGCGTGACCGAGGTTTGTAGGTAAAAAAAAAAAAACGTTTCACTCTTTTTAAACAACAGAAATAAAAAACAACATTATAAGAAACAAAATAAATTTTTGGTTGGCTTGAAAGTTGGTAAAAAAACATAATCCCGTATTCAATTTTTTCAAACTGTTTGCTTAAATACATCAAATAAAAAAATAGAATGATGAAACATATCGAGTCGGTCTGCCGCCGTTTTTGGTTACATTTCTTCTTCATAGCAAAGGAAAGCAGCAACAGTGAGTGATGAAGAAAAACATTGTGTGCATAAATAAGACTTCGTTCAAAAATTATTCCAACAAAAAATTCTCAAAGCCACCCGGCCACTCTGCTCTGCTTCTTCTCCAACAGTGCTTGCTTGTGTGCGCGTCAGTGCTTGCGCAAAAACTTTTTTGTTTGATTCAGCAAAATTATTTGTTTGAAATTTATATGAATTTCAGTAAACTTTATTATTATTAATTATTTGTTTGTAAAAATCGGTGTTTTTTTTCTATAAACAAAATGCAAATAAATTGTTTGAATATGCGAATTTGTTTATATTTCAGACAACAAATTGTTTGATTCTACAAATTTTTTGTTTGAGTTGGAAAAAAAATTTTTTCTGTGTACAATTACATCTCATATTTGCATAATTTACACCATTTTTTGTATTATTTGCCAAATTATTCACGAATGACCCTACAAACATTTTCGGGATTATTTTCTTCACAAGAATATCTTTCATTTGATTAGAATTAACTTGGTGACTAAATCAGGATATCTAGTTTGTAAAATTATGTTTTTTTTAAGGTTGGTCCATAAATCTCGAAAATACACAAAATTTCAAATTCACCCTTCACCCCAAGGCACCCACTATTTTCTTTTTAATTCTGTTTCTAGTAGTTAACATGGCAAAATTTCGATGCCCTAAGTGAATTGGAAGGTATTGCTCAACGTCTTCAAATTAAAAAAAGTTTTTGTATTTTCTTAAATAAATATTAATTTCTGGGTACTTGTAAACTTATACATTGTATTTATAAGCTGAAAAATTACGTGTACAGTTGGAGAAGAGAGAGAGTTTTTGGATGCTCACAGGGAGGAAAAAAGGTTGATTATTTCATCAGCAGACAAGAAATACAGAAATACATTTAAGAGTGCCCGCGGTAGGCTAGCTGGTAGTAAGCAAGTTTATCAGTGGCGGGGTTGCGGGTTCGATTCCCGCCAAAGACTCTGTTCTCTTGCAGACAAACGTAGATTAGTTTAGGGGAAAAAACAAATAACAAGAAATTCTTCAAAGAAAAATAAAAAAACAAAAGAGACTTAAAAAAATAAGAAGCCAGGCACCTCTTCCGTGATGTCTCCAATTGTAACTATTTAAGATTTAGAAGATAAATAAATCCAGATAGATGTATAAGCCATTAACATCTCTAAAAGGAAGGGAATCCCAACAGACGTGCAGACTGAACCAATTGCAAAGAAATGTTAATTTTTCCAAACATGCACTAGTGCATTATATCGCGATTAGGTTTCTGATAGGGAAGCCTATAGATTAATGTTCCCTATTGCAACGGCGTTGGGACAAGACCTAACCTCATTGAAAGAAAAAAGCTGTGTTTAAGGAAATTAAGTATTCTGTTTCTTTTAACGATCCCGTTGTTGGTCATTGGGATAGGGAGATTGTTATCTTGAAATGGTAAGAAGAAATTATTAAGAGTCTTGGTCAGATTAAATTGATTGGAGAGCCCCAGGTGCAGAAGACTATGCTCGTTGGATAGCGAAATTGATATACTCCATCAAAATCAACTTGTTTCATGATAAAAACGATTTCAAAACCACACAAAAGACGAAATAGCACTTAAAACGCTTTTCGAACCTCGAAGTTCTTGTATATGTATAGCAATATATATGCTTTGAAACCCCTATGGCTACAAATGCAGCTTGGCAGACCTTTCTCTGGGGAAAGACAGAGAAAGTGTCAAATAAGACAAACGTATCAATTGTCAAGAAGATGAAGTGTGTGCCTACTGACCAGTAAATAAGAAGGGAGTCGTAACTTGTACCTGTCCAAGTCGCTTCGGCGGATTTTTCCAACAAAAGATTTTTGCAGCTGTTTAAAAATTACATCAATATTTGTACCACACATCCAAATGAATTGAACAGCGATGAGCTGTTAGAGGAAATTAATAACATCGTCATCAGTAGATGAAAATACATAAGGAGCATCAATTTTTATTTGCGCAACTTTTAAAAGGCTCCATTTTGTTGTGCTGTGAAATTGATTATAATGAAATATACAAACATATTTCTAGCAACATACACAATAATAAAAACAACAATACAATACTTTCAGACTCTTATATGGAAAATTATGTATGAGAAAATTTGAATTTGGAATTTCCAAATTGGCTTTAAAAGTCTGTAATACATGCACAACTAGAAAATTTTTTAAGAAATAATGGGCTGATAAACTGAGTCACTTAATATTTCAATTTGAACCAACACTTTGAATTCAGTGAAGTGTGCTGTATGTGGATTTTTATTTTTTTTTTTTTTTTTTACCAGAATAAATTGTGTAATAATTTATGATTTAATTTGCCTTGTTCCAAATAAATTATGCTTTTTTTCCTAACATACTTTGTTTTGAATTTTAAGAAAAGAAAAATCTTGTAAATCATAAAAAATACAAAAGATATTTTTATTAAGACTGCTAAGCCTTAAAAATGGTTAGAAAATTTGTTTAACTTAAATGACAATGACATTATTTATTCATAAATTTTATAAACTTTTTATGCAGCATTTTATGACCCCTTCGAATGATTGTTTAAAAAAATATGTGTTTGTGGCCTTAATTATTCATTGGGCTTTTTTGTTTTCTTTTTTGAAGGGGAAAAAATAATTAAATAAATTTAAAGAGTGTAATTAGAATAAAGGAAAGTCTAATTTTTGGCATCAAACTGAAGATAGAATGTTTGTAATTTGATAAACTTCCGAATGTTTGAGTTCATTTGCTGAAATAAACTAAGTGGAAGTTCAGAGATCGGCAAAATAATTAAGTTCGAAAAAACAAACAAATGCTTTAAAATAGGTTGGACTTCCTAATTAGGGGTGCAGCGAATGTTCGTGTTAGCTATTTTTCGCCACACGTGGAAAGGGTAAATATAAGTTTGTTATTCCGTTTGTAATTTTTACAATATTGCTCTTAGACCCTTTATAGGGCTCAGTGGCGAGCGAAGTTGCTTTACCGATATCCGTCTAGCATGTAACCATTGAAATGGAATTCCCGCAGACCTCAGATTTGATGGGGACTACGTTGTTATTTATATCACTTATACACAGAAAAAATTCTACAAAATTTTACAACAATTAAAGTATTAATCAAAAATAAAATCAGTTTTAATTAAAAATTTAATCAAGTAAATTAAACGTTTAATTGATACTATTAATTTGTTAACTGGTTCAAATTAAATGAATATCACAAAATTTTTAATTAAAATCAATTTTTATTTGTAGTTATTGAAACTCAGCCAGATCGGTCCACAAAACTGAGGTTAAGGCACACAGAAAAATTCTCCAAAATTTTTCACAATTTAAAGCTGTAATCAAAAATAAAATCACTTTAAATAAGACATTTAATCAAGGAATTAAACGTTTAATCAAGTGAATTAACAAAAAAATTTAACTGTATTAGTTTATTCGATTTTTATTTTGTTGGGGTTTTGATTATCAAAGAAGAATAAATAATCAGGTTAACTCGAATAATGAACTGCTATCCGATATTATAATCAAGAGTTTAAAGTAAAGATACATTGTATGCTTTAATCGATTATATCTTTTTGAACATATTCGGTTTTTCATAAATGCTTGCAGAAAACTTGTTTAAACAAACGATCAATTTTGAATGAATAATAAACTTTTGTTGTTCTATACAGGTTGGCAAACGAAGGGGTTTAAATTCGTTATAAATTTTTATTTAAGAAATAATTATGAATTTTTTCTTTAATACAGTATATAAATTGGGAATATTTTTAGTTTACCCCGCACCAAACGGTACACTCAGGTGGTGTAATTCTCGCTGTTGAACTACTCTCGGATTTTCCGTAGCCCATATCCTGAAACTTTGCTTATTAACGAACCCACTTAATTGGAAATGGGCTTCGTCGCTCATAATTAAATTATGAATAAAATTATGATCGTTGATTTGAGAAATAACGCTCAACAATTTGGGCACGTTGTTAAATTGAGAACTGCTCCATTTTAAATTCCCCAAGTCTTCTTTACAAAATACTGAAAAGAAAAGAAAAAAAAAAAAAAAAAAAAAATTATAACAAAAAAGTTATATGCAATTTAAACCGCTTCGGACATTTTGGGCCACCCGTATAATCGAGTAAATTCATAAAAATATTAAATGCTTATTTGTATAATGGACTACAAGTTTCTTTAATTTAGTGAATGTTTTGCTTAAAAAGCAAACAATAACATGAAATATCTAAATGGTATGATACGAATAATCTATTGAAACTTTGCAATCCTTTTTATGTAACTCGTTTTAATAATTGTAATCATAAAATTCGTTTTTAAATTGTATATGTATTTAATCTAATAACTTTAAATAACCGATTAAACCCAGTAAAAGTGAGCTCTAGAATGAAAATTTTTTCAAGAAAATAAATTGGTTTGCTTTCGGTAATTCATATTAACATGTTTTAGTAGTGTACACATAATATTATTCGAATGCAATTAACTATTCACGTATTCGGTTATATCTTCAAAACACAAATTTGCTAATTATTTGGTATACTCAAAAACTAATAATGTAAAATAATATTAAAAAAATCCATCAAATCAACGAAACTTATTCGCAAAACCGATTAAAATTATTCGAATAATCGATTAAAATTATTCGAATAATCAATTAAATTGTTCGTGTATGCTTTTTAATTGTTTACACATTAAATTGTTAAATAATTTTGTTAACCCTAAATTAATTTAAATAGCGATGCTTTGCTTTTATTTCACAAGTTCAAAAGTAATAAAAAAATTTACACCCACTACTTTTGTAGTAGAAAATTTTTGCCACGAACCTTTTAACAAAAAATTGTATCATAAACTAAAACATTCGAAATAAAAACAAATACTCGTGTTAATAATGTTGGAACAATAATAAAAATAAATGGTTTTTAAACTGATTTTAATTAACACCTTTTATGGAATTTATACCAAATCCAAATACAATCCAGAAAAAACAAAAACAACTTTAAATACAACTCATTCATTTTACACACCTACAACGCTAAAAATGGACAAATAACAGACTGTAATATGTTTGTAAAAAATGCGCCAAATTTAAATCTCAATACAAGAGGCAGGGCTGAAAAATTCAGCACTATTAAAAATTTTGTATATTTCCCTACTGTATGTCTAACATAAAATTTAAGGATTTATAACAAATGGCGTATCTTTTAAACAGGGTTTATGTCTTAAATTATTTGGCATTTTGAAAGGTGCACATATGTATGTTATTTACACGGAATAGTGCAAAGAACAATATATTATTTTTTTGATTTTACTACTATTAAAAAAAATTGCTGCCAAGATATGCTCACCAAAGCTGATCCTGTTGATTTAAACATGCGAAAGAAAGATGGTAGTCTTCTCACTAAAGACAAAGACTGCCATAAGTCAGTTAAAATAAAGTCATTAGGACCTACTCTTAAAAGCAAGAAAACTGGGCACCACAAGAGTTAAAGACGAGAGACAATGAAAGACTATTTCGCATCTATAAAATGCCTCAAACTATTCCCAGCACAAGAAATACATTGCGAAGCACGGCCAACTAGCTTTGTCTACATCAAAGACAAATATCCATATAGCCAAAGTTATGCTCTGTATTTGGCGTTAGCAGGAGCCCAGAAAACAATTTTTAGGTTTCTGGCAGCACGAAAACTACATGAGAGCTGATATATGCGTTGGCTATTACACACGACAAAGAAGCAGCAGAGAAGCGAATACCATTTAAGTGAATTTTCAATTTAAGATTGAATAACTTCGTATTATCCCTTATAAGTAAGCAGGTTGTGAGTAATTAAATTTATTATTTAAAGATAAAATTCACCAAAAATGTTCTAAGTGCTTCTGTTATTGCCTTACATGTAAGCAGGTTGTAGTGCAATGATTTTAAAATGTGTACGATCTTTCCCAAAATATTACCGAACATAGAAATTAAATTTTTTTTATAACGCAATCAGTCATCAAAACATGCATCTTGTAAGCAGGTTTGAAAGGGTGTATTGTGCCTTTCTTCCTTACAAAACTGCTTATGAGTAAGCTTCATTTTTTACTGGGACGGCTCTTATCTTGCTGCTGAAATCGTTCCAGACATGATCACAGAAGACATGTACTGAGCACAATTGATTCGTTTGAAGCGATCATAGGCCGAAAAGCCCCCGCAATGTTTAGTCAATGTGTGGTAGCAATTTTTCTATAATATTTCTTTATGACAACGCTCTGCCTCATGTAGCAAGAACAGCTAAAAACTATTTTGAAAATAGTGATTGGGAATTATTTCCTCAACCGTCGTCTCATAATTCAGAACAAGGATTTCGAAATTGGCTTGAATCGTTCTTGGCAGTGATGCATTTTGAGTTTTTTTGTTTTGGGCCAACTTGGCGATTTAAAAGGGCCAAAATACCTTTGAAAGGGCCAAACAATTTTTTTTAATATACATACTTACATATGTATTATGTTTGTATTTAAATAAAACCAATAGTAAAACATAGTTTTTTATCCATTTTTGTTTTACTTTAATATTACACACTTTATGTTTTACAAATACCATTGCTCAAAAGCAATATGAAATTTTATTTTTTGATACAAAACTTAATTTATGTGTGAGGCATTTTTATTATTTGACGGTCTACTTTGATTTTTTGATATATGGGCAAATCCTGCGTGACGAACGCTACATTCGCACGCGTTTTCTAATTGAAATATACACATTTTTTGGTCTTTCAAAAAAGATAGCTTCAACTTATATATAGTATTTAGTGACATTAATATGTACTTACGAATGGCATATATCATAATTTCTTAGCAAGTATATGTTGCAGCGAAATAACTTCATAGGTTGAAGTGCGTTTTCCTAATTTTTAGCGAATTTTAGCATGATAAGGTATACAAAATTTAATTCCTAAAAGAGAGATGACTATAAGAGAATTCTAAACGCACTTATTCGCAGCCAAAAAATGTTGTGATTTTTTGGCAAAAGCCGTAAACCCTTTGTGACGCACGCTACAGTTTTTCCAGTAGTATTTTATTTTTATTTTTTATTTATTTTAACAAAACAAATTATATTTTTATGAATTGTATTTCTTAAACTAATTTCTTAACTTATTAATGTCAACTTTTTTTTAACGAAATTTATATTTTGATAAGTCCGCTGTAAGTGCTACTTTAAGCACAAAAATCCCCTAAAATAATGCTAAATTCACGTATAACATTAAGAAACCAGCAGTGGGGTAGGATTTAATAAAAATTATTGCATTACTGATTATTGAAAAACATTTTTTTTAATATAAAAATGAAATTATACATCTAGTCTTAAATTCCATTAAAAAAAATTCTTTTGAAAAATTTTTGGTTGGTGGACTGTTTCTGGGATTTGCCCATATACCTACTTAAAATAATTTTAATTTAAAGCAAGACTGATTTGCACATAAAAGTAACAGTTCTTACTTTAAAGGGCCAAGTATACAAAACAATTGGTTTGACAAAAACAACAGGATGTTTTTATAAATATTTAAAATTTTTGATTTTCATACAAACAACCGCTTTTGTGGTTTATATGGTCCTGTACAAACAGAACAATTTCGTAAATAAAAGTATTGTTCGAAAAAGTAAGAAAAAAACATTGACAAATTTATTAACCGACTAATCCCGCGACGCTTTACGCTTGTCTGCGGGAGGCCAGAGTCTCTGGCTGGAATCGAACCGGCACTAATAGACTAGCTCACTACCAGCCATGGTACAACTACACAAGGTAGACTCGTTGGCCCATATGTTTGTCAGCTGCTTACCCCAGCTAAAACCCAATTGTCAAATTTCGTATATATTTTTTTTTTTTTTTTTTTTTTGTCATTATTTTTTATTGAATCTTCATATATTAAATATGAACTAACAATAATTAATCAAATCTTAACCTAATACGTTATTTTATCTCCTGCCAGTGCCAGACAAAATTTTCTTCATCACGGGTTATGTTCACTTTTATAGGTGTTTATCGCTCATCTAATTGGGTAAGTGCTGCAGTGTCTCTTCTTCTTAAGCGAGTGTGGCCGCCATGATTTAAAATATTTCGAGCTAGTGGATTTGGGTGTTGTTCAAGCCTTTTTAAATATTTTATTGCATATTTTGTAATCATAGATTTCACTAATGGCACATTGAGATCCTTATGAATGTTTGAGTTTTTAACATACCAGGGAGCGGCTGTGATTATTCGAAGAAGTTTATTTTGGCGCCTTTGAATTTTGTCGATATTAGAGGCCGAGGCAGTGCCCCATAGTTGAATACCGTAGCACCAGATAGGCTTTAAGATAGAGTTGTAAAGTAGAAGCTTGCAATCGAGACTAAGGACAGAATTTCTTCCAATAAGCCAATGAATTTGAATGGCTTTTAGTTTCATTTGAGTTAATTTTGCCTCTATATGGCATTTCCACGTTAATCGCCGATCCAGATGTATACCGAGATATTTAACATGCGAATGTTGAGGAATTATTTGATTATTGATTGTAATAGGGGGGCAAGATTCCCGGCGCAAAGTGAATGTTATATGTACACATTTTTGCTCATTGACCATTATCCTCCATTGTCTTAACCATATTTCTAGTTGAAATATATGATGCTGTAAGTAACGCGATGCTTCATAACGATTTTCGTGGACGCTTAGAAAAGCTGTATCGTCTGCAAATGTTGAAGTTTGTGTGTAGTTGCTTGTTGGCATGTCCGAAGTATAAATTAAGTATAATAGGGGGCCCAGGATGCTGCCTTGTGGGACTCCAGCGGCAATGGGCTGAGGTGAACTTAAGAAATTTCCTTCTTTAATAATAAATTGACGACCGACTAAGTAGCTTTCTAGCAGCTTGTGTGTGTTTGCTGGTAAATTTTGCTTGAATTTGTGTAATAAGCCTTCATGCCAGACTTTGTCAAAAGCTTGCGAAACATCGATGAAGAGTGCTGAGCAATATTTCTTTTCTTCAAATGCTTTTCTTATGACATTTACTATTCGATGAGTCTGCTCGATTGTGCTGTGTTTTCTTCTAAATCCGAACTGATGGTTTGGAATACATCTATTTTCACTTAAAATTGGTGTTAATTTTGAAACTAATAATTTCTCAAACAGCTTTGACATATTTGATAATAAGCTAATAGGTCTATAAGACTCAACTTTTGTATGATCTTTACCTGGCTTTGGTATCATGGTAACTAAGGAAACCTTCCATTTTTCAGGATAGTATTCAAGGCGTAAAATAGCATTAAAAATAAAAAGAATAATTTTCTTTGCTATGCGAGGTAGCTCCAAAAGCATTTTATTACTGATTTTATCAATACCAGGTGCCTTCTTAGTGTTTAAGTCACAAATAGCCTTTTCGATTTCTCTTATCTCAAATCTGAGGGGATAGCTGCTCTAGCATCAACAGGTGGTAACTCGACCGCAATATTGTGAGATATATTTGGTGTAAATACGTTTTTCAAATGATTTACAAACAGGTTTCCTTTTTCATTATCATTTCTTGCCCAACTACCATTCAAGTTTCTTAATGGTGGCTTAGATATAACTGGCCTTTTTAGATTTCTAGCTGCACGCCATAATGAGTAGTCAGATTGTGGAGTTGCATCAAGTTCCTTAAGATATTTTTCTAGAGAAGCCGTTTTCTGATTCTGTAGCAACTTTCTTAGCCTTTTTGTGCATTCTTTTAATAAAATCTTAAGTTGCGGGGATCTGTAAAGTTGCCACTCTCTTCGAACTCTCCTTTTTTCGTATATATGAGCCAAAATTTGTACATGTGTGCGTTAAATTGTTTTTGTTTTATATGAAGACAATTTTGACAAGTCGGTTATTGTCGGTTATTTTTATAGAGCAGTATGTCTACACTCTCAAATGAGTCCACCTTGTGTTAATGAACCTTGCTACCAGCTGGTTTCATTTTGACCTGAAAGGGCCAACATAGATTTCTACAGGGCCATCAAACGTTCCAAAGTGCCAAAAATGGCCCAATTGTGCCACGTTTTGCATCACTGGTTCTTGGTCTTTAAAATAAGCAATCTTTTCGAAAGGCAAACGTTGCCAGATTAACATTGCAACAATTACCGAACAAAACTTTTGAGTTTTTAAGATTTGAAAATATTTAAATGGTAATTTGAAAATAAAATAGTTCTTCATTTAAAGAAATATTTTGTAATAATAACGCTGTGTTGTAGTAAAATTGAAAATGTGTAAGTTTCCAACGCTGTTTACCATAAAATTTGCATAATTTTGTAAATATTCAGTTTTCAACAAACACAACTTTAAATGGTCTACAAAAACATAAAATGGAAATCATGAAAAGAGAGAGAAAAAAAAAATATTTACAGTCGACTTGCTTCAAAAAATATTTTAAATTAACAAAGAACTGCGTGGGAATCCAAATTGTTTTAATATTTTTTTTGTTATTTTGTGTTTTTTTTTTTGCGAAACAACAATAAACGTTAATATTTGGACAAAAAAAATGTGGAATTTTAATTAAGAACAGAATTGACACACATTTTTCTTTTGTGTATTTGATTAGTATAAAAAAAATTAGCCTAATTGTTCAAGAGGCTTAGATTAGGTGATCAACATTTGATCAGTTCAGAAACGATTTTAGAGAAAATAAAATCGACCTACATTTAAGTCAATTAGAAAGTATTATTTCTAATCTTTTTTTAAAGCAGGTGTACAGATTACAGGTATCAATATAAATTTTAACTAGAATAAAAGTTTAATGACAATTTTGATTATTACTGGTTGGTGATTCGAAATTTGCTGTAATTATCATTTTCTATTTTATTTACATGTTTCTTATTTAACAGTTGTTTATTATTTTTTTAATATCGACTGCTATAATTGACTCTCTGATATTTTAATTACCATCGAGTCAACAGAAAGAGATACTTAAAGCTCACTTTTATTTATAACTCATGTCAGGCTCATTTTGAAGACGATTGATTGCTGAATGACAGATCTTAGTGTCTAGACGCTTATCTAACTGTTTTTTTTACTAAGTCCTTTATAAGCCTTATAAGGTCCTGTATCTTGATAACCAGTCAGAATTTTCCGAGACTCACTATGTTCGAAACACGCTTTAAGCGAAACAGTCAGGAGACCCTATCAGATTTGTACTTTTAAGCCAAAACTTCGCGAATACTAAAAACAATATCCGTGTTTAATTTATTAATTTTTGTTAGAGTCCAGATTTAAAATGAAATTCTTTTCCAGATATCTTCACCTTTAAAGCGTGTAGGCTTGCCAGACTAATATTTGGAAAATTCTTCATATTCACAAAAAAAAAAAAAGAATCGGGCATGTCCTAGAAGTCGAAATGAAGAGAAATTGAAATTGAAGTCATTGAATCATTTACAAAATGACCGTAGATTATTCTGGTTGTTATTGTAAAAATAACTGGTACTCAAAGAAATGTGTGTGAAGTTAAATTTTAAAATTTATAACCCTAGACACATTCTGTTATGTTTACAGAACAATGTTAACCACTTAACATACCTAATGTTAATGCTGTAATAATAGATAAGTCCAGATTTCTGGAAAAGGAGTCAACGTGGGCGCAAAAAAATGATAAGGATTTGTGGAGAATACTATTCTCCTATTGGCCATAAGTCGGTTCGCCCACGTTGACTCCTTTTCCAGAAATCTGTACTTATCCATTATTACAGCATTAACATTACAAGAATGAATGATTATCAATACATAACAATTTTAATTAATTTTCATGTTGTAAAATTCCTTTCTTCATAAAAATAATTTAATAAAAATTAAATTTGATGAACTTAACCCTGATTTAAAAATATTGAAAATTTATTTTAGAGAATTTTCGATACTTAATTAGGCTTGAGTTTATCAAATTTAATTTTCATTAAATTATTTTCACTAAGGGAAGGAATTTTTACAACTTGGAATTTTATTAAAATTTATTGATAATTTTTCCTGGCTGAGCGGGGATTTGAACCTGGGTTGATCTTTACATGTTTCAAGAATCACCACATTCTATCCTCAGAAGATCTTTGAGTTCTACCCACTGCACCACTGCGGCGCCCGTTCGCCAACAGTCAAACATCGATCTTTAACTTTAACCAGTAGTACTGGTGGTTCGAAATTTGCTGTTATTTTCACTTAAATTTCAAATTACATGTTGCCTCCTTTCCTCTGTTTTTTTCGTATTCTTTCCGCAAGACTTTGTCTGAATACATTTGTTTATTATTTTTTTTGTCCACTTTTGTCGACATTTTAATTTGTACAAATTAAAGTACAAATGTAAACATTAGAGCTATTTTAAGAACAATTTTGATTTTAGTTGAACTTATTAAATATCAAAAATTAAAAATTAACAGTTCAACTAAAATCAAAATTATTTTAGAGGATTTTAAAAATTTAAATTTGAATTCACTTTATAATTCATAGCCAAAAAATAAAAACTTTTTTCAATTTGAATTTTTGCTTGTGTTTAGCTTTTCTGTGCTAATTTTAAACTGCCTTTAGACACATCTTTATATCATATTTCTGGAAATATAAAACTATTGTATTACTCTCTTGATGGGCTAAATAATAGTGTGTAGTATCAAGAACTTTTCTTCAATGTGCTGTAATTTAAAATTTTAAAAATATTTGCAGTCACACTATTCACAAAATTTTTATTTTTAGTCCAGTAGTTCTGATGGCAGTTTTATTCTAAAAGTAAAATTAGAATATTTAACAGGTATTTTTTTAATAGAAAAAAAGTTTTATAGTTGACTGTCCCCAAATAGTCTTGAATGTAGTTATTTAATAAATGTAGTTTTAATAAAAAGTGTATTTTTTTTGGACTTGAATAATAAAATACTAAAAAATCCTAATCATGTTCTTATTTTTTGAAGAAATAGAAAAATTTACTTTTAACTTTGGTACTCTCTTGAGAGTAACACCCAATTCATACGAGGGCTTTTGACGACATCATTTTTTCTTCATTCCCTTTTGAAGCAACTTCCAAAAATTTTTTGCGTTCATACGATGATTTTGGGTTGCTTGTTTCTAGTAGGGCCTTGATTATCCGTAATTCGATTAAACGGTAGCATTAACTAACCGGGAGATAAATAGAATTTGTTTGCATAGACTAAATTTCTTTTTGCAGGATTATCCCTATTATCCGGCATTACTTCTGTTATCCGAAATTATAAACAAAAAATTAATTTTTCCCTTTACTTTTAAACAATAAAAAACAAGTAAGAAAGTATAGTCGGTCAAGCCCGACCATATGATGCCCTACACCACAGTATTTAAAAACGCATCATGCTTATGTTTCCATATAAATATGGATTTATCTATGCTTATAAACTTCATGAAAATCGGTTTGAAAGTTTGTGAGAGGCAGGAATTGTCCCCTGCCTCCCCTTGTAGTCCCATTTTTTAAAAACTGTATAGCTAATGTGTCTCTATAGATATGGATCTATCTATGCCTTAAATTTCATTAAAATCGGTTTGATAGTTTCTGAGAGGAAGAAATTTTCCCCTATCTTCCCTCGTGTTCCTACGATGCGGCCCATTTTCAATAGGCTTGGTCCTTGTGCCAATAAGAACCTATGACCCAAATTTTATTAAATTATCTCCAAAATTGTGACCTGTACTTTGCGCACAAGGTTACATGGACAGCCAGCCAGCCTGCCAGCCAGCCGGACGGACATCGTTAGTTCGACTCAGAAAGTGATTCTGACTAGATCGGTATACTTTAAGGTGGGTCTAGACCACTATTTTAAGGCGTTACACACATCAGCACAAATGCATAATACCCTCTCCACTATTGTGGTGTGGGTATAATAAATTTCCCAACGCACTGGAAGCATGTTCTGCCAAAATTACTTTTTTCCTCATATTTAAACAATAAAAAATACGTTATATATTTACATAAAATAAGAATTTACATTAAACAAAAGTTGACGGGACTGTTACATGTTATCAAGGACTCACTGTATTTTCAACCTGACACTTCAAAGTAAGAAAAATAATAAAACGTAGCAAGAATAAGACTAATAAGAAATATAAAAAACGGCATGAAAAACAAAAACCCAGTCTTTTTGTTTACCGCTCTTTTACAGTTTTGTAATTTGCTAGCGTTTGGTGGTTTTTTAAAGTTTATTTGGAAGGCCACATTAGGTCGACCGATGTTAACGAAACTGGGCAGTGTGATTTCTTGTTAATAAAAAGCTTAATTAGACTTAAAATGCACTATAACTTTTACTAAAATAACATTATTCGTTACGATTTAAGGCGTACTCAAGTGTTTTACGAGAGTGGACTTTATAAAAGGCCTATGGTAAATAATGAACCTATGGTAAATGGCCTATGGTATTGGTAGTGTGGTTTTGAAACAAATTTGTGCATAATTAATTGACGATCGGGGGTTTCGCTATCAATTTATTTTAGATTTAGAAACAAAACTATTTTTTTTTATATGCGGTCCTACTTTAAATCCTAAACTGCTTACATGAACTAGAAACAATTAAACACCAACATTGTTTTTTTCTCTTTTGTCGAGCGAAAGTGACCGTGATTTCAACAGACGGACAAGGCTAAGTGGATTAATAATTACTAAAGCACTCCGAATGTATGGCATCTTAAATGATTATTAAAAAATTTTTACGCAAAATTACCAATTTTACAACTAGTTCGGGAGTCGTATACAGTTGCAGCTGTTTTAAAGATTAACATAGATACCTGCCCCAGGGCCTATGGCATGGTGGGTCTTAACCACTTGGTGATAAACAATGCGTTTGCCAACTGCCGCAGAGTTTGAGCGTAACCAAAGAAGGATAGTCCTTTTCTCAGGCTAAACTCTACCACAAGTGGTAACAAATCAGCCTTTTAGTGGGATTTTCAGGATATACCTTCCCGCGACTTTGGAAAGCAAACCACTGATATCACGTTATCCCTGAAGTTATATTTTCAAAGAAAATGCAAAACTTCCGCAAAGACAATCTTCCTGAAAGACAGAAACTATTTCCTGCAAGAAGCCCACTAACTGAGGCCTCAACCCATAGTCAGTCCGGTGCCGTGCAACCGGGCGCTACTGCATCTTATGGTACCAGATAAGATATTAGTTCAGCCGCAATCGCAGGAGATCGTAAAGACCTACTGAGATCTGTTAATGTTGGATTTTTTCCACATCTCATGAACTAAATGCATCCGATTTCCCCAGAGAATGTAACACTTAAAGGTAAAATATCCTTAAGATGATTCCTTTTAACCCGCCGGAGAAGATGCAGTTGCAGGGAATATAAAACACCCTACTTCCTTAGCTTGAAAAGTCAAATGTTATACAATTGCTGCAATACGACAAATACACATGTCAAAGTGAACTCATCAGTCATATATCAACTGATTTCCTTCTGCGACAGCTGTTGAGGGTGACTTAACTGTCTCTCAGTAATCTGACGAAATAGAAGTTTCTTTTATTACTAGTTTTAACTTTTGTAAGAAATTCTTCGTTAAATTGCTAGTCTGTCTTGATCATTCACCTATAACTGCAGGGATTTTGCACGCATTTGAACAAAAATATAACTTGGAAAAATTTTATATAGTGTGTACCATTTCGTGGTCTCTTCCTCTTCCTACTCATGTTCTACATTTCAGTTTTATGCAATTTCTTTTTTGTTTTTTTTTCTACGCTCATATTCATTGAATGCACATGAGCACCTTAGAATGTTGTTTATGTTGGGTTCGAATGTCTGACTGTTCGTTTTGCATATACATATATTTTTTATTTTTTCACTTAAAAACAATACAATTTTATAGATTCATTCTATCTTTCTTTTATAGTGAGTATTTTATTACAATGCCACCATCCATACCAAGCATCACAAAATTGTAACAAACAATATACTTTTTGTACAGCACACACACGCTTGCCGTTCTCAGTCTTCCTGTTTTAGCTCCTGTTTCATAAAATTAACACACATTTAAAAAAAGAAACAACAACAGCAATATCACATGATTTTAAATTACTCTTATGTGTAAAAAAATGCTAAAGTAGATGACAGGCAGTAGAATGAGTTTGTGTCAATTCGTTTGTTGTATGAGTGATTGTTTTTGAAACCATAAAACGCTACATTTTAATTATCTTTTATGCATATGAAAGAATGCACAGTGGGTTTAGATTGTGATCTAAGTTGAGATCCCGTTGAAAAGAAAAGGGATCACAGCTTTAAAACTGACCATTTCACAATTCCATTTGAATTTGAATGTACATTCCAATCATTGAAAATTTTCCAAACTCTATACTGTAATGCCGCTGTCACAAAAAAAAAAAAACAAAACTGAAGAGAAGTGTAGACGACCAATTAAAGTAAGTGTGCAAAAGTGTACACACTTTATAGTGCGGGTATAAAATATACTCGCAAAAATGAACAAGAAAATGAAAAGTACCCGCAGCAATCAGAGTTGGAACAAAAAACACACATTCTTAATTTTTTTTATTGTCAGTTTGGGATATGTATTAAAGAAATATTTTAAATGTTTATTTCTTTGATGATAAAGATATTCTCGTCGAAAGTTGCACCCTTGCGAGAAAGCAAAAGTGCAGAAACATAATAACCACATAGACAATTATTTCGCACAAACGACGCAAAATTGTCAGGGTCTAAGTAAGTGCAAGATTATTAGAGTAAAATCATAAAATTTTTGCAACTTTTTATGGCATTGCCAAATTAAAAAAAAGGCTTAAAAAGGACTCATGAAATCAACTCTACACTGAAAGAATTTTCTTCGCAATACCAATGAATTTTGACATTAATCCCATGAAAAATTGCATTAAAAAGAAACCTATGCAGCGCTTCGTTGGATCAATGAAACCTGTTTCATTAAAAGGATTTAATGAAACATTACATTAGATCTATGAATATTTTTCATTGGATGAATACTTTCAATAAAGTAAAAATTTTTTTTTTTTTTTTAATAATTTTATTTTTTTAATTATTTTTTTTTTTTTTTCTTATTTTATTTTACTGTATTTATTTTTTTTTTCTGTCTCTGGCGGGATTCGAACACGCAACCTCGGTGCTGATAGACTAGCTCTCTACTAGCTAGTCTAGCGGGGCAGTGTAGTTTGTGGATAAAAAACTATGTTTTTTACTCAATTAAGAGCGTAAATATGAGATTAAATTGTCCATTATAACAATAACAACGTTGATTGAAAGTGGATTGAAAGTTTTTGTTTCATTACTATAATGACATTTTTATTGTCATAATGAAAATTTAAATTATGAAGGCAATTATTGAAATACAGTGCTGTCTGGGTAGAGTGAACTAATTTTTGCAGAGCGTTTTCACTATACCCAGGTTGTTCACTAAATCAAGGTTGATTTTTTTTATTTAAAAAACTTATTTACTTATTTTAAATGCATTAATAGGTTATAAATTGTACAAAGCTTTTTCCATGCATGTCTTTCTTCTTTGGGTTCCAAATGTATAGTTACCAATAAGCTTTATTACTCCGATTTTCTTTTTAGTTATGCCAGAAATTTTTTTTGCAACGCCATAACGCTGTGCTAAAGAAGTAACACGAGCACTTTTTTCAATTTCTTTTATAATGTCGCTTTTTCGAATCCATTTGTATATAACAATTTTATAACACCAAGAAATTAACTTTGAGACACGACCTCATTTGAACATGCGCGCAGGCTAAAATAAATTAACACTTCATAGAATGCGTATTTGTGAGAGTAACTTGTTAACTTACTCTAATAGAATCGTTACTTTACCGTTATTTTATGTTCTCTTTAATTTTTATGCTCGTTTTCATTGTTTTTCTCCTAAGCCAAACCTAAAAACTCACTATAAAGCAGAGATCTGCAAAACACCGCACATGTGCGAATGCTCTCACACAAATAAAGAGAGCATGAGAAAATAATTTGTATTTTTACTCGAAAACACTGAACAAACAAAAACAATTACGCTCAAAAATAAACAACCAAGCAAGGTATATTTACACAAGGTAAACTCGTTGGCCCATATGTTTGTCAGCTGATTACCCCTAGTTGGAAGCTTAACGTCAAATTTCGTGTATATGAGAAAAAATTTGTACATGTGTGCGTTAAATTGTTTTTTTTTTATATGAAGACAATTTTGACAACTCCGTTCCTTTTATAGAGCAGCATGTATACACTCCCAAATGAGTCTACCTTGTGTAAATATACCTTGCAACCAAGAGAAACAAGAAATGTAAATGTATGTGTTTGGCGGACTCTGCTATAAAGTATGTTCACTCTATAGAGGTTCATGAGTGTTCACTCTACAGAGCAGTCAATGTTATCATTCTGGTGTTCATTCTAACGAGGTATTCATAGCATCGGGGGTTCACTCTACCTAGACAGCACTGTATGTTGCTTTCATAAAAAAATTTTTTGATTTCATAGATTTAATGGCATACATGTAATATTAAATGTATGAAATTATTAAATCTTACATTTTTTAATTAACAATTAAACATTTTTTTAAGGAAACTATAATTTTGTATTAATTTATGAATATAGTTATGTTTGTATATTGTTGTTTTATGTTCCCAATTAAAATTTTTTGTTTAACTTGTACAAACTTAAGTTTTCATATATCCAATGAAAATTTTTAACGTAATTACGAAATCCAATGAAGCGATTTTAACGAAAATACTTCATTTAAACTATGAAATTCCATTTAAACATTGAAAATTTTCATTTACACAAGGAAAATGTTTTTATGAAAATGATTCATTAAATATATGAAGCAATTTTCTTTCAGTGTATACAGTAAACAACAATGCAGAAATACCATTTTGGCGTATATTTTTTTCTTTGAATTGAAAAATATTATAAATTAAAGTGTTGGTAAAAAATTAAACAATTTAAAAAGAAAATGCGGCAAAAAATGGAAGAAGCGGAAATAATAAAAATACTGGAATTCTCATACGAAATTTTTTTAGGTAGATAAGTTATTAATTCGACTTGTAAATTAATAAAATTATTTAATTTTTTGTAATTTTTAAGAAACTTACGATTGAATTTTATTAAAAACAATGTTTTAAAATAATCGCAAGTGCATGCTTCTTTTAATATTGCTAAATGGAAAATGCGTGGTTTTAAAAATGGCTTAAAAAATGCTGAAAATTTAAGGTGCAAGCAAAATGGGTTGCTCACGTCAAATAAGTGCAACTATGCATTTTTGCGCATTTGCAAGGGGGGGAAAAATTGACGTGAATACCTTTAATATTGCTGAAACAAATCTGTGCAAAAAAAATTCGTTGTGTGTGTACGCTACATACGACAGACAAGTAAACATCACAAATTCTCAAAGATTGCACGAGGTAATTTTCAAATACTAGGAGTATAGGTAACATTTTTTTACTGTATTGAAAGGGTTTGAAAGTACTGTATGGAGAGTATTTCTTTGAATTCTTATGCACTCACAACACTATTTAGATAGTGCGACGATAAATAACCACCGCACAGCATTTGGCTTTGTGGTTGAACACAAACCCTTTGCACACACATTTGATTTTGGTTGTGTTTTTTTTTTTAATTTTAATACATTAACTGACAAGCTGCTGATTGAAATTTGTGAGTGAGTAGTGAGTTTTATTATGTTTAGTCGATTAATTTCGTGTGCGCTTTTAAGTTTATTCAACCTTTTAAAGGCCTTCAAAACACTTTTTTCAATAACTTTCAACTACAATTCTCTTAGTAAATCGCATGTTTTGGTTTGATTCTAAACTTGAAATAATTATTATTGCATAACTATTTTATTTGCCTTTTTTTATTTTACATTGTTTTTGCACATCAGTCAGAAAAAAAGAAAAGCTCTCAAGTGCAGTGAAATGTGCAAATATAATTGTTTTTTTTTCTTTCTATAGATTTTTGCTCAAAATAAGAGGTATATTTCTACTAAAACTAGTATCCATTATGCATATGCAACATTTATTATTCTTAGCTACTAGTAGGGCTTCTAAATTCTAAAACATTATACCATTGCCGGCATAATTGTTTGTGAAGAACAATAGCAAAAAGTTAATAAAAAAGTAACTGAATCGTTAAGAATAAGTTTTAGGTTTTGAAGTCCTATAAAAAGTCGTTCAACTTGACTTTTGTTCCAAAATGCTTTGCATCGTCGGTAAATCTTCTTAACAAAAGATTTAAGAAAACAAATCGTAATAGAAATGGGAGAAATTTGCTACGAGAAACAATTGTGCTGTTATCGTTCAGAGTTAGCACTTACATTTTGCTAAGATACTGACACAGCCTTGATTAAAACTGCTTAAATTTGAGGTTTTTGTTAAAAATTAGACGTTTCCTTTTCTCAACCCTACAATGTTAATAAAGTGCCTATATTGTAAGGGATTTTCAAATGAGGTTGAAAACAAAATCCTGTTTTAATAAACGAACACAAAGATCAGCTCCTTAAATTGGGATGAGATGCGTTAGCATGTGCTCCGGTCAACAACAAAAAAAAAAAAGATTATTTCATTTCATATTTAAACTGGCAGCTAGTACCACTTAATATAACCCAAATTTAAGTTGTAAACTTTTAAAGGACACTTCAAAAATGTCTCCTTTGAAGAATTCCCAGGAATAAAAAAAATTTGTTTTTTCTTTGGGGAAACCCTTTAGCTATTAGATTTTAAATATACGACTAGATTCTAAGGTTTTGGTTTTTT
Organism: Pollenia angustigena; assembly: GCA_930367215.1. Lineage (NCBI taxonomy): Eukaryota > Metazoa > Arthropoda > Insecta > Diptera > Polleniidae > Pollenia > Pollenia angustigena. The sequence continues at coordinate 207,506,280 of OV884056.1, read as the reverse complement.
AATGGCATCCTGACACTTCCGCTTTGGTGGGTGCATTAAAAAAATATGACATGCATGGTAGATTTATGCATATATTTTGCACTTACACATTTATTTTTCCACTACCACGACATGCAGAAAACCACCATTCGTCAACAATGTGGAAAAAATAAAATGCAAAGACCTTAAAATGAGCAAAACCAGCACGAACAAAAGGAATAGAATGAAAAAAGTCAGCAAGTAAAACCAAATAAATATACTGTGAAGTTTAGCTAAAACGAACTGGATTCAAGTGATTTTTTGCTAACCAAAGAACAGGCAATTAGAAGGGAAGACTCAAGTTAAAAATGTTATTCAATAAGCACACGTTTCAAAAAATAGGTTTTCCTAATTCTAAAGATAATTTTCATATCTAAAAGTAATATTTTGATTTACGTTTAAATTTAATTTAATTTTGGTTTAAATAGATTCTCTTTCCTTTTAAGTAATATTTTTAAATCTAATAAAGTTAAAAAGCCAAAACACACAACTACGAGGACGATGACTTTTTTAATTTCCCACCTTTTAACTGAAGGGACAACACTGCTTCTGTCAACAGACATCTGCCAGTTCACCTCTGTTAACATTTTAATAAGCTGCGTCATTTAGTTTGTGTTTGACAGCCATTATTAGCAGATTTGAGGAGAAAATGGAAAAATGTCAATTTCGGTTGCTTATACATAAATCGAGCCCTAACCGCGAAAATAACGTAAGCGACATGATTTTCAATTTTCGTTTTTTTTAATAAATGACTTTATTGGCAACACATGCATCATCTCCTTAAATGTCATGGTCACAAAAGGTACCGTTACGATTTTATAGCAAAAACAATTTTATTGTAAGCGACAAATTTCATAAAAAATTAAAATGAAATAAAATCAGGGACCGAAAATAACTGTTATGTTTTTATTTCAGAGCAAAAAGGTTAGGCAAAAATGCCCTTTATCTGCATTTGGGAATTTTTAACCATTATCGTGACTTTTATATTATATTGGTTACCGTAACTAATTAATTGAGAATACAAAAATTTTGGTTATAAATAACCATTAAATCAACCAAAAATAATTTTTTGGTTAAAAATAACCATTATTGAAAAAAATTGATTTTTTTTGGTTAATCATGTATGAAAAAATTTCAAAGGTTTATTGTTGTCACCAAGTTTATATATACATGTATACAAACATATGTACATTGTATATTGTTTGGATACTAAACTCAAATATAAAATATCTTTGCCGTAGTAACCAAAAAAAAAATTTTTTTATAATGGTTATTTTCAACCAAAAAAAAATTTTGGTTGAAATAATGGTTATCTTCGACCAAAAAATTAGTCGGTTTATATAACGATTATTTATAACCAAAAAAATATATATCTCATTTCAATTGGTTAAAATAACCAAAATAAAATATATTACTTGTTAATGGTTGGTTATAACCATTTCGTAAATGTATCAGTAATAATTGTTAAATCTGATTTTTTTATCATTTATCTTATAACTGTTACGTCCCTGAATAAAATATAAAAGCTCTCTCCTGTAAAATTAGATTTTTGTCGCTTACGTTATTTTCGCGGTTAGGGGTCGATATCATTCCATGGCTGAAATCCGTTAATGCTTCGAATGTCTCATCCGCCCTTTTCTCCGTACTAACCCCCAATTGACTATTTGTTGCTTCTAGACCTGAAATGTTGGCTCAGCAGAAAGAAATTAAACTCTTATATTTTGGAAGGTTTAACAAAATTGGAGTAACGTTGGACAAAGTGTTTAGAGCTAAAATGTAACAACGTTGAAAAATAAAGTGATTTTTTATTTGAATCCCTGAGTTTTATTTAAGGTCGCGGACTTATTGGCCCGTCCTCGTACATAGAACAAAAAGATTGAAGCTCTTTAACCTCTACTGCTGAGATAAAACAGCTTCTGTTGGTTAGCAACAGCACATAAGCAAATCAGCCAGAAGGCTGGCGTGGATAGCAAGGGGCGGGTTATAGGGGTCAAGACCCCTCGTGCTAGTCAAGCCAGGGGTAATGACCTCTCGTGCTAGTCAAGCATTGGTATTCTATTATCATAATTTCCGACTGAATTTTTTTCTATGTGACTCCCCCTAATTTGAAGGCAAAATCCGCCCCAGCATGCCGAACTTCCCCACAATTGGTGCAAAAGTGGCCATTAATGCTATACGGGTATGTTCTAGAAATTGAAATAAAGTGGTTTTAAAATCGAACAAATTTTAAAATCGACGCTCTAATGAAATTTCATAAAAAAATATCTTTTTATCTACTTAATTTTTTGAATACCAGTAAGTTTTACAAGAATAACTCTTAAAAACAGGAAATATTACGTTTTTTTTGTTGTTCGACTTATATACACTTAATTTCGATTTCCAGAATATGCACGTATATTAATCAAATCTCAATAACCCCGATTTTTGGTATAAACCACTGCCTTCGCGTGGTTCCCAAATAAGTCTAGCCAATAACCAGTCCATAACCGAAATCCCAGGGGCTACTGGTTCCTGTGGTTCCATATCGCATCTCTGGTCAGCCGCAATCTCAGAGAAAGAGTTCTGTCAATTTAACCCTGCTGTGTAAAGAAATTGACTGCATCGTTTTTCCCCGAACATGTACAACCGAGAGGTGAAATATCCCCGAATTTTAATTAATTTCATTTGTAAAATTTCTTCTTTCAGTAAAATTCAATTCAATTCAATGGTAATCTTTATTTAGCATTTAAGTATAAACTAATTTAACAATGTTTTAAGAGCTCGAGTTTGACAGTTCAACTAAAAAATCACAATTGTTCTATCCCCAAGATATATGGCAGTTAAAAAGGATTTATTTTTTAATTCAAATGGGTACAAGAGCTGCCACTTCACCAATATTGACACATAAGTATGGTTTTTTTTAACAACTTTATCGCATGCGATACAAAATATATTAAAAAAAATATCGCATGCGACAAAAAAGATATTTTAAAGAAAATACGAATAATTAGTATTGTGGTTATTTTATAGAACTATTTATGGTTTTTAATCCAAATTTTTAATATTTTTAATTAGGCTTAAGTTCATTAAATTTAATTTTCATTAAATTATTTTTATGAAGAAAGGAATTTTACAACATGAAAATCAATTAAAATTTACTGATCATTTTTCATTCTTGACTCAATCTGGGCTCGAACCCAGGTGTTTACGGACAGGTTACCCTGACATGTTTCGATTGCAACCACTCAATCTCCTCAGAGGGCTTGCCGTTTAACACTCGCAGCCATCGACGACTGCTGAAGTCATTAGTCAAACATCAATCCTTAAACCAAATTGTATTTAACCTTTGGTAGATCGAAATTTGCTTTGAATGATTATCTATTTTAATTTATTTTAACATGTTGTTCCTTTACTTCTGTTTTTTCGTACTTATATACACGAAATTTTCAAGTTTATATGAAAAAACAATCATTTTTATTTAACATAACAATTTAATTTGACATTTTATTAGTCTTTTTATATTAAAATGTATGATATTTGAAAAAAATATGTCAGACTGAAATTCTTGCGTCTGAGTTCCGTGAGGGATATGGCCACTGTGTCGAAACCCTTCCATCTCAGGGAATCAAACATAATACAAAACAAATACAACAATAATCTATAAGCACTATATCCAAATTGCATTTGTGGAATTTTTTTTATAAATTTTTGAAAATTTGACTTAGAGTAAAATTTTCATTAAAGTGCTTTGTGAGGGATATGACCACTGTGTCCAATCGATCTCAGGGAATCAAACCTAAAAGAAAATGAAGACAATGGATAAGGCTACCATAATCTATAAGCACTATATCCAAATTGTATTTGTTACGGTTTACAACTCAACTCAGGTGAGTTGCAATTTTTTAATTTTTGTTTTATGGTTTACAACTTTGCTTTATTGCTGCGAACAAAAACATCAAAAGTTACAATTCAATAAATTGCTTTATTTACAACTCAACTGAGTTGTGAACCGCACTAGGAGCCTTTATTTTGTGTTATGTTTGATTGCGTGAGATAGAAGGGTTTGGACACAGTGGCCATATCCCTTACTGAACTCATTCATAACAATTTCAGCCTGTCATATATTTTTAAAAAATCATAAATTTTAATACATATAAAAAGACAAATAAAATATCAAATTAGTTTTTAATGTAAAATAAAAATTATTGATTTTTCATAAAAACTTTAAAATTTCATGATCCACCTGATCCAATTTGATAAAATGGACTACTACATGGACTGGTCCGATGTAATGCAAGCATGGACCATGTCATTGTTAAAAACTGTTTGTAGTGAGGCGACATGTCTTCGTTTTTTAACGACATGCTTTCGTTTTTAAACGACTTCAAAACGAACCCTCTTGAGTATAACATAAAGTAGTTTTAAAACTACTCCTTAGTAGTCCAAAGGTGGGTTATATGGTCCTCCCCTAAAACATCGTAATGTTAAATAGACCATGTTTTTTCCATACGTTTGGGTAACTTTTGGACTAGTGTGGGCTACTCTTTACACGCGTGTTTGGACTGGTCCTGTTATTTGCAGGGGTTTTATAATATTGTTTTTTTTTTTGTCGCATGCGATATTTTTTTAATAAATTTTTTAAAGCATGCGATATTTTTAAATAATGAATTTAACTTTTCATATTTATCTTCGCACACGTTTCTTTTGGGCCTTCTATGCTATCAAATGGTTTTTGTGCAGGCCGACATTTATTTAGAATTAATTGTTTTTTGCTTCTATATTATTTTTTTATATTTCCATTTAAATTTCGAAGTGTTAAATAACAATGGCTTAATTCTCATAGCTAGGCTAAATGAAATTACTATAATTATAAGGATTTGTTTAAGATATCTATGTACATATCGTTACCATAAATGAAAAGGGACGTAACTACAGGATTATTTTTCTTTTACGAGAAAAGCAAAAAAAACTAAAAAATCAATAGTACTAATCAGTGATGCCAAATGCAGGGAATTTTCAAAATTATAACCCATTTTCAATATATTATCTAAAAATACGTAAATATTCATCTAATTTTCATTTAAAAATGAAAATTTTTCATATACAATAGCATTTTAGTACAAATGTAATATTTTTCAAAAGAAACCATATACTACGAGTCCTAGCAGCCTGGCAATCCATGTATTAAAACCTTGTTCCCGAATATTCATCGAACCCCCTAATATATAATTAATTAACTATTCCCTTATTTTTGCTTTTTGCGTTCGCACTCACATTCTCTAAAATGTATGCGAATATTAAAAGCGAATATCTTATAAATGAAATTTCTGCATAGAAATTTATTTGTATAAAATCAATCACACCTTCTTAGCTAAGAGAATTAAAAATATACAATTTCAAATTTAAAAAAAATTTTGTATGAAAACTTTTAAAAATATGATATGATTTACTTTTAAAAGGAACTTTTTTTATATTAAAGGCCAGGGGAACTGAAGAAAAGATTTTTTTAAATTTTACAGAGCTCCCTTTTATTTGATACCAAGTTTGCTAAAAATTATTAGATACTTATGTTAAAAAAATTATTAAAAATAAATATTCTTGAAAACTATTAAGCTCTTAAAAATGAACAAAAGATGAGAAAACGATAAATCAAATACGAAGTTTGACTCTGTTTTGTTCTAGATTAAAGGATTTATAGAGGCGTTTCTGTCAAAAAGAAAAAAATTAAATTTGTCACATGGTGTTATTTTTGAAATGAATTGTTTTTTTAATAAATCAATTTTTTTATAATAAATATGTATTTGTTTGCTTGTCGCTAAAAACAATAAATTTTTAATGTAGGGAAAAGTGTAGGGAATTTTTTTTTGGTTGTAGGGAAAAAAGGGATTTTTTTTGAACACACGTAGGGATTTTTTGAAATGGTTCCTGGCATCACTGGTACTAATAAAGTCTTAACAATTGAATTTCTTTAATATAGTCGCCATTTTTCATCGCAGGGGCCTTTAAATAATCATGAACATGTAGTTTGATAAAACGAAATAAATATAATCAATCAAAAACTATATTTTGAATTTTTGTGTATTTACGTCCAACGAAGTGTATCATAGATATCGAAACAAAAACGCAATACAATTTCTCTAGATTTACAAATGAATTGCGAATGTTCCAGAAACAATTTTAAGAATAATGTTTGTACAATGGGTTCAAGAATGAATTTTTGATTCAATTTTCACGAGGGCTTTTACGACGTCGCTTTTTCGACGTCTCTTTGTTTGTTGGCAAACGGTGTAGAGAGGAAAGAGGGGTAAACAAAAAGACTCGGTTTGTGTTTTTCATGTCGTTTTTTAGATTTCTCTTTAAACTTTTTCTTGTTACGTTTTATCGTTTTTTCTACTGTGAAGTGTGAGGTTGAAAATACAGTGAGACCTCGATTATCGCTTACAGACGGGACCGGGATCATTCTTGATAATACATTTTTTTGTGTGTTTCTTATTTTATGAAAATATAAAATGTATTCAAATATAATCTGGGAATTTATTCTCATGGCTAGTAATATTTATTATGTACATATTCATTTTAATCGAATGTGTATTCTAAGTCAAATTACAATTTATAAAGCTTTCATACTTTAATATAAAATATTGAAGGAATAAGACTATTAAAGTATAAAAGCTTTATAAATTGAAGTTTGACTTAGAATGCACATTCGATTTATATGAAAATTTATATTATAAAATGTAAGGGCCTTTATATACTCTCCCACACAGGCTTAAGTATTTTACGAAAAGGCTTCCCTGATCTAATTATTGTTCGAAAATTTTCAAAAAACAATAACAACTTATAATGTCAGGCTTGCATTTTTTCAAAATACGTAAGACTTGTGTGATAGTGTAAATCAGCTATAAGTAAATATGAGAAAAAAAAAGTAATTTTGGCAGAACTTGTTTCTAGTACGTTGGGAAATTCCCTTTTTTGATTACTTAATTTTTTTTATTGTTCAAAAGTTAATGAAAAAAAGGATAATTTGTTTTCAATTTCTGAAAACAGAGGTAATGCCGGTTAATTGATGCGGCCGGTTAATCGAATGACGAATAACACAGTGTAGCACGAAAAAAGTTTTGCCCAAAGTCATGTACTTTTTTTATGGGCCCTCAAAGATTTGGGGCTCGGTGTAATTTTTGCAAAAAATTATAATTTTCTCAGGCTCATATCTTGCAAACCGTTCGGATTTTTTTTTGCAAATTACACACAGTGTTATCAAGACCCTACTGTAAATGAAAAAATACATGCAACAAAAATCATCGTATAAACGCAAAGGGATTTTTGAAGTTGCTTTGTCTGAGTTCATACGGCTCATGTCTTATTGACAAGATTCTTCCTTTTTCTTCAGTGAACATGAATTGGCGTTCAAATGATTCATGTCATGTTGACGACATGTGCTTTTTTGATATTGAAAACAATAACAAATTTAAACAGCAAAACGTAAAGACAGTACATGCATCTGTGTACTCGTCTCTTTTCCCCTCGTCCCTCTCGCCTATAAAGTAGCAATCTTGTCAATAAGACATGAGCCGTATGAACACAGACTTTAAAAGGGAAGCAAGAAAAAACGACGTCGTAAAAGCCCTCATGTAAATTGAGTGTTAGTCTCGAGTCTGTTGAACTTGTATCCTCTTAGAGTTTGTCTTTGCTTTGTTTTAATGAATTCTTTCATAATTTCATTTCTATGTACAGATACTTTAATATCATGTAACTATTTTCCGATCTCAAGATTTTGGATTATATGTAGATTTGGTAATAATGTATTGCCGTTTTGTATTTAGATCTATAATTTGTTGCACTTCCTTTTTGGATTATGAAAAGTCACATGCCTGTTTTAAGAAATTGAAAGCAAAATTTCCGAGAAATTATATTGAAAACAACAACAAAAACAAATTTTTGTTTTCATATAAAATTTCTCACACGAAATTTTGTTTTCAAAAGTACTTATATTTTTGTAGGAAAAAATACGTATGTTCATTGATTCGATAAAACTTTGGACTATGACTAGACCATATAATCCTAATTTTTAAGCATTAGTTGCCCAAGGCCAGCCATACACTTATCTTTATCAAAGTTATATTTGTTTAACATATTTATTTTTTCCTTTTCTTTACAGGTATGTTGCTATAAAATTTGTTCACATAAACTGTATTTGTGATTGGTAAGTTTAAACTTATTGTTAAATTAAAAACAGAAAGTTTTTAAGAAGTAGTTGCTGCCAACAATTGTATTTATCATTTTTAATATTCCATAATTCTATCATGTTTTTATATTCTTCATTTAGAATTGCGCATTGGTATTTCTTCTTTTTTACCCATATTGACTTCGCACGATGTTAACAAAAAAAAAAAAAAAAAAAAATGTAAAATTTTATACATACCGAAGCTGATCTCAGTTATTATTATTATTTTCTTTAGATTCTTTAAGAATCTTAAGCCCATTATAAATTGCTTACACTTATTTCTAACTGCAGCCCCAAGCTTTAATTCCTTCCACACTGATAGAAACGACGTCATAAAGCTGATGTATTTCTACATCAGCACGACATGACACTTTTCATCTTTGTGGTGTCAGCCTTAACATCACTTCGCCAAATTGTCATCAGGTGAAATTATGTCATCAATGATATGACACATCGGCTTTACAGAAAAGACGAATCGGAGTCAGTTTAATAAAAAATGCCATCATTGCGATGACTTAGTTACATCGGACTTATTAGGCTCAATTTAATGCCAGTTTGCCATTAAATTGAGCCATTCGGGTTGAGTTAAGTCAAAGTTTAGAGTTATCAAAAAAGGGCGATCGACACTTATAATTAAGTGAGAGAATATTATTCTTTATTTACCCGTTACACATGTTTGTTTCACTTTTGTTGTATTCTGTTCTTTGTTAACAGAAGAACTCAATTAAAAGACAGCATGCCCGATAAGGTTTTCGTAGTCATTCGAATTGGAAAATTTGATGTATTTAATTAAATAATTTAAACAAATAGAATATGGGAATTTTTGCATCTCATTTTACTTTTTAAATATGAAAATAATGTCAATAATACACAAAATATGGCTTCGAATTGCTGTCACTCTTGTAGTCAAAGCATAGATGACGCATAAAATATGAAAAAATTTTATGATGACGTCCTTCATTGTATTGATGCCTCATTAATGCCATTGATAATAATCAGAGAAACCAGAAATATTCTCTAAAAAAACGCGTTTTATGCGCATTAAATATGCAGTAAAAATCCGAAAATATGCCCTGAAAAATGTTAAAAATATCCCCTTAAAATTAAAAATTTCTCATATGAAGACAAAATATTCAACAATTGAATATAAAATTAAAAAAAAAAACCTAAAAATATTATTGCTTTGATTTAAAGGGATTTTAGGTACGATCACTAAATTGTTAACAAATGTTAACATTTAAAAGGTAGTTAAAGCTATTTGAGGATGGAAGCTTTGAGCGAATGTGAACCGATTAGAAAATAATTTAATTTGCAGAAAAATATTTTCGGGACGAATTTTATTTAAATACCATCGTAATTAGATAGCTTGCGGACACAAAGAGTCTAATTTGGATGTGAAATTATAGACCGACTCTCACCATTTGCCATAGACTTCGTCCATATTTGTTCAAATTATCTACAAAATTGGAACTTGTACTTTGCGCACAAGGCTAACATGGACAGACAAGCAGCCAGACGGATGGATGGACATCGTTAGATCACATTAAAAAGTGATTCTGAGTCGTTCGGAATACTAAAAATTTGGTCTAGATACAAATTGCATAACATTTATCCTTAATGACAACCTGCTTTGTCTTACAATTTAAGAGTAAAAATTAAATGTAGATGTCGAAATTGAAGTAACAGATTTTCAAAAAAAAAAAAAAAAATTTATTTGCTGCGAAAGTTTCTGTAGGCATCTAAAAAAATTTATCGAAATATGCCTTAAAAAGGCAAAATATGCGCTATTAACCTAAAAAATGCTGCAAAAAGGCTCTTCTAACTAAACGGTAAAATATGCACTAACAAGTCGATGCCAAAATTCATAAAAAGCTCTAAAACGGATAAATAAATTGTTTCTGCCTTCATTGGTCGTACAAGGAAAAACATGCAATTGCATATTTATGATTTCCCTGGTAATAATATTGATAACACAATTCTGATGTTAAGGCATCATCAATATGAAGATGCATTTTTCTGTGAGTGCTGTATTTGTTTTGAATTGAAGCTTCTTTCTCTATTTGGCGTCACGGTGCATGTGCAGGGCAACCTGGTCTGCGGCTTTTTTGAGGATTTCATTCAATCGCAGACTTGGTTACATCGCCATCTGGTTTACTCAGGGTGTGGCCAATCCACCTCCATTTTTGGTGGAGGATCTCCGCTTTGATATAAATTTCGCGTGTTCTTTGCTACAGGCTTTGGCTTGCAATAGTAACTGGCCAAAAGATATTAAATATTCTTCGAAAGCAACAGTTTATAAAGATTTGGACGCTATAAGTATCTCTAACTGCCGCGTTACGTGATTAGCATCCATATTGTTTCCATAATTTCAATATGGTTAACATGTATTCGCACAAATGCTTAAGCCATCTTAAGAATATTGAAGTTGGCCCTTAAGTTCCAAAGACAAAATAAGCATGTGCACAAACAAGAGCTTTCAAACTTTTTATGAATTCCTAGTGAAAAGGCATTGACTTCATTGTTGCAACAATTAAAATTATTTTATCCGGTTCAAGTAAAAATACAAAAATAAAAAATATGATTATAAAACATCAAGCACACCTGCTGATTTTGGCACATTAAAAGAAATGCGGCTGCTGCTAATGCAGCTGAGTTAAATTTATTTCCTCTCAATAAACTAAAAAAAAAACATTTACCCAAGTAAATTTAAAAAAAAAAGTTTTGAAATTTACCCACCTGAGCAAAAAAAAAAAAAACGTCGTCTATTTCCTTTAAAAACTCTAAAACATAAAAATATTTCGCCAAATCATTATCTAGACAATCGAAAGTATATAATGAAATTTAGTTGTTTTTTAAATCAACTTTTAGAAAAATATTTTTAAAATAAATTTTCGAATTGTTTAGGCAAAAGTAATAAAAGACAAAAACTTTCTACATGAGTGATTTTAACGTAAAAAGTGACGAATGGGCGGGCTTATTTGCTTGTTGTTTGGTAGATAATGACTGACTATGTTCTCGAATTAATTTCACATTGTAAATTGTAATTTCAACAATCACAAAAATGTAGTAAAACTGACCTTTAAATGGGTGCAAAAACGTGCCACACTGAGAGAAAAGTAAACTAAAATAATGCTTATAAGAGCCAAATGGAGGAAATAAAAATTGAAGAAAAAAGAAAGTGGGGTTAGAAATGTTATGGGAATTTTAGAAAGAAAACTTGTAAAAATTTCATAGAAGTTGTATTACCATTAATTTCGTTGGATATTAAATATTTGCTTTCGTTATAAGCAAAAACTTAGTCATAAGCGGTTCAGAAAATAAGAGACTTTCTTAGTTAACATGATTGAGAGCGAGCAATTCATTAGATTCATTTTACTTTTTAAAGTAAAATACGGGAAATAAAAAAGGAAAACTGATTTTCTCCTATTTGGTATAACAAGCATTGGCTTCGCTAACTGAAATTTCTCTATATAAACGGTCATCGGCCGGGCACAAGGGATTTCTTCCATATGATAAAGGGTGGTTAAATTTTAAGGGCCGATGTTGATTTTAAATAAAACACAAATTATTATGGAGATTTATTTTCTTTTTGTTATGATAATATTGGTATGGTTCAATTATTAATGGAACAAAATATCGGCCAAATGACCGCCTCGACCTCGGCGGCACTCCTCCATCCGATGGTCCAAATTTTCGATGACGCTGAGGCATAATTTAGGTTCTTTGTCGTTAATGTGCCGAATTATCTCATCCTTAAGCTCTTGAATTGTTGCTGGCTTATTGACATACATCTTTTCTTTCAAATAACCTCAAAGAAAGAAGTCCAACAGTGTCAAATCACATGATATTGGCGGCCAATTGACATCGCCACCACGTGAGATAAGACGTGTTGCCATTTCTTGCCACCATTCTGACCACTGACGACGTTTGGAATGGTCAAGAGGCTTAAGTTCTTGAGTCAATTGCACCTTGTAAGCGTGTAAATGCAAGTCTTTATGCATAATGTTCATCAACGACGAGCGTGAGACGTGCAATTGTTGAGGTGGACGGCTCTTCAGCCACACTTTCGCGAATAGCAGCAATATTTTCTGCAGTACGAGCTGTACTAACATGCACTGGTGTTTTCACATCTCCTACAGACCCGGTTTTGCCCACATTTTTGCACAATTTTTCCGATTGTACGCACATTGGGATGATTAAATTCATATTCGTTTGATATAAATTTTAATTTGAACGCCCATTTTCATAATAAGCCTGAATAACTTTAACGCGTTGCTCGATTGTGTCTCTGTCCATGGTTCAAATTGAGTCTGTCTGAAATTGAGAAATGTCAAATGAAAAAACTTGACGTTTAGGTGTGGTTCACATTCAACATCGGCCGTTAAAATTTAACTACCCTTTATAACGAACACTGGCTGCGCTATGGCTGAACCCACACCAACAAAAGACTAAGCGTTTTTGTACAAAAGCGGATAATAGTGCATTTACACCTACGCCATAAACAGGTTATAAGTTGTTTATGACGATAAACTAGTTTGAGAAACTTGTTTATCCATACAAATTATAAACACGTTTGTAACTAGCTTTTGAGATATACCAGTTACAATCAACCAGTTTTTGTTAATGCAACTCTGTTTGTCAACTTTTGTTCTGGCAATGCTAGTGATATTTGACATTTCCTCAAAAATAAAAAAAATCAAGTAAAAAAGAATTTACTTTTATCTGTAAAAAAAGCCAAAACAATAGTAAGAAAAATGAAATAAACAAAGAAAATGTTTGAAAAAATTCCAAATGTATAAGAAATGTTAGTTTTTTTTACATATTTTCTTTTAGATGGACAACGGAAATAAAAGGTTTGTTTATATGTTCGTATGTATGTGCATCAACGTTTTTTTTATTATTGCGGCTAAGAACTTGTCAAAGATAAACAACTTAACTGTCAAAAATGCTGATGTAAATGGTATAGTTTATGAAAGTACTTTACGATCGTAAACTAGTTTGAAAATTACAAGCGTAAATGCACTATAAGTTGAAGCGATTTTATCTTTAAGCGAATATTTATAGATGCATGGCTCGTTTAAAAGCACCAAAAGACAAGCAAACTATTTAATTCAAGTACAGTATTTATCGTTTATAAGCATTTCATAATTTGCAAATTTTTTTTGGTACTTTGAAACCCGTGTATAAAAAATTGCTTATATGCAAATACTATGCTTTAAAAAAAAAAAATTCGCTTAATTTCATTAGCTCCCTGAAAAAAGTCATTTTACTTCTATCGAAAGTGCATAAATACAATTAAAGTTTAATGGTGTTTTCTTTTCTACAAAAAAGTGTGACATTTTGTTTAAAAAAATACAATTTGGTGTCTGTTTCATAAAAATGTTGCTTCCAAAAAAGGGTGAGTTTTTTATGGTGTTTTCTTTTCTACAAAAAATGTGACATCTTAAGTAGTGTGTTTAGGGCGGTTCCAAATATGATTTTCCATACAAAGTTGGGAGCCAGTCCTTTTATACTGTAGAGCGGTTCCAAATATGAATTTCCATACAAAGTTGGGAGCCAGTCCTTTTATACTAGAGCGGTTCCAAATATGATTTTCCATACAAAGTTGGGAGCCAGTCCTTTTATACTAGAGCGGTTCCAAATATGATTTTCCATACAAAGTTGGGAGCCAGTAAATTTTGTGAGGGATGAAAATTTTACTTGTGCATAAGAATTTGTGGGAAAATTTTTTTTTTGTTTATAGTGGCAGGTGTTAAATTTTACTTGTACGTGTCTTGAATATTTGTTTATGACTTTTTTTTTGCTTGTGCGTATTCATATTGATGATTTACAAGTTGTTGGTGTGAAATTTCTTCGTGGACGTCTCCGTCTTGAAGATTTTAAAAATTTTGTTAGGAATGATAATTTTACTTGTGCGTTTTCGTATTAAAGATAAAACTGATTGTGAAATAATTATTTTTAGTTTTTTCAGTTATTGTGTGTGTGTTTAGAATAGTTAATGACTTTGTTGCATAGGTTTCCTAGTGACTTTTTGCTTTGAATGACTCGGTAGGTTTGTGGGATAGTGAGCTGGTCTATTAGTATAAGGGTTGAATATTTGTGTATACATTGGAACCAGAGAATCACTAGCACATTTTAGTAAAAGTAGTCTTCACTTTCTGTAAGAATATGAAATCATAACAATCTTTTTTTAATTTTTCTTCAACTTTTATATGAATTGTACTTCTCAGTTGTTATTGATAAAATATTTTTCGTATTTAAGCCAAATATAGTGGCAAATGTAATGTAGTGTAGACACTTCGTTGACAATGTCACCAATATAGTCGACAAAACTGGTGACTTGGAGACACTTGCATCCAGGTTTCCTTCAGGGTATTGATCGGTTGTGTATGTGTGTGTGTGTGTGTGTGTGTGTGTGTGTGTGTGTGTGTGTGTGTGTGGGTATGATTGATAACGATTATTCATGTGAAAAGTAGGATTCCATCCACTTTTTTTTTATATCAACAGCAACTAATATTTCAATTCTATTTATAGTTTACAAGAATTTTCTTAAATCGTGGGAGGAATATGGAAATATTGTTAATGAACCTTTTTTGGATAGTATTTATAAAAATATTTGACCATATTAAAATATCCCTACAGTAACAAATACGAACATGAGTGTAAAAGGGAAATGACGTGTAAACAAAGTTGATTATTTAGCAGGTATGACATTTTTATTAGTTGTAAAATTTCTTCTTGTACGTGTCTTGAAGATTTTAAATTTTGTGAGGGATGATCATTTTACTTGTGCGTATTCATATTGATGATTTACAAGTTGTTAATTTTAGTGGAAGGTGTGAAATTTCTTCGTGTACGTGTCTTGAAGATTTTAAAATTTTGTGAGGGATGATAATTTTACTTGTGCGTTTTCGTATTTAAGATAAAACTAATCGTGGAATAAGTATTTTTTTAGTTTTTTTTCAGTTATTGTGTATGTGTTTAGAATAGTTAATGACTTTGTTGCATGGGTTTTCTAGGGACTTTTTGCATTGAATGCCTCGGTAGGCTTGTGGGATTAACCACTTTTTTATATCAACAGCAACCGGCTGCACATCACTTTTAATTACATTTAACAAATAGAAGGAGTTATCATTTTTGGGTTTTGTTAATCTTAAATAGAATTATATATAAATATTTTTTTTTTGCGCAGATTTAATTATCACAAGAGACTCTGGTCTGTTTCACTACAACGGACTAAAGGTCAAAGTAACTATTAATCGGTTAATTAAGTTAGCATATAATTTTTGTTGATAACACTTAATAAGCATTTTCTAAAAACATTTGCAGATAGTTTCACTATTACTCAATGTTTATAAACTTTTATTTATTTTTTCTAGTTTGATACTCTATAATATAAGTTTAATGAAGAATTTTTCTATGGTTTGATACTCTACAATGACAGTATAGTTAAGAATTTAGTTCAATCCATGGATACACTTCATACAGTTAATAATTATACATTATACATACAAATACAATAAAATTTCCATTTTATTAACCATAGTACATGGTTTATTAATTGTTTTGATAATATTTAGTAAAAGTTTATATATAGTATAAACTTGAAGTCGATTATACCAATAGAATATTAAATGTTAATGAAAAAAGGAAATCATATTACAAAATCAATTAAGATGATCTAAAAAAGAGTATTACATAGGAGTTTTGAATATTTAATAAGGAAATATCTATTATATCTGCTTATAATTATCAGTTAGAAATTTAAAGATAACAAATTTGTTTTATAATTAGTACAGCTTTATATGTTTTTTTTTCTAGTTTATTAACCATACATTATCATACCATACCATTATAATCCATAGAATATAAAACAATTTAAAAGAGTTAAATCCGCAAAAGAAAATCACAAACTTTATTTATTTATTTATGTAAAACCTTACTCCATTAATCATTTATTTATACTTTATATATACTAATACCATGAAATGAATAGTTCAATAACCATATTATATGGTTTATTTAATGTTTTGTATACCGTTTTGTAATTCCTATAATTTGTTTTCCTATTATTTCCCTTATATATTTAATATTTATACACTTCCATACATCCTTAAATATACATTCTGTTTTAAGCATTTATATAAAAATTTTTTTTTCTTATACTAACATTCTATATTTAATCTTAGTATTATAATCTTACTCTTGATTTTAATCTTAGTCTTAATGTTAATCTTAGTAGTAGTCTTTTGATCTTGGTTTTATAGTTTCGGATTCCGATCTTATTTTTTTTTTTTGTTTATAGACTTGCAACATTACTCTTGTATTACTCTTGCGTGCTGCTTTGTTTACGTTTTCTTAGACTGAATACATATCTGGAAATTTAAAATTTCTTTAATTACATATAAAATATCTATCTACTGTTATACGAATGCTTTGAACTTAGTGTTTTCAATTGAAATATTAAACTTCGATTTTAAACAGACATATACATATTTTATTTTATATAGGAAATTAATACTCGGTACTAGCGACAACCTCGAAGCTTGCACCGACCTCAGTTTTCATTACGTGCAAGAATCGAGTTTCTACTATACTTCATTCTCATCAAACTAATCACACAAGGCGATTTTAAGAAAATCCATACTAATCCTTTCCATTTTATCAAATCTATCCATTATATTATTATTTTAATTTAAACAATTCTTATAAATTCTATTCAGTTCCCACATAATTTAATTCATTCTATATACAACCTTAACGAGTAACTCATATTTATGTATACAGTTTTTTCAAGCCACTTTTAAAAACATATTTTGATTTTTACTTGTCTACTATATTAAAAAATAATCTATAAACTTAAATGAAAATTTAGGTTTATATTAAGTAATTTAATTATACGCTGAGATACGCTGATGGTTTTTCTACCTTAAATTTATATATTGGATAGAAAGTTAAATCTGAATGTAGTGTTTCGGTAAGAATGTCTCTATATTACTTTAAATCAGGTTTCTTATAATACAAAGTTTTTGAATGAAATATTAACAATCCTAATGTTAATTTCAATATAATTTCATTTAAATCATATATACATACATATAAATATTAATTTGTTAGAATCAAACCATCAATTACCATCATGATCTTATTAATGTCATATATTTTTTTTTTTTTTCATTATTTTTATTATTCGTTAAAAACTTTATATTCTTATATATAGGAGATGCATATGATTTGGGATTTCTCCTTCATTTTAAAATTGTTTGATTTTACAATTTTTATATTAGTTATTTCAGCCTCTTCATTATCATTATGATCATTATCATAATCATCATAATTAAGATCAGTAATATTCTTTGATCCTTAAAAACAACAATTCTATTATCTTATGTTTTTTTTTTCTAGTTTGCTACTCTATAATATTAGTTTAATGAAGAGTTTTTCTATAGCACGAAATGAATAGTTTAATAACCATATTATATGATTTATTTAATGTTTTTGCATACAGTTTTGTAATTCCTATAATTTGTTTTCCTTTTATTTACCCTTCTATACTTAATATTTATATACATCCATACATCCTTAAATATACATTATGTTTTGAGCATTTCTTTACTATACATATATATAAATTTTTTCCTTTACTAACATTCCTATATTTAATCTTAATTTTATGATCTTAGTCTTGATTTTAATTAATCTTAATCTTAGTGTTAATCTTGATAGTAGCCTTTTAGTCTTGGTTTTATAGTTTCGGATCTCAATCTTAGTTTTTGTATAGACATCTCATTTACAAACCTATAACTTCAATCTAATCAAACCTATCACACAAGACGATTGTCTTCTATTTTTCAAGAAAATCCATACTAATCCTTTCAATTTTATCAACTCTATACATTATATTATTATTTTAATTTTAACAAATCTTATAAATTCTATTCAGTTCTCACATAATTTTATTCATTGTATATACAATCCTTAACCATTATCTCATATTTATAGATACAGTTTTTCAATACACTTTTAAAAACATAGTTTGATTTTTACTTGTCTACTATATTAAAAAATAATCCATAAACTTAAATGAAAATTTAGGTTTATATTAAGTAATTTGATTAAACACTGAGATACGCTGATGGTTTTTCTACCTTAAATTTATATATTGAATAGAAAGTTACATCTGAATGTAGTGTTTCGGTAAGAATGTCTCTATATTACTTTAAATCAGGTTTCTTATAATACAGAGTTTTTAAATGAAATATTAACAATCCTAATGTTAATTTCAATATAATTTCATTTAAATCATATATACATACATATAAATATTAATTTGTTAGAATCAATCCATCAATTACCATCATGATCTTATTAATGTCATATATTTTTTTTTCTCATTATTTTTATTATTCGTTAAAAACTTTATATTCTTATATGTAGGAGATGCATATGATTTGGGATTTCTCCTTCATTTTAAACTTGTTTGATTTGAAAATTTTCATATTAGGTATTTCAACCTTTTCATTGTTATTATACTCATCATAATCATCATAATTGAGATTAGTTATATTCTTTTCTCATTAAAACCAACAATTCTATTATCATAATCATCAAAATTGAGTTTAAATATATTTTGTTTTTATTTTTTCGTTGAAACCAACAAATCATAATCATTATTATCAAAATCAGGTTAATATATGTTTTTTTTTTTTTTTTTTAGTCAAGATACTTTAACATCATCATAACCAGAAATATTATTTTTACAAATGTTGATATTGTGATTTTAATTAAACTGGTTATAATCACCTAAGGTTGAAATGATAGAGATGTTATCCGTTTAATTCTGTTGACTAATTCACATTTATTAAGACATATAGATAATAACAGAATTGATAGAGGATTCATAATTGAATAACTTTGAATAAGAATTGAGCTTATAGTTGGATGTAAGTACGATTTAAACAATAATAACCGACATCGAATAAGTGATTCATCATTTTATTTAATTGAAAACATACCACTTTACATCAAGATACCTTATTTTTAATCTGGTAGCATAAAACAGTTACCTATTTTTGATCTGGTAACGTATAAACAGAGAGAATTAATATCAGATTTAAATAACAAACCAAATATAAGATACATTATATAATCCAACAACAACAACAACAACAACAACAATATATTCAACATGAATTGATTCGAAATAAAATACACACAATTCTTAAATACATTCAATTAGTTTGTCTTATGATTATACTTTAGCTGAGAGAGATTAATACCATATACATATTTACACGTTATGCACTTACAACATAAAATTCAAAGTTTATTAACCATAATATATGGTTTTATATAATGTGTTAACAGCAATCATTAAAAATTTATATATAATATAAACTTATAGTTGACTGTACCATCAGAATATTGACTGATAATATCACAATAGAATCATATTACACAAACAATATATAGAATATTATAAAGAGAAAGGTATAAACTCATATGTCTATAGGTAACAGTTAAGAATTTTACAATATATTGGTTTAAGATATGTTATTTCTAATTAAGAGTTTAGTTTGATGGTTCTTGGAAGTTTATTTTCAATATAAATACATACATACATATTTGCTGATTTATTCCTATTTGATAATTTTTGATTTGATTGTTTTTTTTCTTTTTACCTACAACACATTAATGAAATGGATATACATTAATGATGATGTTTTTTAACACTTTTAAATATTTGTTAAATATAGCTACATCAACTTCTTAATACATCGAATCAACTTACTGAGAATTAATTTTTAAATTAATATTTTGATATCCGTATACCCAGCTGATAGGCTGGTTGTGTATAGGTTTACATGATAATCACAAATTTCTTTAAAATAATAAAATTTCATTGAATTAACTCTCAAATTGCAACCATACCCATAAAGTATAGATAGTACATCCCATATAAATTTATACTTTTACATTAAATTATTTAGTTTCACTATATTCTCATCATGATTAATATAGAAAATCATATTTTCATATACCCACACCACAAAAGTGAAGAGTATATTAGATACACGTTAATACTAATCCTAGTTACCTTTTGATATACTAAATCAACTTATTTACTTAGAATTACTTTTTAAAACAATTTAAACATGAACCAATTCGACTGGTTGGTGGGCTGTTCATATAAAACTAAAAATAAAATTTGATTTTCAGGTTTACATGCACAGCTAGCTGTCTATTGTGTGATTTATAGAACACAAACGCAAAACTCATCAGTTCAACTTACATTTAAAACTGAAACAAATTTTGTTTTAAATGAAAGTTGAACTGATGAGTTTTGCGTTTGTGTTCTATAAATCACACAATAGACAGCTAGCTGTGCATGTAAACCTAAAAATCAAATTTTATTTTTAGTTTTATATGAACAGCCCACCAACCAGTCGAATTGGTTCATGTTTAAATTGTTTTAAAAAGTAATTCTAAGTAAATAAGTTGATTTAGTATATCAAAAGGTAACTAGGATTAGTATTAACGTGTATCTAATATACTCTTCACTTTTGTGGTGTGGGTATATGAAAATATGATTTTCTATATTAATCATGATGAGAATATAGTGAAACTAAATAATTTAATGTAAAAGTATAAATTTATATGGGATGTACTATCTATACTTTATGGGTATGGTTGCAATTTGAGAGTTAATTCAATGAAATTTTATTATTTTAAAGAAATTTGTGATTATCATGTAAACCTATACACAACCAGCCTATCAGCTGGGTATACGGATATCAAAATATTAATTTAAAAATTAATTCTCAGTAAGTTGATTCGATGTATTAAGAAGTTGATGTAGCTATATTTAACAAATATTTAAAAGTGTTAAAAAACATCATCATTAATGTATATCCATTTCATTAATGTGTTGTAGGTAAAAAGAAAAAAACAATCAAATCAAAAATTATCAAATAGGAATAAATCAGCAAATATGTATGTATGTATTTATATTGAAAATAAACTTCCAAGAACCATCAAACTAAACTCTTAATTAGAAATAACATATCTTAAACCAATATATTGTAAAATTCTTAACTGTTACCTATAGACATATGAGTTTATACCTTTCTCTTTATAATATTCTATATATTGTTTGTGTAATATGATTCTATTGTGATATTATCAGTCAATATTCTGATGGTACAGTCAACTATAAGTTTATATTATATATAAATTTTTAATGATTGCTGTTAACACATTATATAAAACCATATATTATGGTTAATAAACTTTGAATTTTATGTTGTAAGTGCATAACGTGTAAATATGTATATGGTATTAATCTCTCTCAGCTAAAGTATAATCATAAGACAAACTAATTGAATGTATTTAAGAATTGTGTGTATTTTATTTCGAATCAATTCATGTTGAATATATTGTTGTTGTTGTTGTTGTTGTTGTTGGATTATATAATGTATCTTATATTTGGTTTGTTATTTAAATCTGATATTAATTCTCTCTGTTTATACGTTACCAGATCAAAAATAGGTAACTGTTTTATGCTATCAGATTAAAAATAAGGTATCTTGATGTAAAGTGGTATGTTTTCAATTAAATAAAATGATGAATCACTTATTCGATGTCGGTTATTATTGTTTAAATCGTACTTACATCCAACTATAAGCTCAATTCTTATTCAAAGTTATTCAATTATGAATCCTCTATCAATTCTGTTATTATCTATATGTCTTAATAAATGTGAATTAGTCAACAGAATTAAACGGATAACATCTCTATCATTTCAACCTTAGGTGATTATAACCAGTTTAATTAAAATCACAATATCAACATTTGTAAAAATAATATTTCTGGTTATGATGATGTTAAAGTATCTTGACTAAAAAAAAAAAAAAAAAAACATATATTAACCTGATTTTGATAATAATGATTATGATTTGTTGGTTTCAACGAAAAAATAAAAACAAAATATATTTAAACTCAATTTTGATGATTATGATAATAGAATTGTTGGTTTTAATGAGAAAAGAATATAACTAATCTCAATTATGATGATTATGATGAGTATAATAACAATGAAAAGGTTGAAATACCTAATATGAAAATTTTCAAATCAAACAAGTTTAAAATGAAGGAGAAATCCCAAATCATATGCATCTCCTACATATAAGAATATAAAGTTTTTAACGAATAATAAAAATAATGAGAAAAAAAAATATATGACATTAATAAGATCATGATGGTAATTGATGGATTGATTCTAACAAATTAATATTTATATGTATGTATATATGATTTAAATGAAATTATATTGAAATTAACATTAGGATTGTTAATATTTCATTTAAAAACTCTGTATTATAAGAAACCTGATTTAAAGTAATATAGAGACATTCTTACCGAAACACTACATTCAGATGTAACTTTCTATTCAATATATAAATTTAAGGTAGAAAAACCATCAGCGTATCTCAGTGTTTAATCAAATTACTTAATATAAACCTAAATTTTCATTTAAGTTTATGGATTATTTTTTAATATAGTAGACAAGTAAAAATCAAACTATGTTTTTAAAAGTGTATTGAAAAACTGTATCTATAAATATGAGATAATGGTTAAGGATTGTATATACAATGAATAAAATTATGTGAGAACTGAATAGAATTTATAAGATTTGTTAAAATTAAAATAATAATATAATGTATAGAGTTGATAAAATTGAAAGGATTAGTATGGATTTTCTTGAAAAATAGAAGACAATCGTCTTGTGTGATAGGTTTGATTAGATTGAAGTTATAGGTTTGTAAATGAGATGTCTATACAAAAACTAAGATTGAGATCCGAAACTATAAAACCAAGACTAAAAGGCTACTATCAAGATTAACACTAAGATTAAGATTAATTAAAATCAAGACTAAGATCATAAAATTAAGATTAAATATAGGAATGTTAGTAAAGGAAAAAATTTATATATATGTATAGTAAAGAAATGCTCAAAACATAATGTATATTTAAGGATGTATGGATGTATATAAATATTAAGTATAGAAGGGTAAATAAAAGGAAAACAAATTATAGGAATTACAAAACTGTATGCAAAAACATTAAATAAATCATATAATATGGTTATTAAACTATTCATTTCGTGCTATAGAAAAACTCTTCATTAAACTAATATTATAGAGTAGCAAACTAGAAAAAAAAAACATAAGATAATAGAATTGTTGTTTTTAAGGATCAAAGAATATTACTGATCTTAATTATGATGATTATGATAATGATCATAATGATAATGAAGAGGCTGAAATAACTAATATAAAAATTGTAAAATCAAACAATTTTAAAATGAAGGAGAAATCCCAAATCATATGCATCTCCTATATATAAGAATATAAAGTTTTTAACGAATAATAAAAATAATGAAAAAAAAAAAAATATATGACATTAATAAGATCATGATGGTAATTGATGGTTTGATTCTAACAAATTAATATTTATATGTATGTATATATGATTTAAATGAAATTATATTGAAATTAACATTAGGATTGTTAATATTTCATTCAAAAACTTTGTATTATAAGAAACCTGATTTAAAGTAATATAGAGACATTCTTACCGAAACACTACATTCAGATTTAACTTTCTATCCAATATATAAATTTAAGGTAGAAAAACCATCAGCGTATCTCAGCGTATAATTAAATTACTTAATATAAACCTAAATTTTCATTTAAGTTTATAGATTATTTTTTAATATAGTAGACAAGTAAAAATCAAAATATGTTTTTAAAAGTGGCTTGAAAAAACTGTATACATAAATATGAGTTACTCGTTAAGGTTGTATATAGAATGAATTAAATTATGTGGGAACTGAATAGAATTTATAAGAATTGTTTAAATTAAAATAATAATATAATGGATAGATTTGATAAAATGGAAAGGATTAGTATGGATTTTCTTAAAATCGCCTTGTGTGATTAGTTTGATGAGAATGAAGTATAGTAGAAACTCGATTCTTGCACGTAATGAAAACTGAGGTCGGTGCAAGCTTCGAGGTTGTCGCTAGTACCGAGTATTAATTTCCTATATAAAATAAAATATGTATATGTCTGTTTAAAATCGAAGTTTAATATTTCAATTGAAAACACTAAGTTCAAAGCATTCGTATAACAGTAGATAGATATTTTATATGTAATTAAAGAAATTTTAAATTTCCAGATATGTATTCAGTCTAAGAAAACGTAAACAAAGCAGCACGCAAGAGTAATACAAGAGTAATGTTGCAAGTCTATAAACAAAAAAAAAAAATAAGATCGGAATCCGAAACAATAAAACCAAGATCAAAAGACTACTACTAAGATTAACATTAAGACTAAGATTAAAATCAAGAGTAAGATTATAATACTAAGATTAAATATAGAATGTTAGTATAAGAAAAAAAAATTTTTATATAAATGCTTAAAACAGAATGTATATTTAAGGATGTATGGAAGTGTATAAATATTAAATATATAAGGGAAATAATAGGAAAACAAATTATAGGAATTACAAAACGGTATACAAAACATTAAATAAACCATATAATATGGTTATTGAACTATTCATTTCATGGTATTAGTATATATAAAGTATAAATAAATGATTAATGGAGTAAGGTTTTACATAAATAAATAAATAAAGTTTGTGATTTTCTTTTGCGGATTTAACTCTTTTAAATTGTTTTATATTCTATGGATTATAATGGTATGGTATGATAATGTATGGTTAATAAACTAGAAAAAAAACATATAAAGCTGTACTAATTATAAAACAAATTTGTTATCTTTAAATTTCTAACTGATAATTATAAGCAGATATAATAGATATTTCCTTATTAAATATTCAAAACTCCTATGTAATACTCTTTTTTAGATCATCTTAATTGATTTTGTAATATGATTTCCTTTTTTCATTAACATTTAATATTCTATTGGTATAATCGACTTCAAGTTTATACTATATATAAACTTTTACTAAATATTATCAAAACAATTAATAAACCATGTACTATGGTTAATAAAATGGAAATTTTATTGTATTTGTATGTATAATGTATAATTATTAACTGTATGAAGTGTATCCATGGATTGAACTAAATTCTTAACTATACTGTCATTGTAGAGTATCAAACCATAGAAAAATTCTTCATTAAACTTATATTATAGAGTATCAAACTAGAAAAAATAAATAAAAGTTTATAAACATTGAGTAATAGTGAAACTATCTGCAAATGTTTTTAGAAAATGCTTATTAAGTGTTATCAACAAAAATTATATGCTAACTTAATTAACCGATTAATAGTTACTTTGACCTTTAGTCCGTTGTAGTGAAACAGACCAGAGTCTCTTGTGATAATTAAATCTGCGCAAAAAAAAAATATTTATATATAATTCTATTTAAGATTAACAAAACCCAAAAATGATAACTCCTTCTATTTGTTAAATGTAATTAAAAGTGATGTGCAGCCGGTTGCTGTTGATATAAAAAAGTGGTTAATCCCACAAGCCTACCGAGGCATTCAATGCAAAAAGTCCCTAGAAAACCCATGCAACAAAGTCATTAACTATTCTAAACACATACACAATAACTGAAAAAAAACTAAAAAAATACTTATTCCACGATTAGTTTTATCTTAAATACGAAAACGCACAAGTAAAATTATCATCCCTCACAAAATTTTAAAATCTTCAAGACACGTACACGAAGAAATTTCACACCTTCCACTAAAATTAACAACTTGTAAATCATCAATATGAATACGCACAAGTAAAATGATCATCCCTCACAAAATTTAAAATCTTCAAGACACGTACAAGAAGAAATTTTACAACTAATAAAAATGTCATACCTGCTAAATAATCAACTTTCTTTACACGTCATTTCCCTTTTACACTCATGTTCGTATTTGTTACTGTAGGGATATTTTAATATGGTCAAATATTTTTATAAATACTATCCAAAAAAGGTTCATTAACAATATTTCCATATTCCTCCCACGATTTAAGAAAATTCTTGTAAACTATAAATAGAATTGAAATATTAGTTGCTGTTGATATAAAAAAAAAGTGGATGGAATCCTACTTTTCACATGAATAATCGTTATCAATCATACCCACACACACACACACACACACACACACACACACACACACACACACACACACACATACACAACCGATCAATACCCTGAAGGAAACCTGGATGCAAGTGTCTCCAAGTCACCAG
Organism: Pollenia angustigena; assembly: GCA_930367215.1. Classification (NCBI taxonomy): domain Eukaryota; kingdom Metazoa; phylum Arthropoda; class Insecta; order Diptera; family Polleniidae; genus Pollenia; species Pollenia angustigena. Next base: position 207,479,774 of record OV884056.1, on the reverse strand, counting down.
TTTTGTCGACTATATTGGTGACATTGTCAACGAAGTGTCTACACTACATTACATTTGCCACTATATTTGGCTTAAATACGAAAAATATTTTATCAATAACAACTGAGAAGTACAATTCATATAAAAGTTGAAGAAAAATTAAAAAAAGATTGTTATGATTTCATATTCTTACAGAAAGTGAAGACTACTTTTACTAAAATGTGCTAGTGATTCTCTGGTTCCAATGTATACACAAATATTCAACCCTTATACTAATAGACCAGCTCACTATCCCACAAACCTACCGAGTCATTCAAAGCAAAAAGTCACTAGGAAACCTATGCAACAAAGTCATTAACTATTCTAAACACACACACAATAACTGAAAAAACTAAAAATAATTATTTCACAATCAGTTTTATCTTTAATACGAAAACGCACAAGTAAAATTATCATTCCTAACAAAATTTTTAAAATCTTCAAGACGGAGACGTCCACGAAGAAATTTCACACCAACAACTTGTAAATCATCAATATGAATACGCACAAGCAAAAAAAAAGTCATAAACAAATATTCAAGACACGTACAAGTAAAATTTAACACCTGCCACTATAAACAAAAAAAAAATTTTCCCACAAATTCTTATGCACAAGTAAAATTTTCATCCCTCACAAAATTTACTGGCTCCCAACTTTGTATGGAAAATCATATTTGGAACCGCTCTAGTATAAAAGGACTGGCTCCCAACTTTGTATGGAAAATCATATTTGGAACCGCTCTAGTATAAAAGGACTGGCTCCCAACTTTGTATGGAAATTCATATTTGGAACCGCTCTACAGTATAAAAGGACTGGCTCCCAACTTTGTATGGAAAATCATATTTGGAACCGCCCTAAACACACTACTATCTTATTTAAAAAAAAAATGCAATTTCGAGTCTGTTTCTTAAACATTTTGCTCCTGAAAAAGGTGGCTTGTTTTATTCTAAAAAACTCAGCCTTTTTTGGAAGCAAAATTTTAATGAAACAGACATCAAATTGCATTTTTTTAAATAAAATGTCACACTTTTTTGTAGAAAAGAAAACACCATTAGAATAAAACAACCCACCCTTTTCGGGAGCATAATTTTTAAGAAACAGACTCCAAATTGCATTTTTTTTTAAATAAAATGTCACATTTTTATTAGAAAAGAAAACACCATAATTTAAATTTGGAAAATTTAGATTTGATGAAATAATGGTTGTGCTTTTTTTATTGTATTTGACAGTTTGAAACGATGCTTATATGAGATTGTTATACCCACACCACAATAGTGGAGAGGGTATTATGCATTTGTGCTGATGTGTGTAACGCCTTAAAATATTTGTCCTAGACCCACCTTAAAGTATACCGATCGACTCAGAATCACTTTCTGAGTCGAACTAACGATGTCCATCCGGCTGGCTGGCTGGCTGGCTATCCATGCAACCTTGTGCGCAAAGTACAGGTCGCAATTTTGGAGATAATTCGATAAAATTTGGGTCATAGGTTCTTATTGGCACAAGGACCAAGCCTATTGAAAATGGGTTGAATCATGGGACCACGAGGGAAGATAGGAGGAAATTTCTTTCTCTCAGAAACTTACAAACCGATTTTAATGAAATTCAAAACATAGATAGAACCATATCTATATGGACACAAAAGGTATGTATTTTTGAAAAATAGGACCACGAGGGGAGATAGGGGCAATTTCTGCCTCTCAAACCGATCTTAATGAAATTTAAAACATAGATAGATCCATATTTGTACGGACACATAAGCTATACATTTTTTAGAAAATATGGCCACGAGGGGAGATGGGGCGCAATATTTGCCTCTCACAAGCTTTCAACCCGATTTTCATGAAGTTTATAAACATAGATAATTCCATATGAACACATAAGCATGATGTGTTTTTAAATACTGTGGTGTAGGGTATCATATGGTCGGGCTTGCCCGACTATACTTTCTTACTTGTTTTTTAATGCATTTTATTAAAATTTTATTATTTTGTAATTAAATGCATATAAGCAAAGGCATATACACAAAAGAATTTCGGCTATTTTAAAAAAGCAAGCTCTAATTCTAATTGGATGCATAAAGTCGCAAAATGCTTATAACCGGTGTGAAAATAATCGATTAATACTGTAATTGATAAATTATGTCTTCCTAAAATAACGAAACTTTAGCGTTTTTATCAAGAATAAAAATTGGGAATTAAGCACGACAAACAAAATCTTGTAAATTTAAATTTTGTATTTCCACGAAATTTACTTTGATAATAAACTGGCAAGTGCACGGCTAAAAAACTAAACTGGCAACATGCTTGATTTTTTTTTGCGAGAACAATAAAGCAATTTGTTTTTGTTTTCATTTTGTTTTTTCTTAACCTACTTACAACTACAGTTAATGTTGGAAGAATTCCAACCAATTGTTGTGGGGAATGTAAGAAAACATAAACTCACAGTTTATTGTTGTTGTTTTTGTTTAAGCTTTGATATTGTTACAAGTATAACTGCTGCTTATAATTCTTATTCGCTTAACAGTTTTATTTGTTTAATATCTTTAGTTTTTCTTAAATCTTTGAATGAAGTTTTCTGACGATCTGGCCCAAGCAACCAGTGAAATGCGCATAGGAATAGCTTATCCCTTCAACAATAAACTTCAGTGTTTTTATCAAGGAAAAACAAATTGGGACTTAAGTACGGCAAACAAAATCTTGTAAATTGAAACTTGTTATCGCCGTAACATTGTGAGTAACTTTGTTTTTCTCTTCTTTTAATTTAAAAGTTTTTTTCTTCAAGTGTATTTTTAACAAATGATTAGTGTTCTACATCACTGATAGATTTTTTTTAATGTCAACAAAAATTCAAAATTGACCGGAAATGTTTTGTTCTTCTCACTCCTAAAAAAACACAAAATGTTTGGTTGGTTTATGTCGTTACATTTAAAATTTAAATTAATTTAATTTCTGTCCTTAAAAAAATGGAAAAAACGAATAGACTTTTTGTTAACGACATTTTCAATTACATTTGTTGTAAACAAATTTGAACTAAAATTAAAAAAAAAAAAAATTTAAAGTTGGCTTTTGTTATATTTTTAGGAGCGGTCGTTTTAAATGCATATTTTAGAAATATCCCTTTTTTATGTTCTCATATCGTCTGTAAATATTACAAAAATTTTTTGTAGAATATTAACACATGACACGTGCGTGTTTAGGTTCAATAGAGTCAGTCAAACAGTCGGCTCCTTTTTGGTTTCTTTTTCGAATGTTTAACTTTGTTACAGTACTTGAATTTTAAAACAGATGTCGTTAAGGACAAAAACGTGTTTGTTGTTTTTGTGTTTCTTTATTTTTTTTTTTTTTGAAAAAAAGGTTTTCCCTATTTCCATTTGTTCCTTAGTTTCCTCACAACTCACAACAAATTTTTTATTTATTGTATTCTAAAAATATTTATGAATATGGGTTTGGTAAATTGTATAATTTTTTGTAAACTTAACTCCTCTTCTGCCTTGTAAATATTTTGTTTATTTTATTTTTTTTTTTTTCAAAAACGTCTTGGATTGCTTTAAATTCGCTTGTAATTTTAAAATGTCGTTGTAAATATTCGTACTCATATCAGGGCCACGCATGCTCTTTGTTGTAAATGTTCATTGTTTGCTTAACTAAAATTATGATTTATGTGAATTTTATGTTAATTTTATTGAGATGATTTGTTACATTTACTTGTGTGGGCGTTAATAACAGACATTTATTTATAATTCATATTTAAGATTTGCCTTTCCTATGAAATTGAAATGAGTGCTAATTGAGTTCAGTAAAAATTCTGAAAAATGGGTTGAGCTTTGAAAGCATTAAAAGTTACAGTACAATTGTTAACTTTTTGTAGTCAAGGTGGACCGTATTTTTATGTAAATATGAAAAGAGAATTCATTGTTTAACATTTTACTTTTAAACTTCAAGTTTTGGATAATTTTGGCACTTTAGGTGTATATATGTAATGAGTCCTTTGGTTCGTTCCTACACTGAAAATACAAACCAATCCATCTATACTGAAATCAAGCCGAAGCGGTGTCTATAGTACGGTAAGTACGGATTTCCTTAAATCAAGCATTATTCAAGTGCCACGTACTTAAAACAAACCGAAAATGGTATAGACTTAAATAAAACTGAGATAAAAGTTAGTCTCAAACTTTGCTCTATTTAAGAATTTCTAAGTTTGTTTAATTACGATTCGTACTTGAAATAATCTGAAAGTGAGATAAGATTGATTCTAAACCTGAACCGTTTTACCACCCCAAGAGAACCCGAGATAGAGTGAATAATATTATTTACTTACCCGTTACACATGTTTATTAAACTTTTTAATCGTTGTTCGATTAATCGAGTAATTTTCCGCCATTATTTGATCGAATAATTAAAATATCCAATTTCGAATAACAATTTATATCAATTAATCGATTAAAAGAAATTTCTTAGAAAATTCGACTCTTTTAATGTAAAAATGTTTTGTTTAGATTTCTAACCTTAAAACTAAATTACATGTTGTTGCCTTTTGCATTTATTTTCATCATTCATACTTTTAAACATATTTTAGTCAATTTTTAGATTTGAGCGTGTGTGACAATTTATGTAAATCACTATTAACAGGGTTTAAAAAACTGCGGTCGAAACCAAAAACTGTCGAACAAAAAACGAAAATTTGTGTAGTTTTTCTAAAACCTTTGGATAAAGTTTCCTGATCATCTGGCCTAAGCAACCAGATAAATGCGCATAGGAGAATAGCTTATTCCATCAACAATAAATTTCAGTTTATCAAAAGTATGAAATCCGATTTTAGCACAATTAAACGAAACCTTTGTTAATTAATATTTTGACTCCCAAGAAAACTTTGATGAAAATAATAAATTTTTTTCTTCTTGCAGTGTTGTTGTTGTTTTCGAAAGTTTTCCTACGACTCGTACTTAAAGTTATTAAAGAAACAAGTAAAATTTAATACTTGTGTTTTTTTCTGTGTATAAGGTTTCCGTAATCGGTTAGTTAAAGATTATGCTGCTGCATCCGATCCTGAAACTGGGGCTGCCAGCATGGTCTTCGAGCGGGCTGTTTTTCCTCTTTTCCTTTTTATATCTATATCTATCTATCTTCTATCTTCTTCTATCTTCCTCTATCTTCTATCTATCTTTCTATCTATCTATCTGTATATATAAAATAGAATGTGTGTATGTATGTATGTAACGTATGGACTCCAAAACGGTTGGGCCGATTTTGATGAAATTTTCAGGAAATCTTCAGAATATTCAGGCGGGTGACACTGTGAAGTCTGATTTTTGATCCAATTTTCATATTGCACCACCAATGACATCTATATAATTGTGATGATGTTTTCTTTAAAATGATCGCAATGGTCCAACTTAGATTTATACGAAAAGAAAATTTTGCCCCACCCACTTTTACGCCCACTATTTTCGAATAACTTAAAATCAGAAACCGGCTCCATCGATTTGACGGATTTTAAAAATCGAACGCAAACATTTTTCCTAATTTGGACAGGACAACGGCTGTCGGGTCAGCTAGTATGTATATAAAATTGTAACGTTACTGACTGATTCATCATCGCACAGCCTAAACGCCTAAAGCTAAAAACTTGAAATTCGGACCGGAGATGGGTCTCTCCCCAAATCGGTCCACTGAGACGGGATTTTTGGAAATTCAAATGTTTAGGGGGAAAAAAAAAGCGTAAAAACAGGTAAATTCGATAACCTTATATCTCCAAATCTAAAAGAGATACAAAAAAACTGTAATACTTATCGTTGTTCTTTAGAAAAATAAGCGCGCAGGTGTCTGGTACGTTTTTGAAATTTGGCTCTTTTAGGGAGCAAACGAGTAAACCCTGAATTTTGGTACTTGTTTGTCACCCCATCTATCTTTTGAACCTATAAACCTAGAAATAAAGTTTATACCACATTCGAAACTTATCAAAAAAAATACGAATATAAATGTGGTACTTTTTCGATATTCGAACGTTTAAGGGATGAAAATCATAACTTTTTTTTAAAAACATTTTTCTCCATTCATTGACATATTCGTATTAAATTATAGGCCCCCATTAAAATACAGCAACTTTTGATGCATTAATGGGGGGAAAAAATAGTACCAAAAATGGGAAATACGGGAAACTTAATATCTTTCTTCAGCTTTTTGGTTCTACAACTGGTATTTTTTTTGATTATCGTTAATATTGGACCCTAAAACATAAAATTCAACATGCAATGTCCTGAGTGGATACGAATCTATGAGGGTACTTTTTGGTACTTTTTTGTATATTAACTGGTACTTTTTGAATTTCCGGAATTTAAACAGGTTAAAACCTAGAAAAACAAACTTTGGCATACAGATATGACCACAAAGAAAAAGGAGACGCTAACGAAGTAGCGGGTTAAATGCAAGTTTTATATACATATAAATACAAATACACCTACAGCCAACTTCAAGTGGAAAAGTGTGTGAATAAGAAATACAGTTGCAGAGTATATGAAACTGAGTACCCCTTCCCAATCTTCTCAGATCTTTTAACAATAAACTCAAGGATTGCTGCAGCAATAATTGCAAGTCTGGACAATAATTTATTGATTTTTATTTGACAAAAATTTTTTACCTCAACAATCAAATATGAAAAATTATGAATTTAGCACGACATACAGAAATCTTATTAATAAAAAATATTTAATCCAAATTTTTAATATTTTTAATTAGGCTTAAGTTCATTAAATTTAATTTTCATTAAATTATTTTTATGAAGAAAGGAATTTTACAACATGAAAATTAATTAAAATGTATTGATAATTTTTCATTCTTGACTCAATCTGGGCTCGAACCCAGGTGTTTACGGACAGGTTACCCTGACATGTTTCGATTGCAACCACTCAATCTCCTCAGAGGGCTTGCCGTTTAACACTCGCAGCCATCGATGACTGCTGACGTCATTAGTCAAACATGAATCCTTAAACCAAATTGTATTTAACCTTTGGTAGATCGAAATTTGCTTTGAATGATTATTCGATCTACCAAAGGTCAAATACAATTTGGTTTAAGGATTGATGTTTGACTAATGACGTCAGCAGTCGTCGATGGATGCGAGTGTTAAACGGCAAGCCCTCTGAGGAGTTTGAGTGGTTGCAATCGAAACATGTCAGGGTAACCTGTCCGTAAACACCTGGGTTCGAGCCCAGATTGAGTCAAGAATGAAAAATTATCAATAAATTTTAATTAATTTTCATGTTGTAAAATTCCATTCTTCATAAAAATAATTTAATGAAAATTAAATTTAATGAACTTAAGCCTAATTAAAAATATTAAAAATTTGGATTAAAAACCATAAATAGTTCAATAAAATAACCACAATACTAATAATAAAAAATATTTTTAAGTTGCTAAAAAATGTTGAAGAAAATTTGTTTAAATTCAGCGATTTTTATGATATTAAATTTAAAATTAATTTGGCTATTTGGTTGCCGCCGTAATTATAGTTCAATTGGGTTTTACTTTAGATCCTTTTGTGATACCGTTTTGTTAACACACCAAATCTTTTTAAGCCGTAACGCCACCAAACCTTTTCGGTGCTTTAAAAAAAATCCGGAATATTGTCTTAATCGCCTTTTGATAGACAACAATTGTCTTTGAGTGTTTGGCAACAAATTTTATTTGTCTTAAGTCATTAAAAAGTGGACAGCAGCATGTCAAAGTTTTTTTTTCTGTTCTTTCCTTTTGTTCTTCATCTTTACAGTTTCTAAAAAATTACAGTGGCTAGTTTAAAACGCCATGATTAATGGGTATCAATCACTCAAGGTAGAGGTCAAGGTGAATTCACTAGAATTCGAGGTCAACTCTTCAACAACCCTGCTTCTGTGGCCGGATTGTCAAAAATATTGCTAGTAGAATCAGGAGGTTTGTTTACATAAGAAACTAGTTTGTATACAAACTTTGACAACTCGACCACCGAAAAAAACACCATATGTTGTCTTAACCCCATCTTCTAGTGAATTCGCCTTGGTCCAGGTCTGAATATTTCCAATCCAGACCATTTCCTTATGTTCTTTAGAGGCTTTCCATCTTTGTTCGTTCCCATGAGGGTTCGTACTAATCTGCAATTCATTTTATTAATAAGCAAATTATTTTGCATAAACAATTTTATTATAAAACACTATTTTTTATCTCTTTTTATCTTGAAATTACATTAATGGCCAATTTTCAGGATTGATATTAAAACACATTTATTTTTAAAATCGTTTTAAGTACAAAATTCTCTTCTTCACTAAAAACTTAAGTGAAACTTAATTCACCGATGTGGTATACTTAATTTCAACTTAAGTTTCCATTGTAATATTTTAGCAAGGTGACCTCAATATCACAACAGTACAACAACAACAGGCAAAGCATTAACAGTCAGCTGTTTTTTTTTCAGACCACCTTGTAAATAAATACACTTTTTTATATATTTTTTTTTTGTATTTAGTAGTGCTACCATACTTTTATCATTATTATTAAATAACCCAGTAAAAAAATTTGGGTGTTTTGAAGCACTACAGAGAAAAAGCGCATACTCAAGCGCTTCAATTAGAGAGCTCTTATAAGGCAGTAAATAATAACGAATAAAGCATACAAAAAAGCTGCTATTTTAGTACTGACAACGAAGAGGGTTTTTAAGCAAAAAAAAAAACTATATATATGTATTATGGTTTACGAAAATGTTTGAAAAAAGGCATTTAAACAAGTAAAAGCAAAACATTAATGAATATGTAAATATAGTTAGCCCTTAAAAAAGCGCTCTAGGAGCGCTTTGTTTGCATGTTAAAAGAAGCGCTTATTGTCAGCAGAAAATGGTCCTCCAAACCGGGAACACCCCATACAAAAATCAGGCATCCCATCAGCAGGTTTGAAGCGATTTGAGGTATGAATTCATACAAAAAACCTGCTCCTTTTGGAGCACGTTTTTTACTGGGAAGACTTTTCAAATAAAACTCAAAAAACCAATCTGTTTTAAATACGATTTAAGTTTGTTATGAAAATTAACTTAATATTGATTTAAATACTATCCTGAAAATTAGGCATAAGTCTTGTTTAAGGCAGCATTAAGTTTTTTTTTTTTTTTAATTTAGCCAATCTTGGTCATGAAGTGTTGGCAACTCTGTTTAGAAAACTCAAATATGTTGTTCTTTCCACATAAAAGTTTAAAAACCACACTTAATTTCTAATTAATTTTCTTCAATAATCTTGTTGTACAATCTAAAAAATACCAAGAACTTACCTTAAAGAATTAATCACAATTCAAGCGTAAAAGATAATATTTTACAATTTTTTAGCCCAAACCAAAACACACTTTCTAATTGAAAGAAACCCTTTTACAAAAGACGTGTCGACAAAAGAGATACACAAACAAGTATTTATATATTTAACTACTTTGAAATTTTTTCCACGATTAAATCAGATTGAGTCTCAACAATTTAATTATGGCTTTTTTGGTTGCTTCTTTTCTCCCCAATTTAAAAAAAAGAAAACTTCATTTCTTTTATTTTATCTACATGAAATGACTTTATAACGAAAGTGTAAAAACTAATAAAAGCACCATTTTTTTCATTTACACACCGGTTAATTTTAGTTTTAAATTTAACATTTGTAAAAAAATAAACAAAACAAAAAAATAACTACACTGACAGGCAAAATAAATTAAATGATTGTAATTAAATTTAATGATGGCACGTTTTTTTTTTAATTTTTGTTTTTGGAAATAAGAGAAAAAATAAGAAATATAATAATAATAATGTTTCAAGCTAAATTTTATATTTTTCTTATGTTAAAGTTTATAAAGAGATTTTTGAAAGTTTTTTTAGCTGTGAAAATTAAGTTGTACTTCTTTATAGGTTTATAGTAGGTTTGCTGTAGTATTTGAGAAATCCTAGCTTTTTATTACTACTAAGTTATTTATTGAGTTAATTTTTGTAGAAAACAATTTCACAATATAAAACAGTCAGAAAGAATAGTCGATCAAGCACGACCATACCCTACACCAAGGTATTATCACATCCACCAAAATAGTCCTTCGCCTTCTAGATATCTAAGAGAGTCATAGACAATAGAGTCGGAATCGTATACGAGTTCTGTCAGATTTCTGACCGAAAAATCTATAAAGTGGTTCACACGAATTCTGGCCAGTGTTGCCAATTTAGCCATTTAGTGGCTAGATTTAGCCATTTTTCACCCTGTTTAGCCATTAAAAAATGAGTTTAGCCATTAGCCATTTTTAAACTTGTTTAGCCATAAAATTTTTTGCCGTTTTTCTTTTAAAAGAATAATTTATATTTTGTTATAAAAATTTATAAAAGTAAAATAAAAATGTTTAACAATTAAAACGCCTTTAATTTACATCCCAACTTTTACAAATGTTGCAAATCGCTATAAACTATGACGCTGAAACATTTTTCAAAATAAAGGAACAATATTCCACTATTAAATTTATAAAATGGATGAACACAAACATCGCTGTTTCTTTCTGGTTGCAAGTATTTCAATAAAGGGATGCAGGCGGTAACAAAATTGTTTTAGAAATTTCAGAATTAACTATAAGTTGCTCTCACTTCCATGGTCTAATGCTGAAGTAGAGAGGGTGTTTAGCCAAGTAAACATCTTTAAAAGTAATTTGAGAAATAGGTTACATTAAGCAACCGTTTATTCGATTTTATCAATTAGGTAAATATTTTTACCACAACAATACTATATATATGTATACCACCTACACAGTAGTGGGGAGGGTACTATGCGTTTGTGCTGATGTCTGTAACACCTTAAAATATTCGGCCTTAGCCCCAGGGTTGGCTGTCCACTGGGTACCCCAGAAAAACCCACCCGGGTTTTAATGGGTATTTTGTTTTAAAAAACCCAAGTGGGTTTTTTCTTTATATTCATTTATACAAATATGGTATAATTTTTAATTTTTTTTTACAGAAAAATAAGAGAAAATGATTATAAAATGCATACAAAGTTTTTATATGGCCATTTGTACGTATGTTGATTTAACGTCAGTGGGCTTTTCTCTTTTTTTTAATTATTTAAATCTAATTGCTTTTAAAAATTAAAATCAGGCTTTTTAAAATGAATTTGATTTGAAATATGCGGAAAATGATTTGTAAAATACTCAATTTGATTACGAAAATTCTGAATATGTTTTTTAAAAACCTGAATTTGATTTTGAAAAGACCGAAATTGAAGCTAAAATCCTATTCATATAAAGGGGCTCAGATTTTAAATGTCGATACATTTTAACAAGAGCTAATGCTTTTTCCAATCCAAAACGATTTCTATGGTTATTCTATATTAAACAATAAGGGGGGAAAAATGTTTTCTATTGGTGCTGAACTAGCAGGGCAATTTATTACTGAAGTGAAAAAATCGTAAAAGTTTGCTGGTAAAAATTTTAAATTTTTGACCATCGTTGTTCAGTTCTGATTTTTTTGATTGCAAAAAAAGGAAAATGGAAAATTGCACTCATGTTGAATGTATTCATTATAAGTTAAAAGTATGATTTTGTACATATTTGTCGTGTCAGATAAAGTAAAACAGCCTGTCATCTTATTATTACGTCTTTAAGGGAAATAGATTATAAATAAAAAAAAAATGTTAAATGGAAAAAACTGCAATGTTGCAACTTTTAAACCTGATTGTTAACACTTGGTTTAAGGCTGTTTAAATTGCAGCTTTTAGTGTAAATACTTTTCCTTGTGTGCTTTTTCCATTTTTTCAATCAAATAAAATCTGAACTGAATACCGTTATTGTGAAAAATATTCTGCAACTTAAATTTTAAATGCCAAACACGGTGCAAGAAATGAGAGGTGCTTTTGACTTATACATTCTTCTGTTATCTACGTTTTCTTGACTAATTAGTTTGTATACATACATACTAATATACATATTTCAGATGCATCACATTCGCCAAATAATGAGTTGGAGTAAGTACGCGTATCAACAAAATTCCGTTTTGACAGTAGTATATTGTTACGCTACTGCCTTTCAATAACGTTTTGGTTTATTTCCTTTATAATAAACCGTTTCGAGTTCTTTTATTGCAAACCAAATAAAATTAAATAAACACAACACTTTAATGTATAACACTTATTTATTTAGAACTTCAACAACCGTAACTTACAGCTTTTATTTACAACTCACTATTGTAATCAACACACTACAATGTTTTATAGTTTTCTCCGCGTGATGCGCTCTTAACTTGACAAAGTCTGAACTAATACTGTTTTTGATGCTAGCCGTCTCAAGTATTTATACTGTAATTCAGCCATCTAGAACATTCGAAATGTTTCTCGAAGGTTCGAGGCTTTACTTATTCACCACTCTATTGTCAATTATGATTTATGGCGGCACTTATGTTTACATAATTTCACCACTTATACTAAAGCTTTTTTAACGGTTATTTCTAGTTCTTTCTGCACATTGGGATTGAAGTGTACTAAATTATAACAATTTTTAATAACAATGTAAACTAATAAAATAACTAACAAATACTTAATAACTAATCCATACAAGAAAAATAATAATTACAACTAACTAAAGTTACTTTCGTAACAATATCATTGTTCAACAAATTACATCAATGGCAGTTGCAATTGTAGCGGAGTCACTTTGTACAGTATTTAGATCTTATTGAAATTTGAGTAACATTTGTTGGAGATTCAAAGCTTCTTTATACAACTGAACGTTATTTAAAATTCTATGAATGTCATTGTCAAATTCATTTATATGTTCCGATCTTATTTGGGCATAAAAGTTCAAAAAGTAATCACTTGGCAGTTGAGACATATATGTAAGGACTTATTTAAGTCTAGCTTTTCTTTTAACCATCCATGCATTTGATGATGATGCCATAAAAAATATTGAAGATTTTCTTGCTAAATCTATACCGAAAAGAGCTGAGTTGGCAACATTGCTTAGACCAATTATTATTATACCATTACACAAAAAACAATAAAACCCAACAAACCCAATAAAACCCATGAGAAATCCTACTGGGTTGGGGTTTTGCCAGCCCTGCTTAGCCCACCTTTACGTATACCGACTGATTCAGAATCACTTTCTTCGAATTAACGATGTTTGTCCGGCTAATTGGCTATCCATGTAAACCTTGTGCGCAAAGTACAGGTCGCAATTTAGAGACTATTTGTTATAATTTGGTACAAAGGTTCTAATGTGGTATAGGGTATCATAAAGTCGGGTTCAACCGACTATACTTTCTTACTTGTTTTTTATTGTAGATCTGGACTCAAAAGGTTGGGTAAATGTTGTCGTGACTATGATTTACCTTCAAATTATTTAAAGCTTATGATTATTTGAAACTAATTAGTGATTCCTATGAGATGAACAAGAACGACATAGAATTTTTCGATGATTTTATTTGTTAATATTCATTTATTTTAATATTAATTTACGTTTATTCTTATTTAACAAATTGACCTTAACTCACAATTTCATCGTAAACAACTTTAAATGAATTATATCTGTTTTGTTATTGAATTTTAATGTGTTTTTATTTAAAAAAGCTTTTAGCCATTTTTTTAGCCCATTTTTAGCCATTTTTTCCGTAAATTTAGCCATTTTTGGTCACTAAGTTTTGGCAACACTGATTCTGGCAGACATGTCGTTGAAAATTTTGTATTTTTTTTTGCTGGCATTTCTGATAGAACTCTGTTGAAAAAGGCATGGGATATTCTAATATATATTAGCCGACATTCTTCATATTTTTTTTTTGACAGATATGTAATAAAATTCTTATCAAATAATAGCACAAATTTCTGTAAGAAGTCTTTTATTTTATTGCAAAATAAAAATGTATAATTAAAAATTTTACATGCATACATACGCACCGTTTTTTAAACTTTTTTAAACAATAAAATACGCAAAATAAAAATATATTCAACTTAATGGGAATTGTAATTTAAAAATAAAAAAACACACACATAAATTCACCCCGATATATCCATGCGAAATCGATCAGAAAGCGGCCAGACAATGCATAAAATCAATGTCTGACAGAAATATGAGCGAAGTCTCTAGGAAGAATCGTCAAAGTGTTTTGCTGGCTGGGTAGTGACAAAATTTCTAAAGGTTATCCAATTTAGGACCCATGAGGTCAACATTTTCCATAATATAGTAGCTATCGTCAAAGTTATTGCCTCCAAATGATATGCCAATACCCACATTTATAAGGAAGTTATGGCGTTAAAAGCTTTTGTCGGGAGTATTATTTGCAATTTGCATGGAAGCTTTGGTCCTGGTGACAATTACAACCTATGTTTGTACCAAATGTCATTAAAATATGTTCAAAATTACGACCTGTACACTGAAAAGAAAAAACAGACAAATTCTTTCAAGTACAGATATGGCCAGTTCCAGCGAAAAGTCTACTTTTCGTAACGTAACACCAGAAGTACTTTAAATTGTTTAAAAAAAAAAATTTTTTTTTGATGTAAAGTGCAACTAGATCTTCATTTAGTAACAAAAGGAATAAGTCTTATTCAGTTTTGTAATGCAAGTCAAAATCCACATCCGTTGTTTTAACGTCACGCCAGCTTATATCTGCAAAACCTTTAGCGACGATTGTTGTAATTTTTATTCTGAATATAGTGCTACTTCATTACTCTGTATATATAAAAACCCTTTTTTACAAATTTGACTTATTCATTTAATTTTTTTACATTTTGTGGTACAAATATCACGACACGTCAAAATGGAAATGCCCATATTAAAGTGCGAAATACTCAACTTATCCATATTTAATCCCGAATTCGTACTTAAAACAATCGGAAAATAGGATTGATTTAAGTAGAATTAAGATTGAATCAATCTTAAAATGCGCTTGATTAAAGTATTATTAAGTTGATTTAAACCCGAATTCGTACTTTAAATAATCCGAAATCGTAATTTAATTGATTCTAACCTAAAACAAAAAGAGAATAATTTTATAATTGATTTACTAACCCGTTTAACACCTTACAGAATTTCAAATACCGGCATCATGTTCCACATGTTATCTACTTATTTTATGTACACATTAAACTGAATATATCGGGTGATTTTTTAGCTATTATCTTCTTGGCAACACTGGTTTAAACAGCTGACGCACGTTTCGTGTTTTGTTTCACTGTCAATGGGCTGGTGACATCATTGGACCGTACTTCTTCAAAGATGATGCAAATCGTAACGTAACTGTGAATGGGTAGCGCTACCGTGATATGATATCCAATTTTTTTTGCCCAAAATGCAAGAGCATGACATGTGGTTTCAACAAGATGGTACCACATGCCACACATCACGCTCAACAATGTTAACAATGGACTTATTGCGAGGCGAGTTCGGTGAACATTTTATTTCACGTTCGGGTCCAGTCAATTGGCCGCCTAGATCGTGCGATTTAACACCTTTAGGCTATTTTTTTGTGGGGCTATGTTAAAGCTCATGTCTATACACACATGCCCGCTTCAATTGACGCATTGGAAGACAACATTGAAGCATTTATTCATGAGATACCGGCCGAAATGTTGGAAAGAGTATGCCAAAATTGAACTAGGCGGATGGACCATTTAAGGCGCAGTCACGGTCAACATTTGCATGAAATAATCTTCAATCATTAAATTATATGGACTGAATTTTATGTGTTCTTTTTTAAACTTTCCTATAGCTATTGAAAAATCACCCATTATAAACTAAATAAGAAGTTTTGCTGTTGATTTTTAGCATGTTGTTTCTGCGCAAAACAAGCAAACTGTTTTTTATCGACTTGTGTGATGTTGTTGTAGTGTCTACAACAAACTTTGACACACACAAGCGTATGCACGCATAAAACAATGCAATGCTGAGAGATGAGACCAGCGTTGCCAGAATGAAGATTTTATCTTATTTTTGAACACACAAGTCTTACGTATTTTGAAAAAAATACAAACCTGTCATGATAAGATGTTATTGTTTTTTGAGAATTTTCAAACAATAATAAGATCAGGGAAGCTTTTTCGAAAATGTTTAATACTTTGTGACGAAAATAGCTCACTAACTTGTTGTTTTTTTTACTTGATTTAAGAATTTTATACTTATTTTAAGAAATTCCGGTTACTGATTTTCAAAAGCAATCCCATTTATGATTGTTTTAAGTATGTTTAAAGGAGCGTATAGACGACATGTTTTTGTCATCTGACATATCAAATTTCCCACTGCAAAACACATACTGGCAGCGGCGTCAACTATTGACGGACTCATTAGCCGGCTGCAGTTAATATTTTACAATACCAAGATATGTATGCTCATCTTACCATTGAATAGAATTTATGTAAATATATACATAAAAACCGTTTCATTATAAAATTCTAAATTGGTATCTTTAAAATAAAAGAAAAAAATGTTAAGATGGCTAAATTATTTTACGGCGCAAATAAATATTTTCGTGGCGGCAGCAAGCTATTTTGAAACCGACAACTACTTTGGTTTCTGCAATAACAATGCGAAAAAAAAACAGAGACAATGTCAGAAGCAAATTACATGTACGTTTGTGAACGAATATTATAAACCTTATGTAATACATCAATTTTGACAGACATGAACAATTACATGTGACTTGAAAATTTGACATGTCAGATGACAAATACATGTCGTGTACGGGCGCCTTAAGTTGTATTCGTCCTTAAATTTTTAAGTAAGATTCGCACTTAAAGTAAGTATAAAAAACTTAATTTATCCCGAGTGTTTTTCTTTCTTACATAGACAGACATCCAGCCGGAACGACGGACAGACATCATTAGATTGATTAAGAAAGTGATTCTAAGTTGATAGATATACTTAAAAATGGGTCTTTTATAATATCTGTATATGGGAGGTGCCACGCCTACTTCCCCAATTCCGCTTGTGTATTGATTACCCAGCTATGTGTATCAACTGTTCTCCTATCGTGCTTTAAATATAAATAGATCTATTTCGTGGCACGCCCATATTTTGTCGGATGTTGTGTATTGATAACCAGTATGCTTCTAGCTAAATCGGAAACTTCCGGCTCTTGTCGTTATTCAGACATACAAAAAAAAAAAAAAAAAACTACAACTAAATGGCAGTCGTGGTTTTTTGCTCATATCTCAGCCATTTATGGACCGATCTGGCTGCATTCCAATAGCAAATTTTACCGAAGTCTATATGGCATAAATATAAAACAACTTAATCCCCATCATTTCTGGGGTCTTCAGAAAACACATTTCAACATACATACGGTCCGACGAACTTCGTTTACTTAACTTCGCTTCTTATAATTTTCTTTAACAATAGTGCTGTTGGAGGTGACTATATTTAAACATGTTTTTTCTCTGGGTCTGCTTTACTAAGAAACGTTTTTATGCTGAATACTGGAAAAAACAACAATGATGCGATATTTTAATTTTCTTACACAATAATTTTTACACTTGCCTCAAATCAAATTGAATCAAATTGACCAACTAGAAGTCTGTCTAAAAGAATTCAATATAAAAATAGCGTGTGAACTACAAAACAGACAAAAAAAGACAAAACAATAGGAAAATCTACAGAATTTACCCAGTTAACCAGAAACATACATACAG
Source organism: Pollenia angustigena (assembly GCA_930367215.1). NCBI lineage: Eukaryota > Metazoa > Arthropoda > Insecta > Diptera > Polleniidae > Pollenia > Pollenia angustigena. Next base: position 207,462,120 of record OV884056.1, on the reverse strand, counting down.
TTTATCGAAAACAGAAATAGAAATCCGTAGCATTTGGGCAGCCAACCGAAAACATTAGCAAACCAACCAAACCTTCCGTCCTTCCAAATTAACATTTTACACTAGACAACAATTCAACTGTTCATTTGTTTTTCCCAATGGTAGGAAATACATGAAAAAAAAAACTATCAGACAAAAATTATAAAAGCCCTTAAGTTATCGTGAAGTTACAGAAAAATAAAATGCAAATTTTAACATCTCAACAACGTCATTAACACCCGCAAATTGTTGTAACTAGTCAACGTCATTGTCTTGATGTTGCTGGTGCGCTCTTTCGGCAGTTGGTTAACTCCAAATTAAATTCAATTCAATTTGAAATACACACAATGAAAGGGAAGTTAAATTTCCCTCTAATTTTTGTTTTATTTCTTTTTTGGTGCAGGGAAAACATTAATTTCTCATTAAAACTGGATTTTGTAAACATGACGTAGAAGATGAACCAAAGAGTAACAGAAACAGTGCTGTCAATGTAGCTTATTTTCATATTGTTTAGCTTTGAAAAAATATTAAAGCCATAAGCCATTTTTATTAGCAAAATTCCCCTCAAGCTTTAACAATTTAAAACCAAAAAATGGAGTAAAAGGCTGTAAGCCAGTAACGACATAAAAATTATCTTTTATAAGTGACTTAAATATTTCGTTATTCAAAAATTTTACTTGTGTTTATTTTATGATTATAAATAGTGCTGGGATACTATCGATATTTTCTACTATCGATATTTATCGATAGTTCAGATTTCACTATCGATATATCGATATAACTATCGACTGAATATTCAGGAAAACCTTAATTATTTTTTTATAAGGCTACAGCCCGTTGTTTTTATCACTTTATTGAATGTATGAGTAGTTTGTATATACGCACGTTATTTTAGATGGCAGTTTTTTAAAAATTGATAAGAACCTTTCTGAAAGAACTGAAGTAACAGGGACTATAAGATATTCCATAGCAACTTTTTTCTAAACTCTAAACCCAAAGAGGTAATCAATCTAGCGGACTTATCCTCTTATGGTCGTTCATTGTTTTGTCCTATGATTGCAATTGCATTTGAATTTGCATTTGTTTTTTACAACATTACAAAAATATTTGACATTTCAGTCCCTATATAAACATGTACATACAAATTTCGACTTAAAGGCATTTAATTAGCAGTAAAAAGCACTACTAAAAGCTAGATTACACTATTATACTTTGCATTAATACATGTCAAAAACTCAAGTAATATGACAAAGTGTGATAGTGTGAATGCAATGTGTCACGAAAATGACAAGTTTTATGAAAAAAATTTGACATCCTATACGACTTCATCGTTTTTTGAAAAATTTCTAAACAATAATACTTTTCATTGGATCAGGGTTGCATTTTTTTCATGCGTGAGTGTTTATACTTTGTGTGATGGTGTGAACACAAACTGTCATGTTACATTAGATTTTTTGAAAGTCGCATCAAAACTCATTAGATTTCTATCTCACAAAGTATTATGGAAAACGTAAGACTTGTGAGATAGTGTAATCTAGGCTTAAGCAATCCATACCACTTGCCATTCTTGTTGTTTGTTATTCATTGCTGTAATTAAGCGCGAATTAATAATAGCAAGTAAAAATTTGCGGCAAGAAACTGTGTGTGTATAGCTGCTGTTAGATGTCTTCATAGCTGTATTTTAAATAATAAAAATATCGATATTTACATTTTTCCTATCGATATTTTCGATATTTTAAGACTATCGATAGTTTCCCAGCACTAGTTATAACCAATAAAACAATTTAATTAATGCACACAATTTAATTTTTTTCTCTTTTCCGAATAAACTTTTTTGTTCAAAATTTATCAAACATTTAGGTCCTAATGAGTTGGCAACACTAATCGCAAACAAAATTCGTTTCTTTCACACGGTCATTTGTTTAATAACTTAATCTTGAATTATAATTTTGTCTTTTTAGCTTGATTAACTCGTTTCGTTTTCTATTCGTTGTTTGTTATTTCGTTGTGTGCTGCTGGATTTCATTATTAAGCAAAAATGATGTTTTGTTTAATTAAAAGTAACAAAACTGCTACTGGGGGCTATTTTGAATTAAAAAAAAAGTAAAGGCTAAAAAAAATTCTATGATTCTAACTTTTTTGGGTTAGTGTGTCAGTATAAAACATAGAATTAAAAATGTTTGTGTAAATCATGAAATAATTTGCATTTAATTGCATAAACATAATTGCGACGAAAGACAAACTTTGCACAGCACGACGAAATTGTCGGCAATAATTCGTTGCTTGAAGTCGGAGAATAAGACAATTAGTGCGAGAAGAACAGCTGTTAACGCCAATTTTAAATATTATTGGGGGATTCAAACGGTAGGCATAAAGTCATATGTCTTAAAATAATAACACGAAGAAAATGACTGCTTGATAGTATAACGTTTGAATCCGTCATGTGTTTAATATTTTTGTACGGCACACAGTAGACCCTTTCACGAGAAGTCGGTCCAAAATCCATAACTTTTAATTGGATTGGAATTTTGATACGCGGTGTTTTGTTTGTTTTTAAGGAGAGACTTGAGCCTTTAATTTTTGCTATTAAACGTAAAAATCGACTGATACACTTAGGAGAAAAACAAGCTATATTTAAGCTAAACAGGCTTAATACAAGCCGAAAGCGTCATAAAAGTCTGTTAAGCTTGAAAATGCTAAAGTTAAGATGATAATCTTAATTTAAGGATGATAATTTTAAAATTGCATCGTTCTACTTCTAAAAATAAAAATTTTATTTTAATATATGTGCAGTCTTGAAATAACCTCAATGTAAACCTATTTCAAGTCTATTGATTAAAGAAAGTTATATCTTATTTTAAAAGTGTTTTCTCTTAATTTTGCACTTGTTAAAATTAGAATGCTTTAGCCCACAACACAGCAAACAAATTTATAGATTAGCATTCGTTAGCGTCTCCGTTTTTTCGTGGACATATCTGTATGCCAAAGTTTGTTTTTCTAGGTTTTAACTTGTTTAAATTCCGAAAATCCAAAAAGTACCAGTCAATATACAAAAAAGTACCAAAAACTTCCCTCATAGATTCGTATCCACTCAGGACATTGCATTTTGAATTTTATGTTTTAAGCTCCAATATTAACGAGAATCAAAAAAATACCAGTTGTTTCCCGTATTACACCCCCCCCCCCCAATTAAAGCATCAAAAATCGCAGTATTGTAGTGGGGGCCTATTCTTTAGTACGAATATGTCAATGAATGGAGAAAAATGTTTTAAAAAAAGTACCAAAAATAGTTACGATTTTCACCCCTTAAACGTTCGAATTTCGAAAAAGTACCAAATTTATATTCGTTATTTTTGATAAATTTGGTATAAACTTTATTTCTAGGTTTATTGGTTCAAAAGATAGATGGGATGACAAACAAGTACCAAAATTCAGGGTTTACTCGTTTGCTCCCTAAAAGAGCCGAATTTCAAAAAAGTACCAGACACCTGCGCGCTTATTTTTCTAAAGAACAACGATAAGTATTACAGTTGTTTTGTATCTCTTTTAGATTTGGAGATATAAGGATATCGAATTTACCTGTTTTTACCCTTTTTTATCCCCTAAACATTTGAATTGTCAAAAACACCGTCTCAGTAGGCCGATTTGGGGAGAGACCCAGCTCCGGTCAGAATTTCAAGTTTTGAGCTTTAGGCGTTTAGGCTGTGCGATGATGAATCATTCAGTAACGTTACAATTTTATATATATAGATAATAACACTGTGCATGGAATCCAGTGGTGCTCGCGGTTTTTTTTAGATTGGCTCTGTTTTTCGAGATATACCGTTATTTCGAAAATAGAGGAGGTTGCACACAATATATTCGCGTAACTCAAAAACGGTTTCTGATTTTTCAACTTGCATAGTGTAATTATAGCTGTCATTCTACCGGGTATTAACCTGATGTCTGGGTAAATACTATGTATATTCCTTTTTGGGTAATTTATTTGGGTATTTATTAATCACAAATTCATATGGAAATTTTAATTTTAAATTACTTTTTGTTTTTTGTTACTTAAATAGGAGAAATGAAGTCCAAAACATCTTTTTGGACAAAAAAAAAGATAAATACAAATTGAGCTATTGTTTTAACAATTTAACTTAAGGAGCGTATAGACGACATGTTTTTGTCATCTGACATGTCAAATTTCCCACTGCAAAACACATACATTTCGTGTGTTACCTTTTTAACTTTGCTTCTGTAAAAGTCAGACGCAAAGTCATCTGACAAAATTTCAATTAGAGCGTGCTCTATTTTCTTCTGACAAACCATCTGACATCAGAAATCTATGCCGGGAAGAAACTGGCAGCGGCGTCAACTATTGACGGAATCATTAGCCGGCTGAAGTTAATATTTTACAATACCAAGATATGTATGCTCATCTTACCATTGAATATAATTTATGTAAATATATACATAAAAACCGTTTCATTTTAAAATTCTAAATTGGTATCTTTAACATAAAAGAAAAAAATGTTAAGATGGCTAAATTATTTTACGGCGCAAATAAATATTTTCGTGGCGGCACCAAGCTATTTTGAAACCGAGAACTACTTTGGTTTCTGCAATAACAATGCGAAAAAAAACAGAGAAAATGTCAGAAGCAAATTACATGTACGTTTGTGACCGAATATCATAAACCTTATGTAAAACAGCAATTTTGACAGCGTAAGATTAATTTTTCTAAAATTATGAAAATAACATGTTTTTAAACAGTTTTCGATAAAATTAGTAGAAACAGTTATATACCCTGTTTGTTTTTTACAAAGTCTTCTTTAGAAACATTTAAAGACATGACTGTTCCCCAAAAGCAAACAAGCAACATAAAACAAAGATGTTTTCATCAAAGGCGAGCGTTGTAAAGTCATTATAACAATTATTTGGGGCCCTTACTTATTTTCTAAAATTTTATTCTTTAAAAAAAAACACTCTCGCAAAAGTTAAAGCTTTTATGATTTTGACCGAACAGTGTAACGGCATTGGTATAAAATTAAAAATTATAACCAAAAAAATTAAAAAAGAAAAATCTACATTTTTAAGTTAGAGAAACTGTAACAAAATTATAATAACTATAAATTTCTTTTACATTAAAAGTTGAATAAACTTTTTAATTTCGACATTTTCTCACGTTTTTGTTTTGTTTTGCCGGTAACTAATTTTTTATTTTATTATAAATTTTTTTTTAACTAAAATTTATTAATATTCAGTTTAGTCATAACTGAGGAAAAACCAACAACAAGTGACTGATTGAATGAGTTAGTGACCGGCATTAACAGAAAAACACAGTCGAAAATAAAAAAGAAGACAAACGATTTTAATATCTTGTGCATAAATTAATAAAAACATAAAAGCAAAAATTAATTTAAATAAAAGAAAACACCAACTACAATAAGAAATTGTTCGTATAATAAATTTTGTAAAAAAAAACAGAAATTAATAAATAAAATTATTGGACACGAACATACATCAGCATTAATTAACATAATTTTAACAAGACTTTTGAAGCAACTGCAACTTCTTGGGGGAAAACTGAATTCTTAAAATCAAAAAGGCAAAAAGACAAAACGAAACTAGATAAAAAGGTTTTACAATATAAAGAATTTCAAAAATTAGTTAAGAAAATATTCCTAAAAACAAAACCCAATAAATTATAAAGATAATTTTAAATATCACCCACGTTTGAAAGTTAGATTCAACTTTTATGATCTGTTGGAACAAATACAACAAAAAAATTTTTTGAATTTATGATAAAGATCTATTAGAATAGTTATAAATTGTCAAAGAAAACTGGACATGTTGTGGGGTTGAAGAACTTAATTAATTTTATACATAAATTAAAGTAATAGGGTGACCCAAATATTAGCATAAATTTTGTAATTTATGTCTTTTTAGGTTAAAGACTTCGCCGGAGGTGAAAATTTCATTTTTTATAATATCCTTCGTAATTGCTACAATAAGGTCAATAACCCTGATGTATTTTGACATCAGTTCTATGACAAGTGTTTTCGCTTTTGACCCCATGACACTTTCCATCATTGTGATGTCAGTCTTTTAGCATCACTTGGCCTAATTTTCATCAGGTGAAATTATGTCATCAATGAGATGACACATCGGCATTACAGAAATGACGAATCGGAATCAGTTTAGTAAGACATGTCATCAGGGACATATGATAATGGCAAACTGCCATTTAATTGGGTCGTTGGTATTGACTTAAGTCAAAGTGAAATGAGAATATAATTATGTTCTTACCCGTTACGTTACACATGTTGGTTTCACTTATTCCGCTCTTTGTTAACAGAAAAAATCCTAATTAAAAGATACCCGATATGGTTTTCGTAAACATTCAACTTTGAAAATTTGATGTATGGAATCAATTTAAACAAAAAGAATATGAGAATTTTGGTTTCTTATTTAACCTTTTGAACATGAAAGTAATATTAATAATACACCAAGTTCAGAATCGAATTGCTGTCACTGTAGTCATAGCATTAGATGACGCATAAAATATAAAAAAAATTTCTTGATGTATTGTATTGATGTCACTTTTTGCCTCATTGCTGCCCTTTGTAATAATATTGATGTCACAATTCTTCTGTTAAGGCATCATCAATATGAAGATGCATTTTTATAAAAAGGGTGGTTAAATTTTGAGGGCCGATGTTGAATGTGAACCGCACCTAAACATCAAGTATTCGTCTGCATTTCATTTGACATATCTCAATTTCAGACTAACTGAATTTGAACCAATGCAATTTACACAATCGAGCAACGCGTTAAAGTTATTCAGGCTCATTATGAATATGGTCGTTCAAATAAAAATGCATATCAGGCACTTCATCTTCAGTGATGAGGCACATTTTTGCCTCGGTGGATTCGTCAATAAGCAGAATCGCCGCATTTGGGCGAATGATAATACAAGAGCGTTTGTCGAAAAACCAATGCACCCACAAAGTGTGCCTATTTTGTGTGGCTTATGACCTTTTTTCCAAAATAAGGCCGGTCAGGCAGTTACTGTGAATGGTGTTCGCTATCGTAAGATGATAACGAACCTTTTATGGCCCGAATTGGAAGATATGGATGTGGACGATATGTGGTTTCAACAGCACGGTGCCACTTGCCACACAGCTAACGAAACAATGGCTCTTTTGCGCGACAAATTCAATGGCCGTGTTATCTCACGTGGTGGCGATGTCAATTGGACGCCAAGATCATGCGATTTGACACCGTTGGACTTCTTTCACAATTCAAATGCTAATGGATGAGATAATTCGCCGCATTAAAGGCATATAACCTCAATTATGCCTCAGCGTTATCGAAAATTTGGATCATTGGATGGAGGTGTGCCGCTGACATCATGGCGGCCATTTGGCCGATATTTTGTTCCATACATAATTGAACCATACTAATATTATCATAACAAAAAGAAATTAAAATAATTTTCTAACTAATTTGTGTTTTATTCAAAATCAACATCGGCCCTTAAACCACCCTTTATGAATGTAGCGGAGTTTATTTAACGATGTATGTCTGTCAATCTTTTTTGTGTGTCTGCTTGTGAGCTGCATCAAAAAACCACATTGTCCGATGAGCACCCCCTGGGGGTTTACAGAGATCACATTAGGGAAATTCAGTTTTTGATGTAACATGCTCCGGGAAAATCAGGTAAAGTCACACTTTTACACTTATTCAACAATTTTAACTTCGTTCATTAACTGAGACACGTGGGTCTGCAATCACACCAATTTCAATACCTGGAATTCGCTAAAAACCCAAAATTAACAGATCTCAGGAGATCTTCACAATCTCTAGCGATCGAGGCTGGCCAGAGATCCCATCTGGTACCACAAAAGACAGTAGCCACCTTTGGCATGGCACCGGACTAACCATTAGAATGCTTCTTGTGGGAAATGGTATCTGCATCTCAGAAGATGCTCTTTGCGGAAATTTCGCTTTTCCGTTCAGAAGATACTTTCGATGATCACGTGATGCCTGTGGTTTACTACTCAAGAATTATCCCTGTTGCTACTCAACAGATGCTGCTAGCAGTTTTGCAATAGTTTTAGAAAGCTCCATCTCCTATAAAAGGACGAGTATATAAAGTTGCCAGAGTATGCATTCAAATTGCTTCCGGGTGTGTTGGTTGTCACCCAGTGGTTAAACTTCACCATGTAGTTGTCTCTAGGACAGGTATCCATGTAAATCATTTCCACAACTGTACGATCAGCTATGTTGAAGTGCACTTCAGAGAGGAATTAAGCACTGCTCTACCTTGCTAGGATCAGTGGCCCCGCCCTTATATCTACCCCATTTTCCACATCACTACTTTGTATTTTGTTAATTGCAGCAAGTGTTTTGCATTAATTGGGCGTGACAATAGGTCTTACGGGTGTAAGACCGTTTGTACTAGACGAAATTTATCTTTTGATTGAGAAAAAATTAAAATTTAATTATTTGCTGTTGACTTGTTCAAATTAGATATTCCAACAATTATTTTTTCCCTACAAATGAAATCGAAAACTGATTGTGAATAACACATTTTTGCTACCATGTCATACCAGCATAATAGAATTTTACTTTTCTTCTATATTTCCTGCATCTTTTTTATTGTTTCCGTTTAAGAATTTCTAACTTCATGCACATTTTCATTAGATGTTTATGCTTTAAAGACATTTCAATATGTCGGTTAAAAATAAGAGATGAAAGGGGAAGCGCTTAAAGCAAAAACCTGATGATGGTTTCTTTTTCATTTGTTTAGTTGTTTTTTCTTTGTGCAACTGCTGGCTGCGTGCGTGATAAAGTGGCAAACTTGATTCATTATAAAATAAATAAATAAATACTTACATATTTTTCATAGTATAAAAAAAAAACAACAAAAAATTACTAACTAATACCCGTAAGAACTTAAAGTACGAGTACTTACAAACATTCACTTTGCTAACTTGCAACTAAACTTTGCGTTGCATTATGTCCGTTTAGAAAAGAATGTCTGCATAAAAGACAATGCTTTTCTTGTCTTAGGATTTTATGCTATTTGTTTTAAAAAATTCTTCTTAGATGGGGGTTTTTTCTTCCCTACCTCCCTCTCCCCTCCTCGATCTCTTTCTCTACAATATTATTGTTTATGTTGCATGCAAGTTTCTAAATTCTATGCTTAATTCTTCTTCCTTGTCTTATTGAAAGTGACAATGGGAAAAATGTTTGTATTACTTTAAAAAATGGATTTTTTTTCTGCTTTACTCTTTAGTTTTCCATTGCCAGTGATGAAGAAGAGTAAAAAAAAGAACATGCTGATGGATAACGGACGTGGCAAAAGCAACATTATTTTTTTTTTGTTTTTTTGTGCAACAATGATGATATGAAATGATGTATTAACACACATTAGTAAAAGCATAAAAGGAAAAACAAAGAAAAACCTCTCATTACTCATACATTTATTTTGAGACAAGTATGCACATACATACCTACATTTATATACACTTGTGTGCATTTATGTAATGCCATACAATGTAATGTAATGTAGACTATGAGGTAAATAGGTCAATAACTGAAACTACGGCTCTACTGCTGCTGCTGTTGCTACTGTATAATGACAATAAAGTGTTTAAAGAACATTTTAGAAAAAAACAAAAGATTTATAAATTGTTTTTATATCTTTTTAATTCCTTTGCTGTTAAGCAAAAAGACACACACATTAAAGTGCATTAATTTTAAATGCATTAAAACGGAAATTCCGTAAATGAAATGTGTCATTTGTACAAAGTGTTGACAACGTGCTTCCTTATTTATTAATAAATTATTCTTTTGGTGCAGTTGATGTAATGAGAGGCTTTAAATAACTTAAAAGTTGTAAATTTCTTTGCCAAAACGTGATTAAGGTTAGGCATGAATGGTGTAAAAATGTTATAAACTACATATGGGCATTTCCACAGAATGGTCTACCAGGATGAAAAAATAAAATGTTGATTATTATCGTCTTTTATTGTTTATTATTAGAAAAAATTTCTATGTTCTTATAAAAGAATGGTTTCCTAGCATATTTGAGCTGTTCTACTTGAGGAAATTGGGCTGGAAACTGTAAAATTTTATAATTTCCTGTATTTTCTACTTCTAAAGACATTTTTATATACTTATTTTACATGCAAAATATATGTTATGTTTACACTCTTTCTTCATAATCTCTGCATTACAATCAATTGTAAAAGGAGTATTAAGTTTTTTTGTTAAGGAAATTTGAAGACATTTATGGTAAAATGAATGGTGATAATAATAAAAGAAACGTATGGAAAAATCGTACGTTCGCGATCCGTACGTTCGCGACCGGTACATAAGCCAATTAAATAAAAACCAAGAGAGATATTTTATTTTGTATATACTGGATGGAGACCTACATTAATACACTTTTAAAATAAATAAATCACTTTTGAAAATTCCGTTTCATTACGCAGATTTACATCGCAGCATGATATTTCTGTGGTAATAAGTAAAAAGTGCTTAATTCTATTTTTTTAACCTTTGCAGGAATGCAATTTTAAACTTTAATCCTTAATTGTTTTTGGTTAAAGTTTTTATTCCTTAACTTTCCTAAATGTCACAGATCGAAATTAAACTTCGGTTTTAATAAAGCTTGTTTTTTTAGAGTGTCACAACTTTGAGTTGGCATCACTGCTTTATTTGAGCACCCATTTAACAGCTGATAAATGCTTTTTGTTTAGTTTGCTTTGAATCAACTTACACCAGAGTAACACGTGCAAATTGTTGAAATTTGTAATCAAAATAATTGTTCTATTTGTCAAACTCATCGTGCACTTCTTCCATTTTATGGCGTACATAATCCTCCTTCAGAGCGGCTAATTCGACGAAAAATAAATCGTTTTCAGACCAAATTGACTGTTACTGATAATGTGCATCCCGCGCAGGGATGTCAGATGTGACGATCTTACGTCATTTTGACGATTTTTTTCGCTGAATTTACCAAAATGACGATTGACGATTTTGAATGTAGAGTCACTTAGGTGTTGAGGATTTAATCCCGTCAATAAATTTAGTTTAAACTTTAATCTTTCATCAAATTTTTAACACTTTAATCTGTCAAGTAAAGTTTTTTTCTTACCGAACGTTTCCACATGCAAGTAATTACTTGCAAGTAGTGTATACGTATTATCAACAAAAAATCGAGGAAACAGCCGATTGGCTGAATGAACAAAAATTGTGTGAATGTTAGTGAAAAAGTGTCAGTGTATTGAGTTTTACGAACTTGCACTTGCATGTGGAAACGGGGGGTTAGTTAATATATGTATATAGAGGCGAATATATATTTATATCTACTAGCGGACTCGACGAACTTCGCCTCGTCCCAATTTTAAGCCTTCAGACAAACTTTAGAGTAATAATACAACACAAATATTAAAATTTTTAATATGATTTATTTGAATGGAATCAGTAGAGAGCGATTTGATGTACAAAAATCTATAAATCACTAAATATATAAACCATCTTTAAACGCATAAAATTCGGCGTTTAAACTACCAACACAGACCATATGAATTTGATAAGATTTATCGTAGTGCTGTCACATGTTATTTTTTTTACCACATATAACACATGGGAGAATGATTTATAGTTGCTGAGTTTAAACTACATATAAATTCAAGTTTAGTTCAACTAAACCAGCGTTTAAACCATCAGTGGTTTATTAGCCATTATTGTACAAGTTTTTTTTTAGAAAAACTAAAAAACAACTAGTTAATATTAGTCAGGGCCATTTTTTGATGTTTTTTTTATATTTATTGGCAGGACGATTTTTCGGAAAAAAAAATAATCTGACAGCACTATTTCACTTGTTTGTTTTATTTGAGTACAATAACTGCCTGCTTTTAAAACACGAGTGCAAAACTCCTTCAAATTACTGCCTGCTTTTAGATCGCGAGCACAAAAGTGACTCGTTTAACTAATATTTAAAACAAAATTTAAAAATGTCCATTCCTTAAGGGGTTCCCATACAAAAAGTTTAATACAGACTAGAAATATATTGAAGAAAACGTACCATAACAGCCAAGGAGTCTCCTTAACAATTTTTCGAGACATACTTGCCCCTTATCACCACTTCTTAAGGGGGCTCCCATACAAATATTGCGATTTATGAAATTTTTAAATTAATTAAAATTGTTTGACTTTTGTGAATAAAATCAAAAGTTGTTAACAGATTTAAATCATTTATAGCTGTAATTTTTAATAGATTTTTAACAAACAAAAATTTCGAAATGTTGATTAAAAATTATTTTTGTTGCCAAAAAAAAAAAAAAAAAAATATGTTTCTAAAACGACAGCGCATGTTAGAAAAAAATTTAACGTTTAACGGAAATTTTATTGCGGATTTTCGTTTTTTTTTAGTATGTAATTTCGATAAACTGAACCGTTTTTGAACCGGTATTGGATTCAGCGTACCCGAAAAAGGTTTAAGCGCCAGTTGCCAAATTCTAGCACAGTGTAATTGTTTGATAAAACTTGCGAAAAGCAATAAAAAACATTTTTAAATATAACAATAAAAAGAAATTAATTGGACTTTATATTTATACTGTGTACTTTTTTTTCTTAACCTTTAATAATCAATGTACTTTAATTGCAACAAAAAAAGTTGGGAACCCTATATGTAGTTGTCCTGCGATTTAACTTTGAATAATTAAGTTTAAGTTATCGACGTCCTTGTTATTCGCTGCTATTATTGCCCGTTCACCAATCCAATCGAGATTTTTGTAGTTTTGTGCAATGACGGGGAACACTTTGCTGATGAGCTCCTCCTTGGACGATGTGAATTCACAAAAATTTTCAGGAAACGATATCAATCCATTCGAAACATCAATAGGAATTTGGCCGTTGCCAAGCTCCAGCAGTTGTCTCGAGAATTCAGCAGCCGATGGGTCGTTCTGCAACACGACTCTAATGTTTGCGGTCAATTGCAACTTCTGGACATGCCTCCACAAAGACGACGATTTCAGGCAGGCATTAAGTTCATCTGCAGCAGAAGATTTGGGGATGACGGGAATTGTTTGACGAAAATCTCCGGAGAGCAATATCAAAGCCGCACCAAATCGTCTTAAGTATTAAAAATTCTATATTTTTTGGTTTTGTATGATTTTATACTTAATATTTTTTTATGTTTTAATAGAGTGATATATCCGTGTTTATAAAAAAACGATTTTTTTATATGACGATTTTCTTACGGTTTTTTTCAAAGCTACTGACGATTTTGACGATTTTTTTTTTTAAATTTTGACGATATTTCGAAAAAAACATCTAACATCACTGATCCCGCGAGACGTCAAACAGTGCGCGCTGAAGAAGCTGTAGCCGCTGTATAGGAATGCATTGAATATGATCCCAATCAATCAATTCGTCGCCATGCTCAGCAACTGGGGTTGTGTCTATCCACTTCATGGAAGATTTTACAAAAGGATCTGGGCTTAAAAGCTTTAACGATTTAATTTGTGCAGGTATTAAAGCCAAACGACCAACGTATGCACCGTCAATTCGGCGAATGGGCTGAAGCACAAATTGAAATTGATTTTGAGTTTTCAATCAAAATTTAATTTTCCGATGAAGCCTATTTCTGGTTGAATGGGTACGTAAATAACCAGAATTGTCGAATTTGGAGTGATAAGAATCCACAAGAGTTTGTCGAAACAATATTACATCCACAGAAATTTACTGTTTGGTGTACCCTATGGGCTAGTGGAGTCATTGGCCCATATGTCTTCAAAAACGATAATGGTCAGAATGTTACAGTCAATGGTGAACGGTATAGGGACATGATTCGAAAATTTTTTTCGTACCTCAATTACGTGGCATTAATCTTGCTGATATGTGGTTCCAACAGGACGGAGCCACATGGTAAACAGCGGGTGCTACAATTGATTTAACAGAGAAACTTTTGATGACAAAATTAATTCACGTAATGACCCAATTTATTGGCCACCAAGATCGTATGATTTAACCCCATTTGACTATTTTCTTTGGGGTTATGATAAGTAACTTGTCTACGTCGGCGAAATACGGCCGCAAATATTGTGAAAAGTTGTTGAAAATTGGTGTTCCAGATTACGCCTTCTATGCGCCAGTTGTGGAGGCCACATGGCAGAAATCATATTTAAACACTAATATCATAAAATTTTCTTTCAAATAAAGCCCGTTTCATTAATATTAAAAATATATTTCCTTGTTTTATTAGGATTGAAACTTGTGTCACTCTATAAAAAACACCCTTTATCAAAATATATTGCATATTGGAAAAAAAAGGTCAGCAGAAAGTAATTTTTCCGATACTCAAGCTTTAAAAAATTTTTTTTTACTTAACTCGCTGACAAAGCGGTACTCTCATTTTTTCTTTAAATATGAAAGGTGAATCGTTGAGACAGCATATCGTCATACTTTAGCGCAAGAGTTTCAAAATGCGAATCTAAGTAGACGTTAAGAGATCCGGAATGAAAAATAAAAAAATTATTCTTGAACTCTAAAAATTTTTTTAATTCGAATTTTAAAACAATAGACCTTTTTTTGTAATGTTTAATCTTTAAAAAGTGACATTATCTAATGCCTTTCTAAACCAAATAATGATTTGTGGATTTGCGCAACACAATTGTTTTTCAAATAGCCCACGAAGCAAAAATCGGGGGAACCCCTGCTTTAGAGTGAGTTATTGTTGCTGTTGTTGTTCTGCCATTTGTAAATATTAGGGTATTCATTCGGTTAACCGTCAACCGGTTAACCGATTAATTACTACCCGATTAACTGATCGGTTAATTTCAAATTGGCTTTTTTCGATTAACGATTAAACCGATTAATTTCAATCGATTAACCGAAGTAACAAAACTTTCAATACATTGTAGTATTATAACATAATTTTTTTGTATTTGTTAAGAAAATATTTTTTCATACAAACAAAAAAGGTGTTCAGTGATCTTCATTTTAACCCGTTTCCCGCCGACCGATGACTAAAATTAAAATGCTTTTTATCTTCATCATCGATCAACAGGAATGTGGCGAAAAGTGGGTTAAATATTTGATTGCCAACACTTTTTTTTGTTTCACGTACTTTTTATATGTTTGTGTTAAGTTATTTGTTTCTTATCATATCTTCTCATATCAGTCTTTTAACAAAATTAACCGAAACAATTAGAAGTGTTATTTTTTAATTTAAATTTTAAAAAACTCTAATGGCATAATCCTGGAAAAGGACTAAGAAATTAGATATTCATCTACGATATGTGAAAGAATTTTTTCCAAGTCAACTTTTGCCAAAACTAAAGAAAAGAATCGCTTTAATCCTAAACATTTAAACCAAATTTCTTTTCTAAAAGACTATTTTATAAGATGTCCTTTAACTATTGAAATAACTAATAAAATTATTGCAGTTTTATTTTGTATACATATGTTAATATTTGGGGGATTCATATGGTAGTAAATATAAAGCCTTATGTCTTAAAATAATTACAGGAATATATATCGTCGGCTTAATATGCAAACCGGCTAAATCCACTTTTTATGTAAATTGAGATTTTGATGCCGTGTGGTAAAAAAAGATACTCCTCGTCGACCAGCATGTAGTTTTTCTTCTATTTAAGCCTTGAAGTGTGTAAAACTGACTGTAATAGGAAATAGGAAAAATAAGAAGTTTATTTTTCTCTCCTGTAAAATGTGCTGAAAGTGAGTTAGCAGGTTTGCATATTAAGCCAACGATATGACTGTTGTAAGATACCGCTTATAATTTAGATTTCTACTATACAGTCATGACGAATCAATGAACACAGCATTACAATTTTTACTTAAATATTTTAGATTAAAACTTTTATTTGGTAAAAGAAAAACAAACAAAAAAATCATACATAGATAAATAAAAAATAGCCAGAAATGAACACTTAACTACAAATAAATTTTCATTGATCGCTTCGCGAACGATTTGTTCATATTGGACAGTTTGTTGAATTGAATGCTCATTTCAAATTGGTGTGAAACATTTTGTGCAAGCTTTGCTTGTTTTTATGTGCTTTATACGTAGTTGAGAGCACACGCGAGAATTCCCTACTACGGGAGTACGTTCGCTTTAATTATTTATTTTGCAAACCGAAAATGTTTGACGTGTATACAATAAAATCTTTCCCCAGCAAACTTGTTATTGCAGATTTGACTGAGATATGTTTTGGGTTAATGATGCGTTGTTGAGTATTTTACTAACACACTTCAAAGCTGATCACCTTATAAATAGTCTACGACGATCTATGGAACGCAATTGTGAATGGTTTTCCATATATAAATGATATAAGATGCTAATGCTGCTACATCTTTAGTATTATAAAATCGATTCGCTCTGCGTTTGCAGGAATATTCGCCTATTAATTTGACCATATTGTAAACTCCTCCTTTGTAAAATGTAAAACTTTCAGGTTAAGCAGCAAAAGTAGATTCTACATTAGGCTCTCTGATTCTCATTCAACATTGTCCAAATAATCTCGAAAAAAGCCTTATCTGTTCTGTTCGTAATATGTATGCGGGTTTCATCATTGTCAAAATTTTTGAACTGTAGCATCATTTTGATTCTGCAGACAATGGCAAGTGAGTAGGTTTCCACAACTCTGTTATGTGTTTTCTATTTGATTTGTGGAAGCCAGCGTCAATAAGAATTACCCATAAAAGCGTTTAATTCTTCTTCACGGAATTACTCAAATGTTTTTATTCCACAACAAGCGAAATCACCGGAATAATATTTACAATTTATTTGTTTCACATTTGCTAATTTTGTTATGCATAGAGAAATATTAACGCTAAATTTCAAATCTGCGTATCTTAGCAGTAATACGTTGCATAACCCAGGGCGGTTACGAGATATTGAAATGAACTTCTATTGTAAGTCTCAGAGTTATTTTCCGTGATTATGCACATATTTTCGACAAAAAATTTAAGTTTTCAATATTATTTCTATGTAGGTACCCGGGTACCTTGCAATGCTGTTAAGGGTGTTTTTTTTTGCCATTCACATAAGGGTTAATTAAAACCTAATTTTTAAAAAAAATCAATTAATTTGAAATTATTTTAATATTTAGTAGAAACAAATTTGGAACTAATTTTTTATTTGGTTTCTTTTACTTTCAGAATTTTCATTCGTCAAATCAACCAACGGTAAGTTTTTATTTTCTCTCTTTCTGATCACTTTTAATCAGCTTAAAAAAGTTGCTTAAATTAGACCTTTTAAAAAAAGTTTTTTTAATTTTTTTTTTAAATTAATTTCTGTGTCAAACTATTTTGTATCACTTGAAAGTCTTTTCGAAATTAAAATATCACAGTTGTTAATTGCCAGAAAATTAAGCTAAACAATCCTTACAAAAGTATGATTAGTAGTTGCTAATTTGTGAAGTTTTTTTTTTGTTTTTTTTTTTGTTATAAAATTTTTAACTGTTAAAAACAAACAACTGTTACAAGAAATAAAGAAAAGATAAAATACTGTTGAATACCTTTTTCACCTCCATAAATGTAGGCTGGAGAGAGGCAAATTAATGCAAAAATAAGTTTGCAACAAAACGAGAGATGGTGTGAAAAGCACCCACTTTAACCCACGAACTACAATTAGAAAAATAAAAAAAAAAAAAAAAAATCTTTCTTTTCTTTAAGAAAAGAAAAAGTGACAACAGAAGGTGACTTGAATGACTCGACTTAAGTTGAGTTGAATTACTTGACTTGACTATTTGAATGAATGAATTATTGCATTTAGTGTCAAAATATTAACCTCCTCACCAGACATTTATTTAAGTTGCTTGTCATCTACCAAAAAATAGAGAGTAGAAAAACTTTAAGAAAATGCTAAAAAGAAAACGCTAGATGGTTTTAAAAGAGTAGGAGGAGAATTGCATAGAATTTTTTTTTATTTATTTATTTCATTTTACTTAAAGCTCAAGTGGCAAATCAAGTCAAGTGTAATTAAAGTCAAGTATGCTCAAGTATATATTTTTTTTTTTTTTTTGATGTTTTAAATTAATTGTTAGGGCAGTTGGTGCTGTGCTTTATAAAGTAATCATTAGCAAATTTTTTTTTTTTTTAAAATGATAAACGTTTTTGAAGTGAAAAGTAATAAGTCATATAAAATTATGAATTCAAAGATTTTCTACAACGAAATTGTCTTGAATAATTTAAAATTGACCCAATAATCTAAAATTTTAATAAAGCAAATATTATGTATTGCCTTGATAAGATTCTGTGTCCCCTTTTTGGCCCATAGAAAAACAGTGAATATTTTTTAAACTTCAATATTTATTTTGATATACTAATTAATCAATGGTATCTCTAGTTAATTTTGGATTCCTTGGCCAGCTATCGAGAGACGACTCAATTGATCCCTTCACTGGGCCCTTTGTGATACCTAGCGCCAATGCCCTAGGTATCACATAAATTAGATAGTTATAAACAAATTATAGAATTTCAATTTCGTCGAATGACAACTGAAACCACTGTCCTAATTTTGAACCGAAGTAGAGAGCTAGTTCTCCGTTCATCAAAGCCAGGTTATAGTGCCCTGGATATGGAGCAGGTGGATTTGCAAATCCACCGCATCTATAAGACTCGCCCTTGATAAGTGGCTTACAGTGAAAGGGAATCTCTAAGAAGCTTTAACATATTATTTTAAGAACTGACGATGAACATAAAGCAATTACATAATACAACTTGTTGCTTTTCTTGGCTGCTAAATGTAGGATTTCCAAGCCTTTCGCTCTAGTGCGTGCTTTATTCAGTTGGCTATGCCAAGGATTTGTATGTCTTTCTCCACTAGGTCCATCCACTGAAGTCTCGGTCCTCCGCATTTTCTCTTTTCGTGGTAGTTGTTATCCAACGCCTTTTTGCATTCATTCGTCCGATATGGCTCAGCCAGCAGCGTTGTCAACTCGGTGCGTTTCGCACCAATTTGGGTGCGATTTTAAATTTTCTGTGCGAAAAATTCCTTTGTAGGTGCGCGGTGGTGGCACCAAAGCAAATTCAACACAACTTTTTATTTCAGTGTGAGAAAAAAAATCTTTGAATAATCAAATTTACCTGTTTCAATACCATTTAATTCATTAGTATAAAATTTTAACAAACTGTTTTATAGACCACAAAAGATACAACAAATAATGCTGTTTAAGTCATACCGAATCATATGCACTAAGCAAAATGGTCTTGTTGTTGTAGATAACTTGTATGATGTTAAGACAAAGAAACATTTCATTATCATTATCAGTTATAAATACAAATTCCCCGGAAGTTTTTTCCCTTTTCCCATTTTTAAAATTTTCTCAATTTCAAGTTAAAATTTCCCAATTTCATTTGTAATTTTCTAAATTTCAACACAAAACTCTTATGTGTAGTTTATAGAACACGAGCGCCTTACTCGTCCGTTCAAATTACATTTAAAACAAAAACAAATTTCGAAATTTTGTTTTTGTTTTAAATGTAAGTTGAACGGACGAGTTAGGCGCTCGTGTTCTATAAACCACACATTCATTTTGTTTGAAATTTTCAAAATTTAAAATTCTTAATTTCAACTGGAATTTTCACAATTTCAGATCGAAATCCTCAGTTTTATTTAAAATATCCTCAATTTCGAATTTAAATTCGCATTTTCATTTGGAATTTTCTAATTTTCAATAAAAAAATTGCGCAATTGCTTAATTTTGATGCCCTCAACTACGTTCATTTTGGTATATAAAAAGGCGATTTTATAAGTTCTCCTCAGCCTATTGACGCTGAAGTCCCACAAGGAGGCGTCTTGGGCTCTCCATTATAACTTATTTAAACTCCGGACATGCCAACAAACAACTTCATTCAAACTCCAACTTTCGCGGATGATACAGCTTTTCTTAGCGTACACAAACACCGTCATTTGGCATCTCGTTACTTACATGACCATATACTTCAATTAGAAATGTACGGGCATGTTCTGACAATCACAAAACGCTTTACATTTACGATTTTGACTTGAAATTGCATAAAAGGTGTACTGTTAATCGCAATCGCGAGAAGTTTTGCGACTTCAAACCGCAAAGGTATGCTAAATGATACTATGAGAGATCGCAAGCAAAAGGCACGAGTTTAAGAACATCATAAAATAAATCTGGCGTTTTGCGATTTCAGAACATGGCCGGTAGTTAAAGCAATGGAAGATAAAGGTCAATAAGCAATAATGAACACATAAACCATTAACTTTGTCATTAATAAGCCTCTTCGAATAACCACAGCCACAACCTGGTTTGTTAGAAACTCGAATATTTACAAGGACATCAATGTGCAATTTAGGCCGTTTTACACCATCGCACATGCATCTCTGATTTAATTATTGTTAGAAATTTGTCAAAAAAACAATAACAATTTATGAAGACAGGGTTATATTTTCCTCAAAATACGTAGGACTTGTGTGGTAGTGTTTATTACCCTTAAGTAAAAACTATGATCACGAAATATGCTGTAAAATATTTGGAAAGGCTGGAATTGCACCCAAATCCAATATCTCGAAATACTTTAAATGATGGCGGCCGCACTCGCTTAAAGCGAAGAGATACTGCAGGACTCATCCGATTAGAACAGCGGTTAACACCTACAACTGTGAACAGAAGCCATGATGGTTAGTTCATATTTAATTTATAAAAATTTAATTAATAAAAAAAAAAAACACACCGCTTCATCTGCTTTCGCAAGTACCCACTTTTGTGTATCATGAACAAGCACTGGTAAAAAAACTGCGTTAAAATATTTGTATCAGGACTAGGCGAACTTATGAACCGATTCTCGTTATTTTCCAGCCAGCCCACTATGGGGCCAATGACAGGTTTTTGAGGCAAAAAGTCAATTTTTCAAGTCAACTATTTAAAAAAAATAATAACGGAATTTTATATTTAACGCTTTGAATTTCTCAAATATGAAAAACAAAAGACAAGTGGCAACTCGTGACGTCATGCCGAGCTGTCAAAGTTATCATATTTTGTTTTGCTACATTTTGTGTCATTCTATCATAAACAAATAACAAAGGAGTTTCGTTCGTCAAACAAAAACTTTTAAGATCATACAAATTTTGTAAAATGGCAAACACTTGTAAAGGTATGTAAATTAAAATCATATAAAAATTTTTTAAAAAATGTTAGATGTGGTAAATAATTTTTTGTGTTAAAGTGCTTCGTCTTTTTCGTAAAGTTTTTGTTGTAGTCCATATGTTCTTTGGAGAAGAACTTTGTTTATCTGAGTGTATCCGTGAAAAAATTTATGTGTGGTGAAAGGTAATAATGTGCACTATATTTTTTTGGAAAAACTATCTGCTTCAATCAGCCGTATTTTATAAAAAATCCATTTCCAGATAGTATTAAGCTAAAAAATTCGGGTATTTTCAACTTTTGGTTGGAAAATGATAAAAAAACCCATTAATGTTATCAGCTGGATTTCCGCGAAATTTAATAGAACAATCAGTGAAATTTGTATGACGACGGTGAACAAACAAATTAATAATTTCTGTGCACATGCTAACCAAAAGTGGGTAAAAAACCGGAGAAGCACGACACGTTTTCTAGAAAATGAGAGGATGTGGTTATCTCGTGAAACTGTTTTCAAAGTAGTAGAAAGTGATGTTGCGAAAAAAAGGCCGCCCTTATGTAAACTATAGTAAAGGAAGTGAACGACAAAAAAGAAAAATGGCTTCGGAAGTGGCGTCTAAACAAGGAAATGACAGCAAGCTATTGATTCATGCTGCTTCTATTTCAGCTACTTTATCAAACGAAAATGATTTGAATTTTATTTTAAAGAAAGCTGTTTCGTCTCCAGTTGAACCAAGTACAATGAGAAAAAAAAAAAAATTACTTCTAACCAGAAAATGCCATTACCGCTCTCCCCTGAAGAAGCATTAAGCTTTTTGCTCGAGAATAATTTAACTAGACAACAGTATGTTAACATAAGAGATATGTGTAAGTCCAGAAACTGTGATATTTTCCCCAGCTACAAAAAAATTCAAACGTGCAAGTTGGAATGCCGACCCGACGGACTAACTGTAACGGATGTATCAGCCCAAATTCCCCTCCAAAGTTTGGTCAATCAAACAGCAAAAAGAATTTTGTCATACCAGGAAGAAGTTCTGATGCGACTGGATGAGGTCAATGAAGTCAATTTTATTCTAAGTTACGGTTTCGATGGCTCCACAGGACAAAGTGCATTTAAACAAATATTTAACAGCAATGCCCCGGAAAGTTTAGATAATTCGCTGTTTGTTACCTCAGTTCTACCATTAAAAATAGCCACGTCATGCAATGCAATCGTTTGGTTTAACCGTACTCCTCAATCCGTCCGTTTTAAAATTGAATTTGTAAAGGAAACCAAAGAGCATATATTGAAAGAAAAAACAAATCTGGATGTGCAAATATCAAATCTTAAGCCTTTGCAATATTGTATGGTAAACGGCAGAAAAATTACTGTAAAATACGATCTTATTATGAGTTTAATTGACGGAAAAGTGTTGAACGTACTGACGGAAACTAAGAGCACTCAGTCGTGTCCGATATGTGGTGGAAATCCGAAGCAATTTTTGTCGGTAAAATATTTAAGCTCATCGGTGTTTCAGCCAAAATCAAGTGCATTAAAATATGGTATAAGCCCATTACACGCCTGGATTCGATGTTTTGAATTTGTCCTTAATCTTTCATATAGACTTAGTATTAAAAAATGGCAAATTCGGAGTTCTGAGGATAAAAGTCTTATGTTTAAAAGAAAGGGTGAAATTCAAGAACAATTCTGGCGAAAAATGGGTCTTCATGTCCATAAGCCGAAAAGTAATGGGAGCGGCTCCACGAACGATAGCAATACGGCACGGAAAGCATTTTCTTATCCGGAATTATTTTCTTCTTTAACCAACATTAATATTGAACTTATAAAACATTTACATACATATAATTCTTATTGCAATTAACTTTGAATTCGAAATAAATATCGATCACTTGAAAAAATATTGCTACGAAACTGCAGATGTATACTTTAAAAACTACGAATGGTACCCAATGTCAGCCACCTTACATAAAATTTTAGCACATTCTTCTCAAATTTTGCGAGCGTCAATCGTACCTCTCGGATGTGCTGGTGAAAATGCTTCTGAGGCTAGAAATAAATTTTATAAAAAGGACCGCATTGAGCACGCTCGAAAGGATTCTAGGGAGCATAATATAATGGATGTTTTTAATAGGGCCATCGATTCGTCCGACCCATTATTATACAGCATATATCTGAAAAATCGTCTTTTAAAAAAAGAGAAGTTTGCAGCTTCCAAGAGAAGTTATTTCTCTTTTAAAGATTCCTGAAATCCCCAAGGATCAACTGCCAAGGACGTCGAGTGCAGCTATAAAAAAAGATATTTCAGATTCTGAAGAGGACGCAGAAGATTTATTTTATTTTAATTTGAATAAGAAGTTGATGAAATAGAAAATGTTCAAGTAAGAATTTATAACAAAAACATTATTTTGTAATTATTACAATAAAAAATTTTTCTCTTTTTAGACTGATTAAATGTTGATGATACAATCCAAACACCCAGTATGTTATGAACACTCACACAGCTGTTCAAAGCAAGAAATTTATTAGTTTTTAAAGGAATTTTATGAAATGTATTAATTTGAATTATTTGGGATTTAAAAATAGTTGTTAAATAAATATTATCTCTAACAGAATTATGTACCTCTTGCTAAATTTCAAGAGCCAGTTATAGCCGTGCATACATTTCCTGCCACACGAGGTGGGTGTGGCATTAGGCGGATTGACTTCAAAAATTTACTTACGTCTTTGGTGAGCATTTGTAGTGATCCAATTAAAAGTCAAGAACTTATCATTTTCCAGTGATCTTCAACCGCAGTAGCCTTTTAATCTATCTACCGAAAATGGGCGTGGCATTGCCCAATTGACTTAAATTTTTTACTCAAGACTTATAAACTCATTATTATTGTATGTACGAAATTTGAAAGGTCTGGCTGTTTTCTATGATGTATTGCCTCAAAAATCTGTCATTGGCCCCATAGTGCAGCCGAACGGTCAGACATATAAAATTGAACCCATTAAAAACAATCTTCCTTTGCAATACAATCACTGGCACTTTTTTCATTTTATTTACAAAATCTGTGAAACCATTTAAACAAAACTCGCTTCTTTTCACCACAAAAGTAAACTTTAACTTGATTAAGAATCTTTTGTTATTTGGGACGTGTGTTTTGACACAAAACTTAATTTTATTGTTTTTTTTTCTTTCTTTAAATATCCACTAAAAGGAAAAAAAGAAAAGGAAACAAATCATACGCAATCAAAACCTCCATAATTTATGAAGTTGCACATAAAAAACATGCAACCGCAACTGTATATAAAACTCCGCTAAACATCGTATACAACGTCATAAGTACCAGAAAAAAATAAGAAAAAAAAGAGAAAAGAATGTTACTAAAAAAATAAAAGAAAAAACTCATAAAAATTTAAAAGAAAACGGGATTGGGTTGCAGAAAATGCCTTTAGGTTGAATATGGGTCACAAATGTGCGTTCAATACAATTTCACAGATAAGGAGAAATTTTTTTAAGTTCACGGTGTAAATGATCAACAACATGGGCCACCAATCAAGATCATCATGATGTAAAAACTGTTGTTAAGGAAAAGTTAAACAAGAAACATCAGCTTTAAAATGCTTCACTGTGAAACGTAAGAAGTGGGATCGCAAGAGTATTAACAAACAGAAATTCAAACTGAAATGATTTTTAGAAAATTATAGATTTAATTTTTGTTTGTCGCAATATATTATAGATCAGCCGTTTTTTTTCTACAAATGTCCCTTGAAAATCCAAAGCAAAAACTTGAGCACAAATCCCCGGTGGAACTTTAGTGGGACAGCTGAGTTTAAGATTTACGGGAGTATTTGCAATTGTGGGACCGAACTTACAGTCTAAACAATGGGTGAAAAAGCGTGCACGCTGATAGCATTTTTAGCACATTGTTGTCTGGACTATGAATATATTCCTCGTGTAGAAGCTCGAGCTTTTTAATCTTTAATGGAGATTTTTTGTGTGGTGCAGCACAGCTACAGCACACAGGGACATCCGCCAGCAGGCCAAAACTTCACCGTAGATTACGGCTTAAAATTAATCACTTTTTAAGATTTTCCATCTTGCGATTTGGGTTTAAACCCCAGCCATCATATGACAACCGATGGTACCCAGCGAAAAACCAGTTTAGGGCCTATCTTTAGGACTTTGGTACGCCGCGACAGATCTCTCAGTCTGTCAGTTTTAAGCCCTAAAAAAAGCTAGAAGTATAGCCTGAAGTAATATACTCCGAAAATGCAACGCCAAGAGGTTGAAGATGTTCAAGACGATTTCAGCACTTCGGGGGAGGACTTAGGGACAAAAGAAGTTGTATGTTTGACACTCTTTAACTTTTCTTGTGCATCAATTCAAAGTAAACTATTAAAGTAACCCTTTTTTGCCTTTCCCTAAAATTTTAAAGCCTCTCAAATCCCTTTATGACATTAACTTGATCGTTTCAAGCATAAAATCTCTTTCAATTAAACACCGCTAAAGCGATGTTAAAAGAAAACTCATTTGGAACCTTAAGAAGTGAAGTTGTAGTGTATATTTCAATCTAAATACATCTTTGATTAACATTTAATTTTTGATAAATCCCGAAAGAAATGGAATTGTGAAAAGGCGGCGTAAAAATAAAGGCGACTATTTTTTTAAGCCCGATAGGACTTCAAATTGTAAAAAATAATGAAACAAATTCAATTTAATTAAAATAATTTTTAATTCTAATAAAATTAACATTTGAAAATGATTTCAGGCAAATTGGCCTCTCGGCTATTTTTGGCGAAAAGCATTCTGGACGTCCAATTTTGAGACGTTCCTTTGGGCATTGCTGGCCGTATGTCATGAATGATTTGAAACCCACGGGGCATTTTTCTGGATGCAAGACTGTCTGAAGGATCTGTTGTGGATTAGGCTCACTACATATGTGGAATTTATATTTATAAAAAAAAAACTTTTAAGCAGGGTTCGAAAATACACAGATCATATATACTTAGATATGCATATACATAGAGTAGTTACCGTAATTATGCCCAACCATTTTTTTTCTCTGCGTGTATAGACTGATTATCACAAAATTGCATGGTGTTCTTTCTAGCCATATTGGATAAAATTTGGTCGCAATAAAGTGTTTTCCGAACGGGCTTTATATGGGGCCTATGGCATTATACGGGCATATGGTAAATTATAGTCCAACTTTTACGAAAGGGTTATTTCCAGTCTAATGAAACTCTGGCAGACTCAATTTCACTATAATAGCGTAATTCCTTTCGTTTTTACGCGTACCCAAGTACTTTCCGAGAGTGGGTTTCATGGTAAATTTTGAACCGATCTTCGCGACAATTAGTAGTTTATAATTTGTTTTATATTAAACGTATTTCTGCATCATTTAATAACAATCGGTGAATTTTGAGACAAATTTATTTTACTTTTTTTAACAGAAATATCAGTTTTTTAGACACATTTGGTTTCATGACCCTTTTCCTACTGAACCGATTGGGCTGGATTTCAACCTCAAACTTCTAAGGTAATATGGAAAATGCGCGTAGAACCTAGCTTTCCCTCAACAATAAATCTCAGTGTATTTATAAAATATGAAAAAATTGGGAACTTAGCACGTCATACAGAAATCTTATTAATAAACCAGAAATATTTGACCTTAAAATTGTTTTTTTTTTGTCGAAAGTAAGCGTGATTTTAACAGCAGGATGGGCAGTAAGTAGACTGGTCGCAATTTTTTTTTTTAAATTTAATTGCTTGCGCTGCTTTAAATATGATGTTTGGTGTAAGAAATCATGACCTAATTTTTCAGGTCAATCCGACGGTGCCTAGCCGTGCCGGGTGGGGCCCAAAGTTCCCCATTTTATAAAAAAAACGTATTTTCTATCAGATCTTTATAGTAATACTAGTTGAAAAGCCGAAAATCAAAAATATGACTACGCTACGATCTTCGGCAGAGAAAGTACTTCAAGTGTGCCAAATTTCAGCTTCCTATGTCATCAGATGGCTTCAGAAAGTTGCGGAAAGAATAGGACATACATGCAAACATCCTGACATACTAAGAAATTATATATTGTATAGATAGATTAAAGTATTTGCAGTTTAATATTTTAGTATGATACGAACGAAAGATTTAAAACTAATTTTAACTAATTCGGGGTCGCTGAATCCAGTGTTGCTAGCCGTTTTTTTAAGGTTAGCTTTAGTTTTCGAGATATACCGTTATTTCGAAAATTAAGGCTGTTGCACAACATATGTTCGCGCAACTCAAAAACGCTTTAGTTTATTGAAAAACAAAAAAAAACCGAAATTCCGCAATAAAATTTACTTTAAGAAAGGTAAAACGTTTTTCTTATATGCGCAGTCGTTTTAGAAACATAATTTTTTTTTCTGGAAAAAAAAATAATTTTTTTATTAAAATTTCGGAATTTTTGTTTTTAAAAATTCATAAAAAATTTAAAAATGGAGCTATGCTTCTTATTTTATAGAGTCATATAAAAAACAATATTGCAAACAAAACAAGCTATAAATGATTAAAATCTGTTCACAACTTTTGATTTTATGTATTCACAAAAGACGAACAATTTTAATTAATTTAAGAATTTTATTAAACCGCCATATGTGTATAATTGAAATTCTTATATTTGGCCCGTGTAGTGCCTAGGATGCCTCAAGAAGGGTCAAATGTGTGACTGGAGTTGGTCATATTAAATTATGTTTCTAAAACGACTGCGCATATAAGAAAAACGTTTTACCTTTCTTAAAGTAAATTTTATTGCGGAATTTCGGTTTTTTTTTTAGTTTTTCAATAAGCTAAAGCGTTTTTGAGTTACGCGAACATATGTTGTGCAACCTCCTTAATTTTCGAAATAACGGTATATCTCGAAAACCAAAGCCAATATGAAGAAAAAGGTTTTAACTTTCTTAAAGTAAATTTTATTGCGGAATTTCGGTTTTTTTGTTTTTCAATAAACTAAAGCGTTTTTGAGTTACGCGAACATATGTTGTGCAACCTCCTTAATTTTCGAAATAACGGTATATCTCGAAAACCAAAGCCAATATGAAGAAAAAAGTTTTAACTTTCTTAAAGTAAATTTTATTGCGGAATTTCGGTTTTTTTTTTAGTTTTTCAATAAGCTAAAGCGTTTTTGAGTTACGCGAACATATGCTGTGCAACCTCCTTAATTTTCGAAATAACGGTATATGTATCTCGAAAACCAAAGCCAATATGAAGAAAAAAGTTTTAACTTTCTTAAAGTAAATTTTATTGCCGAATTTCGGTTGTTTTTAGTTTTTCAATAAGCTAAAGCGTTTTTGAGTTGCGCGAACATATGTTGTGCAACATCCTTAATTTTCGAAATAACGGTATATCTCGAAAACTAAAGCTACCCTAAAAAAACGGCTAGCACCACTGGATTCAGCGACCCCGAATTAGTTAAAATTAGTTAAAAATCTTTCGTTCGTATCATACTAAAATATTAAACTGCAAATACTTTAATCTATCTATACAATATATAATTTCTTTGTATGTCAGGATGTTTGCATGTATGTCCTATTCTTTCCGCAACTTTCTGAAGCCATCTGATGACATAGGAAGCTGAAATTTGGCACACTTGAAGTACTTTCTCTGCGGAAGATCGTAGCGTAGTCATATTTTTGATTTTCGGCTTTTCAACTAGTATAACTATAAAGATCTAATAAAAAAGATGTTTTTTTTTATAAAATGGGGAACTTTGGGCCCCACCCGGCACGGCTAGGCACCGTCGGATTGACCTGAAAAATTAGGTCATGATTTCTTACACCAAACCTCATATTTTAAGCAGCGCAAACAATTAAATTCAAAAAAAAAAAAAATCCCATACAAGATGCGACCAGTCTAATGGGCAGGCTTTATGTACTTAGAATAACTAAGGTCCCAGAATTTATGGAGTCTTAAGCCTGGTACACAGAAAATTTGAACCAGTAAACAAATTAATAATATCAATTAAACGTTTAATTCACTTTATTCAACGTTCAATTCACTTGATGAAAAATGAAAAATTTTGGCAAAACACATGTTGGTGTTTGCTTACAAACGCATTACAATGCGCTTCCATTGAAGAAATAAAAACGTCAAATTGTGCAAACTCGCAAGGTAGGGAATATTGATACATGTCAAAATTTTCTTGTGGAATAATCAATGTTGCTCAACATTTTTTACAAATTTGAACAAGTTAGATGGATATAAAAAAAGTTTCACACAGCATGACCAACATAGTACACCCTCCCTCATTCACAACTTGTTGGGGAGGGTATAAAAATAAAAGTGAGTTTAGATGAGTTATTTTGTAAACATTTACTTTCACTTTATGTAATTTTTTATGATTTTTAACAAGTTTACTTAAAAAAAAATCGATGTAAATACTCGTACTCTAAAGAGTTGAGCACTTTCATGTGCTTAACTTTTTCATAATAAAGTTTAAATTATAAACATGTTAAAGATTTTAACCATTTATGTTTGTTTTGTTTTTCTCTGCTGTTACTTTTTTGTGATTTTGATTATTAACATTAAACGCACGTAATTGTGACTTTTTTTTTATGAAATTTAATTTTTCTTGGAAGAAATTTTAAATTGTTATTCATGTTTTTATTTTCGCTGCGCTTTTGTTTATTTATTTATTTTTTTTTGGTTTTAGGTTTATTTTTCAAACAAAAACATGAAGTGATGAAATGTGAAACCAAGTAGGAAATTATCAACACCTGGCTCAGTTGATTATTGGCTTGAAGAAAAGTCAGTGGTCCAAGTGATTTTCAGCTTTTGTATTAAACTGTGAATACATTCTCTGAACTTTTTTTCGCACGGTTGACATGGCATGTCAGATTTTGTTAAAAAGTCACTAAAATGTCAATTTTCTCTCCCTATGTGTGTTACCATTTAGCCATTAGCCAGTCTTGTTAAGCAATAGATTATTCAAGTTTGATTTAAATTTGACGTAGATTTTTTTTCAGAATTTATTTGCGTAATTTAAAGCAGTGTTCGAAAATAAACACTAAATGTCGCTCCTTAGTGTTTGGTTCGGTAATAGTGTTTGTGTAGAAAATCGTTAAAAAAATATCGTTTTCCTGTTTTCATCTTTCTCAACAATCTAACTCAACAAATAGCTTATCCCATCGACAATGGACTTCAGTTTGTCAATAGTATGAAATGGGAATTTAGCACATTGTAACGAGACCTTAAAGATGAGAACATTTAATTCCGTTCGGTTTTTTAAACACAAACTTCATTGTGTTCAATGTAAAAAAAGAAAAATTATACAACATAAAAATATGATGTTTGTCTACAGTATCACTACAATTGTTCTGTTTTTTAACGAAGAACAGAACACTATATAATGTTTGGCTCTTTCTTGAAAATAATTACGAACGGTATTTAGGGTTGTGTTTGTCTTGGGTTTGTGAGCCGAACGCTAAATAATGTACTGTTTATTTTCGAACACTGTTTTATAGGTTTTCATAAATGTATTATTTTAAATGGAAAGAAAATTTTTATTGTAAAAAAATGCTTTTATCACTTTTAAATCTTAAATTTTTTTTCGAACTTGTAAAGAGTTGGCAACACTGTAACAGCGCGACAACTCAAAAAGTTGTCTTTGGTAATGGTGCCTGATTTTTTTTCCATTTATCTATTAAAATATTTTAAAACAAAAATTTCTTTTGGGATTTAATTTTTTTTTAAACTTTAAAACTAACTATAAATTTTTCTCTAGTCAAATAGTTTTTGTCTTTATGTGATTAAAATCGTTTATCATTTTAATTTTTTTTGCATCTACGGTCAATTGCTAAATGATTATGAGAAAAAAACTAAAAGAAAGAAAAAAAGATTTGTGATTTGCCAACCATTTTTTCATTTGAATTCGTTTTGTGTGCTCTTTTGTTAAGATGGTTGGTTGAAACAATTTAATATGCACGTTTTATGTCAAGTGCTTTGGCTGCAGCACATTAAAACGTCCACAGGGCATCTTTATTATTGCAACAATGATGGAAGGAAAAACTTTTAATATGTTCATTTTCTAGTTCCAATTGTGTGCCTGATAACAGGAACAAGTTTCTATATATTTTCCCATACATACTTCTTCAAACTATTACTGCGACTGCTAGAAGCTCTGTAAATGAATGTGTTAATGTTGGTTAGTGCTTGGAAAATCAGTTGCTTTCAATCACATTCACCGCAAGAAAAATGAGCTGAAAAACACAGCCGCCATATAAAAAAAAAATAAAAAACTGCCATAGTGAAAATTTCATCTACACTCATGGAAAAATGTGTTAACAGTTGCTATTTTTTTTCATTTGCGATTTTAATTTCGAGCCTTAAAGTATGCATCAAAATCATTTACTTACAGTTTTTGCGTAAAAAACTTGAGTATGCTACAAATTAAAATGATTTTATGCTTATGTATGTATGCTTTGCTATTCAGGCTGTCAAAATTTAAAACTGTAGACAGGAAAATACAAGTAGCAGTCAAGTAGATGTCGTCGTCTTCAGAGAGTTCTTAATTATTTTTTAGCGTGTGAAATTTTTACTTTTCAAACAGTTATCTAAAGCTGTTAATGTGTAGCTCTTCACTACGAATTTCAAATCGCGTTTGATATGGACTTTATATAGATCTCGATAGTAATGAAATTTTATGAAATAGTGATTTACTTTCGATACAACTTAAATTTAGTTAACATACTGACATAATAACTTTCCTTTTCGAGAATCATTAGAATCTAGCTTGGTATTAAAAGGAACTCTATTTATTTTGCATCACTTTGTTGATGCAATGGGAAAAAGTCTGGATCTTAATTTTCTGTTTTCAATCAGAGTTCTTTGCAGCAGTTTTATAGTTGGGGACTACAACGACATTGTCGTCAATAGGAAGATGAATTAATTACACTGTGACAGTCGCAAATTTCAACAAGTTGGCCGCCCTACTGGTTAAACTAATTTGAGTACCCTGAATTCAATGCTGAAAGCCTTTTTTTAAAGTTAGCGCTCGTATTCCCGATATTCGATATTAAAAATTTCACAGAAGCTGTATTTTTTTTTTACTTTTTTTTCGCAAAATATGGAAAAAATTGTCAGATACGACCACAGTGTTGTTATTGCGAAAAGTTTACTTTGGTTTGTAAAAAAATAATATAATTTTTAACTTTCAACAAAAAACATGGGCTTAAAACTGCAGGCAAAATCAGAAACTGTCGAACAAATAACAAAAATTTGTGTACAACTTTTCTCTCTTTGAATTGGTTTGACTGTGATTGTTTTTTTTTGGCCAATCACAAATGAATAGGTGGAAGAAATGGCAGTTTTTTCACTCAAACTACAGTTTTTTAAACGCTTTTCATCTTAAAATTTAAATAAAAAAGTTTATGTGAGATATCATCAAAATTATGTATTCGTTTGAAATCGATTTAATATCGATTCTATTATGTCTGCTTTGGCTGTGGTGGGTACCACATATCCGAAATGTCCAACTTCCAATGACTCTTGGGCAGAAAAAAAGCTAAATTTGATCCACGGCATGTTGGCTGGTTTGTGACTTATTTGCATAGACCTGCGACTTAGAAAACTACAACATGTCGTTGGTATGGACACCAATCCAGACGAAAAGAAGTTGGTAATATTCGATCTAAACATGGCGCTCGCCGTTAAAGGTGAGAGATGACCTATCCAACTTTGTTTTCAAAGTAATATAAATCAATGACGCCGCTTAAAATTCACACTAAACATCGACTTTTTCGGCATGCATTTTGGGCACTGTTCGATCTCATGTGTATTGATTTCGTTGCCCAAATTCGACAATTTTGTTTTATAGCGTACCCATTCACCCAAAAATTAGCCTCATGGCTAAGATAATTTCTTGATGGAGAATAATGTTGGTTTAAAGTTGAACTCTATAATTGTCCATAGTTATAAATTACAGTCAATTCGACAGATGTAGCTTCAACCATATGACCGCTATCAACTGTTCAAGTCCCTACTGACATAAATTTATAAGCAAATTATAATATACTCTCTAGTTTAAGGACATAAACATAATTTTGCCTTGGCCTGCCCTGCTTAACAAAGTTTTTAGTTTTGAGTTTGAAAACTCAACTTACAGAAAACAACCATCAAATTATTAATACAGAATGATTTCCTGGACTGAATTTAAAACAAATAATTCGGACATTATCATCTAAGCGGGTGCCCGATTTATTATCTGCCTATGGGACGCATACCAGAATGCTACCGGACGCCTCACAAGTTGTGGTTCTTCTCGCAAAAAGCGGGGAAGATGCTTTATGCAGTCGCAGGCAATCAGCGGTTTTGTGAGTAGAGTCTCAGAGGGATATCGGTTTGCACCGATCTCCACCTAAATGCTGAGTGTCAATTATTCTCGAAATGACATGGCGAGTTTAAAACCAATAGCTACTGCCTGGTGTCGCCCGTTAAGGAGTCTTCATGTCGCGAAGTTTAACGTGGCCTTCCTCCAGAATTAGTAAGAGATGTGCGACCAGTCTGCAAAAACTTTTTAATTAGCCTAGACATAATTGATCTGTTGATCGAATATTTTGCACTTAATTAATGTCTTGATAAATTCACTTGATCTTAACCCAATCGAGAACTTGAGGGAGATCGTTAACTTAATAATCAACCGAGAAAATTGCAAAACCAAAGAAAATTTATTTGAAGCTGCAAAAATAGCCTGGGAAGCAATATCACCGGAAATAATTAATAATTTAATATTCTCTATGCCTAAAAGATGTGCGTGTGTCATCCAGAATAAAGAATTCGCAACGAAATATTGATTTCAATAGTTTTTTTTTTGTACCTTAAGTTGGGGGTGCTTTAGTTTAGTCCGCTTATATTTGCGACTTTTTTTGATTTTTTGAATTATATTTTTTTTTTATTAAATTCTGAATTCCTTAAGTTTGTGTTTTTCAATAAAAATGATATAATAAATAAATAAAAAAATTAAAAAAAAAATTGTTTAATAATTTTGTTTTCTTAAAAAATTCATCATTTAAAAAAAATATACTGAGGGGGTGCTTAGGTTTTGTCCAATACTGTAAATGTATTCGGATGTTCTACGTGACTTTCTGGTAGGCTTAGCTGGCAGCCCTAGCACCAGACTAGGATGATTAGCAGATTGGGCTAAAGCTTAAATGAAGCCGTAATGAATCAACACCAAACTTGTCACGTGACAGTTAGGGAAAGAGGTAGGGATCGGTTTGAGTTCTAACACCTTATATAAAGGGGACTTGTCACTTTAACATTGCGATGCCCTAGTTGGGGGTTAAATTACACCTTTATGACACTTTGTAACAGGTCACTGAAATAACCTAAATGGACACATTTAATTTCATTTAAAATAATACCTGTCGCAGATATTGTCCCGAACAGGCGCGGATTAAAGGGGGGGGGGGGAATAAGGAAACTTCCCCCCCTAAATTATAAAAATATGTTTTGTTTGTTTCAATAATACAAGAATTCCCAAAAATAATATTTTTTTTTTAATTGTACAAAATTTTTGGAAATCCCAGCAAGGTTTTTTTTGTTTTTTTTTTTATTGAATCTCTAACGAAATTTTTAATAAGTATTTTTTATTTTTTATTGAATCTCTAACGAAATTTTCAATAAGTATCCATATCCATATCCGTATCTTTATTATTATTATTATTATTATTATTTGACAAATTTTGGTCTTGACCTAAAAAATTGTGTAGGAGATGGAACAAATGGGTGTCCTCTTATGTCAGCAGAAAATGGAGCTGTTTAAAATCTCTGGAAACCGCGACAAATGCGAAACAAACACCTTGCTATTCCCATAAATCAAACAACTGAATTTCTAAAAGCAATAAAGTGCCATTAATATAAAAAGTTGTATCATTTTTTAAAGAAACGACAAAATTTTTTAAATACAATCATACCAAGCGAAACACAGTTTTAGCAAAACTCTCTACATTATGGGAGACAAGCTGGGTGGACCGTCACGACTCAATTTTACACTTTGCAGCAAGTGTACATGATATTGTAGAAGCTTTTGAAAAAATATCTGAGTGGAAAGGTAGTACTTCTACCTTTATATTAAGGAACTCACTTAGTACTTTTGAATTTATTTGCGGAACATACATATTAAATGTAGCAATATGCCAAAATCTACTTTTTGCGAAAAATAACTTTTTTATTATTGAAAATGGTTCTTTAGGGTATCAGAAGCAACTTTTATATAATTCCGTTATTTAAAAAATTACCGTTATTTTTAGGTGCTTGAAGAAAATCAAAATTTTGACCGTTAAATTTCCAGAATTCGACCAAATGTTGTTTGGCAACTTTGTACGAAATCGTATGGCGAGTAGTTTTGTGGAACATATAATTTCAAAATATTTGCAAATACAGGGTGTTTTGATGCATTTTTCCAAAAAAATGAATTTTACGCCATCTAGCGGCAATAATTTTTACTAACTATATTCTACATTTAGAAAGGTAATTTGAATACCTTTCCAACAAAAAAAACTTGAAAATCGGATGAAAGAAAAGATCTATAAGAAAATGAAATAGTATCAAATTTATATTAAAATATGTATGTATGCAACTTTTATTAAATCGATCATTAAAGTTTACATTTATAGTTTTGCGAAAAAAATTTTAGTTATTTTACTAGAAATGTATTTAACTGAAATCTTTATTGTTTATACTTTTAAAAACATCAAGTTATTTTATATTTTAAATTTTTAGAGATCTACATAATAGTGCAAATTCTTTAGCTTTTCTTTGAGTTGGGACTCTGAATCCAAATTTGTTGTTTGCCAAACTTTTTCATCGTGATATTTATAATTTAAACCTCTCAACATGTTTATTTGCTTTTTAAGAATTTTTATCCGATTACTCTGTACATCGACATCAGATAGTTTATTTCATAAATTAAATAATTCCATAGGCTCATTCACATAAAGCAAATTTTGAAATAGGACTTTACTCTCCGTACGTCGTTTTTTTACTTGTTGTTTGCTCCATCTCTTCCAATCTCTTTATTCGTTCCTTAGCATTCCATTTTTTATTTTCCTGAAAAACCTTTTTCATTATTTTCACACCATTTTCCGTATCTTGCTTCGTTGGATAGAACTGAAAAATATCGAAAAGGAAGTGAATGCATTTGTTTTGCCGGGCCTTTATTTGCTGACACATGGTGTATATTTCTTTATGAGGTTCCATATCCTCGTTCCTCTTCGCCATCGCAAACACTCTCTCCACATTGATATTACTGTGGAATGAGTATACATCATCCACAGGTCTATCGATATATCTTTTTAACATTGAATCTTTCGCATCCGCTAAAACCGTTTGGAAAATGTTGACATCTTTTTTAAATTTGCAGTAAGCAAATTAAGCTTGTCTGTGTTAAAAGCAAATTGAAATTTGTGGGGAATTGAATTCAAGAACGATCTTTTATTTATTTCTTCGAACTCTAAATATTCAAATATTTGATACAGCACGTCCTTGAAAGTAAGATGATCACAAGCAACAATTGATTTACAAGTGCTAATATGTTTTAGTGGTTCAATGCAAGCTGCTTCAGAAAATTTGTGTCTGTAATATAATCATGAATCATTTTCGCATCCGTGTACGCTTCAGGATATTTTTGCACAAACTGAAATAGAAAATCGGTTTCTTTGTAAATTTGACTTATTGTTAGTTAAAATTTTTAAAAATTGTATTTCTTTATGTAAGATCAAATCTGTCAAAAATTTTAAAAGTTACATGCATTTAAACAAACACTTTAACATGAAAACCCAACGATAGAATTCAATTCTTATGGCGGCATTGCATTCAGGAGGTCATACTACATAAGGATTGGTGGGTCTGGGTTCTGGGTCAGAACCTTTTTATATTTTTGTGAGGCTGTGTAATTAATAAGCACGCAAAGGTGACGGCTAAAATATCTACTGCCGCTTTATCACAATAGTAAATGAAATATAAGTATATTTACTTATCGCATGGAAAGAAATTTTGTTTCCCAAAGTGAAAACAGTGTCTATGTTCTTAATAACTAATGTAAAACTAATTTTAGTAGCATAAATTTAAGTTTTTTTAATCAATTAATAAAATTTGTCGAAAATAGGCTGTACTGTTTGTACTACGGCACAAATTCGGCTGAATATTATGCCTTGGGAGACAACAGAGTTGTTGATGACTAAAATATCGGTGGTGCTTGAAGATAACACTCCTACTTCAAAAGTTATAAGTGAATAAAGGTCAAAAAACCCAATTTTTTCATTTTTTTCGCCTTTTTTTTACATTTTCCTAATGTAAACGAAAAATGCGATCGCCACGCACCACCGCAGAATTTTAGATTTTGATGTCATTAACAACTGTGTTGCATGGCAATCCATAATAATCAGCCCAATTTGTGCAGTGCTCAATGTTAGAAGTCGTATTTTCTTACTTTCAAGTTTTGTTTTTGCCACTTTGTTTTTTTCAGTGTATTATTCCAACAAAACCCAAAAATGAAAGATTGCTACCCAAACTAACTATTCAATACATAAAAACATTGACTTTGGAGCTAACAACATAAATAATGCGTTAAATTCATAAAAAGTCAAAAAAATCCAAGTTTTAAGGGCCACCCTAAATATCCGTTTTAGGACAAGTGAGGGGCACTCTAATAAGCAAGTAGGGTACTTGACTCTACCCCCGAAGTATTAAAAATCATTCGGCATTAATAGCTTGAAAACGAAAAAGTTAATTTTTTTGGCATATTGCTAATTAAATGTGATACTTATTGTAACACAGCCGCTTAGTATCATTTTACAAAAGCACGATATAGATCTTCAAAAAGGATCAAGCCTTATCAAAACTTTAATCATGTGGCTTGAAGAGAAAAGAAATAAAGCCGAAGAACAATTTAAAGCGATTTTTGAAAACGTTTAAGTTATTTGCTTCCAAATCGAAGTTCCAATCGAAAGGACAAGATTTGAACGAAATAATCACATCCAATCCATTCCTCTTAGTAAATTTATTTTAGAAGATCTCAAAACACCTTCCCCAATATATGTCCTTAATGTATTGAACATACCTAAACTTCTACCTCAAAGTGTAATCAAGTCATATACAGATACAAAACTGTTAAAACCACAACTAGCTGATGAGCTGATTATATTTGACACCTACTAACATCTAAACTTGAGCCTGATCTATCAGATAACGTTGTATATGCTTAACGAAACTGTGATGAAGATATCTGCCCAAATCTAAGCAAAATATTTCAAATTTTCGTTTTATTGCTCGTCAGTAGAGCTACGAGCGGGAGGTCATTTCCTACCCTTCGTCGTATAAAAACATGGCTCGGATCAGCAATGACAGAAGATAGACTGTACTATCTAAATTTTCCTCACAAGGAAATCATAAATTGCTTATTTAAAAAGATTTATGCATATTGAACTGATCTTATATTTTATTAAACCTTTTTGTTGAGTTCTTTTTAATATAATATACACATATTGTTTTCAATAAACTTTTAAAAACCAATTTTTTTCTTTGTTGTATCATACAAAATTCCCCCCTAAGGCTCAAGCTGGATCCGCGCCTGGTCCCGAATAAACCATGTTAATATGATAGATGGCGCCGTGCTACTAAGCCATATGACCTTATTTCTCAATGGAGAGAGAGAGAGAGATAAAACCATATGGCTTTATTACCATCATCCAAGTGCAATATCACCATAGTCGTTTAGTAACCAATGATTTTCTCCTCTATGGTATAACAAACACCGGCTTCGCTAACTAATAGTGGATGGCCAATGTACGCGGCATGCGGCTGCGGGCGATAATAGCATTGCCATTGTAAAAATGTTAGCATTGTTGACAAAAATGTTCATACAAAAAAAAAAAAAACACATCACAAAAATTAAGACTTGGTATTACTTAGAAAAGATGCCGCGCGGCAAAGTTTAATTTTTTCAACTTTTGTTTTAAGCCGCGTGAAGTAGACGTTGCCATACACACACATAATCATTTAACAAAAGAAATTTAAAAAACATTACAATTGAAGT
Organism: Pollenia angustigena; assembly: GCA_930367215.1. Taxonomy (NCBI): domain Eukaryota; kingdom Metazoa; phylum Arthropoda; class Insecta; order Diptera; family Polleniidae; genus Pollenia; species Pollenia angustigena. The sequence continues at coordinate 207,422,907 of OV884056.1, read as the reverse complement.
GGAAAAAAATCCAATTTGATAAGTAAATTCTTATTATGTTCAAATAAATCGTTTTTTTTATAGATTGAACAATTTTTTACAGCTTATTCAACATTTGCCGCTTTAAAATGTGCCGCTTTCATTTGCCTTACAAAAAAATTTCAAGCGAAAATCTAAACAGCTGATCGCCGCCCGCAGCCGCATGCCGCGTACATTGGCCTTCCACTATAAAGCTTCTCTGCGTAAACGGCCTTCGTTGGGAAACAAGACAGATTTTAGAAGCTTTACTTAGCGAAATCGGTACTTGTTATACCATAAAGGCGTCTGCCAAAAGGCCGGCTATACAGAGAAGCTTTAGTAAGCGAAGCCGGTGGTTGTTATACCATGGAGGTTCTCCTTGCGCCCGGCCGAAGGCCGGCTATACAGCGAAGCTTTAGTTAGCGAAGCAGGTCTTTGTTATACCATATAAGCATTTGTAACGCAACACATCAAATGGGACATAACACCATAATGGCTTTATGTCCCATTCCACTAAAATTGATATGAGACTTAAGGCCATATCAAAATTATGGCTTTATGTCCGTTTGGATTGAGACATAAAGCCATTATGGCTTTATGTCCTATGGCTTTGTGACACCCCACCGATACCATCAGTATATTTCTTATAAAGTGCCAGAAGAACTGTTAGAATTGATGGCCTCTCGTAATTTTTAATATAGTAACGAAGGAGTTTTGCAACTCACCTACTTATATGTAACCATAATATTGTCATAAGTCAACTAAAACTGTTCTTTTAACATTTTAAGAACTATGTTTAAAATCTCGTGAAGTTGGAATCTAATTAAAAAGCTGCTTAAATTGACTACAAAATAATTTTTTTTTTTTTTACAATTTGTTAATTTTCATTTTCACATTAAAATTTCTTCACGTGTAATTGCACAAAAACTGTAAAAAAAGCCATAACAAAATTATTGGCTGCAAGTTGCGTCGCCTGCTACTTTATCTTGCAACACTTTTTGACCAAACACGTGTTTGTGCGTATGTTTTACGTTTCATCACCAAAGTTTGCCAACATTATTTTACACACTTTTGCCAACGGACTGACTGACACAAATGGTAACATAGCGAAAGCAAAAAAAGTTGTAAAAACAAGCGCTTTTTTATGTTGGCCTTTTATGCGTAATATTTTGCTTTTATTACCAACGAAATGATGTTTTTTATTTATGTTACAGCTCCTCAGTTTTATGGTTTCACTCACTTACTCATCTCTGACAAATAAATCGTCCTATAAAAACTGCCAGAAGCAAGAGAAGCAACATATTGCAAACAATTTGTTGCATATCAAATGCATGCAACTGATGGTTGTCGCTGTGCTGTTGTGATATTTTATTTGATAGTATTTTATACAAGTCTATTTTATGATGTACAGTGGGCCTGAGGAGATATTATGAAAACTTTTTTAAAATAGTATTTGGAATTTCTATAATATTTAAATTTAAAGTTAAGTTTTTTTGTAGAAAAGAAATAAAACTTAAATATAACTATGGCCCAAGAAGTGCATACATATTATTAAATTTTGTGTTCGATTTGTAAAATTTTGACTATTTCGTTCCACTGTATAACCGTTATGGACCAATGAGCTTGTATGTAGATTTTGTTGCACTTATTTGTTTTCATTTTCTTTTAATAATATTTTTGTGTGTTTGTTAGTGCAGTGCCTGCTAGTGTGACTGACTGTGTGTAGTGTTAAATCAGGGATGGAAAATTAAGATATTAAAACTTTACTGAAACCCTACCAAATATCAACTGGATTCAAACTATTATTACGGCAACGCTTTTTGAAAATTTTGCTTTCGGATGAAGTATTTCTTATGTCGGTTAGGTTTTCTTTTTGAAAAAGTTTTAACAAAATTGGACCAGCAGTACTGAATTTTCCATCCCTGTGCTGATTGCTTATGTTGAGAGTACAGAGTAGTTTGTTTATTTGTGCAATATTGATCATGTTTGACTGACAGTTCATTGCTGTTCGTTTCATTTTTTTTTTTAGTTTTGTTGCTGGAGATGCTGCTGTTTTTTTTTTCTCACAATTTTTTTTTTATGTGCCACAGAACGAAAAACATTTACATAGTTTGATTTGACGTTTATCACATTTTCACTGTGATTTATGTTAAATACTGTGAAATTTTAAATATTTTTTTAATGTGTTTTTCAAAATGTACATTAAAGTTGAGTATGGAAAATTTAAGCGTTTTTTTCGACGTGCTTATGCACAAACTGTTTAACTGCGTAAATCAATTTTGAATTTTGTTTTTTTTTTTGCTGTGGCAAATAAAACATTTATCGTATTAATTTTTATCATTTAAAAGTGATTAAGTGTGGTAATAAAAAAATGATGAGTATTTATGTTAAATAAATGAGTTTTTGGTGGAGACCTTTAAAAAATTGCAACAGGTTATAATAAGAATACATGTTTATTTATCTAGTTAAATATCTTGCTTAAAAATTTTCTTATATTAGACCTGCAAAGCTTTAAAGCTTGTCTGTAATCAGGGCCCCAGGTTTTCTCAAAACAACAAGTTACGAATCTGCAAGACAAAAAATTTTAAACACAATAACAAAAATTGTAAAATCTTTGCTTTTATGAACGTTAGATTTGTAACTTCTGCTGTGCTGAGTACCCGGTCACAGGGCTGCACAATATATCATAATCATGTATTTGAAATACGTATTTGAAATACAAATACGAATTTTGTGTTTTAAATACATTCCCAAAATGTATTTTGTATTTTAAATACCTGTCGCTCAAGCAATAAGTTGAGTTAGAAAAAACTTCGTTGTCTAAGGAGCTGGAGAATTTAGAGGAACTCATAGTAGCTGTCAAAACAATGGCTCATCTTTAGCTTATATTTAGGGCAACAATTTTTATTATGCCAAATCGTGGCCGCAGAGTGGCATTTAAAAATTGTTCCAATAATTTCTATTTGAACTTAAGGTTTTTATTCTATTCTATTCTATGATACATTTCCTATGGCCCTATGCTCCTTGTAGGAACAACAGGAATTAATATATAAATATATATGATACATTTCCTGGATGCGAGTTTATCTCTTCTTCAAGTCTACGTCTCCAGCTACCTCGCGGTCTGCCTCTCTTTTGCGTTCCTTTTTAATTACAAACAAAGGCTTCACTGCATATGACCTGTCCATCTCCATTTTCTTTCACGAATTTCAATAGCAATAGATTTCATATTGCTCTTTTTGTTTAACTCCACATTCGATACCCAGTAGTGTGACCGCCATATTTGGATGGTATAACGCAGTGATCTGTTAACAACAGTTTGCAGATTGTTGTTGATTTCAACAGAGAGAACTTTGCTTTTGAAGAATCGTATTTTTGTTTTGGCGCTGATTTTTTTAGATCGCCAAATCTTATATAAGACAGCAAAAGCGGTTTTAGCCTTCTTAATTCTGTGCGGTAACTCAACACGCGTGTCGCCGTCTGGCGTATTTCGATTGCCTAGGTAGGTGAAATCCGTGACCGATTCCATGTTCTGGCCATACGAAGCAAGTGGTTCTGTGTGTGTACTTCATTTATATTTAACGATTTTGTTTTGCCAGCATTGATCTTAAGGCCATATTTACTTGATATTGTATCAATGTCGTTTGTTTTACTTTAAATATCAGATTGTCGTTAAGATATTAACACAAGGTCATTATACGTATACAAGATCATTAACATGTTCCATGCGTAGTTGATGCCACAATATTCCACGTGAATGTGTTTGTCATTTTCCCAAATTAGAATTGACTATGAGGAGCAGCAATGGGGATAACACATACCATTGCTGGTTAACTGATTTCGATTTTCAATGAATTGGAAAGCGTGGCGGTGTTGTTCAGGCTTGGATCTATTCATCATGATTTGCCAGAGTATACTGATCATAGGGACTTTCCATAGGCCAAACTTTCCTACAAGGGTGAAATACCAACCTGTATATTGCATAGCCCCTTCTCGCGATGTGGGTTTAAACCACAGCCACTACGTAAAAAGTTGCTGTCGAACTTCAGTTATTCGAGAAAAACTCAAGACGTCAAGAGGAAAAAACCCAATGAGCCATTAATGATGTCCCGTAGCTTCTTTCTCTGCAAATTTTGGCAATTGGATCTGCAAGAGAAAAAAAATTAACAATCAAAAATTAGAAACTAGTTATTGCAAGCTCGATTAGATTTAGCAAATAGATCTGATCGACAGACGGTTATTTAATGGAGGTCAGATGATAATGAACTCAATGATGTAGGGATAGTAACTATACTGTTAATGCAGCTTTATTTTAGCGCAGCACAGATACACAAAACTTGCTATAATACCGAATTTCATTTTGAGGTCTTAAGCAAAAATCTTTTTTTATTTATTTATTTTTTTTTATTAAATTTCCTTAGCTAATCCCGCGAAGCTCTACGCTTGTCTGCAGGAAAGAAACCAGAGTCTCTGGCGGGAATCGAACCCGCAACCCCGGCGCTGATAGACAGCTCACTACCAGTTAGCCTACCGGGGCACTCAAATCCAAACCAGACATCTTTTAGATGCTTCTTCACGTTTCAAATTCTGGCTAAAAACGTGATCGCTGAATAGTTCCTACTTAGAGATTCTGGTACCCGCGAGAGCAAATTGGAATTTGGACGTCCCATATCTTGAGGACATATATCATACCCAAACTCGACAACTTAGGGATCATCCTACATTTAATTTGGATTTAAATTTAAGCTTCCCAAAAGTTTCCCACCAATAACAAGTTCAGAGTTCAGAACCTTAAGATCTTGGGATTGACTAGGTTCTGCGGTTCTTGGTTGGCCAAGATTTTTAACGATCTACCAACCATCTATCCCTTAAAGCCTAACGCGAGGAAGAGCTATCGCAAGTTGCAAACGTATGGCCTACAGGTGCAATTAGCAATCACACAATTTTGAAAAGTAGACTTAAAGGCGAATTTCACCAAATTAAGGAACTTTCAGAGATCAATAGGACACGAAAGACCTAGAAGAACCTTAAGCAAGTTAAGGCATCAAGCTCGTTTCGTAAACATCATGAAATGGCGTGCTGTTAACAAATTTTTAATATAAAGCAACAACTAGAACTGCCGCAAAAATAAACGATCTCGATCGGCACCTTAATGCTTATTTTACCAATAAAAATCAGATATCTTAAGAACCCCCTAATAACTTTTCATACAACCTTCGCTTAAAAGAAGTCCCCAACCATAGAATCTTGTCATTCTCTTGTCGTTGAAGTGCCTGTCTGTTGCCTATGCGGTAGTTTCAATCACAACAAGTCTAACCGATGAAATCGAAACATGAGAATCGTGATGTCAGTGTGAATGTTTATGGAACAATCACAAACTTGACGACAATCTTTCAAGTATTTAATTTCAATTTCTATCAATCGATTTTGCTTTTTATTTGCTTTATCTTCTACTTCTCTATTTTTGTAAAAACTTTCAATTTATAGACACACAAATATAGATAAAAGATTAAAACAGAAATAGAAAAAAAATTGAAAAATACTCGTAAAACAATAGTGATTGTTACACTTTAGTGTTGAACAACAAGTATTTTATTATTTCTTCAACTTCTGTTTTCAATTTCCAGCTTTGGCTTTTTTGTTTGTTGTTATTTTATTTATTTTCCTCATAGACTTCTTATTGGTGTTGAATGGCAAAAAATGGCAACGAAAATGAGAAAAAAGAAAAATTATAGAAAAAAGTTTGTATCAAAATGAAGCCAATTTAGCAGGAGACGACGAAATGAATCAAAAGCATTTGTCATTTGTATTTAATTAGAAACTTTTTATGTTTAATTTTTTTTGTGGTCTTAATAAATTAATTTACTTTTTTACCTTTTTTACTTTTACGGATTTGCTGTATTTAGTTGGAATTGTTGTTGATTGGCAACATGAAGTCAATGAAGCAATTCTTTTAACAGCCAATCAAGTGAATTAGGGGTATTCAATTGAACGAGTAATATTGTAAACTAGACCGACTTAAAGATTTATAAAATATATTAAAATTTATTAAATACAAATGAAAAACTAATTTTTTCTTTTTATCTAAAATTTACTTTTTAACTTGAATGCCCTTATTGTTTTAAACCTAAATGACCATTTTCTCATTAAGTGTGCGTTGTATTTTTTTTTTGCAATTGTATCGAGTTTAATTTAAAACGACAAAAATAAACTGAAACTATTTTATTAATATAAAAAGCAACAAATCAAATGATATTTGTAATCAATATCTGGCATTATTTGAAATTCAACCCTCTTCTAAAGAAAAAAAGAAAAAATTTAAAAAGTATCTACAACATAAAAATATCATGAGATTTAATTGTTTAATTTTCAAAGTGCTACCAGTTACTGTCATAGAGTACTAAAGTAAAAATCAATTTAAAATTGAAAACCTACAATTTGATATCGAATGACTTCAAACCAGTGTTAAAATTGCTCGCTGTAAAATAGCAACAGCACTCAAATTTCTGCTTTGCTTAAACTTTTTGCAGCAAATTAAAAAATTGTGTTTCTGAGTGCTTACTTAACTCTTTAAGAGCAAGTATATAAACTAAACACGAGGATAGCATTATTGCAAGTTTAATTCAGTATTAACAAATTTTATATAAAGGATGTTATTTATGAGTCAATCCTTAAGGCCAATTTTTTTTTAAAAAGTAAAGATTTTTCTAATATTTTCTTTATTTAAACCTTTATGTGCTCGTTAGTCTACATTTGTAGCATTTTTGTAGAAAAAGTTGAATAAAAATAAATTTCCACAACAACAGGGACCGAAATTTTCAGTAGCTTCCTAAAAATCAATTCTAAGCAGTTTTGGCTACTGACACGTAAAAAAATTATTTTCAGCACCCCCCAGACCCTAATTTTCAAAATGACAATCTCCTGGCCGGTAGTCTATAAACGTAGACACCATATAAAATGTATGGAAATTCACATCGTTCTTTTGTTCAACCCGAATTTTTTTGAATGGGGCATGTCGAACCTATTATTTAGTATTTTTTTTTTAATTTTGTTTTCTTGTGCACGTTTGTGAATGCATGCGTTTGCTCTAGGGTTGCCAGAAGAGCTTGATTGTTAAGTTTTATACTTTATTAAATTTTTTAAGCTTAAGGTCACTTTTTTTAAAAATTTATTAAAATGTTTTTATTCGATATTTCGATTTCCGTTGGAAATCTTCTTCAGGAATTTTTTTTTTTTAAAAAATTTTTTTTTTTAAATTTCCGAATAAAAACATTTTAATTAATTTTTTTAAAAAAGTGACCTTAAGCTTAACTAATTTAATAAAGTATAAAATTTAATAAAAAAGCTCGAAGAAAAAGGATTATAATATACTTGATTGTTAAGCTTTTCCAATGATTGTCAAGAATCAAGAAAAAATATCATTTGCCAAGCTAAACCGGAATTTTATAAATTGTTCCATTAAATTATTAAGAAAATCAAGAAACAATAACAATTATTGATCTATTTGGCATTTTTGGGCTGTAGTTGTAATTTTTTTTTGTCGGAAAGAGCTGGAATTTGTTGCCCAAGGACGTTTTAATTGTTAGAAGAAGAATTTACCTGTAGCACGAATATCAGACTCTATTTTGTTTTTTATTTATACCATAATCCATTCATCAATATTGACTTTAGAAAGCAATTTTAATTTAATTAAGTCCTTCTATCTCATATTGTGTGGGCATTCCTGTACCAAAACCATGATTTCTAGAAGAAACAGGTAGTTATTTGTCTATAACTAGATCACTTATAGACAATTTATTTTAAGTTTATTTTATGCAAAAGTTGAAAAATAAAGTTCATAATGCATAACAAGATTTTTTAAAGTTAAGTTTTGTGGGTAACAATTGGAGGCAGTCGTAATTTGTTGCGGATATCTCAGACATTTGTGGACCGAACTGGCCGGATTTCAATTGCAAGCCATTCCGGACTTTATAAAAACATATCTTCTTCTGAAAACCCATTTCAAAGTTTACACGGAGAGAAAAACCGACGGACAAATAGACGGGGATCTTTTACTGCCTGTTTTTAAAAAACGTAAGCAAGTGAGTGAGTGAGAAATTATATTGAAAACAAAAACAAATTTTCGTTTTTTATTGTTGTTTTCAATATAATTTCTCACTCACTCATTTGCTAACGTTTTCTAAAAACAGGCAGTTAATCAGCTCCGCATTTATTAGATCAATATTGTAAAAATTATTAACTAATATAAAAATACGAACTTACGTATGTATGTCCACCTGTGTTGGAAGGTATAAATAATATAAACTTTTTTGGTCAATTTAACCGAAATATCAATTGTAAAGAAAAATCAAGTATTTTCTTTTCGGTGTCAAGCTCTTTTGGAGAGTTTGTTTGCATATTTGACCTTATTATGTTTTACAAATATGCATTAAATGTTTTTTTGATATGTGTACATAGTTTTCCATGCAAATACATATTTGCTACAAATGTAGACTTCCGACCGCGAACGTTAGTTTACAATCCCGAGCACATAAAGGTTAATTACTTAAAGCTTTAATTATAAGTTTATTTAGAATTTTAGCTGCAGATGATTTTTTTTTTTCAAATTAAAATATATTATTACACTCTGTTCTGTTTCACCACAACTGGCTGATGGCCTAATATTGCTCGCTAAAATAATTTGGAACAGATTTTTTAGTTGTTGTTTTTCTAACATTTAATGAAAAGAATACATATTATTTTTAAATTTATTTACAATGAAATATCTAATTAATTTGTTAAGCTTCGCTACCATTAATTTAATTATTATTTTATAAAAATGTTAAATTACTTTTAAAGTTTATTGCCAAAAAAGCGATAAAAAACATTAAAATCACAGGTTAAAAGTTTTTAATATAACTGAACCATGATTTATAATGTCAGACACGGAAAAAAGTGTTTAGCCAAAATACCAAAGTACAAACAAAATAGAAGATGTTAAAGTTAAAAAATAAATTACCTGAACTAAAAAAAACGTTAAAATAACCGTTTAACCACAATAGTGAGGATGGCATAATGCGATTGTGGTGATGTTTGTAGCACCTTTAAATATTCGTCCTAGACCCAGCATTTAGTATACCGATCGATTCAGAATCATTTTCTGTGTTGATCTAACGATGTCCGTCCGTCCGGTTGGCTAGCTGGCTGTCCATGTAAATCATATTCTCAAGGTACGGGTCTCAATTTATGAGGTAATTTGATGAAATTTATTAAGTAAGTTCTAATTATCACAAGGACCTAGACTTTTGAAAATGGTGAGAATCGGTTTATAATGTTACAAAGCCCCCATGCAAGCTTGTTTCCGGAAGAGAGCCTTTGTGCAATTTGGTTTAAGCTTATTTTTTTGCAATCTGAATCATCTTACCAAATTTCATTACAATCGGGCTATATTTGACCTTTGCTTCCATACAAATACTACTCCCGAAAATAGCTTTTAATCCCATAACTTTGTTATAAATGTTGGTTTTGACATTCAAATTGGCTCAATAACTTTTACGATAGCTACTATATCATTACAAAATATTGTTCTGGGAGGTCCAATATAAACAACTTTAGTGATCTGTAATGTAGAAATATGAAAAATACAAACATTAATAGTGTTTGTGTGGTAGACACCTAAAATAAACGTTTCTCTGTATGTGATGTTCGTATCAAAGTTCGGAAATAAACAGAACATTATAAAGCGTTCGGCTCTCACAAAACCAAGAACGATATATATTTTTTAGTGATTGTGTCGACGAACACAACCCGTAATACCGTTCGTAACTATTTTCAAGAAAGAGCCGAACATTATATAGTGTTCTGTTCTTCGTTCAAAAACAGAACAATTGTAGTGATACTGTAGACAAACATTATATTTTAATGTTCTATAATGTTTCTTTTTTTACATTGATAAAGAAATGAACATACAACAATTTTATCAACGACCGCAGCACGAACAGCTTATGTGTGTATTGTGTAAAATTATTTTGCTGGTTTTTTGGGTTTTTTTCGCAAGTGTATTTTGTTTTCGTAAAAATTTTTTGGTTTTTTACCAGCCAAAAGGGACGAACATTAAATAGCCGAAACGAACACAATGAAGTTTGTGGATTTAAAAAAAACAAACAAATGGAATTAAATGTTTTCATCTTGTGCTGAGTTTGATAAAAACAGTATTATTTTTGTGTTCGAAAGATGTCAAACAGGGAACGTTATTAGCGTTTGTGTTTTCCACAAAACTACCGAATACTAAGGAGCGATATTTGGTGTTTATTTTCGAACACCGGTTCGTACACAATAAAAATGCTGTACTTATCCAACTCAACATCAAGATTAGAACACTTTCTTTTGTTTGGTTAAGCAAATTAATGTGCGTTCGTTTCAGTTTTGCTCAGCGGTCTTTTGGCTGGTAAATACAACAAACAAAAACAAAAAGCCAACAAAAAATGTTTACAAAAATAAAACATGCACACAATACACATACAGGCTTTTCGTGCTGGAGTCGTGCTAACAAAAACAGCAATACTAGACAACATTGAAATATAATGTTTGTCTACAGAACCACTACACTTGTACTGTTTATAATGAAAAACAGTATAATGATTGCAACTTTCGTGAACATACACAGAAAAAAATATCAGTAGTTTATAAATTATCAATAAAAAATTTTTTTTTTAAATTAAACAAACAATAAAAAAATCTTAATTGATTTTTTCGTTTAAATATTTTTTTCTTAATATTGTGGTGTAGTTAATCAAATGGTCTGGCCTGACCGACTATACTTTCTTACTTGTTTTTATTGATAAAGCAAAAATTCTCGCCAAACCAAGATAAATAAGCACGTTTCCAAAAACAACAAACCACAAACTTTTTTCTTTGGTCTAGACATAAAAAAACCAAAAATAAAATACCACAAATGATTACAAAATACTTAAAATGAAATGAAAAAAATTAGCAAAAATCCAGCAGAGAAACGAGGTAAACAGCTTCCGGCGTTTAGGAAAATTAATGAATTGGTTTAATTGTATGGACGGTTTAAAGGTCAAAATGAAATAGAACTTAAAACCAAACCATTTGATACGTACGAAATTTCCAATCTATACAATTTTACACAATCTATAGATTATGGTAATTATAAAACAGAAACCCACCAATAAATTAATGGAAAAAATATTGCAATTAAATAAAACTGATTTATCAAAAACGATAAATTGTTGTTGTTATTATGGATGTTTTTTATTTTCAAATTCTTCGTTATCAAAATTAAATTTGTTTTTAAATGAAACAGCAATAAATTTTGATTTATTTCCTGCCATTACAATTTCATTGAGTTATTTTAGAACTTTCTTTAAAAGGTTGAATCTTTTTCTTAACATTAACAAGACCCCAGATATGATGGAACAGCGCTTATTATATATTTATGTCTCAAATGCTCCCTGAAATTTTGCTATTGCAATTCAGCCTCATCGGTCCACAAATGGCTGAAATATGAGCAAAAACCCACGACCGCCTGGAATTTTACCCATAAATCCCTTGTTGGAGAAGTGAGCGTGTCACAAAATAGTAGGGATGGCCAAATTAAAAAAATATATCGAATCAATATTTTTTAAGAGTATCGATATTTATTATTTCAAAAATATCGATATATCGAACGTATGTTGCTGAAACTATTACCAAATTAAAAAAATTTAATATATGGGGGATTCAATGTCAAGTGACCCAATTTTCAAATCAATGTCTTCCGATTTGGATGAAATTTGCACCAAGGTTAGTCCTATTGGATATTAGCTTAGACACAAACACCTGTATGGCCAAAATGTCAAACTTTGACCCCCTCTAACCAGGAACTTTTTGACCGATCTTGTTGAAAATTTGTGTCTAAGCTACTATTTCACCCAAATCGGAAGACATCGATTTAAAAAATTGGGTCACTTGACATTAAAAAATTCCAAATATACATAGGCACATATTTTGTTCCAAAACCGCATAAATTAAATCTTTTCAAGTTGGTTTGACTTTACTGTTTTAATTAGAAATCTGCAATGTGAAAACACCGTTTTTTTCTTAATTCTTCTTCTTATTAATCTTATAAATGCCAATCATTTTAAGCGGCCCATACCCTTGCAATGTTATTGTATATGATATTCGCCATATTATTTCCATTCTGTCCTATGTTGGGCAATAAGTCGCACAATGGTTTCATTCACTCAATAAAAAGGTGAACTTAATCTATAGGAATAACATATGTAAACACCATTGTACAATGTTGCCAACCCATTTTTTCACTTTCTTTTCGTTGCGCACTTAAAATCAAAAGTCTTTTGATTTTTGCCAATATATTGTGCCACCTTCGAGTATCACATACACATATAATTGCACAATACGTAAAATTGAACAATTTTATTGCAAGTGTATGAGCCGCTTTAGATCTTCATATTAGTTTAAAAAAACATATGATGCATGCAGTGATGCCAATTCTTAAAAAAACACATTGTTGGAAAACTCGATAGTCGTATTTCAATATCGATATATCGGTATTTTAAATATCGGCGATATATATCGATTATTTATTTTAAAATATTGATACTTTTCAAGACTTGGAACTCACAGCTGGGTTAGCAATACACGACTTCTCTGTTGCGCGATTGGAGGAGTGGTGATACCGTTCATTATATAAGTTACTGGTCTTATCGCCCCATGGTGAAGGGTATATCACTCTTACTTGTTTTTAAGTGTAGTTGATTTCAGTTAAAGTTTTTACTTACCAAATAACTTCATTATAATATCTTATAACCTTAAATTAGCACAGACATAATCAAATATCATATAGAAATTGGCTTAATGGGTATTACACACAGAAAAAAATGCAAATGTTAAAACAACATGGCGAAATGTTGATTGAGAATCATGGTAAATTTCTGCAAAAGTATGCCCTTTATTTAAATTTATCATTATGTCATATTAATTTTAAATGAAAAATATTAAAACAACCTTAAATCACGTTAATTTAATATTATTCACTGTTAAAATAACATTGTTCAATATTGAATCCATAAAAACCTGTTTTATATTAAAATCAAAAGCTTATCTTGTTAAATTAACATGCATACATACTTAAGTATGTACATTTTTGTATTTTCATGTTTAAAGTATGTTATAAAAAGTAGATAATTCCCGTATTCTTTTAAATTAAATTATTTAGTTGAATAGTACATCAAGTTTTCAAAGTAGAATGATGACGAAAACCATATCGGGCCATTCTGCTGATGCTTCTGTTAACAAAGGAGATACAAAATAAGTGAAACATGTGTTACAGGGGTAAGTGTTTTAAATTATACTTTAATAAATGCATATGTGGTCTTATCACTGTTATATCGCACTCCAACCAATTTGATTCTACATGAAATTCACGTTGTTTCAACTTGAAATAACTTTCATTCAACGTGATTCGGATTGTTATTTCAATATTAATTACATTTTGCTCTAACTTTACTGCAATGTTAAATTAACATGAATTATAGTTATTTTAAAAGGAAAAAATGTTGTTTGCAAGTTATTGTCAAACCATGTTAAATTAACATGAAACACCAATGAAGCAAAATCACTACTGAAAAATTTAAAATCAACCTTGTTTTGAACGAATTTACATTGATTTTTTTCTGTGTGTACACATTTGAACTTTTTATTAGGTTCACAGCCACAACATCCCAATAAAAATTTGAGCTTCCAACGAAGCAGGATTGTAAGGGAGAACCGTAAATGTATTGCTTACCATCTCGCTTACAGAAGACATGAATTTAATATGCCGAGTTCCCACTTTGAAGCGATAAGTTTTTGACCAAGAAAGCGCTTTATTCACCGCATATACATAAACATTGGTGAATGTAACGATCAGCTTTACTTACTGAATTTTTTGTTGTTACCGTTATTATCTAATTTGTTCCCTAACAAACCCGCTTCGGTGTAAGGGAATGTCGTGGAGCTTTTAATGTTATATTTTTTTTAAATTTGTAAAGAATTCGTTCACTTGGCTTATTGTGTCTTATTACGTAACGCATAAATGTTCGCTTACTTTTCAAAATTTACTTAAGGTGCTTCGCAAAACAAGAATGATTTTTATTGGGATGACAAACATTTTAAATATTTCTTTCAAGGTCATATAAAATTCAATTAAAAATCTTAATTTTTGGCAATAACACCACATGAATTTTAAAAATAATTACAAATTAAATTTTTTTAATTCTTATTTTATGTATATACGGGGGTTGCTATCGATTTATGAAGCCTTGGCAACACTAAATGTTTACAGGTGCCACCTGAGGTTTAGACTAAAGATCTATTTTTTTAAAACATTTTTTAATTTGGACACAACTTGGATTGTTTACAGGGACTTTTAAATTTGATCACATTTGTAGGATTTCGTTTGTCTGGTAGACCTACTGCCATTTTGATTCGGGCTCAAGACTTCGTTATACACAGCTTTCAGTAACCCACGATCAGTGTTATAAACAGAACATTACCTAGCGTTCGGCTCACACACCCAGGGACGATATCTATTTTTTTTTAGTGTTTGTGAAGACGAACACAACCCTTAATACCGTTCTTAACTATTCACAAGAAAGAGCCGAGCATTATATAAAGTTCTGTTCTTCGTTAAAAAACAGAACAATTGTAGTGATACTGTAAACAAACGTTATATTTTAATGTTCTTTTTTACATTGAGAAAGAAATGAACAAACAAAAAAATTTTGCAACTACCGCAGCACGAACAGCTTGTGTGTGTATTGTGCATATGTTTCCTTTGTGTAAAATTGCAACTGAATCGAACAAACACTTATGAGCTGAACCGAACACAATGAAGTTTTTTTTTTTTAACCCAACGGAATTATATGTTCTCATCTTTTTGTTGATTTGGATAAGAACTATTTGTGGTCGAAGATGAACTAGAATTGAAATTGAGTGAAAGTTTTTTTTTAAAAAGTCTGTCCGATTTGCAAATGTTTATAAAATTTTTTGTAAAATGATAGATTCTATGCGAACAGAGTTGCTTTTTCGTGTAAAGTAGCTGAGTCATATAATTTTGCATCTTTTTTGTCTGGTAGTGTCCTGTTGACAACACATTTTGCAGAATTTTTTTTTTTATGTAAGATTTTTACGTAAATGCATCCATCATACGACTTTGTAGGGTAATGAATCCCGGCCTTTAATGTTAATGCAATACCTTATTGATTCTTGTCAAGCGTGTGTTGTTTTTGCTTTATCAGCTTGCGACAGCATCAATGTTTTTTAGTCCAAATTTTGTCCCGAGCGAACTGCGTCTACGATTAAATTCGTTATATCCGCGTTTCACAGTGTCCAAAGATGGTGATTCATTGCTACAATTCAAAACATTCTTGATTAAGAATCGAAAGTGTTCACAAGCAATCAAAAAAGTAAAATTTTCAATTCTAAACGTCTTAGTGGTGCCAAAGCATAGTTAATCAATAGCAACTAGGGATGCCGATCGCGAAATCTCGATCCCGAAAAATCCCAACAATTATAAAGAAACTTTAACTTGAGAATTGCTAAAAATAATTAAAGAAGAAAATTAATTTTAGAAAAAAATGTCTTGAAATGCACAAAACATTCCACTGGTGCACAAAATTTGAAATTTAAACTTTACTCTTTACAAGTTAGGGATTTTTAAAGTGTTTTACGAGAGTGGGCATAGTTCCTACGGTAATTTATGGAGCGATTTCATAACATTAAGTAGTTTATTTTTTACGATTTATAACTCCTGCCACTAGTGATGGTGGGATTTAAAATGTGTTTTTGTTAAAATATTATATTAAAAGTTAACTAAATAAATTGATTTTATTAATTAATTTCAAATTTCAATTATTTATTTAAATTCTATTAATAAAAATTTAAGAAGGATCCTACAAATAAATCAATTACTAGTTTGCCCTATTTAATTACAATATTAATTCTCTTTTTATTTAGTTTGAATCAACTAGGGAAATTTATTAAAATATAAATTGTATGTTTATAATTTTTTAATTAAAACAATTAACACATTGTTTCAAATCGTACGTTGTTTTTTAAATAATATTTTTAATTAAATTAATCATTTATTAAGAAAAAAATCACAATTTTCTATTTTTACAAATTTTGGTCTGTGTTCATACGGCTCATGTCTTATTGACAAGATTGCTACGTTATAGGTGAGAGGGACGAGGGAAAAGAAACGAGTACACAGATGCTTGTACTGTCTTTACGTTTTGCTTTCTTATTCACTGCTTAATTTTGTTTTTGTTTTCAATATCAAATAAAACGAAATAAAAAACATGTCGTCACATGACATGATTCATTTGAACGCCAATTCATGTTCAAAGAAGAAAAAGGAAAAATCTTTTCAATAAGACATGAACCGTATGAACTCAGACTTAGTAATCAATATCACATTAAACTTTGATATTGTTCCAAGGAGAACTGTTGCTTATAAGTCTTATACGTTTAACAGTGAAATGCGCATAGGAATAGCTTATCCCATCAACAATAAATTTCAAGTGTTTTTATCAAGAATAAAAACTGGGAATTAAGCACGAATAACAAAATCTTTTGAAATTAAAAATTTTGTATTCGCAAAGAAATTACTTTTTGATAATAATTTATAAAACTTTTGTTTGTAAACCTCTTTGAAAGACGTTTTTTTTTTTTCAAAAAAATATCTTTACAAAGCATTTATCTTTAAATTTTCAAAAACCCTGAATCCCGACAAATCCCAATATTGCCAAAAAGTCTGGGATTCTAAAAAAACTCCGAAAATTTGCTCTAACCAGTCCCAATTGGCATCTCTAAATTTTTGAGATTTTTATTCGTTTGGGATTTTAACTTTTTGTTTAGATCGGAAATTGATGTAAAAGAAAAATTTTTATTAAAAATTTTTTCTTTATAATTTATTTGTTGTTGTTCACTGTCCAAGTTCTTTAGCTCCATTATCAGTTGATTATTTATAAATTTTATGTTTTTTTTTGGGTTCACTTTATGACTTTTTTTAAAGTAATTAGATTAAACTTTAATGTTATGGTGTTATACACAGATTACAAGCAATCTTATAATATTTTATATGGAATTTTCTTAAACTGCATTGGTGCATTCAATCATTAATAGTTTTGTTCAATTGACAAACGACCTCTGTTATCATTGAACGAATATAGATTTATTAATAAAAATATTTTTTAAGGGAATATATTAAAAACAAGATTGTGCTATAACATTTAAGGTGCAACTTAAAAAGTCCAGATAAAAATATTCTTTGTCAAGTCATTAAAAAAAGGCATAAAATTGCCTCTAAATAAAAAAATCGATAATTTGAAACAGAAATTTTAAAGTTATAATAGATGTTATTAGGTGACTTCGATCATAAAATTTTATAGGAATTGCTTGAGACCCATCTGCTGGATACTTGAAACTAATAAAATACATATATTTTACTTAAAGTCGTTGGCCTACAATAACACAGAAAACATTAAAAATTGTCTCTGATCATTAAATTCATACCAAATTCATATAATAATGCAAATAGTTTGTTGATTTTGCACCTATTACCAAAATGATTAACTAGATTACTAAAAATTTAAAAAATTTTAAATTGTGAATACTTTTTTCTTTAATTTTAATTAAAATTGATTTAATTAAATATAGCTCAGGTTTTAAGTTAAATCAAAATTATATTTTTAATTATCTTTCAACAAAAAAATAATTGATTCAATTATCACATTTATTAAATTTAAATACGTTTTAAAGAATTTGTTTAATTGATAAAAAAACTACTGATAATTTTTTCTGTAAAATTTTTTAAATAATGTTTCTTGCTTAAAATGTATATTTCAATCAGTGTTCGAAAATAAACACTAACAGCCAATCCCACGATGTCACACGTTAACGTTCGCATAGAAAATTACATTTAAAACGAAAACAATTTCTAAAATTTGTTTTTGTTTTATATGTTATTTTCTATGCGAACGTTAACGTGTGACATCGTGGGACTGGCTGTAAATATCGCTCCTTAGTGTTCGGTGCGGTAGATTTGTGGAAAACACAAACGGTAATAGTGTTTGTGTAGAAAATCATTAAAAAATCAGGGTTTTAAATGCTATCGCCATATTAGCAAAAGCAGCCTTTTTCCTATTAGAAAAAAAATTAAAAATAAAAAGCCGACAAGTTCCACTGCTAAAAAAGCTCACACTTTTCAGAAGCAGCAGCAAAATAAACACACTGTTTTTGAAAAGTAACCTTTTAATGGACACTGCTTTTTCCAACTATTGCTTTTTTAACAACAGCAAAAATTTCTTATTTGATGGAACTCAAAAAGCAACGGCAATAGCTTTTCTGTTGTAGGAGAAAATATGTAGGAAAGAGAATGAAACAAAAAGATTCTGTCAAACAGTCGCCAAATCAAAAACCACTGCATGCTAATAGCCGCAAAATAGGAGATAAAAGCAGCGCAAAGGTTGCTGAAAGGCACATGATCGACGAAGACAAGTGATATTTTTCATGCAAAACAAATACAACAAGAATTTGTTTTTGTTTCTATACAATAAAAAATCCAACAGACACTTTGGCTGGTTGCCTTTACTAAAAATATTTAAAAAAAAACCAAAATACACACACACACATTTCGTGCTATAGTCATGCAAACTGTCGAGCAACAACAACGTTACTACAACATTACTGAAGAAAGGCAAAAATTTATTTTTCCCCTGTTTGCCATCTTTCGAACACAAAAATAATACTGTTTTTATCCAACTCAACATAAGACGAGAACAATTAATTCCATTCGGTTTTTTTTCAAAACCACAAACTTCTTTGTGTTTGGCTTTTAGTCGTCGCTTTTAGCTAGTGAAAAAACGAAAAATTTAAAAGAACAAAATACACATACGAAAAAAAAACAAAAAGCCAGCAAAATAATTTTTACACAAACAAAACATATGCACAATAAACACACAAGCTGTTCGTGCTGCGGTCGTGGCTAAAATTTTTTGTTTGTTCATTTCTTTATCAATGTAAAAAAGAACATTAATATATAATGTTTGTCTACAGTATCACTACAATTGTTCTGTTTTTGAACGAAGAACAGAACACTATACAATGTTCCGCTCTTTCTTGAAAATATTTACGAACGGTATTAAGGGTTGTGCTCGTCTACAAAATCACTTAAAAATAGATACGGTTCTTGGGAGTGTGAGCCGAACGCTAAATAATGCACTGTTTATTGTCGAACACTAGTTTCAATATCCAACTCTGGTTTCGTGATATCTGATTTTCAAAAGCGCATTGGCATAAAACACTGTGGATCAATGAAACAAGACAGCAATATTTTCCAATTAGCTCCAACGAGTTGGAAGACGCAGCCGCCTACTGCTACTTACACGCAAAGAAAAAACATGGTTGTGGTAAACATATTGCCAAGAGCAACATATTATGATCATATTCATGATTGTAGTCACCATATTACGATTATTATTGAATCATATTATGACCAAATATTTTCGTAATATTACATCATAATATTTTTCCCTTTATCATATTCTTATCGTGTTTATCATAATAAGTTAAGAAGTAATAATATTATTGTCATGTTAGTCATAACAAATTTAGAAGTAATCAACAACAAAAAAAAAAACAAAAAAAAATTTAAATTTATTGCATCGATTTTTTATTTTGTGTCATTTTACAATTTTTTTATGTATATATTTTTATATTTTTTAAACTTGTTTTTTTAATGGATATTTTTTTAATTGTTGAACCACTCGCTAACAAATAATTCGATAGCGAATGTAAAACAAACGACACAACTGATGGAAAATTATTTTACACTTTTTTCCCACTTTTTTCGATTTACCTAAAATCGAAAAACGGCTCCATCGATTTGACTAATTTTTCTCTCAAATGGTCGTATAACTCCATTTTAAGTTTTCATCGAAAGATAAATTTTCCACGCCTACTTTTACAACCACTTTGTCTATTTATTTGACCGATTTGGAAGATTTTTTCTTTAAAATGATCGCCATGGTCCAACTAAGGTTTTTACGGAAAGCAAATATTGCCCCGCCCACTTTTACGCCCCCTCTTTTCGATTTATCTAAATTCAGAAAACGGCTCCATCGATCATTAGTAATCAGCTTCCGAGCGAAGCCGGGGCGGCCAGCTAGTATTAAATAAAAATAACAATAATTTGGGTACGACAACAATTTATTGTTTCAATAAACATAGTGTAGTGGCCGTAACCATGCCCAACCATATTTTTTCTCTGCGTATAGGTAGAATTATTAGAATTATTGGCCGCCTGAAATCCATCGGGGGCTCTCGAATCCTTTCCCGTCATTGAAAAATCCATAGTAGGTTGGGGTTAGAATATGGCTACCTCTAAACATTTTTTTCTGTGTGTTCTGTGGGACGCAAGAAGACCGAACTTCAACGGATGAAAACGAACCCCAAACCAATCACAACCATCAAAAATCTAAAAACTATTGGGAAAAATTATTAAATTTTATTTTAACACTTAATAACCCCTATCGTGATTAAAATCTTCCTCGAAATTTGTTCCCTTTTCCGTAAAAAATGTATGGGGAAAAGCAAAATTTCGAAAAAAAACTGTTCACTTCTTATTCACGATAGGCGTGATAAACTGCTTTTTTTCGTATTTGTATTATTGCCACTATTATACATGATTCGTACATCATTTACATATAATAACACAGATTTCCCAAACATTTCTTTTTATTTAGAAAATACCAAATACAGTCAAAGCCCGGTTTAACGAATGATATAATGTTCAGACCTTTCGTTATACCGAGATATTCGTTATATCGATCAGTAATTTTTTACCTTTAAATTTTATAAAAACGGTGGTACACAATTTGAAAAACATCAAAATTTAATTGTATTTATAATTAAATGTAGACATAAAACTTAAATTGATATTTTCATGTTTATTTAAGGATTTTTTTATTTCCAATCAGTGTGACCACAATTAAAAAAAAATTGGATGCTAAATGGGGCTAAAAACAATGCTAAAAATGCTAAAAATAAAATTTGAAAATGCTAAAAAAATGCTAAATTTTCTTAAATAATTGTACCATTTTAATGAATGAATTATACATTAAGTTACCTGAAAATATTACATTTCTTTAAAATTTAATGCAAGTTTATATAAAAAAAATTATATACATACATAAATACATAGATTTATTTAATAAAAACAATTCAGTAGTTTGACAAAAGTTAGCGATTTTTTAACCAAAAAAACAAAAGGCCCTATCTACAAAATATTACATGATAAACGCTTAAAGCCCTAACCTACTGTTTGCAAAATATGCAACATTGTCAACTGTTAAGGCGCAACCATAATGTGCTTAAGTTGGCTTAAGCGAATGTGCGAATACATGTAAATCATATGAGGCAAACCATATTGAACTTTAAGAACATTTTTGTTAAGTTTTATGAAACTGTCATTTGCTTAAGCAAAGTGCGAAACTGATCGCACATTCCGTACGGAATCAAATGCTTTTTGATTTTGTTTTTTAAATACATTTGAGAGACTTTTTGTTTTTTAAATACATTTGGGAGACTTTTTGTTAATTTTTGACAGTAGGCTCAGCAAGGCTATGCATATTATGGTTGGGCCTTTAGGTTTTACAAGAAAAGTAGAAGAAAAAAAAAAATTATAAACAGTTTAAGGCGATTAATAAATTTATCATTTTAAATAGTTTTTTGTAAAATGTTCAAAATCTTAGATAGGGCGGGGTGCAATAACGCCCTAAGAAATAAGGCCTTTAAGGCTTTATTTCTCAATGAAAAGTGAAATAAGGCCTTTATTTCCAAAAAGGTTTTATTGCACTTTGAAAGTGAAATAAAGTCGTAAAGGGGTTATTACACTTAAATTTCTTTTTAAATGAAGCAATAAAATTTCTTATTCTTATTATATGTATTTTATTGAACAATTATAAAAAATTTCATATTAACAAAAAATAATAGAACATTAATAATTAAAAAAAAAAACAAATGTTAATTTAACTGCAACAATATTGAAAATCTTTGCTTTATAAAGTTTTTCTGCGTTGCGGCCTGCGGCCGCTCTTAGGGGTTTTCTCCTCCATGGGACGCGGCAGGTGGCTTCACTGAATAAAGTTTCCCTTCGCGCGTCACACTACGGTTGATAATGAGTCGCGCGCAGGAAAACTGTATTCAGCGAAGCCACCTGCCGCGTCCCATGGACGAGAAAACCCCTAAGAGCGGCCGCAGGCCGCCACGCAGAAGAACTGTATTAAGTGAAGATTTAGGTGGCTTTTTCCTACGTAGTGCATAAAGTCCATGGACATTATGTCACTATTCGTGTGTCACAATGTTCATGGACATTATGACATGCCACCGGAAATATATACTTACATGTTCATTATGAGCAATATGTATTATTAGGAGTTGTTTAAAGATATTGGAACTACTAATCGGTCGAAATGCTGCTACCAACAACAACAAAAATCGATAAATTGAACAGTGTAACAAAAGAATCAAAAAATATAAAATAAAGGCTTTATTGCACCATTGGCTAAATTCCAATAAAGGCTTTATTTCACTTTCAATTGAGCAGTAATAAAGCCTTTTTCGCAAAAAAGGTCTTATTTCTCAATTGAAAGTGAAATAAAGCCTTAAAGGCCTTATTTCTTAAGGCGTTATTACACCCCGCCCTTAGATAGGGTTTTTTGCGTTTTAGGTAATGATATACATACATATCTGTGGCAATAAATAATAATGGTTTAAGTCCAAATTTTGTGTTGTGAGATATTAAGAGTTTTGTCTAAAATGAATTGTGTGTTGTATTGTGAAAGTTAAAATATAAATGCGTATAGTTTTATTAATAATGACATTTTATACTTGAAATTAGGCTGCGTCATAGATCTTGAAGAAGATAATAAGAATATGTAATAAAATTAAAAAGCACTTAAGTCAACTTAAGCCATTATTATTTATTGCCACAGATATATATTATTAAATACAAAATATAAGTAAAAACAAACATTATCATTGAAAACATATTCAACAGCATTTTCATTAAGTTTAATTACACATTAAACACACTATTTTAGGTATGAATAGTTTTCCTTAATTTCCAAAGTGTTGGTCAAAATACCATTAGAATATGATCTGTTTTCATCATATTCTAAACACCTATCCAGAATTCAATAGCTGAACTTTGGTTCATCAATTCGTATGCATTCAGCTCTTGCCATTGCTGTTCCAAACCCGTTATTTCTTCTGTAATTTTTAAAATTTTTTTGATGTGTACAGGGTTGCTATTATTATACATTTGTATAAACGTTAACAATATACAATTATAGAGATTGACAGAATGATAAGTTATATTGTGAAATAGGAATATATAAAATTAATTTTGATTTTAGTTTAATTTTTGATATTCTTTAATTAGGCTTGAGTTCATCAAATTTAATTTTCATTAAATTATTTTCGCTGAGGGAAGGAATTTTACAACTTGGATTTTATTTTTTATTAAAATTTATTGATAATTTTTCTTGGTTGAACTGGGATTTGAGCCCGGGTTGATCTTTACATATTTCAAGAATCACCACATTCTATCGTCGGAAGATCTTTGAGTTCTACCCACTGCACCACTGCGGTGCCCGTAAGCCAACAGTCAAACATCAATCCAAGAAAAATTATCAATAAATTTGAATAAAAAAAAAAAAAATAAAATTCCAAGTTGTAAAATTCCTTCCCTTAGTGAAAATAATTTAATGAAAATTAAATTTGATGAACTCAAGCCTAATTAAAGAATATCAAAAATTAATATATACAATTTTTAAGATTAAAAAATGCTAAATAATGCTACAAAAATATTCCAAAAATGCTGAAAATAATGCTAAATTTAGCAGTGAAAATGCTAAAAGGGTCACACTGTTTCTAATATGTAATTTCATTAAAAATCATAAATGTTCATAGGTGCATATATGTACATACATACATACTTATATTTGGATGTTTTATTACATTTCATTTTCTATTAATTTCTTAAGAAATCTGTTATTTTTGTCCCATTGTTTGCAATTTTTAAATTTTCCACAATTTTATGTTCGTTCTTTTTTAAGGTACATGTTGAACATTTTGGTATTCCACACTTTTCGGATATTGCTGAAAGATTATTTTCGATTTTGCATCTCGGCTTCACAATGAACTTAACAAAATTACTGAAACTTTAACGAAAAAGTCAACGCATCACACGTGTTCTTTCCAAACAAAGCAAAGAAGCCAAAAATATACACAAAAATCAACCGTTAGATTTTTGTTATTTTGCTTTGTCATTCGTTAAATTAGGACTATTTTTTTTTTGCCATTCGCTTTATAAGGTAGTCAATGCAAAAACTGCGTATTCGTTATACCGGGCTTTGACTGTAACAACAATTTTATCATAATCTTAAATTTAATGTGGTAATTTCCTATTTTCATGCAAAAAATTGAAAGGAAAATGGAAAGAAAAAAACTTTAAAAAAATATTTCAATTTCCATTCATCAAGTTTTATTTCCTTGAGAATTCACTCTTATAGACAGTTCAAATTTGTGTTTTATGGTTAAAAAAAAACAAATTCCATATGCATAAAACACGAAAGCAGCTACATTTCCTTGTAAATTTTCTTTATCAACAAGAAAAAAAAAACGAAATACAAAATTTTAATAATATTTTCAATCATCTCAATCCCTTGATAATGGCTGTGTTGCCGCTTAAGTGCTGCACGACGCTGTCTGTTGTTAATACATTTCTTTCTTTAGCAGATTGATTTGTTATGATTTTTTTTTTTTTTTTTTTTTTTTTTGTAACGTTTGCATTCCCATTTTTACCAAAATGCATTATGGAATCGATCTATTTATTTATGCATAAGAAAAAATTTGTGTACATATGAAATTTATAGATACTTTCAATTATTATTATTTCTTTTTGAAGACAAGTTAACATTTGAAAACGATTTTTTATTATTTACATATTGAACTGCTGTCAATTTTAAGTTGTCAAGAAATAATTGTCTTCTTAAGATGAAAGTGAAGGGTGAACATTTTTGAAAAAAATTGTTTATTTTTTTAATTGGAAAATAAATTTGGTTTTTAATGGGGCAAAATAAAGTACAGGCAAGTGATTCAATTAGCCCACCGTGAGAATCATACTGTTGTTTCATCCAAAATCCAAATTTAATGGTTGCATGCCATAATGTCATTGGTCGTTAGGTATTTCTCCTCTATGGTATAGCGAATACCGGCTTTGCTAACTAAAGTTTCTCTGCATAGCCGGTTTTCTGCCAGACACAAGGATTTTCTTAGCAATGATATAACAAACTCCGACTTCACTAACTAGAACTTCTAAATTTGGGTGTATTGAGCTCGAGATTTTAAGATTCAGAATTCTGAAATTCGAAATTAAAAAACGTTCGGGATTTTGACATTTTGGGTTTCGGATACTAACACAAATTATTAATTTGTTTGATCGTTCGTCCCTCGGAGCTTAGCAATAATGGATCAACAATTAATTGAAGCACATCCGCGAATAACGTTTTAAGTTACAAAATAATTTTTTTTCAGGAGAGCAACAAAACGTTTTTAAGAGACAAGATTATTAATTTTTTATTTTAGATTATGGAAAAACGTTTCATATCCACAATCAGGATGTCATTTAAAACGTTCTTCCACTACACAAATCATCATGACTGATGGCTTTTAAAACGTTATTCCACGTTTAAACCATTTACTTTGTATCATTTTTAAGTAACTTACAACGGTCTTCAACTAGCTGACTCTTTGTATGCCCTTTTTAAAGGCTTTAAGGTGCATAATTTTGGGTGATTTGAGGTTTAAACAGTGTACGAGAGTAATGTTAACAGTTATCTGCAAGAAAACAGTTTTTGCAAAAAGTGGCTTTTACAACGTTATTCGTGGCTCTGCTTCAATTGATTATCAAAAAATTCATCATAGTGTCCACTGCTAAAAGTGTCATTAAATTTTAATTTGCTTTTTGGGGCCAGACTTCCTTGGACCACATTTCGAAGCGCCTAGAATTATATTAAGCAACAAGTTTTTAAATGAGCAATAACACCATAATGGCTTTATATGGCTTCAAAACACTGCACCTATTGAAAACATAGTTCTTTGTTTTTAAGCTTTTGTGCTTGTTTATTTAAAACAGTGTTCGAAAATAAACACTAAATATCGTTCTTTAATGTATAATGTTCGGTTCTTTCTTGAAAATAGTTACGAACGGTATTAAGGTTTGTGTATGTTTACACAAACACTAAAAAAATAAATATCGTTCTTCGGTGTGTGAGCCGAACGCTAAATAATGTACTGTTTATTTTCGAACACTGATTTAAAATAACTTTGTCCGCCCGGTGGCCGAAATTCGGCCACTTTACATTTGCGTTACACAATAAAAACGAACACAGTTTAAGAAAACGGCAAAATGCAATCTTCACCCATGTGAGTACGTTAGGGTGGGTCGAAACAAAAGTTGTGCCAGTCACCCCCTAGAATGAAAGATTTGTCAATGAAGTTTCTAAAACAGGAAAATTTTTTTTTCCACGCCCCAAAATACAGCACTTTTGGTTTTCTATATGTCGCGCTGTCATTTAAAGTCCGATATTATCACATCGCATATTGTGGTTAATGGCTTGACAGTGGCTTAATTTTTGACTTTGGTGACCTTTCAATCCGACACCAAACTCTGGGCGCCACTTATGCAATCTCGGATTCTTCTCGCAAAAGTAAATTTTTTTACGTTTTTTTGGGGCGTGGCAAAATAAATTTTTTCCTGTTTCAGAAACTTCATTGACAAATCTTTCATTCTAGAGGGTGACTGCCACAACATTTTTTTTTTTTTGAATGAAGGTCGACCCGGTCTAGAGTACGTGTGTAAGATAATTTCAAACGCTTTTTAAACGCTTTAGTTCTAAAAATTGTGCATATCTTCACACAAATACCTTTAGAACTATATATACTTTATTAAAATCTGTGGACGATAAGATACTTCAAAATCAACTTTAAAAAAGTGTTGCCGTAGTTATATAAAACATTTTTACAAAACCTCTCCCCTGTTAAATAACATAACTGGTATTATAACATAACCTGATGATTGCTCTTAATAACCTCATTTAAAACATAATTTTTTATGTAAAAAAAAACCAAATTAAAATTAAAAATTAATAAGGTAATAATCTATTTACATGTATTAAAAGTGTATTTTCCAAACAATAATTCACATAATTATGCAACACAGTTATTTTACATACATATTTAATTTTTTAATATTGTTTTGTGTTTAAATAAATTCCACCTTTTTCTGTATTTAATTTAAAACAAAAGGCAAATAAGAAAACAAAAGTACAACTTTTATTTTCGTTAACAAATTGTTTATTTTTCACACAACATACACATACACACTATCGCTGCGAGGTTAAAAATATGATGTTTGAAATACAAATATTGTTTACTTAAGATTAAATATATACAAACATACATACATATGTATGTAATGTAAAATAGTTTCGTGTGTAAAGTTTACATATGCAAATGTATATCACTTTTAATCGGTATGTTGGTGATGATGTTCACCATCATCCACACCAACATCAAAAAAATCTACTACCCTGCAAATAATAGGACCAGTCCAAACACGCGTTTAAAGAGTAGCCCACAGGGGACCTGGACTAGTCCAAAAGTAACCCAAACGTATGGAAAAACATGGTCTATTTAACATTACAATGTACTAGGGCAGGACCATATAACCCACCTTTGGACTACTAAGGATGAGTTTTAAAACTACTCCATGGTATACTCAAGAGGATTAGTTTTGAAGTCGTTTTAAAACGAAAACATGTCGTTAAAAAACGAATACATGTCGTCTCACTACAAACACTTTTTAACAATGACATGATCCATGCTTGCATTACATCGGACCAGTCCATGGTGTAGTCCATTTTATCAAAATGGGTCAGGTGGTCCAATTTTATTTGCAGGGTACGGCAACAAACCAACAAAGTGGCAGCAATAATGTCCATATCCATGAGGTTTTTGCTTTGGTTGGACATTAATAAAATATAAAGAGAGTTTCAAATGTTTTTCTGGTTTTGTCTGGGTAGCAATTTTTACATTTAACTCTGTTTTTTTTAATTTTTTTTAGTCTTGTCTGAGTTAAAGCTGTGATGCCAAGCTTCCGTTTTAAAACACGTATGAATTTGAAAATTACTCAAAACTACATACATGTTTTGCATATTTAATTTGATTATATTTTAAAATGCAAAAGAAAAACAGGGAATGTTTTCTTTTCTTTTTTAATAAACATAAAATTAAACATTCCAGCTAACAGTCTTTTTTTGTATAAATGAAACATTAACATAAGTATTTCAAATACATATATATTGAGCCTATATACACAACTTTGAAATCTAAATACAAAATACAGGGGGTAAATTACGGCATTCGATATCGATCGAAATTACAATACAGTTTAAATACTAATTTCGATCGTTATCGAATGCCGTAATTTGGCCCGTGGTCTGATTATAAGACAATATTCCGAGTTGAAAACAAATTATAATAAAGTATCCTCACTATGGATGCCAATCGGGAATGATTTTAAAAAAATCCCGGGATTCAGGTATTTTGAAATCCCGATCCCGAAATTCCGGGATTTCTGGATCCAGGGGATTCCCGGGATTTTGGGAATTTTTTTAAATAAACAACACTTTTTTTTATTTATTTATGAATTTTCAAAAGGTATTATATATTTAACATATATTTTTAGAAAAAAAAAAATAAGAATTATAAAAATAAAAAATGCAACTGAACAATAATTTTTAATAATTTTTTTTGTATAGAGTATAAAAATCCAATTAAAACGAAAATTTTTGTAAACAAAAGTTGAGATATAAATAATCCCGGGATTAATAAAAATAAATCCCAGTATTCGGGATTTGTCAATCCCGAAAAATCCCAGGATTTCAGGATTCGGGATTTCACGTTTGGCATCCCTAATCCTCACAGAAAAAATTATCAGCAGTTTTTTATCAATTAAAAAAAATTTTCTTAAATAATATCAATTTAATTAATGTGATAATTGAATCCATTATTTTTTTTTGTTGAAAGAAAATTTTAAATAAAATTTTGGTTCAATTAACATTTTAGTTATTTTGAAATAAAATTTGAAACAAAATATTAATAAAATAACAAAAAAATCTTCATTGATTTTTTCGTTTAAAATAAAAAAAATTTATCAAAGTTATTTTCGGGAATACAAAATTTATTATTAAGATTTTTGTAAGACGTACTTAATCACCAATTTTTTCATATTTGATAAATATGTACACTGAAATTATTGTTTAGGGAAAGCTAGTTTCTATGCGCACTTCACTGGTTACTTAGGCCAGATCATCCGAAAACCTTTTCCAAAGATTTTAGAAAAGCTAACAATATTTTATACAAATAAAACCCTGAAGCAAATAAGAATTTTAAACACTCAAAGTCTTACTAGTAACAATATCAAAGCTTAAGGTGCATGTAGACGACATGTTTTTTACATCTGACTTGTCAACTTTTCAAGTCACATGTAATTGTGCATGTCTGTCAAAATGGCTGTTTTACAGAAGGTTTATAATATTCGGTCACAAACGTACATGTAATTTGCTTCTGACATTGTCTCTGTTTTTTTCCCATAGTTGTTGCAACAACAATGCCGCCACGAAAATTTTTATTTACGCCGTAAAATAATTTAGCCATCTTAACATACTTTTCTTTTAATTCAAAGATACCAATAAAGGATATTATAATGAAACGGTTTTTATATATATATTTACATAAATTCTATTCAATAGTGGGATGATCATACATATCTCGGTATTGTTAAATATAAACTTCAGCCGGCTAATGATTCCGTCAATAGTGGACGCCGCTGCCGGTTTCTTAGCGGCATAGATTTCTGATGTCAGATGGTTTGTCAGAAGAAAATAGAGCATGCTCTAATTGAAATTTTGTCAGATGACTTTGCATCTGACTTTTACAAAAGCAAAGTTTAAAAGGTAACACACGACATGTATGTATTTTGCAGTGGGAAATTTGACATGTCAGATGACAAAAACATGTCGTGTACGGTCGCCTTTAAACAACACACCAGCAATAAACAGTGAGTTTATATATTCTTACATTCCATTTTCCATTTTAACCCTCTAAAGTGCCGTTTTAGTATATTTGTGTGTGGAAGTTAAATAATGACCCATTAAATTGAGTGTTAGAGGGTTGATATATTCTAAGAAAAAGAAGCGCCATACAATTCTACTGAAGACATCTAAAAAAGACTTTTAGCTCAGAAGTACATTAAGTATATTTTTTTGACTTGTACCAAACGCATTTTTAAGAAATTCATTCATTCATAGAATCACATAGAACGTACCTCACGACTAATTTTTCTTCTTAATGTTTTATTTCATCTTTAAATAATTAATTCATTTTCACAACTTCAATATTAATATGTTTAATATAATCTTTCGATACATATTAAAATTTTTTTTCACCAATTAAGGCACTAATCAAAAATAAAAAATTAATTAAGTGAATTAAATGTTTAATTGATACTTTCAATTTACATCTGTTAACAAATTAATAGTTTCAAATGGCATCTTAATCATCACAAATGTAATTAGATAATATTCTCATACTGTTTTCAAAGTTTTAGTGCTTAGTGTGCTTAGAACTCGCAGGGAAACATTTTTTTTTACCATATTATTGTAACCGGAAATTATATTATGGTTAAATTAGTCTTCCATAAAGAAGCCGGAACCATATTATGGTTGCCTCTTTACATCTTATGGCCAAGTATATGTATAGGTTATAGAATCCATTATCCTCTTTTCGAAGAGCCACATGCTATGGTGGAAAACAACTATGCTTTTATAGGTGTTAAACATATTTTTTTTTCGTTGTGGCTTCTATATGTAGGACTAATTAAACCATAATATGTTTGCCGGTAAAAATAATATGGTCAAATTAACACGACTCTGCAGTAGAAGGCTATCTAAACAGCCTAGATGCCACAAAAAACTCCAATTACGGCTTATGGAAGGCTGTAAGACATATGTAATGCCCTATAACCCACGAATCTCCACTAAGACTGGAAAACCGTACCTGGGCCAAAAACACAAATGAGAAAATAAATGCCTTTGCCAGCCACTTGGAGAATGTTTTCACTTCCCATGATGCTGATACTTGTTCCTGTCGTCGAATTATTCCTGATACAGTTAACGATGCAATAAAATTTAAATTATCCCAAGTAAAATCAGCGAAAGAAAATGTCAACATTAAAAAATCTCCCGGTCCTGACCGCATCACAGTCTCAATGACACGAAACTTACCTACGTCTGCTTCAAGAATCTTGCTGCTCATCTTTAATGCGATATTACGAGTTGGCTACTTCCCATCCTCTTGGAAGGCCTCTACAATTGTGATGATTCCTAAGCCAGGAAAAGACGCTAGTCAAAGTACAGACCAGAGTACTGCAAAATCATACGCTCAAATTTACATTCACTCTTTGCCTGCAAAACAAAGTTCAACGTTGGTAATTTTTACATCGTTTCGTACACATTTGATTTTTGCATGTGTTCGTTTTTTATTGAAAGTGCTTTGTATGCATTTTTGTTGCGCACGCAATATAACACAATTGTGTAAATTCAAAAGTCACTCATTCTTATACTTTTGCATTCAAGTAGTCATTGTCCAGTCGATGAGACGCTTTGTTAACATTAACAACAATAAACCATTCGATGTTGAAATTAACAACAATAACAAGAACACATTGTACCTAGATACAGAACTACTGTACTTTTTAAGAAATGATAAAAAAAGTCTTCTGTTTTTATAGAAATTGTTTGTACCTTCATACATACGTGCGTTTAGTTTCATTTAATTTTTTTTCTTGTACTACATAGTAACTGCTGAATGCCTACATGAGTAATAATTGCTTGATTTCTGGCTTTTTTGTTTGTATTTTTTTTTCTTTGCCAAAACAATTATTGTCAGACCAAACACACAAACATCTTAATTGACAAACGAAGCTGGAAGTAGATGGAATAAGTAGTGTGTTTGAAAGAGTTCTAGATATGATTTTCCATACAAAGTTGGGAGCATGTCGTAACCCAGTAAACAATTTCATGTAAAAACTATCGCCTATATATCGCCTATCTATCGCCTTCTTATTGCCTCCAATTTAGGAGCATGCAAGCAAACAATTGTTTGCTGGGTTATACATTCACTCCTGAGAAATAGAGGCAAAAGGGACATGACGTGTAAAAAAAATTTGTTTATTTATGATTTTTAAAATTTTGTGAGGGATGATAATTTTACTTGTGCATAAGAATTTGTGGGAACATTTTTTTTTTATTTATTTAGTAGCAGGTTTTTAATTTCTTCGTGTACGTGTCAGTCTTAAAGATTTTAAAAATTTTGTGAGGGATGATAATTTTACTTGTGCGTTTTCGTATTAACGATAAAACTGATCGTGGAATAATTATTTTTAGTTTTTCAGTTATTGTGTGTGTGTTTAGATTAGTTAATGACTTTGTTGCATAGGTTTTCTAGTGACTTTTTATATACATACCTCGGTAGGCTTGTGGGATAGTGAGCTAATCTCAGTATAAGGGTTGCATATTTGATTATCACTCTGGTCTGTTTTACTATAGCAGACTAAGGATCTAAGTAACTACCCTGCAGGAAATGTCACTAGTGAATCTGTACTGATTCACTATTGACACAGTCACCATATTATATTATTATTTTAATTTAAACAATTCTTATAAATTCTATTCAGTTCTCACATAATTTAATTCATTCTATATACAACCTTAACGAGTAACTCATATTTATGTATACAGTTTTTTCAAACCACTTTTAAAAACATATTTTGATTTTTACTTGTCTACTATATTAAAAAATAATCTATAAACTTAAATGAAAATTTAGGTTTATATTAAGTAATTTAATTATACGCTGAGATACGCTGATGGTTTTTCTTCCTTAAATTTATATATTGGGCAGAAAGTTAAATCTGAATGTAGTGTTTCGGTAAGAATGTCTCTATATTTCTTTAAATCAGGTTTCTTATAATATAAAGTTTTTGAATGAAATGTTAGTTTCAATCTAATTTCATTTAAATCATATATATATATACATATATATATTAATTTGTTAGAATCAAACCATCAATTACCATCATGATCTTATTAATGTCATATATTTTTTTTTTTTTTTTTTTCATTATTTTTATTATTCGTTAAAAACTTTATATTCTTATATATAGGAGATGCATATGATTTTGGATTTCTCCTTCATTTTAAAATTGTTTGATTTTACAATTTTCATATTAGTTATTTCAGCCTTTTCATTATCATTATGATCATTATCATAATCATCATAATTAATGTTAAGTTATATTCTTTGCTCATTAAAAACAACAATTCTATTATCTTATGTTTTTTTTTCTAGTTTGCTACTCTATAATATTAGTTTAATGAAGAGTTTTTCTTTACCACGAAAGTAATAGTTTAATAACCATATTATATGGTTTATTTAATGTTTTTGCATACAGTTTTGTAATTCCTATAATTTGTTTTCCTTTTATTTCCCCTTCTATACTTAATATTTATATACCTCCATACATCCTTAAATATAAATTATGTTTTAAGCATTTCTATACTATACATATATATAAATTTTTTCCTTTACTAACATTCCTATATTTAGTCTTAATCTTATAATCTTAGTCTTGATTTTAATCTTAATCTTAGTGTTAATCTTGATAGTAGCCTTTTGGTCTTGGTTTTATAGTTTCGGATCTCAATCTTAGTTTTTGTATAGACATCTCATTTACAAACCTATAACTTCAATCTCATCAAACCTATCACACAAGACGATTGTCTTCTGTTTTTCAAGAAAATCCATACTAATCCTTTCCATTTTATCAACTCTTTCCATTATATTATTATTTTAATTTTAACAAATCTTATAAATTCTATTCAGTTCTCACATAAAGTTATTCATTGTATATACAACCGTAACCATTATCTCATATTTATATATACAGTTTTTCAAACCACTTTTAAAAACATAGTTTGATCTTTATTTGTCTACTATATTAAAAAATAATCCATAAACTTAAATGAAAATTTAGATTTATATAAAGTAATTTGATTATACACTGAGATACGCTGATAGTTTTTCTACCTTAAATTTATATATTGGATAGAAAGTTACATCTGAATGTAGTGTTTCGGTAAGAATGTCTCTATATTACTTTAAATCAGGTTTCTTATAATACAGAGTTTTTAAATGAAATATTAACAATCCTAATGTTAATTTCAATCTAATTTCATTTAAATCATATATATATATATATATATATATTAATTTGTTAGAATCAAACCATCAATTACCATCATGATCTAATTAATGCCATATATTTTTTTTTTTTTATTATTTTTATTATTCGTTAAAAACTTTATATTCTTATATGTAGGAGATACATATGATTTAGGATTTCTCCTTCATTTTAAACTTGTTTGATTTGAAAATTTTCATATTAGTTATTTCAACCTTTTCATTATCATTATACTCATTATCATAATCATCATAGTTGAGATTAGTTATATTCTTTTATCATTAAAACCAACAATTCTATTATCATAATCATCAAAATTGGGTTTAAATATATTTTGTTTTTATTTTTTCGTTGAAACCAACAAATCATAATCATTATTATCAAAATCAGGTTTATATATGTTTTTTTTTTTTTTTTTTTTTAGTCAAGATACTTTAACATCATCATAATCAGAAATATTGTTTTTACAAATGTTGATATTGTGATTTTAATTAAACTGGTTATAATCACCTAAGGTTGAAATAATAGAGATGTTATCCGTTTAATTCTGTTGACTAATTCACATTTATTAAGACATATAGATAATAACAGAATTGATAGAGGATTCATAATTGAATAACTTTGAATAAGAATTGAGCTTATAGTTGGATGTAAGTACGATTTTAACAATAATAACCGACATCGAATGAGTAATTCATCATTTTATTTAATTGAAAACATACCACTTTACATCAAGATACCTTATTTTTAATCTAGTAGCATAAAGCAGTTACCTATTTTTGATCTGGTAATGTAGAAACAGAGAGAATTAATATCAGATTTAAATAACAAACCAAATATAAGATACATTATATAATCCAACAACAACAACAACAACAACAACAATATATTCAACATGAATTGATTCGAAATAAAATACACACATTTCTTAAATACATTCAATTAGTTTGTCTTATAATTATACTTTAGCTGAGAGAGATTCATACCATATACATATTTACACGTTATGCACTTACAACATAAAATTCAAAGCTTATTAACCATAATATATGGTTTTATATAATGTTTTAACAGCAATCATTAAAAATTTATATATAATATAAACTTATAGTTGACTGTACCATCAGAATTTTGACTGATAATATCACAATAGAATCATATTACACAAACAATATATAGAATATTATAAAGAGAAAGGTACAAATTCATATGTCTATAGGTAACAGTTAAGAATTTTACAATATATTGGTTTAAGATATCTTATTTCTATTTAAGAGTTTAGTTTGATGGTTTTTGCAAGTTTATTTTCAATTGGGGTATTCACAAGGTGTGCTATCATGTTATATTGTCATAATGTTCTAACATTTTACAATGGTTTAAAAATATTGTTGTTGCTTTGTAAACAAAAAGTGTCGTAAATTAATAGAACGTTGCTTGCTATGTTTATTGTGCTGTCGTAATTAATCAGAAGAGACCAGAGCTGAGCGGCTGAGCCGTACCGCGGTAGTTCTTGTAGCCGTCGCCGTTGATGGTATAATGTTATCCGGCTAAAATCAAAATTTGATCTGCGGCTAGCAATTTTTGCAACAAATCACTTGCGGCGTCAAATAAGATCGGCTTAGGACTCTGCTGTTTGGTAAACAAACGAAAACAAATTTATTTCTTTTTTGCGTCTGCAAAATGGAAAATAGTCAGGTAAGATCTAATTTAATTTATTAATTCATGAAAAAGAATTAAAAAATATTTTGATGTTAGTTAATTATTTATTTTTTATATTTGTTTTAAATCAGCTGATTTAAATTCAAAATAGCATACTAAAGTATGAGGGATTGTTCACAAACAGTCGTATTTTTTCATGTTATTATTTTAAGACATATGACTTTATGACACCTTGTGAATCCCCCAAATATAAATACATACATACATATTTTCTGATTTATTTCTATTTGATAATTTTTGATTTAATTGTTTTTCTTCTTCTTTTTTACCTACAACACATTAATGAAATGGATATAAGATATACGTTCATGATGATGTTTTTTAACTCTTTTAAATATTTGTTAAATATAGCTACATCAACTTCTTAATACATCGAATCAACTTTTTAAATGTAAGTTGAACTGATGAGTTTAGCGTTTGTGTTCTATAAATCACCCAATAGACAGCTAGCTGTGTATGTAAACCTAAAAATCAAATTTTATTTTTAGTTTTATATGAACAGCCCACCAACCAGTCGGATTGGTTCATGTTTAAATTGATTTAAAAAGTAATTCTAAGTAAATAAGTTGATTTAGTATATCAAAAGGTAACTAGGATCAGTATTAACGTATATCTAATATACTCTTTACTTTTGTGGTGTGGGTATATGAAAATATGATTTTCTATATTAATCATGATGAGAACATAGTGAAACTATATAATTTAATGTAAAAGTATAAATTTATATGGGATGTACTATCTATACTTTATGGGTATGGTTGCAATTTGAGAGTTAATTCAATGAAATTTTATTATTTTAAAGAAATTTGTGATTATCACGTAAACCTATACACAACCAGCCTATCAGCTGGGTATACGGATATCAAAATATTAATTTAAAAATTAATTCTAAGTAAGTTGATTCGATGTATTAAGAAGTTGATGTAGCTATATTTAACAAATATTTAAAAGAGTTAAAAAACATCATCATGAACGTATATCTTATATCCATTTCATTAATGTGTTGTAGGTAAAAAAGAAGAAGAAAAACAATTAAATCAAAAATT
The DNA here is from genome assembly GCA_930367215.1 of Pollenia angustigena. NCBI lineage: Eukaryota > Metazoa > Arthropoda > Insecta > Diptera > Polleniidae > Pollenia > Pollenia angustigena. The sequence goes on along the minus strand of OV884056.1, from coordinate 207,385,671 downwards.
ATCAAATAGAAATAAATCAGAAAATATGTATGTATGTATTTATATTTGGGGGATTCACAAGGTGTCATAAAGTCATATGTCTTAAAATAATAACATGAAAAAATACGACTGTTTGTGAACAACCCCTCATACTTTAGTATGCTATTTTGAATTTAAATCAGCTGATTTAAAACAAATATAAAAAATAAATAATTAACTAACATCAAAATATTTTTTAATTCTTTTTCATGAATTAATAAATTAAATTAGATCTTACCTGACTATTTTCCATTTTGCAGACGCAAAAAAGAAATAAATTTGTTTTCGTTTGTTTACCAAACAGCAGAGTCCTAAGCCGATCTTATTTGACGCCGCAAGTGATTTGTTGCAAAAATTGCTAGCCGCAGATCAAATTTTGATTTTAGCCGGATAACATTATACCATCAACGGCGACGGCTACAAGAACTACCGCGGTACGGCTCAGCCGCTCAGCTCTGGTCTCTTCTGATTAATTACGACAGCACAATAAACATAGCAAGCAACGTTCTATTAATTTACGACACTTTTTGTTTACAAAGCAACAACAATATTTTTAAACCATTGTAAAATGTTAGAACATTATGACAATATAACATGATAGCACACCTTGTGAATACCCCAATTGAAAATAAACTTGCAAAAACCATCAAACTAAACTCTTAAATAGAAATAAGATATCTTAAACCAATATATTGTAAAATTCTTAACTGTTACCTATAGACATATGAATTTGTACCTTTCTCTTTATAATATTCTATATATTGTTTGTGTAATATGATTCTATTGTGATATTATCAGTCAAAATTCTGGTGGTACAGTCAACTATAAGTTTATATTATATATAAATTTTTAATGATTGCTGTTAAAACATTATATAAAACCATATATTATGGTTAATAAGCTTTGAATTTTATGTTGTAAGTGCATAACGTGTAAATATGTATATGGTATGAATCTCTCTCAGCTAAAGTATAATTATAAGACAAACTAATTGAATGTATTTAAGAAATGTGTGTATTTTATTTCGAATCAATTCATGTTGAATATATTGTTGTTGTTGCTGGATTATATAATGTATCTTATATTTGGTTTGTTATTTATACATTACCAGATCAAAAATAGGTAACTGCTTTATGCTACTAGATTAAAAATAAGGTATCTTGATGTAAAGTGGTATGTTTTCAATTAAATAAAATGATGAATTACTCATTCGATGTCGGTTATTATTGTTAAAATCGTACTTACATCCAACTATAAGCTCAATTCTTATTCAAAGTTATTCAATAATGAATCCTCTATCAATTCTGTTATTATCTATATGTCTTAATAAATGTGAATTAGTCAACAGAATTAAACGGATAACATCTCTATTATTTCAACCTTAGGTGATTATAACCAGTTTAATTAAAATCACAATATCAACATTTGTAAAAACAATATTTCTGATTATGATGATGTTAAAGTATCTTGACTAAAAAAAAAAAAAAAAAAAAAACATATATAAACCTGATTTTGATAATAATGATTATGATTTGTTGGTTTCAACGAAAAAATAAAAACAAAATATATTTAAACCCAATTTTTATGATTATGATAATAGAATTGTTGGTTTTAATGATAAAAGAATATAACTAATCTCAACTATGATGATTATGATAATGAGTATAATGATAATGAAAAGGTTGAAATAACTAATATGAAAATTTTCAAATCAAACAAGTTTAAAATGAAGGAGAAATCCTAAATCATATGTATCTCCTACATATAAGAATATAAAGTTTTTAACGAATAATAAAAATAATAAAAAAAAATATATGGTATTAATTAGATCATGATGGTAATTGATGGTTTGATTCTAACAAATTAATATATATATATATATATATATATATATATATATATTAGGGCGGGTCGATTTAATAATCGCCCATGGCTCAGTGAAAATCGTATTCTAGGGATCAAAATAAGAAACTTTGCCGAAGGAACCATACCTCTAAAACGAATTTTACTACCCCCCAAACTGTTGACTTTTGTCCCGTAGGGTCAAGTTTTGAAAAATGCCACTTTGACCCATTTAGAGTGCCCCAATCGAGTCCAAATGTATGACCGACCCCCACTAACTTTGGAGGGCCGATCCACCCATGCCAGTGGCACACCCCCTGGAACTCCCTTGGGGGTTCCCCATACAAACATTTAAAAAAATCACAATTTTTGGCACTTTATTTTATTATTTTTTATTTATTTTTATTATTTTATTTTTTCTCTTTAGAAATTTATTTAGTCAGAACATACATATGTAAATGAAAAAATTAATTTAACTTAGTAATAGAAAAGAAAATAAAAAAATTACTGTTTGAAGTCTTTTTTGCTTTAAAGTCTGGGCAATTTCGCATGGCTCTCTAATGTCGTCCCCATAACACCCTCTACATTTTCCGGTATAACTCGTTTGGAAACGCTAGCTAGCAATTGAACGTGTCGTTCTGTTCCTTGCATGTGTGATGGACTTTTTGGATCATTAAACGGTGGATCATCTTGATTTAAATATTCTTTCAAAGTATCGTATGGAATGCTTGGCGTGAATGGTGGTTCAAATACGTCATTTATGTCATTCATATTGATCATTTCCGTGTAACTTGTGCAATAAAAGTTTATATCTGGTTTTTTATAAGCTCTAAGTCCCGTTGGGTCATCAACATCGGTTCGATAGCGTAGAATTATCTTGATAGCACAGTCGCTTTTTTCTTTGCTATCATCAAACAACATTGATAACAAGATATTTTCCGAATGCGCATAATATGAATTATCTGTAATTACTTTATTGACAATTTTGCGTGAACGAGGTTCTAGAAATCTTGACCAACTAATGAATTTGAAAAATAATCTACTACCGTACACGACAGAGCTGTAATACTTGATATTGAATATACATTGGCACATAACATGTAATTATTAATTCAACCAGTATTCTTAAATTTGCATCTGGATTTTCCGTTGTCACATATAATCGTAAAAGAGGCCTTGGGGAGGCACCGAGAATGTACAATTTTCCCTGGTTTGATGTTAGCCAGATCCACTGAAACCACGCCGCTGAAATTGCATGGGCCATGTCGTATAAGTACTTGGAATCGGTGGAAAATTCAATTTTTTCTGGAGCAGGGGGCATATTTTTCAACTCAATTTTCTGAAAGCCGTCTACCACCTGAAAATATATAAAAATAAAACAATTAAAGACGGTTGACAATTATAATAAATGAGTGATAGTAATAACTTACCGGAAGAGTTTCACAAGTTTCGATTTGACGGCTCAATTTTCCGGTTGCCGATCTTGGTCCAGTGCTGGTTGATTTATCCAAAGCTTCAAACAAATGCCGAAACGGAAGTTCGTTAAAGTGAAGAAGGCAAACGAACCAATGCAATGGTCTTTTTAACAGCAATTCGAATGGCTCACCGTCAGTGCATATGCCAATTATTGCATCCAGTGATATATTTTTATCGTTGAAAAAATCATTTAATTTGGTTGTTTTGTATTCAGCGGTTTCATGTTCCAGTCTTACGTAACCAATCAATTCAGAAATCGGTTCTCTCAAAATAACAAGATGAGGTTCTTTTACCATCCTTGTATGATACTTCTCATCAATTGTATCTCTCGTTAAAGTATCATCTTTTCTGCCATCAAATGAAAATGCTAACAAATTGGTATCATCTAACCGTTTGCGAAGCACTTCTTGTCTGCATTTCTCTTTTTCTCGGCTAACTTTCGATTTATCCATGATGAGAGGTTTGCCATGGATATCTTTCATTTTAAAATCTTGGAAAAGAGCGGTTCCCATTGCTGATGCTACTCTATCAGGCACACCAAATCTGTCACATACCAAGGCAAAGTTAAAACAATCGTATCTCTGTGTGTATTGTGAACTTGTGCTTATATCCAAATCTTCTTGGCGGTGCGTATGTTGAATCATCGGGATCTTGGTATGTTGGCATTGATGACATAGACGTTGCTCCTTGCTCTTCAATTTCCATCGCAAATCCATCCATTGTTAGTCTTCTCGGATTATGTTGATCGTGCATAAAATCTTGAAGGCGTTCGGGAACCAAACCGCATGCACATGGAGCTGCCTTCAAATCGCATTTACATGTTCCAATGAAAAAAATTGTTTCCAAAGATTTTACATACTCTGTAAATTGTTGGGGTTTGTTTCTTCTCTTGATTTGCTCTTGATATTTGTCAAGCAATCTATGCAATTTATTACATACACTTTTTTTCAGCATTATTTCCATACCAAGTTTTCCCCAAATTCCAATCAACTTATCTTGTACTTGAATAGTGAATGGTTTATAGGACAACTTTTTTTGTTCGCTCAAGTAAAAATAATATTTCAAGATATCCAGATGGGTTGGTAAATTAAGACCAGTCAAATCAGTAGACACACCAAAAACAGTAACATCATGCCTGGGTATATGACTTATTGGGTTTTCGGTAGTTGTTGATGTTGTTATTGCTTCATCTTGCGGTGTAGAGGATGGTGGATTTATTGTAAACTTTTTGATTTGGAATGATTTTTTTATAAAATATTTTTTATCTGAAATTAGCACTTCACACTTCGAGTTCTTCACAACGACTTAATGAATTCACAAAAACTGTTGCGTTATATATGGTCTACGAGAAGAGGTAATAACAATAAATTGGTAATTTCAATTCTACCTGTAACCGATTTTGTTGTCAAAACTGCCCATAAAGTACTTAAATGTAAATTAAACGTTAATCTGAACACAAATTCTGTTAAGCAAGTGCGCCTTTTATTACTTCTGGAAAATCCTTTATGATAATTTTATGCTCAATTCTACCTGTAACCGATTTTGCTTAAGTAAGTTTACGACATGCAGCTGTGTCTTGTGGTGGCTTAAAAAACCCACACAACCTATTTTACGACCTGCAACAGAACGACACGTTCAATTGCTAGCTAGCGTTTCCAAACGAGTTATACCGGAAAATGTAGAGGCTGTTATAGCGACGACATTAGAGAGCCATGCGAAATTGCCCAGACTTGAAAGCAAAAAAGACTTCAAACAGTAACTTTTTTATTTTCTTTTCTATTACTAAGTTAAATTGATTTTTTCATTTACATATGTTCTGACTAATTAAATTTCTAAAGAGAAAAAATAAATAAAATAATAAAAATAAATAAAATAAATAAAAGATAATAAAATAAAGTGCCAGAAATGGTGATTTTTTTAAATGTTTGTATGGTGAACCCCCAGGGGTGTTCCACTGGCATGGGTGGATCGGCCCTCCAATGTTAGTGGGGGTCGGTCATACATTTGGACTCGATTGGGGCACTCTTAATGGGTCAAAGTGGGATTTTTCAAAACTTGACCCTACGGGACAAAAGTCAACAGTTTGGGGGGTAGTAGAACTCGTTTTAGAAGTATGGTTCCTTCGGCAAAGTTTCTTATTTTGATCCCTAGAATATGATTTTCACTGAGCGATGGGCGATTTTTTTGCCTCCCCACAAATCGACCCGGCCTAATATATATATATATATGATTTAAATGAAATTAGATTGAAATTAACATTAGGATTGTTAATATTTCATTTAAAAACTCTGTATTATAAGAAACCTGATTTAAAGTAATATAGAGACATTCTTAACGAAACACTACATTCAGATGTAACTTTCTATCCAATATATAAATTTAAGGTAGAAAAACTATCAGCGTATCTCAGTGTATAATCAAATTACTTTATATAAATCTAAATTTTCATTTAAGTTTATGGATTATTTTTTAATATAGTAGACAAGTAAAGATCAAACTATGTTTTTAAAAGTGGTTTGAAAAACTGTATATATAAATATGAGATAATGGTTAAGGTTGTATATACAATGAATAACTTTATGTGAGAACTGAATAGAATTTATAAGATTTGTTAAAATTAAAATAATAATATAATGGAAAGAGTTGATAAAATGGAAAGGATTAGTATGGATTTTCTTGAAAAACAGAAGACAATCGTCTTGTGTGATAGGTTTGATGAGATTGAAGTTATAGGTTTGTAAATGAGATGTCTATACAAAAACTAAGATTGAGATCCGAAACTATAAAACCAAGACCAAAAGGCTACTATCAAGATTAACACTAAGATTAAGATTAAAATCAAGACTAAGATTATAAGATTAAGACTAAATATAGGAATGTTAGTAAAGGAAAAAATTTATATATATGTATAGTATAGAAATGCTTAAAACATAATTTATATTTAAGGATGTATGGAGGTATATAAATATTAAGTATAGAAGGGGAAATAAAAGGAAAACAAATTATAGGAATTACAAAACTGTATGCAAAAACATTAAATAAACCATATAATATGGTTATTAAACTATTACTTTCGTGGTAAAGAAAAACTCTTCATTAAACTAATATTATAGAGTAGCAAACTAGAAAAAAAAACATAAGATAATAGAATTGTTGTTTTTAATGAGCAAAGAATATAACTTAACATTAATTATGATGATTATGATAATGATAATGAAAAGGCTGAAATAACTAATATGAAAATTGTAAAATCAAACAATTTTAAAATGAAGGAGAAATCCAAAATCATATGCATCTCCTATATATAAGAATATAAAGTTTTTAACGAATAATAAAAATAATGAAAAAAAAAAAAAAAAATATATGACATTAATAAGATTATGATGGTAATTGATGGTTTGATTCTAACAAATTAATATATATATGTATATATATATGATTTAAATGAAATTAGATTGAAACTAACATTAGGATTGTTAATATTTCATTCAAAAACTTTATATTATAAGAAACCTGATTTAAAGAAATATAGAGACATACTTACCGAAACACTACATTCAGATTTAACTTTCTACCCAATATATAAATTTAAGGAAGAAAAACCATCAGCGTATCTCAGCGTATAATTAAATTACTTAATATAAACCTAAATTTTCATTTAAGTTTATAGATTATTTTTTAATATAGTAGACAAGTAAAAATCAAAATATGTTTTTAAAAGTGGTTTGAAAAAACTGTATACATAAATATGAGTTACTCGTTAAGGTTGTATATAGAATGAATTAAATTATGTGAGAACTGAATAGAATTTATAAGAATTGTTTAAATTAAAATAATAATATAATGGATAGATTTGATAAAATGGAAAGGATTAGTATGGATTTTCTTAAAATCGCCTTGTGTGATTAGTTTGATGAGCATGAAGTATAGTAGAAACTCGATTCTTGCACGTAATGAAAACTGGGGTCGGTGCAAGCTTCGAGGTTGTCGCTAGTACCGAGTATTAATTTCCTATATAAAATAAAATATGTATATGTCTGTTTAAAATCGAAGTTTAATATTTCAATTGAAAACACTAAGTTCAAAGCATTTGTATAACAGTAGATAGATATTTTATATGTAATTAAAGAAATTTTAAATTTCCAGATATGTATTCAGTCTAAGAAAACGTAAACAAAGCAGCACGCAAGAGTAATACAAGAGTAATGTTGCAAGTCTATAAACAAAAAAAAAAAAAATAAGATCGAAATCCGAAACTATAAAACCAAGATCAAAAGACTACTACTAAGATTAACACTAAGACTAAGATTAAAATCAAGAGTAAGATTATAATACTAATATTAAATATAGAATGTTAGTATAAGAAAAAAAATTTTTATATATGTATAGTAGAAATGCTTAAAACAGAATGTATATTTAAGGATGTATGGAGGTGTATAAATATTAAATATATAAGGGAAATAATAGGAAAACAAATTATAGGAATTCCAAAACGGTATACAAAACATTAAATAAACCATATAATATGGTTATTGAACTATTCATTTCATGGTATTAGTATATATAAAGTATAAATAAATGATTAATGAAGTAAGGTTTTACATAAATAAATAAATAAAGTTTGTTATTTTCTTTTGCGGATTTAACTATTTTAAATTGTTTAATATTCTATGGATTATAATGGTATGGTATGATAATGTATGGTTAATAAACTAGAAAAAAAACATGTAAAGCTGTACTAATTATAAAACAAATTTGTTATCTTTAAATTTCTAACTGATAATTATAAGCAGATATAATAGATATTTCCTTATTAAATATTCAAAACTCCTATGTAATACTCTTTTTTAGATCATCTTAATTGATTTTGTAATATGATTTCCTTTTTTCATTAACATTTAATATTCTATTGGTATAATCGACTTCAAGTTTATACTATATATAAACTTTTACTAAATATTATCAAAACAATTAATAAACCATGTACTATGGTTAATAAAATGGAAATTTTATTGTATTTGTATGTATAATGTATAATTATTAACTGTATGAAGTGTATCCATGGATTGAACTAAATTCTTAACTATACTGTCATTGTAGAGTATCAAACCATAGAAAAACTCTTCATTAAACTTATATTATAGAGTATCAAACTAGAAAAAAATAAATAAAAGGTTATAAACATTGAGTAATAGTGAAACTATCTGCAAATGTTTTTAGAAAATGCTTATTAAGTGTTATCAACAAAAATTATATGCTAATTAATTAACCGCTTAATAGTTACTTTGACCTTTAGTCCGTTGTAGTGAAACAGACCAGAGTCTCTTGTGATAATTAAATCTGCGCAAAAAAAAAATATTTATATATAATTCTATTTAAGATTAACAAAACCCAAAAATGACAACTCCTTCTATTTGTTAAATGTAATTAAAAGTGATGTGCAGCCGGTTGCTGTTGATATAAAAAAAGTGGTTGATCCCACAAGCCTACCGAGGCATTCAATGCAAAAAGTCACTAGAAAACCTATGCAACAAAGTCATTAACTATTCTAAACACATACACAATAACTGAAAAAAAACTAAAAAAATACTTATTCCACGATCAGTTTTATCTTAAATACGAAAACGCACAAGTAAAATTATCATCCCTCACAAAATTTTAAAATCTTCAAGACACGTACACGAAGAAATTTCACACCTTTCACTAAAATAAACAACTTGTAAATCATCAATATGAATACGCACAAGTAAAATTATCATCCCTCACAAAATTTAAAATCTTCAAGACACGTACAAGAAGAAATTTTACAACTAATAAAAATGTCAAACCTGTTAAATAATCAACTTTCTTTACACGTCATTTCCCTTTTACACTCATGTTCGTATTTGTTACTGTAGGGATATTTTAATATGGTCAAATATTTTTATAAATTCTGTCCAAAAAAGGTTCATCAACAATATTTCCATATTCCTCCACGATTTAAGAAAATTCTTGTAAACTATAAAATAGAATTGAAATATTAGTTGCTGTTGATATAAAAAAAAAGTGGATGGAATCCTACTTTTCACATGAATTATCGTTATCAATCATACCCACACACACACACACACACACACACACACACACACACACACACACACACACACACACACACATACACATACACAACCGATCAATACCTTGAAGGAAACCTGGATGCAAGTGTCTCCAAGTCACCAGTTTTGTCGACTATATTGGTGACATTGTCAACGAAGTGTCTACACTACATTACATTTGCCACTATATTTGGCTTACTTACGAAAAATATTTTATCAATAACAACTGAGAAGTACAATTCATATAAAAGTTGAAGAAAAATTAAAAAAAGATTGTTATGATTTCGTATTCTTACAGAAAGTGAAGACTACTTTTACTAAAATGTGCTAGCGATTCTCTGGTTCCAATGTCTACATATGTTCGCAAAGGAACTACCTAGTCAGTACCTAGTCAGTAGTACCAACGTCAGTAGTAGATTTCCAATGACACGCACATGTTAAATGTCTATTGTAAACAACATTGCCTGGGGTATAATAAGTCACTAGTACTAATGACTGTGTCAATAGTGAATCAGTACAGATTCACTAGTGACATTTCCTGCAGGGTAGTTACTTAGATCCTTAGTCTGCTATAGTAAAACAGACCAGCGTGATAATCAAATATGCAACCCTTATACTGAGATTAGCTCACTATCCCACAAGCCTACCGAGGTATGTATATAAAAAGTCACTAGAAAATCTATGCAACAAAGTCATTAACTATTCTAAACACACTCACAATAACTGAAAAACTAAAAATAATTATTCCACGATCAGTTTTATCGTTAATACGAAAACGCACAAGTAAAATTATCATCCCTCACAAAATTTTTAAAATCTTTAAGACTGACACGTACACGAAGAAATTAAACACCTGCTACTAAATAAATAAAAAAAAAATTTTCCCACAAATTCTTATGCACAAGTAAAATTATCATCCCTCACAAAAGTTTAAAAATCATAAATAAACAAATTTTTTTTACACGTCATGTCCCTTTTGCCTCTATTTCTCAGGAGTGAATGTATAACCCAGCAAACAATTGTTTGCTTGCATGCTCCTAAATTGGAGGCAATAAGAAGGCGATAGATAGGCGATAGTTTTTACATGAAATTGTTTACTGGGTTACGACATGCTTCCAACTTTGTATGGAAAATCATATCTAGAACTCTTTCAAACACACTACTGGAATAAATAACAAAGCACGATGTGCATTATTTGAATGACTGCAAACCAGAAGCGAATGTTTGCGGTTGCGCAAGTTTGATTGTATGACCGCAAGCGAGTGTATTTGTTGGTGTTCATTTACTGCGATTTTTTTGCAATCGCACAAATTCGTTTTCTGGTACAGACCAATCAGCCTACTATCAATATTATCAAAGCTATTCGATAAAATATTCCTTTTATGTATAACTCCCTATCTAAATGAACACGCAATCATTACGGATCATCAGTTTGGATTCCGAGCAAGGCATGGTACAATCGAACAAGTGCATAGAATTGTTACCCAAATTAGATCAGCGTTTGAGAGAAAGGAATATTGCTCTGCACTGTTTATAGACATTTCACAAGCATTTGACAAAGTTTGGCATGATGGGCTGATCATTAAAATAACACGAATGCTTAAACAAAACACTCACAAACCCCTTGAGAGCTAATTAACTGGCAGAACATGCATGGTAAGATCAAAAAACCAATACTCCCCCACCAAGAAAATATCTGCTGGTGTCCCTCAAGGCAGCATATTAGGGCCGTTACTGTATAATATATACAGCTGATATGCCAACAAGTCCTCGGACACAGGACTCAAAACTTGCATCGCAGCATTTACAGTCCTACATCAATGAACTACACCATTTTTCATTTAAAATGAGAAAATTCAAGATGAAATTGAGAAAATTCCAAATGAAATTGAGAATTTCAATTTGATAATGAGAAAATTCCAATTGAAAATGAGAAATTCAATTTGATATTGAGAAAATTCCAAATGAAATTGAGAATTTAAATTTGAAATTGAGAAAATTCCAAATAAAATTGGGAAATTTTAATTTGAAATTGAGAAAATTCCAAATGAAATTGAGAAAATTCCAAATGAAATTGAGAAATTTGAATTTTTCATTGATAAAATTGAATTATCTATATAATTTTTATTACATTCATTCAACAAACATACATAACTAACAAGGATCGAAAAATATGAAAATAAATACAAATCGCAGTATTATTGACCAACAGGCATATCTTCCAGATCCAGAGCAGATTGGTAAAACGATGAAGTATGTTGTATGGCTCTACTGCAATCTCCAGTAGTTATACATGTCTTAGAAGCATTAATCATCTGTTCTAAAAAGACAAGCCTCTGTTCTCCTTTATGGGTGGGAATTACGTTCGGTACATTCATCGTTGTTGTTACCGTACTTTTTATTTTTGACCAAATAATTTCAATGGGGTTAAGCATCGGTGAATAGAAGCTCAATCGCAGGAGCGTAGCTGGAGAGTTGTCAGAAATAATTTGTAGCCGACCGTGGCATTGAGCATTGTAACATACCAATACGAGGATCTGGATGCCTGTTGGTCAATAATACTGCGATTTTTATTTAGTTTAATTTTTTTCGATCCTTGTTAGTTATGTATGTTTGTTGAATGAATATAATAAAAATTATATAGATAATTCAATTTTATCAAGGAAAAATTAAAATTTCTCAATTTCATTTGGAATTTTTTCAATTTCAAATTTAAACTTCCCAATTTCATTTGGAATTTTCTCAATTTCAAATTGATATTTTCAATTTCAATTGGAATTTTCTCAATTTCAAATTGAAATTCTCAATTTCATTTGGAATTTTCTCAACTTCAAATTGAAATTCTCATTTTCATTTGGAATTTTCTCATTTTCAATGAAAAATTGTGTAGAAGCCTGGCTAGAAAAATGGAAAATAAAGGTTAACCCGGCTAAATGTGCTCACTTAACTTTCACGCTCAGAAGACAAACGTGCCCTGCTGTAAAAATAAATAACATCACTGTTCCGGTAGAAAGCCATGTTAAATACTTGGAAATTCATAAAGATAGACGCTTGACTTGGTCTCGTCATATTGAAGCGAAAATAACGGCTATGAAACTTAAAGCAGCTCAACTGAAATGGCTTCTCGGTCGTAACTCAAACTTGTCTTTAGACAACAAAGTTCTCTTATACAAGTCTATCATAAATCTAATATGGACATATGGCATCCAATTATGGGGTACTGCATGCACATCAAACATCCAGAAGCTACAAAGAAGACAGTCTAGGATATTACGGCAAATTGTCTGCGCCCCATGGTATATACGTAATGACATTATCCACAGAGATCTTAACATCTCTACCATCCAGGAAGAAATTAAAAAGTATTCAGTCAAATACATAGATAAACTAATGGTCCATCCCAACTACCTCGCTCGGGATCTAATAAAGTTCGAAGGTCACCGGAGGCTGAAAAGATCCCACAATTTGAGCCTAGCAGGCTTTTATGACACTTGAAAGCAATTAACGGCTAAAAAATACAAATAAGAATTAGGATTATGCTTTGAATCAGTGTTCGAAAATAAACACTAAATATCGTTTCTTAATGTTCGGTTCGGTAGATTTGTGGAAAACACAAACGCTAATAGTGTTTGTGTAGAAAATCATTAAAAAAAATAACGTTTCCCTGATAGTCATCTTTCGAACACAAAAATAATACTGTTTTTATCAAACTCAACAAAAGATGTGAACATTTAATTCCGTTTGGTTTTTTTTTGAAAATCCACGAACTTCAATGTGTTCGGTTCGGTTCGGTTCGGCTCGTTAATGTTCGTCGCTTTTTGCTGATAAAAAAAACCAAACATTTTTTACAAAAACAAAATACACACACGAAAAAAACATTATAGAACATTAAAATATAATGTTTGTCTACAGTATCACTACAATTGTTCTGTTTTTTAACGAAGAACCGAACATTATATAATGTTCGGTTCTTTCTTGAAAATAATTACGAACGTTATTAAGGGTTGTGTATGTCTACACAATCACTAAAAAAATAGATATCGTTCCTGGGTGTGTGAGCCGAACGTTAAATAATGTACTGTTTATTTTCGAACACTGCTTTAAATACATATTGTAATTTTCGACAAGAAAGATTCAATAAAAAAAAAAAAAAAAAAATAACCTAGTATATTTAATAATATTCGTTAAAAATTGTTTTGCTGTTGATGACCAAATACAAAAAAGGTTTTTTCTCTGGGTGTTTATAGATTTTTGTGTAGGTATAATCGTTTATTTTAAGCTTGCGCGGTTATTGCCGGTATAATATTGAAGCATGGACAAAAGAAGGTGTTCAAATTATAAGATGGTAATTTTATAGTATAACGTTGTTTACATAGTATAAGTTAATATTTTGACTTTAAACCAGTAGTTATAGTAGTATTGAGTTAGTTTGCAGGGTATAAGAGGATATCTGAGTATAAAACAGAACTGTAGGTAAAGGACGGCTGTCTAAATGTATGAAGTGTCTGTTATAAGACGAAAGTCTTATTAACAACACGGTAGCCTTCGTATAAGACAAGAAAATTCGAAGTATAAAACCTTATTTTTAAGCTAGGATGGAGTATAAGACATTAATTTTGAACATATAGGATGTTTGTCTAAATGTATCCCAGAAATCCGTGCAGAAGGCCTAAGTCTAATATTTGTAACACTGTTAGAAAATGAGATATGTACTAGAGTTGACAATTATTCGCCTTTCAACTTTGTTCGAATAATTCAAGTAATTGTTTTTGTTCGTTTGATCAAACGAATAAATAATAATAAACGAATAAAAAATATAATTTTTATAAAAAAATTTCGTTTTTTAAATAGATTCGTCCATTCACATACAACTATCTTCTTAATTTTTTCTCAAATCCGACTTCTTTATTTGAAGCGTAAGACTTTTCATCTTAACTTAATCCATATCGTTGTATTACTTAAACACATCGGAAAACCCTTAACTCTAAAATAATCCGAAACTACCTTGGAATTTTGAAAAGCGTTTGCAGACCTACCATCGTCTGCCAAACTTCTGCATACAGTTTTTTCTATAGAACAACCGCTGTCTCTCTTTATGTAGTTTTCCATTGTTCCAAGCTTGGCATTTTTAGATGTCGTTGGACTATCTTGTGACAAGATAAACAAAGATGTATACATTAAGACTATAACTTTTTCACACTTTTTGCGAATATCAAAAACGGCATAGTATAGTCGTGCAGAACATTAAAAGTTATTAATAAAAGATATGATAACTTTTTCGGATTGTTAAAAAAGTTCACGCAGGGATCGGGTTGAAGTTTGAAAACAACCATTTTTATCTCACCGAAATTTAAAAAAATAAACATCTGTTATTTTGGAATTTATCCACTGCTTTAGATATAAATATTTACCTACGGTTTACAATTCATCTCGGTTCAAAATTTCTTGGAAGTTTTTAGAAATTTGCTTCCCTGCGTGAGGTTTTTTTCGCAAAACGACGGGAGACGGGAGACAGACGAGCAGAATAGCAACTAGACAAAAACTAAATAATTGTTACATATACATACATATTTACAATACTTAAAACTTCATTATAAATAAAATTTAAAAAGCGAAAACTGGTAAATATTTTTTTTTAAATCGTTGTTAGAACATAAAAAAAATAAAAATTTTCTTTTGAAAAAACCAAGATTAGAACCAGGGAACTCTCATTTTCTAACTTAACACACCCCCTAGACAACTGAACCATGAAGGAACGTTAATCGAGAGCTTTTTTATTTTGTTTCATATTAATTTTATATGAAATTTGTCGCTTACAATAAAATTGTTTTTGCTATAAAATCGTAACGGTACCTTTTGTGACCATGCCATTTTAGGAGATGATGCAAGTGTTGCCAATAAAGTGATTTATTAAAAAAAACGAAAATTGAAAATCATGTCGCTTACGTTATTTTCGCGGTTAGGGCTCGATATTCATCAAAAAAGTTTGGCCATGTATGTATGTGTGTTTGTTTGTTTGTTTTCTTTTATCTTTGTGGCGAGTTTTTAAGTAGCAAAAAAACACAAAAATTCCTAGTTTCTATTTGTAAAAATTTTCTCGTTAAATAGATGAAATAATAAAGAAGGGTGATAACGAAAATCATATTGAGCATTATGCTAGTATATGTAAACATATACCCTTTTCCACCTTTGGTGAAGGGTATTAAAATATAATAAAATAACGACATTTTCTACTTTCACTTTTTTTTATTTCTAAGTGTTTGACCCAAGAGTGAAAAATCCCCTTTTTGAAAATTGTTAACGTTTAATTTAAAAAGAAAACAACTGTTATAATTGCGTTCAACTTCAAATGCATTTCGTGCTCTTCGAGGTGTTATTGGTCAGCATAATTGACCGGGCAAACCGGGTCTGTAGGAAATGTGAAAAAACCTGTGCATGCTCGCGCAGTTCGTTTATGGGATGAAACTCAATGGCATGTTAAAAGAAAAAATTAAACGTCAATAAGCCAAGAACAATTCAGGAGCTAAAGGATGAGATAATTCGGCACATTAACGATATTGAAACCTAATTTTTTCTCAGAATCATTGAAAATATGGACCATCGGAAACAGGTATGCCACCGTAGCGAGCATTTGGCCTATAATTTCTTTCAAACACGGTTGTCATAGATATGTACTTCTATAACAATAACAAAGATTGAGATAATTCTCTGAAAACTTTATGTTTTATTTACAATTAACATCATGCGTTTTGGTTGGACCATCCTTTATAAAATCACTAAAAACGTATCAGAATAAATCAAATTCTAAGCTTTTATTTTATTTATTTTTTAATCAAAAAAATTGTTCCATTAATCGACACGAATTAATAGATTTATTCGTTATTCGAAAATCGCCATTTTTAATTTATCGATTATTAAATTTAACAAACGTTTATTAAGGATAATTTTCATAGTAAATTTGTTCTTTAAAACTTTATTAAATTTAAAATTTTTTATTAATACAGGTAATTATGTTTAACTTAAGCATATTATTGTCACCAAAAACCGTATTATGGTAATATTAATTTTCCAAGAGCAACATGATATGGTTGAAAACCAACCATGCTATTTTAGGTGTTAAAAATATTTAAGTTAGTTTTAACCATAACATCTTCGGAGGCAACCATAATATTATTATAATTTATAATTTAACCAAAATATGGTTGCCTATAAAAATAATATGAATTAGATGTTAATAATATTCGTTAAGAATATTTTTGTTGGGGCTAACCATATTTAAACAAGTTTTATCTCTGGGTGAAGTCGTAGTATAAGCCGTCCTTTTTATCAGAAGAGCTTTTTGTTAATAGTATAAATAAGTTTATCAGATTGTATTATACGCTAGTCTGAGCATAAAAAATGTATTTTGTATATGCATAAGATCAGGCGCGGATTCATTATAAATAAATTATAAATATATGTTTTGTTAATTTCGATAATACAAGAATTCCCAATTATAATATTTTTTTTTAATGTACAAAATTTTTGGAAATCGCAGCAAGGTTTTTTTTTTGTTTTTTTTTTTATGAAATCTCTAACGAAATTTTCAATAAGTATTTTGTTTTTATTGAATCTCTAACGATTTTCAATAAGTATCCATATCTTAATCCTTATAGTTATTTATTAGATATTTCCAATGAAACATCTAGTTTACCGTATTCAAATACTTATTATTCTACATTCAATCCCAGCTGGTGCCATCTATAGCCAAAGACTAAACGTCTGACTTGATAATGCTGGCGGTTGAATTATTAATAAGCCTTAATATGTATATGCAATATTTACGTATACATATATGTGTTATATGAATCAAAATTCTATTCGATAATTTTTGACGAAAGCACGGATTTGTCGGGGAAAAGCCAGATTTCCTTATCTTTAAGATATTTTAACATACAACAAAAAGTTTTAAGGGAAGAATTTATTGGCTTTGTTGTAAACGCATTTGAAGAGGCTTCAAAAGATATTGATGACGTTGATGTGTCAATTGATGCGAAGGCACTATCATCCATAGTTCTTAAAGCTTTGACAAATTTTGGTCCTGACCTAAATGGGTGACAGGTGGGTGTCCTCTGATGTCAGCAGAAAATGGAGCTGTTCAAAATTTCTGGAAAAGCGACAAATGCCAAACAAACGCCTTGCAATTCCCATAAATCGAACAACTCAATTTCTAAAAGCAATAAAGTGCCATTAATACAAAAAGTTGTATCATTTGTTAAAGAAACGACAAACATTTTTAAATATAATCATCGCAAGCGAAAAATAGTTTTAGCAAAGTATTTGGGAGCCAAACTCTCTTCATTATGCGTCTTTGCAACAAATGTACATCATATAGAAGAAGCTTTGGAAAAAATATCTGAGTGAAAAGGTATATCTGTACCTTCATATTAAGGAACTCACTTATTACTTTTAAATTTATTTGCGGAATGTACATATTAAGTGTGATACCTTTTGTAACACAGCCACTTAGTATAATTTTACAAAAGCAAGATATAGATCTTCAAAAAGGATCAAGCCTTATCAAAATTTTAATCATGTGCCTTGAATAAAACAGAAATAAAGCTAAAGAAAAATTCAAAGCGATTTTTAAAAAAGTTAAAGTTATTTGCGTTCAAATCGAAAAGACAAGATTTTAACATAATAATCACATCCAAAATGTTGAAGATTACTACCGAGTTTTAGGTTACATTCCTCTTAATGAATTTATTTTAGAAGATCTCAAAACACCTTTTCCAAAAGATATCCTAAATGTAATGAACATACCTAAACTTCTACCTCAAAGTGTAATCAAGTCATATACAGATACAAAACTGTTAAAACCACAACTAGCTGATGAGCTGATTATATTTGACACCTACTAACATCTAAACTTGAGCCTGATCTAGCAGATAACGTTGTAGATGCTTTAATAAACTGTGATGAAGATATCTGCCCAAATCTAAGAAAAATATTTCAAATTTTCGTTTCAATGCTCGTCAGTAATGCCACGAGCGGGAGGTCATTTCCTACCCTTCGTCGAATAAAACGTGGTTAAGATCAACAATGACAGAAGATAGACTGTACTGTCTAAATTTGCCTCACAAGGAAATCATAAATTGCTTATTTAAAAAGATTAATGTATATTAAACTGATCTTATATTTTATTTAACCTTTTTGTTAATTTTTTACTTTTTTTGTATCATACAAAATTTCCCCCCCGTAAGCCTCAAGCTGAATCCGCGCCTGCATAAGATTTAAGTCTAATAGAAGTTTGTGTTGTGTATTAAGCATTTATAAATTGCTCTTTAAAAAAAAAGAAATAAATAACAAAATTGTACACAAATGTTATTAAACTAAATAAAATATAAAATTTTTCCAATTTGTTTGACATTAAATAACCATCTCATTTTAATTTGTTTAATAATTAAATACACACACTTTGCTACACTTTGTTGTAAAATATTTAACTAACTGTTACAAATGACAGCTAATTAATTATTGAAACAAATTATTTGTACAGTAGAAACTGTTAAATGTTTCAAGCAAAACGAATTCGAAATTCATACATTGTATTTTGTATTTAACATACAAACAAACTAAACAATGCTTTTGGAAAAATTTTGTATATGTATGTATGTTTGTAAATGTCTAAAAACTGTTGCCACAAAATTTGTCATTATTATATTTTCATTTGTTAAATATTTCATAATATTTAAGCACCCACATTTTATGTACAATAAATGAAAACCGAACTATACAGAAAAACTAAAAAAACTTTAATATGCAGTCACGCAAATATGCATGCATGAATTCATAAATGACATGGCCCAGGCTCTATAGTTTAGAGCTATGAAAAAGCCTAAAAATGCTCATTTCTTAGTGAATATAACAAACACTCATTCTAGCAAATGAGTGTTGTGCATATGAGTTTGCTGTACACGTAGTAAAGACCCATGAAAATATACAGTTTTTTTTTTTTTTGTAAGTGCTGCAAGAGTTGGTTGGGGAGTTGATTGGGGAGATACCAGTCGTAAATTCAAAATGTTTAATATGTTACAAATAAAAAAACTTTATGATAATGCATGCAAATTTTTCAACAAATATTTATTGAAGTAAACTGCCCAAAAATATGTTCAAAATTATTTGTTTATCTGTTTTACCATAAATTTAACGCATGATTTATTAATTGTAAATGTAAATAGTTAAAAATTATACCAGTTGAATACGAAAATTTATATTAAATAAATATTTATTTGTTATTTAGTTTCTGATGGCTTTTTGATTAAAGCAATAAACACAGAATATTTTTATTCTTAAGCTAGAGGTCCTTCGAGCCATCACATTATTTGAACTAATTAAAAAGAACAAATTAAATGGGCTTATGGAAAAATCTTTGCAATCTTAAATACTCGGGATAAATCAAGTTTTTTATGACTACTTAAAGTACGAGTCGCACTCAAAAATTCAAGTACGAATAACACTAAAACGTACTCAAAACAATCCTGGATTACTTTCGAAAATCAATCCCGGAATTTCTTGAAATAAGTATAAAATTCTTAAATCAATTAAAAAAAAGATTGCATTTTTCGTTGTGTTTAACCCTCCGGCTTACGCATGTTTCGATTTTCTATACAGATTGAAAAAAATGTCTGGCCAGACTCATGTGCACCACGAGGGGTTAAAAAGTAAATTTTAACTCTTGCTTCTCATTTAGTTTATATTTTTGGTTAAATATGTGCATACGATTTCTAAAGTAAAAAGCATATCGGGCATGATGTGGGTGTTTTATCACTCTGTAAGTTGTAAACGGGTAAGTAAATCAATCATAATAATTTTTTCTTTCTAATTTCTTTTTTAGTTTTTTTTCAAGCACGATTTCAGGATAAAATCAACTTTATTAATACTTGAATCAAGCGCATTTTGAGATTGATTCAATCTTAGTTTTACTTAAATTAATATCATTTTTCGGATTCAAGTACGAAATCTTGATTGAATATGGATAATTTAAGTATTTTGTGATTGAAAATCCGTACTAGAATCAAAAATCTTTCTGTACTTGATTCAAGAAAATCCGTACTCACCGTACCATCAATACCTCTTCGGATTGGTTTGAGTACGGAGGGATTGATTTGCTTTTCAGTGTATAAAATAAAATTGTAACATTGCTGACTGACTGACTGATTCATTATCGCACAGCCTAAGCGTTATTTAGCGCCACTCCCACTTCTCTACTCCTGTTTAAAATTTACAAAATTATGTTTGTTTTGTTCCATATTTTGTTTAAGTGTTTTATACTACGGATATTTAGTATTTAGTATAATATTGTAAAAAACGAAAGTTTTAGACAATAATCTTAATTGTAAGGCGGTAGTATTTCGAGTATAAGACAGTATTCCTTAGTATAAAACAGGTGGTTTGATCACACAGTTTTGGTTACAAAAAGAAAACAAAAATTTCCAGTTTTTTTTTTTTTTGATGAGAAGTCTGGGGTCTAATTACCGCATACGATATCGAGCAAAATTGATCGAAATATTTTATTTTGGTATCATGGCTCTCGATATCGAATGAAATGTATCGTAATTTGAGATGATAGCATTCGATATCGAGTAACCAAAGACCTTAAATCTCTCGAGTTTTCATTCGAGACGTCAGTGTCTATCGTATGAAGAAAAATACGATAGTTAACTCGATACGATAGCTTACTCGATATCGAATGCGGTAATTAGGCCCCTGGTTTTGCTTAAGTTATACGTGTCTGTTATAGAAATGTCGATTTAAAGTTTGGATCTGACGTGTATAATAAAGGAAATCCTAACAGGCGACAAAGTTAAACGAATTTGGTCTGGTTAAAATAGTAAATAATACCACTTCCAAAGTTTTAATTTGATTTAAAATATATGTAAATATCGTCGAGTTAATATGCAAACCTGCTAACTCCCCTTCAGTAAATTCTACAGGAGAGACAAAAAACTTTTTACATTTCATATGTGTTAGTTGCTTTTACACACTTCAAGACTCAGATTGAAGAAAAACTACATGCTGGTCGACGAGGCGTATCTTTCTCTACCACACGGCATCAAAATCTCAATTTACTTAAAAAGTGGATTAAACTGGTTTTTATATTAAGCCGACGATATAAAATCTTCCAGACGTAAGGTTTTACCTAGATGGTGTACAAGATATTCGACAATCCAATTCAAATGTCTTGAAAAAAAATTTTTTTTTTCAAAAATACCCCCACTGTGAATATTGTTATACCTACACCACAAGAATGGTGAATGTATTATGAGTTTGTGCTAATGTTTGTAACACCTTAAAATATTGCACGGAAATAAGTTTATTTTCTAAATAATCAATTTCGTTTCCTTAAACAAAAAAATCTATGATAATGTTTTGATTTTAATTTATTTCGTTCGTCTTTAGTAAAATTTTCTACTTGAACCTTCTTTTCTGTCTGTCTTTTTTTCGTTGTTTATTTCACCTACTTTCTATCTTCATATAGCTATCTCTTAATAAGGCGTCACAATGGACCATACTGGTCTCTGGGTGAAGTCTCCTTCACACCGGCCTTTCTACCTACCTGTGAGTGCAATGAAACACCAATTCTGGAAAAGAGAAATTGACTCGTTTGAGACATTAACTTTGTGTTTTGTTCTTGTTTTTTTACAACAACAGCGACGACGACCTGCTTGTTTGAAAGCAAGCATACAACTGAATGAAATTATGGCTTTTTACAATTGTTTCGTTAACCTTCGTGTTGTGTGTGTGAAATTCACGAAAAGTGCTCGGCCCCCGGGGGCATAGCGTGAGGATCGTTGAATTATACCCACCTTCAAGTCAACCGTTCAACTCAGAATCACTTTTTGAATCGATCTAACGCGTCCGTCCGTCCGTACCATAAATGACCATAGCTCCCATACAAAACTAATGTTAATG
The DNA here is from genome assembly GCA_930367215.1 of Pollenia angustigena. NCBI lineage: Eukaryota > Metazoa > Arthropoda > Insecta > Diptera > Polleniidae > Pollenia > Pollenia angustigena. The sequence continues at coordinate 207,363,286 of OV884056.1, read as the reverse complement.
CCATCACTTCCTTATTGATGTTGGTATTAAAGTACAAATTGGCGATAATGGCTTTTACGATAGCAACTATGTTATGAGAAAACATTATCTTAGTAGGTCCGAAATAAACCATAGGTCCCATATAAACCCCTATCCTTAAATCCTCATATAAATGAAGATATAAAAATAATATTCGGCACAAGAAGAACTTATGCATGAATCTTAAGGCCCAAACATAATGTGCTTAAGTTAACTTATGCAAATGTACGAATACATGTAAATCATATGAGACTAGCCATATTAAACTTAAGAAAACTTTTTGTTAAATGTTATGAAACTGCTTAAGCAAAGTGCGACACTGATCGCACATTCCATATGGAATCAAATGTTTGTTGATTTTAGTTTTGTTTTTTTTTAAATATATTTGCGAGACTTTTTGTTAAATTTTGACAGTAGGTTAAGCAACGCTGTGCAGGTTATGGTTGGACCTTTAACCTCATAACATAATATTGTTCTGGCGGGTTCATGACTTCCTAGGGGTTCAAAATAGGTTAAACTTTTTAAAAAAATTTTAATTTACATACATGGTGTAGGTTATCATATGGTCGGTCTTGACTGACTACACATTCTTTTTTGGGTTTTTTTTTATATAGTAAATAAATACAAGTTAATCTTTTTTTTACTAAAACATTTGCTGTTTTAGTCATAACTAGGGGCAGAATTTATGTACAAATGAAGGCATTTTTTGGCTGCACTTAGTTTTTTAATGTTGATAAATATCATCTAATTGTTTGTGCATATTTAGTTTCAAAATTAATAAATATGCTTTTTAAAGTTCTTATTCTTGTGTTTGACAAGGATCGTTATCGAGTTATAGTCTTTAGTTACATATTTATCTTCCCTTTACCAATTGTTATGTAGAAATGAATGTCGTGATTTAGCAATTTTTTTTTTAATTTTTGCAAGAATTCTTCTACGCATATTTTTCAATATAAAGTGCATTAAAATCCCGCCCCCCTAAAAATACAAATTTTATTTATGATTTTGTTTTTTCGTTCAATTATATATAATTGCTAACAAGTTGTTTTAAACAAAAGTTAGCAACAATAATAACATGAAGTTTAAACAAAAAACACATTAAACTTAACATTGTCTTACATATAATTATTGTTGCATGCAACGTTAACATGCCTACATACTGTGTATTACTACAATTTACTACTCACTCATTCGTACTACGCTGGTATTATTTCTGATTCTTCTGTGGTTTTTTTTTTTTGCTGAGTACATGATGATAAAAACAAAAACATGAACTTGATCTTGAAATTAAAAAAAAATAATCGTAATAATAAATGAAAAAAAAAAAAAAAATCAGCGAAAGACAACAACTACAGCCCACCATAAAGAAATTTTTGCAATAATAAGAAGAATAAAATAAAAAATTGTTTTAAAAGTTATAAATATTTCCAGGTGTATTAAATGTTTGTCTGTAAAAGTACTTGCTTGGCTACATGTGGTGAATTGTCAGTCAAAATACCCAGGCAAGTGAAGTGCTGAAAAGAGCAGGAAAATAGAAAAATTCGAGGACGCAGTTTTATCTATTTTTATAAAATTTTTTTTTTCACAAAAAATTAAAATGAACATGTTAAGAAAAAAAAATTGATTAATTTTTAAAATGTTTATTACGTTTGATGGCTTTAAAAATTTTCAAATTTAAATGACCTCCTCACTCAGTAACGCATATCCGACAACTTATTAGAAAAATGATACATAATGATACAATTACAAAAGCGGCTTTACTTCGTCCACATTCGTTGGTCTTGTTTTCTAAACTTCCTGTTGGCAATACCTACGGAATAAAAATCGGGAGCACTAACGTCAGGAGACCATGATGGCCACCGGAATCTGAAGTTTCTAGATTTATTGCAGCAATTTTAGTCGACAACAGCCCTTGTCATATAGCCAAGTTGTACCGCCTTGTTGAAACCACACAGTGCCGAAAGCAATTCTGTTTCGACGTAACTTCAATAAAGAAAATACATTTCGACATCTTTTAGTAGCGGTATCCATTAAACTATTTCTCTCTCCGTTTCCTTCGTAAAATAAAGCACCGACAATAGCTTGTTGAAACTGCAAAACGCACTTGAGTTGGATCCAATTTTTCACTTTGCCAATAAAAAAAATTGGGCCTCGACAGATATAAAAATCAGTTCAATAAGTTTTTGTCCTCATTCACTATTTAAATGTTACTCTGCCAAAATTCAAAGCGAATGGGCAAGTCGGCAGTATTTTCAGTTTGTTTTCTGTTCGTATTTTATGAGAAAAAAAAAAAAAATTAATCCTAATCCAAGATTATATTTAGTGACTGATACCCATTTGAGCAGAAAAGCTCCTTGTCAAAACTGTAGAACTGACTTGAGTGGCAGCAAATACAGTGGCAAAAGTTTCCTGCTTCCATCTAGTGACTCTCTCACGCTCAACACAATTGAAAACGAGTCTTATTATAATCCATATTTTTTTTGGGAGTGTCGCTAAACTTCCTGAAGTTATCTAACTTCCACTGCAAAGCTGGTTTACAGGGAAACCCGTCATTAACTCGAACTCTGCCCCAGGTTACAGACTATGATCAAACCCTAACCTCCAACGTTTAAGATCCCGCTCTGCGCAATTTGGGATGTAACCGCAGCCAACACTAGTTTTCAAAATTTTTCAAAGCACGTTTTTGTGTTGTTCTTCTTTGCGGCAAGCTTGCAAATCTGTTACGGAACCCAAAGGGGCTTAAGACACTTAATTAAAAAATGGATAAAATCCTTTGTTGTTTTCGTTACCGTCACGTTTTTTAAAGCAGGCATGCTAACTAATCTATTATCAATTAGACTAGAATGTGTGCTAACTATTTAGACTAAATAATTGACTTAAATATTTTTACCATTAAATTCTTAATAAACCATTCATAAAGTAAGAAAATTTATTGTTGGATTTGCCCTTCTTTAAACCAAAAATAAAATGACATTTTGATTGGTGTTTGCATTTTATGATATTATTTTTATGAAATATGTTGAAAAATAATGAAAAAATGTTTTATATATAAATATTAGCGAACCCCTGCACACTTCGTAGTGCAAATATACAAAACCGATGGTTTGCCAACGCGCGAACAGTCTACAAACAACTGTCCATGTGGGAAAACTGCATACTCTAAATTCACTTCATAAATTCCTAACGATTATTAATAGTAACCGCAAACCCAAGCCGAACAGGAAACTAAAGTCGTTTGAATTAAAATGGCCTATCAGACGGAATGATTGGGATGCGTTGAATGAATACATCTTCAACTTTAAATTTTACAGTTAAAATAGTAGCTTCAATTACCTAAGCCATCAGTTTTTTTAAAGCAACTCTTGTGCCATTACACAAACGGGGTTGATTAATATTGCGAAGCATAAGAATAGCGACTCCAACTTTCAATTGGAGATTATGCGGAGGCAATCCTGGTAAATCCAACGAATTCAAAATTCTGTTGGATAATTTACAACATCTTCTACATTGGTAACAGTATCCACAGACTTGTACGAAACCAATTCGGCAGGAATCTTTGATTGTATAGGCATATTTAATTCACTAACATTCTAATACTCTGTCATTCAACCGTTCCATCAATTCCTCTTTTGACTGTATAAAATGGCAAAAATTATTTGGCAATGTAATCAATCCAGTGGCATTAACAGGCATTGCACCATTCCCAATTTTCAGCAATTGCTTAGAGAACTTATCAGCAGGTGGATCATTCTGGAACTGAACACGAACGTTAGTAGTGAGTTTCAATTTTTTTACAAATCTCCATATGCGTGAAGACTTTTAGCAAACGTTAATTTCATCGGCAGCTGTCGATCTATAAAATCAAGGCACCACCAAACAACTCTGAATTACCTCGAAGGTCTTTCATTGTTCTTTTCAATGTTTCAACAGATTTCTTATTCGCCATAATGCATTCATCCCAATTAATGCTACCGCAACGTTTCAATAACTTTGACGTTCCAGATGTTTTTGAAACGTTACATGTGGGAGTTTCATTAACATGGTAATTCAATGGCAATTTTAAAGCTGTGCGACCACCATCTAACAAAGTGGCTGCAATGCCAGAAGACGTCTTTCAGTTTCCCAAAATATTAACTTAAATTTGCAAAATTTTCATGCACGAAAATAACTTGTTTCGAAATGAAAGCAGTGTTCACTTAAATGGCTATAACTCATGAAGATGTGATTTACACTACCTAAGTAGCTAAATTAAAGTAATGGTTTGACTAAAATCGAATTGTAATGAATTTAAAAACTAATTGAATTTCAGTTTTTCTAAATATTAAGTCAAAAAATTTCCATGCAAAAAAAAAAAAAATACATGTTTCGGAAACTCATGAACCAATACACATTTAAAGACCGTTGATACATAACATCAATTACTAACACAATGCAACTTATTTTTATATATATAGATGGACATGTTAAATACATTTTACTATTTTTTTTTTTATTTTAGACAAGCAATTGGAAGTTATATTGTTAATTATTTAAAAACAAAATTTATATGATGTAGGGCCATTATTACATCTTGAAGTTAGCTAAAGTTAAGATTAAATTGACAGTTAATAATGTGTTATCTGTCAAATAGCGTCTGTTAACTGTCGGATAACAGCTAACGCCAAGTTATAATAATGGCCCTTAGAGTTATCGAAAAAATCAGTTTTTCGCTCTCCTGTAAAATTGTGATTTTGCTGATAGCACTACTTTAAAAATAACCCTCGATATGTTCAGGGGCAAATGCAGATATTCTCTTTAATTATTTTTTAAATTGTTGCAACTAGTTGTTTTTTTGTTCAAAACAACAAATTATTGTTCAAAAATATTAAAAAAAAATAAAATAAACAAATCATAATAAAAGTGATATTAACAAAAAGTAAACATACTTTTTATTCAAATACTTTTTATCGTATATTCAAAAAAGGTTTAATCAAAAGTGTTTACCTACCGGCAACATTTTGTTTAGAAACTAAAATAATATGTTGTTGAATTTGATAAGAATAATTGTTAAGGTCTACAATTTAAAAAAAAAACAAAGAATTAAATATAACATATCATGTGAACCGAATATAAGTTTCTTGCATCACTAACAATAAAATGGCAGCAAAATGAAAAGAAAGTTGCCATTCTTAAACACAAAATCTCTACAAACAGTTAATAGTAAAAAAGCTGTAAATGTACGTTTATGAATACAAATTTGTATAAGAGGTCTATAAGACAAAAAGCGTTTGATAGTTATTACCAGGGAAACCATAAATATTCAATTGCATGTTTTTCCTTGTGCGACCAATGAAGAAGGCACAAACAATATATTCATCCGTTTTAGAGCCTTTCATGAATTTTGGCATCGATTTGTTAGTGCATAATTTAGTTAAACGATGTTTTTTGCAGCATATTTTAAGTTTATAGCGCATATTTTGCCTTTTTAAGGCATATTTTGATACATTTTTTTAGTTGCTTATAGGAGCTTTCGCAGAAAATACATTTTTTTTTGGAATTTCTGTTACTTCAATTTCGCCATCTACATTTAATTTTGAGTCTCAAATTGTAAGACAATGCAGGTTGTCATTAAGGATAAATGTTATGCGATGTGTATAATACATAGAAATGTAGACTAATCTTTTAGTATACCGATCGACTCAAAATCACTCTTTAAAGTGATCTAACGATGTCCATCCGTCCGTCTGGCTGTCTGCCCACGTTAACCTTGTGCGCAAAGTACAAGTTCCAATTTTTTCAGATAATTTGATCAAATATGGACGAGGTCTGTGTAAATGGTAAGAATCGGTCTATAACTTCTCATATTCCCCATAAAAACTTCTTTCCAAATAAGCCTCTTTGTGTCAGTAAGCCATCTAGTTATGATGGTACTTAAATTAAATTCGCCCCAAAAATATTTTTCTGCAAATTAAATTATTTTCTAATCGTTTCACATTTGCCCAAAGCTCCCATCCTTCAATATCTTTAACTTCCTTTAAATGTTAACATTTTTTAACAATTTAGTGGCCGTACCTAAAATATATATGGATGTTAATAACTAGATAATATTCGGCGCAAACATCTCTTATATGAATTTTAACCTAATATGGGCTTAATGATGAAACAGAACTGAGTCTTCAACTTCAGGCAAAAATTTTAAAGCCCAGAATTAAAACGTCGGCAGTAACTTCAAATTCTCTCTCATTTCTTTCGTTTTCTTTTGTCCTTATTTTTCTTTATTTACAAAATGTATGAAATTGAATGAAAGTATGATAGCATTGTTAAGAGAATAAGTGTCTATATGTGAGAGCATTAGAAAAAACGTCCTAAAATTAAATTTTATTTCTCGACCGCATTCTCTGGCACAAGGACCAGGCCTTTTGAAAATGGGCCAAATCGTAGGACTACGAGGGAAGATAGGGGGAAATTTCTTTCTCTCAAAAACTATCAATCCAATTTTAATGAAATGTAAAACATAGATAGAACCATATCTTTATGGATACAAAAGGGCCGATTTCTGCCTCTCAAACCGATTGTACTGAAATTTAAAACATAGATGGATCAATATCTATATGGACACATAAGCTATACAGTTTTGCAAAAATAGGACCACAAGGGGAGGTAGGGGGCATTTTCTGCATCTCACAAAATTTTAACCCGATTTTAATGACTTTTATAAACATAGATAAATCCATATTTATATGGACATATAAGCATGATGTGTATTTTAATACTGTGGTGTAGGGTATCATATGGTCGGGCTTGACCGACTATACTTTCTTACTTGTTTTTTTTTAATTTTGTTATTAAATTGTTAAAAGTATTGTGTTTTCAAATTTGCAATTTTTGATTTTTTAGGGCATATTTTTAACATTTTTCAGTGCATATTTTACAGTTTTTACTGCATATTTAATGCACATAAAACGTGTTTTTAGAGCATATTTCTGGTTTCCCTGGTTATTTCATACTATAAGCTTGAAATAAGAACTTATGAATATGGCTGTTACGATAGTTTTTAAGAAGTCGTTTACAATATAATCGCAAGTAGGGCTCGATGGATGCCATATAATATTATTTTAAACTTCAAAATTATTTAAGAAGTGCTTTTTGATTATATGCGTCATTTGATTCAAAATAAATTTTTAATATTAATTGTTAAAAATTGTATTGTCTACTTTCAGGTGTTGCAGCTTATAACTTCGAAGTATACAAAAGTCAGCGGTTCGAAGGATTAATTAAAGGTAAAGAGTTTTTATTATCATCATGATATATATCATTATTTTATCTGTTTTAAATCAAACTAGATTCTAATAGTTACATTTTCTCATTAACAATAAATAAAATCAGTTAAGGCGCCCGTACACGACATGTATTTGTCATCTGACATGTCAAATTTTCAAGTCACATGTAATTGTTCATGTCTGTCAAAATTGCTGTTTTACATAAGGTTTATAATATTCGGTCACAAACGTACATGTAATTTGCTTCTGACATTGTCTCTGTTTTTTTCGCATTGTTATTGCAGAAACCAAAGTAGTTCTCGGTTTCAAAATAGCTTGCTGCCGCCACGAAAATATTTATTTACGCCGTAAAATAATTTAGCCATCTAAACATTTTTTCTTTTATTTTAAAGATACCAATTTAGAATTTTATAATTAAACGGTTTTTATGTATATATTTACATAAATTCTATTCAATGGTGAGATGAGCATACATATCTTGGTATTGTAAAATATTAACTTCAGCCGGCTAATGATTCCGTCAATAGTTGACGCCGCTGCCAGTTTCTTCCCGGCATAGATTTCTGATGTCAGATGGTTTGTCAGAAGAAAATAGAGCACGCTCTAATTGAAATTTTGTCAGATGACTTTGCGTCTGACTTTTACAGAAGCAAAGTTAAAAAGGTAACACACGACATGTATGTGTTTTGCAGTGGGAAATTTGACATGTCAGATGACAAAAACATGTCGTCTATATGCTCCTTTATTGCGAACAAAAAAACCGTATAATTTAAATAATTCTAAGAACATTTACTATAAGATAATAAAAATAATAATAAGAACAATAACAATAAGCATTTGCATTTGCATTAAATAAAGACTTATTAAACAACAATTCTATTTAAATTTGCATTAAATTTAATTGTAAAAATATCCGCATTTCTTAATTCAAGTATAAAAGCTTATACAAGAAGAAGAATAATAAATGAATTTATGCATTTTTAAACATTTTCAAACAAATAAAATGAAAACACACAAATAATCATTAACAAAATTGTAAAGTGTTAACAACAATTGCACCAGCAATATACACTTCCTCGAAAATTTCTTTTACACTTTAGTTGAATACATTTTTTTTTATGAATATTTTGTTCTTGTTGTTGTTTTTCTGTTGATTTGAGCGCGAATTCGCCTTAAGCACCCATGAAAATTGTGTGCAGAATATCAACAACAACATAATATTTTGTTTTTTTTTTTTTTAAAGCAATGACTACAAAGATGAAAATGATAATGATGATAAAATTAACAATTGTTATTTGACTGGAAGGCATTCAGATACATTTTACACTCCTAACTACACACACACACACAGATACTCGTATAAATGCATTTAAAAAAGTGTATGATTATTTGTACGTTTATGTGTTCATATCAAGCACAATACAAAATCACGGTTAGCTAAGTGGAAAATTTATTGGATTCATAAATAATACTATTCGCGTCATTATAAGAATGGTGGAAAGCTGTGAAGCTGTAAAGCTTAACTTTCCTAGACATATTTTTTTTAAACCCTTCACCACTCGTAGTGTGGGTATATATAAGATTGTCATTCCGTTAGTTATTTTCACAATATTGAACTTAAACGCTATTATGATTAACAAAGTTGATTTAACGATGTCCGTCTGCCCGTCTGTTATTTAAACTGGGTTCTTAGAAGACCCTACATATGATGGGGACCAGTGATGTTACCCGTACGGTAATTACCCACTTTTAGGGTAATTTTGGGCCGCAAAAGGTAGCGAGGTAATTTTATTTAAAATACGGTAATTTAAAGAAATTTGAATTTTTGTAGGTTTTATAATTTTAACTTTTGAAAGACGATTTTCGATTAAAAAATGGATAAATGTTATACAAAAATTTAAGAACATTAAGCTTCTCCAAATTTTTTCGTAACACCTGTAAGTGCAAAATAAAAAAATTTAATTACTCTTGTATATTATTAATTTTATATTTAACTTTTTGCTTGTTTTAAAATCAACATTTCTTAAACATAAAATAGCCGCAATGTTATACATTTAACTATAGTTTTCGGATTATTTTAAGTACGGCTTAAATGTGGCTAAAGTTAAGTACAGATGCATTGATTTTGTGGAAAATTATTTTACTGCCTTATTCATAAAAAAAAACAATAATTTTTGTTAAAAATGTATTTTAAGACAAAAATTTTCTTAAAACACATTTTAAATTTAAATATGTAAATGGTTTATGAATACTGATCTTATCTGCTATTTCCAAATGACAGGCGATGGACTGAGTGCTTTTCATATACATTTTACTTCACAATCAATCGCCAGTCATTTGAAAACAGCACAGTAATGTTTTGATTAATTTAATTTTTAGAGGGCCGTAAGGTAATGAAAAAATATAAGTTAACATCACTGATGGGGACATATACACTGATAGAAAAGGCGTCATAACGCTGATGTATTTTGACATCAGTACTATGACAAGTGTCTTCGTTTTTGAACCCATGACACTTTTCATCATGGTGATGTCAACCTTAACATCACTTGGCCAAAGTGTCATCAGGGTAAAAATGAAATTATGTCATCAATGGGATGACACATCGGAATCACAGAAATGACGAACACGTCCTCAGTGCGATGACGCAGCAACATCGGAGAATGGACACATTAGCATCAATTAATTGACAATTTGTCATTAAGTCAAAGTCATTGGAATTGACTTAAGTTAAAGTGAGAGTATATTATTATTTGCTTACTCGTTACATATGTTTGTTTCACATTTGGTGAATTACGACCTTTGTTTACAGCAGAACTCTCAATAATAAGACACCAGCACCATGCCCCATATGGTTTTCTACTTTAAAAATTTAATGTATTTAACTAAATAATTTAAAAAAATAGAATATAGGAATTTTTGCTTCTTATTATACATTGTAATCATGAAAATAATGTTTATAATATACAAAATGTGGCATGGAATTGATGTCACTATAGTCATAAAATAGATGACACGTAAAAATGACAAAATTGTACGATGACGTTAGTCATTGGATTGATGTTACTTTTTGCATCATTGATGCCATTTGCAGTAACATTGATGTCACAATCCTGATATTAGGGCATCATCAATATGAAGAGGCATTTTTCTAGCAGTGTAGTCTCAAATACTGTGCTATTGAAACTTAGCCAGATCGGTCTAGAAATGGCTGAGATATGAGCAATAAACCAAAACACAACGGTTAAGCTTGTTAGGCCTGGAGCTTCAATGTAAATAAAACATAAATTTTTATTACAGTTTTTACCAACGTTTCGAAGAGTATTTTTCTACTTTGTCAGGGGGGCGTAATCTTTTTGATAATTTTACATGTTTAACAAATTATAACTCCTTCTGAAACTTGTTTGAAAAACAAAACAATTAACAAGGCCGATAATAACGTTCAAAACACAATTTAATCTTATATCACATCTATCACATCTAATCTAATTTCGACCCATTTATCAGGAACCTTAACTTTTTGAAGTATTATTGTACTCTATAAACAGTTTTTACTTTTACCTTAAGTAAACTGACTAGAAAAGTGGTGGTGACAAATAACTACCTTTTTCCCGAAATAATGGCTTTGTCACAGATGTGGAAGGTATTTACAGGAGCACCTGCAATGTCGGCCTAATCCCATGGTTGTTCTCTTTCAATAATTCAATAAACAACCGATCCTGTGTGTGAGTGGCACCACCACAAGTGGTGAAAAATTAGCCCTTCAATGAAATTTTCAGAGAATCCGCTTCCGCGACTTTTAGTTAAAGACATAACAACCGCGTGATCTCTAAAAGTATCCCTTCGTCAAAAAAACATTTATCCGTTGTACCCATTACCACCAGGTTACTTAAGCTAAGCCTTGGAAAGTGCCAATTATCAGAAAGGTAAAGCTTCTGCAAAGGCAATCATCATGAAAGGCAGCAAGTATATCCCGCGATCGCAAGAGATCCTAAAGATCTTCTTTGATCTGTAAATTTTGAAATTTTGCCGTATCCCGCCAGGGGGCGGCTTTGACATATAAACACCCATACCATATGAACTAGGAGGACCAATTTGGCTCAGTTGTTTCTTATATAAAGAGTATTTGATATTGGAATTAGGCCAAATCGGTATATTATTTCACCTGGCCCTTAAACAAGTGTTCTTTTGAATTTACGGTTTTGGTATGAGAGCGGTAAGCTTAGGTTGAGAAAATAGAAATTAAAATTTCTTAAAATTAAATATTTTTAAAATATATGATTTGCTTGGTTTTAATAATCAGCGAAATCGATTTATTACTTCACTTAGAGCCTATACAAATATGCTTCCGGAATAGGGATTTTGACACAAAAGCGTCCATACCGCTTGAGCTAGGCATAGGATGGCTTTTCAATAAAATGGTGAAGGGTAAAAAATTTTAGAAATACTATGAACTAAATCAGTTTATCGATCTCAGTTTCTTATTCTACCGATCCTATAGTTATACCCACACCACAATAGTGGAGATGGTATTATGCAGTTGTGCTGATGTGTGTATTGCTCGTAGACCCACCTTAAAGTATACCGATCGACTTAGAATCACTTTCTGAGTCGAACTAACGATGTCCGTCCGGCTGGCTGGCTGTCCATGTAACCTTGTGCGTAAAGTACAGGTCGCAATTTTGGAGATAATTGATAATTTTGTTCTTATTGGCACAAGGACCAAGCCTATTGAAATTGGGCCGAATCGTAGGACCACGAAGGAAGATAGGGGGAAACTTCTGCCTCTCAGAAACTATCAAACCGATTTTAATGAAATTTAAATCATAGATAGAAATATATTTATATGGACACATAAGCTATGTATGGTAGGGGCAATTTGTGCCTCTCACAAACTTTCAAAACAATTTTAAAGAAGTTTATAAACATAGATAAATCCATATTAATATGGACACATAGGCATGATGTGTTTTTAAATACTGTGCTGTAGGGTATTATATGGTCGGGCTTGACCGACTATACTTTCTTACTTGTTTTAGACTCAAATTGAAATTTTTTATAAACAATTTTAACGATCGCTTGCGACACATTTCTCTTACTCGTGAATAGAGAAAAATAAAGAGACATTTTAAGTGGCCAATATTGACTTGACTTGATGGCTTTTAATGTTTAGGTTCAAACTAATTATCGGCTTTTAAAACAATTAAAAACAAGTAAGAATGCTATATTTGGCTATGCCGAATCTTATATACCCTTCACCATGGTGCGATAAGAGCAGAAAGTTATATAAAGGGTGTTTTTTTATGGAGTGCCACATTTTTAAGCCATAATAAAAGAAGGAAATATTTTTTTTATAACAATGAAACGGGCTTTATTGGAAAGACAATTTTATGAAATTTATTTTTAAATATGATTTCTGCCATGTGGCCGCCACGGTCGGCGCGTAGAAGGAACACAAATTTTCAACAACTTTTCGCATTCTGACCATCATCGTTTTTGAAGACATATGGGCCAATGACTCCGCTAGCCCATAAAGCGCACCAAACAGTAATTTTCTGTGGATGCAATATTTTTTCGACAAAATCTTGTGGATTCTCCTTACTCCAAATGTGACCAGAAATGGGCTTAATCGGAAAATAAAATTTTGAATGGAAATTCAAAATCAATAACAATTTGTGCTTCAGCCCATTCGCCGAATTATTTTGATTACAAATCTTAAAAATTTGCACGCGTTGCTCTGGAGTAAGTCGATCCATAATGAAATGTCAAAGCATACTAAACAAAAAGCAACTATCAGCTGTTTAATGGGTGCTCAAAAAAAGCAGTGGTGGTAACTCAAAGTTGTGACACTCTAAAAAAAATACCGTACTTTAAATATAAGTTAGTAAATCTATTTTGTGCTACGCCTACTTCTCCAATTCTGCCCATATTTTGTGAGAGCTTGTGTATTGATTACCAAGTTATGTGTACCAAATTTGGAAAAAATTTCTCTTACCGTTCTTTTGATTTAAATTCATCTTATTTGTGTCACGACCAGTTCACCACTCCCTCCCATGTTTTATCGATGATGTTGTCTCTTGATAACCAAGATGATTGTTACTAATTTGGAAACTTTTGCTCTTGCCATTCTCCAGGTATACAGAAATAAGAAGCAACAACAAGGGAGTTCGGGGTAAAATTAGAGGCAATCGTGGTTTTTGCTCACATCGCAGCTATTTGTATTGCGACAAAAATATATACCAACCAAGTCCCCGTCATTTCTGGGGTCTTCGGAAACCCCATTTCAACAGACGGACATCGTTAAATGAATTTCGCTCCTTATGAGAACCCAGAATTTATATACTTTATACTGTCTAAGATCAATATTAAAGAATTTACAAACGGAATGACAAACAAATATATGCCCTTTCCACCTGTGGTAAAGGGTATAACAATATAAAAATTCATTCTAAATATTTTATCAAATAACCTTTCAATTTGCTCGCGAATAATGTTTTCGCTAAAGAAAAAAATAAGAAACATAAAATCAAGAAAAAAAAATTTTTTACCATCAAATATTGAATTAGATTTAATTCCTGCGTTATAGAGCTGGCAAACTATCGATGGTCGCAACATTCGATATTTTCGATAGTTGTTGACTATCGATAGTATCGAATTCTTTGTAGAATTTCTTAATTTATTTTTTAAGTAATTATCGTACGTTTCCATGTAGAAATTTAAAGAGATACAATTTTCCTTATTTGGAATAAAGTTTAATCTTTCTTAGATTTTCAGTCATTTTCCTTATCACAAGCAATACTTTTTTCAAATATGTATTAAAATATATATACAGTATGCAATAATTCAGGTTAATATCATTTTTATAACAATCTTCGGATCGTCACTAAAAAATTTGTCATATTTCAGTTTCTTGTCGATTGCATTCAACTTCATGAATTTTTAAAATTTTATGAATAATAATGTGCATTGGGTAGTATGCAAAAAAAAATTAATCTGTATTGAAAGGAAATCACCTTTAAACTTTTTTACCTAAAATCTAATAATACTAAATGTTGGCGATTTTTGATAATCTATTTGGCAATTCAGGTGAAAAATAATCTGAGAAACCTGCAGCCGTATTCCGTAATTCGCTAAAGCTAAAAATCTATAAAGCAAATTTTGCAAATTTTGGCTACAAATGTAATTCAGTAACGTGCATTGCTAAATTTGGCAATGCAATACAAATTTAATTTGCCGCAATTTCAGCTTTTAGTGTCACCGCTAAAAATTTTAAATTTTGTTTTCTCTAAGGAATTTTAGCGATCGAGATTTAGCTTTACCTTAGCGAATTACAGAATACGGCAGCTGGTACATACTTTTATAAATTTGTTTGTTTTGACATGAGGATAAGCAAGGTTATGCAAATATGGTTGGTCCTAAAGTCGACTAGATAACTGCCGCAGCTGGCTAAGCTGGGCGGCAACGACGGCGGGTTTGTTGTTGCCAGATAAAAACAAAAAATTATTGATTATTTTCTTAAAAAAGATTTCAACGATAGTATCGATATCGAAAATGAACTATCGATAGTCCAATGGAAAGAGAACTATCGATTGTTTGCCAGCTCTACTGCATTCACTAATGTTCTAGTTTTCCCTTCTTTAACTTTTTTTTTAGCGATTACTCTTCCTTCATTTTCATTCGCTCGCGAATGTATTCATTTGTAAAAAGAATATATTTAGAGCTCTTGATCATGAAATATAAATATATACTTATAATTAATATTTCTAACAAATTTAAAGTAATTTGTCTACCATAATGTATTCATTTCATTTATAATTTTTATACTTTTTTTGACGAATTGCTGAAGAACATTAAGACATTTCTGACATCAATGACACAAATTTTTTGTATTTTCAGTTATTCGAAACCATACAAACAGTTAAATGTAAACGTTTCATAAACAACGGCAATGCTACAGCAAACTTGATAATGAGCTCTTAACAAAAAGTACCGACTATTTTCATATTAAACTTTAAAATTGTAAAAATTTTACATATGAAAATTTTGTTGTATCTGTACACAAAAAAAAAATCATTAATAATTTAAAAATGATTTTGCATGTGTATAACTTTTTTTTGTGCCAACATAAATGGGTCATAAGTTTAAAGTTAAGTTTTGTATTTAAATTGGATTTTTTTTTTATGTTGAATTTGCCCTTAATTAGAATTTCTTCATTAATTTTTATAGTATTGCAAACAACTAAGATTTAAAATGTAACTGCGATAGTATTTGAGTTGAAATATGGGAAAATGATCACCCAGCGGTGTAACTATTTTTTTTGTTGTTGAATAAAAAGTACTTTCTTAATGACCTTTTACACTAATACTACATAATTACTAGAGAGGCGATTTCTATGCAAATGCTTGTTTTTTTTGTCGATAGTCTAAGAACAATGTCGACAAATTATCTTTCCGAGTTATTAAATTTGCGTTAAAATGGCATCGATTTGTTTTTGCATAGTCCCAGGCAGAAATTACGACTCTTCTAAATATTATATACCGATACAACCCTGTAAATACAAAATTGTGACTCCACCAAAAATATGGTACCATCACAACACTGCAGATACAAAATTACAACCTTAGTTTTTTAATACCGTTTTTAAATAAGATTCAACACCGGTAAAACCGGTATTTACCATAAAACTATACCGCTACAATAATACCGTGGTTATAATAATTCTATACCGCTACAACGCTGTATAGACAAAAATTTAGTCTTATTAATTTAATAGTGTCGTATTAAAATGAAAACACAAAAACTATTTTAGGTTAGAAAATATACAAATTTTTGCATGTTTATTTAGCGAATTTATATTTCTTACAATATTGAAAATAAGAGTCGGAAGACGGTTGTGACTACGTTGTAATTTCGTGAATCCAACATTGTAAATTTAAATTTACAGTACAGTGACAACACTAAAAAGAAGAGTCGGAAGACGCGCATTTGTCGTTAGCCTTTTTAATATTGTGACAACATTGTAAGTTTGGTTAACAGTACGTTCTATTGATGTTGGTAGTACCCCCTGCAACGTCGGCACAGCGTCGTGGTGATTGTCTTTTTTTTGCCTGGGGTGTCTTCCAAATAATTTTTAAAATTAATAAATAAATTATTTTAGAGCTTTGCTTTAAATACAAGATTTCGACAAAAGATTCTTTTATTTTAAACCGATGCAGAACCTTACATGGTTAAGGCTTCCAATGGGCTTAAAATATTTTATCCAAAACTTTTACTTGCCTGGTACATGGGTTATACCGCGTTGCAGAGAAAATTAGAAGCCAATAAGATAATATTGTAATTTTGAATGAAATGTATCCCTTGCTTACTCTTCAATCACAGCCAGTAGCAACAATATTGGGGCTTGGCTAGATGCTTCAGAATTCTATTCGAAAAGTTTTAAGTAATATAACAATGTTAGAAGAGCTTGCTGATACCGATGGCAATGCATTTGAAAAAGTAAAAGAAATATTCAGGGGTGTGCTGGAAATCGAAAACGTAAACTTTTTATCTAATTTTTATAATTATACATACACCACAATAGTGGAGAGGGTATTATGCATTTGTGCTGCTGTGTGTAACAACTTAAAATATTGGTCCTAAACCCACCTTAAAGTTTACCGATCGACCCAGAATCACTTTCTGAGTCGAACTAACGATGTCCGTCCGGCTGGCTGGCTGTCCATGTAACCTTGTGCGCAAAGTAAAGGTCGCAATTTTGGAGATACTTTGATAAAATTTTGGTTATAGATTCTTATTGGCACAAGGACCAAGCCTATTGAAAATGGGCCGAATCGTAGGACCACGACAGAAGATAGGGGAAATTTCTTCCTCTCAAAAACTATCAAACCGATTTTAATGAAATGTAAAACATAGATAGAACTATATCTTTATGGACACAAAAGGGATGCATTTTTTTAAAAAATAGGACCACAAGGGGAGGTAGGGGCAATTTCTCCCTCTCAGACCGATATTAATGAAATTTAAAACATAGATAGATCCATATATATATGGACACATAAGCTATACAGTTTTTCAAAAATAGGACCACAAGGGGAGGTAGGGGGCAATTTCTGCCTCTCACAAACTTTCAAACAAATAAGCATGATGTGTTTTTAAATACTGTGGTGTAGGGTATCATATGATCGGGTTTAACCGACTATACCTTTTTACTTGTTTTTGTTATAAAATTCTGTTTCATAGGGAAATATTTGTGTTGTTAAATATTGTATTCTACTTTGTATTCAACATAATGAATTTGATCAAGTTTTCATAGTTTTATATGTTTTCGTATATTGAAAATATTTTAATTACTTCAAATATAATTTTCAACCTTATTGTATCTTTTGGATAAACGTTACGCTGTTTAAATTACAATAATTTGTATAATATTTTTCATACGATTTTTTACTACAGAAATTTTATTAAAAAACGACTTTTAAAATTCTTGAGTTTTACGTTTCCGATTTCCAGCACACCCCTGATTAAATTGAAATAACATCAGAAGCCACTTAGAATTTGTACTTTCCAATTACGGATATATTGGTGACACAATAACTAATTAGGAGGGATTCAGTTCACTTAATGCTCAAGTCAAATTGATTGATATTGCAGAAAGTAAGACAAATTAAAAAAAAGATCCAAAACGTTTTGCCAAAAGAATTTCGAAAAATAAAATAAATTATCAAAGAAATTTTTGGAAATACAAAATTTTATATTACATATTAAGTATACCAATTGGGAATTAAGCACGACAAATAAAATCTTGTAAAATAAAATAAATTTCAAATACTTTTGATCTGATCTGGAAGCAAAGTGGGATCTGAAAATAAATTTTTCAAAATGCATTGGCATTCCTTTCTTACAAGCCAAAGTTTTACTTTTAATAAAACAGTACTTATGTATTTAAACAAACAACAATTTTAACTAGTTATTTAAGTTTTTTTTAAGATATTTGAATAACAATGAGAAACATTTTTAAATTAGAAACCATAAATAGTTCAACAAAATAACCACAATAATAATTATGGTTAAAGCTGAGGCACGAGCTCTATGTGTACATTTGTCCTTCAAGTTGTGCTGAAAAAGGTCAACAAGAAAAAGAAAGACAAAAATGGAAAAAAACAAAAATGTACTTTGGACTTCAAGAAGAATTCTTGACAAAAGTACGAAGAAACAGAAGTAAGGAAAAACATGTAAAATCAATCAAATAGATAATCATTAAAAAAAAAGCAAATTTCGATCTACCAAAGGTTAAAATACCATTTGGTTTAAGGATTGATGTTCGACTATTGACGTCAGCAGTGACGATGGCTGCGAGTGTAAGACGGCAAATCCCTCTGAAGAGATCGAGTGGTTGCGATCGAAACATGTCAGGGTAACTTGCCGGTCAGGGTTCGAGCCCGGCTACAGTCAAGAATGAAATATTATCAATAGCAATTTTATTTAATTTTCATGCTGTAAAATTTCCTTTCTTCTTAAAAATAATTTAATTTAAATTTGATAAACTTAAGCCTAATTAAAAATTTGGATTACATTTTTTTTAATTTTTTTAAACGATAAGCGATTGTTTTAGTTTTGATATCGTTGCAAATATAACTTGAGGGTATGTAATTCTCATTCGCTTTGGAGCAGAGATCTGCAAAACACCGCACATGTGCGAATGCTCTCACACAAATAAAGAGAGCATAAGAAAATAATTTGTATTTTTATTTGAAAACACTGAACAAACAAAAACAATTACGCTCAAAAATAAACAACCAAGAGAAACAAGAAATGTAAATGTATGTGTTTGGCGGACTCTGCTTTAGAGTTTTATTTGTATCATATCTTTAGTTATTCCAAAGTCTTTGGGAAAAGGTTTCCTGCAGCCATATTCTGTACTTTGCTTTGCTAAAGCTAAATCTCGATCGCTAAAATGCTTAACTCAGTGGCCACACGTTCAAGTTTTGTCTTTCAATTCCATTCAATTTGCAATACACTCTCACTTTTTTAACTAACACACTCACACTTTTTAAATTGACCACGAGGTGGCTTTCAATTTCACCTTTCCATTTGTTTGGCAATTTTACTTTCAATTTAACAGCTGATTACATGTTTGTCTTTATAAATTGTTTTCTTGATGACATCTTGAAAGTAAATTGCTTACAAATTGAGTGCAGCCTACGTCACAGCTTTCAATTTATGTAAATTTTGACAAGCAGTATATGTAAAAGACTAACAAGAACAACTCGATCTTGTGGCCGTAGGGTAAGAGAATGCAACATTTTAAAATTTTAGCGATGACATTAAAAGCAAAATAGCGGCGAATTAAATTTTTATGGCATTGCCAAATTTAGCAATTCACGTTACAGAATTGCATTAGAAGCCAAAAAGCGCTAAGTCAACCTTTAGTCAAGATTTTTAGCGACAGAGATTTAGCTTTAGCGATTAGTAACCATTGAAATTCACATAGGAACAAGCTGCTAATCCCCCAACAATAAATTTCAGTGCATTATCAATAAATATTGGGAATTTAGCACACATAATTAATGGGTAGGATTTTTTTTGTTTTCGATAATCAGAGTAGTATTTTTAGAGAAACACAAGAAGAAAATCAGGGATGAAAAATAAAAATTTCGCTCTGTTCACAATAATTTTTTTTTTTTAAAGAAATAAAAAATAAATAGCAAAATGTCAAGTGGTTTTTTCTGAATTTTCCATAAATCACATAAAGTTGTTGATAAATATAATTAAACATGGCGCACAAAAGAAAAAAATATAAATGAAGTACGAACGTATCGAGTTTTCCACCCTTAAAACCAAAAAGTCATCGTACAGAGAAGATTGGGAAGGAGCACTCTGTTTCATGTACTCTGCAATTCACACTTTTCAACTTGAAGTTGACTGAAGGTGTATTTGTATTTATATATAAAATATAAAAAGAACAAGATAAAAATACAAAAAATTGCAACCCTAGAATTTCATAATCTGGACACTAGTGCAATTTCAGAGAAAATTGCAGCCACAAAAATTGCAAGTATGGACAGTTGCTGAATAACTTTCCGCCAGCATTGAAATAAAAACAAGTAAGAAAATACAGTCGGTAAAGCCCGACTTTTTGATACCCTACACCAAAGTATCTTAAAACACATTTACGAGAGTGCATCCTATTCGGGACCCATGGAGAATCATGCTTATGTGTCCATATAAATATGGATCAATCTATGCTTTAAATTTCATTAAAATCGGGTTGATACTTTTTGAGAGGCAGAAATATTGCCCCTATCTGCCCTCGTGGAGATCGCTACGATTCGGCCCATTTGCAATAGGCTTGGTCCTTGTGTCAATAAGAACATATAAGCCAAATTTTATCAAATTATCTCCAAAAATGCGCACAAGGTTACATGGACAGCCAGCCGGAAGAACATCGTTAAATCGATTCAGTAAGTGATTCTGAGGCGATCAGTATACCGAGGTATTTAAAGGTGTTACACACATCAGCACAAATGCATAATACCCTCTCCACTATTGTGGTGTGGGTGTAATTTATAAATAAGTACGTTCACAAGACGTAACTGTTGCGCTTCTGCTGAGTGTGTGCCTTAGAGACGCATAGTTGAGCTATTCCGCTCACATCAACAGTTGCCGTATTTTCCATTATACAATTTTTTAGCTACCTAAAGTCAATATGTTGTGCTCAACCTCAACAGCTGCTCGAATAGAGTTATTTATTATTTTAGCTAAAGTAAGAAGTTATATTATTTATTTTGCCACGCTTTTATTTATTTTCAATTGTTTGCATGTAGTATCTGTTTGTTTTGCATAATACTGATCATGTCGTTTCTAAGACGTAAATCTTGGGCTCAACATTTTTGTTGCCGTTAAGCTCAACATCTACGTCTTATTAACGTGAAATATAACATTTTGTGTTGTTAGCTTCTCGTTTAATTCATTTAATATCTTAATATTGAAAGTTAAAACGCACTTAAAATAAATTTTTTTTTTATGTTTAACAGTTATTTTTATTCTAAAAAGTTTTTTTTTATTTAAAGTTGCGGAAAATGTTATGAAACCAATTTTTGATTTTATTGTTTACTTGAAATTAGATCAAAACTCATTGGATTTTGTGATAGCAAAAACTTGTGGAATAGTGTGAGAGGGGCTTTACCAGTACTTAGCATTATTTATACATTTGAGTAGCGAATATGTTTAAGGAAATGCTACTTTACTAATAAATTCTGGTAAAAACAACCATAAGAGAGTTAGAACCAGTGTTCGAAAATAAACAGTACATTATTTAGCGTTCGGCTCACACACCGAAGAACGATATCTATTTTTTTAGTGTTTGTGTAAACATACACAAACCTTAATACCGTTCGTAACTATTTTCAAGAAAGAACGGAACATTATATAATGTTCGGTTCTTCGTTAAAAAACAGAACAATTGTAGTGATACTGTAGAAAAACATTATATTTTAATGTTCTTTAATGTTTTTTTCGTGTGTGTATTTTGTTTTTGTAAAAAATGTTTGGTTTTTTTTTTATCAGCAAAAAGCGACGAACATTAACGAGCCGAACCGAACACATTGAAGTTCGTGGATTTTCAAAAAAACCGAACGGAATTTAATGTTCTCATCATTTGTTGAGTATGATGAAAACAGCATTATTTTTGTGTTCGAAAGATGACAAACAGGGAAACGTTATTTTTTTTAATGAATTTCTACACAAACACTATTAGCGTTTGTGTTTTCCACAAATCTACCGAACCGAACATTAAAGAACGATATTTAGTGTTTATTTTCGAACACTGGTTAGAACAACTGATTTCCTTCTGCATTTATTTTCGTTAACCACCCGAGAAGATGATTCTTATCGGAAAATCCATATTTTTATAGTATTAAAGCTCTTAAGTAAAATCGGAAGGGAAACATTGTCTTATGCCTCCTCTAGATCTACTGGGCATGAATGAGCCTTTTCCCTATTGTTTATTCATTTGTTTATGTTTTGTCTGTCACTGATGTCTGCTCTGTTGTTATTGTTTCATTGTAAATTATAGTCGTCGTATTCCCTACGGTAATTCTAGTTTCTAACACTCCTAAACAGAGCAGAGTGTTTAAGTCCTTTTAAGGTGTGTGTGTTTTGTTGTATACATTACATTGTATTTATTCTCATACATATGAATAAAAAGGCATAAAAATGAATCTGTATCCTTGTAGTCAGTCTAGCTTTTGTTTGCTATTTACTTTTTAAATAGACAACACAGTTGCTGCTATTGTCGTTGTTTAACGGAAATGTTTAGGGAGGAGTGGTTTAAAACAGGCCAAAAGAACTTGCAGTACTAATTTAAAGTTTTGACTTTAATTTAAATTGAATTCCGTTATTATGTGTGTATATGAAACATGTATATGGATCGCAAATGATTAATCGTATTTTTAGTTTTAAAGGATATAATAAAATTTTTAGTCTAATTTGTATCCATAAATCTCAAATTTTTACCATTTAACGTTTACATTTTTAAGGTCTTCTTATAATCTGTGAACCATATTTCTCCTCAAAAAACAAAGTTGAATACTACACTGAAATAACACATCAATCCACTCGTACTTAAATCAAGCCGAAGCGGTGTCAGTAGTATGGTAAGTACGGATTTTCTTAAATCGAGTACAAAATGCTCGATTCAATTACGGATTATTCAAGTGCCCCGTACTAAAGTAATCCGAAAACAGGATAGAATTAACACAAATAGAATATGGGAATTATTGCTTCTTATTGTACTTTTTAAACATGAAAATAATCTACATTTGTCTTCTTGTAGTGTTGTTGTTTTTTTTATAAAAATAAAATGATACACAACAAACCTTTACAAACACACTCTTTCGAAAGTTATCCCATTTTAGATTGCTTAAAGTACTTTTAAGCAGTGTTCGAAAATAAACAGAACATTATTTAGCGTACGGCTCCCACCCCCAACAACGAAATGTATTTTTTAAGTGTTTGTGTAGACGAACAAAACCCTTAATAACTATTTTCAAAAAGAGCCGAACATTATATAATGTTCTGTTCTTCGTTAAAAAAACAGAAAAATTGTAGTGTTACTGTAGACAAACATTATATTTTAATGTTCTACAATGTTTCTTTTTTTACAAGGATGTGTGTATTGTGTATATGTTTTGTCGGTGGAAAATTATGTTGCTGGCTTTTTGTTTGTTTTCGTATGTGTTTTTTGTTTTTGTAAAAAAATGTTTGGTTTTTTTTCCAGACAAAAGGGACCAACATTAATGAGCTGAAATGAACACAATGAAGTTTGTGGTTTAAAAAAAACCGAACGGTATTAAATGTTCTCATCTTTAAAAAAACCGAACGGAATTTTATGTTTTCATCTTTTTGTTAAGTTGGATAAGAACAGTATTATTTTTGTGTTCGTTAGATGGCAAACAGGGAAACGTAATTTTTTTCAATGATTTATACGACACAAACACTATTAACGTTTGTGTTTTCCACAAATCTACCGAACCGAACACTAAGGAATGATAGTTAGTGTTTTAATGTTTTTTGGGATTTTTCAAACAGGCTTTCAAGGTCTAATTATTTTCTATATGTAAATAAAAGATTTATTTCATATTTTCCTCCGTCGTTTCGTAGGCTGTTTTCCTACCTCTTCAGGGATTATTTTTATTGAAATATAAAATCTTGAATTTGTATTTACATTTACATTTTTTTTAATTTAAATATGGTTTTTAACAATACACACAGTACAATTAAACACACATATAAAACAAAAATATAAATGTGTAATTAATAAAAAATATCACAGTTTAAACTTTTCTTAATGCCAGTATCACAGTTGAAAGTGGAGCAAAAAAAAATTTATTTATTTTCGAACACTACTTTTAAGTGTTTGTCGTACGTAAGTTGTTAAGTAAGACTCTTACTAAAGTATGTAGAAAAAACTTAAAATAAGTACGAATCTTTTCTTTCTGTGTAACAGTGAAACTTAACAATATCGGCTGATAAATAATGGAGTTATATACAAATAACGACTTCATTCTTCCCGAATAATGGTTTTTGTGTTATTGTGCAAAATATGAACATGAAAATTGAATTTGACTCCAATATTTTTTATATATAAAAAGTATTTAATATCGAAAATTATCCGAAATCGGCTAATTATTTCACCTAACCCCTAAACAAGTATACTCCCGAATTTAAGGTATTGGTACGATTTTGGAGATATCTCCAAGTATATGAAAATAGAAAGTGTCGCTAATGATGTTGAGAGCAATCCCCAATTTAACCCACTTTTACCCGCTGAAAGGCCAACTTTCAAAATGTACTTTATTACGACATGCCATCGTAGTTATACAAATTTTTATGTAGGAATGCAAAAATTACGTCGTTACGTTATAAATGTTATAACATTGCACTCGAAGCCGATGTGACATTGCAGACGTTGAGAACGCCATTAACTCATATCCTTGACGGCGACAAAAAATTACTAAAATTTAACATTTTTCAACGACGGCGGCGAAAATACAACCGTCGGCTATACCAAATAATCTAAAGTGCGACTTTAAAGTGTGTTGTTTGCAAAAGCGCTTTGAAAACATTCGTATATTTTATAAAAAATGTTAAAAGCAAAATAATTAAACAAGAAAAAATGTGCCAAAAACAAAATATTATTATTATTATTTGCATTTTTAATTGTTTTTTTGGTGTTAAAATTTGTTCTCGCTCCATTTTTATTCGTGAACTTTTCTCACCAAAATGTTACAGACACACTTTTTCTCTAAATTGGCGAGTAATTTCCTTACGTGATAGTCTGTACTCGCCAAAAAAAAGTTACAGACACAGTTTAGTGAGAAAAACAGCTGTTTGTTTCAATATATGGCATTTTTGTTTCATTTCACACATTTTAATCGAAAAGTTTCTCGACGCGAGAGTTACAGAACATACACTGGTGGTAGTTTAAGCCAAACAATTAATAAGCTATTATAACTGTGCAGTTTAAATGGTGTGAATCCAAATGTACTTAATTCCCTTTTTACCCACTAAAAGGCCGATTTTCGAAATGTTCTTTTTTTATGACATTCCGATGAAGCTACTGAATTTTGAATTTAAGATGAAGGGTTACGTCAAAAAAACATGTGATTTCTCACTTCAACCAAACTTAACATAAGCCATAATGTTTCCAATACCTACCTTGGGTATAAGTTTAGTTGAAGTTTTCTACACGTTTGAGCGTGATGCGGTAACATATGAGGGGCTTAAGGCACAAAGGGGGTAAGTACCTTTTTCTTAAATTGAGTTTACTTATGGAATTGTAGGTAAAGTTCGGAGAAGTTGTTCAGAGCACAAGAGGTGAACGTTGGATTCTCATCTGGACGCTAGATGTGGTGAGCAATTCAAGCACTTGACATACTTGACATTAAAATACCTGCTTCGCTTGGAGCACAAGCAAATCAATCGCTTTTGTCTCATTATTTAACATAAGTCACTTGAACCCCTTGTGCTTTAAGCCTCTCATATAAAATCGCCCTCTTTTTAATATATAGAGATTTTAAGGGACTTCATCACGCACTTAAGATCCCGATATTTTTCTATAACAACTTTAAGTTTAAACTTAGTTCTGTGATTTAAGGCCCGTTCAATTAAACAACCACCATCTGATTAACCAGACAGCAGGCACATTTAGCAAATCACCTAATGTCGCTTTTCAATAAACTTGTATTCACTTCTCTCTCATTCGTTTCACTATTTCCTTTCTTTTTTTATCCGTTTTGCTTCCAGTGTCTAAGTACGTTGAACTTGTTTGTTGGATGAAACCAGCAGACTTGTGCTACATTGATGCGATGTTGATGAGCATTAGTATGAGTTTGTATATGATGAGCATGATGCAACATTGACAATAATCAGAAAGATGTACGTACTATAATTTACACATATTAATGGTGGTCGTCTGGTATAAAATCCTTGAACAAGGTATATACAATGTAGAATGTCTTACATAGAATTTGTAATGTTGTGTTTTTCTTTTTGTGTTAATACTTGCAATATTATTAGGAAAATGCACTGGTGTATTAGTTTGTAGTTTAAAACAAAATTTTCTGTACTGACATTTAGCTTAAGAGTAAAATTTTCAAAATTCTTCTTAAACAATTTTTACTTAACATTTTTGCAACAACATTTCAATTGGCAAGAGAGTATTTAACGACTGGCAGTTTATGCTAAAAAAGGGTGTACCATGCAAAAGTGGGACTTCAGCAAGATTGATTTAAAAAGTTCTTTAAAATATTAAATTAAATTTTTTATTTCTTCGACCTTTTTTTTATTAAATGTGGAGATGGTAATACGTCTCTTACAAATATACTTGTAACTCATTCCTTGATAATGATATCCGATGGATATCGAAATATTGGAACAAATTAATTAATAAATAATATTGATTGTTTACAAATAATTGGCCTCGAGCTTGAAAAAACTTTTTTATTTTTAGTTCTTTAAAATTTTTGTAAAGATCCACTTAAAACAGTTTGAAATTGGAACTTTTAAACAAATTAGGTGGATTTCTTAGTATTTAACCGGAAATATCGATTTAATCACACCATTTAAAAAATTTTCTGTTTCTTGTAACTGATGCAGAAAAAAGGAAAATGTGCCTAAGTTGACTTAAGCTAAATTTGAGTTAATGGCACCTTTAAGATCTTCACATTCAAATACACACATGGGCAACATTTAGTTTTTAAAGTAATAGCAAGTAAAAGCAGAGAAAAGTTATCAGTAGTTTTTCTATAAATTAAAAAATTGTTTACCTAAAATAGGGTAACCTGTCCGTGAAAGCATGGGTTCGAGCAACGCGGCAGTTAAGAATGAAAAACTATCAATAAATTTTAATTAATTTCATGTTGTAAAATTCCTTTCTTCATAAAAATAATTTAATGAAAATTAAATTTGATGAATGTTTAGCCTAATTAAAAATATCAAAATTTAGATTAAAAACCATAAACAAACAGTTTAACAAAAATAACCACAATACTAATTATTTTAAAAAAGTATTTCAATTTAATTAGCGTGATAATTGAATCAATTTTTTTTTTTTTTTTTTTTTTGCTAAAAGAAAATTTAAAATAAATTTCGATTTATTTAACATTTTAATTAAAATATTTATAAAATAACAAAAAATCTAAATTAATTTTTTTCGCTTTAAATAAAATAATTTAAGCTTTTACAATTGTTTTTGGGAAATGTTAAAACCTGAGCTAAAATCAATTAACTCATTCTTTGAAACGGCAGTTTTTTGATCATTTTTTTAAATTAAATTTAAAAATATAATTTATTAAAATAAAAAAATATTCACAATTTTAAACTTTTACAATTTTTAGTAATCTATATAATCATTTTGGTAATCGGTGCAAAATCAACAAACTGTTAACTTGATTCTTTGAATTTGGTGATTAGTAGAGTTTTTTTTCCCGGAGTTTATCGATCCCGCTCCATACAAATAATACAAAGTAAATTTATTTTTAATTAATGAAAAGAACTTTTATAAACAAACGTAAGGGAACTTGTTTACAAAGTTAGAGGGAGTTTACACGGAGTCTTTTCAGACACGTCTGTTTTTGACATTCTCTTTTGTCTTTTCACGATGTCTTTCCACACATGTCTGTTTTCATGTATAATTGTCTAATGCACACATACATACAAATTTAAAACTAGGAAATCCATATGAACAAACATGAAAACTCATTTCACGGAGTCTCTTCAGACACGTCTGTTTTTGACATTCTCTTTTGAACATGCTTCCAAAAACCTATTGTCTTTTCACGATATCTTTCCAAACATGCGTGTTTTCATGTATAATTGTCTAATGCACACATACATACAAATTAAAAACAAGGAAATCCATATAAACAAACATGAAAACTCATTTCATGTCTGTTTGGAAACCCCTCTTTCTTCTCTACCCCGATCGCCTACAAGCAAAACAAACGTGTTTGTTAGACAAGTCTGAATAGACACCGTGTAAACTCCCTCTTAGTAAAATAAATGCTTAAATACTACAAAATTTAATTGAAGGTTGAAAGCGGAACTTGAATTATTATTACCTTACGCTTTTATATGTTAATTCCGTATTATTATGCTCTAGATACAAGATAAAAAGATAACAAAAACATTAAAATTTAATTCATAAACAATTGAAGCACAGCCGCGAAAAACGTTGTAAACGCCACATTTTGCAAAAACTGTTTTTTTGCAGATAAACGTTGACTTTACTCTCTTACACAGTTTAAACATCAAATCAACCAAAACTATGCACCTTAACGCCTTCAAAATGGCGTACAAAGTGTCAGCCAGTGGAAGAACATTGCAAGTTACTAACATAATGATGAAACCGAAATGGTTTTGCAGTGCGGAATAATGTTTTAAAAGCCTTTTGCATTAAAGTTTTTATTATCACTATTTTAAATAATAGAAAAAAAAAATTTTAAAACAAATAATGCTGCTTGTCAAAAAACGTTTTTTTGCTCTCCTGAAAAATTATTATTTTGTAACTTAAAACGTTATTCGCGGCTGTGCTTCAATTATAAAAACAAACAAAAATTGAGGCACTCAAGATATGAGATCAGAAAATATATAAAATATTTTAATAAATAAATTAACATTTTTTAACGGCTTAGAAACTAACTTTCTGACACACTCAAAGCGCTTAGTGGGTCTTCAAAGAGTATATTTCTGATTTTATTTACTGATTACCATGTTTCCGGAAAATTTCGTTCCGAGGTTGGACAAATAGTTAAAAGAGCACCGTCGTTGCATGCTTCTGATGTCAAGGTTGATGCAAAAAATAGCATCATCCGGACTACTTCTTTCAAAACTTTTTTCATTAGGTCCATCTGTAATCTTTAGGACAATGTGTTTTTCAAACTATATGTTGTAGTATCTTACACGAGTTTCCTTATGTTTTTATTTCGGTTCCCCGCACTTCCCGGGTATATAAACCAACAAAAATTGGAAAAATTTGTGTTTATCACCTAATAAACGTATCGCTCCTTTATTATATCTCAATAAATCAAAAATTTTAAGTTACTTAAGCAAAGTGTAGCTTCATAACTTCTCGGATCAAAAAAAAGTTATAGCAAAATATATTTTTAAATCGGTACATTTTGGAAACTTTTCGATTTTTTTTTTGTAGATATGACTATGTTGCAATAAAGGAGCGATATGTTTATGTATCTCCTAATTTTAAGAATTTTGAATTTATGTTCTTTATTAACGCTTCACTGCACTTAGGCCCATTTTCACAACTTACCGATAGCTAAAAGTTACATTATTACAAATTTACTTTCACCTTCCACGTAGGGTGAACCTTAATTTACTTTATCGCTCACTTTAGTTTAAAGTAAAGTTTTAATAATGGGACAGTTTTTATAAGACTGGTTAAAGTCTACTTTTAGCTATTGGTATGTTGTGAAAACAGGCCTTAATTTATTAATTATCAACTGGTGCACTGCCCATTCTGCTTTAAGTAGATTTATTGCAGCAGAGGACATAGATTTACGTATGTACTCACTTCTTGTAATTGATCTAATCGACAACCCATCAACAGATGCTTATTTTTAGAGAATAGAAAACTAAATTTCAGAGTTAAAATAGCTGTTTTCTAAAACTGTGAGCAATTTTTTATTTTCCGGTATCCCGCAAAAGAAATCCCGGGAAAGCGGGAAATATAAATATTGCGGGAATTCCCGGGAAAAAACCCTAGTGATTAGAGACAATGTTAAGTTTTTTCTGTAATAAAAACACAGTTGACTTCCGATCTATGACATTATTAAGAATAAGAAATAAAAACCCTAAAAAAACTACAAACGTAGGGAAGTGATGATTATATAAGAGTAGGAGTAAGTTTACAAAAATCACCTTTAAAATTTAAATTGATCTCTGAAAAAACTAAAAAAAATAGACTTAAGCACTTTTTCCTTATTACCACACACAGACTTGTTAAAACATTCCGTAAATGAGAATTCATATGTGTTTGTAGGAATGTGTTTTAAAAGCTTGTTTCTATTGTTGGTTGATATTTGCCAGGATTAATCTTAATTTAAATTCATGCTGTTCAAATGAAGTGCATTGTCAATGCTACGAACAAGAAATTAAAGCTGCCAGTGTGTCAATTTGCACAACAACGGATGCAGAATATTGTAACATTTTAGACTGCAATGCTAATTCAGCTAATACGAATTAAAAATATCCTAAAATTTTAAAGAAGAAAAAATTCCAAAGTGCGGCCAATTGTTTGAAGCAAATTATGTTTTCTTAACCCTACGTCGTACATATGATTCTGGACAGACCTTTTTCAATACGTTTTGAATGGAAAATCAAAACATTTGTTAGACGAAGGGTCAAACGATATTATTGTCGCAAATGACCATAGCTGTGGACTTTTGACAAAACATCTTAAGCCAAATTTAAAAAGTTGAAAAAATGCTGTTAATTAAACGAATTTTCCTTCAGAAAACACGAAGTTTTTCTTTAATTTCAGTTTATTTTATTATTTGATAAAAAATGATTTTTTCGTCGTGTTTTTTTTTATCTTTTTTTGCTATCTTATCTCAACTTAAGATGTTTTGTCAAAATGCCACAGTAAATAGCTTAATTTGTCCGCCACAACCATAATATGATTACCAAAGTTCATGTTATTGTTAAAATAACAACAATATGTTTGTGCATGAACCAAAAAATGTTGCTCTTAGCATATAATGAAAAGGGCAAACTGTTATAACATATTGATAAACAATCCAATAATTGTTTTTGTTAAACATATATATGTTTTTCGTTTATTGTAAAGAAAGCTTTTTGTTATATCTGTGGCTTTGTGCTAAAAGGGCCAATGTCCATATTTTTCTGTTTTGAGTTAATCGTTTTGAAACAAACAGCCAATGTTCGTAGCCCAGAACAGCTTCATAGGGGTTTTGCTAGCAAATTTCAGTAAGAACTCTTCTATAAAACGATTTAATTTAAATTTTCTCAAAAGTAAATATTTTGACATTGGCCCTTTTAGCACCAAACCACAGATATACAGGTATGTGATGGAAATCGATTTTAAAAACGATACGATTTGAAACCGAAAATATCGTTTTCAGTATCTTTTGAAATGGATTTTAAATGCATATTCCTTTTATTATCAGTCTTTATTCTTTCAAATTGTATATTATATACGTTAACTGAAGTGTATTCTAAACGAAAATTTTGGACTATAATTCAGAAATAGATTTTAAAATCCTTCGAAATTCATCACACCTTTTAAAAACGTTCGTTTTGAAAACGATCGGTTTTCATCACATACCTGATATTCTTTTTAGAGTGTCTCAGTAGGGTAGTTGGTAGTAACCTAGTCTATCAGTGCGGTGTTTGAGTGGTCCAATTCATGCACTGAAAAAACAAATCAATCCATCCGTAGTTAAATCAAGCCAAAGCGGTGCCAATAGTACGGTAAGTACGAATTTCCTCAAATCAAGTACATAATACTTGATTAAAGTACGGGTATTCAAGTGCGAAATACTTCACTTATCCATATTTAATCCCGGATTCGTACTTGAAATAAACCGAATATAAGATAGATTTAAGTAAAACTAAAATTGAATCAATCTTAAAGTGCGATTGATTCAAGTATTACAAAGTTGATTTAATCTATTCCGATGCAAAAATTTCTAAGATGGCTTAATCACGATTCGTACTTAAAATAAACCGAGAGTTAGATAAGATTGATTCTAACCCTTAACACTTACCCCACAGAACCAGAAAAAATTTTATCATTTTACGTACCCGTTACACATGTTTATTTTAATTTGTTGTATTGCTCCCCTTTGTTTGCAGAAGAATTCTCAATTATAAGAAACCCAATATGCCCAATATGGTTTTCGTAGTTATTCTACTTTGAAAATTTTAGGTATAGAACTTAATAATTTTAACAAATAGAATATGGGAATTATTGCTTCTTATATGACTCTTTAAACATGAAAATAATCTATAATTATTTTCTTCTTGTACTGTTGTTGTTGTATCTATACAACAAACTTTAACAAACACAAGCGGTTTTCGAAAGTTATTAAATTTTGGATTGTTTTAAGTACTTTTAAGTGCTATTTGCACTTAAATTTGTGAGTACGACGCGTAGTAAATTAAATAGAAAAAACTAAAATTTAGTACGTGTTTTTTATTTCTGTGTGCCAAAGTTTCTGCTCGGTTTTCAACGGGCTGAAATTCTAAGTTACTTATTTTCGGATAATTTAATTATGTAAGAATATAATTTGTAATTGTATTTGTAACTCTTACCCCCTTATTCATAAAAACTATTTCATTTTTATTAAAGGTTATTTAAATAAATTTTCATATAAAATTCGTCTTATAAACCTGTTATAAGCATGGCATATCGTTTACGAATAAGGCCTTTAATAAATAAATTAATTCCTGTTTCTTTTTTATCTTATTGGCGTATTAGAAATTAGTTTGATCTTAAAATTTGTTTTTACAATAGATTTGTTAATAAAGAAAGTTTCGTAGGCTAAAACTTTCAACTGTAGCGCAACTGAATGTAACAAATGCCAACATCACTTAATGGAAATTGAATTGTTTCGTATGTGAACCTAAAAAAAATGTAGAAGTTTAATTTAGATCATATTCATGCAACAAACATTCATAGAAGTGGATGTCTATTTTAGCTTAGAAGATAAAAAAGTGCATCTTTATAAAATGAAACAAAAAAATAATTAAATAAAAATTTACTTGTGTGAGGTAGGAAAATATTAAAAACCAATAAGTTGAAATAGGTCTCAGAGTCATAAGAAATTTTTTTCAAACAATGTGAAATTGTTCGTAAAGTGTTATTTTACCTTAGTGAAAGTTTGTTTTCGGTCGCCTTAGCAACGTTTGGAGATCAACAACACTATCCTTTCATGTTAAAAACAAATTATTTAACTCCCACTTTAAGTCAATTATGCTCTACGACTATGAGACCTGGAATGTAGCACCTCCCGACATAAACGCAGTGCAGGTCTGTGTAAACAGGTGTTTGCGTCACTAAAACAACCTACACCAATTAACCTGGAAATCGGAAGGCGAAAATGCAATCCGATTGGCCATAACCTAAGAAAAGACCCCACGGACAACACCCGAACTGATATCGAGTGGAACCCTCTAAGGTATCCTTAGAAGAAGACGTCCTGCACAAACGTGGTAAAAACAGGACAACAAGGAATAGCTCATTTCACTTGCCCTTTATCTCTGCGGAACTAACGCAAAAGTATTTTCTTGCACGGAGGAAATTTTTAAACATTTTTTAGCTATCGAAAGTTCTTCTCCGAATATCCTCTTGCCTCCGTAGTTCCGAAATCATAGTCCTAACACAGTTGGTAACCATTTCCCAATTGTCCAAGGACAAAAACATGATTTGAACACTGTTACTCGTAAACACATTCCCTCTACTTGCCGTTGAAGGTTCGCTCTCTTCAAGACAAAACGCGGACACGTAAAGAACACATTCAGGATCTTCCATTTTCTCAGTACAACATCGACAAAACGGCGAACTATCAAGTCGGATGCGATATAAATACGAAAGAAAACAACTGTGTCCACAATTATGTTTGGAAAAAATTTTGATAACCATGCCGCCTACTGTTCCAAGCTTCTAAGTTAGGTTTGTAGTCATTTCCCACCTCCTTTTGCCACTCTGCCATGCAATTTAATTCTTTGGCATCTGTACCATATCCCAACGTGCGCCTATTCAAGAATTTGCATTTTTCTTATTTAGCCAAGATATCAATTGGCATTAACCCCGCAATAACCAACAGTTGCTTTCCTTGCAATGATCATATTAATTTCAATTCCATCAAATGTTGACATTTGTTTTCTAACCCCATATTGCCTTTTGAAAAGGCCATCTGAAGCTTCAATAAACTTGCCAGCGTATTACAAAAAACGGTTTCCAGTAGTTTTCCGCTTGTATCCATAATGCACAGTGGTCTATACAATGACGGGTCTTCTCAATCCTTTTATCTTTAGGCAGGCTCACAAGCTTTTGCCTTTTCCGTATTAGTGGAAACGTTCCATATGTAAGGCAGTAATTCACCAACTCTTTTAAAACAAAAATTTGGATGCCATTAGGTCCAGGAGCTTCCTTGTATTCCAGTTAGGAGACAGCCACTCGGAGTTTCGATAACGTAACCTCTGGAAAGTTAAAAGGCTCTTCATGAGTACAATTGTAACATGGCGGAGCTAAGCTGTGCTGATTAAAGGTGACTGACTATCTTATTTAGGCTACAGCTCTAGGCAAGGTGGTACTTAAGCATTTAAGTTTCACCCTTACAAGCTTGTCCGCTTAGCAAAAATGGTTTTTATCAACATTATTACAGTTTTGCAAGAAACATAATCTTTTAGTTCTTCGTACAGACGACTTTAGAGACTTTTTCTGGCGATGTTGTTTGTTTTTACTTCTAACACGAGTTCTAGCATGCAACCTTCTTGTGCGAATGCAGACTTTTCGGAACTCAGCTACTTCTCCATTCTCTTAGAACTTCGATTGTAGCACAATCTTGGGAAGTTTTGCAAAGCGAAAACAATTAGAACCGAACTTTGAGTTACATTTTTTAATTGTGCAAATTATCTTTCTCCTGTTTTTTACTTTGTGTTGATATGCATGAATGTGGCTGCATATTTAAGTACTGCTTAGCATAAAAATGATTTTTTTACTTCTGACATACAAAATAATTTTCAATTAAATTAACAGAAAAATAAAAACCCCTTGAAACTTTATTTTAAAAAGAAACAAAAAACTAAAGTTTTTTTTTAATTATAAAGATTTTCTTGGAAATATATAACTAATTTAAAATATTGATCTAATTTTTTTGCGACAAAATACCAATAAAAAGAAAAAACACACGATGTTATTAAAAATAAAACTAAAAGTTTTCAGAATATTATCTTAATATTTTTTATTATTTTTTAAGGATCTATGACAATTATGTATGAAACATAATATCGGCCAAATGCTCGCTACAGCTTCGCTGTCATATCTCTATCCGATGATCCATATTTTCAATGACTCTGAGACATAATAGAGGTTCAATGTCGTTAATGTGCCGAGCTATCTTATCCTTTGGCTCTTGAATTATTCTTGGCTTATTGACGTACACTTATTCTTTTAAATATCCCCATAGAAAGAAGTCCAACGGTGGCAAATTACATGATCGTGGCTCCCAATTAACATCGCCACAACGTGAGATAACACGGCCATAGAATTGCTCGCGCAAACGAGCATTTGTTTCGTTGGCTGTATGGCAAGTGGCACCATCCTTGTGAATCACATATCGTCCAAGTCCATATCAGCTATTTCTGGCCACAAGTACGTTATGATCTCACGATAGCGAACACCATTCACGGTAACTGTTTGGCCGACCTCCTTTTTGAAGAAGTATGGTCAGTAATGACGCCAGCCCATAAACCGTACCAAACAGTTAAGGCTAAGTTAGTCTTTACTTTCTGTTCTGTTACGAATCAGCTGATTGGTTTTTGTTATTAAAAAACCTGTGAAATTGATTAGTTTTTCTGTTCTGTTGCGGTTCAGTTTGTTAAAATCAAAAAATTGTTAAGTTATTGTAAGTGACAGCAAAATAAATAATAAAAAAAACATATTTATGTTGAAATAAACTATTTTTTCATTTTAAGAATTCATAAAATTTTATTTCTTCAAATTTATTTGCATCAAAGTGATTGAAATGAAACAATGGACGGTCCAAAACTAATAAATTTGTCATAAATGGCTGATAAGTTGCTACAGAAAAAGTAACTATTTCAATTTCGAAACAGAACGGCACGGAACAGAACAGAAACAGAAAGTAAAGACTAATTCTGCCTTCACTCTTTGTTGATGCATCGGCCTTTCAACAATCACTCGTCGATTCTAATTTGCCTAAATGCGGCAATTCTGCTTATTAACGAATCCACTGAGTTCGATTATCCCGACCAAAAAAATTACGAAGTGCACGAAATGCATTTTGATTTAAACGCCCATTTTCGTAAAAAGCATTCAAGAAACTTAACGCGCTGCTCAATTGTATACCTCTCCATGCTTGACTTTGTCAAACACAAAGAAATTAATGGCCATTTTCTCAATGTATCGACAAACTGCCTGTTACTTTATGTCACCATAAATTTATTGGAACGATAAACTGTCCGTTAACGATTTTGGGTTTCTCAATATACCGACAAAAAACATTGTTTTCAGCTGGCAACGCCACTCAAAATACATGTAAAAGTTGGGAGTCAGCTGATTAAATTTATCTGTACGGCAAATCAAAGTAAAATAAATAATTTGCAGATGAGTGCCGGTTAGCTTTGCGATAAAATCGAAGCAAGTGAGACATTGAGAAAACCAAATTTCTTAAATGTGCAGTTTTTCGTAGGGAAAAAAGATAATTGCCTAAATAGAAAATGGCCATAAGTGGGGCAAAAAACTTGACGTTAAGGCATGACTCACAATTAACATCGTACAATATCAAAGTTATTTTTGGGAATTCAAAATTTATCATTAATAAGATTTCCGTATGACGTGCTAAATTCCCAGTTTTTCATATTTAGGAAAGCTAGTTTCTATGCGCATTTCACTGGTTGCTTAGGTTAGATCATCAGAAAACCTTTTCCAAAGATTTTAGAAAAGCTTGAAATATTTTATACAAATAAAACCCTAAAGCGAATAAGAATTTTAAACACTCAAAGTCTAACTTGTAACAATATTAAAGCTTAAACAAAACACCAACAATTAACAGTGAGTTTATCTTTTCTTATGCTCCTCTATAATTGGTTGGCTTTTTTCCGACTCTAATTGTAAATTGCTTCATTTTATTTATGCATTATGGTTGAACGACCCTTTATAAATTATTATAACATATTGTTTTAACTTTAAATCAAAACTTTTGAAAATTATAATAAACGTCATTAATAATTTTATACAAATTGTTAATGAATAGAAGTAGATTCTATTTTCAAAATAATAAGTAATTTTTTTGCTAAACTCTTGCGAATGTTGCTTAAATCCTTTGAAGAACTTTTTGTTTTTAAAACTTGTTTTGATTTTGTTCGCAGCAAATTATACAAAACTGGCAATTTCCCTGGCCACGGCTAAAAATATTTTTTAATTACAACCTTAAAGCCCTAACAGCTTAGAAGGTTTTCAAATGTCAATACTCTCAATCGAGTATTAATTGTGTGTGCTTGTGGCTGCTTTACCCATTTGGGCTGTCATTTTACAATACACAAAGCTGTATATTTTTCAAACTGTTTATTTTCAGACTAAAAGAGGCAAGCAGCGTCATGCATGCCAGGATTCCTGACATTCATTACAATTTGCATTAAATGAGATTGCCACCACCACCACCATCTTCTACTGCAATAAACTCAAATTGGTACTGGCACAGTGTGTCATTGTTAATACCAAAATATGATTATGTTTTTGAACAAGGTATTAGTACTAAAACCCATAACAATATGTCATATTATTAGCAAATAAAATTGTTTTTTTTATTCTTCAATTGGTTTAAGGATGTATGTATGTACATATAAGCGTTCTGACAAAGTTTAATTTGAACATTTATTTGCAATTAGTCATAAGTTTGTTTATGCCTTTAACGACTTTGAGATAATTTACTGTTAATCCTATTGCTAAGCGGGGCAATCAAAATATCAGAAAAACCCCCCAACCACCCATTAACACTTATCTTAAGGCCAGACAATCATAATTTATTATTTGCATAAATTATAAGGGAAAATGTTTTTATAAAGATGTATAGATATTTTTAGTTGTTGCATGTTTTAAGGCCGAAAAGGATTTTCATTTTAGCCTTGAGCTTTATGTGATTTTGTAAACAAGCCAATAAGCTTTTTTTGAAATGCTCTAACAAACAACACATCCTTGCAAACTGCTTGCAAATACTTTGTGCTTGTTCTAATCTATTTGCATTTGCCATAAATGCTCATTATTTTCTACTTTAGAGTGTATGTACGTGTCAGAATGTGTGCGTTTGTGACTTTGTGTTTGATTTGTGTGCTGTGTAGTTGTTAAGCTCCTTAAAGTATGCAATACAAAGTCATAACATATGCAATGCATATTTACCATAACATACTACTTGATATTATTTATGGCCTTTTTTGCTGCTGCTGCTGCTGCTGCTCGTTCTATTGCTCTTCTGGGTTTATTCATTTTGTTTGCTACTTTTGCAGTTGCCTTGCACTCTTTCGAGAAATCAATATTTTATGTCATACTTGATCATCGGCAGAGGGAGGAGAATGCGATTTACATTAGTGTCACAGATTACTTGCTTACTGCTACTAGACAGACAAGCTCAAATGCATTTAAACGAAGTGTAGTGAGACGAGTACTCTACATATATACATAATTTAATCTTTTAAAACTTTGATATCGATTTTTTTTTTGTCATCTTTAGGTTATATATTTTTGCTAGTGTAATCTTGGTTGACTTTTGCATAGACTCGAAAAAAAAATAAATCGCTTAATCTAATTGTGTTCAATAGAAATTCGGAAACTTTTTATATTTTGCAATGTTAATTCATATTAAAAAATTATTTGTTTTCAAAGTTATTTTTTGCTAAATGCATATCGTCGGCTAAGAGTGTAATCATGCTAAATCCACTTTTTGGCGGTATGAACTAAGTCCAAAATGAACTAACTCCCCAAACCCAAAATGAACTAAGACCCCAAACGGCTGTATGTGAAAAACCAACAATGATATTTGGGGACTTCGATCACGTTTTTGGGGGCATCGTTCATATTATTTTTTGGGGAGTTAGTACACATGAACGAAGTCCCCAAAAAGTTTTAATAAACTAAACCCCTCAATTAATTTTTGGGGAATTAGTTCATTTCTTAAATGTTTTTAAATTTAGCAATGAGAAATAATTTTATTGCAAGGGACCGTTATAAACAAAAAATTTGTGTACTGAACTTCTATTGAGTGAAACGCGGGAGCGACTCCGGCGGGAGATCGTGGGGCGTGCTGTGGGCCCGTCACAACATGTTTACAAACTCCAAAGCATAGCCGGCCTACGGCAGGGCGCAAGGAGTTTCTCATCTATTGTATAACAAAGACCTGCTTCGCTAACTAAAGCTTCTCTGTATAGCCCTCCTTCGGCCGGGCGCAAGGAGTTTCTCCTCTATGGTATAACAAAGACCGGCTTCGCTAACTAAATCTTCTCTGCATAGCCGGCCTTTGGGCGGGCGCAAGAATTTTCTCCTTAATGATGTAACAAGTACCGATCTCGCTTAGTAAAGCTTCTTAAATCTGCCTTGTTTCCCAACGAAGGCCGAATACGCAGAGAAGCTTTAGTTAGCGAAGCCGGTGATTGTTATACCATAGAGGAGAAAATCCTTGCGCCCGGCCGAAGGTCGGCTATGCAGATAAGCTTTAGTTAGCGAAACCGGTCTTTGTTATACCATAGAGGAGAAAATCTTTGCGTCCGGCCGAAGGCCGGCTATGCAGAGAAGCTTTAGTTAGCGAAGCCGGTTTTTTTATATCATAGAGGAGAAAATCCTTGCGCCCAAAAATGTTTTCGTTATAATTTTAATATATACACCCAGAGAAAAAACAACAAAACAGTTTCTATATTTTTTTAATTTGGGGTGAAATTGGGGTCTTAGTTCATTCCTGTTTAGGGACTTGGTTCACCTGTTTGGGGGCTTAATTCAAGTAATTTTGCGTTTTTTCCATAAATGAACGGCGTCACCAAATTAAGGGGCTTAGTTCATTTTGGGTTTGGGGAGTTAGTTTAGTGGGGACTTATTTCATAGCGCCCCACTTTTTATGTAAATTGAGCTTTAATGCCGTATGGTAGAGAAAGATATGCCTCGTCGACCAGCATGTAGTTTTTCTTCAATTTGAGTCCTGAAGTGTGTCAAATGAACAATATTTTTGGTTTTCCTCTCAAGCAGCAAATAGGAAAAATAAAAAGTTTTTTGTCTCTCTTGTAAAATTTGTTTAAAGGGAGTTAGCAGGTTTACACTCTAAGAAAAACCGTCTTACTCTCTATATTTCAAACTATTTATGTATATCTATACTACTATTATAAAGCTGAAAAGTTTGTATATTTCTATGTTTGTAATAGCTAATCTCCTGAACTGCCGGTCCTATAGACCATATAAGATCTCACTTAAGTGCTTAGGATAGGGTACAGCAGCCGTATTCCGTAATTTGCTTAGCCAAAGCTAAATCTCAATCGGCAAAATACCCTAGAGAATACAAAATTAAAAAATTGTAGCGATGACTTTAAAAGCTAAAATTGCTGCGAATTAAATTTGTATGGCATTGCCAAATAAAGCAAAATACGTTACTGAAGTGCTCCTCGTAATGGAGAAGTCATTTGACTACCAAGATCGTGTGATTTGAGTGTACAGCAATAATTCCACAACAGTTAAAACAACAGCTTAAAAACAAGATTATCTAGCATATACTAACCATTGACAACAGGGGGGTTATTCTCTATTGCGATGAGAAAGAAAATTGTAGCAAATCTAGCGATTGGTACTCTTCAATCAATACGTTTGCGCATGTGTCTTTCGCTTCTTTGAATTTTTTTTCTTTTCGTAAATCATCACTTTATTTTATTTAAATTTTCCAATTTCAAATATTTTTAACATACTTTGGCATTTAATTACTGTAAATCCGCGCCATCTTTAATTTTTATTGCCACAATCGCTTCATTTTCAGAAAATTTTGCGAAAGTGATAGAGAGTACTAAGTTGGCATTTAGCTTTCGCATCGAAATAGTTTTCGCATCGCAATAGAGAGTAGACCCCAGCTTGGTAAATGATAGGCAGCCTACCGAGCCAGTGGAGGGGGGGGGGGGGGGGGGGGGTGTTGTCACTTGACCGACTTAATTTTTAACCGGAACCTATTTGTAATAAACTGAAAAAAAAACATTTTTAATATCTCAAAAAACTCTTTTTTTATTAAAATTAAAATCATATCTCAATTTTGTTGCTGCTCAAATAAAACTTAACCTCTTAAAATAATTTTGTGATAGCAGGTGGTTCATGATTGCCCAATGGTCCCAAATAGGTTAAACTATCAAAAAATTTTCTTCAATTATCATACGGTCCCGCTTGAGTGACTGTATATTTTTACATGTTAGGCTGGGTTTTTGAGATCTCAAATAAACTAGGTTAAGGTAATCTGAAAACATATTTGTGCCGCCATTACTAAGTTTGTACACAAAATTTTGACGGAACAGCTTAGGTTTACTCAAAATTTTGGTCTTTAATAAAATAAAAAATGCATTTCTTCGGAAAAATCCGAGTTTTAGACTACATTAAACTAGGTTTATACTTAATCCACATCTCAGAAACCCGTCCTAAGTGGCTTTGTTTTAAAACAGTGTTTGAAAATAAACACAACATTATTTATCGTTCGGCTCATATTACTCCTAGAAGAATCTTCTGGTGATTATCTGACGAGTAACAAAAACGAAAACATCTAAATCTTTTTTTAATTTATTATTTTTTTATTCATTTTTTGACACGCTCGATTTTTTAATCTTGGAATTAACCTTTTGCGACTCTCTGAAAAAGTCTTATAACAATTTCTAAGCTACCTAAATAAGAGTGTTTTTGAAATATGAAAATTGTATTGTCAATACAATTTTAATAAAACAAACCGACCTGAGAATCTGTAAAAGTGGATTTTCCGACAGGATGGGGGTAAATTCGCGCCCTTAAGGTTTGTTTCATATAAATTGTATGAAAACTAGAAGTTTTGACATGAAAAAGACGCTTGATGCCCTTATTTATGTAGCTCAGTTATACGGCTGATCATTTCACGAGTTGTAAAATAATCCCTTCGTGAGTCTCATACGACTCTCGGCATGATTTTTTAAGCAAACGTTAAATAATCTCTACATACATCATAAACGATTCCCTTTATGATTAATATACGCGTCTTTCGCTGTGTTATGGAAGAATCTCTCATTTGAATCAGCACTTGTAACTGTTTCTCCCGTGCGAGGA
The DNA here is from genome assembly GCA_930367215.1 of Pollenia angustigena. Lineage (NCBI taxonomy): Eukaryota > Metazoa > Arthropoda > Insecta > Diptera > Polleniidae > Pollenia > Pollenia angustigena. The sequence goes on along the minus strand of OV884056.1, from coordinate 207,320,929 downwards.
ATCGTCTTCAACTTATAATTGAGCTCGTCGACGATCAAAAACACTTCATGAGATTCCCAGTAGACTCGTCGTCGATTGAAAATGCTAGCCGGGAATGTTCTGTGCTTCGTTAAAAAACAGAACAATTGTAGTTAACGTGTAGACAAACATTATATTTTAATGTTTATAATGTTTCTTTTTTACGTTGATAAGGAAATTAACAAACAAAAAATCTTAGCAACGATCGCAGCACGAACAGCTTGTGTGTATTGTGTATATGTTTTGTCTGTGTAAAATTATGTTTATTTTGATTTTGTAAAAAATGTTTGGTTTTTTTTTTACCAGGCAAAAGGGCGCTACGCACAACAGAAACAAACGAACATCGAACATTAATGAGCTGAACCGAACACAATAAACTGTGGTATAAAAAAAACTTCAACGGAATTAATTACCTTTTGTTGAGCTAAATAAGAACAGTATTATTTTTGTGTTCGAAAGATGACAAACAGGGAAACGTTATTTTTTCAACGATTTTCTACACAAACACTATTAGCGTTTGTGTTTTCCACAAATCTTCCGAATCGAACACTAAGGAGCGATATTTAGTGTTTATTTTCGAACACTGTTTTAAAGTACTTTTATTCAAAAGGGTCGTTAAGAAGTAGCTTTAAGATAGGAAGATGACTTTTAAACCATTTCCGATCCCGGTCCCTTTAAACCAGAGATCTGCAAAACACCGCTCATTTGCGAATGCTGCCACACTAATAAAGAGAGCATGAGAAAATAATTTGTATATTTACTAGATAACACTGAACGAACAAAAACAATTTCGCTATCTATGGCAACTTTCTTCGAGTGTAAATTATTCTCTTCATTTTAAATGCAATTTTTTTCTAAAAAAAAAATTTTTTTATTTTGTTTGTTCTATTCGTTGGCTTTATTTTCTTCTTTTCATGTTTTCCTTCTGGTTATGGCGCTTTTTCATTTTATTTTTCGTATTATTGTGCGACACTGGGATTATCCTGCCAAAACTTTATACTGCAGGATATGCCATTATAATGTTGTGTCTCCGCATATGTATCAGTATAACAAACTGTCTGTGTGTGTGAAACTATGATTTCATCCCATATGAGTTTGCAAATACACAAGAGTGTGAGTGTATGTACTTTCTATTTGGTGATTACCAAGCACCGAGTCAATTGTGTTGTTTGCCAATTCATTGCATTTCATTATTTTTTTTATTTCCCGCTTCTTTTTTTTTTTTTTTTGCGAAAAAGGCTTTTCACACAGTCTGTTTTCTCTTCTTCTTTGTATCAAAGCTCGAATAGATTCTTGCCTGTTTGTGTGTGTCTGCTTAAGTGGATTTTTAGCAATTTTTGTGTTAGCGAGAATGTCGTTACATAAATCTTTCGCGTTTTTTTTTTTTGAGATTGCACTGTTTTTCTGTCTCTCTGTTTGCTTATTATATAATGATAAGCAAACAATAAGGAATGAAAAAATTATGGGTGGAAAATACCAAGTCATTGCACTGCCTTGTTCCTTGCGCTCAAATTACTAAAAATAGTGGAATGTGCGCTTAAGGAACAATTAATGTGGCTTTTATGAATATGAAAATCAAAAGGATGTTGTTTTTGGTTTGTTAGTTTGTTTAAACATGAGTGAATATAAATTAAGGTTAGTGTCGATGTCTATGTCGATGATGGTTGCGGTAATTGAGCAATTGCATAAATAGCATGCGGGTGTGTACTTTATTTAGTACGAGTATGTGTATTTAGAAGTTGGGGCGCAACGCATTTAAGGCGGTGTGTTTACAGAGGGCATGCGGTTGGTAAATATCAATAAAATATAAAGAAAAATAAATTGAATTTTGTAGTATTTTGAATGATGAGAATTAAGATTTTTTACATTTTACTTTTAAGGATAGCAGGAAATTAAGGGATTGTCGCTCCCAAAAAAAAAAAAAAAAAAAAAATAAAAAATTTAAAATATTCAATATTTAATTAATATGATTTTGTTTGTCCTGCTAAATTCCCAATTTTTATTCTTGATAAAAAGCACTGAAATTTATTGTTAGAGGATAAGGTAGTTCTTATGCGCATTTCATCAGGAAACATTCTCCCAAAAATTTTTCGAAAAGCCCAAGATATAACTAATTGTAGTTGTAAGTAGGTTAAAAAAAGCAAGTTGTCAGTTCAGTTTTTTTACCTTGCACTTGCCAGTTTATTATCTAAGTAATTTTTGGGAATACAAAATTTTTAATTAGCAAGATTTTGTATGTCGTGCTTAATCCCCGATTTTTATTCTTGATAAAAACACTAAAATTTATTGTTTGGGGATAAGCTATTCCTATGCGCATTTCACTGGTTGCTTCGGCCAGATCATCAGGAAACATTCTCCATAAACATTTTTGAAAAATCAAAGATATAAGCAAACAAAACTGCAGAGCGAATGAGAATAGCAAACACTCAAAAATCTTATTTGTAACGATATCAAAGCTTAAACAAAATACCAACAATAAATAGTGAGCTTATCTTTTCTTACATTTCCCACTACAATTAGTTGGAATGCACCCAACATTAATTAAAGTTTTATGCGGGTTAAGAAAAAACAAAATAAAAACAAAAATAACGCTTTACTGTTTTCGCAAGAAAATTAAAATAAAGCAAGTTGTCAGTTCAGTTTTTCCAAGCCGTGCATTTACCAATTTATTATTAAAGTAATTTTAGGAAATACAAAATTTTAAGTTAATAAGATTTTGTTTGTCGTGCTTAATCCTAATTTTCCCAATTTTATTTATTGATAAAAAAAAAACTGAAATTTGGAAGTGAAATGCGCACAGAAACTAGCTTACCCTCCAACAACAAATTTCAGTGTTTTTATCAAGAATTAAAATTGGAATTTAAGCACGACAAGCAAAATCTTATTAATTAAAAATCTTGTATTCGCAAAAATGACTTTGATAATTTTTAATATTTTTAAAAAAAAAATGTAAATTCAACTCGAGTTTCATCCCCAGTCAAGAATAAAATTTATCAATAAATTTTAATAAATTTCATGTTGTAAAATTCCTTCCTTCAGTAAAAATAATTTAATAAAAATTAAATTAAACTAAATTTAAACTAAAAATATCAAAAAAAAAAAAAAAAAAAAAAAAAAAGTTTAAGATTTTTGACAATATTGAAACCAATGATTAAAACTTTTTGTAGATTTACAACAGTCATAACCACTCCATAGTCTCGCGAGGCAGTCAATAATCGTATTTTTTACACAGACACGGTCGGCAATTCATGTGTATACAACAACTTTGTTTGTTGCTTGGTTATCACTGATTTAGAATTTAGAATTATCACTGATTTAGAATTTCGAATAATTTAATGTAGATATAGTTAAGAAAGTATAGTCAGTTCAGCCCGACTATTTGATACCCTACATCAAAGTCTATACAGACAAAATTTCGAGAGTGAACCCTATACGGGATCCGTCGCCAATCATGTACCCGGCAAAACAAAATTTTGTTATGAGCTTAAGACTTATATAAAAGTTCTTAACTAGATATCTAAATTTGTATCCAGTTTGTTCGTCTTATAGCGATGTTGGAGAGGGGTTTTATATGGAATCTATGGTTAATTCTGGACCTACCAGTACAATAATTGCTATGACATTCAATGATGTGTGACAGTCAAGTAGGGATTTTTGTATCAGTGGTATTACCGAACAAACATGAACATACTTTTTAAATTTTAAAACGTCAAAAATATCTAAGGCTTATAGCTTTTTAGTACCTAGTAATATAAAGTCTTTATTGTAATTTCTTGCATTTCTATAAATTATTTTTTTAAATAATTAAAAAAAAATTATTTGCACATTCCAATTCCAACATTCCATTTGCAAAAACCTTTTTGTTTTATTGTATTTTAACTTAACCTCAATTGTTAAATTTAATACTTTTTGTATATTTGTTATCACTTCTAAGCACGTTAATGCATTAATCATGTAAAATACTTTTGTAAACTCAATAAACTTAAAAAACACACAGGAGTTTTAAACTGCCAACCTCAAACCTCATACAAGTGTTGCCAACTCTTTACAATCGCCTTTACAATATATTTTTTACAAAAACGTTTTCTAATTTACTCTGGTGTAATTAGAAAACTCGCAGAAGGCTTTTAAAGTTTTCTCGACTCAAAATTTTTAAAAACTTAAAGGAAAGATTTTCTTGTTGTCTAAATCCAGCCCCTAATTGGCTTTATTGGTAACACTTTGTTGGCCTGTATATTCTGAAACTTTGTTGTAATTTGTTATTTTTGTCGTTGTTGTATTTGTTATTGTTGTGGGATTTCCTTTACTCTCTTCTAACAGCCAGCCAGTTTGTATGTACAAAATTTTAATACGTACACTGAAAAAAATGCTTCATATATTTAATGAATAATTTTCATAAAAAAATTTTCCTTGGGTAAATGAAAATTTTCATTGTCTAAATGGAATTTCATAGTTATAATGAAGTATTTTCGTTAAAATCGCTTCATAGGATTTCGTAATTACGTTCAAAATTTTTATTGTATATATGAAAACTTAAGTTTGTCCAAGTTAAACAAAAAAAATTTTAATTGGGAACATAAAAAAATAAAAATAATACAAACATAACTATATTCATAAATTAATATAAAATTATAGTTTCCTTAAAAAAATGTTTAATTGTTAATTAAAAAATGTAAGATTTAATAATTTCATACATCTAATGTTACATGTATGCCATTAAATTTATGAAATCAAAAAATTTTTTTATAAAAGCAACATATTTCAATAATTGCCTTCATTAATTTAAATTTTCATTATGACAATAAAAATGTCATTATAGTAATGAAACAAAAACTTTCAATCCACTTTCAATCAACGTTGTTATTGTTATTATGGGCAATTAAATCTCATATTTACGCTCTTAATTGAGTAAAAACATAGTTTTTTTTATCTAAAAACTGCACTGCCCCGGTAGACTAGCTGGTAGTGAGCTAGTCTATCAGCACCAAGGTTACGCGATCGATTCCCGCCAGAGACAGAAAAAAATAAAAAATTAAATAAAGTAAAATAAAATAAGAAAAAATAAAAAATAAAAAAATAATTTAAAAAAAAAAAATAATTAAAAAAAAATTTTTTTTACTTCATTGAAAGTATTCATCCAATGAATAATATTTATAATTCTAATGTAATGCTTCATTAAATCCTTTTAATGAAACAGGTTTCATTGATCCAACGAAGCGCTGCATAGGTTCCTTTTTAATGCAATTTTTCATGGGATTAATGTCAAAATTCATTGGTATTGCGAAGAAAATTCTTTCAGTGTAGTAGAAATTCACTTAAGAATTCATGGCAATTGAAATGTGCAACAACAATAACCAAAAGTGTTTAGAATGTAGTGAAATGTGGGTAAGTTGAGCAGAAATTTAAAGGAATTAATTAAATTCTTTGAAATACCTTTGTAAAAGGTGGTCCAACCATAAAGCACGCTGTTTATTGTGAGTAACACTATAACGTCAAGTTTTTTGAACAACTTAATTTGACATTTCTTTGTTTCAGTGTATGACAAATTTAATCATGTAGAGGTTCACAATTGAGTAGCGCGTTAAGATTGTTGAAAGTTTTTACGAAAGTGGGCGTTCAAATCAAAATGCATTTCGTGCACTTTGTGATTTTTTGGTCAGCTTAATCGACCAAATGTATCCACAATCGGGAGAATTGTGCGCAAATTTAAGCAAGCCGGGTCTGTAGCAAATGTGACGGCGTCATCGGGCCGTACTTCTTCGAAAATGAAGTCGGTCAAGCAGTTACCGTGAATTGTGTTCGCTGTCGCGAGCTGATAACGGACTTCTTTCGGCCAGAAATTGATGATATGGACCTGGCGGATTCCAATAGAATGGTGCCACACAGCCAACGACACAATGGCTCTTATGAGCGAGAATTTTAACGGCCATGTTATCTCAAGTCGTGGCGATGAACTTTTTTTGGGAATATGTAAAAGAAAAAGTGTAAGTCAATAAGCCAAGAACAATTCAAGTGCTAAAGGATGAGATTATTCGGCATATTAACGACATTGAACCTAAATGGTGACTCAGAGTTATTGAAAATATGGACCAGCGGATATGGGGTATTCCACCGAAGTCGTGGCGAGCATTTGGCCGATATTTTGTTTCACACATACAGTATTGTCATGTACCCATGTTCTGTAACTTTAGTGAGAACTTCTTGCATCGAAAAGATGTGAAACAAAATATTCCATCGTTTCTCGAAAAGTGAGAGAAATGTGTGTCTGTAACTCATGTCGAAAGCTATCAAAAGAGATTACGTCGTTACGTTATAAATGTCATAATATTGCACTCGAAGCCGATGTGACATTGCAGACGTTCAGAACGCCAGTAGCACATATCGTTGACGGCGACCAAAATTTACCAAAAATTGAAAATTTTTCAACGACGGCGGCGAAAATACAACTGTCGGCTATACCAAATTGTGTAAAGAGCGACTTTAATGTTTGTTGTTTGCAAATGATCTTTGAAGACATTCGTATATTTTATTAAAATGTTAAAAGCAAAATAATAAAACAATGAAAAATGTGCTAAGAATAAAAAAATATTATTATTATTCTTTGCATTTTTAATTGTTTTTTAGTGTTAAAATTTTTTCTCGTCCCATTTTTATTCGTGAGTTTATTTGACAGTTCAAAGCGGGAACTTTTCTCACCAAAATGTTACAGACACACTTTTTCTGTAAATTGGCGAGTAATTTCCTTACGTGACAGATTGTACTCGCCAAAAAAAGTTACAGACACATTTAAGTGAGAAAAACAGCAGTTTGTTTCAATTTATGGCATTTTTGTTTCATTTCACACATTTCAATCGAAAACTTTCTCGACGCGAGACTTACAGAACATGGGCACTGGATCCTTCTATCTTAATAAGAAGATATTAACTTGTTGTTTTATTTAACATAAACAACGTGTGTTTTGGTTGGACCACCCTTTATTATTTCTTATAAGCAGAGCAGAGCAGAGAAAGGTTACCGCGCTATTATAGCAAATAACTTCAAAGATTTTGTTAGATTATGATACGATTGAAAAGTCGATCTCATTACTGATTCTCAATACTCATACTAGGAAAACTGTTCTCCAATTTTTTTCAATTAATCAAAAATAAAATCAGTTTTTATTAAAAATTTAGTCAAGTGTATTAAACGTTTAGTTATTTTAACAAAATTACTACAGACAACGTTAGATACTACATGCAGAGAAAAACATGTTTACATATGGTCACCTCCAACAAAACTATTTTTAAAGAAAATTTTAAACACATTATGAGAACAACATGCTACGATTGAAAACCAACCATGCTATTATAAGTGTTAAACACATTATAGTTATTATTAACCACAACATGTTCGGAGGCAACCATAATATGGCTGTGGCTTCTTAATGGTGGACTAATACAACCATAATGTGGTTGTCGATGACAAAAATATATTATAATTGAACATAATATCGATACTTCCCGCAAGAATGTATTAAGCGACACTTTTCGAAAATGACTTTTTGATGTGGAACTATACTAGCGCCACATTTTGGCTTGGGTTTCGCTGCCCTATCATGGATGCAAAGGAAACTAGAGAGAAAATAAAATTGTATCAACCATCAAGTTTTCTCATTGGAATAAAGTTGCTGCCTGAAATTTGTATCATCCGCCAAAGAAATTATGCTAAGCCACAGTTTTGAAAATGTAATTGGCGTAAGCAACAAAAGGTCCACACAAAAATTTTGTTAGATGTCGCTTAGTTTAACCGAAATTGTCGCTTAGCACACTCATCCAACTAAAACTTGATCCATTTTTGTCGCTTATAACACTATAGATTATGACTGTCCTTCAGGCCCGAAACGAAAGGATTAAGAGAGTCTGCTCAAAAGAAAGTTTATTCCTGAACGATACTTTTATATAGATTTTAATTTATTGTATTTTTGTAGAAAAAATAAAAAATGAATTAAACGACACAATTTATTTCAAACCTTTATTTTTTGTGTCCATGTCAATGTTTTAAGCGCCATTTACCATTGTATCAAGCGCCAATGTCTTGACCACGAAAATGTACTAAGCGACAAAAACTTTTTATCTGACTAAAATTTTGGTTTTGCAATGATGTCAAGTTTTGTATTCTGAAAAAGCTTTCAATAAAATATACAAAAAAATAACTAAATGAGACGTTTTTTTCGTTTCCTACACAATTTTAGAAATGTCGCTTAATACATTCTTGCGGGAAGGTATCGATATGTTTAATATTTTATTTAAAAATAGTTTTGTTGGAGGTGACCATATTTAAACATGTTGTTTCTCTGGGTGTTTTTGTTTGATTACTGGTGTAAATTTAATTAGTTTTATAATCAATATCACAAATTTTTTAATTGAAATAAATTTTTTTTATTTTCCGTTTAATTTTACTGTTGCACCATATTTTCTTTAAAACGTTTTATTTTAAAAATAATTAAAGACATTTCTAATGAGTTCCTTTTTCAATAATTATGCAATTAATTCCTTTATAGTCTTGCCTTCATAGCTTCAATTTTGTTTTACGAAACACAGCGTAAAAAATAGAAAAAAGGTTCAATGTTGTTAAACAAATCTTTGTGGCACGCACGTTTATATTCCAATAGATATGCATGAATGTATATTGCATGTGCTGATCATATGTGGCAATATAAATGGCAAAGATACATTTGAATACAATATTGTGAAATTGTACAAAATTCTAAAAGGTAGATTGTTTTCAATTGCTGCTGCTCGCTATTGCTGTTGTTCATGTGGCTGGTTATTTGCAAACAACCACACAATGCAATACTATTTAAAGTGTTTGTTGACTTTAGCAATGTGTTATTGAGGAGAATTAAAGCTGTTAGCAAATGTATTGATATTTTTCGTGTGCGAGCATTTTAGTTAAAAGTATCAGGCAGTCTACATACATATGTACATATATGCAAAAGAAATAAAAAAGCGAACTGGAAATAAATATTTTAAGTTTTTTTTACTAAAACTTCCCTTAAGATTTTGATTAAAATGATTTTTAATAATTAGTATTGTGGTTATTTCGTTGAACTATTTATGGTTTTTAATCCAAATTTTTAATATTTTTAATTAGGCTTAAGTTCATGAAATTTAATTTTTATTAAATTATTTTTGTGAAGAAAGGAATTTTACAACATGAAAATTAATTAAAATTGTTATTGATAATCTTTCATTCTTGACGTGGCTCGGGCTCGAACCCTGGCCGGCAGGTTACCATGACATGTTTCGATCGCAACCACTCGATCTCCTCAGATGGATTTGCCGTCTTACACTCGCAGCCATCGACGACTGCTGACGTCACTAGTCAAACATCAATCCTTAAACCAAATTGTATTTTAACATTTGGTAGATCGAAATTTGCTTTCCTGAATGATTATCCACTTTAATTGATTTTACATGTTTTTTTTTTCCTTTTACTTCTGTTTTTTCGTACTTTCGTCAAGAATTTTTCTTGAAGTCCAAGTACATTTTTTATTTTTTCACTTTGTCTTTCTCTTTTCTGTTGACCTTTTTCAGCACAACTTGAAGGACAAATGTACACATAGAGCTCGTGCCTTAGCTTTAACAATAATTAGTATTGTGGTTATTTTGTTGAACTATTTATGGTTTTTAATTAGTATTGTGATTTTTATAAAAGTTTTATTGGTAACTTTCAGAGAACGCCGGAAAAATTCGGAGTAAATATAAGACAGTGTTGTCATATCGTAAGATTTATCTGGTTTTGCAAGATTAAAAAATATTTGTTTGTTTTTGAAATTTAAGTAGCTTTTCAAATAAAACGAAACCTTTTTTTAAAAAAATAAACGAAACTTTATTCAAAATAAATTAACCTTTTTTCAAATTAAATTAAAACATTTTAAAAATTTTGTAGGGGTTTTTTTTTTTTTTGTTTGCTAAAGTAGATAAAAGAGCTCATATTGTTGGGCCAATCGTAAGGGGAAGGAACTTGACTCTAATGGCTGCGATAAATAATGCTGGCGTTGTTTACTATAAAGCATTTTCTTTTTCCCCTGTGAATTCGGACCGTTGTAAGTATTTTTTCGATAGCTCTTAGATGAAATTGAAAGCAGCCGAGAGCTACAAAACTCATTACAATAGGGAGTGTACATTAAAACTTTTACCACTCTATTCTCACATGCTGATCCCGATAGAGACGGCAATTTCTAAGTTAAACTTCCATACCTGATCATTATTAATTTTTAAGGGCCGATGTTGATTTTGAATAAAACACAAATTATTTAGGAAATTGCCTTTTTTATTATGATAATAATGGTATGGTTCAATTATGTATGGAACAAAAAATCGGCCAAATGGCGGCTGCGACCTCGGCAACACACCACCATTCGATGGTATATTTTCGATGACGCTGGGGAATAATTGAGGTTCTATGCCGTTAATGTGGCGAATTATCTCATCCTTTAGCTCTTGAATCGTTGCTGGCTTATCGACGTACACCTTTTCTTTCAAATAACCTCAGAGAAAGAAGTCCAACGGTGTCAAGTCACATGATCTTTGCGGCCAATTGACATTGCCACCACGTGAGATAACACGTGTTGCCATTTCTTGCCACCATTATGACCATTGACGATGTTTGGAATGGCACCTTGTAAGCGTGTTAATGCAAGTCTTTATGCATAATGTTCATCAACGACGAGCGTGAGAGGTGCAATTGTTGGGCACGACGACGAGTTGAGGTGGACGGCTCTTCATCCACACTATCGCGGAACGCAGCAATATTCTCTGCAGTACGAGCTGTACGAGAGCATGCACTGGTGTTTTCACATCTCCCACCGGTTTGCTCAAATTTTTGCACGATTTTTCCGATTGTACGCACATTTGGACGATTCAATTTTAAAAAATCACGAAGTGCACGATATGCACTTTGTTTTGAACGCCCCTTTTCACAATAAACCTGAATAACTTTAACGCGTTGCTCGATTGTATATCTTTTAATGGTTCAAATTGAGTTAGTCTGAAATTGAGAAATGTCAAATGAAATGCAGACAAAAACTACTAACCACCACCCTTTATTACGACTGAGCGTAACATAATTAGTTTAATTTAGGAAAGTATCGCACAAATAAATCCAAATGATTGTGCGAACTGGCATTGATCGTTCCCTATTTTTCCCCTAAAAAATTTTGAAAATGGCTTAATTTACTGCCAGTTCAACAATTTCGAACGTCAACGTTCGCATAGAAAATTACATTTAAAACAAAAACAAATTTTAGAATTTTGTTTTTGTTTTAAATATAATTGATCTGAAAAATGTTTAAATATATTTGAATTACGTTTCCCTTTTAAAAAAGTTTTTTTTTTATTTTTGAGAAATTTTTCGTTTTATTTAAAAAGGGTTTTATTAATTCTGAAAATGCTATAAGTTGGTTTAAAAGTTATAATTTGCTTAAAATAAGGCTTCACTAAGTTGAGCTTTTAAGAAATTATTTTTAATCCAAATTTTAATCAGGCTAAAGTTCATCCGATTTAATTTTCATTAAATTATTTTTATGAAGAAAGGAAAATGACAATGTGAAATTAATTAAAACTTATGGATAAATTTTCATTCTTGCCTGAACTGGGAATCGAACCCAGCTTTTCGCAGACAGGTTGCCCTGACATGTTTCAATTGTAACCACACAATCTCTTCTCACCGCCATTCCTTCCTTCATAAAAATAATTTAATGAAATTTTGCATTTGCACTTTTGCAATCCTAATAAAAAAGAAATATTAATTTCTAATATCAAAAATACATTCATGCCCCAGACAAAAACTAAAAGGTCACGAAAGAACTTTGAACTCATCCTACATTAAATTTAAAAAAAGAAAACAACAAATTTTCTTTTATGCAAAGTTTAAGGTTATAAATACATTTGAAACATAAAATATTACAATAAAAGTAACAAAAAAAAAAGGTTGTCACACAAATTTCTAATAAAAAAAAAAAAAAATAGAAAAATTCAAACAAAACAAATGTGTATTTTATTTGTTTGTAGCATTTAGTCTATTGATTTTCCACTCAATTTGCATATTCCCTTCATTGTGAAAAAATATTGCCATATTTTTTTACAACAATTTCTACTGTTGCTGCCTGCCGCAACTACCCTGCAAATAATAGGACCAGTCTAAACACGCGTGTAAAGAGTAGTCCACAAGGGACCAGGGCTAGTCCAAAACTAACCCAAACGTATGGAGAAAATCTTGTCTATTTAACATTACGATGTCCTAGGAGAGGACCATATAACCCACCTTTGGACCACTAAGGAGTAGTTTTAAAACTACTCCATGGTATACTCAAGAGGATTAGTCCTTGAAGTCGTTAAAAAACGAAAGCACGTCGTTAAAAAACGAAGACATGTCGTCTCACTTCAAACACTTTTTAACAACGACATGTTCCATGCTTGCATTACTTCGGACCAGTCCATGGAGTAGTCCATTTTATAAAAATGGATCAGGTGGTCCAATTTTATTTGCAGGGTACTTTCATTCAAAATGACAATTGTATTGTATACAATAGAATGTACACACACAAACAGACTTTTACAATCAAAATCACTTTTGAAAGACTTGTAAAAGTGATGATTTTTTACAATAAAAACAATTTTATAAATATTGAGCAATAATAGTTTGAGATGAAGGACGATTGTCCTGATTGTCCAAAATATATTATCGACTGTCAATGACCGAACAATTGAATTCTTGCCTTAAACTGTAAACTTACTGATTTTATATAAGATTTCATTATACAGTAGAATCTCTTCTGAGCGAATAACGAAGGGTCTATTGAAATGCGTTCGTATAGGATGTCTCTTAAAAAGAATTTAATGTTTTTTGTAGAGAACAAAAGGGGTTGTCCGCTTTTGGAAGGTCTCCGTAAAAAAAGATTAAACTGTATTACACAATATTTAATCTTAATAAAAAATGTTTTGACTTTTGAATTTATGTGTGTATTTATTGTGTGGACAAATTTGCCAAAAACATAAATAACTTTTTTATTTTACACATGTTTTAACCACAAAATCCATAATTATTTAAATTGTTGAACAAAAATTTTAGATGCAAAAAAATATATTTAAAGTTCCAACAGCCTTTGCAATTCTTAAGGTGGTTTCACTCATTCACGATTTTATTCGGACAAAAAGTTTTAGTGAGCGTTTTCTGCTGCACGATTCATTCATTTCGGAAAACATTAACTATTTGACTCAGTACGTCAATTTACCCGTTTTTTACGAAAAAATGGAGTTACCCAGTTTTTCCAAATATGTATACCAAAAACTAGCATTAATACCGTCTCCCTTTCTTTCGTGGGCATTTGTATTTATATGACAAAGTTTATGTTTCTAGATTAAAAAACGACTAGTAGTAAAACAAAAAACTACCAAACCGTTGATCTCACCCGCTCAGGACCAGTGTTCAAAAATAAACAGTACATTATTTAACGTTCGGCTCACATACCCAGGAACGGTATCTATTTCTTTAGTGATTGTGTAGACATACACGACCCTTAATACCGTTCGTAACTATTTTCAAGAAGAACCGTTCTTCGTTAAAAAACAGAACAATTGTAGTGATACTGTTGACAAACATTATATTTTAATGTTCTATAATGTTTTTTTCGTGTGTTTTTTTTTTGTTTTTGTAAAAAAATTTTGGTTTATTTTTACCAGCCAAAAGGGACGAATATTAATGAGCCGAACCGAACACATCGAAGTTTGTGTTCGAAAGATGACTAACAGGGAAACGTTATTTTTTTAATGATTTTCTACACAAACACTATTAGCATTTGCGTTTTCCACAAATCTACCGAACCGAACATTAAGAAACGATATTTAGTGTTTATTTTCGAACACTGCTCAGGACATTGCATGTTTAATTTTATGTTTATATGTGTAATATTAACGAAAATTTAAAAAGTACCAGTTAAAGAACAAAAAAGTACCAAAAAGATACCTCTTACAGATTCTAATTTTATATTTCTAGGTCCAATACTAACGGAAATTCAAAAAATACCAGTTAAAGAACATAAAAGTACCAAGAAATTCACTCACAGGTACTTATCCACTCAGGACGCTGCATGTTGAATTTTTTGTTTAAAAGTACGTACCAGTTGTAAAACAAAAAGCTTAAGATAGAAATTTAGTTTCCCGTAATTCCCTCTTTTTGGTACCTTTTTTCCCCATTAGAGTATCAGAAATTGCAATATTGTAGTTGGAGCCCAAAAATTTACGTTCGAATTTCGAAAAAGTACCGAATTCGTATTTAGACTTTTTAGATCAGTTTCGAATGTGATATAAACTTTATTTCTAGGTTTATTGGTTGTAACGCAGTTTACTTTCCCAGCTGAGGTATGACTCAGTCTGTCCAGGGTCAATTCTAAGGTCTGCTTCCTTTGAAATGAAACACGGGATGTTTTCGTGTATGTTCGCTTACAATAATTTTAACAAAGCTTTATTTACGAAATCTTAATCTACGCTAAATACTTAGAACTAAGACGGCCTTCGGCTGATGCGGCGTGATTCCATGCACGTACGGCTGATGACGTTTGGAAACGGCTAGATGTTGCTGCCAGTAGGCACGTACGGTGGCGTTCCGTAGGGCAGCGTTAAGTTACTGAGGATTCGATCTAGCAGAGAAGATAATAAACAGGTTTCGGTTAGAGGTTGTTAGTATCTAAATCTACAATCGAAACTATGCCGAGTACGGAGCATTGGGTGCGCCCCGTAGTTGGCTGTACACATGACTTACTACTCCGACTAGATGAGCTGAGCGCTTCGAACACAGGAGGATCTCGCAACCTCGGGTGTTTGGCTAACTACTTCGTAAATACTTCGGACACCAAGCGATTTCGGGAGCCTTGGTGTTCGGCTAACTACTTCGTAAATACTTCGGACACCAAGAGATTTCGGGAGCCTTGGTGCTCGGCTAACTACTAACTACGATCTACTTACTAACTAGCGAGAGTAAATACTGGGGTTGATGGCAATATCTACTCTGTTTGTTCTGAGCAAAACCTTGTCTATTTATTCAAAAATAAAATAAACTAAATGAGAATTATAGGGTAAAAAGGTTATGTAGGTAAATAGTAAGGGTATTTATAGTTGTTAGTAAAATAATAAGGGTATTCAAGGTTATTATAATTTGTGATGTTACTTATAATTTATAATGCTAGTATTAAATGTAAATGTAGGGTTAATTTGTAACGTCACGTTACAGTCCCCTCCTACTTCGGAAAAAAAAAATCCATTACAGGGTTTTTTCCTTACTTAAATATATCAAATAAAAACAAAATAAAAAAAATTTTCTGTATATAAAAAATAAATATACTAAATAAAATAATTTAAGAAATTAATTAAAAATATAAAATAACAATATAAAAAAAAAAAATTTACCAAATTCAAAAAAATAAAAATAAAAAAAAAAAAAAAAAAAATCGAGAACGCCCTCTGCCGTTTCAGATGTGTCAGTTCGCTGCGCTGACGACGGAGCTGGTCAACAGTAGCCCTTCGTTAATAAGTTTTCCTGCTGACGACATACTTTTGTTGGTTGGTCCTCCCGCAGCGGATAGATATATCACAGTGGGTGCGTCGGTAGCGTATTTTAGCTCATAAGATTTCGTTGCTTTGTGCTTGATCCGATCCAGTTCCGTTGGTGGTTTGGTGAGGTTTTACCACAGGGTGCGTATCTGAAATCGAGTCCCTGCTCGGGCGCCATTGTAACGCGTTTACTTTCCCAGCTGAGGTATGACTCAGTCTGTCCAGGGTCAATTCTAAGGTCTGCTTCCTTTGAAATGAAACACGGGATGTTTTCGTGTATGTTCGCTTACAATAATTTTAACAAAGCTTTATTTACGAAATCTTAATCTACGCTAAATACTTAGAACTAAGACGGCCTTCGGCTGATGCGGCGTGATTCCATGCACGTACGGCTGATGACGTTTGGAAACGGCTAGATGTTGCTGCCAGTAGGCACGTACGGTGGCGTTCCGTAGGGCAGCGTTAAGTTACTGAGGATTCGATCTAGCAGAGAAGATAATAAACAGGTTTCGGTTAGAGGTTGTTAGTATCTTAATCTACAATCGAAACTATGCCGAGTACGGAGCATTGGGTGCGCCCCGTAGTTGGCTGTACACATGACTTACTACTCCGACTAGATGAGCTGAGCGCTTCGAACACAGGAGGATCTCGCAACCTCGGGTGTTTGGCTAACTATGGCCTCGGATAAGTCAGTGGCTGACGGTTGTCGGGCCATGGTGTGACTAACTAGGTATTAAATACGAGAAATGACTTAAAATACTTCGGACACCACGAGAATTCGGAAACCGTGGTGTTCGGCTAAATACGGTTTGGTTAAATTCAAGTTACTTAATCAGGTTCGGTTAAATACGGGTTACTTAGTTAGATTCGGTTAAATACGGGTTACTTAATCAGGTTCGGTTAAATACTGTTTGTATTTAGTCGGCTACCGGCTGGTTCGTATTCACTACTGGTAAGAATACGTGGACTACTGGTTTGTATTCAGTTGGCTAAATACGGTTTGGGTTAATCAAGTTACTTAATCAGGTTCGGTTAAATACGGGTTACTTAATTAGATTCGGTTAAATACGGGTTACTTAATTAGATTCGGTTAAATACGGGTTACTTAATCAGGCTCGGTTAAATACTGTTTGTATTTAGTCGGCTACCGGCTGGTTCGTATTCACTACTGGTAAGAATACGTGGACTACTGGTTTGTATTCAGTCGGCTAAATACGGTTTGGGTTAATCAAGTTACTTAATCAGGTTCGGTTAAATACGGGTTACTTAATTAGATTCGGTTAAATACGGGTTACTTAATCAGGTTCGGTTAAATACGGGCTACTTAATCAGGTTCGGTTAAATACGGTTTACTTAATCAGGTGCGGTTAAATACTGTTTGTAGGTGAATACGTGTAGAATACTTCGGCCACCAAGCGAATTCGGGAGCCTTGGCGGTCGGCTAACTACTTCGTAAATACTTCGGATACCAAGAGATTTCGGGAGCCTTGGCGTTCGGCTAACTACTTCGGACACCAAG
This sequence comes from Pollenia angustigena, assembly GCA_930367215.1. Classification (NCBI taxonomy): domain Eukaryota; kingdom Metazoa; phylum Arthropoda; class Insecta; order Diptera; family Polleniidae; genus Pollenia; species Pollenia angustigena. Next base: position 207,303,802 of record OV884056.1, on the reverse strand, counting down.
AGATTTCGGGAGCCTTGGCGTTCGGCTAACTACTTCGTAAATACTTCGGACACCAAGCGATTTCGGGAGCCTTGGTGTTCGGCTAACTACTTCGTAAATACTTCGGACACCAAGAGATTTCGGGAGCCTTGGTGCTCGGCTAACTACTAACTACGATCTACTTACTAACTAGCGAGAGTAAATACTGGGGTTGATGGCAATATCTACTCTGTTTGTTCTGAGCAAAACCTTGTCTATTTATTCAAAAATAAAATAAACTAAATGAGAATTATAGGGTAAAAAGGTTATGTAGGTAAATAGTAAGGGTATTTATAGTTGTTAGTAAAATAATAAGGGTATTCAAGGTTATTATAATTTGTGATGTTACTTATAATTTATAATGCTAGTATTAAATGTAAATGTAGGGTTAATTTGTAACGTCACGTTACATGGTTTAAAAGATTGGGGTGACAAAAAGTTCCAAAATACAGGTTTCACCCGTTTACTCCCTAAACGGGCCGAACTTTAAAAAAGTACCAGACACCTGTCCGCTTATCTTTCTAAAGACCAACGATAAGTATTACATTTAGTTTTGGAGATATAAGTTTACCGAATTTACCCGTTTTTACCTTTTCTTTCCCCTCAACATTCGAATTTTAATAAAAATCCCGTTTTTGCAGATCGATTTGGGAAGAGATCAACCTCCTGTCCGAATTTGAAGTTTTAAGGTTCAGACGTTAAACCTGTGCGATGATGAATCAGTCAGTAACCTTAGGCCTATAATACACGGAATGTGAAAAGCCACATGCGCATGTGGTTCTGACGCAATATTGTCGTCATCACACAACACGCACTTGCTATTGTGGCTTTGCAGTGACGTCAAAATTACGTCAGAACCACATGCGCATGTAGTTTTTTACATTCCGTGTACTTTAGGCTTTACAATTTTATATACAGTTACGGGCAAAAAAATAGGGTCACTTATTCCAGTTGAAATATTATATCAAAAAACATAAATAAAAATCGAAAATGTTTTTGTTCAAATTTTTTTAATAACATTCCTTGTAAAATTCGTTGCAAATATTTTTAACAAAAACTTGAAAAAATTCACTAAATTAAATAAAAAATATTATAAGCTCATTAATATCCATGATTTTGAATGGACAATAAAATAGGATCATTTAGAATAAAATACAATAGCGTTTAAAAAAATATAGAAAGCACAGCCTTTCATCGTTTTGGCACGAATCCCACCAAACTACGTAAAATCTGGTTGGGAATAGCATACCATACCTTTTGAATGTTCTCCCACAGATCGTCTTTATTTTGGGATTTTATTGGTACAATCCTTGCCTTAACAATCTTCCATTAATTTTTTGTGGGATTTAGATCCGGGGATTGCGCAGTTCAAGACATATTTGGCAAGACTTGAAGTGTGTTTCGGATCGTTGTCTTGTTGGAACAGCCAATTAAGTGACATTTCCAACTCTGCACATGGCAGCATTATTTCACTATGGACTTCAACGTTCAAATATTGGCCCAAAATTGTTTTTATCCAAAATAATAACCAAACACCATGCCAGGCAAAGCAGCCTAACACCATTTCTCCTCCATGCTTTAATATGTTAGTAGTGTAACGTAGGTTCAATTCAATTGATTAAATTGATTTTAGATTCGTTCGACCGAAGCACATTGCGCAACTTTTTTCCATGAATAGGGTCATCCCAATCCTTATGAGCTTTTGCGAATTTTAGTCAATTTCGACGATGTCTTTTTGTAAGCAGTTGCACTTTCCTTGAGCAAGCATTGCCAGAGTCCTTGAGGATCTTACGAATATATTAAGTTCTACTAGCCGTCTTTTACAGTTCTAGCAGAAATTTCAAGTCCCAATTCTGTTTTAACTGCCGCACCGGACGTGAAAGGGTCTCGACTAGATACAAGTTTTATATGTTTATCTACTTTTTCAGTAGTCTTTCTTGGTATACCCAGTACCACGTATGCGTTTTGTGTGTTTTGGAGCTAACAAAGCATTATAAACGAAATTCCGGGACCTTTCAATAGATTTTGCCGTTGGCTTTGACCTTAATTTTTCAGCCTTTCAAGAAAATCTTTCGTCCTCCAAACTATGCTTTCCACGGCCCGTTTTTTAAATTTTTTTTATATATTTTCTTTTTAATTAAATTTATAAAGATTATCAAATTAACACAAATAATATTTTTGCTAATATTTTTAACGTAAAGGGAAGATTGTTTAGTGTTTTAAATAGTGACCCTATTGTTTTGTCAGCTCGTATTCACAACGTTTTACAATTAAGGGTATGTTCCGAATTCAATATATTTTAAAAGTATAAATGTTTTAAACGCGATAAATTAACAATAATTTTTGCCAAAATATATTGGCACTCCTACCCACAAATCGACCAAAATATAAAAAAATCTTATGAAAATATTAGTGACCCTATTGTTTGGTCCGTAACTGTATATAGATAAGCCGAATTCTTGTCTATTTGTATGCATAAACTTTATTAAAAAGTTTACCCTTTAGGATTTACCCTTCATGATTTTATGTCATCAAGAAGTTTTTGGGGCGTGAATAAACGTTATACTCAGTTTAACAAAAATAGGTTAAACTGAAAAACAGCTATTGACTTTGTGGTTTATTTTATATTCCGTTAACTTTTTATACTAAACTTGGTAATCAAATGGGTTTTTAGTTTAGCAGCCCAAAATATTGTCGTATCTTTGCAACAGAAACAAAAAAAAAAAAATTATTATTTGGTAAATCGAAATGTTTTTCAAAGTTACTGTACCACATGGGGTACGGTAGATCTATGTGGGTTAACAACAATTACTCGAAAAGATTTCGGGTGTTTGGCAGTTGTATTCTAAAACTTCAGAAATGATATAATATGCATATGTATAAAGAATGCATATAATATTCTTTGATTTATCGGGAGTTGCAATTTTTAGGTTCAACATTTTGACCCAAAGAGCTTGTGACCCGAATTTGTTCCATTTCGCTCTTTCTCTCCTAGTTTTCGAAACAACGTCGTTTTAAACTTTAAATTTCTCTGTTTTTAAGACACTATGAAGTTCCCTTGTTTTTTTTTTTCAAAAATTGCATGGAGTTATCTAGTTTTTACAAAAAAATTGGTATTTTTCTGATATTTGTTTTTCGAATAACTTTTAAATGAGAAACTTTTTCAAAATTTTGATCTGACAGAGTGATAGTTTCTATTTTTGGTGGAGTAAGTGTTCCATACGGCCACAAATATATTAAAATGTCATATTCTGTATTCAAAACTTAGAAGTTATTGATTTAAAATTTTATTATTAAATCTAATAGTCTTAAAGGACTATTAGATTTAACAAACGTTTATTAAGCTAAATTTGCATAAAAATTATTTATGTAAACCTTATAAAATTAAAAATATTTTTATATATACGACAGTATTTCTTTAAGAATTTATTGTTCCTGCAAAGCCACTAAAATATTAAATTGCCTAAAAACACTAAAACATCGTGACATTTTTGTCATGACAACATGTTTCCAATTTTAACGACTTTATTAGAAAGAAAAAACACATACGTATGTACATATTTTTGCAAACGTTAGACTAAAGCAAAACAAAAAAAAGTTTTTATTAGCCATTTTTCCAATTTCTTTTCAAACAAATGCTGTTTTGTGTTGCCATGTTTGTTCAAGTTGTAACTAAGCATGTCCTGATTTGAACTGCCATGCTTTCCGTAACTTTATTAACACATCTAAACAATGTTGCCAACAATTTAAACAATTCTATTTACAACAGCAAACGCAATTTATTAAAAAAAATCCTTTTTTCGTTGCGCAGCGCCAATGTCTGCCATTTGTTTCAATGTTCATTGACTTGTGCAGAAACAATAGTTGAAACTGTATGTGTTTCGACATTTTGTAGTATTTTTCGTTTTCTAACAAAAATATACTGTAAACTATTGCAAACTACTGCAAAAACTGAATAGTACCGGTTAAAATACGTTAAAGAATAGAGAAAACTAAAAAAAGTACAAATACAAATACTAAAGTGTAAAAGCACCTAAACATTTTTGTTGTTGCTTGCACTGCCACCAAAAACAAAAGTAAACTTCAAATCCAATTACACCTCCTCAACCTCCCACCTGTGTGGAAAACAAATAAAGCAACAACAGCGATTACAAGTAACATGAAAAACAACAACAAAAAAATTTTCCACTCAAACCCCATAAAACAAACCACAGACCGACCAATCTACCTCGACATTAACAATAAACTTTAAGCCCTGCAATGCTTTTGTCATATCAAAGGGAGAGTGTACGTGTATGTTTGTGTTTGAGACCAACATGCAGGCAACAATATGCCGGCTACAAAGAAGGAGACATAGAAAGGCTAAAGAAACCAAGACAATATTGCAACCACAATAACCAACACATAAACTTGCATTCATCTGCTGCATACTTTCCTACATACACACACACACACACACACGCACACACACACACAAACATTTTAACTAAAACCAAGACAACAATTGCCGTTGTCTTTTGGTCAACAAAATGGGTGGTTTTGAAATTTCTCATAAACATTATCTTTTGACAAAGTTTAAGCAAAGGAGCAGTGGGATTTAACAATTTTATTTATCCCTATTTAAATGTATTGAAGGCGTGATAAAGAAAGTGGACGTATAATTTAACCGCCAAGGCTGATAATCCTAGTGCAACGAATATTACTAAAAACTAGAAGTAATATAATAGACCAAGAAATTAATTCTTGTGTATTTTTGTGATTCGTTAGTCCTGAAGATGACATCCAAAGGATGCCGAAATATTGAAAAAAAAAAAAATTTTAAGAAAAAAACAGACCACGAGCATGAATTTATTTTATAAAGATTTTAGTTATTTTATATAAAATATAAATATAATATAAAATAACTAAAATCAGAACAGATCGTAACCATGTCAACGCTTAACCTGTAAACCAGCGGTCATCACAAAGAGACACAGTTAAAAATGTGTATGTAGTGGTGAGTGCAAAAAGAGGAAAATAAATTTACTCGTTTGAGACATTTACTATGTGTTTTGTTCTTGTTTTTTTAAATTATGGCTTTTTACAATAGTTTCATTAACATTCGTGTTGTGTGTGTGTGAAATTGACGAAAAGTGCTCGGCCTCCGGGGGCATAGCGTGATGATCGCTGCTCTAAACATTTTAAATTAGCTTAGGATATTAAAATAAAATAAAAAAAAAAAAATAACGAGCTGGTTTACTCCAAAGTAAAACAAATGCTGGAATATTCTTTCTAACAATAATATTCCAACTACCGCAAGGATATGTAACTGTAGTTACAGAACATCAAGCACGTTTAGCAATTATTGAACCCCATGACGATGAGGATAAATAATTGGTTGGTTAACGTGGTAGCACTCCCAGAACAAGGCGATATGCAAGTAGAGTCGACAGTGACTCCGTTTTGACACCACGATACTCTTCAAGAATAGGAATCCCCGATCAAGCTTGACCCAGGGGCAATACTAGAACCAGCCCGTTGCGTTGAGATATTTCAGCAAGTTGCTAAATTTCACCCGCGATATCTCAGAGAGTCCTTGTATACGGTAAACGCTGGGCATTCACATAGGAGATTAAATACTTTCCCCTCGGTTCCAGGTTCCCTGCAGCTGCGGCAGCATTCATTAAAAGGGAGGCCGAGTCTCAAAGCGTGCTAACCGATCGTCCAGTGACCAATAAGTACTTATATCAGTATAGGACGTTGAGGATATTGAATCCGCAATTGCTTCACTAAAGTATCATTAAGCTCCAGGACCAGATTGTCTCCCACCGGAACTACTGAAGTCAGACTGCACCATCACAGCCAAATTATTTAAACCAACTTATAGTGCATTCCTAAAACAATAAGCAGCTACCGGACTCAGAAGGCGTAGATCATGTGTAAGTGATATCTGTAGCCTAAGAATAATGGTAGTAGAATCTGTTGAGTGGAGATCTCCACTATACTTGTTGTTAATAGACTTTGAACGTGCATTTGATACGCCAACGTACAGAAAGAGCTGCAAACACATGGCGGCGTCAGACAAAAACGATTTTATCACAGCAAGAACAACATGAAGCGAAGCAAAAAGATACACTGAAGACAGAATTCAATCGAAATCATTTGTAGTTGCCCGAGTTTATCGTGGGAGTCAAAAACTCATTAACAATGTTTTGCTTAAATGTGCTAAATTCCCAATTCATACTATTGACTGGCCTTTTGTTTAAACTAGGAATTACAGGATTATATAGAACTTTTTATATTTCGACGTTAGAAACTAGTCAGGCTGATTTAAGATACCATCGAATTCCTAAAAAGTTGCATTTATCGTTCGAAACAAAAACAACTTAGACGGGATCTAGTCTATATTTTTGACTTTAACAGCAATTTGGGACTCTTGTGGCTTTCTCAATGCTTTTCTATTTGACTCTCAACTGATAGTCCAAGAATAGAAACTTCTAGTCTTTCCAAATAATGAGCATTGCCTTAGCGCAATGCATGTTTTGCTTAATATAGTCCGCTTTAAATACTTCGAACTGGGCCTTGAATAGTAGTAATATAATCATTTTTGAATTGTTTATATGGTCTTTCCAATACCGGAGCGTGACATCCTTTGGCTTCTGTTTATCCAAGTCGTCTTAAATATAAGAAATGTCCACTATATTATTCCTGATGATTCTGTAAAATGAATGAATGATTTAAGACTTTTGTGATACCATAAACCAAATTTTAAAATATGTATCATAAATTTATTACTAAACAAAATGTTTGCTAGGTAATCGTATAATTTTGCTTTCATATTAGAAGAAGTGACATATAAAACGGCTGTTTTTGTAGACCACGTGACTAGTTTTAGGAACAAAATAAAAAATGAAATGGATTTTAATGCCTATTTCTATCTATAGTTTAAGTAAAGGGTATTCCAATAGGGCCTTTGGAAGTTTGACAGCTGATAGCGGCCATACCGTTTTTAGTCTACATCTGTCGAAATAGCTGTCATTTATTCAATCTGTTTTGCCAAATCACCATAGATGAATATGGTGTTCAACAACAGGGGCATGTATTTAATGATGAGGTCCATTTCTGAGCGAACAAATACGCAAACAAACAAAATATTCGAATTGGGGACGATACTTATTTAGATGAGATCCAAGTGTATTCATTGCAAACCGGAAAAGTTACTGTTTGCTGTGTATTTTGGGCTGGCGACGTCATCGTTCCATATTTCTTGGAAAACGACGTTGGCCAGGCCATCACCGTCCATGGCTAGCGCAACGGATGATATGTACACCATCGACATGTTGTTTTAACAGGAAGGCTCTTCGTGCCACACAATTCATACAACATTGGACATTCCGCCTGATCGATTTTAGGGCATGGTCATCTTAGGTGGAGATGAAGTAAACCGGCAACCAAGATCATACGATTTGACTCCATTATACTTTTTCTTAAATCGCAGGTCTATGCGAATAAGCCGCAAGCCAGAGGGGCCCTTAAAGCCCACAAAACCCATAACATCGTGCAAATTTAGCCTGTTTTATGCGCTAATGTCCTGAAAAATTATATATTTCTGATAAGCACCAAAACAGAGGTCCTTTAGAGCAACAAAATATTTCGATAAATGTAAAGAAATAAAGCGCTTGATGAAACACCCTTTATGTGTGCATACTTTAGTTCGTATTCTTTAAAATCTTTAGCTATAAAATCACAACTTATTTTTTATGCCGCATTGCTTGTGGGCCTTTTTATACTTTTATTTTTTATTTTGGTACTTTTTATAATTGTTATACAAAATTGTACACAATTCAATTATTCCCTATTCTATATTCATTTAAATTCTCATAAGATTTCAAAGTATTGTTTTTTTTCTTTTATCTACAGCAGAATAAAAATTTATTTTAATTCTTCTTTCTTCGACTTTTTCTTACAGATTTTTTTATTCGTCTTCATTAGAAATGCTAAAGCAACAAAAAGAACCCTTTTTCTTCGTCTACATTTGAAGTTCCACTTTCTTCGCAACATTCATCTCAACTGTGCCTTTTCTTAAAATTGGTTTGTAAGGTAAGTTTTCTATCTGCTTTATAACTTTAATATTATGAACGTAAGTGTTAATTAGCTGATGGGATTTTAGTTGCAACAAAACGTTAAAAAAAAATATTAAAAAATCACAAAAGTTTTGTAGGTTTTTTTATTTTACTACGGAGCACATAAAAAAAGTTTTGTGTGAATAGTCAGTATATAAAAGAGTTTTGTAGGGGAAGTTAAAAGGAATATTGTAATTTGCAATGTTGTTGGTAATTTTGGGCGGATTTCCTATTGTTATACTATAATTACAATTATTATAATTACTAAGGACCGGTGTGGTAGAGAGATAACTTTTAAGAAAAAACTTTAATTTTTGTAGCAGGATGTTTTAAGTGCACTTTTTTTTAATTTTGGGTTGGTGTTTTTGCAAATTATGTGTAAATTTAAGTTGCTGGTTGGATGAATATTTTATTATTTAATAGTTATATTTCCCAAAGTAAAAGGTTTTAGACAGGGAAGGACTATAATTCAAATGTATCCTTTTTTCTGGAATTTTAAATTACTGTGTTTTATTTTTTATCCGAACTACACTTTTTCTTTAAAAATTGCACGGATTTTTTTCCACATATTTTACCGTTAAATCATTTATTGTCATAATTCAAAAAAATCACGTTTGTTTGCATATTTTGTATGGGTTTTGCTGACAAAGTTATGATTTTGCATAAATATAAGAAAAAAAAGAGTTTTATAGGTTTTTACAAACCTTCTTTAGAAGTTTGGTTCGAAGAGTTTGATTAAATTATATACCATCTTATACGTTCTTATATCTAAGCAGCAGGTTTTTTTATATTCAGTTTCTATTATTTTGCAAGATATTCTTGTGTTTCGCAAAGATTTTGATCGAAAAAACCTCTTATTCTACAAATTTTTCTTAGCAAACGTCTAGCAAAGTGTCGAAAACAAAGATCTGAGAAATTGAGTATGCTTGCTATTAACATTATCGAGAACAAGTCTCCGACCAAAGTCACATTTTTTGGTTAAACCGCAGCTGAATACTTTACTTTAACTATCCAAATTCACAACATGAAAAAATATGAAATTTTTGAGTTCAATTAATTTATTTAACAGAAAAACAATTTAATTATGAAATATTTTAGCAATTAACTACTTCCTTGCTTTAGTTGTTAAATGGACTTGCCTTCGAATACTCAAATATATTAACACGTTCGCCACTCAGCAGCTTTTTTCGATTTCTGTCCAAACTCAGAAATAACAAAAAATGTGTCCCACATTTGTGACATACTAAACAATTTCTTAACATATTTGTGACAAATTTTTATTTCACATATTAGTGACATACTTTTGTGCCACATAATTGTGACATACTTTTATGTCACATATTTGTGACATACTTTTATGTCACATATTAGAGACATACTTTTATGTCACATATTTGTGAAATACTTTTATGTCACATATTTGTGAAATACTTTTATGTCACATATTTGTGACATACTTTTATGTCACATATGTGTGACATACTTTTATGTCACTTATTTGTGACATACTTTTATGTCACATATTAGAGACATACTTTTATGTCACATTAGAGACATACTTTTATGTCACATATTTGTGACATACTTTTATGTCACATATTAGAGACATACTTTTGTGTCACATAAATGTGACATAATTTTATGTCACGTATTTGTGACATACTTTTATGTCACATATTTGTGAAATACTTTTATGTCACATATTTGTGGCATACTTTTATGTCCTATATTTGTGACATACTTTAATGTCAGTTAAAAGTTACATTCGTTTTAAGTAAAATTGGTTTCAAATAAATATATATTTATTGTATGTATTTTTGACTATGACCAATTTTAAAACAATGATATGGACATAATCCAATTAATTTCCCAGTATCTGCAGATTCCACATATTAACTAATCGCTTATCAAATTTTTGCATAAAATATTATATTGTAAGGGCTCCACATCAATTCAGTTATTATTTTCCTAAAAATTATCTTGGTATCTTCGCTATAAGTACCTGGGATAAAGCTACTTTCAGAATCTTTCGCTAAAGGTCAAAATAGTCTCAAGAATTTCCTCTTCAGGTCCTGTTTTTCTTTTTCTGATTACGAAGCTATTTGTACCAAATTTTGATATTTATACGAGGATTATAAGAGGAAATAATATAATAAATAATTTTTTTAAAAATTCTAAAAGCAATATTTTTGGTTTTAAATCGTTTTAATTGTTTTAAGGTTTTGTTTATATCCCATTCATTTTTATCTGCAGTCAACCCTCCTTATTGCGGGATCCGTTGTCGCGGTCAAATTCGTAGTCGTTTTTTTGTCAGTATAATGTAAACAATGTAAACTGCATAGAAGGTTTGTCGTATTTATGTCGTTTGCGATAATCACAATACCAATTTTTGAAACCGACTAGACACTCATAATATGGGCGAATACTTGCGCATAAAAACTTGTCTAATGTAAATTGACAACAATATTTTCTTTTAAAAACAAAATTTTAATTAAATTATTTTATAAATAAACTTTAAGCTTTTAAAACAAAAGCAATTAATGTTTCTTCTATAATTTAAAAGTTCATTATTCCTAATAATTTTTTTTTTTTTTTTTCATGTTTTGACCCTGAATATAATTTATTATATTCCTTAAAAGACTTTCTGGCTTAAGCACACACACACAATTCTCTTCTTTACAAATAATTTTTTTCAGTACTATTTTTGTTTTATTCACATCAAATGCCACTTGGACTGCAACAAAAATGAATTGAGTTAAAGTAAAATTGCTTAAGAGTAGATTTACGAGGTAATTTATAATAAATATTGTACATTTTTTTTTTTTTTTTTGAAAATACGAAAATTGTAGAAAAAACTGGATTAATGAGAATAAAGTTTTTAAAGGAAAAATGTCCAAAATTATATTTAAACTAATTTAAGTTTAAAATGTTCTAACTTTTTACTTTTTTCGGACCAAAGTTATTTTGGTACTTTTTTGTATTTATTTGGTTGATGGTCTTAGCAAAAGAATAGTTGTAATTATCGTAAGGGAGGACTTAAATTCTTAGGAAACTTATAGCGTTTGCTTTTCTATAAAAAATTTGACATTTTATTTAAAAAATGTGGCGTTTTATTTAAAAAATGTAACATTTTATTTAAAAAATGTGACATTTTATTTAAAAAATTTGACATTTTATTTAAAAATTATGACATTTTATTTAAAACATGTGACATTTTATTTAAAAAATTAATTTGATATTCGAATCTTAAAAATGATTTGCTCTTTAAAACGGTGGCATGTTTTATGCTTACAAAAATTACCCTTTTCTAATGTCATAAATGGATAGTGCTGGTAGTCACCTGTAACACAGATGAATACTGTTAAAATCGAGGGCTATTGCTATAACGGCAACAATTGCCTCAAAAATCAACAAAACTGCACAAAAATTCAAAATATTGGAAAAGCTTGGTAAAATGGCGAAAATTGGCGAAAAAGTTTTATATTTCAAACCAGTCATAAAATTGATGAAAAGTTAATAAAACTAATGGAATGGAAAAAGTACGGTGCCTTTGGCTAGATTGTTCCTTAAACTTTTGATTTAGAAAAGGTGTCAGTTGCTAAAAATTCATAATTTCTATAATTCTAAACAAACAGCTCTTATTTTTAAAATTGTCTAGTTATATTTCCTTTTTTTTAACGATTGGCAACAATAAAACTACCATCTACGAGTGGTTTCAAAAAAAGAGCATGCGAGCCATAAACTTCCACTAGAACAGGATGAACTTTCTTTACCAACATTATTATGCCGCAATCAAGCATAGCTCAACCTGAATCAGAAATTAGTTTCCGTTGTATTACAATGTATCTGTGCCCGCCAGATGTCCTGTGTTGCATGGCAGCTGACATTATTACTCAGCCAACCAGTTGATTCAATGAAATAGTGGATCCTATCGAAATCAGTAAAAGACAGACTTGTTTTGTCCCAATGGTTTCTCGGAACCAACAATTTGAGTCTTAGGCCCTCGAATGTCGCAACTTTTACAAAGATCATTGTAGGGGTGCTCCAGCCCATTCACGTGTTTTCTAGTAGGCCAATAGCCCGTTATAATTGCAATTAGGTTTCTGACAGGTAGTTTCATCACTAGTAATACAATGAAATTTGTGTTGCTCTTCGAGAGTAAAGAACCTAAATCATATATTAGCCCCTTCTGAATTAACGTAGAGGGTGCACGCGCCAACGGATCAGCTATACAGTTACCACGAATGCCCCTGTCGCCAGGAACCCTTTTGAAAAGGTAGCCAAGGAGTTTCTCGTTATCTCCTCTAGATACATTCAGCATCCCTGAACAATTCTCGATATGATAAAAAAATTCTTCAAGGATCTTATGGTCGCTTAACTATCGGTAAAAATGTGGATTTCCCTGCCAAATATTTCACCATACCAAATGTGCCGTTAATTATGTTAATTTTTATGACCTTTAATAAAATAAAACTCGGGTCCACTGGTATATTTTCCAAAATTTTAACATAAAAATACCATTATATACATTTTCATCTCTAATATTCACCTGCTATACTTAACCTTTTTCATTCTTAGCACTCATTTCATTCTTCATCTGTCATGACAAAAAATGGTTTGTTTTTTATTTAATTTTCTTTTATTATTATTATAATTTTTTTGCTGTCACAAATAACAGGCTACTTTGAAAATTTGATCCTTTTTTTACATCACGACACAACACGAGTACTTTAATAGTGATACTCCATGTCATCAACAAAATTTTATTTTTGTGCAAAATATAAATAAAGGAATATTGTCGTTTTTTTATCAAATTAATTTTGTTTTGTCTTCCTAAGTCATGCTTGTTATTTGCATTTTATGTACTACGTTCTTACCTTTAGCCGGTTTTATTAAAATACATTATTTAATTTTTTTGTGCTCTTCATTTTTTTTCCATCATCCTCCTTATTGTTATCCTTGAATCCTTGGCTTTTATTAGCTATTACCATGCTGCTTAAAGTTGATTGAGCGTTTTTTCTTTCTTTAGTATATTTTATTATTTTCTCTACTCTCTAATATTTGATTTCTGTTTTTTTTTTTTATTTCTTTTTTGTCCTACTATTTTATGATATTTGTGTATGTGGTGTTTTATGATGAACTTAAATACACAACATATAAAGTGTTGTGGGTTTTTAGGCGTAGAACAAGGAGAGTGGGTGTATAAACAAAACTTGTAATTCTGCTTTAAAAGCGTTGATTACCTGTGTATGGTGGTAACAAAAAGCAGCCTTTAACCAAAAAGAACAAAAAATGTCATAATGATTTGTACGTGTAGTTTGTGACGAATTTATATTCTGTTAGAATAAATAAAATAAGCTTTTAAAGAGAGCAACAAAAGTTTATAATTTTCATTGTTTTTGTTGCTCTCTAAAATTGAGTTGGTTTATATGAGAGTCAGTGTAGTTGTTTTGTGTTTACTAAAGCTTTTGAGTGAAATTAAATGAAAGTTTTGGTTGAAGTATTTTTTGTTTTGTTTTGTTAAGTTTTTGGTTAAAAGCTTTTCTAACAGTGAATTAAAAAAAATTTTGTAATGAAACATTTGTTGCTTGTAAATCCACTTTTCCATTTTAAAATAGAGAGTTTTTGTATAAAATTTATAGTTTTTATATAAAGTATTGGCCATTTTTATACCCTACACCGCAAGTGAATGCGGTATATATAAGTTTTAATTCCATTTGTAATATCTAATGAGTAGCGAATTTGTCTTAACGACGTCCCTCTCTCCCTGTATGCTGCAATGTGTTTTCCACAGATTCCAGAAATAATGGTTACTAGGTTCTTTTATAAACGGTGGTTAATATTTTAAGTAACGATGTTGATTTTGAATAAAACTCAAATTACTTGGGAGGTTATTGTCAATTCTTTTTATTATGATAATATTGGTATGGTTCAATTATGTATGGAACAAAATATTGGCCGCAACCTTGGCGGCACACCTTCATCCGATCATCCCAATTTTCGATGACGCTGAGCCATAATTGAGGTTCTATGCCGTTAATGTGCCGAATTATCTCATCCTTTAGCTCTTAAATTATTGCTGGCTTAATGACGTACACCTTTGTTATCAAATAACCCCCAAGAAAGAAGTCCAACGGTGTCAAATCACATGATCTTGGCAGCTAATTGACATCGCCACCACGTGAGATATCACGGCTATTAAGTTTGTCGCGCAAAAGAGCCATTGTTTCGTTAGCTGTATGGCAAGTGGTACCGTTCTGTTGAAACCACATATTGTCCACATCCATATCTTCCAATTCGGGCCATAAAAAGTTCGTTATCATCTCACGATAGCCGAACACCATTCACAGTGACTGCCTGACCGGCCTCATTTTGGAATAAATACTGCCCGATTATGCCGCCAGCCCATAAACCGCACCAAACAGTCACTCTTTGTGGATGCATTGGTTTTCCGACAATCCCTCTTTTATTACCATTCGCCCAAATGCGACAATTCTGCTTATTGACGAACCCACTGAGGTGAAAATGTGCCTCATCACTGAAGAGGATTTTCTTCGAAAATTGATCATCCATTTTCATAATAAGCCTGAATAACTTTAACGTGTTATTCGATTGTGTATTTTTCCATGGTTCAAATTGAGTTAGTCCGAAATTGAGAAATGTCAAATGAAATGCAGAAAAAAAACTTGAACCACACCTAAGGTTCACATTCAACATCGGCCTTTAAAATTTAACCACCCCTTATTTATATCACATGTAGTGCGAAATAGTTTGCTATTAAAATTCAAGCAGATCTATGCATAAATGGCTGAGGTGTGAGCAAAACCCAAGAAAGCTTCAAATTTTTATTCATTGTTTTTAATTATTTCAATGTTTTGCATTTTCTTTACATAAAAAGCTAAGAAAATAGGTCAGGGTTCTCACTATGAAAGTTTGCTTTTAGAAAGTCTTAGTTTATTGGTGAGAGGGGAAGATAACCTGCTATTTTTCCCCCCTCCTATTAATAAACACAAAATTTCTGAAAGAAAACTTTCATAGTATGAACCTAGACTAGACGTTTGTGTTATTCACCACAGTTTTTTCAGATCTTCAATGCTTCGCCATTAAACGTAGCTTTTCTTTCTTCAAAGATCGATTAACTTTTCTTTTTCATGTTCTACTCATATTTTAATCGCGAACTTATCCTTGGTTGCACGGTTCGAATGAATTATCAATAATAAACAATAATTATAAATTAGGGGTAAGGCGAATTTACTTTTCAGTTGCTGCTAAAAATACAGCTGAGCTCTTTTTTCCTACTTAGAGAGAACAATGTCAAAAGTTGCTTGCGTTTTTGACATATCGACCAACAAAATCAACAAAAAAAAAAAAAACACAATGTTGTGATATTGGCGTTGTAGTATTTCCAGGGTGGTTAGATGTGACGATTTTTCGTCATTTTGACGATTTTTTTGTGAAAATACAGTAAATTGACGATTGACGATTTTTAAACTAAAAGTAATAGTGTTATGACGATTTTCTGGCATCAATAAAACACTTAAAAGAAATATTAACAATTATATTGGGAACAGTTCAAAACGTAAAAATAATTTTTCGAAATACAAAAATTATTAGAAATTAAACAAAAAAAGTTCTTTCCCCATCACAAACCAGGTGGTTTTCATTAGAAGCACAAGTAATTCGAATTCTACAATTAAATGAATGCCATCGATAAGGCAAAAAATATACACTAGAGCCCCGATTTGCTTCGGTCCTATTTGGTCCGCTTTTTTAAAATTAGTTAAATACGCTTTGCGTTTTAATGATATCGATTCGCGTCGCTACATACGATTTCATTTTGAATCATATGTGAAGAATTTTTCTATTTGCGTGTAAAAAGCCAAATCCCCCCATTTAATTTTGTAAGGTAAGTTATTCTAAGTATAGTTGAGTGTTAGGAAGTAAGAAGTTAGTTCTTAATAAGAAGTTGTGTAGAAAAATGAGTGCAAAGTAAAGAAAATGCACTGGTTTGGAACTATAATTGGAAGTAATAAAACGTTTCAAGTCGGGTAAAAAGACTGTTGATATAGACAGAACCCTTGGTTTATCACCTTCAACAGTAAAAACAATTTGGATTAGTGATAGCGATAAATATTAATCATTTAAAGATGTGTAGCTCGCGTCAATAGCAAATGAGATTTTATTTTTTAATTAATGTTTTTGCGAATATGGATAAATGAAATAAATAATTGTGTGTTATGCTTTTATGAAAATATATTTTTTCTTATGTTTTTCTTTTCAAATGATAAATATAGTTCGGCCCACTTGCTGAAATAAATATAAGAAAACTTAACCATATCACTTTCTTTATCATAAATAGAATATCTTGCTAAAAATTTATATTTTTGAACCACTCAATGCAATAAATTGTCTCCAATTTGTAAAATTTAAATATTTGACGATTTGTTGACGATTTTGTTAACTGTTCATGACGATTTTGACGAATTTTGTTAAAACTTTTGACGATTTTTGAAGAAAAAAGCCTAACAACCCTGAGTATTTCCACCACCGTTTACATGAATTCGCCTTGATTTGGGGTTTTCGACGACTTTTAATGGTTTGAATTATAACTGCAAAAAACCTTAATAAAAGAAACATAAATAAAAAAATTGATTTCTTAAAATTCGACCATAAATAGTACATCTAAGTATAAATGAATTAACATGTATCGAGCAATTATTTTGTTCGTCTTAGTGGATCGATTTGGCGAGGGACCAACCATCGGTTCATATTTTATTTTCCACGTGAATTAATTTAATTTTGGCAGTTCAAAATAAAAAATATCAATTGAAAAACAAAAAAGTATCAAAAAACCTAATATTTAGATTGTCTTCCACTCTGGGCATTGCATGTTTGATTTTGATTTTATAGGTCAAACATTAACAAAAATTCAAAGAGTACCAGATGAAAATCAAAAAGCACCAACATTTTTCATCTTATAGGTTTTTATTCACTCAGGACCCTGCACCTATAATATTATGTTTCAAAGTTTAATATAATAGAAAATCTTAAAATTATCACTTGAAGCACGGAAAAGTAAAAGAAAGAAATTTAATTTCCCGCATTTATATATGCGAAATATTCGAAAACCGGTTTCTATTATTTGAAAATTGAAAGAAACAAATTTTGTATTTATGTGTTCAGCATATGTGTTAGTACCAAATTTGAACGCTTATAACTCGGAAAATATTGAACAAATTTTAATAAAATATATTGGGCACTTCTGTAAGTAAAGATCTTTCAAATGGTGTATATTTCGTTAAAAACCGCTGCCATACAGAGGAGGAAAATGTTCTTAACTGTTTTGCCTTTGCCAATTTATATACACTCAAAATATTATGTAGTTAAATTCAAACGAAAATTCATTTTAAACAACTTAAAATTCACTTAAAAAAACGGATCATTTACATTTCATTTAAAACAAATGATTTTAACATTCATTTTTTAATTTTTTATTTATTGAACATCATATTCCTTAAAATTGAATGATTTTTACTATTAAAAAATATATTTTAAGCGACAAAAATCAAACTACATAACAAAATAAATACAATAAAACATTAAGGGTCTTCATGATATCGCTTAAAATTGCCATTTGTGCAAATGGGTAAACTTGCGAGACTCGTTTCATGAAGATCCTTTTTAATTTTTGTGTAATTTAAAACAATTACTGTCATTTCAAACTGAAACGTCAATAAAAAAATATATTAAAAAAAATAATCAAAAATATAATAAAAAAGTTGAAATTTGTGAATAATAAATGAAATTTGTTTTTAAACATACTAAAGAAAGCCAAAACACTAATATGCTTATGTTATTACAAGAATTTATTGTTTGTGATTTATTAACACTTGAAGTTTTCATTGAAAACGGCGGTAAGCATTAAACAAATTTGCCTGTATAAATGCACAATTGAACAGCGCAAGTTTACGAGACAAAATTGTTGGGCAAATTTAAGCAGTTTGTGTATATGAATGCTCATACAATTTTTGACAGGTCATTTACGAGGGCGTAAGAATGCACAGTTTGCACACATTACGAGACTTATAAACGATATCATGAGGACCCTTATTATTTTTTTGTAGTTTGTTTTTTGAATAACAAACATAAATGTTAAAAAATAAAATTATTCGAAAAATAACTATATTTTTTATTCAATTTTAACAGAACAGAAAACGAATTTAATAACCCACAATCAGTTACTGTAATAATTTTATAAGTGTATAGATTTTTTCATTAAATTTCATAAAGCCATTGGCATTTATAAGTCCAAATATATTTTTCTAAATATCCCTACTTTCAAAATTTTGTTTAACATAAAAGTCTAGTTATTTTCTTCCTCCTTCTTAACTACTGTAAACTTTAATTTTAAGAAAAGATTTTCACCACTTTTTGTGTATTAAGCACTCAAACTCACCATTGCAACAAAAGAATATATATAAAAGCTTTTACTCAATTAAAAAACTAAACAACAACAAACAAACTTTTACTCTCTTTCATATGCACACACACATACATAAAACAAACAAAAAATCCTTAACACTTACACACATGTCCTTAAATTAAACAAAAACAAACTTTTCACAAATACATACACAAAAAATTTGAAAAAACATGACTGAATAATTAAAAAAAAAAATCATTTAAAGAAAAACTGAAAATAAAGCAGCGCATGAATAGGAATTTAGTTGACACGCAACATTCAATAAAAACGGTTCCTAAAAGCGCATTAATGCGCGTTTTAACGCGCTTCGTGTGATGAGATACAATTTCTTAATTTTCTTTTATCTGTGTGTGTGTGTATAAATAATTAATGTGATTTGTATTGTTTTGTGTAAAACTCACACACATATTTACCAATAAAAAATAAAATAATTTTTAAAATTTTATTAAAATCAAAAAATGATGTAAAAGTTATTAATGGAAAAAGTTTTTAAAAAAATATCGTGTGTCTTTATAAGAAATCTTTCAAATTATCACTAAAATTAAAAAAAAAGAAAAAGTGAAAATACAAAAAAAAAAAAAAAAAGTTTTATTCAAATAAAAGAAGAAGCATTTATGAAAAGTGGGTTATATTAAAATAAATTACAAAAAATTAAATAAATTATTTTAAGTTATAAAGTTAAATATTTATGTAAACTCTCGCACTTTGAAAAAAGGAAAAAAATATATAAACAAATTTTTAATAGTCATTTGCAAAAAAATTGTATGTTTTGTTATACAAATTTTTTTTAAATTTATGAGTTTTTTTTTTTAAGTGTATGTGTTTAAGTCGTATTTTTTTTATTACACACATAAATATACCTACCACTTGCATATATTCTGATATACATACATAAATACATATAAATTACTTTAATGTCTACCAAACAAAAGCTTAAATTACATCCATGTAACACACACTTTATACATACTCATACATACAAACGTACATTCCATTCACACTCCCTGCCATATTAAACCAGCAGAGAAGGTGGTTTTTATTTTAACACACAATTTTTCCAAAAAAAAAAAAAAAAAAAAAAAAAAAAACAGCAAAAAACACAGAACCGTTTCGACCTTTTGTTGTTGTTGTAGTGCTTTAGGTTGTTAAATGCTTTTTCGTTTATATTTTGTAACAATGCATTGTGTTTTGGAATAGTAAAAATTTTAAAAATCTTAAAAATACAAGTAAAATTACTAAAGGCTAAAATAACATTTATTTAAACTCGATATCGCTTTAACAAAGTAAAACTAAAACATTTTGTACCAACTAATTAAATAATAAACTTTTTTCTTGTGATTTTATGGAATTTTATTAAATTTAAAATTGAAATATTTTCTGGAAGTTGGTTTAAACCAATTATTTAACGATCCTTATGAAATTTGATGCTTCAATAATGCTATTTAATTTGCTTTGATTTGATACGCTCTTAAGTTTTTTTGCGGGAGTAGGCTAATTTCTAAAATTTGTTTTTGTTTTAAATGTAATTTTCTATGCGAACGTTAACGTGTGACATCGTGGGACTGGCTGTAAGTCTATAGATCAGTTAAGATATAAACAATCTCTAATCACATAAAGTTGGGCGTTTAAACTACCAATACAGGGGGTCTACTCTCTATTGCAATGCGAAAGCTAAACGCCAACTTCACGCAAAGAAAAAACATGGTTGTGGTAAACATATTCTAAGAGCAACATATTATGATAAGAATTATGATTGTAGTCACCATATTAAGATTATTATTGAATCATATTATGACTAAATATACTCGTAATATGTCATCATAATATTTTTCCCTTAATCATATTATTATTCTGTTAATCATACTAAGTTAAGAAGTAATCAAATTATTGTCATGTTAATCATAATAAGCTAAGAAATTAATCATATTATTGTCATGTTAATCATTATAATCTAAGAAGTAATCATATTATCATCATGTTAATCATAATAAATTTAGAAGCAATCGTATTATGATACAACACCTTTCATAGCTGTCATAAAAATACAAAATAAATTAAAATATTTTTGCATCGATTTTTTATTTTGTGGCTTTTTACAATGTTTCTTAATGTTAATCAAATAGCGGTGTTCAATATAAGGCTTGCAAAAGAGCAAATGAAAAATCTGTAGTTTTCATGGGCAACCGCGTGTGTCCATTTTTTCGATTTTAAGATGTTAATGAAATATCGTAGCAATTTTATAAAATATAACGAAATCTCTGTGTGTTTTGTTTTACAAAAAAACTATGATATTTTGCATTTGCACTATTACATCACTAATACTTGAATGAACTCCGCTAATATTTTAATTTCTTTAAACTTATTTTTTTATGGAATTTTATCTTTTAATTGTTTAACCGCTCACAAATAAAAAAAAACGACACAACTGCTTCAAAATTATTTTACAAATGGCGCTAACATAATTTGATTAGAGTAAAAATAGTTTGATTGCATCTTTAACATAATATGATAAATGTATATAAAGTTATCATGTTATGGCTATTAAATATAATGATATGGTTGGGAGAAATATAATATGTTTAGAAAGTTATCATAATTAGGTTGTTAGAAAAATAATTATTTTTCGGTCAACAATACTCAAATTCATAATTGCGATAAACATTTATATGTTTACAGTAACTATAATATTGTTAATATTAAATCAAAATTACAATTATTTGTGTACGACAACAATATATTGTTACATTAAACATAGTGTTGTTGCCGTAACCATGCCTAACCATATTTTTTCTCTGCGTGTTGGTACTCTCTATCACTTTCGCAAAATTTTCTGAAAATGAAGCGATAGTGGCAATAAAAATTAAAGATGGCGCGGATTTACAGTAATGAAATGGCAAAGTGTATATAAATATTTGAAATTGGAAAATTTAAATAGAATATAGTGATGATTTACGAAAAGAAAGAAATTCAAAGATGCGAAAGACACATGCGCAAACGTATTGAAGAATAACAATCGCTAGATTTGCGTCAATTTAATTTCGCATCGCAATAGAGACCATAAACATTTGACAACATTTATTATTTCTTAACCTTCGCCTTACCAATACCCACCCGGTGATCATTGCGTTTTTATACCTTAAAATAACTTCCTTGAATTTGGTTTATTGAAAAGGACTTTTTTACTCACCGAACAAATTTTCAAGTTCTCATCGCTGGGTGAGTATTGGTAAAGGATGTACCTAAAAGCCATTGGTAATGCAAATGTTAAACTACATCCCAATAAAAAATGGAGCTTGAAACGAAGCAGGTTTGTAAGGTTTCGCTTACCATTACGCTTACGGAAGGCATGCATTTTATATTGCGAGTTCCCATGTTGAAGCAATACATGTTTGACACATAAAGCGCATTATTCAGCGCATATAAAAATTGTTGGATGTAACGATCAGCCTTACACACTGAATGTTTGTCCCAGTTTTTTGGAAGTATTCTACCTTACAAACCTGCTTCGTAGTAAGGGAATGCCGTAGCACTTGAAATGCTATTTTTTTATAAAAGTTGTTGAGAGTTCTTTCACTTACTTAACTGCATTTCTGTATGTCTTGTTGCGTAGCGCATAATTGTGCGTTTTTTTTTCAAATGTACCATAAGTGCTTCGCAAAATTATAAATTTTTGTATTGGGATATTGAATATGGGGCACTGATTTGCAGCTTTTAAACTACATATAAATTTAAAATTTTTGTTTGTTTTGTACAAAGTCGCTTGTTCAGTACTACACTGCCTCAGGAGTAATACAAAAGTAATGTTGCAAGTATCGAGTTCAACATTTTCGGATGTCGCAAGTACTGAGTGCGTAGTGAGAAAATATTTCTATGTTGCAAGGATCGAGGTGTGCAAGTATCAAGTATGTGCAAGAATCGAGTTACTACTGTATTTTCAAGAAAGAGCCGAATATTATATAGTGTTCTGTTCTTCGGTTAAAACAGAACATAATATTTAAATGTTCTATAATGTTCATTTTTACATTGATAAAGAAATGAACAAAAAAAATCTTAGCAACGACCGCACCACGAACGGCTTGTGTGTGTATTGTGTATATGTTTTGTTTGTGTAAAATTATTTTGTGGCTTTTTGTTTTTTTTTTTTTTGTAAACAAATTTTTTGTTTTTTTTTTACCCGCCAAGAGGAACAAACATTAATGAGCTGAACCGAACACCATGAAGTTTGTGGTGGAATGGAATTAAATGCCTTCATCTTTTGTTTAATTGGATAAGAACAGAATTATTTGTGTGTTCGAAAGATGGCGAACAGGGAAACGTTATAATTTTTTAATGATTTTCTACCCAAACACTATTAGCGTTTGTGTTTTCCACAAATCTACCGAACCGAACACTAAGGAGCGATATTAACTGCAGTATTCATACAAAATTAAAATGGATTTGAAATCCATTTTAAGAAAAATTTTTATGAAAATTTTGCCTTAAAACACATTTCAAACTAATTTTATTTTTTATGAATACGGCTGTAAGTGTTTATTTTCGAACACTGTTTAAAACAGACTTTTACCAAAATGATTCAGATGAAGAAGATGAATGAAAACAATCTTCTACCAGAACTTAACAAGAGTTTTAAATGTCTTAAAACCCACAAAAAAATGTGCAGGTTTTTTGTATGAATTCATACCTCAAATCGCTGCAAACCTGCTTATGGGATGCCTGATTTTTGTATGGGGTGTTCCCGGTTTGGAGGACTATTTTCTGCTGACAATAAGTCCTTCTTTTAACATGCAAACAAAGCGCTCCTAAAGTGCTTTTTTAAGTTCTAACTATATTAAGATACCCAATAAAAAATGGAGCTTCCAACGAAGCAGGTTTGTAAGGGAGAAACATAAAAGTTTCGCTTACCATAGCGCTTACGGAAGACATGAATTGGCGAGTTCCCACTTTGAAGCAATACATTTTTCACACAATAAGCACATTATTCAGCGCTTATAAAAATTGTTGAATGTAACGATCAGCTTAATACACTGAATGTTTTTTAACAGTTATTTTTGATGCTCTCCCTTACAAACCTGCTTCGTAGTAAGGGAATGCCGTAGCACTTTAAATGTTATTTTTTTTTTTATTAAAGTTGTTGAGAGTTCTTTCACTTACTTTACTGCATTTCTGTATGTCTTACTGCGTAGCGCATAATTCTGCTCTTATTTTTTTAAATGTACCATTAGTGCTTCGCAAAATGATAAAATTTGTTATTGGGTATTCATTAATGTTTTGCTTTTACTTGTTTAAATGTCTTTTTTTAATCATTTTCGTAAATCATAATATACCGGCATGTCACAGAAATCAATTCCGATCGAAAGTGAAAGTGATTTCGTCCCTTGCATCACATAAAACGAAATCACTTTCGATCGGAATTTATTTCTGTGACAGACCTGATATTTTTATTTTTTTCGCTTTAAAACCTCCTTCGTTGTCAGCACTAAAATAGCAGCTTATCGGGCCCGTCATACCGTTTTGTGTTTCTCTGTGTGCTTTCGGCAATTGAAGATCACACCAAAGCACACTAAAGCGGGACACTAAGATATCACACGTGTGATTTTAGTAGACACATGTGATTTGAAATCACGTGATTTGAGTAAAAGTGATTTGCAGAACAGGCCTGTTTTGCATGTTTTATTCTTTATCATTTACTGCTTATAAGAGCTCTCTAATTGAAGCGCTTGATTATGCGCTTTTTCTCTGTAGTGCTTCAAAAAACCCAAATTTTTTTTACTGGGAAATGTTAAAAAATCAAAAAGAGATTCAAGTGCTATAATGGAAAACTACTAATTTTTAGAAAAAAAAAAAAAAAAACAAGAAAAAGAACAGTAAAATTAGATAGGCTTTATGACGTTCTACTTTCAATCTTTCCACGTCAACAATAGGTGAAAGAATCTTTTCTAAATCCCGTTTCATCAAAACAAAAGAAGGAAATCGCTTGAAACATAAACATTTGAACTGTATACTCTCCTTGATTATTTAAAAGATAAGCGTAAATTTTGATGCTATTTTTTATTAAAAAAGTTTTCCTCTTTAATTACATAAAGTACTTTTTGGCAAAATTGTTGCTACTTTTTTAATTAAATTTTTATGTTAAAAAAATATAACTTTTAGTCTTAATTTTTAACTTCTAAACTAGACAAAATTAAAATTATTCGATTAACCGAATAAATATTTGTATTAAATTTTTAGATTATTATTTGATAAAATTTTTACCTCAAATAAGTAATCAAAATTATTCGGCGAGCCTTCTAGAAGGCATCCGTACTCCGTCTTTTTCCCGTTGGGTATATACTCACACATAAGTTAGTTAGTAAGTGTATGTGTGTTTATTGAAAACAAAAAAAAAAAAACCAAATAAATTTCATATACTTAATTTCTTTTTTCTTTCTCATTTCGATTTTTTATACACTCAGCTGTTCAAAACTCTGCCTACGGAAATCAAACAAAGAAAAAGAGAAATTTACCGTTAACAAGTGCAAAAGAAAAACGTAGAAAATACGCACGCACACCTCCACGGATACAAAAACAAATACACAGGCATTTTCTTTCTTCGTTTACACCAAAAGAAGTGATACAAATAAAGTCAGTTGGTTGAGTACGTTTTTCCTTCACATTTCACTCCTTTTAAATGTCGATCCTTATAGTTGTTAAGCTAAAAGGGATGAATGGAATGGAAATTCGGGTGGAGAAGGTGTGTTCGAGTTTATATGTAATTGTGATGTTGTGTCTGTTTGTTAAGAGTTTGTGTGAAATGTTGGCTCTAATAGTTCATGTAGTTGGCGAATTTGTATTTTTTCGCTGTTGGTCCTTTCAAGTGTTCTTATGTATGTTAACACGTGTGTTTATTATTTTCCAAGCATTTAAACATAATTGCTGTATTCTGCTGCTGCCAGCATGTTTGAGTTTGTTATTTGAACATAAATACACACGTTTTTTTTCCCATATAAACTTTCGTGTTTTCGTGTAATTTCTTGTTTTTCATCCGTAGATTATGAACGTTTTCATAAATTTTAACTAAAAAGAACTAAAACATTTAAGTAAGATTGCTTGTGTTTGCGTATGGATCGAAATTATTAAAATTAAAATTGGAAAAAAAACTTTTTCTTTACTCCTTTTTTCTTCTTCTTTACTCGACTGGTCTTAAGTATCAACGATACTTGCAAAGAGAGACAGTCATTATATCGTCGGCTTAATATGCAAACCTGCTAAATCCACTTCTGAAGTAAATTGAGATTTTGATGCCGTGTGGTAGAGAAGGATACGCCTCGTCGACCAGAATATAGTTCTACTTCAATTTGAGGTGTGTCAAGTCAACTATATTTTTGGTTTTCCTCTCAAGCAGCAAATAGGAAACATAAACAGTTTTTTGTCACTCCTGTAAAATTCCCCAATAAAAAATGGAGCTTCCAACGAAGCAGGTTTGTAAGGGAGAAACATAAGGGTTTCGCTTACCATTGCGCTTACGGAAGACATGAATTTTATATGGCGAGTTCCCACTTTGAAGCAATACATTTTTGACACATAAAGCGCATTATTCAGCGCACATAAATATTGTTGGATGTAACGATCATCTTTACACACTGAATGTTTTGATACAGTTATTTTTTAGTATTCTCCCTTACAAACCTGCTTCGTAGTAAGGGAATGCCGTAGCACTTGAAATGTTATTTTTTTTTTATAAAAGTTGTTGAGAGTTCTTTCACTTACTTTACTGCATTTCTGTATGTCTTATTGAGTAGCGCATAATTGTGCGCTTATTTTTTTAAATGTACCTTTAGTGCTTCGCAAAATGGTAAAAATTTTTATTGGGTCGTTGAAAGGGAGTTAGCAGGTTTGCATATTAAGCCACTAAGTGGTGAATGAGGTTTTACTAAGTTTGTCATTCACTGTGAAGCTTTTTTTTAACGAAGACCCAATAAAATATTTATATTCTTTGTTCTTGAGTAATTCTAAGGTCAGTCTGTTGAAATTATGCTAATTTTCGAATGACTCGAAAGACAAGAGCAGTATTGACATCAAATTCTTTAAGTTCTCTTAAGCAGTTTAGGATTGAAATCAAGAACAATTAGTTCAGTAGAATTAATTCAAGTGTGAAACCTCCCTTACAAGTAACTAATTTTGTTTAAAAAAAACCAACATAAATGGTGGCAAAAAGCACGGATTGACATAGGATTTTGCACAAATTGATGATCGGTGCATAATTTACTATATGCCCCATATAAAGCCCACTGGAGGGCAACAGTAAAATTTGCCTCAAACTGTAACGAATAAAGTTATTTTAGTACAATTTGGTCTGTGATAGTTCCATAAGACTATGAATTGATCAATTAAATTTTCCATTGGACCCAAAAAAAACCCCGCTCCTGAACTATTTTAACTTTCGGTTGAGGTTCAGATTCGGCACACTCTTACTTGTTTTTATATCGTATTCTCTTCTTTTTCAGTACAAATGAAGAAATGAAAGGAGGTCCTTTAATAACTTTTTAAATATTCCAATGTATGATTGTACAAGCGATATATGTCAAAAGAAAGAAAGGGAAAAAAAGAAAAATATGCACAGAAAAAAAGGACCTAATATGCTTTGTAGAAAAGCCGATTTATTAGCCGAAAATGTGTACAAATCTTTTTTCGTTTTTTCGGAACTGAAAACATAAATCAATAGTTTTCAAAGAAGATCATTCTATAGAAAACCAAAATTTCAAATTTCAATATTTTTTTTTGGTGGAATTGAAAACCTTTTAATATTAAAAGTTAGTTAAAAACGTTTGTGGTTCTTACTAAAGGGTGTTTATTAGTTCTCCAACAAACTGTCAAACTGCGCTAACTTTTTGACATTTATGATCCGTATGCTTCATATACATCGTCATGAATAGATTCGCACTGAAACACACAAAGAAATGATCAAAATGTTTCTTTCAAAATCGGTTATCGATGTTTTTTTTCGCGAAATTGTGTTCAGTGAGATCAAGACCCTACACACTCCATTACATACAGACAAATGCACCGTTTGGTGCTTTTTGGCATCACCTGACCTTTTTTCTTTAAATATTAAAAAAAAAGTCTAGAATTAGCCGCGGTGCATGACATCGTTTTTAAATATTATTGCCATGTAATGATCTTTCAAGTAACAAAATTTTTTTTTTTATTTAATTAAAATTTTTGGTTATTTTTTCTGTCGGGCTTAAAAACAACATTGACTTGCTTCAAGTCCTATTCAGCCCGATTATGAATACAAATTCCGCTGGAGTTTTCTCCCTTCTCCCTTTTTTCCTATGTAAATTAAATTGCAAAAATGGGAAAGTTTGTATTCATAATTGGGCTGATTATATTCCGTAATCGAGCTGTATTATTCACATTATTTGCATTTATTTTCGTAAGATCGATATTATTGCGACGAAATTAAAGGAAAAACGTTATTCATTTCATTTGTCCATAAAATACTGGTATGTAGTCGCAGTTTTTGACCAATTTGGTTCCTATTTTCTTAAAATAAGACAATTTGGCTTAACGGCATACACGCAGAGAAATTAAATTTACATATAATGGTCATCACCAGGGAAAGCAGAAATATGCTGTAAAAAGCACGTTTTATGCGCATTAAATATGCAGCAAAAATTTGATAATATGCCCTGAAAATTGTTAAAACTATGCCCCAAAAAATTCAAAAATTGCTAATTTGACAACAAAATATTTAACAATTTAATAACAGTCCTAAATAATTAATAAAAACAATCCTTAAAATCGGTAAAGCCTACACTCCATAGTATCTACAGACGAATTTTGAGATTTTAACCAATTTGGAAATGAGGTTGGCCGTCATCGGCTCACAAAAACAAAGTTATGTTAAGAGGTTAAACTTCATATTAGAGTTATCTAGATACTAACATCCAGATTTTTTGTCTAAAAGGGATTTTAGGGACGGTCGCTAAATTGTTTATTAATGTAAACTTTTAAATGAAAGTTAATGCTATTTATATATGGGAGATTTGTACAAATGTGAACCGATTCTAAAATAATTTTATTTTCAGTAAAATATTTTTGGGGCGAATTTAATCTAAAAACCAATACCAATACACAAAGACCGATTCTCACCATTTACATAGATTTCGTCCTTAGTGCAATTCAAAAATGTATTTGATAAAATTATCTACAAGATTGCAACTTCTACTTTGCGCACAAGTTTAACATGACCAGGCAACTAGCCAGACGGACGAATGGATATCGTTAAATCACTTTTAAAAGTGATTCTGAGTCGATATATAAATTGGAACAGATTTCTATGTATTACACATATCGTCAAAAACCTACATAATTGCTTTTTCCTTACCTTTTTATGATATAGAAAATTGTAAAGTTTAAAATAACATTAATAAATCTTTAACGACAACATGCTTTGCCTTACAATTTTCGAGTAAAAATGAAATGTTGATGGTAAAATTGAAGCAACACATTGAGAATACAGATAGATATTTAAAATAGAAAAGCAAAAAAAAAAAAAAAAAAAGTTGCGAAAGCTTTTGTGAGCATCAAAAAGTTTAATATGTATGAAAATATGCTTAAAAAAGGCAAAATATGCGCTAAAAACTCAAAAAATGCTGCAAAAAGGCTCTTTCAACCAAACTATGCAAAAAAATGCTCCAAACGGTAAAATATGCAAAAATATGCATTAACAAATCGATGCCAAAATTCATAAAAAGCTCTAAAACATATAAATATATTGTTTCTGCCTTAATTGGTCGCACAAGGAAAAACATGCAATTGCATATTTTTGGTTTCCCTGGTCATCATCAACAAAACAATTTTCAACAAACAAATTTTAAATATGTTATGGCTACTGTAACCATATTATTGTCAGCGGCAACCATATTATAGTTAAAAAAGTCCTCCATCAAAAACCCACAACCATATTATGATTGCCTCTGAACATGTTTTGGTTATTAATAACAATAATTTGTGGCTTTAAATAAACAATAACATTTTCCTCTCTTCCAAGAGCAACGTGCTATGGCTGAAAAACAACTAAACTACAATAAGCGATAAGCATATTATTGATATTATTAACTATTACGTATTCGGAGGTAACCATAATATGATTATGGATTCCTGGTGGATTACTAATTTTATCGTAATTTTGTTGCCGGTGACAATAAAATGTTTCAAAATTGTTTGTAAAAATATGGCCATTTCCAGAAAAAAGTCTCCTTTTTATAACGTAACGCCGGCAAGCAAATAAGCTTGTATATTCGACCCATGTTGTCAAAGGTTTTCCAGTTTTTGTAACTTAATATAGAGATAGTTGCGCCTTAAAGCAAAATAAAAATTAGCAAATAAACATATAAAGTTTCTTGAGAAACAATTCTAATTGATTGCTTCTCTCTGGAAGTACCCATATAGTTTTGTTGAAGGTGCCTGACCATATAGAAAAATGAGTTTTCTCTGTGTGTAGTCATTTAGTCGTTCTACAAGCCAATAACCTGGACTAGAGTTTCTTAACAAGAGACAACACAGATGTTGATACATATTACAAAAGTATAACCAAATTGCCATGAATCAACTGAAAGAAAACTATATTTTTTTTCCATTATCCCAAAATGGGTGATATCGCCTATGCCTTAAGTATTGATTATTACTTTTGCTTGTCATATACATAATTTTAGAAATTTTTGTTAACATTCGTATTGTCTTTTAAATAAAGAGATTTGCTGCGTAAAACTTTTTTTCCACCTTCATTTGTCATTTAAATTTTGAAATATTTTACACTTATAATATTTTCCATTGCGATCTTATAGGGAATTGAAGGACCACATATATACAATATTTTCCATTATTTTTGTTACCAATAGATTTAAGCAACATTGACATTTTACAGAGTTTTATATACATTTTTAATTTATTTTAATTAAAAGTTTTAATTATATGGATCTTTAACTGAACTTTGTGTCCACTTCAAAAACACACACTTAGTTGCACAACAACACTATATTAATTATATTTTTATCGCTGTTGCTGTTTGCTGACTGAGTTTCGTCTTTCATTTTTATTAACTCACACATAAATAAGGAAATTTTCCTTTTTTTCATGAATGTTTGCATGGAAAAATTAATAAAAAAAAAAAACTGTACTATTTTTACAAGCTACACAAGGCAACATTGAATTTCTTCTTTTATAAATTTAAACAATAAGTTAAAGGGATAATAATGGAGTAAACAAAGTGCTCTTACATTCATCCTGTCTGTTATGCTATAATAAGTGTGTATCTATGTATATGTTGGTAAAATAAACAGAGAAAGTAAAAGTGAAGCATACAACACATGGGCTCTGAAAAATAAACATTACGGATTTTATTGATTGTCAAAAATGTTGGTGTTATAAGAAAAACTTATAAAAATCATAACTTAAAATAGTTCTGTAATTGCATTAATGCCAACTAAGCCCAGTTTAAAGTACTTGAAACGCGAAAAACGAGTAAATTCGGCCTTTTTGTAAATTCTATTTAGTCCTTTTAGTTCGGTTTTACTCCTCGTTCGGTATGGTTACTTTTTATTGAAAATAGCTAATTGTGAAAACTGTCTTATTAATTCAAAAACGTGTGAATGAAAAAACATTGAAAGAACAGACAACTTTGTCGAAGTTCGACCATAATTATTTATGCAAATATGAAGAAAACATACATTTAAATATATGAATTTACATATGGGCTAATCCTGCGTTACGGACGTTATATTCGCACGCCAATTTGCTTGTTAAGATTGACACAGCTGACGTTAGCATTGGAATATTTTCATGACATTTTTTGCAAAATGCAGTTCTTTGGGAGTACTTTAAAACTTGTTTTAAACTTAAAGGTTAACTGTTTTTGAAAAAAAGTTATGCTAGCTTAAAGTTACGTTACGGACGTTACAAAAAATGGAAGTCGACTTTGAGGCTTATGTGCATTTGCACATTTTTTTTAAGCTAATTTTGCATAATAAACAAAAAAAGTCCAAATACAAAAAATTAAGTGGAATATATGACCATGTCAACCCTGTTAAACAAAAATCTTAATTTTTGTCTGTTACGGACGTTACGTTACGGACGTTACACTTTTTCCATTAAACCAAATTGTGTATATAAAAACATTCATGTATTTAAAAATCTTTTTAACCTTGTAATTATAAATTTATTAGTTACAAAAAAATTATAGAATATTTCATTACTCTTATATTACTTATATTCATTTATTAATTTGTTTATTTAACCGTTTAACATTGTATCTTATGCTTAATAGACCCAGCTATTCGAGCTACTCTTATAGTATTGTCATTGGAAAAGCCCGAAAAAATAATGATATGATTTAAGAGCTGGAATATTTTTTACATTTATCCATGTTTTTGATATTTCGTCAGATGTAGTTTTGACAAAATTTTTACCAACGTAAATTAGGAAAACGCCATTTATATATTTTTTTTTTTTTTTTTTTGCTAATTTGTGAAAATGTCGAAAGTTTTTTAAGATGAGATTTTGGGTTTTTACAAGTTGCCAAACTTTTCGCTTAACAACAGCGCCAACACCGTCCACCGCTCCTTTTCCATGCGAAGTAGCAAAAAAATTCCGTTCGAAATAACTCACATTCCATTCTTTTACGAATTGTGTAATGTTTCTCAGAATGTATTTATGTGCCTCTCTAAATTTGGCCACTCGTTGTCCATTATCTCTTTTATTCTTTTTGCCTGTGACACACTATTTTTTAACTTTTATTTGATTTTCTCAAGATATGCTCGCTTTCTTTCTGCCTTTTGAGTTTTAAACACCAACAGTTTTTCAGTATTATTTTCAAATTTGCACAAAATTTTTTTGCTCTGTCTGCATTTGAACACATTTTAATTAATACGAATATATTTGTCACCACGCGCAAAATTTTGGCAAAATTTTGAGGTCAAAGCAAGAATTGCTTAAAGATTTCTAACGGAAAATCCAGTACGTACACATTGCAAGCATGGGCGTACCACCAAATATTTGAAGGGGTGCATGGAGGTTGCGGTTTACAACATGGTTATTAATTACTAATTATTAGGGTATTCATTCGGTTAACCGTTAACCGGTTAACCGATTAATTACTACCCGATTAACTGATCGGTTAATTTAAAATTGCGTTTTTTCGATTAACGATTAAACCGGTTAATTTCAGTCGATTAACCGATTAACCGATATAACAAAATTTTGAATTTTTTGTAGTATTATACCAAATTTGTTTGTGTTTTTTATTATTTGTTTCGTCTCATATTCAAAAGGTATGTGTTCAGAAAATATTTTTTCATACAATATATTTTCTTCTAGCAATACATTCTTAAGATACAGTATAAAAACAGAAACTAAGGGATTCGGAAATAAACTTGTTGCAGAATGTGCGGTGCTGAGCTATGCCAGATGATGGCCTGACAACAGAAGAAACTCTCGATAGTAACCGAAACAATTAGAAGTGATCAAAATTTAAAAAAAATTAAAACAGTACTATAATGGCATAATGGAAGATTTTATATGTTTAAAGAATTCCAGGAAAGAGACTGAGAAATTAGATATTCTGTAATATGGATTGCTTTGGATTTCCCTAACATCTTCAATAAATGCAAGAATTTTTCTCCAAGTCAAGATATAACAAATCTAAAGAAAATAATCGCTTAAATGCTAAACATTTAAACCAAATTATTTTTCGAACGAACGGGGTCGCGAACTTACGATTTTTCCATATGTTTTTTTATTATTATCACCATGAATTTTCCCAAAAATATCTTAAAATTTCCTTAACAATACTCAATTTACAATTTGCATGTAAAATAATTATATAAAAATGTCTTTAGATGTATCTTTAAAAAATATAAAGTTTTCCAGTTTCCAGCCCAATTTCCTCAAGTAAAACAGCTGAGATAGACTTTTTTTATAAAA
This sequence comes from Pollenia angustigena, assembly GCA_930367215.1. Lineage (NCBI taxonomy): Eukaryota > Metazoa > Arthropoda > Insecta > Diptera > Polleniidae > Pollenia > Pollenia angustigena. The sequence continues at coordinate 207,270,238 of OV884056.1, read as the reverse complement.
ATAAACAATGAAAGACGATGATTACCAAAATTCTATTCTTTCATCCTGGTAGAACATTCTGTGGGAATGCCCATATGTATCAATTAGTATTGAATTTTCTTTGTTTGCTCATTTTAGTCCAAGAATTGTTTTGTTTGTTATGTTATTGTTTTTTTTTTCACTAATAAACTCCAAATAATAAATAATTTTTGCATTTTTATTTATTGAAATTACTTAATTTATAACAAAACTTTATTAATCGGTTAACCGATCAATAGCAATATTAACCGATTTTTAACCGATTAAACCAAAACCTCGGTTAATTAATCGAGCGATTAACCGATTAAAGCAAAAGCCCGATTAAATGAATACCCTACTAATTATTGATATTCAGGAATTATTTTAGGTTTCCGAAGAATTTGAAATTCATCTCAATTTAAGTTGCAGATTGGGGGATCGCATGTTATTAAAACACACTTTTTGTTACTTTGAGGTGAAGTTTTTCGGATTCTCGGCAACCTAGAGCAATTTTAAGTCCAGATTCAGATTCAGCAGGTGAAAATCCATTATAAACACTTACTTCCACCTCATAATATTAAAATAAAACTTTTGGGTATTTTCATGCCGTTACGGACGTTACACACTTTGTCATTTATATTAAGAAAAAAAGCGTAATAAAGGTATTTCTTTTTTTCATCAGATTAAAGTGCATAAAAAACTCTGTTTATAAAGCTAGTTTGGAAAACAAAATTATTAAAATTCATTCTGTTAAATTTAAAAAACCCCATTTTCCGTTACGGACGTTACACAGAGTGTACCGATTTTTAGTTCAAATTTTTAATATATATTAGATAACTTACATATATGATTCTTATCTTAAATAAAAGAAAATTAAGCAAATTAAAGTTTTGCTAAACGCTAAATACTGAAACGATTGTTTTGCCCACTTTTTTGACCATGGAAAATACCCTTTTTTTACAAGAATAAATGAAAGCAAGAGGTACGTTTAAGTTAGCCTCTGCCAAGAACAAAAAAACCACCGTAAAACCTTATTGCTTATATATGTTGAAGCTTGAATATGTATCCTATTATTCCATTAACAAACATTTGGATTTTGGGCAACTTTAAATTTCTGCCTTTGGTTTAAAAATTTTCGGATTAGCCCATATGTCGGGCATTTTTTTTTTTTTTTTGTCTTAGTAAATCGATCTGGCGAGGGAACAATCCGGTCTATACGTTCTCTTTCACTAAAGTCCGTAAATGTATAATTTAGTTTTGTAAGTCCAATAATATAAAAAAAAAATCAGAAAATACCAATTAAAAAAAAAGGTACCAAGAAGTCTCCTCTTAAGTAATAAGATTTCTTAATCACTCTGGACTGGTATGTTGAATTTTAGGGTTCTAAGGCCCATTTTCACAACTTCCCGATAGCTAAAGGTACGATTTTATCGGCCATATAAAAGGTGTTCTGTTGTTAAAACTTTACTTTAACCTACCAAGTAGGATGAACGTTAATATACTTTATTGCTCACTTAAGGTTAAAGTAACGTTTTAGTTGTGAAAACGGGCCTAAGTTCAGTGCTACTATCAATTCCAAAAGTACCAGTTAAAAACCAAAAAAACTCCCCCTTACAAATTCCTTTTTACAAAGTACCAAAAAGCTCCCCCTTACAGATTCTTTTTCACTTCGAACCACGCATATTTAATCAACGGAATTCAAAAAGCACCAGTTGAAGAAAACAAGTACTAAAAAAGTACCCTCTTATAGATTCTCATCCGCTCAGGACATTTTATGTTTAACTTTATGTTTCCAGGTCCAATAATGGCGAAAAAAGTACAATTTGAACAACAAAAAAGTATCAAAAAGCCCCTCCTTAACAGTTCTGATTCACTCAGGACCTTGCATGTTTACTATTAACGAAAACTCAAAAAGTACCAGTTGAAGAACAAAAAAGTACCAAAAAGTTCCCTCTTATAGATTTCCATCCACTCAGGACATTTTATGTTAAATTGTATGTTTCTAGGTCCAATAATGGCAAAAAAAGTACTAATTGAAAAACGAAAAAGTACTTAACCCTCTAATGCTTAAGAGTGCCTCAGGCATGCTTTACAAAATTTCTACTGACGTCTACTATATAAATAATTTTTATTAATTTCCATTTTATAACAATTGCTTAAAGATCTAGAAAAATATTTGTAGAAGCTTCGAAAGCTCTTAAAAGCTCTTAAAGCATTGTAAACAATCTCGAACACAATGCTTTTGTTCAAAGTGCAAACTTCATTTATGATGCTCAAATAATAAAATACCAAAACCAAATATTTTTTATATTTTTCTTTACTTTTTATTTTCAATACAAACTAACAAACAGAATTATCAAAAACTAAATGTGTTTTTATTACTAAATACCCAAGGGTGCCTCAAGGTACTCCTAGATGTTTTCTCACCTGGAACGTAAACGACTCATAGTACAGGCTTAAAAATTTTTTTTTTAATACAGGGGCCCTTAAAAAAGTTGTTTTCATAATATATTCCCATTTATTCTAAAACTTGGCATTAGAGGGTTAAAAGGTCCTCTTTAAAGATTCTTATACACTCAGGACCTTGCATGTTAAATTTTTTGTTTCTAGGTTAAATATAAACGAAAACTCAAAAAGTACCAGTTGAAAAACAAAAAAGTACCAACATATTTTTTTTCTTATATGTTCTTATTCAATATTATAAAAAAATTCAAAAATTACCACATGCAGAACGGAAAAGTAAAAGAAATACATTTTATTTCCCTTATTTACCCTTTCCGGCAACTTTCTCCACAGATGTATATTAATATTCATATAGATACTTAAGTTTTTCTAAAAAAAAGTACTAAAACCCAATAAGCAATATTGCTGGAAATCAAGTGCAAAACAATTTGTTTTCAAGTTCAAACTTTGAAGTTTAAAGAGTTGAGATATACTTTTGATACACTCTATTTCAATAGCATTCTCCAGTGAAATAGGAATTTGAAATCAAGTGTATATTAGTGAAATATTTCGAAACTTGAATAGCATTTAATAATACGTTTGAACTCCAGTTTATTTCCAGTTAAATTTTAAGCACTTGAAATTATATTTTTGAGAGGGACGTTCGAACTTCAAAAAAGTACCAAATAAATGTTTTTTAGATAAGTTACCAATTTAGTATAATCTTTATTTCTGTGTTTATTGGCTTAAAAGTGAAATGGGGTCTTAAGAAAGTTCCAAAATATAGGTTATACAGAGGTAGCCCGCTTATTTTTCTAAATAACAACGATAATTATTGAATTTTTTTCTTGGATCTTTTACCAAGTTCACCCGCTTATACCCTTTTTATTTCTTCAGATTTTTATAAAATATATGTTGCGCACTGCTGTAAGTTGCCCGGTAGGCTAGATGGTAGTGAGCTAGTATATAAGCGCCGGAGTTGCGGATTTGATTCCCGCCAGAGAATCTGGTCTCCTGCAGACAAGAGTAGAGCTTCGCGGGATTAGCTTAGGGAATTGAAAAAAAAGTTTATACCTTTCAAATGGTGTATTTGTTCAAATCGGTTGACAAACAAAGGAGGAAAGTGTTTTTAACTCGTTCTTGTTTTAGCTATGAAATACCTGACGAGGTTTGCTTAAAAATTACTTCTAAAGAACTTTCACACGTTTCATCTTTTGATGCTCAACTCTTATGTTTTTAGGTGAGAGAAGAAAGAAGAAAGGGGGTTAGTACAGAGATGCCTGTACTCGGTCAGTACGCTTTGTGTTTTTATTCGTTGGTATATGCCAGCAATGGCTGCATGTAATTTTTTTCTTTTCTTTTTCTCTTTGATTCGCTGTTAATGAAATTGTTGTTGTTTTGAACCGAAAAAAGTTGAAACCGATTGCTGCGTGTGATTATGTTGGCATCTTTAAAAGGGAATTGAAAAGAAGTTAGGCATCAAAAGATGAAACGTGTAAATTTAGACTTAGTGATTTATGTAATGAAGACGAGAATGACCGAAAACTTAAATTTTTTTAACAACGACCAGCAGATTCCAGCGTCGTGGGCTTTTATCGGCGGCGGCGGCTGACGCAAAAAATACTTGAAGGCGCCTCGAAGCCGGCTGTTAGCCGATAGAATGTATAAAAATTATTTGAACATTTGTTAGTACATATTTGTATGTGTTTATATTATTACACAAACAATTTAAGCCATATTTCGTACTCTAATTCACTACTCTTAACTTATTTTCATAAGTCGTTATTTAAAAAATTTTGATAAAATGTTGGTGCTTTATAAACAAGAACTGACAGTATTTGGAGGCAGATATTATTAGAGTTGCAGTTTTACAGGTAGATTAAAAATTCTTTACAAAGAAATCGCCAGTTTTTTAAAGAAGCTGTAGTTGCACCTATATTTCATTAAATGTGAATTGATCTCATACTCGATAATATTTTATAATAAATTTTTCGAGTTTTACTTTAAAAAAATATTCTAGCCATTTTTCGCTTTAAAAATAAAGAAACGTTAACGTACTAAAACCGTCATATTTTAAGTTAGCCCTTTAAAGCCCGTTATTTACGCGTTTAGTTTCCCAAAAGTTGACTTCACTGTTTAGTTAGACTGTTACCCACAATATATGACAATCTTCGTAGTCTAGTGTACTGAAATTTCACGGTATGTTATTTTTAACAAACTCACCCTGATATCCTTGTAATAATAACATAATTTATTATGTCATAAGCTTTTTTATTTCGTTTTTTTTTTTTTTTTTTTTGTTTATTTTTTCTCATTTTCATTATAAAATCATTTTATGTGTTTAATCTTTTGAAAAGTGTTGTATATTAATCGTACAATTTCATTTAACTTTTTTTTTCATTTCATTTTATATTTCACATAAGTTAAATTTATCATTATCCTCGACATGCATAATTCTGAAATCAGTAAGTAGTTGGAGTCTAGAACTTTTTACAAGTTTAAAACAAGAGATTACGAGTGACGGAACATAAATTATTTTTGCAATACGTGAATGAACCGTCAGCAATGACAACAAAAAAGGAAGGCAGAATAAATTAGTTTAAGGAAAAAAATTAAATTTAAATTAAATAAATAATCAGTTTTATTATTGAATTAAATTGAAAAAGATATTTACGAAATTAAAATCAGTTTGATAGTTCATGATAGGCAGAAATTGGCCCCTTTCTCCCCTCGTGGTCATATTTTTTAAAAAATTATTACCTTATGTCTCCAAATAAATTTGGATCTATCAATGTTTTAAATTTCATTAAAATTGGTATGATGGTGGGCACAAAGACGACCCTGTTCCGGAAAGCAGCTTGTATCGGGGCTATATGAAATGATGGCTCGATTCGCTCTTGTAATTCTTAGTCGATCGGTATACTTTAGGACCAATATTTTACGGTGTTACACACATCCGCACAAATGCATCCCTGCAGATAACGAGACTACTCCATACATGCATGTAAAGAGTAGTCCATAAAGGAAAAGGAGTACTCCAAATGTAACCGAAATGTATTGAAAAACATAGTCTATTTAACATTACGATGTCCTAGGGCTGGACCATATAACACAGTTTTGTATTACAACGGAGGAGTCTTAAAACTACTCCATGTTCATACATACTCCTAGTGGATTAGTTTTGAAACTACTCCATGGTATACTCCAGAGGATTAGTTTTAACTTCGTTTTAAAACGAAAACATTTCGTTCAAAAACGAAGACATGTCCAGTCCAGGTAGTAGTCTATTTGATCAAAATGGATCACGTAGTCCAATATTATCTGATGGGATAATACCCTCTCCACTCTTATGGTGTGGGTTCAATAACATACCGAGATAATATAAGTAGGTTGTTGGGATGATATTGTACAAGAGAAACAGAAAATATTACCATAACCTTGAACGATTTTTTTTTAACCAGAGTTGTAACAGCACAAAAAGATGGTTGATTTTTTTTTTTGTACAGGGTGGCTGATGAATTTTGCTACATTAAGAAACTCAAATAAGTCTTTGTAAAGTTAATGTAATTTATTTTTTATTAATTCATTTGAATTAATTTTAAAAATTAATTAATTGATATTAATTTTTAAAAATAATTGAATTCAAATTGCCTCCACCCTCGGCGACACATCTTCGACATCTTATCAAAACTATATTCATTACTGCCTGGAGGGTTGCAGCGGGAGTTGCCTTAATTATCGTTCGAATGGATTGCTTTAAATCTGCGATCGGCAACCTATACTATTACATTTTTCGATTGTATGAATTTTACATATGTTGTTGTTACTGTTGTAAAATTCTCTTATATGAGTGTGCACACGTACGTAATAAAAGAGTATAAAAGAGAATAATAGAGAAAAGAGAACACGCGGCGCCCTGATTTTGCCGATCGCACCTTTAAATCATCCAAATTTGTTGGGTTTCTTATGTACCCTTTCTGTTTGCAATATCCCCACAAAAAATCACGTGCGGTAAGGTCAGGAGACCTGGGAGTCCAACGTAATGTGGAGTTTCTTGAAATCAGCTTATAGGGGCAATTTTCGCCGCAATTCTGTCATAACAGGCGTAGCTATGTGACAAGTTGCCCGATCTTGTTGAAAGGGGTTCTCTTTCGGCGTAGTTCTGGAACTCTTTCAACATCTTTAAGTAACGGTCTCCATTGACCGTAACAGTAAGACCGTTTTCTTTGAAAAAGTAAGGCTCGACAATGATCCTATTGTATGGCAGAAGCTGCAGCAGCGATTCCTGCGTCCAAACTGAGGGATCTCGATGATAAGGCGTTCTTGCGACTGTACCACGCTAGGCAAAAGTATTCCCGAGCCTCAAAATAATCCATCTGCTAGTAAGAGTGCCACCAAACGTGCGTCTATATTATCTTTGAACGGAAACTACGGACCCTTAAGCGTGAAAGCGGCTTACTATCCAAATTCTTGTTTCATTGTCCCAATGCTCCATTTTCGTTAAATCTAAAGATTAATCTATGAATTAAAATAAAAATGAAACAGGTTAGTAACACGGAAAAGTTATTACGTTTTTTTTTTGGTAGCAGCTTTCATCAGCCACCCTGTATTTATAAAAAAAAAGTTGCACATCAAAAAAAAAACAATAGTAATAGCGATTTCTGCAAAAATTTATTAAATACGTTTTTTTTTTGTATGAAAAAATTAAAAATTATCTTAAAATGGCAAAATAAGTAAAAAAGCCCTAAAAATGTAGCTAATTTTTCTTGTTTTTTTATGATCGGAATTTGTTTTCAATCAAAAACATTCTATCTTTTGGTTGGCCTACTAATAAGTTTTATGAGACTAAAGTCCTCATTTTGTAATTTTACTCTCAGAGTGGCACTATCAACGAAAAGTTTAATCTTTTTTTTAACTAGATTTAGGAATTTAATACTTATTTCAAGAAAGTCCGGGATTGACTTTCGAAAGTAATCCCATTTAGGATTGTTTTAAGTACGTTTTAGTAAAATTCGTACTTGAAGTTTTAAGAACGACTCTTACTTAAAGCAATCATAAAAAACCGTGTTTTATCCCAAGTGATTTTCTTTCTGTGTTGCCTCTGTGAAAAAAAAATATTTAAAGAATGATTGAAAATTTTCTTCATATTTATTCATCCTTTTTACCTTTAAACTTTTTGTCGATTTTTTTTTGTTTTTTTTTTTTTTTTTTGTCAAATATCCAACAATCTATTTTTTTCAGCATTCTATCATTTAGTTTTCTTTTTATCTCTCTTTCAAAAACTTTTGTTGGCCTTTTTGTGAGTTAACGCCATCAAGTAGTCTCAACATTTTATTAAGGTTGCTTTCTAATTCTGCTTTTCATCCTAAACTTTTGGTATTGTTTCATACGCCATTTAAGTTGTTTCATACTCCATTAAGTTTTTCACATGCCCCAAATTGCTTGTTATTGTTGTTGTTGTCGGTGTTGCTGTTCGTCTATTGCCAGCAACTTTAACGGGTTGATAAATTTCCAAAACACGTTCATAATTTTCACAAAATTTGTCGGTTACCTTTTTGGAAAAAGCAAATAAACACATCCATTGTCCCAGAAATTGTTTTAGTTTCATTAAAGAATTTAATTGTCAATATTGTGAAAAAAAAAACAAAAAAAAAAACTTTAAATTAATTTAACTAACCAAACTCAACTCAAATTCCATAAAATTAAATGATAAATTTTAAATTCTATTAAAACTTACATGCATAGATAATAGAAGCAACAATTTTCAAATATTGTGATTTATGTTTTCAAAGATTAAAGGCTAAAGAAGGCCAACAGAACGTATGAATGTATTTGTGAAAGTGTTGGTTTTATACATTTGAAAAGTGATTTATCGTTTTAAATGCACGTATGTTTGTCATAATTTGGTCAAATAATTTTGGTATTTTAATAACTTCAGCAAGTTAGAATGCTTTCATAAAAATATGTGTCGAGTAATACAAAAATTTGTAAACTCCAACTTAATAACCGTAAACATTAATTTTGTTTAAAAAAACCGATTGTATGCAACATTATTTTAAGAATTTTATGAATGTTTTTCAGACGATAAATTAACAATTCAAATCATTTAAAAGAAAAAAAAAAAAAAAAATAAAACGTTTTGCATAATTAATAAGAAACCTAAACTTTAAGAAATCCTTGTAATTTAAAGTCCCATTGTGATTTCTTGATTTCGTTTAATTCATAACTCATGTTTTATTATTTACCCAGCAGGGCGTATAAGTGTTTGTTATTTCTGTAATTAACCCTAGTCACTCATTCGCTCTCTCACACACTTACTCACTCATGCACTCTTGCAGTCGAAGTTAGCAAGAAAATATATGCAAATGTTTTACAATTTTCCTTTAACAAAATTAATAATGAATATTATATTGTATTGTATATTTTTAGGGGACATAAATATACTCTGTCACATAAACAGACACAGGCTAATGCGTTTATTAGGTGTGTTAATTTTGAAATGGATGAAAAAAAAACTGGGTGATTTCGAACAAAAAGAAAACATTTTTTTATTTGTTCTTAAATATATCTGTTATATTTCTATACTCTACACCATTAAAGTTGGCAGAGTATTATGCGTTTGCGCTGATAATTGTAAAAATTGTAAAAAAAAACTATTTGCCTTAGCTGTCAATGTTAAACTGATGTATAAAGTACAGGTCGCAAATTCAGAAATAATTGAATTTTGCACAAAAACTTATTTTTGAAGATGGATCTCATTAAAAACGGTTTTAATTTGTAGTTTTGATAATACCAAATTTATTAAAAAGTACCAAAAGTACCAATTTTTATCCTCTTAAAAAGAAAAGGTAAAAGAGTACAAAAAGAAACAGCATTTTCTCATTGGAGGCCTCTAGAAAGTACAATGTCTGTTAATTTTGGCTATAATCTGTATGTATAATTTATCAAAAAGAGAAAAAGTACAAATTGTATCATGTTTTTACCCTTTATAAAGTACCATATATTTAAAATTATATCATATGCAATCTGTTGATCAAATTTACCAACAAGAGAAAAAGTACCAAAAGTAACAATTTCTTGCCTCTCAAAAAGTCTCCTCTATATTAATCTAGTCTATATATTATCTCTATAGCAAAGTTGTCGAAAGAGAAGAAGTACCAAAGGTAAAAGAGTACCAAAAGTACTTGCATTTCCTCAATAAAGGCTGCTAGAAAGTACAATGTAGGCTATAATCTGTAAGTATACCAACTTTATCGAAAAGAGAAAGAATATTAATTTGATCCCTTTTTACCCCTTTAAAAAGTAAAATGGATCTTATGCAATCTGTATACCAAATTTATCAATTCATCAATTTTTCCCATGTTTTTGCAACTTAAATAGTACTCCACATTTTCATCTTAACCATGTGCAATCTCTTTTCGAAATTAAGCGAAAAAGAAAAATTACCTGGGTAAAAGAGTACAAAGAGTACCAGCTTTTCCTTATTGTAGGTCTCCTGTATGTTAATGTAGCCTTTAATCTGTATTTATGTTTATCAAATTTATCGAAAAAAGAGAAAATGTACAAATTTTATCCCGTTTGTCCCCTTAAGCAATACTAGAGTTTTCAAACTATTAAGAATAATTTGATTAACCGATCAAACAAAAACAAACTCTTGTTCGAATAATTTTAAAATGGCGATTTTCGAATAACGAATAAATCGATTAAATTATGTCGATTAATCGAACAATTTTTTTTTATTAAAAAATAAATTAATAAAAGACTAATAAAAAATAAAAAGCTTAGAATTTGATTTATTCTCATACGTTCTTAGCGATTTTATACAAAATGTAGAAAAAGGAAAAAACATTGATGCTATAGCCCTCATTGTAATTAATCTCAATGTTTAGTAGGCAAAAACTGTTTTAAGTATTCATTGTATTTCAAAAATGTATCTTATGTTCGTATTAAACAAATCTTTGATAAACAATTGTAACAGCTGTTTTCATTTTAAATCAAACGTTAAACAATTTTCATGAAATGTTGATTAAGTTAATCAGAGCCGTACAGATGATAAAGAAAAAAAAAATGCAACAAACAAATTTAAATTTCTTTAAATTATTAAAAATGGATAAAAAATACTTTTATAAAGTATCAGAACATCATTTTAAACATATTAATTATGGAATGGTGAAAATTTACGACTTATTTAAAGTCAAATAAAAACATTAAGAATAAATCATGGTCGGTTGTACACGCGAGGGGTACTTACATGGTGACCGATTCTATATTATACTCAGTCTGAGGTATGCTCAGAGGATTCGATGTGATTAATGAAGTGATTAAGTTGTAATCATGTCAATTTGACATGATTAACAAATAACTTCAATATATGGTTAATCATCTCGATTTTGACGCTCGAGTTGCTTAAATGTGTTTAAAGTGTGAACATAGCATAAGTGTCACAATATTGCAATAGAAAACGATGTAGTAGAAGATAATCCAACGACATCAAAATATGCAGAACTTCTTCCAATGGAAAAATACATACAGAGAGACAGCGGTTGTTTTATAGAAGAAGTTGTACGTAGAAGTTTGGCTGAAGATGGAAGGTCTGCAAACGCTTTTCGAAAATCCAAAGTTGTATCGGATTATTTAAGAATTAAGGATTTTACGATTCCTTTAAGTAATACAACGATATGGAGCTTAGATAAAAAGTTGTACGCATCAAAAAACGAAGTCATAGTGGATTTGAGAAAAAATAAAAAAGAAAATGGAAGATTTTCCATAGTTGTAAATTAACGGACGGATGATTTCAAATATGTAATTTTTTTATTCGTAATTCTCATCGATTAATCGAATAATTTTTCAGATTTAATCGTTAGATCGAACGAACAAAAACAATTATTTGAATTATTCGAACAAAGCTGAAAGGCGAATAATTGACAACTCTAAGCAATACCCATATTTAAATCTGGACCATATGCTGTCCGTCAACGAAATTTCATTCAAATCTATTAAGCGGTTTTCGCGTGATTGCAGCTGAAAATACACAAAATCACAAACGTCCAAACTTTCATAAATTGTCGAAACTTCATTTAGGTCGTTTTCTTTTGTTATAACTTCGGTAAGATCAATTAACTAAACAGCTCATATCAGTTTCTAAATTTCATAATTTCATTTGTTTCCTCTTCTTAACTTCTATTTGTAGTATGTAGGCCTCTTGTGTTTTTAGTCCTTCACTCTTTATTTCTGCGCACTTGTTAGAATACTTAACTTTTATTGTTCTTGCTAAACGATATTTATCCTAGCCCCCCAGACTGATGTCAGAGTGGAGCTACAAGCGATGAGATTATATTCGCTCAACTATAAAGCTGGAGGTCCATACCACGCGTTTTCGCCTCCACGCAGCGCATGCTTTTCTTACATTACTTGCGTTCTACGTTTCAAGTTACATGCAACGCTTTTTATGCAGCAGCAGCACAAGTAAAAATAAAATTTAATTTGTCAAAATCAGTTGATTTGTTCTAACGCTGCTTGTGACGCTTACAAAAGTAGAAAGTAAATCTACTTTTCGCCTCAAGGCATCTACGCTTTTGTGCATGTAACTTACTACGTATAACTGCACAGATTCTACTTTTTTGACAGCTGCGTATGCTGCGAAAAAGCGAGTAACGCGTGTTGTGGACCTCCAGCTTAACGTTTAGAATTTGGCGTAAAACAGGGGTTTTTTAACTTTAGGCTCGAATTATATTTCGAAAACCTGAGGTTTCCCAAGTTTTCGACTTTTTCCAAGTTTTCCAGGCTTGTGTAAATATTTATTATCGTTGGCGTCTTTTTTGAACTATTTTTCAAGTCAGTTAGATGCCACACCGGTTTTTCTTCAAGACAAATGGATGAATGTCTGTTTTTTTACTCCATCCTAATGTTTATGGTAACTTTATACATATCGTCACCTAAAATGCAAAAGGGCGTAACAACATATTTTTTTTTAATTTTATAGTGCATCATAATCATAATTTTAGTCTATGTAGTGCAACATAATCAACCAAAACTTGATTTTGAATTGTTTGGTTGTTACGCCCTTTTGCATTTTAGGTGACGATATGTACATATATATATAATTTTATTTACAAATATGAATTATGTATATGAATATATAATATTGAAAATAATGAGAAACACCCTCTTTCTTCTTCCAAGCACGCTTAAAGGACTTTTTCATAATATCTATACGTACATGTGTATATTATTCTCTTTGAATGACAGTTAAATTGGCAGGCATTTGTGTACGTGTGTGTTTTTAAAAACACAAACAACAACAGAATACTAAACATGAAAACAAAAAATATATACTGTATACTTTTAGGTAGCACAACGAATAGGAGGCATTATTGGTGAAGCGGACATACAAAAATAAAGTTTTTTCTCCGAAATTTATTTACATTTGGCATAACTATCTTGTAGACATGAATGTGTGTGCCAAATATTTGTATGATGTTTATTTGTCAAGTTATGGGGTGCTAAGGTATTGCCATTTTTAAATTATCGTTTCGAACTAGCAGAAAATTAATAAAAAAAATTAAGATTAGTGATTCTATAGGAAATCGCTTAAACTTTTCAAAAAAAAAAAAAAAAAAATTGAAACAATTTTCAACTGCGAACCCGGAAATGACTAATTTAAATTGAAATTTTTCGAGCTTGGATACCTTTTCTTTAATTGTTTTTTCTAACATTAGCCTAAGTTGTCCTTATTTTACTGCAAAAGTTCGAGAATGGAATATTTATAAGTTTAAGAGTTATGGAAATTTTTATACAGGCGCAATTTTTTCTATATAAGAACAATTTTGTTTATCGGAAATTAGCCTATCGGGTATGTTCTAGAAACCGAATGAAGTGTATTTAAAGTCGATATAATATAATGATAATATTCCTTTTTATCTACTTCATTCTTTGAGTATCTATTATTTTTACACGAGCAACACTAAAAACCAAGAAAAACTACGGTCATTTTGTAAATATTTGAATTTAAAATCTCGATCGTTTTCAATTTCACTTTATTTCGATTTCTAGAAAATTCCCGTATACCAAAGTTAAATACTGAAAATGTTTTAAAGTTTTTCATTAGTTAAAAAGTTGCGCAAATAACTCTCCATTGTTGTTGCACTGCGAAACCGAAAGTGACCAATTTAAATTAAAATTTTTCTAACTCGGATAACTTTTTTTCTTCTATTTTTTTTTAATCAAAATTAGCCTACGGTATCTTAGTTAAATTTCAAAAGTTTTGAAATGCGATCTCATTAAGTTTTGCAAAAATTTAAGGATTTCCATAACTCCCAAATTTGTATGGAATAAGGGGCAAGTATGTTTTTTTTTAAAAAAATTTTAGGGCGAAAAACCAATGGAGATCGGTCATCTATTTACCTCTAGGGGTGGTACTACCATTCAGTTATGGGTTATTCTACAATATTATTTTTTTCAATTTTGATTTTTAGTTAGGCTTGAGTTCATCAAATTGAATTTTCATTAATTTTTTAATTTTTACTAAAGGAAGGAATTTTACAACATGAAATTAATTAAAATTTATTGATAATTTTTATTCTTGGCTGAGCTGAGGCTCGAACCCGGGTTGAATGTGCGCTTTGCTTTCACAACATTAACACTATAACAAACTTTTAGTCATTTTCAGGGAGAGTTTTTCAAGTTTTTAGCTCATTTTGCAAATTTTTTTTTTTCGATAAATTACTATAACAAGTGCAATAATATGGAATTTAATTGAAAAATTTTGGTTTTAATATTTTACTCATTAATTTACTGAGGAAAACAAAAAACGGAGAACATTGAAGAAAATTGTGCAGAAATACTTAAGTTATGAATTGAGTTCCGTCGCATCTAAGAGACTGTATTCTACTGCAGGTCTGGTTCAATCGGACTTGCGCAGTCCTTTACCTGCTTCATAATTTAAGATCTTTTTAATGCCAATTTTAAATATTAATAGTAATTTTGTATAATAAAACAAGTAAGAAAGTATAGTCGGTCAAGCCCGACCATATGATACCCTACACCACAGTATTTAAAAACACATCATGCTTATGTGTCCATATAAATATAGATTTATCTATGTTTATAAACTTCATGAAAATCGGTTTGCAAGTTTGTGAGAGGCAGAAATTGCCCCCTACCTCCCCTTGTGGTCCTATTTTTGAAAAACTGTATAGCTAATGTCTCCATATAGATATGGATCTATCTATGTTTTAAATTTCATTCAAATCGGTTTGAGAGGCAGAAATTGCCCCTATCTCCTTTCGTGGTCCTATTTTTTAAAAAATGCATACATTTTGTGTCTATATAGATATGGTTCTATCTATGTTTTAAATTTCATCGAAATCGGTTTGATAGTTTCTGAGAGGAAGAAATTTCCCCCTATCTTCCCTCGTGGTCCTACGATTCGGCCCATTTTCAATAGGCTTGGTCCTTGTGCCAATAAGAACCTATGACCCAAATTTCATCAAATTATCTCCAAAATTGCGACCTGTACTTTGCGCACAAGGTTACATGGACAGCCAGCCAGCCAGCCGGACGGACATCGTTAGTTCGACTCAGAAAGTGATTCTAAGACGATCGGTATACTTTAAGGTGGGTCTAGGACCAATATTTTAAGGCGTTACACACATCAGCACAAATGCATAATACCCTCTCCACTATTGTGGTGTGGGTATAAAAATTACTCTACTCCCATCAACTATTAATTTCAGTTTATCAATAGTATGAAACGCGAATTTAGCAAATTTAATTGAAACCTTGTTAATTAATTACTTGAATCCCAAGAAAAACTTTGATAACTCTTCTTTTGTTTTGATAATTTTAACTTGAAATTCAAATTCAGAATGCATATCGGTATCGCTGATATTTGCGTATCGTATCGGTGCAACCCTAATAAAAACTTGCCCTAGAGATTTCTATTAATTTTAGTATTTTCAATATTCGTATTATTGTTTCTGCGAAATAAAGTAACATTTACATCACAAAAAAGAGGATATTAACAGCAGCTACAATGACAAAACAAAATTCCGTTAATTAGTTTTTGTTCATTTATCAGCGTTTTACATTAAAACAGTTTTCTTATTTGAACTTGGAATATTTTCTTGATTTTGTCTTTTTTTATTTTTATAGCTTTCCCTGCAAATAATATTGGACCACCTGATCTATTTTGATAAAATGTACTACTCCATGGACTGGTCCGATGTATTGCAAGCATGGACCATGTCATTTTTGAAAAGTGTTTGTAGTGAGACGACATGTCTTCGTTATTTAACGACTTCAAAACTAATCCTCTTGAGTATACCATGGAGAAGTTTTAAAGCTACTCCTTTGTAGTCCAACACTGGGTTGTATGGTCCTGCCCTAGAACATCGTGATGTTAAATAGACCATGTTTTTCCATATTTTTGGGTTACTTTTGGACTAGTCCTGGTCCCTTGTGGGCTACACTTTACATGCGTGTTTGGACTGGTCCTTTTATTTGCAGGGTTCCTACAACAACCTTGTTGGTATGTGTGTATGTACATATACATACATATATACATAAATATGTATACATGTTTTTTATATGTATTTTTCAAAATGAAATTTCCTTTTTTCCTTATTCTTCTTCTTCTTCTTCTGAGTTTTATTTGTTAGAAAAGAAAGCAAAAGGCAGAAAATATGAGTATGTATGTATATCCTTTTTGTGTGTAACAAAAACTAAAAAAAATTAAGTTGTAAATAGTAAAAGTTTTTCTGTTGTAAGAAAGAAAAAAGTAAAAGCAGCACCTGGCAGCAACTTTCTATATGCCACAGCCTGGTATTTACGCTTAAATAAGAAAAGTATTTTGCTTCCTTAAGTTTTCTCTGCGTTTTATTTTTTAATAATATTAACATTATTTTCCTTCTTTCTTTTTAAATTAATAAGTGCTTATAAAACTCGTGCTTTAATTTTATTTATAGTATAAGGAATTTTAAAGTTTAGACGCTTTTACGAGTGTAGGTGGTCTCAGATGAATTTCGTTGGGAAAGAAATTTTCCCATATACTTTTTTTATAGCAACTAAGAAATGTAATGTATTAAAGTTATTCTGTTCTTGTTAAAACATCTTGTTTCTTTATTGAAAACAGCTTTTGTAAAGAAAATCGATAGTTGTTAAAGAGAAAATGCGAATCTAAATTTACTTATTCCTTCTGCTGTAAGGCGCATTAAAAAAAACTGACTACTTGTAGCAGTAGCAACGAAAATGTGCTAAGCAGCCTAGTTTAAAAATGAAATAACTTGGAGCCACAGTTTTACTACTACTACTACTGCTACCTTTACATTTTGTTATCACTAATTGAAATAGCAACAGAAAAATTGATTTTTGAGAGCAGCAGAGTTTTCATTTGCCACTGTTTGTGTTTGTTTACAAAGTAGTAGTTATAGCAATAGTCTAAAATTAAAAGCATATAACTTACATAAACAGCAGTATAAGTAGCCAAACAAACAACAATATAGAGGCACGTGTAGTAGCATTTAATTTAGTAACAAAGAAGCATACAATGCGCAAGTAAGTAGCATATGCACAAAGAAAAAACAAAACAAAATAGCTCTTTTTTACTATTATATTAGGAAACGCAAATATTTTAAATAACCCTGTAGCTCGTTTCTGTATTTCTCGCATCGTAAAATTTCTAACATGAAGTGTGAAACAAAAAATTCCATCGTTTCTCGATTTATGAGATAAAAGTGTTTCTGTATTTGAATGCGAAAACAGACACAACAAATTCTGTTTATACTGGAATATTTCTAGTAATTAAGTGTCAAATAAAAGCGAAACGTCAACAAAAGAAATAAATATAATAAAAACAGGGCTGCCAGATTTGACGAGTTTTTTGTTCCGATATTAACAAAGTGACGTTTTGATGATTTTTTCTAAAAAAGTGACGAAAGCAGAAGCAAAAACAAAATCAAAAATATTTTATAATTTTGTTGTTACTTTCTATAGAAATTCATCTTGAATTTTTAAATTTCAAACACTTCTATTTTGTGGCGTTGAAAATTGAAAAAAAAAACAATATGGATGTCTGTAGAAAGCACGACAAATTTATAAAATATTTTTGATTTTGTTTTTGCTTTTGCTTTAAATGAAATTGTTGACGTTGCGTTTTACACTATAAGCCCCTTAGTCTTCGAAATAAGATAATTGTAAATATTTTTATATGTTTGTTTATTAGCAAAAAAGATATCTTTAGAAACAAGGGTTAAATTTTTATATTTATCCCTATTGTCAAAATTGTCCTCGAAATTGTTTGTCTCTTCCCTAAAAAATGTATCGGCAAAAGCAAAATTTCGAGGGAAAGTAATGGACCGACTTGGCTTATTTTGAACATTTAATACTTCTTATATACATATACAAAATATGATTGCTATTTGATATTCTTATCTTATATGTACACTTTTGTGCCAAAACCATCATTGCGGCGAGAAAGAAATTTGTTCGCTCCCAGTAAAAACTTTTTCAAAATGGATAGGTTTTTTCACTCGTTATTTAGTAGCTTTCTTCCATAAGAACTTCGATAACTACTTTTTTCTGGATGTATTTAGATCAGTGATAACCACTCCATAGGCTCGCGAGTCAGTCAATAATCGTATTTTTCACACAGACACGTTCGGCAATTCACATGTATACAACAACTTTGTTCGTTTCAAAACATTAGACTATCATCAGTCTCTGCGACCGCACACAAGAACATAATATCTTTGTGTGCGTGCGTTCGGGGCTTGGTTATCACTGATTTAAATAATAAAATTACTTACTTTTGAATTTGTTCATTTTGGCTCAACCCTTGTAAAATTCATTAGTTTTTCAGTAGAATTGTATGTAGTGCTTTTATGTGTTTCTGATTACTTAACATATTATTTTGTAGGCGAAGATTTTACTGGGTCTTTAACCCGTTTATTTATGAACCGATTTTTTTAATTTTAACTTCCAGGTATTCTACAAAGTCTATTTCAGGTAAAAAAGAAAAAGATTATAGGAATAGGTAAATTAAAGATTTATATCTCAGCCATTTGTAAACCGATATAGTTAAATTTCAATAATATACTATTTCGTACTACATACGATATAAATATAAAACAACGTTGTCTGTTATCAAAGCTGATTTAATTTAAAAATTTTCCATATTGATCTCGGTTTTTTTAAATATGTATGTATATATCTATTTTATTTATTTTATTAAGCTTGGTTTCTTTTTGCTTTTGTAAAAATATTTATTTTATTTTTTGTTTAAAATGATATTTTCTCATGCCTTTGTGTAACTTCTCCAGGGAAAAATAAAAATTTTAAATTGTTATCGGATTAAAGAAAATAAATAATTAATTTAATGAAAAATTAAATTTCATGAACTTAAGCCTAATTAAAAATATTAAAAATTTGGATTAAAAACCATAAATAGTTCAACAAAATAACCACAATACTAATTATTGTTAAAGTTAAGGCACGAGCTCTATGTGTACATTTGTCCTTCAAGTTGTGCTGAAAAAAGTCAACAGAAAACAAAAAGACAAAATGAAAAAACAAAAAATGTACTTGGACTTCAAGAAAAATTCTTGACAAAAGTACGAAAAAACAGAAGTAAGGAAAAAACATGTAAAATCAATTAAAATGGATAATCATTCAGGAAAGCAAATTTCGATCTACCAAATGTTAGAATACAATTTGGTTTAAGGATTGATGTTTGACTATTGACGTCAGCAGTCGTCGATGGCTGCGAGTGTAAGACGGCAAATCCATCTGAGGAGATTGAGTGGTTGCAATCGAAACATGTCATGGTAACCTGCCGGCCGGGGTTCAAGCCCCACCCACGTCAAGAATGAAAGATTGTCAATAACAATTTTAATTAATTTTCATGTAGTAAAATTCCTTTCTTCATAAAAATAATTTGATGAAAAATTAAATTTCATGAACTTAAGCCTAATTAAAAATATTAAAAATTTGGATTGAAAATAAATAATTTTTTAAAAAATAATTCCTCCAGCTTAACAAAATAAATGTAAATTTAATGAAATTATTAAATACCCATGTACTTTAACCATGTTTTTGTATGATTATTTTTTAATAAAAGTCGAAACAAATTTGTTTAAAATTGATTTTAAATTGCACGATTTTTAAAACAAAAAAGACGATCTTTTTTATTTTTTTCTCAGGAAATTGACGATTTTGACCCAAATTTATCTGGCAGCAGTGATTAAAACCAAAACAAGAAAAGGCTAAAACAAAAATTTAAAATAACAAAATATAACAATTGTTTTTTATTTATTTTCATCGTATAAATTATGCATTCATCATTTATATTCCTTCTATTTTTTTATTTATTTTAAAAAAATAGTATATAAACATATTTGAAATTCAAAATATCTTCATTTTGTTTTTCTCGCCAAGAATTTCAAATGTGACTTATTTTCACCGTTCTTGAAAGAAACTTTTCGCAAATTATTGTTATAGAAACACTTTTTCTCGCATCCTTCCAATAATTGCTGGAAAATTATTTAAATGACAGATAATTCTCGCAAAAAAAAAATACCCATTTTTTGTTTAATTTCACACTATTTTTGTTGCAATTCACACGTTTCATGCGAAAAGTTTTACGATGCGAGAAATACAAAAACGGGCTACTGCATTGGGACGTCACTTTTTTTACATTTAAACGCCGCATTCAAAGTGAACAACAGCAACCTTTTTTGAATGCGTATTTTATTGCTACTTCAAAAACTACTTTTATTGTTACATAAACAACTTATTTTGTATTTTATTTAAAAGTTAAACTGTCAAAGTATAAATTAAAAAATTAACTACAAATGGAAATGGTTTTTAAACTGCTGCTCTATTGATAGTTTAGATTTAGTTTAGATAGACCCGTTTTCACATCTTACCGATAGCTAAAAGTATACTTTAAACAGCCTTATAAAAAGTGTTCCATTATTAAAACTGTACTTTAACCTAAAGTGAGCGATAAAGTATATTAAGGTTCATCCTACCTGTTAGGTAAAAGTAAAGTTTTAATAACGGAACACATTTTATATGACCGATAAAATCGTACCTTTAGCTATCTGTAAGTTGTGAAAATGGGCCTAAGTTTTCTTATTTATTGTTGCTACATTCAAATTTTTCAACATTAAGCAAATTTAGAAATAATTAGATAACAGAAAACCCAAATCACTATAATGCTATTGCTACTGCTACAAAATATGGCTGGAAGCAGAAAGAAGTTGTAGCAATTAAAATGTTACTATTTAAAACACTGGCTCTAAAATTTATAATTTAAGAAAAGTGATTTTAAGATTTTATCTAAAATACTTTTTTTTAATAACTAAAACATTCAGCCTTATTGTGGTTGTCCTTGATTAAAGTAAAACCGTTCTACTTGGTCCCAACAGGTACCAGATAAGGACAGTGATATCGGTCATGGGTGATAGGGACTCATGCGGGAGAACGGGGCTCGATTATAATGACTACTGTAGAAGTTGTCATGATGAGGAAGAGAAGGGGACCGTGTTCTACTTTCTCTGCCAATACCCAGGTCTCGGGGATATTAGGTTTAGGCATTTTGGGAGACCGTAATTGCCATGTCTGGACGATGTGTCTAATATAGGACAGAAATTGATCGCTCTGTTTCGCACGGAGCCGGGGAGGTTTGAGGCAGTAGTGACCTCTGGGAAATAGTCTGGGAAACACAAGCTGACTCTTGTCACTGGCTAAGGGTATCACCAGGCGCGGATCCAGCTTGAGCTTTACGGGGGGGAAATTTTGTATGATACAAAAAGTAAAAAAAATTGTTTTTTTAAAGTTTATTAAAAACAATATGTGTATATTATATTAAAAAAAACTCAACAAAAAGGTTAAATAAAATATAACATCAGTTCAATATACATTACTATTTAGACAATACAGTATGTCTTTTGTCATTGTTGATCTGAGTTATGTTTTTATTCGACGAAGGGTAGGAAATTACCTCCCGCTCGTAGCATTACTGACGAGCATTGAAACGAACATTTAAAATATTTTTCTTAGATTTGGGTAGATATCTTCATCACAGTTTATTAAAGGAGTATATAGACGACATGTTTTTGTCATCTGACATGTCAAATTTCCCACTGCAAAACACATACATGTCGTGTGTTACCTTTTTAACTTTGCTTCTGTAAAAGTCAGACGCAAAGTCATCTGACAAAATTTCAATTAGAGCGTGCTCTATTTTCTTCTGACAAACCATCTGACATCAGAAATCTATGCCGGGAAGAAACTGGCAGCGGCGTCAACTATTGACGGAATCATTAGCCGGCTGAAGTTAATATTTTACAATACCAAGATATGTATGCTCATCTCACCATTGAATAGAATTTATGTAAATATATACATAAAAACCGTTTAATTATAAAATTCTAAATTGGTATCTTTAAAATAAAAGAAAACATGTTAAGATGGCTAAATTATTTTACGGCGCAAATAAATATTTTCGTGGCGGCAGCAAGCAATTTTGAAACCGAGAACTACTTTGGTTTCTGCAATAACAATGCGAAAAAAAACAGAGACAATGTCAGAAGCAAATTACATCTACGTTTGTGACCGAATATTATAAACCTTATGTAAAACAGCAATTTTGACAGACATGAACAATTACATGTGACTTGAAAATTTGACATGTCAGATGACAAATACATGTCGTGTACGGGCGCCTTAAAGCATCTACAACGTTATCTGATAGATCAGGCTCAAGTTTAGATGTTAGTAGGTGTTTATCTCTTTTATCAAATATAATCAGCTCATCAGCTATTTGTGGTTTTAACAGTTTTATATATGTATATGACTTGATTACACTTTGAGGTAGAAGTTTAGGTATGTTCACTATTGGGAAAGGTGTTTTGAGATCTTCTAAAATAAATTCAATAAGAGGAATGTAACAACTCGGTAGTAATCTTCAACATTTGGGATGTGATTATTTCGTTCAAATCTTGTCTTTTCGATTGGAACCTCGATTTGAACGTAAATAACTTAAACTTTTTCAAAAATCGCTTTGAAATATTCTTTTGTTTTATTTCTGTTCCCTTCAAGGCTCATGATTAAAGTTTTGATAAGGCTTGATCCTTTTTGAAGATCTATATCTTGCTTTTGTAAAATGATACTAAGTGGCTTTGTTACATCAAGTATCACACTTATTATGTATATTCCACAAATAAATTCAAAAGTACTAAGTGAGTTCCTAAATATAAAGGTAGAGATACTACCTTTCCACTCAGATATTTTTCCAAAGCTATGATGTACACTTGTAGAGAGTTTAGCTCCCAAATACTTTACTAAAACTGTGTTTCGCTTGGGATTATTATATTTTAACAATTTTGTCGTTTCTTTAACAAATGATACAACATTTTGTATTAATGGCACTTTATTGCTTTTAGAAATTTAGTTGTTCGATTTATGGGAATAGCAAGGCGTTTGTTTCGCATTTGTCGCAGTTTCCAGAGTATTTTAACAGCACCATTTCACACACACTCTTTTTTAATTATCATCAGAGGATACCCATCTGTTCCATCTCCTACACATTTTTTAGGTCAAGACCAAAATTTGTCAAAGCTTTAAGCACTATTGATGGGTGGCATGTCATAATATCCAGTATCATAGTGTCCATGGACAAGTACCATAAAGAATTTTCTCCTTTATGGTAAAACAAGTACCGGTTTCGCTAAGTTAAGCTTCTAAAATATGCCTTGTTTCCGAACGAAGGCCGACTACGCAGAGAAGCTTTAGTTAGCGAAGCCGGTTTTTGTTATACCATAGAGGAGAAAATCCATGATTCCGGCCAATAATCATGTTTGTTATACCATAGAGGAGAAAATCCTTTATGGTACTTGTCCATGGACACTATGACACTGGACGTTATGACATGCCACCTATTGATGATAGTGCCTTCGCATCAATTGACACATCAACGTCAACAATATCATTTGAAGCCTTTTCAAATGCGATTACAATCAAGCTAATAAATTCTACCCTATAAACTTTTTGTTGCATGTTGAAATATCTTAAAGATAAGGAAATCTGGCTTTTCCCTGACAAATGCGTGCTTTCGTCAAAAATTATCGAATAGAGTTTTGATTCATATAACACATACATACATAAATATTGCATTTACTAGGGCTTATTAATAATTCAACTGCACGCATTACCAAGTCAAACGTTTAGTCTTTGAATAAAGATGGCACCTGCTGGGATTGAATGTAGAATAGTAAGTATTTGAATACGGTAAACTAGATTTTTCATTTGAAATATCTATTAAATAACTATTAGGATTATTGGAAATTTCGTTAGAACTTCCATAAAAAAAGACAAAAAAACCTTGCTGGGATTTCCAAAAATTTTGTACATTAAAAAAAATATTATTATTGGGAATTCTTGTATTATCGAAATTAACAAAACATATTTTTATAATTTACGGGGGGGAAATTTCCTTATTTCCCCCCCCCCCCCCCTGAATCCGCGCCTGGGTATCACAAAGGGACCGCTATTAGGACCCAAGTGAGCTTACCTTGTATCGGCTGCCAACTGAACCTAACCTTATCCAATATCCTACCTGTGTTTTTAATCTACTTCAAAAAACGACACAGTTGTTTACGACAACGACAACCACAATAAAGCTGATCTTATAAGAAAACCGAAAAAGAAAAGCTTAAAAAAAAGGCAAACAAAATTTACCAATTACTTTGTTTCGTCATATTTCCAAAAATTTATATTGAAAACAATAAAAAGGACTTAACTTTCTTATAATATTTCTCAAATTATAAACGCACGATGTTAACTTTTAAATTAAATTAATTTAAATTAAAATTTTGTATTCCCACAGAAATTACTTTGTTAATTTTAAATTAAACAAAAAGTTTTATTTTTAAGATGGAAGAATCTATGAAAATTATGTGTGAAACAAAATATTGGCTAAATGCTTGCCACGGCTTCGGTGGCATAACTCAATCCGACGGTCCATATTTTCACTGACTCTGCGACATAATTGAGGTTCAATGTCGTTAGTGTACCGAATTATCTCATACTTTAGCACTTGAATTGTTCTTGGCTTATTGAGGTATACTCTTGCTTTTAAATATCCCAAAAGAAAGAAGTCCAATGGTGTCAAAACACATGATCGTGGCGGCCAGTTAACATCTGCACGACGTGAGATAACATGGCCATTGAATTTCTCACGCAAAAAACCCATTGTTTCGTTGGCCGTGTGGCAAGGGGCACCATCCTGTAAGAACCACATATCGTCCATATTCATATCCTCAATTTCTAGCCACAACAAGATCGTAATCATCTCGCGATAGCGAACACCATTCACAACCTCATTTTCGAAGAAGTATGGCCCGACGACGCCGCCAGCCCTGGGCGAGCATGTACAGGTGTTTTCAAATTTCCCACAGACCCTGTTTTCTTAAATTTGCGCACAATTCTCCCGATTGTGATCGATTATGCTGCCAAAAAAAATCACGAAGTGCATGAAATTCATATTGATTTCAACGCCCATTTTCGTAAAAGGCTTCAACAATCTTAGCGCGCTGCTCAATTGGGTACCTCTACATGGCTGATTTTGTCAAACACTGAAACAAAGAAATGTCAAACTAAGATGGGCAAAAACTTGACTTTAATAAACATCACATTAGATTCGACTGTCAAAAATTCCATAGTTTTGGAGCAGCATTCCCTGAAGTCAAATAATTAATTCGTTAACAAAGAGATTAAGTTGAGCACTTGAGTCTTAGGACATTTTACTTTGTGTTGCGTGGTCCAAGAAATCTATAGGTTTCTCCCCTACTGATACTGCTAATATCTGCTGTCCCAAGCGTATGATTAATATTGTGTAGATGGTGTAATAAATATTTATCATACGTCATACATTACAGTACATAAACCTTTTAAGTTAAAAGGTTTCAAAATAAAAGCATTAAGTGACCAAGCAAATCAAAATTTTTTAACTTTAGAAATGATATAAACTTTATTTTATTTAAGATCTATCAAAATTTTGCTTAAAGCTAAATAAAATGCCACATTTTGTTTTCTTTCTTACAATAGAAACTCTTGCCAAAAAGAAAACGGTGATTATTTGTACTAAATTGATTAATATATGAAAAAAAAAAAATCATTTTTAAGAAACTACTGCAGAGAATCAGTTACTAGAACAAAACCCACAATAGTGCTATTGACAAAGCCTTAAGTGTCCATAAAAAGATAAATTTTCTCAAGTTTGTGTCTTTTTTTCTGACATCATTTTTTAACAAAATTTTTGTTAGCAAAAAATAAATAAAATCAACCTCACACATTTCAATTGAGTTCAAAGATTTTTTGGTAATTTTTTTTGGCAAGTAAAGTTACAAACACATGTTTAACTATTGTGCTAAAAAGCATTGACCTGTTTTATAGTTTTATTTGTACAACAAATTCCTCAAAGAGGAGAAAAGAGAACTAAATTGCTGCATTCCCCCTTTTTTCGGTATGAATAAATTTTTCTTAAGATCAAATTGTATACCTGCCTTTAACTTGTTTTTATAGGAATTTAAATTAGAAACAATTTTGTTGAATTAATATCAATCATACGCCACATTAAGCAAAATTTTATTAAGGGACTTAATTTTCTTACAAATATTTTCTTATACTACATTAACACCTACGCAAAATCTAGTACTTACGAGATTTCGAGCCAAATCTAGTTGTTTTTGACTAGATTTCCCTTACAAAGCAAAATCTACTTCGTGACTAGATTTCGACGAAATCTACTTAAAATCTAGTAGTACTTCATGATGCAACTATGGTTTTTTCAATACGGCACTAAAAAATACTTCCCTGCCTAAGAAAAAATGACATTTAAATAAAAACCAAACCAAAATTGTTAAAAAAAATTAAAAAGTTTTATAAAAATTTTAAAAAATCAAACAGACGAATAATATTGATAAAATAAATATCCTTGATTATTAAAAAAAGGTTAAGCAAATTTTTTTATGTATATTTCTTTTTGTGTTTGTATGTGTAACGAAAAACCTTTTAGTCAGTTGTTTTGTTATAAAAACAAAATCTCGCTAATGTCAAAAAAGTAAAATGTAAAAGCACTAAATTTCGAAGAAGATTTTAAAAGAAATCTACAAGATTTCGGCCAAATATAAATGTAGTATTACAAAGTGCTTTGAATATTTTTATTTAAAAACAAGAATATTATTATTTTTTGTAGGTTTAAAATATTTAAATACTGTATGATATAATTGCGCTTTTCATAAAATTTCATTTCAGTCCTCTAATCAAATCTTTCCCATTTCAACTCTTAAATTTAAGACCCTGTAAAAATAACCCTGGTTGGTTTAAGAGGGATGTTTTAAATCAAATACGTGAAAATGTCTTCCTTTCCTTTCTAGTTTCCCATCTTCGTCCCATCACTCAATTAAGTCCTGTACTCATTATACAAATTTCTTACTTATTTTTTTTTTTTGGTTTTTTTTTTCATTCATAAAAACTATCAAAAGGCAAACAACATATTCCTGCCTTCCAAACTTTTACTGCAATATTGCTAAAACATTTCTCATCTTTAGCCTGGTATTCTTTATGACTTTGTCAGCATTTAAAGTTGTCGCACTATTTCAAATGTTGTTCAGCCAACCAGCTGCCTTCATATTTAACTGTCAGTCCCCTTTTAATATTTCAAATTAAGTTTGTGCCAGAAAATAGAAATTAAGTTGGGTATAGGTAAAAAGTTACTAGTATGCGGTTTGTTGACTTCACACATTATGGTGCACAAAAATTGTCCTTTTTTCTAAAAACAACAAAAAAAACATTCTTATTCTCTGGCTGCTTGTCTTCTTAGTCTCTTGGCAACATTTTGGTTACTTTTATTTTAATGTTTTATGTTTTAAGTCTGTTATGGACATAAAGTTTTTGTACATGTGAAGTCAGCTGTCAAAAAGAAAATGTGCATGAAAGTTATTTAAAATTAAGATATCAAACATAGTTTGTCTAGTTTGATCTTATTTTTGATTAAAAATAAGTTTACGCCTTTAAGTATGCAACGTTATTATACTTGCAGCTTATACTATGTTCACACTTGGGTTCTTAAACGCGTTTAAGCAGCTCGAACGTGATTAAGCTCTAATCACTTCAAAATCGAGATGATTATCCATACATTGAAGTGATTTGTTAATCACTTCAAATCGACATGATTACAACTAAATCACTTCATAAACCACACAGAATCCACTGAACATACCTAATAATGTAGAATTGCCAACATGTCGTGTACAACCGGCCAAGATTTCTGCTTAATGTTTTTATTTTTTCTTTTAAATAATTCATAAATTTTCACAATTTCATCATTAAAATGATTAAAATAATCTTCTGATAACTTTATAAAAGTGTTTTTATCAATTTTTAATACTTTTAACAAATATAAATTTGTTTGATTTTTTTTTTGTGTGTTTGTTGTGTGTTTTTTTCTTAATCATCTGTCATCTTAAGCATCTCAAATGTAATGTGAACGGCTTTGATTAGCTAAATCAACATTTTGCTTAAACGCGTTTAAAAACCCAAGTGTGAACTTAGCATTAGAATTCAGATTCGAGTTGTTAGAATTGGTATTAGATTGTACTTTTTTAGGTAACATTCAATGTTACTTACCAATTTAGTACAATTCCGCTTAAATATGCCGTAAATTCAAATAGAACTACCATCAGTACTATTAATCCAATTCTAATAATGCCGGCCATACACTACACAAGCTAAGTGCTCAAGTCTAGCACTACTGTACAATCCGTTTGTGTAGTGTATGGCGGTGTTTTTGCTATTTACTCAGAGAGCTGTGTAAAAATCAAAACAAGTTTGTTATTTTCTCAAGTTTGTAAAACTGTTCATTGAACTCGAGAAGTGTTTTTCTTTTTTGCTTACAGTTCAGTCGCGTCAAATGGAGGCACCCGTTAAAAAAGTATTTTTGGGCAACACTAATGCATTAATGTAGAATATTTTAACTTAATTTAGAGGGACTGAGAACTTCTCGCATCGAAAAAATGCGAAACAGAATATTCCATTGTTTCTCGAAAAGTGAGAAAAAACTGTGTCTGTAACTCATGTCGAAAACTATCAAAAATGATTACGTCGATTAAGTCGATAAGACATTGCAGGCGCTGAGAACGCCAGTCACGCATATCTTTGAAGGCGACCAACATTTACTAAAATTGAAAATTTTTCAACGACGACGGCGAAAATACAACCGTCGCACAGTAGCGCCCGTAGAGCAAACGAGGTTGCAAAAATCAAAATTTTCATGAGCACCGACGAAGTTTTGAATAAACTCATGTTATAGGAAACTTTTCAACGATTTCAAATCTGCCACTCTTAATAATATCACATTTTTAGTTTAGAAGATATAGCCGTTCAAAGTTGACCGACTTTCGGTTTTCAAAAAAACACACAATTTTTAGTAAATTTGTTGCGATTTCAGGTGTAATATCACGAAAAATAGGTAACGAATCGCCTTATTTTTTGTTTGTATTGATTGATGCATTTATTAAATGTGTAATGATAAAAAAAAAATGAACTGTTTGCTTTGTGTTTCTCCTGGTAAATCACTATTTAAAAACTATCCGTTTTTTCACTATTTTTCAACTTTGACGGAAAATAACAAAAATCTATATTTTTCTATATTTGCCATATTTGCAAAATCTGTTCTTTGATTATTTCTTTACATAATTCAAAAATTTTATCTGCCCGTACGTGCCCGTTTGGCTTCTAGAGGTAAAAAAGGTTAAAAAGACATGGTTGCAGAAATTGTATGACAGTAGTTTGATCTAAAATCTAAAAAAACTACTCATTGAAATTAGCAGGTACGTACCTCACTTAAACAATACTTTGGCATACAAATGGTCAAGAACAATATTGACTACAGGTAGGCACAAATCTTATTTGGACACGTGCATAATATCAAAATTGCATTATTCAGCCTAATTCCATTTGTATGCAGGGAACAGGTAAATTTTTCGGCATGGTAGCATAAGCCTATATATTGCAAATGGTCAAGAACAATATTGACTACAGGTAGGCACAAATCTTATTTGGACACGTGCATAATATAAAAATGCATTATTCAGCCTAAATCCATATGTATGTAGGGAACAGGTACATTTTTCGGCATGGTAGCATAAGCCTATATATTGCAAAATAAGCATAATGCCTGGATTAGTCTACGACTGAAAGTTGGCGCAACAATTACTGAAACCATTAAACAATTTAAGTACTGAAAACATGGCGTTGAACAATTTTAAATTATTTGAACTGTTTAGAAAGTCAACCACACCAAATTTTTTCACGGAAGCTGCTTTAGAAGAACTTGATAGCTTATACGGAAATATTGAGAGAAGCGAAATTATAAAAAATAATTTTTATCTGATATATGCAAATATTAAGGCAAAATGGGTGAAATCTAATCGAACCATTCAGAACTTCAACTCCAAATACGAGGACTGGCTTAATGAAGATACCATCCTGGATATATTGGCAGTAGATAAACCCACCACATCAACCAGAGGAGCAAAAGGAAGGCCAAAAAAAAGTATTGAGGAGTGTTCAATTTTCACAAGAAAGAGGAAACTTGCCGATGCCACCAATGACTTGACCACGAAGCAATTATCGGAAGCGCTGTCTATTAAATTTACAAAGGATAGTGAAAGAGTTAGGTCGCACATAACCAAATCTGTTGCTGATGCAAGCCCACTGCGACTAAAAAGGATTAAGGAAAGCATTCCCACGCCCACAAACGCACACATTAAAAAGTATGGTTCCGAAGAAGCCTTGGCCTTGTTTATGGACTTAGAACTTTCCAAAGAGAAATATGAGAAACTACGGGCATCTTTAACGCGACACGGCGCTGACGTTTTACCCGGATACAAGCATATTACGCAAGCCAAAATAAATTCACGACCACTGCATACGGAATTTACGGAAGTCTCTGCGAAAGCCAATCTGCAGGATCTCATGGGCCATACAGCAAAACGGTTGTTGGAGAGTCTTCCTGAAAATGAGGTGAAAATTCTTCCTGAGAAGTTGACATTGATCAGCAAATGGGGCTGCGATGGATCATCCGGACAAAGCGTTTATAAGCAAAGGATATCTTCCGATGACGCTACAATATCGGACGGAAATATGTTTATGGCATCTGTTGTTCCTTTGCGGCTTAAATCGGATGTTTCCCTTCACTGGAAAAATCCACGTCCGTCATCAGTGCATTATTGCCGACCAATAATGTTTCAGTTTGCAAGGGAATCGGCAGAACTCATAAGGACCACGGTGAAGGACATTGAAGAACAAATAAGCAAGATTAAGCCTACAAAGCTGCAAATTGGAGAAGGAAAATATATTGAATGCAATTACGAGTTCCATCTGACCATGGTTGACGGAAAAGTCGTAAACGAACTGACAGGAACAACCTCAACAATGTCATGCCCGATTTGCAAAAAGAGTCAGAAGAACTTTGGTAATTTAAACGATTCTACAAATGAGGAGAATTACGAATATGGAATGTCACCATTGCACGCAAGGATAAGGTGTATGGAATTCTTGCTAAAACTGGCGTATACCCTACCACAAGAGGAGGAAAACTTCGATGAAAATACATCAATAAAGGATAAGGAAAAGATCAGAAAGAAGCAAATACAGGATGCTTTTTTTAAACAAGTTGGACTAAAAGTAGACTGTCCCAAGCACGGATACGGTAACTCAAACGATGGAAACACTTCTAGGAGATTTTTTGAAAATGATGAGGCAGTAACTAGAATCACTGGAATTGACAATCAAATCGTGAAAAGATTGGGAACGATCTTGGATGTTTTAAACTGCAAAGAAAATGTCAATTCTACAAAATATGGAGAATATGCGTCGAAAACTGCATCTCTTTTAGCAGAAATGTATCCACAGAAGAAGTTGACCCCGACCGTCCATAAAATATTGGCGCATGGCAAAGATATAATTGAGTACCAGTCTTTGCCAATTGGAGAGCTTTCTGAAGAAGCACAGGAGTCTCTTAACAAATTTTATAAAAAATATAGATTGCAGAACACATTCAAAGCATCAAGGGTAAGGCAAAATGAGGACCTCTTCAACATGTTGGCAGCATCTTCCGATCCACTTATATCTTCCCTGCGGCATGTGAAGTCACGAATAGAGTTAGAAAATAATTATAGTTTAGAAATGGTTAGTCTTTTAGATATACCTTCTCTTACGAACTGTGATGAATATTTTACAGAAAATTGAAAAAATAAATTTAAAAAAAAATAATTTTTTTTTTAATTTGTTGGGTAATAATTTAAAACATAAAAACCTAAAGAAAAAAAATAAAAACAATCTAAAAATGTAAAAATAATTTTTTTTAGTTACCATAAAATTGATTTTTCTACTAATTTTAACTTTGATAACCCATAATTAGGCCCCTACAGAGCGTAGCACCCTTTCCAAACGCTCATTTCATAGGCTGAACAGTTATCTATCATATGCTGTTTAAACTGTTCAATTATCTTATTCGGTTCAAAAGATATGATTTTTGCAACGAAAAAACTCAAATGGCGCCACTGTGCGTCGGCTATACCAAATAATGAAACGTGCGACTTTAATGTTTGTTGTATGCAAACGAGCTCTGAAAACATTCGTATATTTTATAAAAAGCAAAATTATTTTACTATGAAAAAATGTGCCAATAACAAAATATTTTTGTTATTATTCTTTGCATTTTATATTGTTGTAAGTGTTAGAATTTTTTATCGCTCCATTTTTATTTGTTCGTTTATTTGACAGTTCAAAGCGGGAACTTTTCTCACAAAAATGTTACAGACACACTTTTTCTGTAAATTGGCGAATAATTTCATTACGTTAAAGCTAGTAATCACCAAAAAAAAGTAACAGCCACAGTTAAGTGAGAAAAACAGCTGTTTGTTTCAATTCACACTTTTCAATCAAAAAGTTTCTCGACGCGAAAGTTACAGAACATGTACACAGTTAAGTTTACATATGTTAATAACTATATTAAAGCTTAATGCGGCACGTGTTAGAACTAAAATATTTGAATATTTTACAGAATCATTTCCTTACTATATTAAACCATTTAAAAGGTACTGCTTTATAAAAATAGTTTAAAGTCAAAGCAGGAACAGTCTCATATACATTTATCGATTAGGTTAGAGTAGGAGTAGGAGCCGGACTTTAAAAATTTCAGCGGTTGGAGTTAGAAATATTTTTGGACGATTGCACAGCCTTGGCTAAAACACACATAATTATTTTATAAAAAATTAAGCTTCCAACGAAGCAGGTTTGTAAGAGAGAAACATCTAACAGAAGAGATAACTTATGGCGAGTTCCAACTTTCAAGCACTACATTTTTGACACAGAAAGCGCTTTCTTCAGCGAATAAAAAAATTGTATGTAACGCTCAGCTTTACACACTGAATTTGTTGTTGTTACCGTTACTCTTTAATATGCTCGCTTACAAACCTGCTTCGTAGTAAGGGAATGTCGTGGCTCCTTCAATGTTACATAAGTGTATATTTTTTATTAATTTGTTTAGAATTCGTTTCCATACCTTACTGCATATCTGTATGTCATATGTGGAAGCGCAATAATGTCCGCTTACTTTTTAAAATTAACTAATGGGTGATTTTTTAAGAGCAATAGGAAAGTTTAAAAAAAACACATAAAATTCAGAAAATTAAGAAAATTGCATGAAATCTTTATTTGAATCGATAGTTCGGACCATATAATTAAATATTTGAAGATTATACCATGCAAATGTTGACCGTGACTGCGCCTCAAATGGTCCATCCGCTTAGTCTAATTTTGGCATACTCTTTCCAACATTTCGGCCGGTATCTCATGAATAAATGCTTCAATGTTGTCTTCCAATGCGTCAATTGAAGCGGGCATATGTGTATACACATGAGCTTTAGCACAGCCCCACAAACAATAGTCTAAAGGCGTTAAATCGCACGATCTAGGCGGCCAATCGGCCGGTCCCGAACTTTAAATAAAATGTTCACCGAACTCGCCTCTCAATAAGTTCATTGGTAAGCGTGCTGTGTGGCAGGTGGCACCGTCTTGTTCAAACCACATGTCATGTCAGTCAAGCTCTTGCATTTTGGGCAAAAAAAAGTTGGATATCATCTAACGGTAGCGCAGACGATTCGCATCATCTTTGAAGAAGTACGGTCCAATGATGCCAACAGCCCATAAACCGCATCAAACTGTGACTTTTTCTGGATGCATTGGTAGCTCTTGCAATGCTTCTGACTGATCTTCACTCCAAAATCGACAATTCTGCTTATTTACGTACCCATTGAGCCAAAACTGAGCTTCGTCGCTGAACACAAGAAGCGCGCGATGAACTTTCTTAACAGAGCACGCATTTTGATAATAAAATTCAATAATTTGCCAGCGTTGTTCGTTTGCAAAACGATTCATGGTTAAATAATAGACCAAACTGAAGATGTTTGACAGTGAAACAAAACACGAAACGTGCGTCAGCTGTTTAAACCAGTGTTGCCAAAAAGATAATAACTAAAAATCACCCGATATTAGTGCTTCGCAAAACAAAAAAAAATATTTTTATTCGGTACACACATTTTCTTTAGAACTGCAAACCTATCGACAGTCGGTTATTTCGATAGTAAGCTTAAAAACTATCGATAATATGGATAGAATCAAAATTTGAATTGTGTGCCACTTTTGTGGATATGGCAGTAAATGTAGCAGGTGAAAAAGTATTTTCACTTTTAATTGCAGGGTCATCTATAGTTTATATAGAAATCGATCGAGTCCGATTTGTTTTACCCTTGTCGCTTAAATATCAAAATTACCAAAATTAATTTTCTTAAGATAAAAACAATCGCCATATTTAGCGAGACATCGCCACTTTTTGCAACCCTGGCTGGCAGTCTTTGCTTAGACGCAACCGCCGGTTTTAAATAATGTCATCTAAGGCTATTAAGTCAATTCGCTTGGACAAAAGTGATTTAATTTTTATTTTTAAAAACTTTACTGCAACAGATGTTAAAGCGTTTCCCACCAAATCCAAATTTTTTCAAGACTTATTTTTGCTTCATATTTATGCTAAAACCTATCAGGACAATTCATTTTCAGCTTTTTTTTAAACTGGGCCTGATTATAGACGTAAACGATTCAAAGGAGATTTTGATATCACAAAAGAGAAAACCAGCGTTTGTAAAATTGCAACATTTATACGAATGCCAGTTTAAAGTAATGTTGGGCAGAAATTTATAAGAATTAAGTTGCCACTGGATCACGGTCATTTAAGGACTTACCGTTTTATTTATAAAAAATAAAAAATAAAATTATAAAAGGTTTAATTAAATTCCGTTGTAATTGACCTTTTTCAATAATATTTTGAATGTTTTTAATTTTAAGCTCCAGTGGCCGTATTCTGTTATTCGCTAAAGCTAAATCTCTATCGCTAAAAATCTATAAAGCTGATTTAACGATTTCTGGCTACGAATACAATACTGTAACGTGCCTTGCTAGATTTAACAACGCTAAAATAATTTAATTCGCAGCAATTTTGGCCTTTAATGTCATCGCTAAAAATTTTAATTTTTGCATTCTCTAAGGCATTTTAGCGATCGAGATTAAGTTTTAGCTAAGCATGTTACAGAATACGGCTGCAGTTCTTTTTTTATATAAAAAATATTTATTTATTTAATTATTACTTTTAATTATTTAAGCTTGAGGTCTTTTTTTATAAAAAATTATATTTATTTTCTTCAATATTTCGCTAACCTTTGGTTAGCATCGTCAGGAAATTAACAAATTTGAATAATAACAAAAAACGATAACAAAATTATGAAAAAATTATTGTCAGCAATTAAATTCAAAAACCTATTTGTCATAAAAAATTTTTCAAAAACCATTATAACAAAAAATAAAAATTTAACTTAAGTATAACAATTCATATGGGTAATTCCATGTCAAAACGACCAAGAGTGGGACACGACCCCTTCCGATTTTAATGAAATTTGGTGAGAAGGTTCCTTTTATCCCATAAGGAACATATATAAACGAAAAAAATTTTTAAAATTTTTTTTTTCAAAAGTTATGTCATATTCAAAATGTCATAATTTCGCTAAATTAGCCAAATGTGTTGAGCTTATTTCTTCAATATCTCGAAAACTACTTCACATACGAAGATGATTTTGATGTCATTTTAAAGAGAATACATGGGGCTACAAACTATAAATTGAAAAAATTTTTTTTTTTTTGAAAAATGTAATATCTGCAAAATGTTAAATTTTAAAAACGGACTAAGTCAAAAACCTATTTTTTTATTTGGCTGATTTTTTTGGTATAATACCTCAAACTGTTCTTTACAAATCCTGAAACTTTGAAGGAGGTGTTTTTTTTCTTTTTTAAGATATGATTTTTTTCCTTTCGCAACCCTTAAAAAAATAATATTAAAATAGAATTTTAATATTGTAATTTTGAGCAATAAGTACACTGTACAAGTTGTAGAAAACAGACCAGCCGCGCACATGGCATTTTACCCTAATTGGGGACGCTGAATCCAGTGGTGCTAACCGTTTTTTTAGGTAAGCTCTTGTTTTCTAGATATACCGTTAATTCGAAAATGTAAGAGGCTGCACAGTATATATTCGCTTAAAATCAAAAACGGTTTAGTTTATTGAAATAACTAAAAAAACCGAAATTCGGCAATAAATAATAAAGTGGGGTTGGGCATACATTTGACCCATCTAGGAGCATCCTAATTTAAGGGTTGCGAAAGGAAAAAAATCATATCTTAAAAAAGAAAAAAAACACCTCCTTCAAAGTTTCAGGATTTTTAAAGAACAGTTTGAAGTATTATACCAAAAAAAATCAGCCAAATAAAAAATAGGTTTTTGACTTAGTCCGTTTTTAAAATTTAACATTTTGCAGATATTACATTTTTAAAAAAAAAAGAATTTTTTTCAATTTATGGTTTGTAGCCCCAAGTATTCTCTTTAAAATTACATCAAAATCATCTTCGTATGTGAAGTAGTTTTCGAGATATTGAAGAAATAAGATCAACACATTTGGCTAATTTAGCGAAATTATGACATTTTGAATATGACATAACTTTTGAAAAAAAAATTTAAAAAATTTTTTTCGTTCATATATGTTCCTTATGGGATAAAAGGAACCTTCTCACCAAATTTCATTAAAATCGAAAGGGGTCGTGTCCCACTCTTGGTCGTTTTGACATGGAATTACCCATATAGACTGAAAAAATTTTCTATCTATAAACCTAATTCGAAGACCATATTTACAATAATAAAAAAATGTTTTGGCTAATGAAAATTCCTATAAAATAAAAATTTTTTTTAAAAACTAAACTTATTTTTATCTTATCTTACACACATAATTAAACTTATTTTCATTGTTACAAAATAATATGTATGTCGTGACCTATGGACAAGAAGGTCCTAGTTTTCATGTGACAAATTGAACCCTCTTGTTCCAAGGCTGCGATAGGTACCTATATTTATACTGTTATATATAATCTTCTATCCCTTAATAACTAAATTCCTATAATTATTCGCTATATGTTCTGTGTCTGCTTTAAAATTTATTCTCTGTGCCGTTGGTGTATTAATTATGTGTAACATTTCCAATATGTATCTGCGTTTGTAGTTAGTTTCAGTGTTTAAAACCGATACTTCTTCAAAATTTGGATAGTGATTAGATTGATAACAATGATGACATAATGCTGTCTTCTTAGAATTAATGTCCCTATATTTTTGATCGGATCTATGTCCCGCAATTCTAGTCCTTAATTTGTTCTTCGTTGTACCTATGTAAACTTGGTTGCAACTTTCATTATCATTTCCCTTGCAAGGAATTTTGTAAACAATGTTTGACATATCCCATTTACTAGTTCTATCTTTTGTCTTGCTAAATAAACTGTTCAATGTGTTATAAGCTTTGTATGCTACCTTATATTTGTCAGTGTCAAAGATTCCCGATTCTTTTATTCTTTCCGAAACATTGGATATGTATGATAATGATTCATATATCATTGGTTCTATTGTACTGCTAATTCTTGTATTCCCATTACTCCTATCATTATATCGATTTATTAATCCATAACTTAAACTATTTGGAAAATTGTTTTCCCTTAATATATTTCTAATTTTAATTATGTTTTTCCTGTGATAAACCTTGTCACTAATTGTTAGTACCCTATTAATCAAATTTCTAGCAGTATTTATAATAATTCTTTTACTGTGTCCTGAATAATAATTAATAATTCTGCCTGATGCTGTTGGTTTTTGATACCAATCTATTAACAATTTTGATACCAATCTATTAACAATTTATTTCCCTTTCTTATTACTAAAGTATCCAAAAAAGGTAATTTTGAGTTAGGTAACTTAAGTTCAGAGTTGTTTGGTGGTGCCTTGATTTAATTGTCAGGCGATTTTAGGCAAACATTACCCGTCATTCCTAGATCGACAGCTGCAAAGCTTAAGATCTTCATGCTTATGGAGATTTGTAAAAAAAAATGAAACTCATTACTAACGTTCGTGTCCAGTTGCAGAATGATCCATCTGCTGATAAATTCTCTAAGCAATTGCTGAAAATTGGGAATAGTGCAATGCCTGTTAATGCCACTGGATTGATTACATTGCCAAATAATTTTTGCCATTTCATACAGTCAAAAGAGGAATTGATTGAACGGTTGAGTGACAGAGTAATTTTAGCGGCAAAGAACAAAGATGTTAGTGAATAAAATCTGGTTATACAATCCAAGATTCCTGCCGAATTGGTTTCGTACAAGTCTGTGGATACTGTTACCAATGTAAAAGATGTTGTGAATTATCCAACAGAATTTTTGAATTCGTTGGCTTTACCCCGTTTGTGTAATGGCACAAGAGTTGCTATTAAAAGGTTGATGGCTTATGTAATTGAAGCTACGATTTAAACTGGAAAATTCAAAGGCATTCATTCAAAGGGATGCGTGGAATATGTATTCATTCATGATTCATGATTCCGTCTGATATACCATTTGAATTCAAACGACTTCAGTTTCCTGTTCGGCTTGCGTTTGCGGTTACTAAATACATATTAATAAGGCGCAAGGCCAATCATTAGGAATTTGTTGAGTGAATTTAGAGGATCCAATTTTCTTACATGGACAGTTGTTTGTAGACTGTTCGCGAGTTGGCAAACCATCGGTTTTGTATATTTGCACTACGAAGTCTGCAGGGGTTCGCTAGTTTTTAAAAATTTGTTTCTATTTGTTCCTTTATTTAAAATATTTTTTTTAAATTAAATCCAACAGTCTTGCTGAATTTCATGTATCAAGATATCAAGAATATTACACACTTTTTTTTTTTATTATAAATATTTGTTTAAATAAATATTAATAATTTTCTGGTTTTTAATACCCCCACCTTTAAAATATTTTGTAAAAAATTTATATGTTAAATACATTTTTCAATAATTTTATATAAATAAACACATATTTATTTAATAATTTTTTTTACTGCCCAACAAATAAATAAAGCAATAAAATCTGCACGTCCTTATTTCCTTCCGTTAGCCCAGCCAGCGGCCTGTCTAACAAGCTGTCGTTTTGCGTATGTTAATTTTTGTGTATTAAAAACATAATTGGAATGAAATTTATACAATTTATCGTGTAAATTTTGTATCTTATTTATTAATGGTTGTAAATGTTCGTTTTTTCTCACACACATTATTTATTATTGTTTATATTTCATAAATTAAAACAAAAATACGCAAAAAAACCACCTGCATAATCGAAAAATATTAAATAAAAAATCATTTATATTTAATATAATATTTAGTCGTGTTTGCAAAAGCATGATATTGTGTGAATCCTGATGAAGTTTTAAAGTGTAAAATAATTTTACTAACGGGTGATTTTTGAACAATTTCGGTTTTGAACAATGAAAATTGCAAAAATTAATGAAATATTTATTTGGGACGATTCATAAATGTCTGCCATTTACTTTTTTAAGATTATTTCATGTAAATGCTGCCTGCGGCTACGCCGTAGAAGGACTTCCGTAAGCTCCCTTCATGATTATTTATGGAAATGTTACTTGCGGCTACGCCGTAGGTGGGCTATCCGTGAGCTCCATTCATGATTATGCATGTAAATGTTGCCTGCGGCTACGCTGTAGGAGGCCTTCCGTGAGCTCCATTCATGATTATGCATGTAAATGTTGTCTGCGGCTACGCTGTAGGAGGCCTTCCGTGAGCTCCATTCATGATTATGCATGTAAATGTTGCCTGCGGCTCCAGTTTTGGCAAAGTTTTTCCAGAATTGCGCTCGGTATCTCACCAATGGCAGCTGTAATGTCGCTTTCAGGAAATTGTGGCTGAATTTTCCCCACGGAAAATAATCTAGTGGGGACAAAGCACATGATCTTGGTGGCCAATGGACTTTGCCGTAAAATTTATAGACCCTTTTTATCACACTGCACGAATTTTGATAATTAAATTCAATGTAATTTACAGGCGTTGTTCATCAGTTAGTTTTTTCATGGTGAAATGGCAAACCTTACTGAGTCCTTTTGGCATTGCCACTTGTCACGAATCTTTTTTTATAAAACCAAATAGCAAAAAACATCTCCCTTTGTATTTATTTAATATGTGTTCACTTTGTGAAAATATTTGCCATAAATTTAATTAAATTTGGGTTTATATCCCAGCAAACACAGAAATACTCCTTATGTATTGCCAAACGTATTGCTTCGAAGAAAATATTATTGCGGCAATAATCGATTTCGTATTGCGAAAGATACTTTCTTCGGGAAGAAACGTGTCTCGATAGCAATACTCCTAAGCAATACGAAAGCGATTCTTCTAGATGATAAACTAGCTATATTGCCAGATAACCACTAATAAGAAAATAGAAAGATATCGCCAATATATAATTGCGATTATAAAAAGAAGACTTACCATTTTTAATCACATAAAGGCACAAATTTTTATTTTACATTAAACATGTAAATTACTGTTACGAATAATACCATTTATAATTAAAATAAAGTAAAATAATATAACTAGCAAAAATTCAGAAACAAGAAAGAATCGGAATGTACTTATATTGTTTTAGAAACAAAAAAACACTAACTATATTCATATTTCATTTTTAATTTAATTAATAGTTATGAAAGTAAAGTAATATAAATAACAAAATTTCGAAAACACCTACCAGTCAAACATCTTCTTCAGTAACAATATTACACAATATAAGCCGCACTTGTTTATTTGAGTTTTTTGATAGAGGAAGGCCATCTACATTAAAATCTAGTTGCGAGACCATTCTTAAAGCTCTAATGTATATATATATATATACATATATGTACCAGATCCCATTTCAGTTGCACAGACATTTCTTAGTGTCTGTTGGAGTATTCTCACGTCTTTTGGTTTTGGAACGTCTATACTTCTTAGCATATTCAACAATTTATTCATAGCATTTTTGCTTATGGAATGTTTAATGGACGAACTACTTAGCTTACCTCTAATGCGCTCAAACTCGTCCATAGGTACTTCTAACTCTCCATCGATTTCTTCAGAATCACTCAAAAATAATAAATTATTATGAACTTGATCTTGCTGTAAAGTCGAACAAACATTATCTTGATTTACGCCACTTACGACACGTGAGTTAAATATTTCTTCGTTTTCCGTAAAAATTCGTCCATAAATTTTGAAGCTTGCCTTTTGCTTAGTTCCCTAATAGCTTTAAAATTCATTATCGTGGAGATACTTTTTTATATTTTAATATTTTATAAGTATTTTAATAATTAATTAAATTTGTAAGAATTTAATTTTTTCTGTCACAAAAACTATAAAAAGAAAGAAAATAAAAAAATTACTTTGATTATTTTCTTCTACGTGACAATTTGGGGATATTGCTAAACTATTGCCTAGGGGATATCTTCTATTTGTTTGCAGGGATCCATTAATTGTTGTATAAATTTGTGTGCATGTATTTGTATTAAGTAACTCTTCAAAATATTTTCAACAGTTTCAATATGAATTCACAAACTCATAGTGGATTTATTTTATCAAGTGGCAATTGACAATTGTATGGTGTACCATACACTTTAAATGAAGTATGTGGTGACAAAAATTATGCCAACAATTTACAATCAGAAGAAGAAAAAAATATTACAAAACAAATGATCTAGAAAAGAACTGAACTATGAAGCAATTTAGAAAAAACCAACAACAGATCTAGAACTGAATTCAAACTGAATTATAAAAGTAAGGGCTACAAGACAAAAACTAATACTGAAAAAAAACTGAGCTAAATCTGAAATATATATGCATATATAACGGAATTAAAACCACAAAGCAACCAGAGGTGTAAACATTTAAGTTTAGAATTTGCACAAAACTTAATTTGACTGCAATTCTGTTTGGAAGAGGAAGGTAAAAGTAATAATGTTTAATAATACTAGGTTAGGTAGAAATACTGACTGCCATATCCATTTGACAAACCTAGACGTATTGGTCCATTGTGATACCATGGAGTTCCAATAAACGGAACACCATCGTAAAAGCAAATCCAAATTGATAATGAAGTTTAAAGTGCGCTCCAGTTCAACGCCAGAGATATCATACAATCCGCCAAAGGTGGTGAATCCAATTTCGGCCAGTCGCCTACTCGCCAATGGAGGACAGTAATAGAGAAGGTGTACAGCATTCTCCTCCTCATTTTCGTCATGTCAGCCAATTCTTCAAAGTTGGCGATTCCAATTTCGGCTAGTCGCCTTATCGCCAGTGGAGGACAGTGACAGAGAAGGTCAACTTTGTCCTCCTCCTCATTTTCTTGATGTCAAACCAACAGCAGGTGTACTATGTCC
This sequence comes from Pollenia angustigena, assembly GCA_930367215.1. Lineage (NCBI taxonomy): Eukaryota > Metazoa > Arthropoda > Insecta > Diptera > Polleniidae > Pollenia > Pollenia angustigena. The sequence continues at coordinate 207,227,858 of OV884056.1, read as the reverse complement.
TCCTTCTCATAATCGTCATCACAGCTACGACAGTGATCATAGTGCCCAAATCCCAGACGCTTTCCATGCCTACCTTTCAGACAGTGTGCCATGATGCGCTCCTCTTGGTCAGCGATAGTAGAGACATGGTTTGCCCATCATCTATTTGGGACTACAAATGGCCATTCTGCTTCCAGTGTTCTCGACATCTGTCATTAGCAATAGCGATAGCCGATCGCCGAAGTTCGAATTTGCAGAAGAGCAGAGGCACTCCAACGCCTTCCAAATCCAATGGAACCCTAATGTTCGCCAGTATATGCATGTGCCCTGCGACCCATATGATTCTCAGTCGTCTCTTAGTCATCTCGTTTAGAGATGTGTGTCAGTCAAGGGCAGTTCTCGTTGTCAGCAAGAGGAGATCCAAGACCATAACGCCGGCTCGGCATTTTGGCTATAAATGTAAATATCCACAGCAGAGATCGAAACAGCAGATAATCTGAGCCAGTCTTCAGCTTTCTTGACCGCAAGTATCTCTGCCTGGATAACACTACAGTTGTCTGAAAGTCTTTGAAATAAATTGGGATCGAGCTCCCTTGAATGTACTCGAAAGGCCACGCCTTCTCTTGACATATAGCCACCCGTTTACAACCCTGGAACACCGACTTTATCAGCGTTCTGTAACGGCAATCAAGAACCAACCCTCCATCTCGAGACAGTCGTGTTCTGAACCCTCCATAGCTTATTTCTATCTACTGATTTTATGTTACAAACATATTTGCAAATTATATTCAAAACTTAATTTGTCTAACTATAGTAACGCTGACCACCAACTTGTTGCCAAATTATCGATCGAAATTTCCATTTACATTGTATTGTAATATCAATCGACATATAGTGCCGTAATAAGGCCCCAGAGTATCAGGCGATAATCGAACCCGCAACACACTGGCACTAGCCCACTGCCAACCAGCCTAGCGGGGCAGCAGTTTAATAATTATTTGTTTTGTATAAAAGCAACTCGCTGTATGTTGCATGCAGCAACATTTCAATAAAAACACTTTTTTGATGGATAGATATAGAAACTATAGTCTGTGTTCATACGGCTCATGTCTTATTGACTAGATTGTTACTTTATAGGCGAGAGGGACGAGTGGAAATGTATCGAGTACACAGATGCATGTACTGTCTTTACAGTTTGCTTTCTTATTCGTTGTTTAATTTTGTTTTTGTTTTCGATATCAAATAAAACAAAATAAAAAACATAACGTCAACATGACATGATTCATTTGAACGCCAACTCATGTTCAAAGAAGAAAAAGGAAGAATCTTGTAAATAAGACATGAGCCGTATGAATTCAGACTTACGGAACCAGAACTGAACTTGAACTAAGCCAGGAATAAAAAATTTAGCTTCCAGCAAAAAGTACCCGACACTTTTAAAATTCTACGTATTAGTGACTTAAAAAAATCCATAAAAATTTTTATTCTATTCAGAATAAATTAAGGGCTTTATTTAATGCTATAAAAAAAAAAAAAAATTTTTTTATAAGCGTGTCGTATTAACAAAGTCTTAACAAATAAATATAAATATTCTTTTAATATACAAAATAATTTCATTTAGCTCAAGGACATTATTCACACGCAGTAGCAGTATGAAAACTGTAAATTTACATCTATAGAAAATATAAATAGTTTATAATACGCGTACATTAAAATAAAAACAAACATGAATTTCAATGATAATTCTTATAATAAAACGTGTAAATAAAAAATTACGGGTTTTGTTTGCCAAGAGAAAAAAACAAAGGGGACGGGAAAGGAAAAACTAGAATAAAAGAGAATTGATAAAAAAAAAAACACCTCGAGCAAGGCAAAATATTTCAGCGAATTTAGAAACTTCTAGAAAATAACAGTAGACAGTTGAAAAGTTTATTAACTTTTGCTCTCCTGAAACTTCTTATTGTCACAGAAAAAAAAAATTTACTTCTGTTAGTTTGATTATCTCTCTAAATTGATTGCTGTCAAACTTTAAAATCATGTACACGATTCTTTAGAATAACAAAACTTTTAACTAACAACATGAATTCGAAAGACATAAAACATTAGTATTCTCAGCATACCATAATGCGCCATGATATCAAAGACAACAAAACAATCACACACACACTCACAGAAAAATAACAGATTTTCTTTTAATTCCAATCTTTTTTTTAGAACAAAAAATTTAAATGAGAAAAGTAAAACTACCCTGCAAATAATATTAGACCACCTTATACATTTTGATAAAATGGACAACTCCATGGACTGGTCCGATGTAATGCATGCATGGTCCATGTCATTGCGAAAAAGTGTTTATATTGAGACGACATGTCTTCGTATTTTAACGACGTGCTTTCGTTTTTAAACGACTTCAAAACTAATCCTCTTGTGTATACCATGGAGTAGTTTTAAAATTACTCCTTAGTAGGTGGGTTATACGGTCCTCCCCTAGGACATCGTAATGTTAAATAGACCATGTTTTTTCCATACGTTTGGGTTACTTTTGGACTAGTCCTAGTCCCATGTGTGCTACTCTTTACACGCGTGTTTGGACTGGTCCTATTATTTGTAGGGTACATAAAAGTACAACAAATGCATTCACAATTTTCTCTCCCTCAGAACAAGCACACACATACCCTCACGTTTCGAAATACTGTTTTTATTTTAAATAGAATTTTAAATAAAATATAATAGAAAATTCTATAGCAATATGATTTAGTTTTGTACAAGCATACGAGAAAGAAAGAAAAAAAAGAATAGAATATTTGCACAAATATTCCCTGTTTATTTTTATAAAATTAAATTGAAATTCAAGTATGCGTAACGAAGAGAAATGAGAGTGCAAAAAAAAAAGAAATATTAAAGCAATGGAAAAATAAATTCCTTAACAAAACTGTTCAGCTTCGTCAGTATTTTGTTCTCGTTTTGGTAAGACCAATTCCTCTGCCACTGTGCCATTTCATCATTTTAATAAACACGATTATGATTGCATTTGTATACTTAAGTATAAAAACAAACACATACATAAATTTACATTTAAGCTTCGTTCACAAGGATAGCAATAATTTTGTTTTTCTTTTATCTAATTTTTTTCCATAGCATTTCGTTTAGGAAAAATTGTACTATTTTTGGTACTTTTTAAATTGGAAAAGTACAATGGTACATCAATGGCTAATTTAGAATAATTAACTTTTAAGTAGACAACCAATTTATGTGGCACAAACCGCCACCTTGGCCTGGTTGAGACCACTTGTATTTTGTAGGAAGTTTTTTGAGGCTATTGTAAAAACTCACACTTACGTATTCCTGGGCCTGGCTGGGACTACTTTTATTTGTATGGTGTTTTATGGCTATAGCAAGAACATATTGTTGTTAACTAGAACATTTCTTCGAAATAAAAGTTAAGAAATAAATCTTATTGTGGTTTTGGTTTTATTTACTACAATACATAAAATTTAGAAAAACTACAGATATTAAACTAAATAAAGCTGCTAACCGTATAAGAATTATAAGCAACCGTTCTACTTGTAACAATATCAAAGTTTAAACAAAAACATCAACAATAAACAGTGAGTTTATCTCTTCTTACATTCCCCACTACAATTGATTGGAATTTCAACATTAGTTGTAGTTGTAAGTAGATTAAGAAAAAACAAAATAAATACAAAAACAACCTGCTTTATTGCCCTCGTAAAAATAAAGCATGTTGCCAGTTTTTTTTTAAACGTGCACTTGCCAGTTTATTATCAAAGTTATTTTGTATTTCGAAAAATTATTTTGATTAATATTTTAATTCAAAATTTATTTCAAAACAACTCAAATGTTAATAAAATCAAAATTATATTTTGAATTTTCTTTCAACCAAAACAATAATTGATTCAGTTATTACATTTATTAAGTTTAAATACTTTTTAAATAATTTTTTTAATTGATAAAAAAATTTTTTTTTCTGTGCACAATAGAAATCCCAAAATATTTGCGATACCGATTTGTTTTGTATGAGAATATAGGTTTGCTCCCATATAACATATTCCGTTAAAATTCGCAATAGAGGTGATTACTTAATATAGCCCTATAAAAAGCAATACAGAGGCGTTTAATCGTACAAACGAGGATGCCAGTGAAAAGGATTACTTCTGAAAATAAAGTTGTCACCAAATTGATTTTGCTGATACAACATGCTGATACCAAATGTATTTGATGTTTAGCTCATTAATTATTGGAAACAAAAATTCAGTCTGAAGTCTCAATAGCGCTCACCAATCACTTCAATTTCAGTGCTTTTTTCAATGAATATTGGGATTTTAGCACACATTATTAATGAATTAACCATTTTTATATTCTCGAAAATAGCTTTGATAATAAAGTTGCAGGTTAACTGGCAAATTGCTATATCGTCAGCTCAGAATTGGTTTGGAGCATATGCCAAAAAGTAGGAGTGGAGAAAAAAGACAAGGAAGATTTACATGAAGATTTCTCAAAATGTTCCCAATAGAATTTTTTTATATTTTTACCACTGCTTCCGGTATATGTTTTAAAGAAAAATTTAAATTTTTGCGCACTTTCATTAATAAAGCTATAATTTAATAGTATTTTTTTGAAAATGAAAAATATTGTTTTGTGCCGCATGCGCCACTTTTCAAAAAAAAAAATTAAAAAAGTGGCTTTTTGTGCTGCATACGTATACTTATTGCGTGAGTGAGTGACTCATTCATCATCGTACGGCCTAAACGCCTGAAGCTAAAGACTTGAAATTTGGACCGGAGGTGGATCTCTCCCCAAATCGATCCACTAAGACGGGATTTTTAAAAATTCGAATGCTTAGTGGGTAAAAAAGGGTAAATTCGGAAACCTTTTATCTCCAAAACTAAAAGAGATACAAAAAAGTTGTAATACTTGTCATTGTTCTTTTGAAAAATAAGTGGACAGGTGTGTGGTACTTTTTGAAATTCGGCTCTTTTAGGGTGAATAGTACCAAAATGAGGAAAACGGGAAATTTAATATCTTTCTTCAGCTTTTTGGTTCTACAACTGGTATTTTTTAATTGTCGTTAATATTTGACCTCAAAACATAAAATTCAACATTCAATGTCCTGAATGAATGCTTTATATCTCAGAAACCACAAAAAGTTCGCGAAACAGATTTTGGATTCAAAAAGGGGGTATTCAAAATATATATACCCCATACCTAACTCAATTTTTAAAAAAATGGTCGGTAGATCAAACCAATTCTGAGCTGTCGATATATTGTTTTTCTTTGGTTTTTATTTTGTGTTTTTTTTTTTCTTTTACCACTTACAACTCCAGTTCGAGTCGGAGAAAAGCCAATCATGTAAGAAAAGATGCACTCACTGTTTATTGTTGCTGTTTTATCTTAGCTTTCATATTGTTGCAAATAAAACTTGAGTTTTTGCAATTCTCATTCGCTTTATATTTTTATTTGTATAATATCTTTCCAAAGTCTTCCTGATGATCTGGCTTAAGTTATCAGTGAAATGTGTATAGTAGCTAGCTTTTACCCCAACAATAAATTTCAGTGTATTTATTTATCAATGAATATTGGGAATCCAGCACACATAATGAATAAGTAAATTTCCACAATTTTAAAGCGTTTTTCTACCGTTAAACGATTTATGATAACGTCAAATGTCAACACAGTTTGCCATTCTCATCTGTCAAACCATAGTTATCGATATTAAATCTTTTATTTCTAGTTTAAATGGATTTGATTGAATAAATTGTATCACAGTATGGTACACTTTTGTCAAGAAATGCAACTTCCGGGAATTTTTCCCAATGGCATATGGTATATACATATAAATAAATTAAACGAAAGTTTTTTAAAAAAATCTTAATAAGTATGCAAGAGATTTTAGAAAAACACTTTACCCTTGCTATCACTAAAAGCGATTATTCTTTCTTTTTATTTCACTTTTGTATGCTAAAGCAACCAACTGTTGAAATCTGAAAGTAATTACTGTAAAATATTTGCACCACAGTGGCCTAAAATGAGGCTTTTGCAAGTACTTTTGTGGCACGGCACACAAGAGTTAAAAACGAAATATGGGGAAAATCAATACCTTTTAAAATTGAGATGGTAAACAATAACGATTTTTATACAAATAACCCTTAAGCTCTTGTACGAGTATGCCATTTTAGTTACCTTAAGGAATATTTTGTTAAACTATCATAACAATACAAAAAAAGAAATTTATTGTACCATTTTCGTTAAGTTGTTGTTCTTCCAACAACATCTGTAGAGAGTTAAAGACTTTCAAGAAACACATTTTCATTTTGTTTTTTCCTTTCGGTTTTATGCAGTTTTAAGTGATACTTTCCTCTCCTACTCTGTACTTTACTGTACCCTAAACGTACTGCCACTTTATGGTTTTTTTTTTCTCTGCCATAAAAAAATAAAGTTGCCATAAATAGGTATGTACATTTGTCTGTTCGGTGTAGCATGTAGTGTTGTTCTCTACTTTTTTTTTTTAATAAAAACTTATATTATCGAACAAAACCATTAGGCAAACTGTTCTAGACAACCTCTACAACACTACAACAATAAGGACTTTATTGAGAAATACAGAAGAGTAAACGAAAGTTCTTTAAAAATTTATTTACAAAACAATCAACAGCTTCTGGGGTCTGGTGATGTCTTTGTTGCTGTAAAATGTAAATAAAGATCTTCTCAGGTAAACAAATAGATCGAAATTGAAAAAAATACGTTATTGATTGAAGTTTTATAGAACTTTAATAAACTTTTTGTACTCTTCTACGAAGGTAAGAGGATGTATATAAGTTTGTCATTCCGTTTGTAGTTTCTACATCATTGGTCTTGGACTCTATAATGTATATAATGGGTCCTTATGACAAGCGAAGGTAATTAAATGATGACCGTCTGACCGTGTCCGTTGAAATGGGGCTTCCGAAGGCCCCAGATATGATGCGAGCTTGGTAGTCCGGAATTACTTGCTATTGAAATTCAGCCTGTTTTAGCTGAGATATGAGCAAAAATACCACGACTGCCTCAAATTTTGCCCAAACATCCCCTGTTGTTGTATTTTATTTTATTTTTATGTCTATCTGGGGAACGACAAGTACAAACTTCTTGGTTATCAAAACACATGATCCGACAAGATGTGGGCGGGATTGAACAAGTGGGCGTGGAACTTCACATACAAAGACATTAAAGGTTTTTGTATATCTGGAGAACGGCAAGAGCCAAAGTTTCCAAATTAGGTTAAAGCATCTCGGTTATAAACACAACACGTCCGACGAAATGAAGGCGGCATTGGCAAGTGCGCGTGGTACAAAGTTGATTTATTTATATCTAAAGAACGGCAGTAATATAACTTTCTGTTATTATCGTTCCATGGTGAAGCGTATAAAAGAATATGGACCTTTTACTTGTTTTAATTTGCTTTTTACAAAACGAAATGGGCAGGCATTTGTTTTAAAGATAAGCGCAGAGTGTTGAAAAAAGTTCACTCTTAAAAAAATAACTTAAGATTCATTAATTAAAAGTTTAGTATTTATTAATTTATAAACTTTCAAGCTTATTTTTGTTTAAAATAAAATAAAATAAAATAAGATTTTTTAATGCAATTTTATTAATCTAAAACTTTGAGCCACTATCTATAAATATTTCTTTAGAACTTGTGTGTCTACTCTGCACTTACAAAAAAACTTCATTTTTTTTAGTCTACACCAGCGATCATCACGCTATGCATCCGGCGGCCGAGCACTTTTCGTGAATTTCACACACACTCAACACGAAGGTTAACGAAACAATTGTAAAAAGCCATAATTTAAAAAAACAAGAACAAAACACATAGTAAATGTCTCAAACGAGTAAATTTATTTTCCTCTCTTTGCACTCACCACTACATACACATTTTTAACTGTCTCTCTTTGTGATGACCGCTGGTCTACACCAGAATCCGCCAAACACATACATTTACATTTCTTGTTACTCTTGGTTGTTTATTTTTGAGCGTAATTGTTTTTGTTTGCTCAGTGTTTTCGGAGATCTCTGGTCTACACAGAAAAAATTCTTGCCAATTTTTTTTTTTTTCAATTAAACCATTAATCAAAAATAAAATCAGTTTTAACTAAAAATGTTATCAAGTGAATTAAACTTTTTCCTTTATCAACCACATAACTGCAGAAAATGTTTTAAATATCAACAAATATTTAATTGATACTATTAATTTGTTTGCCGGTGCAAGTTTAATTAATATCACAAAACTTTAATTGAAATCTAATTTATTTTGTATTTTCTGTGTAACTTAAGCCGTAGTTTAGTACTTAACTTCTCTAGTTTAGTACATGATTAGTTCTCGTTTAATTTTTATTTCTGTTTAACTTCAGTGTGAAATCAATAATAGTTTGCTTCATATTCAAGTTTTGTTTTGTTCTAGTGCAGTTTTAATTCAGTTCTATGTAGTTCTACTTTAGATCAATTTTAAATCAGTTGAAATTAAATTCGTGTTAAGTTGTAGGTAAATTCAAGTTAACTGCTAGTTCTGTTTTAAATCAGCTCTAGTTTAGTATAAGAATGGCTTTAATTAAGTTCTTGTTTAGGCCTAGTTTAGTCTTAATGCAGCTCGAGCTTAGTGCTGGTTATCGTTGTAGTTCACTTCGCAGTCAAGAATTGTCGAAAGAAACCCGTTTTGAGTTCAGTTCAGTTATGTTCTTTTTTAAATCTAGTCCAGTCCTACTACTCACATAGAACTGTGGTAAAACTTCAGTTCTTGAACTAGAATTATTCTTATAAAGAAAAGATTATCAGAAACTGAAGTAGTGCTTTAGTACAGTCCTAGAGTTCTAGTTCTGTTCAAGTCAGAAGACCCAGGTTAGATTTTGTGCAGTACTGGAGGCAAATTATGGCAGTGGTGATCGAATACTTTTTCAATTCGAAAGCAATTTTATTTCAATAGATACTGAACGAATCGTAATTATTTTTTCAGTGTTGTGAAAACTCAAATAAATGCTGTACAACACAAAAAAAATTATTTCGATCCGTTCAGTATGGATAGAAAGATTTAAAAATAAAATTGCTTTCGAAAAGTATTCGATCACGACTGCCATAATTTGTCCCCTGGTTTTTTTTTTTAGTAAAAAGTTCAAGTTCCCAATGAGAGATCAACATTCTTACAAAATTTTAATTAAAATTAACATTTTCTCTACGTGTAAAAGCATTTTTTCCATATAAAAAGGGTTTTGCTATACTCTCATATAATTCTTATCTACATTTGCACAGGTTAACAACGCATGTTGTTTCATAATAGTGTTCAGGTATGCATATGAATGCAAATATTAATATGTAAAAGCGTGTGTACAAATCTGTGTATGTCGTCCTTATTTTACATAAATTTATTAAAATATGTATGTTTATATAAACATAACCTAAAAGTTGCAATAAAATACAAGCGCATTTGTATATGAACTTTTTTTTTGTGAAAATGAAAATACAAAAGAATAAAAATAAAACTTTTATACACTTTCTACATAAGTAGTAGTACCTTTCAACGTACACCTACAATTGTAGTTGTATGCAGTAGTCGCCCAGCGGTAACTAGAAGGAGTAAAGAAGCCTAATAGAGGGCCTTATTTAGCAGTTACAAGCAGTCAGAAGCCCTTCTCGCCGCATTCCATACTTATTTACTTTTTACACAGGTTGTCATTGGGCGCAAGGCCTTCCACACTTCCATTAAAAACAACTTCGATCCCTTCCCAAAGAAGGGAGTAAGGAAGGTCACTAAAAATAAAAAGTAAATAAAACTGAACACCTTCCTTTCTCCCTTCTCAAAGAAGGGAGTAGCGAATGTGTACTGAATATTTCAGAAGGTCTTTTAAAAAGAAGTTTATGCCATCTAGAAGGCATACTTTTGAAGGCAGGATATTATGCGAAGCGAATCTTTTAGAAAGGAGTATAGAGGCCTTCAAAAAGGCCTGCCACTTGCGGTCCTTTCAATATTTACCGCTGGGAGGTATTTAGTATGTGTAATTGGAAACGGTAGTAGTGGTAGTAATTGTAGATAACTCATGCATACAGATACAAATATTATACGAAAAATATCATCATGAAGAGTAAATGTAACAACAAGTAACAACACAATGACAACATCATCATCATCATCGCAAGTGTCATCCTCCTTAACATCATAATAAAAGCTGACTGACTGTGCTATTCAGTTGTGTTGTTGGTGTTGCTTCTGTTTGCCGTTTCTTTTTCATTTGTTTTTTTCTCTAGCTTTGAATTTCCACGTCATCTAGTACTATAACACTTTGTTTGGCTCTGTTTATTTGCAAGGATTTTTTTTCTTCTTTTTCATGTTTGAATGTATAACGCGTCTGAAGTTGTGTGGATGTGTTATTGTATGTGTGAGATGGTTTGATGTGTTTGTTGTTATTTGAGCTTGTTTATTTCGTAGTCAACCAACCTCCTGGTGTCATTTGTGTCATTGTTTTCTTTTGTTGTCAAACGTATACACTGTTATTTTACATAAACCAAAACACACATACACATGCATCTTTCTTGAATTCATAATCCCTGAAAACATTTGATAGGAAAAGAAGGTTGAAAAAGGAGTCGCCTTTTTGTAAAACAAGCGAACTATCAAACTTTTATAATTATAATCTTGTGTCGGGAAGGCGAGTTTACCGTGGAAGTGTCTGCTTTGGGATGCGATTCATACTTTTCGAAATGGCTCTAAGACAACACTCAAAGTTTTCTTCTTAGAGTCTCGGAGAAGTCCGAAGAGTTATTGTTGATAATGTGGGTGTATAACTTATCATCAATTCGGCTTCAGAGGAGAGCATAGCACAATTGAACAAACCCATCGGATAGTAAACGTCATAAGAAAAGCCTTTAAGGAAAGAAAATATTGCTCCGCTCTCTTCATAGATGTTTGTCAAGCTTTTGACAAAGTCTGGCATGTAGGCTTGTTACATAAATTGAAACTTAACCTACCGGTTAATAAACACAAGCTGTTAGAAAGCTACCTGGTCGGTCGAAAATTTATTATTAAAGAAGGTGATATTTTAAATTCTCCTCAGCCAATTGAAGCTGGAGTCCCTCAGGCCTACAGCTTTTCTAAGCGTACACGAGAACAGTCGTGAATCATCTCGATACCTGTAGGATCATATATTTAAACTAGAACTGTGGTTTAAACAATGGAGAATAAAGGTCAATGAGTAAAAATGCGTACATATATCATTCAACTTGCCCCATTTTAAAATCAATAATCAACTAGTGCCTCAACAATCGCATGTCGAATATCTCGGAATTCATCTAGATCGGCGTTTTACATGGAAATGCCATATAGAAGCAAAATTAACCCAAATGAAACTAAAAGCAAAACTGGCTTATTGAATGAAATTCTGTTCTTAGTCTCGATTGCAAACTACTACTTTACAACGCTATTTTAAAGCCAATATGGTGCTACGGTATTCAACTTTGGGCCACTGCCTCGGCCTCAAATATCGAAAAAATTCAAAAGCGCCAAAATAAACTTCTTCGAATAATTACAGCTGCCCCTTGGTATGTTAAAAACTCAAATATCCACAAGGAATGTGAAACTGGTAAGGAATATTATTACGAAGTATGCGGTAAAATATTTGATAAGGCTAGAGTTGCACCCAAATCCACTATATCGAAATATTTTAAATGATAGCGGCCACTCTCGCTTAAGGAGAAGAGACACTGCAGCACTTACCCATTAAGATGAGCGATAAATACCTACATATGTGAACAGAACCCGAGATGAAGATAATTTCTGTCTGGCACTGGCAGGACATAAAATAAAGCATTAGGATAAGATTTGATTAAGTATTGTTAGTTCATATTTAATATATGAAGATTCAATAAATAAATAATGAAAAAAATGTGTCTTCTTCAAGAATAATTTTTCTTCCTACATTTTAAATCATTATTTTTAATCATCTATACTCTAAATATGTAAAAATTAAAAAGCGCTTGTCGTCTGTTGGCTTTTAGACTTCTATACTACCGAACCGATTTTCCTGAAATTTTTACAGTAACATCGTGTGAGCCCTGAAAATAAAAGCAGGCAGGGGAAGTGGTACACTCTATAGGATGCCAATATTAAGTATCGCATATTTTAAGAGCCGCTGCGCCCATTTTCTTTAACTTTTTGCAGTAGGATCTTGCAAGCCCCGAAATTGAAATAAGAAATCAGCAGGGGAAGTGGTAGCCCCAAAAGGACTCCAATGTTAAATAACGCATATGTATCTTAAGAACTGTTATAGTGATAATGTTCAAACTTGGAAGGAGTCACTCTTTTAGTAAACGACACCTTTAAAAATAAAAATTAAGGGGCATATAAAATATCGGGTAACTGAAGAACTATTATAGCTAGAGTCTTCAAACGTGACTAAAGCCGCTATTGTGGTAAATTAAAAATTTTTAAATTAAAATGGGCTGGGTAGACGGTGGAAGAGCAGTACCCCCCTATAGAATACAAATATTAAATACCGAATATCTGGAGACAAAGGCTTTAAGCTTAACCTTTCAAATAAAAATTATGGGGGTAGGTGCAGGGGGAGCCACAAATAAAATGTAAATGAAAAAGCATATGTTTGTTTGTTTCCTATAGAATCCTTAACTTCTGGGTTCCATCTTCCTGAAATTTTCGCAATAATTTTCGGACTTAATTTTCGGCGCTAAACATAGGCTTATAAAATTTTTTAATTTTCAAGAGGGCGTGGCATCTCTTTTACGAATACACTTGAAGGTTCTGTATATCAGTATAATACACGAGATTTGTTTTAAAAAAATAATAAGTATTGTGGTTATTTTGTCGAACTATTTATGGTTTTTTAATCCAAATTTTAATATTTTTAATCAGGCTTAAGTTCATCAAATTTAATTTTTCATTAAATTATTTTTATGAAGAAAGGAATTTTGCAACACGAAAATTAGTTAAAATTGTTATTGATAATTTTTCATTCTTGACTGACCAGAGATTTCTCAATTTGGATTAAAAAACCATAAATAGTTCGACAAAATAACCACAATACTAATTATTGTTAAAGCTGAGGCACGAGCTCTATGCGTACATTTGTCCTTCAAGTTGTGCTGGAAAAGGTCAACAAGAAAAAGAAAGACAAAATGGAAAAAACAAAAATATACTTTGGACTTCAAGAAGAATTCTTGACAAAATGTACGAAAAAAACAGAAGTAAGGAAAAACATGTAAAATCAATTAAAATAGATAATCATTCAAAAAAAAAGCAAATTTCGATCTACCAAAGGTTAAAATACAATTTGGTTTCAGGATTGATGTTTGACTATTGACGTCAGCAGTCATTGATGGCTGCGAGTGTAGGACGGCAAATCCCTCTGAAGAGATCAAGTGGTTGTTATCGAAACATGTCAGGGTAACCAGCCGCCTGGGTTCGAATCTCAAGCCAGCCGCCTGGGTTCGAATCTCAATTTTTATTTTATTAATTTTCATGTTGTAAAATTCCTTTATTCATAAAAATAATTTAATGAAAAATTAAATTTGATGAACTTAAGCCAGATTAAAAATATTAGTTTAAAAAAAAAAAAAACGCTTAATTTGTATAGTTTCCAATAACCGTTTATTTAAGGAACGTGTTGTAAAAAAAAATTTGCGCCATATTTGTATAAAAAGAAAAGAAAAATTTACTAATAGCAGTAAAACAAAAATTTTAATGCTAATTACAGTTAATTACACTTTCATAACATAAAAGCAAAGTAAATAAGCAAAACAGTCGCTTGCATTAAAAAGTATACAACGCAGTCGCAGAAATGTGTCTTATCTCACCCTAAAATAAAACTAGCTTACGCATAGAACATATTTACCAGTTATTTGTACAACTTTAAAAAAAAATCGACAACTTATCAACAACATATTTGCATGCACATATTTTTAGAATGAAACTTAACCACCACGAGTGGAACATCTTTGTCCTCATCCAGATTCGCAATAATTTTGTTGCTACAATATTTGAGTTTATTGATGAGTGAGCTAAGAAGATTGGCGAGGGATTCTCAGTTTAATGTAAAGAGCATTTTCGTTCTGATTTATTATTCTCACACTTTTCAACTTGAAATTGGCTCTAGATGTCTTTGTTTAAATTTTTAAACTAGAAAAGGAGCCCCGGTAGGCTAATTAAAAGTTAACTAGTATATTAGTGCTCTAGTCTCTTGCACTACAACGGGCTTAAGGCTTATGCGCCTATTTCTCTGTTAATGAAGGTAGAATATAATTTGTAATTGTATTTGAAATTCTTAATAAATAAATAAACTAAAAAGGAGAAGACAGAAGATACAATAACAAAAATTGCTTGACTAGAATTTCATAATCTGAACACTAATGCAATTTCAAAGCAGTATTAAAAATACAATGCAGAAAACAAAAATTGCAAGTCTGGTTTAAGAATTTGTTAGAGAAGAATGTTTTCTTTTCTGTCCGTCAAAATGTTGTGCAGAAAATATGTTATATTTTATCGTCCAGAAGTGACGATTAAGACTGAACTCAATGATGTATACACAAAAAAAATTTTAAATTTTCTCTTATCACCAAATTCATAAAATCAAGCAAAAAATTGGCTGATTTTGCACTTATTTCGAAAATTATTATATAGATTACTAAAAAATTTTAAATAGATTTTTTGTTTTTCAATAAATGATTCTATTCTAATTTTATTTAAAAAAATGGTCAAAAAAATATGCCGTTTCAAAGAATGTGTTAATTGATTTAATTAAATATAAATCAGGTTTTAACAATTCCCAACCACAATTCGACAAGTTTAAATTATTTCTTTTTTAACGAAAACAATTTTTGTTATTTAATAAATATTTTAATTAAAAATTTAATTAGAAAAAAAAATCAAAATTATATTCTTAATTTTCTTTCAATTAGTGCCGGTTCTCACACAAGAGAATGCCATTTCTTTTCCTCTCTCTCCTAAAAACTCAAGACTTGAAGAGTCAAACTTGACGTGTGTGAACCAGCACTTAGTACATTAACTAAATTAAAATACTTTTTAAACAATTTTTTTGATTGATAAAAAACAACTGATAATTTTTTCTGCGTTTATTTTGTATATCTGTCAATTGTCCAGAAGTGAAGAAAAAATGGCGCCCGGTCACATCATTTTACCGAAAATCTTTCAAATGCTTGTAGGGTTACGATTTGTCTTGTTTTGCAGAGGTGTAAGTGGGTATGGAACAATGTTTGTTTGTCTTTCAACCGGAGTGTGTTTTTTATATGAAAGTTTCTTTTTGTTGCTTTAAGTGTGTTTTTATTTTTTAGTTCTCTAGTTGCTTCCTTATACCCCTATGATTTGCTCATTATGTATCTCTGTTGATATCTACAGTCACAGTGAAGAAGAAGTGAGAAAAAACAGAAATAAATTATGCTGTAACAAAACAAAAATCGCCCCCTTAATAAAAATAAAAGCACTTTTTAAAGCTAACTGGACCGACCGACCCACTGTCTTATTTGTTATACAACATCCTTGTTCCCAATCATATTTCCAAGTTTGTTGCTATTGTTTAAGTTGTTGTAGTCATCGTCGTTGTTGTTGCTGCTGTTCCTTTTAACGTAAATGACAGGCTGTCACTTTTAGCACATTTTGTTTTTCGTTATTATAGTTTGTCTTGTTTTTAATCTCACATCTTTTTGTAAGTCGAAAATTTTTTCTTTTCTCTTCGTTTTGTTCACAATTTATTCATGGTTTTCTAATTCGCCTCGTTTCCATGTTTTGCATTTAAAAAAGTGAAAACTTGTATTTAATTTGTGGAAACTTTTCTATTTCGTTAAACAAAGTTATAAGTTTTTCATTGTTTTGGGTTGTATGTATGTAGTTGTTTTTTAACAACACAATTTTTTTTGTTTATGCTAAAATTAGGCAAAAATTGATTAATGTAATTAATTTAGTTTCTTAATTTTTTTTTTTTTTTTTTTTTTTTGTGTAATTCCAAGAAGAAATTCAATAAAAACTAATAAGAGTGCTATATTTGGCAATGTCGAATCTTACATACCCTGCACCATGGTGCGATTAGAACAGAAAGTTATATGAACACCGTTCTGAAGTTAAAAATAAATCTATTTTGCGCCCAGTTTCCCAATCCCGCCCACATTTTGAAGGTTATGGTTTTGTATGAAGGGAACACGCCTACTTCTCCAATCCCGCCCATTTGGAGAGGTTGTGTACTGATAACCCAGCTATGTGAACCCTTTTTTGACAACTTTTCTCTAACCGTTCTTTAGATATAAATAAATCAATTTTGTGCCACGCCCACTTCTTCAATCCAGCCCACATTTTGTCGGATTTCAAAATTCTTGCATCCAACTTGGAAACTTTGGCTCTCGCCGGTTTCCAGATGTACAGAAATTTATTATGATTGTATGTGAATTGCTACGCCCACTTCTCAAATCACCTCAATTGTTTTTGGAGAGGTTGCGTATTGATAACAAAGATGCTTGTACGTAATGTGAAAACTTTGGCTCTTGCCGTTCGTTAGATATTCAGAAAAAAAGCAACAACACCAACAAGGGATTTATTGGTAAAATTGGATACAGTTGTGTTTTTTTCCTTATACCGCAGCCATTTATGGACCGATCTGTCCGATTTTCAATAGCAAAGTTTTCGGGACAATATGTGATGTAAATATATAACAACTACGTCCCCAGCATATCAAGGATCTATGGAAACCCTATTTCAATGGAGACGCGGACATCGTTTAATCAACTTCGCTACTCATAAGGACCCAGAACATACATAAATACTTTATACGATCTAAGATCGATATTGTGGAAATTTGTTTAAAGGCAAGTTGTCTTTAATTCAAAACGTAAACGAAGAAGTCTTCGAAAAATGTAGTAAAAATATCATAATTTCATAAATATTTGACCAAATAAATAAGCACAACCACTACTTTTGTTAATAGTTAGTGAGATTTATCATAGCCTTAATTATAATTATACTAATAGACATAGCAAAAAAAAAAATGTTTTTTGTAAGATGTGGTACTATAATCAAAATAAATCTTCGAATTCAAAGAAATTATATTTTAGTTTGCTTGTTGGTCACGTTTTATTCATCAATTATTTATTTCAAAGTGTGACCGTAGCTTTAGCCATAATTCTGCTTAAGTTTCGTTGTTCTTGTTCAACTATAGTTCTAGTGTAAAGATCTACCTCAGTCCTTTTTCAGTTCTAACTCTGTTTTAGTTAAGTTCCAATTAAGCTCCAGTTCAGTTCTTGTTAAGTTCAAGTTCTAGTTAGTTTAGTTTTAGTTTAGAACTAGTTCAGTGTTAACAAGGTTTTGATTACATGTGCTTAATTCCAATTTTATACTATTAACAAACTGAAATTTATTGTTGATGGGATAAGCTATTCCTATGCGCATTTCACTGATGGCTTAGGCCGGATCATCAGGAAACTTCATCCAAAGATTTTATACTAATAAAACTGTTAAGCGAATAAGAAATATAAACAACAGTTTTACTTGTAACAAGAGCAAAGCTAAAACAAAACCCACAACAATGAACAAATTTTTTTGACTTCCAAGAAAAACTTTGATAACTAATATGCAAGTGGCAGTGTAAATAAAACTGAACTGGCAAAATAAAATAAAGTAATTTGTTTTTTTTTATTTACCCACAATCAACAAATTGTAGTCGGGACTGTAAGAAATGATTAACTAATGTTTATTGTTGTTGTTTTTGTTTAAGCTTTAATATTGCTGCAAGTTAAACTGGGGCTTATAATTCTTATTCGCTTAACAGTTTTATTTGTTAAATATCTTTAGTACTTCTAAAATCTTTGATGAAGTTTCCTGATGATCCGTCCTAATGCTAGAAACACAACTGGGACGAACGACAAATTATTCGCAACGAATATTCGTCATCAGAAATAGAACACATTGGTGTATATAAAAGTACACACAATCATTGTGTAGACCGAAATTCGTTGTGCCTAACGAACTCTGCGATAGGCTTATTTCTATTATTTAAAGGAACAGCGCAGCATGATAGCAAAGTCTACTATTTATTATAAATCGTGAAAGCTGTAAAGAATCACAGGGACCAATTTGCTTCTATTGCGAATTTGGCTAAAATTCGCGAAAAATTGCAAACTTTTAAATAAACACTAAAATTTATTTGAAATCGCTAAATGGGTGAAAAAAACAAAACATCGGAAAATGGCAATAAAAAAAATTGCAAAAATGGCGAAAAATCGCGAAAAATTTTAATATTTCAAACAAGCCATAAAAATAATTAAAAGTCCCTAAAACTATAAGGATTGGCTAAAATTCGGTAAAAACTGCTAAATTAGCGGGAAGTCGCAAAAATTTGCTAACAGCATTATGACAGCAAAGTCTACTATTTATTATAAATCGTGAAAGATGTAAAGAACTAGAAAACTAACAGGAACAAATCGCGAACATGGCTGAAATTCGCGAAAAATTGCAAAATTTGAAACAAACCCAAAAACTAATATGAGATCGCAAAATCGAAATGCAGAACATCAAAAATGCTGAAGAAATCCATTTCAAGTGTATGTATTCGGATTTTAGGGCACACCCGATTAATAGTTTTTTATAAATTAAAAAAAATGTTAGGTTCACGCACTTATTGTGTCTCATTTGACGAATTTACGCAACGAATTCTTGCCGACGAATTCGACCTTCTATGCGAAGTTCATCGTTCGTCCCAGTTGTGTTTCTAGCATAAGCCATCAGTGAAATCCGCATAGGAATAGCTTATCCCATCACCAATAAATTTCAGTTTATCAATAGTATGAAATGGGAATTTAGCACATGTAAACAAAACCTTGTTAATTAATCTTTTGACTACCATGAAAAACTTTGATAACTAGTTCAGTTTAAGTTAAGTTTTTCTTAAGTTTTTGTTTGTTCAAGCTCTGCTTGATACCTACTTTAGTTATTTTCACGTTTTCTTATTTAAGAAATTACAAAAAAAAAAACTTTAATTTCCTTTCACTTATTCATCTTTCAATTACAGTTTCCTTCTGCTTCCTAAAATGAGGCTTTAACATTTTAAACAGCCTTAAAGTATGCCAGATTCATTAATTTTCATTGATGTTTTCATAATTTCCTTCAACCTCTTTTCCCAACAAACACAATTACAAACTGTAACTCATTTTCTCAACAGATAATAATCTTTTAATCCCAAATACCATAAAGTTAAGCTAAACTAATTTCAGTTTTGGCATTTAAGTGCATACACGTATTTGCAGTAAAATTAGTTTTAATTAAATATTTGTGTGGGAAATTTCAAAAATTTGCATTTTCTAGCAAATACATAAAGTTTGTTCTGCAATAAGCAATTATGTTTACACTAAAACTGCTCATAAATACTAAAGTAGTTATAAGTACAAAATGTTACTTGATGCAAGAGTTTTTTGATGTATATTTCATGTCACAAAGAGTGTACGTCAACGTTTTACCTCACAGAAATTATTATATTATTCTATTAGAATTACACAAAGACAAAACTAAAAACTTTGTAAAATTTAAATTTAATTATATTTGTTTTGTGTGAAAACCTATTAAATGTTAAGTTAAATCCTTACAATCTCATTTGTGTATTTTTTTAATAGTCTGTTTAAAATACTCGTTTACAGTAATTTCCCTTTTTCCTTAAATTTAATTTACATTTGCAATTATCGTTTGGTTTCGGTTTGCATTAATACATGGCATTAAAACAAAAATTGACATTTTAAATTTATATTGTACTCGCAAATTAATATGCAATTTTAATTTTATCTACATTATTTTCTTTTGCTTTATTTCATATGCATTGTAATTGTGCTGTATTGTGAACCAAACCATTCATCTGTAGCACAGACGTATACGTCTGTTCATAATATCAAATTAAATATTCTTCATACGTCTTGTATGCCCATTATAATATCATCAATAATATTGTTCTTGTTGCTTGCATGATGTTATATGTATGTATGTTTGTAAGTATATATTATCAAGGGTGGGGAAACAAACAAAAAAAAAGAAGACAAAAAAGAATTCAAAAATACAATGACAACAGCCAGAGAAATCTCATTATAAGATAAGAAAATATGCACAAACACTTTAATGTTAATAAATATTTACAATACTTAAAGATCAAACAGAAATACTTAATACAAGTTTTGTTTTTAGTATGCAAGAGGTCGTGGAGAAGATAAGGCAAGGCACAGTGATTAAATGGTATTAAAAAGAAAACTAAAAGCTTTAGTTTTAGTTTAAATCTAGTGCAGTTTTTCTTTGGTTTTATTTTAGTATAAAGAAGGTACGTACTAGTCACTTCAGTTTTAACTGTGGTCTTGCGAACTTGATTTAATGTCTGTTAAAATGGGGTATTCGAAGACCCCAGATATGTTGGGGACTTGGTTGTTATATGGGCAAATCCCAGAAACAGTCCACCAAACGAAAATTTTTCAAATGAATTTTTTTTTTTAATGGAATATAAGACTAGATGTATAATTTCATTTTAATATTAAAAAAATGCAATAATTTTTACCAAATTCTACCCCACCCACCCCTGACCTCTTAATGCAATACGTGAATTAAGCATTATTTTCGGTGATTTTTGTGCTTAAAATAGCACTTACAGCAGACTCATCAAAATATAAATTTCGTTAAAAAAAAATGTTGATATTCATTAGTTAAGAGATTAGTTCAAGAAATACAATTTATTAAAATATAATTTGTTTTGTTAAAATAAAAAAAAAAAATTTAATAATAATAATAATATACTACTGGAAAAACTGTAGCGTGCGTTGTAAGACGTGCGTCACACAGGGTTCACGGCTTTTGTCAAAAAATAACAACATTTTTGGCTGCGAATAAGTGATTTTAGAATTCGCTTATAGTCATCTTTCTTTTAGAAATTAGATTTTTTATACCTTATGATGCGAAGTACGCTAAAAATTGGGAAACACACTTTAACCAGCCTCACAAAACTTTGTGATCAATTATTTCGCAACAAATACTTGCTAAGAAATTATGATATATGGGCATTTCCATGTCACCGTACGTGACATTTGTACGCTTTCAGAGAGATAGAAATTTTGCAAAAATAGAACTTACTGGAACATTTTTTGTATCATTATGTTTCATTTTAGAGGGAACTATATATGAAAAAAAAAATTTCAAATTCGGAACCTTGTTGTCCAAAATATCGGGCAAAATAAGTGCATATCGTACGTGACATAAAAAGGAAGTGATATTTGGGGGAATGTAAAAAAATACGAAAATCTGCGAATTGTGGGAGGTGTTTCTCCTTATTTTAATTTCATACATTTAACCATATATTTTTGCTTTATAATCCGTAATTGGAAAAAAAATAATTTTTTTGGATGGTTTTATAATGAACAAAATGTGACATACCGTACGTGACAGATTTTTCTCCTATAGTATTAACATGGCATGGAATATATTTTTTGTAAATATATGTATATAAAAACTTTAAACAAACAAGTTAGAAAGTATAGTCGGTTAAGCCCGTTCATATGATACCCTACACTATAATATTTAAAAAAAAAATTTTTTTTGATAGTGAACCCTACTTGGGGCCCGTTGCCAATAAAGATCGCCAGAACAGAATTATGCTATGAGGTTAAGACTTATATAAAAGCTATTTGTGCCGAATATTGTTTATATATCACCATCAATATGAGATTTGTTTGCCCCTAGCCGATTTAAGGAAGGGGGTTTATATGGGACCTATGGTTAATTTTGGACCTACCAGCACAATATTTTGTCATAACATAGTACTATCGTAAAAGTCATTGTCGGAAATTTTTATTTAAATACCAACATTTATAAGGAAGTTATGGCACTTAAAGCTATTTTCGGGAGTAGCACTTGTATGGGAGCTATGGTCAAATATGGACCGATTCCAAAAAAATTTGGTACAATGATTTTGATTGTAATAAAATAAGGTTTGAACAAAAGTAAACTAAATACCAACATAATAAGATGATGCATTTAGTTGCATTTTAGTACCTTAAATATCGTACGTGACGAGCTTTAAAAGCTTATAAAATTTTTATTATACCAATTTAAAAAAAAAAATCCGATCTCGAGAACAGACACGGGAGATAACGTTTAGAGACTTTAAGAACATAGATTTTCAATCATTGGAAACTGAATGTCGACCATTTCTTGGAACCAAATCTTCTTGCAGAATAATATTCTTTATTTATATGAAAAATACGTTCCAATAAAAACAAGTAAAATACGTAATGGTAAACCATGGTTTTCTAATGAGATTAAAACCTTTTTCACAGAAAGAAACATAGCCTATGAGAGATGGAAGCGTTTTAAAACTAATGAGCTTCATAATGCTTTTAAGGACGCTAGAAGAAGAGTAAATTCAAAAATTAGATCTTCAAAATCAATATTTTATAAAGAAAAGTTCGAATCGGCTGTTTGCTCGAAGAAGTGGAGGGAAATTCGAAATATGGGAATTGTTAATGGTAATGCTAAAAGTGATAATACACTCGATATTAACAAACTGAATTATGAATTTACCAATATTCCAATGCCAGAAGTGGATCCTAACTTTTATGACAATTCTACTGATACCATGAATGGCAGTGAACATAATTCCAATGGCACACTGAGCTTTAATTTCATTCATTTCACACAAGAAGACGTCCTAGGTTCTATTTTGAGTATTAAATCCCATTCTGTGGGATACGATGGAATCCAACCGAAGTTCATAAAGTTAATAATTACTTATACTCTTTTATATATAACACATCTTTTCAACAATATTGTAACAACTTCTACTTTTCCATCAGCGTGGAAACACGCAAAAATTATTCCTATACCAAAAGCTGATAACACATATCGACCGATAGCTATATTACCCTTTTTATCTAAAGTCTTCGAACGTTTAATCCATACTCAAATGAACCACTTTTTGCATGAAAATTCTTTGCTTACCGACAAGCAATCTGGTTTCAGACCAAAACACAGTTGCATTTCTGCCTTAATCGAAGTCTCAGAGGAGCTTAGAGCAAACGTAGATAACAGTATGGTATCATTTTTAATTTTGCTTGATCATTCTAAAGCATTTGATACAGTGGACCATTTAATTCTTTGTCAAAAACTTAGGCACATGTTCTTTTTTTCAGCAACAGCAGTAAAGATGATTTATTCATATCTGTGTGACAGAAGCCAATCTGTGTTCCATGGGACTGATGAGTCTTATAGTTGCTCAACTCCGAGAGGTGTACCACAGGGTTCCATACTTGGTCCGCTATTATATGTATTATATTCTAACGACTTACCTTCTCGACTCAGTTTTTGTGGAATACATATGTATGCAGATGATGTACAACTTTTTATAAGTTGTGAACCGTCTACTATTAATAATTGCATTAACCAGATCAATAATGACCTAGATAATGTTACAGAATGGGCTTCAGCCAATGGTCTCTCCATAAATGCAAAAAAATCAAAAGCTATGATGATTGGAAAACCCGAATCGTTGCAAACTATTTTACCACCAATTCTGATCGGAGAATCTATAATCAAAATAGATGAAACTGCCAAAAATTCAGGGGTAATATTCAACAAGAAATTAGACTGGTCTAATCACATAAATGTTATATGTGGTAAAACATATGCGATGTTAAGAAACCTTTGGATGTCGCAACATTACACACCTTTTGATATTCGAATGTTTCTTGCTAAAACATATTAAGTGCCAACGCTCTTGTACGGTTGTGAACTATTCGCTAACTGTGATACATTAAGTATGAAAGGCTTAATGTAACGTACAATAATATTGCCAGATATGTGTTTGGCCGCAGTAGGTGAAGCAGAATCTCACAGTACTCTAGACAAATATGTAATATACCATTTGAAAGCCTGTTAAAGCTTCGAACATTATTATTTTTTCATAAAGTGATTTACACTAAACAGCCTGAATACCTATACCATAGAATAATCTTTTCAAGGTCTGACCGAGGAAACAAAGTAAATACCTTTCGCATTAGAAAAGATATATCGAAAAGACATTTTTTCTTCACTGCTATCAATCTTTGGCGCCAACTTCCCCCTAATATTCAAACCATAACCAATGCAAAGCATTTTAAAACTGCAATATTTAATCGTTTAGGATAACAAAAATTGTTTAACTGCAAACTATATATAGCTTTTACATACATAATGTTTTAACTTATATTTATTTGATGTTTGCAATATTATTTTTATTAATTCATTTTTAATATCGTTTAAAATTTTTCAATTTTATCTAATTTAAATTAGCATTAAGTGATTTTACTTTATTTTCGTTTTTTAACAACAAAACCATATTGTGCCACTATCTCCCCAGTACTATTAGATAAGACTAGTTCTTGTTGTGCTGTATTGATTAAATAAATAAATAAAATAAATAAATAAATAAACTTACCAATTTCATATGACAAAGATAAATGATGTTTTCGCACCACGTACGTGACATTAGAATAGTATCCAAAACAAACACAAAAATATACCGCAAATCGAACTATAAATTTGTTCTTTCGTCATGGATCTTGTTCATTGTTGTTGTAACATTAACTTTAAAGTATAATTGCAATATTACCGGTATCTGTATTTAATCGGCAGAATATTAAAAATTGTCAATTGCAGTTACTAAAAATGAATCAATGCGATAGTGAGTTAAAACTATTATTTTTTGCTTTTTAAAAATTGTAATAAGCTATAAGTACCCCGGCATAGTAAAGTTTGAGTGTTTTTTCCTTTCTACCATATTTGAAAAAAAGTTTCAAGCGTTTTAATGTTTTGAGTCCTGGTTGACATTCTCATGGAACTGCCCATATGCCATTCTAAGTTCATATTAATGTCACTAAATACATACTATATACAAGTTGAAGCTATCTCGTTTGAAAGACCAAAAAAATGTTTATATATCAATCAGAAATCGAGTGCGAATGTAGCGTTCGTTACGCAGGATGTGCCCATATATTTTTTTACATCTGCTCCTTATAATTTTGCTATTAAAATTCAGCCTGATCGGACCAAAAAAAACCACAACTGCCTCTAATTTGTTTTTTTATTAGAATTCCATGTTGTCTGGATTTCTGTATATCAGGAGAACGGCAAGAGCCAAAATTTCCAAATTAAGTACAAGTATCAATACAAAATATCCGACAAAATGTGAACGGGATTCGAGAAATGAGCGTGGCCCGAATAAATTTATTTATATCCTAAGAATGTTTTGAGAAAAATTGTTAAAATTTGGTACACATAGCCGAATTTTAGTTCTGTTTGATAATGTTTGTTAGTGGGGGAGCGGTCTAAGATGCTGTTATACATAAGGTGAAGGGTACTATAGATTCGGCTCAGCCGAATATAGCACTTTAACTTGCTTTTGGTTGTTTTTTGGTAGATTAACAAGGATACACAATTTAAAATACAGGGTGGCGCATAAGTAACATTATGATTTATTTAATGAATAACCATTCTTCTTTCTGAATTTATTAAACTTAACTATTTATTAAAATTTAGGTTATGTAGTCTTTAAAGAGAATTTCCCATATTCATTCTTAAAATTTCAGGTCCTAGCGCTTTTAAGGTGGAAGTACATAGCACGTGTTAGTTCGTCGACAAGTATCGTGCGTTTCAAAACTTTAGCGCGTAAAAAATTGCAAGTTACACAACACGCGTTACAAAAGCCATTCCTGTCAGCTGTTTTTTATTTGTTTACTTATTTGTGCATTAAAAACGGGTTCGAAAGTTTATCAAGATTTTGTTATTTTATTGAATTTATTCTTTTTATATAAATACTGTATGTTTTTTAAGCTCTTCAATAAGTTTTTTTGTTCGTGATTCACAAATTTGTTAAATTATTCTTTTTATTGTCAGCTTATGACTTGTCAAAAATACACAACGCGTTAAAAAGTTCAAAGTTAACCAACTTTCTGGCGCAAATATTTGCATGTAACTTGTTCTATGGCAAAACACTAGCTTAACTTTTGTTGACAGAAGTCTACAGAGCGCGCGCGCACACTAACGCGTGTTATGTACTTTTACCTTTACGTCGTTTTGGATACACGCCTTAAGCTTATGGATAGTTCTTGGCTTATTGGCATACAACTTACCATTTAAACCGCAAAGAATAAAATCGGGAGCCGTTGAATCAGGCGAATGCCGTGGTCAGTTTAGATCAGTAAAATGCGATATTTATCAATCATTGAACAAATCGTTCAAAGGAGCCAACGTTTAACGTGCTGTGGCTTTATCTTGTTCGAACCACAATTGTGTGTTGTTCTCCTATCATTCCCTGTATTGAATGCAATTCACAAAAAGCCGCAACTTGTTCGTCGTTCTCGTTAAAATAGGCTCCCAAAAAAAAATTGGTGCACCCTAGTGGGTGTGTTTGATGTTCAACAATTATTATTGGGTTTAAGGTGCCCCATATTCTGAAATTTTGTTTATTCACGTGACCATTGAGGTGAAAATGTGCCCCATCGCTCAATATTCGATACGATCGTTGTGTCTGAATAATCAAAGAATGCAGCCTTAAAAAAAAAAAAAAAAATCTAGCAACTCTGGTTTTTTCTTATCTAAGTTCTAATGGCCAATTTCACTAATTCTATTTAAATATCAATTCATATTTAAATATACCCAGGCAGAAATTACGACTCTTCTAAATATAATGTACCGCCACAACCCTGTAAATACAAAATTGTGACTCTACCAAAAATATGGTACCATCACAACACTGTAGATACAAAATTACAACCTTAGTTTTTTAATACCGTTTTTAAATAAGATTCAACACCGGTAAAAAGTCGTATTTACCATAAAACTATACCGCTACAACACTGTATATACAAGAATTAAACCTTTATTTCCTAATACCGTGTTTATAATAATTCTATACCGCTACAACGCTGTATAGACAAAAATTTAGTCTTATTAATTTAATAGTGTCGTATTAAAATGAAAACACAAAAACTATTTTAGGTTAGAAAATATAAAAATTTTTGCTTGTTTATTAGCGCGAGAGGGACGAGGGGAAAAGAAACGAGTACACAGATGCATGTACTGTCTTTACGTTTTGCTTTTTCATTCGGTGTTTAATTTTGTTATTTTTTCCAATATCAAAAAAGCACATGTCGTCAACATGACATGAATCATTTGAACGCCAATTCATGTTCAAAGAAGAAAAAGGAAGAATCTTGTCAATAAGACAAGAGCCGTATGAACACAGACTAACTGCCTATAGAAAAATACCCGTTTAGTTGAGTTCCGTTTAATTGCGTCACCCGCTTAATTATTTCGCAAAATGTTTCGGTTAATTGTTTCAGTCTACTTAATGGGTTTTTGCGTAAAAAAATTATTTTGCGGCAAGAAAGTCATGTTTCCGTTATGTGAATAAATGTTATAAAAATAAATAAAGACATGAGTTTTATTTTCTATCTACACATGGGTGTTTCGCTTTATTGCACATCTTGCTCAAATAAGCGATTTTCGTTTTAATAGCGTAGGCGATTCAATTAACCGACTGCTTAATTGAGTTCCCGTTTAATTGCGTCAAAAGTCGTTCATTTTTAGAAACTCGATTAAGCGGAAATAACTGTAATTCAATTTGATTTGACATGATGAACGAATTTTAAACATCTGTTGAAAAATTGGTGAAATCGACTCATGGTCGATCTTTTCAAAGATAATTCTAAAAAAAAATTATTATTATTATAAGAGGAAAACATAAAAAAATTGCTTCACTTGTTAAACAATAACGTTTCTAAAGCTCCACCCTGTATATGTTATATACAAATTTGCATTCGAGAAAATAAAGTAGGACATTGTAGTACTTGTGGCTATTACAGAAGTAAATGAAATGTAAACTTTGCATAAAACATTCTTATTTTTTGGACACACACAAACAGAGTAATTAAAACATTAATTATTTCTTAACTTAAAAATTGGTTACTGAAAATGAAGAGATAAAACTTGAAAGCCAGCACAAAATTAATTTAAAATTCTTTTTAAAACCCATTATGTCAAGTACGAAATAAATAAGTTCTAACTTTATAAATATGTATGTATGTAAACTACTAAAGCCTTCTTTCTCAATCTGCATTATTTTTGTTTGATTTCAAATTTAAAAATACATACTTTTTAAAATTGTCGGTTCTTTCTCTCAAGCCCACACTTATTGTTAACGGCCTACGCGAGAAATGACTCAGTATTTTTTTTTTTTTTTGAAGTGGTATAGAAAAATTAAATTTATGCTCATTTCTATTCAAGGAAAAAGAGGGTAGTATTTAAGTAATTAAACGTTTGTGTGTGTGTGTGTGTTTGATAGCAGCAGCAGCAGCAGCAGCAGTAGTTGATGAGCAAAACTGCATACATTTGCAGCAACAACTGCAACTCCAGCTCCAACAACAGAAGGAAGTAATTACTTTAAAACCATTTGCATAAAATTGTTATAGCCTACATGTAAGCTTTCGTTGTTCGGTTGCATTGCATAAAATATGAAAGTAGCAACAAAACAAACAAGAAATAAAGAAATATTTATTTTCAAGCATACTTTAGGGAATTCAAACACAATAAAACTTTTTTGTTCTTCGTTTTTAAATTGAGCACACAAAAATCAATAGTGTTAAAACGAAATTTTCAAAATAAAAAAATCCAACAAAATATGCAATAGATTTTAAATTAAAAGTAGTTGAAGTGAAATAAATTGAAATTAATTCTGTAAAAAAAAAGATTAAATAAAGCAAATTCATTTCGCCAAGAACTGGGGAATAAAGATTAAACAAATGATAAACATTAACTGTAATTGATGTAAATTTTTCATAATAAACATATTTACCTTTCCGTAGGAGGCTTGTGGGCAAAAAGTATGCTTTATTTAAGATTTAATTTTAATATTATGGTTGACATGTCAAAGCTTTCTTATGAACACTTAAATAAATTTGTATTTTGTATTTTAAAAACTTTTTCTATAATTACGTTTCACAAAATCACAAACACTTACCTTTAAATACTTTAAAAAATAAAACAGGCTTATTAAGGGTGTATTAATCAAAATTTCATAGAAAATCCGTTTCATAAACCTTTTATAAACCAGTTGTGTTTAAATAAGAAAATGGATCAAGTAGTCCAATATTATTAGCAGGGTCCCAGCGGGAAAACTCAGAAGACCTCCTTACTTCAGGCCTTCTGAAAGGCCTTATTTAAAATTTTTTTGATTCAACTAATATTCTTATCTAACCCCTTGGTATAAAAGATAAGATACACCTTGCACACTCGCTTCTATGAGAAGGGAGTACAGAAGGAGTTACAGTTTTTGTATTGTTTTTTTGCACAAGCAAAAGCAAAATTATTATATGTTTTGATCCCGTTACCATTCTTTTGTACCTGCTAAAGAAGCGAGAGCGGAAGGCCTTCCCCGCAATGAAAACGTGTGTAAAAAAGATATGAGTATGGAATGGATCGAGCAGGCCTTGTATAACCAAAATAAGGAGTACAGTTTCCTTCTAGAAGTCATCCGTACTCCTTCTTTTTCCCGCTGGGGTGTAGCCTATAAAAACAAACACACACACAACAAATCTTCTGCCTTAAACTCGGAATTTATTAAAAGTTTCAGTCGGTAAAAAAAAAACTTCCGAATAAGTCGACTTCCAAGGTACTTTACGTCGTATAACTTTTCGTTTTTTGCTTTTGACTTGACTGCGACTATTTAAGGCCCCTATTACGGTTCACAACTCAACTCTGTTGAGTTGTAAAAAAGACAACTGGTTGTGTTGAGTTGTAATTTGTTGATGGTTTTGTTCGCCGCAATATATCTAGCAAAGTTGTAAACCATAATACAAAAATTCAAAAATTACAACTCAACTGAGTTGAGTTGTGAACCGTGAAATGGGCATATGTTTTAAGAATCCGAAGTGAAAGCAACAGTTTGTGTTTGGCCAATGAAAAATTAAGAAGTCGAAGAAAATGCACAATTTTATGACTTTAACTACTTTGACTGCAGTGTTTAAAACAATGGTTGCTATTTTGAAAAAAAACCGGTTTTCGGTTAAGCATTAAAAAATTAACCGGTTAACCTGCTTAATGCTAGGCATACAATTGGATCTTACATCGTATGAACGTAGCACGTAACGCCGTAAATTACTAAAAACATGCTCAATTTACCCTCAATTCTATCGTGGACGTTTTTTAAAAAAGAAAAATCTAATTTTTTTGAAATCGTTGTTGTTTTTTGCTTAATTTTTTTTCATGACAATGCGGTCGCTACGGGCGCATGGAATAGAATAAGATCCATGTCGACGTAGATACGATTTTACATTTGCGCCAACTTTTATGTGACAGTGTATCAACGTCATACGCTACAACGTTCATGCGGTGCAATTGTGTTCATCCTGAACAATTTAAAAAAGTTAGGAGGGAATCAATAAAAAACATAGTTATTTATGACTTAAAATTTATAAGGAATTTTTGTTTCAAAAAATTATACAAATTCAATAAGTTTATTATTTGAGATATTCTCGAAATTTTCTTTAAAAGAGTTTTAATTTTTTTGGGCGTTAAGCCTTCGTAATACGTTTGCCTTATTCTTGACCTTTTAATATACTATTTTCCACTATAAACAGTTGCTCGTTACCATCATAAACTACTAAAACAGAAAGTCGATCCACTCTCCTCAGGTCACCTTGCACGTCCGTCAACATTTTTCCACCCCAATGCATTATGCGTTTTTCATATAAAACTGTATAAAAGATTTTTGTGTTGGAGCCTCCTTAAGGAATGCATATAGCGGGAACGTGTGTTAGCAACAAAAGATAAAGTGGGGTCAGTCATACATATGACCCGTCTAAATGCATCTCAGGATCTGTCGGCATCAATTTTTTATTCAATTTAATAAAATGTTAAACATTTTGTGGGAGCCCTCCTAAGAGAAGTAGAGATAAGAGGTAGGTATATTTGGCAAAAATATTGGGGACATTTCATCCCTCTAGCGGCAACTCCGCCACAGTTATGGGACATTTGGTGGCTTTTCTTCTCATATTCTTTTAAACTTTGACCTCGATGAGCGCCCAGTAAGAAAATTATAAACAAATAACACATTAGACAACAAGTTTAAAAGTCTGATTTTAATATAATTTTCGTTAATAAAAACGAAAAATTATCAGTTTAAATTCTATAAAAATGAGTTTTGGTTAAAAATTTTTTTAAGTACTTTTTATTGTACCATTCTGTTCTTTAATTTGTCAACAAAATGTACCCACTTGTTATAACCGAAATAAGAATTCAAAATAAAAAACGCTGAGAACAGCAACTAAAATAAATCCCATAAAAAAATTAATTATTAAGACAGCCATTATACGTTGACTGTATTAGCAGCAAAACTTGAGGCGTTAAGAATATCGTAAGTGAAAAAAAAAAAATAAATAAAGTATAAAATTAAAAAGAATGTTTAAAGAAAACTCTTAGCAGAAGGAGAAACGAATGGTTTTATAAATGTTTGAGTAAAAATAAGAAAATATGTTATAATTAAAACACTAAAACGTAATGAAATAAATACACAGTAAAAATTGTCAGTAGTTTTTTATCAAATAGAAAAATTGCTTAAAAAGTATTTCAATTTAATAAGTGTGATAATTAAATCAACTATATTTTTTTGTTGAAAGAGAATTATAAAAATTTACATTCTAGTTGCTTTGAAATAAATTTTTAATTAAATACAAAAAAACATTAATTGATATTTTCGTTTAAAATAAAATAATTTAAACTTGCAGAATTGTTGTTGGGAAGTGTCCAGACCTGAGCTATATTTAATTAAATCAATAAACACATTGTTTGAAATGGCTAAGTTGTTTGATCATTTATTTAATAAAATAAAAAATATATGGCCTGTTCGTCGATAACGAATGAAGACTTCGTTCGCTTAACTTACATGTAAAACAAAAACAATATTTATCAATTTGTTTTTGTTTTTAATGTAATTTAAGCGAACAAAGTCTTCATTCGTTATCGACGAACAGGCCAATAATTTATTGAAAAAAAAAAATATTCAAAATTTGTTCAATTTTTAGTAATCCATACAATCATTTTGGCAATAGATGCGTAATCAACAAATTGATTGCTTGATTTTTTGAATTTGGTATGTATGAGTTTTGTTTCGGTCTAAGATTTTAGAAAATTATATTAAAGACAATTAAGGCCATTTAAAAATAAAGGAAAAACATCTATAAAACGTTTAAAAAAGAATAATTAAATAGGAAAACTGACAAAATAGGAAATAAATATATGGACATTTCCTGGGATCACGAACATACGTTCGTACGCTTTTGATGTACAAATAATATAGAAAACAAAACTTTTCCTAGCATTTTTTTTAAGATTCGATAGTATTTAGGTAACTCTATGTTAAGTGTAAAAGATGGATTTCATCGTGTTTAAGTTTTCATAAAAAGAGTTATAAACGCGTGGTCACGAACGTATGCAAAATAGAAGTCAACTTTGGCTGACAGTAGTGAAATCTAAAAATCTGGAGAATGGAACGGAATATTCAAAAGTGATTAATATATTATAATAGTGTTTTAGTGTAGGTCTCCATCCAGTATTTACAAAGTGATTAATATATTATAATAGTGTTTTAGTGTAGGTCTCCATCCAGTATTTACAAAATAAAATATTAGGTGATTTTTTAGCTATTATCTTTTTGGCAACACTGGTTTAAACAGCTGACGCACGTTTCGTGTTTTTTTCACTGTCAAACATCTTCAGTTTGGTCTATAATTTAACCATGAATCGTCTTACAAACGAACAACGCTTGCAAATTATTGAATTTTATTATCACGCAGCTCTGTTAAGAAAGTTCATCGCGCGCTTCTTGTGTTCAGCGACGAAGCTCAATTTTGGCTCAATGGGTACGTTAATAAGCAGAATTGTCGATTTTGGAGTGAAGATCAGCCAGAAGCATTGCAGAGCTATCAATGCATCCAGAAAAAGTCACAATTTGGTGCGGTTTATGGCCTGGTGGCATCATCTTCAAAGATGATGCGAATCGTAACGTTACTGTGAATGGTGAGCGCTACCGTGAGATGATATCCAACTTTTTTTCGCCCAAAATGCATGAGCTTGACTTGCATGACATGTGGTTTCATGCCACACAGCACGCTTAACAATAGACTTATTGAGAGGCGCGTTCGGTGAACATTTTATTTCACGTTCGGGACCGGTCAATTGGCCGCCTAGATCGTGCGATTTAACGCCTTTAGACTATTTTTTGTGGGGCTATGTTAAAGCTCATGTCTATACACACATGCCCGCTTCAATTGACGCATTGGAAAGAGTATGCCAAAATTGGCATAAGCGGATGGGCCATTTGAGGCGCAGTCACGGTCAACATTTGCATGCAATATTCTTCAAGTATTAAATTATATGGACCCTACTATCGATTCAAATAAAGATTTCATGCATTTTTCTGATTTTTATGTGTTTTTTATTTTAAACTTTCCTATAGCTCTTAAAAACCACCCGATTTCTTTATTTCTTTATGTTTTTTTATTATTATCACCATGCATTTTCCCATAAATATCTTAAAATTTCCTCAACAAAAAAACTTGATAGTCCTTATACAATTGATTGTAATGGAGAGATTGTGAAGAAACAGTGCAAACAACATATTTTTTGCATGTAAAATAGGTATAAAAAAATGTCTTTAGAATTAGAAAATATAAGAAAATATAAAATTTTCCAGTTTCCAGAACAATTTCCTCAAGTTAAACAGCTGAGATATGCTATTAAACCATTCTTTTATAAAATCATAGACTTTTTCATAATAATAATAAACAATAAAAGACGATGATTATCAACATTTAATTTGTTCATCCTGGTAGACCATTCTAGGGAAATGCCCATATGTAATTAAAAAGAAAAGGTCTTAAATAATTGATAAGCCTTGTTTACGTCTAAACTGAAGGCAGCGGTTTTCCCATCCCTGATATCTTATATGAGTGAAAGAAGTTAACTTGAGGCACTATCTCCGTCAAGTAAAGAGTGGTCCAACCCAAATGAATGATGTTAACTCTAAATAAAACAAAAAGTTTTCAGAAAATTATAGCTTGAACGTGTAGTAAAATTAATATGAAAAGCCGTCGGTCAGTTTTTTTTAATGTTTTTCATATAAACTTTACTACACGTTCAATCACTTGTGTTGTGAAAACAAAACATTAATGTTTTTATACCCACACCACAATAGTGGAGAGGGTATTTTGCATTTGTGGTGAATACCGTTCGACTCAGAATCACTTTCTGAGTCGAACTAACGATGTCCGTCCGTCCGGCTGGCTGGCTGTCTGTCTGTCCATGTAACCTTGTGCGCAAAGTAAAATTTTAGATATAATTTGATCAAATTTGGGACATAGGTTCTTATTGACACAAGAACGAAGCCTATTGAAAATGGGCCAAATCGTAAGACCACGAGGGAAGATAGGGGGAAATTTCTTCCTCTCAGAAACTATCAAACCGATTTTAATGAAATTTAAAACATACATAGAACCATATCTTTATGGACCCAAAAGGGATAAAATACCGGCAAAATGCTCGCCATGGCTTCGGTGGCACACCTCTATCCGATGGACTATATTTGCAATGACTCTTAGACATAAATGAGGTTCAATGTCGTTAATGTGCCAAATTATCTCAACCCTTAGCTCTTGACTTGCTCATGGCTTATTGAAGTGTCAAATCACAAGATCGTGGCGGACAATTAACATCGCCACGACTTGGGATAACACGGCCATTGAATTCCTCGCGCACAAAAGAGCCATTGTTTCGTTAGCTGTGTGGCAAGTGGCACCATCCTGTTGGAAATACCGCTTAGTTGTTTGGATACTCGGTAGACATTGGCAATCATGGGATACAATTCCACCCTTAATGCAGTTAATACTTCACGAAACGTAATCGACGTTTCGTCTGGTCCAGCATAGAACGTAATTGACGTTTTTAAGCCTGTAAGAGAAATTTGTTTTTAAAAGAATAATTTATATGTATTTGAGAAAAAAAGCTACATTCCATTATTTTTAAAGAAAACTTTTTTTAAGGGACGGCAACACCAACATTTTTGTTTAATAACTTTCTTCTAACACTCTCTCTTGTGTTGTTAATTGCTGTTCGTATGGCCAATAGAGAAAACAGCATTCACATTTTTTTTAAACGATATTTTTTCTTAAGGACGTTTTTATTTTTGTGTTAAAAGAAAGGTGTCAATGTACTCATCATCATCTGCATCATCTCCAGCAGCACCATCGTCATCACTTTAAGCCTCGTTATCGTCATTGCTCTAGTTTAAGAATTTGTAGTGCACTCTTGTAAAGCATTGACCTTGTAAGGTTAGTGGCAGTGTGTCAGAATTTTTATTTTTTTCAATATTTTTTTTTTTATATAAAAATATGTATGTATTCCCATACTTTATACAAAGATTTTTTTGTTCTTTTATGCAGGATTTCCTATTGTTTAAATGATTATTTTTTATATTGTTAACGTTGTTGTGGGCTTTAAATGTGTGTGTGTGTGTGTGTGTGTGAGTGTGTGTGTAAGTTTTTATGCTAAATGAATGACAACAAACATATTTAGGTTATTTACTTAATAAAATTGTTGTTATATACATAATTTTATAGTTTTTTTTGTATCTTTTGTTATTTATGGTTAGATGATAAAGTTTCTCTTAAGTACTGTCAGTTAAATTACTGTTTGCGTAACCTGCTTGTTTAAGTCAGATTTTAAAAAAGACATTTTTTTTTTTTGACAAATTAACTATCAACAAAGTCAGTTGTACATATATTTAATAAATTTTACAGATATTAGTCCCAATAATAAAGAAGGGCTATGGCTATGTGGTACTCAAATTTATTTTTACTTTTTTTGGAAAAATGGGAAGGCTTAAAAAAAGTTTTAATTTGAGTTATAATTCCACCCAACGATGCAAGAAACATTTTGTTTACTTTGAAAGAATAATTATTAAAATACAATAAATGCCCATTAATACTTTAAATTAATAGTCACCATACAAAAGTCTTCTAGTACCTACAGGTTTTGGGAATTCTTAATTTGTCAAAACTCGTGCTTAGACCGAAAATTCTATCACGGCACCAGTGTTGGCAAACATTTTTTGGCTCATGTCCACAATTTAAAGTTTGACGTCGCCAAAAATTCCCATTTCAATATCTAAATTCCTAATTTTATCTACAAATTTTTTATTATTTAATAGCACATTAGTTTTAAACTTTAAATTTAAATTGCCCACTTTAAAAAATCAAGTGAAATTTCTGTATTCATTTTTCATTCCACCGAAAGTTAAAACGTTAAAGAGTGGAATTTATATGGGATCTATGATAAATTAGCCACCGATTATACCCAAATTGATTAAAGTGATTTCTAGTTTAAAAAAAAAACAACTTAATCGAGCCAAATCTTTATAAAGTAATAAAACTTGTTTATGTTATCTTAGATTTTATTTGATCAATATTGACTAATTGATAAAACTTGAAGCATATTTTTTGGCCAAAAGAAATATTTTTCGTTAAATTAACTGGAACTTACGTGTAAACGTTAAATCGTCAAATGTTATAAAAATTTACCAAGTTTTCTTTACCATTTGGCTAAATGTCATAAACTTCTTTAAAATTTCTGCTTTCAATTGCCTACTTTAAGGCTTTAACCTAATGACAAAAAAAAAAAGGAATTCATTTTCATTGGGAAATAAACTACTTACTGTCCATAAAAAATTAAACATTTTTTATACGCTCCACCACAATTAGTTGTGAAGAGGGTATATTAAGTTTGTCATTCCGTGTGAAACTTTTTTATTATTCATCTCAGACACCATAAAGTATATATATTCTGGGCCCTTGAGTAATTCTAAGTCGATTTAGCCATGTCCGTCTGTCTGTCCGTCTGTTGAAAGCACGCTCACTTTCGAACAACTCAAAAGAAATGAACAAACTTGTTGTCAAATTGCTTGTAGTTATCCTAAGCAGTTTGGGATTTAAATCCAGCAAAATCGGTTCAGTAGGGCCAGAGCTATGAATCAAAATGTGGAACCACCACCTAAAAAAATTGATAATTTTGTTTCAAAAAATAACATAAATGCTGTAACAAGGCACGGAATGAGATAAGATTTTGCAAAAATTTGTTTTTTTTGACTGGAAATCACGCTGTTAAATTTCGTGAAGATCCGTCCATAATTTACCCTAAGCCCCATATAAACACTACTCCCGGAAAACAGTGTAGTACGCCTAAAACCGTAAAAAATAACGCTAGCCTAACAAAATTTGGTACGTCACAGTTTTTTTAGGACTAGAAATAACACTGTGAAATTTCGTGACGATCGGTCCATAATTTACCTTAGGCCCCATATAAACCCTACTACCGGAAAACAGTTTAGAACGCCTAAAACCATAATTAATAATGCTATCATAACAGAAATTGGTACGTCACAGTTTTAAAAGACTAGAAATGACGCTGTGAAATTTCGTGATGATCGGTCCATAATTTACCCTAGGCCCCATGTAAACCCTACTTCCGGAAAACAGTTTAGTCGCCTAAAACCATAATTAATAACAAATCGTCACTGTTTAAGATAATAATAACATCATACAGATATTACTCCTTAAACATTCGAACTGTCGGTGGAGGGTATCAAAGATTCGACACAGCCGAATATAACACTCTAACTTGTTTTAAATTGAATTTTCTTTTCCTTGAAAAAAACTGATATTTTATCAAGTTTTTCATCTCTCTTTTTTATTGTCCTTCATATATTTGATAAAAAAAAATCCCTTATGGCGTTTTATGTTTTTCTAAAATATTATCATAGCAGTTTCATTTTTCTTTTTCTTCGTCTCGTTTACCGCTTAAATATCATATCAGTACTAACAACTATAATATTTTCATTTTACTAAGAAATTTTATAATGGGCTCTTCTTGCTCCTTCGTATCCTGGTTAAACTTACGTAAGAATATGAGAAAGATACTAACAATGCCTAATGGCATTGAAAAAATGTTTAACGAAGAGCACAAGTAACAAAAGAAAAAGTGAAAAAAAAATCAGAAAAAAGACAAAAATGGGAAACTCAAATCTTGTTGAGTCAAAATGAAAATTGAATGTCTGAAAAGCTTTCATGGTTATTCACAATGTTAAAATATTTTATATTTATTCCAAAAAAAAAAATAAAATAAAATAAAAAAAAGTTAATAAAGAAGACTAGTTAAACAGTTCACAACATATGCTGGGTAAAAAAAAATGGCATGGATTATTGACAATTGAGTAACATCCGCCTTGTGCAGTGGCAAAATTTTCATTATAATGCTGCTCGTCCGTGTTTTCATATCAGTTTTATTGTTTTCCTATATTTGTTTTTAAAACAAATGCAAAGGATAACAAATATCCTATTTTCATTGCTAAACAAAAGAAGAACAATTTTGATGTATTGCAGCACATATGGGCACTTCTACCGAAAAAAGCTCTCTTTTCATCACGTTAACCCACCAAGCAATTAAGCTTGTATTTTAGACCAATGCACAGTGGATCCGCTTGTATGGAGCAGCGGCCAAAAATGCTTTGAGTGGGAATATCGTAATGAAATTTTCATGAAAATTTTTTAAAATTATTTCCAATATATGACAAAATTTTTAGCCAGGTCGGATAACTATATCATATAGCCCCCATAGGGACGATCGGATTTAAAATATTATTTTTTGGCCAATCTCTGCCAAATTCACACAGTATGCATATAATGCCATATTCGATACCCAAACCAAATTTCATTCAGATCGGACTACTATATCATATAGCTGTCATAGGTCATGTCTCCATACGAGTTGATCTACTGTACATAGCGTCAAATAAAATGTAAGCCCCTCTAAACAAAACATTTTATTTTATATTAAAAGAGGAAATAAATTTTAGAACAAAATATTTATTTTCATGAATTAAAAAAAAAAATATAACAAAATGTAAATTAGAAAAAAGCAGTAAATTAAAAACTAAGTTGAGAATAAAAAAAATTAAAAAGAATCATCTAATAAATCAAAAACAGATTTTAATATAGTTGATTTTGGTTTTTTAGGTAGTTGTCTTTGTCCTGTAATAAATAGATCTGATCTTAAAATTAAATTGTTAATAACATCTGTATTTGAAAGTGTGCGTGAAATTTTCCGACTGTGTTGAAGTCTACATTTTTTTATTTCCTTATTATTGGACTCGGCAGCTTCCTCTGATAGCTCTCCAATCGACAGTAATGCATACTGTATTACAGCAGAACCATGTATTAACACCTTATGTACGGTCGCCAGTAAATAATACCATGGATAAGCAGTTATTAAATCATTTGCAGTATCCAGTGCGTAATTGTTAAATTTTTCAGCATTGATATTATATCCAGATCCGATGGCTTGCAATATAGTTGCACATTTATGAATTAATCTCTCATCAATACCAGTAATTTCAGAGCTCAATGCTGTATTTCCAAAGAATTTCCTAGCAATATTTCCATCGTTAGATGATCCCCTGCCTCCATCTTTAGGTTTGTCCACAATTATTCCCATCTTTTCCCTAAATTCCTTTTGAATTTTTGTTTTTCTCGCTAATACAGGAATCTTCATTTCTGCATCTCTTACTTGCCACATTTTGGCCTCTAATTTATTATAATGTGCAAGAAGTATTCAAAGAAGCGTATATAAGAGTGTAGTGGAGACAAGCCAAACTCATAAAATTTTTTGTCAACTTCTTTGCTCAAACATTTTCCGACGTCGTTCATTTCTTTTGGCTTTGCCCCGCATATATAACACTTTGTCGACGATGATTCAGATAGGGCGTTGCATACTTTCCCATCTACCATAGTAAGATGCAAACTATGGGTAATCAGAATTTTTCTATTAAAAATGGATATTTCGGTTGGTCTTAATTGGCTTATTTTTTCCTTAAAATATTGTTCTTCTTTAATCGACAGTTCGGTCGTCTCTTTCTTAAACTGGAACCTGATTGGACGACAGTAACGAGTAGAAGATGGTCGGGGGTTTTTCCAAATTATTTGACCATCTATTTGCGCAACAAGCTGCAGAGGAACGTATGATGTTACAAACAAGCTCCTGTCGTCCAAATCAGCGTTTGAAAACTTTTGTTTGTATTCGCTGTGGCCGGTACTTCCATCAAATCCCCATTTCCCGATTAAAAGTAAATTTTTAGTGGAATCTTCAGTGACCGTTTGAACAACATCAGCTTGAAGCTCTAAAATGCTCGAGGCTG
Source organism: Pollenia angustigena (assembly GCA_930367215.1). NCBI lineage: Eukaryota > Metazoa > Arthropoda > Insecta > Diptera > Polleniidae > Pollenia > Pollenia angustigena. The sequence goes on along the minus strand of OV884056.1, from coordinate 207,187,530 downwards.
TTTTATCTAGCAAACTTTGAAGATCGACTTCTGCGTAGGATTCGTCCACAGATATGTTGTCAGGATATTTAGCTTTTTTGGAGCTTAAAATGCATTGATAGCTCGGAAACAAATCAAATAACACTCTGCTGTTCACAAAATTCCGTATCAGCAAATATTGGTGTTTCGTCATTCCGGTCTCCATTAAAAGAGAAATTACTTCTGTCGGATCCGCTGGCAATACATTTTGGCTTTGACTTTTGTTGCGAAATGCAGAAACAGCGGTCTCATCAATTTTGACCAGCTGAGCTACACGCCGACGCTTTGATCTCGTGGACGCCTCCATAAAATTTAGTTTTTGACGGCCACGTGGAGCACTTTCCGCATTTTCCTTGTGTTCATTTTTCGTATTTTTTAATAAAATTGATTCCTTTGTACTCAGCCAATCAGACTCGTAATGCAAAATGGAAGACTTCATACGTTTATAACGCTTCCAAAACTCAACAATTTTTTTACAAATGTACTCAATGGTTGAGTAAGAGCATTGAATTCTTCGAGTAAGCCCTTGTTTTCAAAATTTTGTTGTACATCAGCAATTACTTCTCGTAATTTTTCAGCTTTTGTGCCTTTTTTGGAGCACCATAAATTAAAAATATGTAGGCGTGTGAACACACACTGACATATGTTGCCTACCAAATTAAAAGTTAAAAACAAAAAATTAATAAATATTAAGAGGTATTTATACAAATTGGGCACCACAAGTAAAGACAAAAACAAACACACAAAACAAATACAGAGGCTCTGCTGGGAAAGTTTGGCATTGAAAAAATAATAAGATGCGTTAGATTATTGAATATTTCTAACACATCTGCAAGTTTCTGCAGCTGATTTAAACACTTTTATTAAGTAAAAACTTAGATTAATACAATGAATATAATATCTATGGGGGAATCAGGGGGGAACACAACTAAAACTTTAAGAAAACATAAAAGCCATGCCCAAAAAAGGAACAAAAACTAAGGTTACATAAAACATTAATTTTAAAAGGATAAATTCACAAAATAGTTTTTAATTATTTACAAAAATAAAATAAACACCTTTAACTTCAAAATCCATTGATAAATTATGTAATTTTGTTCACAACAAGAATATGCGATCCACTTGAAACTGACTTTCGCTTCGAATGTTTTTGCAATTGCTAAGCTTTGCGTTACAACTGAACACGTGTTCGTGCGTTTCGTTCTATTTTTAGGAAGTACCGTTATGTTTCCAGTAAAAACCGGTTTGCCATTGCGAAGATTGAACATTTTAGAGACAATTTGCTTACAAATTTTTTTTATACGTTGTGACAATATTTTTTGATTTTTGGCCTTTGGCGGAACCACTGTGCAATGTTGTGAAAATGTTTCCTCTCTTTTTATAAATGTAAAGCTAGTTGCGCATTACACTAAAATGCAAAAAAGTAAGGTAGCATGTCATCATGTCCTGTGACATAATATCCATGGGACGAAAAATTTAACAAAATCCCGAATTATTTAAATCTCGAATTTCAAAATTCTAAATCTCGAAATCCCAAATTCTTAAATCCTTAATTTAAGAAATTCGAATTAAGAAACTTAGTTCGCGAAGCCGGTGGTTATTATAAAATCCTTGCGACTGGTCGAAGGGCGGCTATGCAGGAAATCTTTAGTCGGTGAAGCCGGTGTTTGTTATACAAAGAATTTCTTCTCTATGGTATAAAAACACCAGCATTGCTAACTAAAGTGGACATTGCGACACATTTGAAAGTGAAGTAACACCAAAAAGTGTCATAATGTCCGCGGATCTTTTGAAAATTTTCAAAAGTCCATTGACATTATGCCACTTTTAAGTTTTTTATCATATTCGAGTCGTTTTTGACTCTTCTGCGCGATTAAAAAATCAGAATATACGCTTATTTTTTATCATAAAAGAAACTTTTGTCAGGAAAAATCGTAGAGTAATTTGTAACTCTTTTCTAATGGTAATGGTAAAAGTTTTCTAGTTATTTATCAGTCTTTTTTAATTTTATTTGTGAGTTTTTTTCGAGTTATTTATAAGTCATATTTCTTATCGCTAACGAGTGATTTTCGAGTCATTTACTGGTCGCTTTCTTATTATTTGGAACTCTTTTAATCACTGTTCGAAAATAAGCATTATATATTCTCTTTAGTGTTCGGTAAGGTAGAAGTATGAAAAACACAAACGCTTATAGTGTTTGTGTAGTAAAAACCTAAAAAACGTTTCTCTCTTTGTAATCTTCGTACTGTACTAATCCAACTCAACATGAAGATGAGAACTTTTCATTGCGTTCGGTTTTTCATAAAAAACCACAAACTTCGTTGTGTCGTTCGGTTTATTTTCATAAACTGCTTTTAATATCCATTTAACAGTCTTATTTCTATTCATTTAGGAGGCTTCTCTACGTCATTTGCGATCTTTTTTTCGAATCATATACCAGTCGTATTGCTTATCGCAAGGTAAATTTATAGCAGGTAGCCGCGAGATTACAACAATTGTACAATAAAACAAACAACAGGGCTTTTTATTGTTGTTTTGTGATACGAACTGTCAAACAGCAAAGGGGTTGAAAAGAGACAAAAGATAAGGACAAAAAACCTTGTTTACATGTTTACTATACAACATTTGACAGTTTGGCTGACTTCCAAAACGTTCTAATACAAAGTTTGTATACAGTTTTACTATTGTATTTTAACCATGCACATGTACAAAGTACCGAAACAATGCAACTCTATGTTCTGTTTATTTGAACGTTTTGAAATGTAAGTGATGCAATGCATAATATTAAAATAAATCTGTATTGCTTGCAAATTAAATGTCAAATATCACAAAGTATCAATTTTAAAACCGATGCTCTGATTGCTTTTTCGCTGCGTTACTTATACTTACCATTGATGTTTTGGAAGGGTTTGCATTGCATATATATTGTTCTGCGGCGTAATGAAACATTATACTTTGTTCTTATACAAAACATTTAACGTTTTGGAAGTCAGCCTTTGTATCGCAAAACAAGCAAATAAAAAATAACCAGATGGCTTTCCGAGACTACCTGCTAGAAATATACCTTGGCTTATCGTATCGAAACATTTTTTTTTTTTAATCACATTTCAAACGACTGCATTACATTTTTGCGATCAAGCCTTTTTCAATATTCTAGATCGCGAAATATAATTATAAATAACGGATAAAATGCTAACATTTTAAGCTCCTGGTTGATCAATTTGCGATTGCTATACGATTTGTTATTACATTTGCATCAAACACTTTTTAATCGAATCATTTTTGTTTTGCTTTTTAAGCGTGTAAGTGATTATTCAGCTTTTGATCACCAAAACAAAAAGTACTCAAAACAGACAGACTCATCAGGATGGTTTTCGAAAAAACGATCTTCCAAATTCCAGTTGGGATGTATTATATAGTATGTAGTTATGTATGTATATATACATACAATTTATGTACATACAAACATTTATATGTATATGTAGAGAGGCCTTATAGAATTCCTTATTTAGCAGTCATAAGCCCTACTCGCCGCATTCCATACGTATTTATTTTTACACAGATTGTCATTGGGAGCAATCCCTTCCACACTGCCTTTAATATCAACTTCGATTCCTTCCCAAAGGAGGGAGTAAGGACCCAGTAAAAACTTCGCCTACAAAATAATGTGTTAAGTAATCAGAAAAACTTAAAAGCACTACTTACAATTCTACTGAAAGAACCAATGAATTGTACAAGGGCTGTCCCAAAATGAACGAATTCAAAAGCAAGTCATTATTTTTTTACAAGCATACACCGAGAAACAAGTAGTTATAGAAGTTGTTATAGAAGCAGTTGAAGAAGAAAGCTACTAAATAATGATGTTAAAAAGTAAGCGAAGTTTTAACTGGGGAAGGTCACTAAAAAATAAAAAGTAAATAAAACTGGGAGTAGTGAAGGTGTACTGGATATTTTAGAAGGTCTTTCAAAAAGAAGTTTATACCTTATAAAAGGCATACTTCTGAAGGCAGGATATCATGCGAAGCGAATTTTTTAGAAAGGAGTATAGAGGCCTTCAAAAAGGATTGCCACTTGCGCTCCTTTCAATATTTACAGCTACTTGGGTATAAATGTTTATTTGTATGTAAGCACATACGAATATATTTTCCTTTTTATTTCAATAAAATATTCCAAACGAATTTGTCAGTTGTTTCCCTCCCTTATTTTTTTTCATTATTTGAATTATGCTTGAGCTTTCGAAGAAATTCATACATTTATCCTCGTAAAAATATAATTCTTAAATAAACTTTAGACAACAAAAGATAAATATTTGTTAAGTTAAGCCATTTCTTTTTTTGTGTACTGAATTTAAAAGAAAGGAAATAATTTTAGTCAATAGTTAAATGTTTTATTCTTTTCTTCTTTCTTTTTGTATGTGTAGAAAAAATTGACATTTTGACACTTACATATGAGATGACATGAAATTTAGATAAATATTTATTATTAGAAGATTATTAAGATATTTTCTTGGTTTTTAAAGAAAAAGCTTACAGTCTATTTCAGATTACGTTTAAAAAAGAAAATAAAAGTAATATAATTAGTAATTTTTAACAAAATTTCGTTTTAAAAGTATATTTTAAGAATTTAAAAAATTTTAGCAAAATTTCATTTAAAAAGTAAATTTAAACTAAATTTAATATATGTAAATAGTAAATTTTAACAATATTTCCAATAAAAAGTTAATATTAGCAAAATTTTCTATAACTACCTTAGAGAGAAGCGAACTGACACCAAAGTAGTCCCGTGATAGGGGTTTGGTGGTAGAGGCCGGTTCTAGTTCTAACACTTTATATGAATAAGACCTATCACTTTTACATGGGGTTGTCATTGGAAGGGGTCAATTGAGACCATTTGACCAGTCACACACCTATTCTCAATGGACGTGTTTAGTGACAGTTACTACAATGTAGTATTATTTCAATTCAAAGGACAAGTCTGTTAGACCAATTGACACAAATTTCCCGCAATAACAATATTTCCACTAAAAAGTTAATTTTAACAAAAATTTTCTATAACTAGTAAATTCCTATAAAAAGTAAATTTAAGCAAAATTTCCTAAAAAAGTAAATGTTAGCATTATTTCTATAAATAGTTAATTTAGAAAAATTTTCTACAAAATAAATTTTAGCAAAATTTGCTATAAAAAGTAAATTTTAGTTATATTAGCTATAAAATGTAAATTTTAGTAAAAATTTAAATAAAAATAAATTTTAGCATAACTCCCTAAAAAAGTAAACGTAAGGCAATATTTCCTATAAAAAGTTAATTTAGCAAAATTTTCTATAAAAAATTAATTTTAGCAAAAAAGTTAATTTAGCAAAATTTGCTATAAAAAGTAAATTTTAGTTATATTAGCTATAAAATGTAAATTTTAGTAAAAATTTAAATAAAAATAAATTTTAGCATAACTCCCTAAAAAAGTAAACGTAAGGCAATATTTCCTATAAAAAGTTAATTTAGCAAAATTTTCTATAAAAAATTAATTTTAGCAAAACATCCTATAAAAATTAATATTAAAAAATTTAGTAAAATTTGCTATAAAAAGTGAGTTTTAGTAAAATTTTAAATAAAAAGTGCAATAAAAAGGAAATTTTAATAAAATATGTTATAAAAAGTAAATTTTAGCAAAATATCCTATGAATATTAAATTTTGGCAAAATTCCTTCAAAAAAAATCTTTTGCAAAATTTCCTGTAAAAAGTAAATTTCAGCTTAATTTCCTATAAAAAGTTAAAGAAATAGTCAAAAATGCAAGCCAGCTTTTAGGTCAATAGGTAAAGATTTTTTCATTCAAAAAACTTCTTTTGAGTCTAAAATATGCAGAAAACTATTTGCACAAATCTGGACAACTGGGCTACTTTCGCAAAGTTTGTCGTCAAAAAAAAGTAAAATCCAAATTTAACTAAAGTTTCAAGGACATCAAAAAATTTTTCACATTAAAGCCGCTAGGATTATTATATTATATTTGTCTTTTTTTGTGGCATTACTGTTATTAACTAAATGTTTGCTTTGTTTCTCAACGATATAAACGAATGCAAAGCCATTTTTAATATAATTACTACCATTTTGTTTATATTTTGTATGTGTTTATTATTCTCAATGTAATTGTAATTATTGATTATGACCATAAAATTAAAATGCTTTAATTATAATACTAAAATGTTGCTTACTTTATTGAAATGACTGTGTTGTCGCTATTAACATACATACCAGTGCATACATAAAATTAAATTCTATGAAAAACAGACAAAATTAAGAAAAACTCCTCAAAATAGGCAATGTTTTTATATAATTATAATTCTGACCTGTATATATCGGCCTGCTATATCAACAATTTAAATTTATTTTTTATAATTCCATAAAATGTTTGTGTTTAAGCAAAACTTCTTTAAAGCACAAACATTGAATGTGTTTGTGAGCATTTTGGAACAATAGAAACCACAGATGTACACACTTTTTATGCCACCACAAATACTCAATGACTGCTCGAATAAGAAGAAGACGTTGAACACACATAACAGAGTTCCTGTTGTTGCTATTTAAAACACTTCATTTCACGCAACACACACTCAAAGTTTATTAGAGTATCTTTTTGTAGATGTTTTGGGAACGGTTGCCAGATTTGTCGTAATTTTGACGAATTTGGAATGCATTGACGACTTGACGGCTTATACCAAAACTTTAACGATTTTTCTAATGACAAATTTTGTTCTAATTTATTAAAGTTTTTAGTATTATTCCATTTTTTTTTTTTAATACTTCTTGGACACTTTCGTTTATTTAGTAGACATCAATTGTTTCTGGTGAGAAGTTCACAATACAAATATAAATATAATATCTTACGTTTGGAATCCTGGTAAAAGATTTATTTTCAACCATCTTCTTAACAACTGGAACAGAATTTTTGTTGTTTAAAGTCGGTGTTCGATATCTCTCGGTTCTTGTGGCAACCAAGTTTTGTACTTTTTTGTGAATGATTAGCGTTCTTATTCGATTCACTTCTCTTGTTCTACAAAACAGAAAAAAATGCCAATGTTAAACTAACATGCCGCAATGTTCATTGAAAATCATGGTAAATTTCTGCAAAAATATGGATTTTATTTCAAATTATCATTAGTGGTATTCACACCGAACTTGTTAATTTGTTACTCGGTAGTTTGTTAATTCATTAAAGTTACCAACTGTGAACGGCCCACTTTTTAAAACTTTGTTAGTCTGGTAACTTTAAAATAAAAATTTAACATCCCTAGAGGGAAGCGAACTGACACCAAAGTAGTCCGTTGATAGGTTCTTTGGCGGTAGAGACCGGTTCTAGTTCTAACACTTTATATGAATGGGACCTATCACATTTACATGGGGTTGTCATTGGAGGGGTCAATTGACACCTAACAGGCACCACTTGACAAGTCACACATCCATTCTCAATGAACGTGTTCAGTGTTAGTTACTACAATGTTTGTCCTAGGTATTATTTCAATAAAACTAGTCCTTTCATGAGTTCTTTCTTTTTGTACCTATTCTATTTTCACAAGTCCCAGGACCAGTTCTGTTGGAACAATTGAAGCACAGCCGCGAATAACGTTGTAAACGCCACATTTTGCAAATACAGTTTTTTTGTAGATAACCGTTGATCTTACTCTATTATACGGTTTAAACTTCAAATCAACCAAAACTATACACCTTAACGCCCTCAAAATGGCATGCAAAGTGTCAGCCAGTGAAAGAACATTGCAAGTTACTAACAAAATGATGAAACCGAAATGGTTTTGCAGTGCGGAATAATATTTTAAAAGCCTATTGCATAAAAGTTGTTATTATCATTATTTTTAATAATAGAAAAAAAAAGAATTTTAAAACAAATAATGCTGCATGTCAAAAGACGTTTTTTGCTCTCCTGAAAAATTATTATTTTGTAACTTGAAACGTTATTCGCGGCTGTGCTTCAATTGACAAAAATTTCCCGCAGGGATACTTACTCTCAATGTACACGAAAATTGCCAAAACACAAATATTTTTTAGAAATGTATCACAAATGACTTTTTTTTATTTTTATTTAGAAACTGCAACAGCTGATTGTGAGTTAGTCTGAGTTCATACGGCTCATGTCTTATTGACAAGATTCTTCCTTTTTCTTCTTTGAACATGAGTTGTCGTTCAAACGATTCATGTCATGTTGACGACGTGCGTATGCATGTGTGCTTTTTGATATTGGAAACAAAAACAAAATTAAACAACGAATAAGAAAGGAAAACGTAAAGACAGTACATGCATCTGTGTACTCGTTTCTTCTCCCCTCGTCCCTCTCGCCTATAAAGTAGCAATCATGTCAATAAGACATGAGACGTATGAACACAGACTTACCAACGAACAACTATTTTATCAGGGGTGCCGTGTCGCATACATGTTTTTATTTTCATGTTTTAAATAAAACATAAAAAGAAGGAGAATTCCCGTATTAATTTTGTTAAAATTATTTAGTTAAATCAGTGTTCGAAAATAAACAGAACATTATTTAGCGTACGGCTCACGCACCCAGAAACGATATCTATATTTAAAGTGTTTGTTTATACAGAAACAACCCTTAACACTGTTCGTAAATATTTTCAAGATAGTAACGAACATTATATAGTTAAACAAACAGAACAATTTCAGTGGTTCTGTAGACATACATTATATTTTAATGTTCCATAGTGTTTCTTTTTTACATTGATAAAGAAATGAGCAAACAAAAAATTTTAGTAACGACGACTGCACGAATAGCTTGTGTGTGTATTGTGATTGTGACATGATTTGTTTGTGTAAACTTTTTTCGCTGATTTTTAGTTTTTTTTTTTTTGTATATGGCCATTTGTTTCCATTGTGACGTGACGTTTTAAAAGAAAAAATGTTGTTCGCAAGTTATTGTAAAATCATGTTAACTTAACATAAAGTAACTGAAGCAAAATCGCTACTAAAAAATTTTAAATCAACCTTATTTTCGACGATTTTACATTGATTTTTTCTGTGTGTAGATTCTAACACATTCGGATATAAGACATTCTGAACAATACAAGACAAGCAAAGTCATCCCTTGACCAGCTTCGAGAATCAACTTATATGAACTCCCAAAAGGTTTTTTTTAACATATTCCTGTATGTATTGGATTTTTAGAAAACTGAATTTTGGAAGAGCTAAAATGTATACTACAAATTTGCCGATTTTCGTCACATTTTATCTGGCAACTATGAATGTGGTATGTATGCTGGTGTTTAGTCTCATACAGATGCTTTTCATGATTATCTACGCGTATTTATGTCGTTGTTGCTGTTGTTTTGTAACGTTGCTTATGAGTTTCTTGATAAAAGTGTCAATGTTTGTTTTTATATACATACATACATGTATGTATTTTGTAATACCCAGCGGGAAAACTCAGAAGACCTTCTTACTTCAGGCCTTTTTAAAGGCCTGCTTAAACTTTTTTTTGATTTAATTCATATTCTTACGTAACAGCTAAAGAATGCCTCATAGAAGGCCTCGGCTCTTTGGTATGAGAAGCGAGAAAAGAAGGAGTAACATTTTTTGTTTTGTTTTTATTTGCACAAGCAAAAGCAAAAGAATTCAGATCTCTTTACAAAAACAAAGTAAAATATGCTGTAAATCATTTTAGTTGAAGTGGAACAGAGAAAGAGTAAAATTTTTTGTTTTGCTTTTTTTCAGATCCCGTTATAAAAACAAAGTAACAAAGTAGGTGCATATTAAAATACAAAATAATATGAGTATGGAATGGAGCGAGAAGGCCTTGTTTATCCAAAAGAAGGGGTACAGAGGCCTTCTGGAAGGCCTCCGTACTCCTTCTTTTTCCCGCTGGGTATGTGTGTAAATGAATGCGTTTGTGTTGTTAAAACATTTGTGACAAGTTCATTTTGTGCCAGGCAGAATGTCAATGTAAATACTGCTGTGAAATTTATGTATGTTTATCATTGCCTCACATTGTTTCAGCCTGATCTCATACAACCACAGTAACATTCGTGCATTTATTCAAGTTTATATCACATTGTATATTGTAAATGCCATCCAAATTAATTGGGGAGAGAAGTGATTTTAGAAGTAGTTAAGATCAGAAAATTCGTAATATGTACATTTAAACCTTGTCTTTTTTGAGGAACTGTTATAGAATTATTTTCTTATTTCGCTTTTGTAATAACCCAATCAACCGATCTTATTTTTTTTACATTATTAAAGATATTTGAAATTTTGATATTTAGTTAGGCTTGAGTTCATCAAATTTGAATTTCATTAAATTATTTTTACCGAAGGAAGGAATTTTACAACATGAAATTAATTTAAATTTTTTGATTATTTTTATTCTTGGCTGAGCTGAGGATCGTACTCGGGTTGGATTAACGTTTCGAGAATAACCACATTCTCATCATCATAATTCTTTGCGTTCTACCTTCTGCTCCACTGCGGTGCCTGCCAGCCAACAGTCAAACATCAATCTTTAACGAATGATATTGGTGGTTCGAAATTTGCTGTAATAAATTATCATTTTTCAATTTTATTTACATGTTAAGATATTTTGATTTTTTACTTTATAAAACATTTGTATTTAATTGTACAAATAAAATGAAACGTACCAAATTTTCCTAACTTCTGTAGGTGTAAATAGTTGAATAACTTTGTGGATCCCATAATATAAATAAGAAATTCTGCACTAGTACTATTTTAAGGCTTGAAGAGTTTTTTAAGTGTGTGTGTTCGATTTTATATACCGTTTCCTTCATAGTCCTTACGGTACATTTTTTCCCCTGCACCAATACTTAAGTGGCATACTTTAATTCTTCTTTCTTTTTTCCACCGTATTTGTTGTTTTGTTTTTTTTTTTTTTTTTTTTTGTGGAGTAAGCAAGTAAATTCTTGTAATGTCACTATCAATGTTCTCATCTGCTGATTTTTTTTACTTATTTTTTATAGACTTAAAAATTTTAAGTGTTTTTTTTTATTTATCCTTAAAATGTTTCTATCTTTTACAACGAACATAACGCGTAATCCTTTTTCAGTCCACTTTGTTATGCACTTCAACGAAGGTTAAATAGTACATATACATAAGTTTGCAATATTAATGTTAGACCCTATAAAGTATATATATTGTGGGTCCTTATCAGTATCGAAGTTGATTTATGGATGTCCGTCTGTCCGCGAGTAGGTTGAAATGTGTTTTGCGAAGATCTCGGAAATTATGGCGACTTACTCTTAATATGTTTATGTCCCATATACTTCGTTAAAGTTTAATGTTGCAATTCAGCCAGATCGCCCGATAAATGCCTGAGATTTAAGCAAAAAACTACGACTACCTCTAATTTTACCCATAAATCCCTTGGTGTTGTTGTTTTTAATTCGTTTTTTTTTTTCTGTATATCTGTAAACCGAAAAGACCCAAAGTTTTAAGAGAACATCTGTAAAAAATAGACACCTTTTAAACAAGGAATAAAAGATGTTTGTATATCTGGAGAACGGCAAGAGCCCTGTAATAGGAATGTAGAAGCATCTTGTTTATCGATTGGATCTGTGGGCGTAACACAATGGAGCAGTGGGCGTAACACAAAATATTTTTTTTATGCCTAAAGTACGTTAATAGAATAATTTTCCAAAATTGGTACACAAAGCTGGGTTATCAATGAACAATCTCCTTTACAATAGGGGCGAGATTGAAGAAGTAGACGTTGCTTCTCCTGTAAAAATAAATTCAAAATTTCTGTATGTCTGGAGAACGGGAAAAGCCAAAATAAGGTACAAGCATTTTGGTTATCAACAAACAACATCCGACGAAATGTGGGCGTGGCACTTCTCAAACATGGACCTTATAGATTTTTCTGTACCTGGAGAAAAGCCAGAGCCAAAATTTCCAAATTATGCACAAGTAACTTGGTTATCAATACACAATATCCGACAGTATGTGGGTGGGATTGGAAAAGTGGGCGTAATACTAAATTAATTTATTAATATCTAAGGGTATATAAGATTCGTCATAGCTGAATATAGCACTCTACTTGTTGTACGTCTGTTGGTCTGCCGTATTTTTCCCCTCTTCTGGTTTAGCATGTGTTATTTTTTGTTGTTTCCTGTTTTTGTTAACAACTTTATGTTTTTCTGCTACAATATCGAGAAACATGGTTGGAAAGTAATCGAAAAAGGTTTGATGTGGAATTTTATTGTTACAATTTTTTTTATTTCACGAAATAGGTATGTTGTTGTGTTTTATTTTTTGAACCATAAGAATGCAATGATAACAAACTTTTTTAATGTTTTTTTTTTTTTTATTTGTGTATTTTTCTCTTTTGCTATAAATTGTTGCTACTTTAGGAATGCATTTGTTGTAGTAGCAATTGTTTTTTTTAGCTGTAACTAGAACAACATAAATACACATCCGGTTTCCATTCAATATCGATACTTTATTGCATTGAAAAAGAAGAAAATTAAAGCACATGGTAACATACTCATACAGATTGTATTTTATATTGAGACAGTTGCATGTTGCATAGCCTGTGCGTGTGTGTGTGTAAGTATTTAGAGTTGTTAGAAATCTACAAAGCCTCTTTAGTTTATTGTTCAGTTATTAACAGAGTTAGTAGCATGGTTCATAGATGAAGCTTTTCCTATCTCAATGCCTAAAAACAAAAATTAGTTTTTTTCTACGGTGACTGCACTAGTGCATCTGGCCATAATTAAATTGTTCTACCTAGGGATAACATTTTTAGGTTCATATCCTATTTAGTCTAAATATGAATACCACTAATACTTCAACAACTAGCCAAATACATACACACACTTATCCACCGACATATGTATGTACATTGTACATACATACATCTACATATATACATATATCGCATAGTTTCTAAATTTATATGTACAGCGACCTTTATATCCTGTTTAAAAAGGATTTTGTTTTGTTAAGCTCTATTGTTGTAACTGCTTTATTGTGTACTTTATGCAGTTTTTTCCAAAAATTGTTTTACATTAATACTATTACGATTACAACTCGTAACAGCAGCCAAAGCGACAGTAAAATAGCAACAAATGTTTTAGTTTTTCTATCATACAAAATGCTTAAGAACATACCCAGCAAGCATTTTGTGAAAATAATAATCATATATAATTTTTATTTTATTACTTCTCTCTATACGATTAAAATAATCAAAACTGATTTTACTTTTACACATAAAAGATTATTGTGGTTGAAAAATTGGTATTCTAAGGTACAGTACTCTTCTAAATAAGTTATTTACTGTCCGTATTTTTTCACGAAGTGATATTTGTAATCGTTTGCGAGGCTTTTTCGAGTATTATTTTAGTTGTATTTACATTTTCTTGCATATTATTGTTAGTTATTTAAACAGTTTGCCGGTTAACTCTTAATTTAAATTTTTTCACATTATTGCTGTAGTTTCTTTAAAAGTCGTAAATAAATTAAATTTTAAATTTAAACAGTGAAAACATTGATCCTTTTTATGAAAACTTAGCCAAATATTGACCAGGTATTCAACTTATTCTGACCGTCTAGTTGTGAGAAATATTAATCTTAAAAAATATTTAAAACAATCCCATTTATTAAAAAAAAAACTTTGCTACTGTTGATCATATATTTTAAAGAACTGTTGTGGTGTTCTTTCCGCGTGTTATCGTCTAATTAGCCGATATATAAAATATTGAAATTCTTAACGAATTTCTTTCGTGCCTTTTTTCTTGCATTTTCAGTTCATCAGTGTGTATGCGAATCCATTTCTAGCTTTTTTTTAGTTTGAATTTGTTAAAATTTAAAACACCAAGACGACTCAGTACTTTAATTATTTACAAAAAATATCTGCCAAATGCTTACTGGGTACGAATTAATGCAGTTAAAATTATATCTGTGTGTATATGAAGCAGTGTTCGAAAATAAACACTAACAGCCATGTCACAGAGTACAATTCCGTTCGGAAACGGAATTCATTCCGTATTTTAATGCTTCAGAAAATGACGAAAAAATGTTTCGGAATGAAACCATTTTTGTTTTTATGAACTGTATGGGAGTTGTCTGTATCTGAAAGGCCATCAAACTATCAAAATACACTTTCCATCAACAAGCAACTATGTTTTCTTCAATTCCGAACGGAATTATACTCTGTGACATGGCCCTAAATATCGCTGCTTAGTGTTCGGTTCGGTAGATTTGTGGCAAAAACAAACGCTAATAGTGTTTGTGTAGAAAATCCTTAGAAAAAATAGCGTTTCCCTGTAAGTCATCTTTCGAACACAAAAATAATACTGTTTTTATCAAACTCAACAAAAGATGAGAACATTTAATTCCGTTCGGTTTTTTTTTTTAAATCCACAAACTTCAATGTTTTTGGTTCAGCTCATTAATGTTCGTCCCTTTTGGCTGGTAAAAAAACCAAACTATTTTTTAGAAATACAAAAAAACACTTAAGAAAAAAACAAAAAGCCAGCAAAATTATTTAACAGAAACAAAACATATACACAATACACCCACAAGCTGTTCGTGCTGCGGTCGTTGCTAAAATTTTTTGTTTGTTCATTTCTTTATCAATGTAAAAAAGAAACATTATAAAACATTAAAATATAAAGTTTGTCTACAGTATCACTACAATTGCTTTGTTTTTTAGCGAAGAACAAAACACTTTATAATGTTCAGCTCTTTCTTGAAAATAGTTACGAACGGTATTAAGGGCTGTGTTCATCTATACAATCACTAAAAAAAATAGATATTCACCCCTATCGCGAATGTAATGGGAATATGATACATGGGATCAAACCTAAATTCCCATCCCCAACAAATCTGTATCGCAAATATTTTGGGAGTAAAAATTCCTATTGTTAATTATTTTTCAGTGCTTTGTAAACAAAAGTCTTTATTGTGAGTAACTTGTCAGTGCCTGTATTGTGAAAGAAAAATATACAAAATAAAATACTAATAAAAATATGATAAAATAAGTAATGAATAGTGTTTATCTTCATTTTCTTTATGTAAACTCCTTCAATAAGAGGAAAAAGTAATTAATTCAGTCCTTCTTTAGAATACAAATTGAAATTTACATGTTCCCTTCTCGTTCACATCAACACTTGTTGGGAATTTATTTATTAAAAAATTTCGCGGGAGTAAACATTGGCGATGCCAAATTTTTTGAGTTTGGGAATTCATTCCCAAAAAACTTGTTATGGGAATCATTCACAATACGAAATAAAAAAATATGGGAATATTTTCATGGGAGTAGTTGTTTGCGATAGGGGTGATTGTTCTTGGGTGTGTGATCCAAACGCTATATAATTAACTGTTTATTTTCGAACACTGATATCAAGTATTCAAACGATTCGTTATACCCTGCAGGTGTAAATATTGTGCTAGAAAAAGTTAGTCACTGATTACCCAAAATCTTCTTAATACATTTTAGAAATAATAAGTTTCTCTTCATTGATTACACAAAACACTTGTCCATTGTAAACAATGGTTACTTTACAGATTGTCAGGTAATGCAAAATAGTAACAACAGTCATTAAATTCATGGAAGAATAAAATAAAGATGACAATTAATAAACCCATCCATGACATCAAATTCAATACTTTATCGATTCCCTGATTAAACAAGAAGTAGTCAGAAGACTCATCTGATCAGAAAAAATTCTCCAAAATTGTTCACCAATTTAAGCATTAATCAAAAATAAAATCAGTTTTTATTAAAATTTTTATCAAATGAATTAAACTTTTAATCAAGTGCATTAAACTTTTATTCAAGCGAATTAAACGGTTAATTAATACTTCATATTTGTTTACTGGAGCATTTTTAATTTTTTAATTTATCACAAATTTGTTAAATGAAATACATATCTGTATGCACCTTACGAAGTATTCGTAAACAGGACCGCTATAAAACTTTCCGAAAAACATTGTTTTCAGATAGAAAATCAATTGTCAAATAATACTTTTATTTATTTGAACTAATCCTTAAAAGAGTTAATTTTTCCTCCCCTGCATTACAGAGTAGTTTTAAATAAATATTGTATTACAAAACTACCGGGTACTTTATTTTAAGGCTATGAATTATTGCGGTGTTTTATTTATGCCACTATTTCAACTGCAATTCTAGCATGACCATTTTATTTTAACCGTTATAGATATTTACATCACACACACTCCCAAACATCCCAACGAACACGAAGGTTCGATTTCAAATTGAAAAAGATTTAAAATCAAAATCGCGTCCAATTCTCAAACCACTTTAATTGTTTGATTTTAACAAATTGATCATGATTTGATTATAAACATTTGACATACAACGTTTTCAACTTGATTTCAAATTTGTGTCATATGTATATATTATTCTCAAATCAAAACACGCGATCGCTGTGCTAAGTAGAGCAGTGACAATCCTCAAAATAAAAAGGAGCCAAGTATTTCATTAATGTCATTGAACGTTTGGCATTAAAATAATGAAACAAAATTTGACTTTTCATCATTATTTTTCTTCATTAATGTTTTGACAAATAGTCACAGTCCGTCCTAAAAAGAAATATCTTGCTTTAGTTTAATGTAAAATTTCATCGATTTTATGAAACATTTCACTAACTGCGGCTAAGGAAACATGCTTCATTAATCCAATAGAGCGATACATAGCTTGAATTTCAATGTAATTTTTCATTTGATTTATGTCAAAATCCCTTGGATCTGTAAAGAAAATTCTTTCAGTGTTGTTTGTCAAATCTTTATATCTAAAGTTTGACTTCGTGTATGCTGGGATACGTTAGCTCACATCTATTAATGAGCTTATTTTAAATGTTAAGAGCTTAAATTAAAGTGTTTGCAATTATTTTTTGTTGGTACATAATTTTTTTTTTTTTTTTTTTTTTGTAAATTGGTCGAAATTAATTTGATTTGACTTTATTTATTGAAAGATAATGAACGCGTAATTATGTTAATTTGCTAAGTTAATTAACTTTATTGATTTTTTAAGCCATTAAAAAAGTCATAAATATTAAGGACAGTTTAACAAACAACTTCTTCGTTCAAATTATTAGAATATTTTATGGCCTTTCTTATTTGCGGTGAAAGCAAAATTATGATTAAATTGCTAAAATTGTTGATCGTACAAAAATTATATGAAAGAAGGCGATATGCCATTTTATTTATAACAGTTATGGGCATTTTCTAAATTACTTGGCAGTCCAACTTAAGTAAAAAAATTCTGCTTTCGCGAAGTCGACACACGAAACTCTCTATCTCTGTTTTAAACTAAACATTATGAAGTATGGCAGAAATTAGTGGCCTCCCAATAAAAAAATGGAGCTTCCAACGAAGCAGGTTTGTAAGGGAGAAACATAAACGTTTCGCTTACCATTGCGGAAGACATGCATTTTATATGGCGAGTTCCCACTTTGAAGCAATACATTTTTGACACATGAAGCGCATTATTCAGCGCATATAAACATTGTTATGTATATGTAACGTTCAGCCTTTCACACTGAATGTTTTGATACAGTTATTTTTTAGTTTTCTCCCTTACAAACCTGCTTCGTAGTAAGGGAATGCCGTAGCACTTGAAATGTTATTTTTTTTTTTATAAAAGTTGTTGAGAGTTCTTTCACTTACTTTACTGCATTTCTGTATGTCTTATTGCGTACTGCATGATTGTGCGCTTATTTTTTTAAATGTACCATTAGTGCTTCGTAAAACGATAAAATTTGGGCTGTGGCTAGAAATTGTAATATGTATGGCATTTGTCAGGATGGCACAGTGTGACTTTTTGTACTTTTACACTCAAACGAAAAATCAATCCACACGTACTCCAATTAATCCGAAGCGGTATTAATAGTACAGTTAGTACGGATCAATCTTTCTGTACTTGATTCAAGTAAGGATTTTCAATCGAAAAATACTTAAATTATCCACATTCAATCCCGATTTCGTACCTGAAATAATCCGAAAATGGGATTGATTTAAGTATTAAATTAATCTCAAAATGCGCTTGATTCAAGAATTATAAAATTGTTGTAAAATAATCCGAAAATGAGATTGATTTAAGTAAAACTAATACTGAATCAATCCTTACGGCTGTAACAGCCGTACCTAAACAAGAGCGGAAGGCGGAACAAGAGCGTCAACGCTGTGCCACAAACAGTAGTGGTAACTTTCTTGTTTAATAAAACCCACATACTAGAAATAAAAAGAAGAGAAATAACCGCTAGATTGACAAAAAATAGCTAAATTGCCTTTATTTATTAACAATAGCGGCCAACGTCACGTTTAAACGCGCTGTAAAAATCGGATTTTCCAATTGTAAAGCGTTGACGCCGCGCTATTTAGGGATGCTTCATACAAATTGTATGGGCATGAGAATTTTTGACAGCTAGAAAACGCTTTCCGCTCTTGTTTAGGTATGGCTGTTACAGAATTATAAAACAGCAACATCATGCCCGATATGGCTTTTACTTTAGAAATCGTATGTACATATTTAATCAAAAATATAAACTAAATGAGAAGCAAGAGTTCAAATTTACTTTTTAACCCTTCGTGGTTGACATGAGTGAAGCCAGACCCTTTTTCAATGTGTATAGAAATTCAAAACATGCGTAGGCCAGAGTGTTAATCACAACGAAAAGTTTAATCTTTTTTTTTTGATTTAAGAATTTTATACTTATTTCAAGAAATTCCGGGATTGATTGTTGAAAGAAATCCCATTTGGGATTTCGCGATCTTGTTGATTTTTTTTTAATGTAATTGACAGGAGTATAGCAGCCGTATTCTGTAATTCGCTTAGCTAAAGCTTAATCTCGATCGCTTTAATGCCTTAGGGAATACAAAATTTTAGAATTCTAGCGATGACATTAAAAGCTTAAATTGCGGGGAATTAATTTGTTATGGCATTGCCAAATTTAGCAATGCACGTAACAGAATTGCATTCGTAGCCAGAAATCGCTAAATCAACTGTTTAGATTTTTAGCGTTAGGCCGATACCACGCAATGAGCGGCTAAGCGGCGAGTTTGAGCGACAAGCGGCTTATCACTGAGCGTCATTTCTGAGCGATTAGTTGTTAAAACGCCATTGCAAAGAGTGGCTTGTTACATGTTATTACGCGAAAATCGTATTTATAAGAATTAAATGGGTTTTTAAGAAAAAAAAATTTTGCGGCCTATAGGTCGATTTCGTTCGAAGATTTCGTTCGCTTAACTTTCATTTAAATCAAAAACAAATTCAAGTAAGGCGACATTACGGCGAATTTAACCATTTATATACTAATCTACCCAATACAATACTGCCGTATGTCTTTGAAATCCTTTGATTTGCTGTTGCAAAAACTTAACACCAGATTGACAAAATAAAAAAATAATTTCTCGGTTATATAATTATTTTAAAAATTTGGTAATCTGTCTTGCCATAATAGCGGTCGGCTTTGTACATATAAGCTCCACATTCACTTTTGCCATGTTTATTCTTTACCGCTCAGAAAACCACTAAAAATTAGAACAAGTTTTATTCCTGAGCGAAGCCCCTTTGCCACTCAGAAATGTCGCTCACATGCCGCTCATTGCGTGGCCACTTCAGTAGTATTTCATATGTTTAAATTTTTTGTCGCTCACCGCACATTCGCAAATAACATAATACACAGAAAAAATTATTGCCGAATTATTTTCAAACAAACGCTTGTTTGAAAATTTTTTTAATTTCTGACAACTATTCAAAAAATATAATATACGCGTTATTAAGTTTTCATAATTTTGTATGAAATATTTAAGGCTCCTTAATGTTGACGTTTTTTTGCATTTGATCGTAAGCAACACTTCTTAATGTGAAATATAAGAACTGCAACAAAAAACATTTTTGGACGCTTTAAAAAAGTACAGCAATAAGAAAAATTATAAAATAGCGTGACGAGGTTTATTGTAAAAGCACAACAAAAACAATACAAGGTAAAAAAAAGTTTCACTCTTTTTAAACAACAGAAACAACAACATTATAAGGAACAAAATAAATTTTTGGTTGGTTTCAAAGTTGGTAAAAAAAAAACAAAATCCCGTATTCAATTTTTTCAAACTGTTTAGTTAAATACATCAAATACAAAAATAAAATGATGACGAAAAAAATATCGAGTCGGTCTGCCGCCGTTTTTGGTTACATTTATTCTTCATTAGGAAAGGAAAGGATACAGCAACAGTGAGTGATGAAGAAAAACATTGTGTTACACACAATAAGACTTCGTTCAAAAATTATTCCAACAAAAAAATGTGTCTCAAAGCCAGCCGGCCGCTCTGCTCTGCTTCATCTTCTCCAACTATGCTTGCTTGTGTGCGCTTCATTGCTTGTGTAAAAACTTTTTTGTTTAATTCAGCAAAATTATTTGTTTGAAATTTATATGAATTTCAGTAAACTTTTTGTTTGATTCAGTTAAATTATTTGTTTGAAAAAATCGGTGTTTTTTTCAATAAACAAAATGCAAATAAATTGTTTGAATATGCGAATTTGTTTATAGGACCGATTTCAGACATAAATTTGTTTGATTCTAAAAAATTTTTGTTTGAATTGGAAAAATATTTTTTTCTGTGTACGGCTGCAGGTGACACAAAAATATGCTGACTAGAAGAAGAAAAGGGATGATAATGAATGTAACGGTTTTCAAATGTTCAGTATCAAGAGAAGCTAAAACACGTGCTTTTTGAATTTGCACACCCGAAGAGTTAAAAATAAAAAATAATTGGGTGCTATAAAGTTCTAACTTTTTTATCATTAATTGTGCAGACATGAAAATAGGGGGTTAATGCCTACCCCATGTTCATAAACGATTATTTTACAAACGTTTATTAAATAAAATGTTCATAGAAATTTTCTTTGGTAAACCTTTATTAAATTAACAATTAAATATTTTTATGAATACGGCAGTTGGGGTTTGGCCAACAAACAAGCCCAAAAAACTAATTAATACTAGAGATATTCAACTTAATATTATCTATCAAAATGTTCGAGGATTAAAAAGTAAATGCTCTAAACTATATCAATACAGCTTTGACTTTAATAATCATATTAAAGCTTTGACTTTAATAATCATACATATCACCGAGACCTGGCTTAACAATACCTTTTTAAATACGGAAATTTTTTGCAAAAATTTTCAAGTCCTCCGTCGAAGATAGAATACGACTGGGGGTGGTGTATTAATAGCGATCTCTAATGACTTTTCAGCTGAGGAATTAAAAGTTGATATAGCCTGTAACATTTAATTTATCGCTGTGGTCCTGAAAATTAGTCACATAAAAGTTTTTATTACCTGTTCGTATATTCCTCCTAAATCAGATTTGTTAATTTATCAGCAACACATTGCTTTAATTAAAACAGTTTCTTTAAAGACTTATCCGGATGATCTCATTTTTGTTTTTGGTGATTTTAATTTACCTCGCTGGCAATTCTCTCCTGAGAATTATAATTACATACCCATAAGTTCTGATGAAAATGGTGCCGATGTATTTTGTAATATTTCAAATCTATGTCTACACCAAATCAACGGAGTCTACAATATTTTTAGAAAATTGCTTGATCTGGTATTTGTAAACGTACCTAATGAATGCACAGTAAATCGTGTTGATCCAGTTACACTGCCTGAAGATCGATACCACCCCACAATTAAAATAAGCTGTAATATTCAAGGTTTAAATTGCGCTAAAAATGTTACGATAAGGAAAACAAATTCTGCTTCCAACGTACAAATTACGCGGATTTAAACAATCGTTTATATAATACTAATTGGCTTCAACAATTAATTTAATTTCCTGAGGATGCTAACCAAAGGTTAGCGAAATATCGAAATAATAATTAAATAAATTAATATTTTTTATATAAAAAAGACCTGGAGGCTTATTCTGAATTGCGATGCGAAAATGCATAAATGCGAACAGTTGCTATTCTGTATTGCGATATTCGCAAAGTTTTTTTTTAATCGCATTTCAAATGCGAAAAGGTGACAAGTCGGTATTCTACATTGCGAAAACAAATGTCAAATTCGCAAAATTTATTCGACAACAAAATAGCATTCGCAAAGTACAAACATGTTAGTGAAAGATAATATTTTATTTATTTATTCATTCATATATTTATTATTTAATTCAGGGAAGCAAGAAATAAGACCACCAAACCGCATCAATTTGAAATAATGATGGAATTTATGAATAAGCACAGCCAATTGGCAAGAGGCCATTTGAAAACACCAAATGCACGTCAGTCGGCAAGTACTTTGTGGCAAACATTAACTGAAGAACTAAATATCAATGGACCACCTATAAGAGAAGCTGCAGGATGAAAAAAGTATAAAAATATTTGACTTCAACTTTAATTTTAATAGGTTTGGGACGATTTTAAAGTACACACAAAACATTTTCATTTTCTTCTTAGTCGAAACACAGTGCCACAAAATCCATTTTTATTATTTTTTTTATTACAGAATGTCATAAATAAACTTTCTAAACAATTTTCGCAGCCAAACACAAACAATTTATTTATTTTTAATTTGACGTTTATTGACACTGACGTATATTTGAGCAGCGTTGCCACGATTTGAAAATAAATTGCGAATGCGATTGCGAAAGTCTAACAGAACACCAATTTTCTTTCGCATCGCATTTCATTTGCGCAGCGCATTGATTTTCGCATCGCAATTCAGAATAAGCCTCCTGGAGCTTAAAATTAAAAACAATCAAAATATCTTTAGTTTTTCTTAAATCTTTTTGGATGAAGTTTCCGGACGATCTTGCCTAAACAACCAGTTAAATGCGCATTGGAATAGCTGAATGAACAATAAATTTCAGTGTTTTTATCAAATATGAAAAATTGGGAATTTAGCACGTCATTCAAAAATCTTTATAATAAATTTTGTATTCCCGTAAATGACATTGATAATATACTTGCATGTGCCCGTGCAGAAAACTGATTACTTAGTTTTAATAATATTAACGGCCAATTTAAGCAAATTCAGTTAAAACTAACTATTAATTTAACTGCCAGTTAACAATATGATTTCAACATGATTTATTTAACAAAAAATCAATATACAATTTTACTTAAAAATTTACATCAAAAAATATATTTTTTTTTCTTTAAAAAAAAGTGCTATACAATAGGGATACAATTTTTTTACAATTTTTGAAAATATCATAATGGCCCTATCCCTACCATGTAGTGCATAAAAAAACAATAAGAACTGCATCTTTAGATTTTCGATATCGTTAAAAATGGTTCCGCGTCAAATGCAATTAAGTTTGGGATCAGTAATAATGCATTTACACCTACACCATAAACAGTTTAGTAATGCTAGATGGAATTCTAGAGCAATTCTTGCAATTCTAGCAAACATACTAATTCCAAAATATCGTAGAAAATTATATGCAATATGCGAATTTATATGTGGCCTTGGTACAACATTTGGTTTTCAGACATTTGTTACAATAAAAATTACTTCGAAGCCACAAACAAGTCATAATCGGTCTTAACTAATGCTCAGAAAATCTTTCCAAGACATTGGGTGAACGATGAATCGAGAATTCCAAAAACACAACGCGGCAACATTTGTGCGGCACGCGCCATCAAAGTCGTACAAGATATTGCAAATCAACACGAACTCTTTATCTTAAGTTAATTTCACTTAACAAAGATAGTTTTTAGATTGTGTTTTGATTATAATCATATAATTGCATTAAGAAATGTTAATAGTAAAATAATTATAAAATAAAAAATGTTTAAAAAATAAAAAAAAAAAATCTTAAAGGGCTTTCAGAAATCGGCTTCGACGCGGAACGTTTTTGTTCCGAAATGACTTGAGGAAACATTTTTCGTTTTCAGCACAACATCGGCTACAGCGTGGTGATAGGGCCTTATTTTGGTTGTACCCCTAATATACAAATATTCAATATTTTAAACATACAAATGAAAAGAATTTTTAAAATATAAAACCTTAAAGGCTTAACAACATGTAATTGTACAAGAATATATTCTTAAATTTACACAAACATTTTTGTGTATTTGCCTAGTTGTGCCTTCCCAGCGAATAATATTATTACAATTTCCAGTCACATGCATAATAAGGTACATATCGCACACCAAGTTCAAAAAGGGTGTTCTATCAACTCATATCTCCAAATATTTTTCAATAGTTTAAAAAAATTACTGTTGTGTTTCATACAAAAAAAGTCCTAAAATAATACGACTTTTTATGCTGTGTTTATTGTTTTGTCTTAACTACTCAGTAAAAATTTTAAATGTGAGGATTGCTCACAGCACTCGTATTTTTTTACTGTTATTGGTTGAATACATATGGCTTTATGGACTACCTTGTAAATGCCCCAATTTTTTGAAAATACCAATTTACATATGTTTGATTTGCATGGTACGTAAAAACGAATATGAATATGGGATTTAATAATTAACCCTTTTTGGTTGTGAACTTTAAAATTAGTTAAATAAGATTATGTTAGATTTGTTTTTTGTTTTTTTTTTTTTTTTTTTTTTTGAAACTATCAAACTAAATAATTAATATTGCTGGTTTTGTTTCGATTTTTTAAGAAACGCACACCAATTCCCACATTTTTTTGTAGTTTGATGAACATTTTTAATTCAATTAAGTTCAAATTCGCATATGGGTTAACGTTATCGAAAAAAACCTCTCGAGAAGTAAGCCTCCTTTAAAATTCATATTTTATAGAGATGTATTAGACCAAAAAGAGCAATTATTGATCCAAAGATTCTTCAACAAATTCACAAACAAATACAACTTCCCGTTAAATACATTGCCAAATGTGAAGGATAAAACCATTCCCTACTCTTCCTCCAAATTAAAGCCTTTTGGAGGTCTGACTTAATCCTCACACAGTCAGTATCCCCTATTTTCGAGCCCGAAGACGAGCCTTGTGCCCACGTAGCTCTTGGACCTGGTCGGGCCCAGGCAATAACCATCAATGTCAATCTTATCCCAAATCCGCGAGCGACCAATCGCGAAATTTGCTATCACAAATTTTCTAACAGATACTGCTCAATAGTCAGAAGATTTAGGATAACATCCAAAGGCCTTATTCCGTTTGTGGTAATCGATCAAGCACTGTTGCCGCTTTGTGGGTAATTACCCGCATTTGGAATAATTTTAACTGTCTCGGGTAGAGCATGGGTTATTTCTCTTAGGTGTAATTCAGGTGTTGTTTGAAATTCTTACTTCAGATACCAAAATAAAATCAAGATTTCAATTCAGTGATGACATTAATTTCTCTTTAAATATTGTTGGTAAAATATACACAGTCTTCTGAACCAAAGTCTCGGTTTCTTTTAAGGAAAAGACTTCAATCATTAAATATATTTTTTCAAAAGTTCGGTGATAAATGTCGCAAAATGGTCCCTTAGATTTGGATAAAGATGACTATCATAGTGATTTAGAACTTGATGTTTATTGAAAAAAGTTGTTCAAACTGCACACTAGCCTGGGGGTAGAAATGTATTCAATATTCCAACATATAATTAATATTATTTGTGTCTGGAAACTTTCAAATGCTTTAGTTTGAAGACTATTTAATGCCCTTAACAGTTGTAAAACTGAATTACGAAAGAAACAGTTGTATAAAACCCTGCAGGCATTTTGTCTACTTAATATAGTGTAAAGTGTATTTTTTAGGCCATGAAACTTAAAACGGTTGAAAATACAAAACAAATGAATTTTAATCGCAGATTAATACACGGCATTACCATTTGAAACTGATTTAAAACAAATAGGCCAATTTTGTTCCTCTTTTCGAGCATTGCTGACTGCATGTCACTACGGAAAACAATAAAGTGGTGACATATCGCGCGGCCTTGAAGTCTAATTGACAGTTTATTTTCTCAAAAAAAGCTGCGTGATTTAAATCTGAAGTCGCCTATAAATTGCGAAAATCGATTGCTGTTTTTCAAAGTTAATTTGGATAATTTAGTGGCGTTGTTCAAGCATGAATTTATCTATGATGATGTGCCTGAGAAAAAAGTGAGAGCAATATGATAGTTCGTTTGAGAGCTAACCTTTCTTTCGGGCTTAAAAAACACCCATTATCAGGCATGTTCTGTAAATCACAAGATTTCAAATAGCTTGTGATTTTGAAATCACAATTGTGATTAACGGGTGTTTTGAAAACCGCAAACGTTTTAACTTAGTTAAAAATAGTGGAAACAAATACGCAAGTAATTTTAAATCGGCGGCCACTTAGCTGATTGGCTTAAAATCACAATTATGAAAAAAGCTTCACATTACTTTCACAAAAAGTGATTTTCAGAACATGCCTGTGTAAAGTAATGGCAATGAGCATTTTGAATATATGCAACCAAAAGTGGAGGTTTAACTCATTGTTTTAGGAATTAATTAATTTTATGTTTCACTAATTGTTTTTTAAGTCTTTAATGTTATTTATTTTAAATTACAATAAGAATGATAACAATTCGACTGATATTGATCTTCTTTCAATGAGACTGTTGTTTTTTTGCTTCTTTGTAAATGTCTTTTATTAAATTGAACTTAAATTTAATATCAGATGTAGTTTCATTTAAATCGGGTAATTTTGCTTCATCTCAAGTGTAATTTAGAATTTTGCTGGTGGTAAAACTGCGATCAAGTCGTTTTTTGTAAGAGATTAAAGTAACACACAACCAGTGTTCTTTAATCTCTTACAAAAAACTACAATTTAGCTGGTTTTAGGTGAATCTAGCGGTTTTATCTCCATTTTTTATTTCTATTATGTAGGTTTTATGAAACGAAAAAGTTAACACTACTGTTCCCTACTCAACGTTGACGCTATTATTTAGCTATGACATTTCAACTTAAGTGCTAAGCGTTAGAAAAGGTTGTCTGGGATCACACTATGAAAGTTTTCTTTCAGAAAGTCTGAGTTTATGGGTGAGAGGGGAAAAAGGAAAAGCATGTTCTCTTCCCCTCTCACCAATAAACTCAGACTTTCTGAAATAAAACTTTCATAGTGTGAACCCAGACGTCCCGCCTTCCGCTCTTATTTAGGTATGGTTGTCGTTTCTGGGGTCATCGGACCGATGGACAATGGACTCTTTCCACATGTGGTGAAGGGTATAAAAACGATCAGCTAGACGGAAGCTTTTGCCGTGTTTTATGTATCCTTTTAAATTTTGCATTTGGCATATGAACGCTTTTTATGTATATGTATATTCTAAATAAATTTAGAAATAAAGATTTTAAAATTTTCGGAGGACTAAAACTCGACATTCTTTTAAAAAGTTTTTGTTTTAGTTTTTCAGATATCTGTCCAAACTACGAATATAAAATGTGTTTGCTTTAAGCGGGATACACTGTATCGAACATGAATGACAGTTTTACTCAAACTTTCGCTTTTTTGATAGTGTGCACGCTAATTTCCCTCAGTTAAATTATTTTTTGGTTATCTAATGCAACTTTGGATTGTCACTTAAGTTCGATAGACTATTTCTAGCCGCTGAAAAATGTTCATTGGGTGCTTTAATTCATGTACTGTTTATACATCTTGCATAAATATGAATAAAAGAAAAATTATATAGAAATTTTTTGGCAATAGTTATAAAAGACGAAACGAACAAAAACACTCTTTCTCTCTCCAATTCAATGCTGGTATTTATGTAATTGTTAAATATGTTTTATTGTTAATTTTTTGTTTTTACAAAATCCGTATTTTTGTGTGTGTGTGTAATTGCGAATGCATGAGAGAATGTGTAAATATTTTTACTTATTTAAAAAGCCTAAAAATTTATTTCTTGGAATTAAGCCAAAATGGTATGTTCCAAATATTTTGCTTGCGAAAAAAATCACTATAAAACCAGCAGACAAAATTTACCAAAAAAAAAAAAAAAACAACCACCAAACCCCAAAAAAATAATGAAAAAGAAAAATGTTCTTGTACACAGATTTTTATTTAAATTTATGAATCCCAGAAAACCATATGAAACATACATAAAATATTTGCAATGAAAGTAATGAAAAATTAACCGTGAAATATAATTTTTTTTTTTTTTTTTTTTTTTTGTTTAATTAATCCGATAATATTTTGATTGGCGTATTTTTCCTTTTAAATTTTTAGTGTAAATCATATCAAATTAATAACAATCATAAAAAAATATACAAACATTTTATTTAATAAAATTAAAAAATAAAATAAATAAATTCACTTTAAGAAAAATGCAAACATTTTATAAACATAATAAAATAAGAAAAATTAAAATATTTTAAAATTAAATAAATTTTAAATTATTTGTGCAAGCAAATGAGTGGCATATTTAAAAATAAAATAAAAATTGTTGCGTCACAAGGAGGAAACGTGAAATTAATCCGTTAACATGTTGGGTTGCATCTATCAGCTATGGGATTGGTAAGTTTGTTTGACTGTGTGTGAAAAAATAAAAAAAATAATAAAAAGTAAAATACTTAAAAAAAAAGTTACCCAATAAAAAAAAGAGTTTTCGTAAAATAAAGCAAGATTTTCTCCCTTATGCAAAGAAAAGCTAAAATTTATATTAGTTAACCAACACATTAAGCCCATTCACTTTTGCTGGACTTAATGGTTTGCATAAGGGGGTTAGTCTTTTTTGTTTAATGAATCATTTAGTACATAAAAAAGGATTAATCAATGCAGGCGCCTGCGTGAAATTCTTAATAACAAATTTGCATAAATATGGCTTATGTGTCGATAATGCAGGGGGCTTATTATGGCAGTAGTGATCGAATACTTTTTCGATTCGAA
This sequence comes from Pollenia angustigena, assembly GCA_930367215.1. Taxonomy (NCBI): domain Eukaryota; kingdom Metazoa; phylum Arthropoda; class Insecta; order Diptera; family Polleniidae; genus Pollenia; species Pollenia angustigena. The sequence goes on along the minus strand of OV884056.1, from coordinate 207,158,713 downwards.
AGCAATTTTATTTCATTCTATACTGAGCGAATTGAAATTATTTATCAGTTTTGTAAAAACTCAGATAAATGTGTTACAACACTAAAAAAATATTTTTGATTCGGTCAGTATTGACAGAAAGAATTAGAAATAAAATTGCTTTTGAATCGAAAAAGTATTCGATCAGGACTGCCACAATTAGCCCCCTGTATTTAATTATGCTTCACCGCAATAGTGGAGATTGTATTATGCGTAAGTGCTAATGTGTGTCACACCAAAAATATTTTTGGGTTAAGCTAAGATCCCACTATCGGCTCAAATAGCACAATCTGTGACGGTTTTTATTGTGCTGTATCGGCGCACATTAAAAAACATTGCACAATTTATTCTTGGGTGGTCCCATTATCGTCGCACATTGTGATAATTTTTTTCGGTTCATATCGGCAAAAACTCAATTGCGACAATCACCCTTATTGTGTTTGGCGTATTTAAAATACGCCTACGACTGTTTGGTAATAGATTAAAGAGAACGTGAACTTTTTTTCTTTAATCTATTACCAAACTGTCGTAGGCGTATCTTAAATACGCCAAACACAATAAGGGTGAATAATCGGTACAATGCGGTCACACGATCGTGTTATTTGGGCCAATTCTCCGTCTGGAATACATTATGTTTCCTAACAATTTTAAATAATATATTAATATAAAATAAAAAATGTATTAAATTTTATTCAAACTTACTGCACTTGTTTTTTTTTTTTTGTAATTGTTGTTTTGTAAACTGATGTTTACAAACCAGGGATGGCAACATCGATGGAACTGCAATGTTTGGGTTAAAGCGAATTGTTTTCTTTCATTTAACAGTACAAATGTACTTTTTAAAATACATAAATAATAGATAAAACAAATGTTGGTACATTGCGTTGGTACATTGCGCCGATAGTGGGATCTTAGCTTTAAGCTAAAATCCCACTATCGGCGCAATGTACCAATTTTTGGCGTATTTCAAGTGCCGATAGTATGAACGGTCAAAATGTTTTAATATGCGACAATCCGTGCCGAAATTGCGCTGACTGTGGACAATCAAAATTAACCTAGATGCGCCGATAATGTGAACGCTATTTTGCACAATGTGGAGCAATCAAATTGTTTAATATGTACCGATTTTTATCGGCCACTTGTGTGTCGATCACAGTCGCCAATCGGCGCCGATACAAGGGATGGCAAAACGAAATTTTTAAATTGCACAAACTGGTTACTAAAATTTTACTTTTTTGAGCTTAATTGTACCAAAATTACATTTGTTTTGTCTATTATTTATGTATTGAAACGTTAAATAGTACATTTATACTACTAAATGAAAAAAAAACAACTCGCTTTAACCAAAACATTGCAGTTGTATCGATGTTGCCATCCCTGGTTTGTAAACATTTGTTTACAAAACACCAATTACAAAAAAAAAAAGAACAAGTGCAGTTAGTTTGAATGAAATTGAATATATTTTTTATTATACATACATATATTAACATATTATTTAAAATTGTTAGGAAACATAATTTAATATTCGGACGGAGAATTTTGCGAATTTCTAAAGTAAAATTATGTCTGCCAACAAGTAAATAAACAAAAACATTTGATTTAATTTGCCCAAATAGCACGATAGTGTGACCGCATTGTACCGATTATTGTCGCATTTGAGTTTTGGCCGATATGAACCGAAACAAATTGTTACAATGTACGACGATAATGGGACCACCTAAGAAAAAATTGTGCAATGTTTTTAAATGTGTGCCGATATAGCACGATAAAAATCGTCACAGATTGTGCTATTTGAGCCGATAGTGGGATCTTAGCTTTAGACTCATAAGTATACCGAAAGTGATTCTGAGTCGATCTAATGAAGTCCATCCGTCCGGATGGCAAAATGTCTGGTTGTCTGTCTGTCTTTTCATTTTAACCTTGTGTATAAAATACAAGTCAAAATTTTGGAGATAATTTGATGAAATTTTGCACATATGTACAATTTAGGGCGATGCGCATTGAAAATGGTAAGAATCGGTCAATAATTTCACACGTCACTCATACAAACTTCTTGCCGGCATAGAGTCTTTGTGCCCCTTTACTAACTTATTTAGCTTTAGTAGAGTTCTCGTTGTCGGTAACATCGTAAATCCAGTTTTGTATTAGATTTTAGAACAACTTTCTTCATCTTTAATCGCAGATATGTCTAGCGTGTAAACCGCACCAAATGTTTCTTGATATAATCCATTAGGAGTCGGTAGGGTCTGTTATGGATTAGTCTTACTCCAAATGCGGCAATTTTCTTATGAACAAACCCATGAAGCCGAAAATGAAGCCATGTGCTACCAAAATCACGAAGTGGCTTATAACTTGAGCATATAGTGTGTCAAAAATAAGCGAAGATATATATGAGAGCTGAAGCCTAGAATGATATACTGGTCATTTGTTACGATAAATAGACCAATATTGAGCAATGCCGCCCAAGCGTCGTGGACTAAGACCGAACAGGTCAAAGCTAGAGTGATACTCAATAAGGTTTATCGCCTGATCTGCGCATCGATACTGGGCGCCAAGAATACCTGTACCACTCAGGCTTTAGGAGCTATCCTGCACATTCTATTGTTACACATAACTTTAAAGGAGGAGGCCTGCAGGATGATGAATACAAGGCATGTGACTTTATGGTTAGGCCACATCTTTTGGATGCATCTTTTTACAGACGTTGTCATTGCTCTCGCTTCTTTCACAGTAAGAAAAGAATGGTAACGGGATCAAAAAAAAAAATAATTCTCTTACTTATGCTTGTGCTTGTGCAAAAAAAAAAACAAAACAAAAAATCTTATTCCTTATCTTCTTCCTTCTCATAGAATGGAATGTGGAATGTGTATCTAATATTTTATACGAAAGAGCTGAGGCCTTCTAACTACACAGAAAAAATGAAAAACTAACTTTAATTAACGTATTTGTTAGAAATTTGTACCATTAATTAAATTCCGTACAGATTTTCCGCCAGCAAACAAATTGATCATATCAATTAACACATTTGTAAGTTTGAGCTTTTCTTGCTGTTCAGTTTCAATCAATAGGTTTAATTGAAATTTGACCACCAGCAAAATAAAGCGTAAACACAAATTAAAATATTTTTTCAATCAAAACAGTTAGTTGAAACAATTAAAAAATTGTTTGAAAATTTTAAATATTTTAAAGTTTGTGTGTATGTTTTCATATTTGCAAATATGCACACAAACGTTATAATTTTTATTTTAAATTAAGGGAAATTAATTGGAACAATTAAAAAAATTGTTTGAAACAACATTATTGAATTAATTGAAAACATTTTGGGGGAAATTTTTTCTGTGTAATGCTTTGGATGCTGGTATGGTGTATGCCTGGAAATTACACTACATGCTAACAAAAGCTAAAGGATCTCCAATCATGGTCAATTTAATTTCGTGTGAGCGTTGTTGAAGCTTTGGTAACAATTCCTGATAATCGTGTTTGTGTAAGAGAAAAAGTTGCACAAATACACAAGAAATGGGAAAGTGCATGGATAACTTTGACCATTTGATAAGCCAAACTATTAAGCGTGGCCTTGGTGGACAATGGGAAGCAAACCTTTGTACAAAATGCAAACAAAAGTTACACCCAAAGGCTTGTTTTGCACAGTTTCATGCTGGTGTCCAAAAAAAAAAGATAAAATAATCTCAATAATCGATCACAGTTGTGATATTTATTTATTTCTTTATTTTTTTTACTGATAAATAGTTTATTTTCCAAAAAAAAAACAGCATTTTTACTTGCCAAAAAATTGAAAAAAAAATATATGTTTTGAACCCTCCGAAAGCAAAGTGGGTATTTAAATACCCATGCCATCTGTAAACCTGCAATCAACGTTATTTGCTCAATTTAGCTAATATTTTTTTCTAAAGCAGAGCACACCTAAGGCTACAAGTCACCAAGAGGGTTTTCCAATTTTCTACCCTCCCAATTATCTAGAGCCGTTCTCGCTCACTTTTTCGAAATATAAAAAAATGGTAACTTTTAAGCCGCTAACTTTTTAAAAAAGTCCTATCCTTTCTTTGTCTTTCTGTAAAACCCAATTTCCGATACCTCTTACCTGAAGTTAGTCAGAATTTTTCTACGAAGGCTCTGTTTTGGGTATTAAAATACCCATTAGTCCTTAAAGGGTTAAAGTAAATGATGACGAAAACATTTCGGACCATTCTACTCGTGTCTGATAATTGAAAATTAAGTTTTTTTTATAAACTAAATGCAAAATAAATTGTTTTAATATGTAAATTTGTTTCTTACTGGAAAAATAAAACTCCTCAAATAAGTTTTATTGCATGATGGTGAAATGACGGCAAAATAAAACTCTGTTTTTAAGAGTTTGTTTCTCGACCTTCTTTTTACGTTAAAAAATAAATGTTTTAGACGGAATTATTTTTTTAATGCACAAAATAACTGTTATTAAATAACTTTTTTGATATCACTTATAATCATTACGGTCCCTGCTAAAAAGTCATGCAAATCTTAAAATTGAACTCAAAATAAAGAAGTGCGATTGGATTTTAACACCGCATCCAAAGATCTGTAAGAAGTTTAGCTGCTTAATTGTCTCGAAGACGTTATATTTTATGTAAAAGCAATAATTACTTTAAAATAAAAACTGTTTTGTTAACATAATAAACAATTTAAAAAGTTGTGTGTTTTATAAAAACAAAACTATGGTTTTTTTTCATTTAGTTCTTTTTTTTCATTTTATAAAACAAAAGAACACAAAAAGCACATTGTTGCATTTTTACATGTTTTTCTATTTGTGCAACGACACATGTTGCAACATGTGCATATTTCATATTTTTTCTATTCACATGTATCTGGTTTGACGCTGACCATGCGACTTTTGTAACATACAAAAAAAAAAAACACAAAAATGGGGTCGTCCGGGTTTCACTGCTTCTTAATCCATTCATTGGCTCAAACATAGCTTTTGTTCCTATTTAATCAATTAAAAGCAATTATGTGTGGTGAAGGTTTCAAATACATGTACAGGTAGTCATGTTTATATTAGGCTTTAGGTTTTGTTTTCAATGGAATAATGACGGTAGCCTGCAGCAGGTCTAAGCTTTGTTGCAAGTTGAAAATGCGGTTTAGATAGATGTTATCAACAGTAATATGTTTGAGTTAAAATGGGAACATTTAAACATTTGACAAAGTGTGTGTAATTAGTTTTTAAACTGTGGACAAAGTAAAACAAAAAATATCAGTTGTTTTTAATTAAGTTTAAATTATGAGAAAATATAAATATTACAAATTGAAAAATTAAAAAAAAAATCATCCCACTGTTTCAGCTCAAAACATAATTTATTACATTAGCATGCCATTTAATGACAAATTTTCTATTGAAATTACTAATTAAATTGCTTTTTCTCTCTTTTTTTTCATTGTAATTATAGGTTGGAAGCGCCGCCGCTATTTAATGCGGGCACCATGGACGCAAAAAAGCTACAGCAGTTACAACAAGCACAACATTTACAAAAGAAAATGCCATTAGCTTATCAGACAAACATTGCTGACTATCGTACGACAACACATTCACCAGTCTTCCAACAGCAGCAGCATGGCAATTATCATTTGGGACATGTAGCTGCCGCCCACCAACAGCAATATCAACAAAGTCCGACTACAACCTCGTCATCAGGACCACTAACACCAATCGATATACAACCACATGCTAGTAAATTACTCTTAAAGCATCAATTACAAAGTTCTGGGAGTGGTGGTAGTTCTGCCCATAGTTCTCCTTATCATCAAGCCTCCACATCTTCGGGATACCCCACAAGTAGTACGGGTGGTACTGGTGGCACTGAGCAATTGTATCAATCGCCCACAGAACGTACATATTTAGCGGCAGCTGGACGTATTAATTCTGGCCATAATCAGGCATCAAATTTACAATTACAATATCAACAGTTGCAACAGGCGAAACTTCAAGCGCAATTAGCAACACAAAATGAGGCAGCTCAAAACCAGCAAAGACAATTTGCTTTACGACAAATGATAAATCCTCCAGTGCCACAGGGTCATTATCATATGAGTCAGTCGTCAAGTATGATGTCCACATTGACACAACAACAGCAGCAGCAACAACATCAACCAAACCAATCGCATCAACAGCAACAACAAAGAGCACCACCCTCATCATTGAATTTAACAAATCAGTTTCAACCAGCTGCTGGACCATTAAAAGTTACCCAACAAAATGCCCACAAATCAGCTCAACACTATCATCAGCAACAACAGCAACAACAACAGCAGCAGCAACAACAAGAGCAAATTTATGGCCAACATCAGCATCAACAATTACAAATGCAATTGCACCATCAACAGCAATTGCAACAGCATCATCATGGTTTGCAACAGAGGTCTAAATCTGATTTGCAAACACCACAAAGCAGTGACCAAAGTCCCATTTATATACAACAAAATCATCCTGGTCATGTAGTTAATCAGGCAGTACAAACTCAAATTTCTACAGTAGCAAAAACTTCAAGTAATCCTCCTCAAATTACTAAAACTCCCAGTTCAGAGGAATCTTCATCGGCCTCAGCCAAAAGTCCTACACATGCTCCTCTGGATCGCAAGAAATCTGGTGGAGGCTCAGTTTCAAACTCTCAAGCCCTTAAGTCACCCATTACCAAAAGACCACCAAACTCTCCGGTCACTATTTCGGGTTGGTTGTATAAACAAGGCTCGGATGGTCTTAAAGTGTGGCGGAAAAGATGGTTTGTATTAGCAGAATATTGTCTTTATTACTACAAGGGACCAGAAGAGGAGAAAGTTCTTGGTTCCATTTTATTGCCTTCCTATAAGGTATCTGCTTGCTTGCCCGAAGATAAAATCTATCGCAAATATGCCTTCAAGTGTGAACATCAAAATATGAGAACTTATTGGCTGGCGGCTGAAAATTCTGAGTCTATGGTTCAATGGGTGAGGGCTTTAAGTGCGGCTGCTATGATGCAAGCACCAAGCAGTGCTGGAGAATCTTCAGGGCACCCTAGCGGTACTTCTTCTCTCAATCATAGTGGTGAAAATTCCGATTCCGGTATTCACACACTGCAATCACAACAAAGTAAAATGTCTGGACAAGGACAAGTAACACCTGCTTCAGATAATGGCGGTGTGACAACATCCAGTAGTAGTGGAGCAGGAGGCGGTGTACAACCACTTTATGCTAATGCTCCTCCTAAACCACGACGAATAACGGATGGCGGATATTCCTCACCTAGTCCCGAACATTCTATAGATAATGAAAGAATAAGACAGCATCAATTGCACCATCAACAACAACAGCAGCAAACTAGTCGTAGATCAGGTATAATGTCTCCCACTTTGCAGCAAATGCAACAATACCATCAACAACAGCAACAACAGCACTCTAGATCCCAACACCATGCCATATATGATACCCGTACGGGTAACGTATCCTCAGCCATGAGAATACCACAACAACAGCAATCAAATTATCCCATTGAAAGCCTAGAAGCACAATATCAACAGCAATTAACTCTCAGTCCTGACGATTATCCTCAATCACCATCAGCCCAATACATGGACGCCCAAATGGAACAACAAATAATGCAATTGCAGCAACAACGTGTTGCTGTGGATGATATTTATGGGGAACGTGAATTGTATATGCAACGTCTTATACAACAGCGCTATCCACCCCACATGGCGGCCTATGTATCGGCGACGGAACGTCGTACACCCGATGCTTATGGTCGTTCGAAAAATCGTGTATTTTCGGACTATGAAGATATATACAATTTAACTGCTGGCGCTGGAAATACATCAGCTCAGGAAGTTTTAATGCAAGAGGCAGCCAGTTATCGTCGCCCCTTATCGCCACCCAGTTATGAGAGCAATAAACATGTACCTTCTTCGATGACATCGCGTTTTACACCAAATAATTTAGAGGTAAGTAAAATCTATTTTTTCCTTTAAGCCCTTATGACACTACATTTTTAATGCATTGTTCAAGTTTTGGTGAACAGTGCAAATATAAAGTAATAGAAAAATTTACCAAGTGCGAAGGGTTTAGCTGTATTAAGATAAATGGCAAGCAGTCAAACATTTTACTAAAATTATCGATAAAAAATTAAGTTATGTAAAAAAATGTAAAATTGTTCAACTTAAAATTGACATTTCAAGCTTGAAATATTAAAAGTGTTGCTGAATCAGCGGTTTATGGGCAAAGTAAGCGATTTTCCGCATTTTTGTTTGTTTTTAGGTTTCTCATAAACAAAAAGTTGGCGACATTTAATGAAATTAACAGAACAGGGATTGCTTAGTTAGTTCAATTGTACTTTTTTTGTTGATACTTTTTAATCGAAGATTTATAATACCTTTTTGTGGTGTTTTTTTAGAACATAAATAAAATTAATTTCAACTAAAATAATCTTTTAGTACAATTAGGTACAATTTTTAAAGGTTGTTGTTACAATTTTAAAAATTCTCAACGCCATCCCTGAAACAAAGCCATAACAAGAGAAAAAAAAACTAAAAAACTTTGTTTACATTTTTTATAGTTTGTTCTTTCTAGCATTTAGTGTTTCTTTCTATCAATTCTGTATCAATTAATGAATAAAAAATGTAGTGTCATAAGGGCTTTAGGACTGGTTCACACAATACTACGTGGCGTAACGTAGTATTGTCTTAGGAAATACCCATGTATAAGTTCGTAATTCCGTTTGTCAATTCTACAAAATTGATCTTAGACAATTTAAAGTGTATATATTCATGGTCCTTATAAGTAACGATGTTAATTTAACATTGTCTGTTTGTTAGTGCATCTGTTGAAATGGCTTTTCCGACGATCCTAGCTAGATATGACAGAGACAAGGTTGTTATATATAATGTCAAATAAACCGCGTTTGGTTTGTTTTTAAAATCCAGGCAGATCATTCCGTAAATGACTGGGATATGCCTCTAATTGTTACTTTAACTTCCCAAAGTCTTCTTAAAATTTATGAACTTAATTTTTTCATTAATACGATTTACGTATGACGTGCTTAATTCCCAATTTTTCATATTTGATAAAAACACTGAAATTTATTGTTGAGGGAAAACTAGCTTCTATGCGCATTTCACTCGTTGCTTAGACCAGCTCATCAGGAAACCTTTTCCAAAGATTTTAGAAAAGCCAAAAATATTAAACAAATAAAACCCTAAAGCGAATAAGAATTATAAACACTTATAAGTCTTACTTGTAACAATATCAAAGCTTAAACAAAACACCTTTAACTTTCATCTTAAATGAACTTGGTAGAATCGGTTCTAGTTATATATAAATAACTTCATTTTCCCCCCGAAATAATGGTCTTAAATACAAATAGCTTTCAATCATAAGGAGTATTAAATACAGGAAAATATGCTATAAAATACACGTTGTTGTCATTTTTTCGAAAATAAGAACCAGTGCCCATGTTCCGGAACTCTCGCGTCGAGAAACTTTTCGATTGAAATGTGTGAAATGAAACGAAAATACCATATATTGAAACAAACATCTGTTTTTATCACTTAACTGTGTCTGTAACTTTTTTTGGCGAGTACTAGCTGTCACGTAAGTCTGGGTTCACACCAGTGATGCCAACTTTTTGAGAGCAAAAAGCCCTTTAAAATTTAAAATAAGTACTAAAAAGCACTATTTCGAACAAAAATAGCGTAAAAAAGCACTTTACAATTTTTACAATTAATTTAAACACAAAACAAGTTGCATTCGGCTGTGTCGAATATTAAATACCTCCAAAATTTGAAAAAAGGCGACGGTGCTGATGGGGTACTATTTTCATTTAAAATTCAATAATAAATATATTTACTTTTGTATATTAACCTTTTAAATGTATTATTATTACCTTCAATAAAAATAATATCATCCAAATCATTTGGATCATCATTAGCTGAGTTTGAATTGACCATAAAACAGTTTTAAAGGAATACAGTGCGTGCTCGATTTTCATAGCTCGAAAAAATCTGGCCTGTTGCAATTAACGATAATTTGCAATGACCGACCGTTGTTTATAAAATTTAATGACAGCCCATATTGAAATGAAAATCTTATATTTTATAGTTTAAATAAATCTAAATTAAAATCGTGCAAAGTTTAATATGAAACTATCCAATTATTTTAACCTATGTGGGTAATTCCATGTCAAAACGACCAAGAGTGGGACACGACCCCTTCCGATTTTAATGAAATCTGGTGAGAGGGTTCCTTTTATCTTATAAGGAACAAATATGAACGAAAAAAATGTTAAAATTTGTTTTTCGAAAGTTATGTCATATTCAAAATGTCATAATTTCGCAGAATCAGCCGAATGTGTTGAGGCTATTTCTTCAATATATCGAAAACTACTTGACATACGAAGATGATTTTAATGTCATTTTAAAGAGAATACTTGGGGCTACAAACCATTTATTGAAAAAACACTTTTTTTGGAAAAATGTAATATCTGCAAAATTCTGAAACTTTGAAGGAGGTGTTTTTTTTTTTTACTTTTTTAAGATATGATTTTTTTCCTTTCGTAACCTTTAAAAAAATAATATTAAAATAGAATTTTAATATTGTAATTGTGAGCAATAAGTACACTGTACAAGTTGCAAAAAACAGACCAGCCGCGCACCTGGTATTTTACCCTAATTGGGGACGCTGAATCCAGTGGTGCTAACCGTTTTTTAGGTTAGCTCTTGTTTTCAAGATATACCGTTATTTCGAAAATGTAAATGGACGCACAGCATATATTCGCGTAACTCAAAAACGCTTTAGTTTATTGAAATAACTAAAAAACCGAAATTCGGCAATAAATAATAAAGTGGGGTTGGTCATACATTTGACCCATCTAGGAGCATCCTACACGCAGTACCATACAAAAATTGCGGCTTAATAAAATTCTTCAATTTGGCTCCTGCTGCGCGTAGGATGCTCCTAGATGGGTCAAATGTATGACCAACCCCACTTTATTATTATATAAAAGGTCGTGTCCCAATCTTGGTCGTTTTGACATGGAATTACCCACACGCAGAGAAAAAATATGGTTGGGCATGGTTACAGCAACAACACTATGTTTAATGTAACAATATATTGTTGTCGTACACACATAATTGTTATTTTTATTTAATATCAACAATATTATAGTTACTGTAAACATATCAATGTTTATCGCAATTATGAATTTGAGTATAGTTGACCGAAAAATAATTACTTTTCTAACAACTGAATTATGATAACTTTCTAAACATATTATATTTCTCACAACCATATCATGATATTTAATAGCCATAACATGATAACTTTCTATACATTTGTCATATTTTGTTAAAGATGCAATCAAACTATTTTTACTCTAATCATATTATGTTAGCGCCATTTGTAAAATAATTTTGAAGCAGTTGTGCCGTTTTTTTTATTTGTGAACGGTTAAACAATTAAAAGATAAAATTCCATAAAAAAAAATAAGTTTAAAGAAAATAAAAAATTAAAATATTAGCGGTGTTCATTCAAGTATTAGTGATGTAATAGTGCAAATGCAAAATATCATAGTTTTTTTGTAAAATCCAACAACAAAACACACAGAGATTTCTTTATATTTTATAAAAGTGCTACGATATTTCATCAACATCTAAAAATCGAAAAAATGGACACACGCGGTTGCCCATGAAAACCACAGATTTTTCATTTACTCTTTTGCAAGCCTTAAATTGAACTCCGCTATTTGATTAACATTAAGAAAAATTGTAAAAAGCCACAAAATAAAAAATCGATGCAAAAATATTTTAATTTATTTTGTATTTTTATGACAGCTATGAAAGGTGCTGTATCATAATATGATTGCTTCTAAATTTATTATGATAAACCTGATGATAATATGATTACTTCTTAGCTTATTATGATTAACATGACAATAATATGATTAATTTCTTAGCTTATTATGATTAACATGACAATAATTTGATAACTTCTTAACTTAGTATGATTAACAGAATAATAATATGATTAAGGGAAAAATATTATGATGACATATTACGAGTATATTTAGTCATAATATGATTCAATAATAATCTTAATATGGTGACTACAATCATAATTCTTATCATAATATGTTGCTCTTAGAATATGTTTACCACAACCATGTTTTTTCTTTGCGTGCATGTACGAGTCGGAATAAAGAACACACATAAGGTGCAAAATAGAAAAAATATGAATGTTTGTACTCTGATATATTTGAAAACGTGTGTCGGGCGTTTGAAAACTAAAGCGCATAAAAATGGCAGGTTAATACATAACGCTCGTTATAAAAGCATTTTTTGTCAGCGGTTTTTCATTTATTTAACACTTTGCTTATACCGACTGCAAGTTTTTTAACTTTTCAATATGTTTTTCTTCGTTACTCAAAATCGTTGTTTATTTTTCCATTCTCAATTCCTAATATTTTCCCAGCCATTTTCTATTTTTGAAACAGTGGTTACATCTTTAAAAAAAAGTTTACCGAGAACAAATACATCGTTTTTATTACGATTACTAAATAAATTGTCAACGCTAAAAAGTGCAACGTTTTGTAAAATTTCCAAATTGCTAGGAAGCCTAGATCAAACCATTTCATTTGAAATCTTAAAATCTTTACAGGCCTTCCCAAATTGTACTCCAAATAGCAAATTTCATCTAAATCACTCTCTATATAACAGAAGTTTTGAAAAATGGTAGAAAAAAAATAAAAATTGCAAAAAGCACTAAAGGCACTAACGAAAAATTTAAAAAGCACCAAGTTAGTGCTTTTTCTTAGTTTGGCACTAAGGATAAAATTTTGGCGTTTTGAGGCATCAAAAAGCACCATAAATAGTGCCAAAAGCACTAAGTTGGCATCACTGAAACAGACACTAAAGTTCAGTATTTAATAAAAAAAAAAATTATTTGACCATTATTATATCGTACAGTGTATAAATTAGTCTTAAAGTCACAAGAAAAATTAGATCATGAATAAAAATTAAAATATGTATTTGAAATAAAGCAATACCGGAAAGCAACAGTAAAAAGTATGGTTTAAAAATTATAAAAAATACAAATTCTTGCAATAACGTTAATAAAATAAAATCAAGCAATAGAGGAGCTTAAGTGACTAAATTTAAACAAAATCGAGCTTTAATTTCGGAATGTAGGACTTTATTAGTTGTTTTAATAAATACAATTCTAAATTAGCCCTAATATTTTTTTTTTTTTTTGTATTAGTTTTAATTGTTTGTAATTGGCATTGTAATTCAAAATGAATTACGTACAATTGATATTATTCGCTCTCAAAATTTTGTATGACGAATAATTTAATTTGAATTACAAAATAGCAGTGAATTAAGAACGATAGAGCGAATTACGTAAAAAAATACTGATGTTCGAACATAGCATTATTCTGCATTTCGATCAGTGTTGCCAGAATTAGGGGAGAATCCTTACATGTAGGTATATTTGACACTAAAATAGAAGCGTAGAGAAAATCGGACAGATTTTTTATAATCACTTATTCAGCAATACTGTATTAACTCGAAATTTTTAGTTTTTCACTTTTAGAAATAATCGACAGGTATTATTCATATCTGCTTCCCACTGTAAAAATATCGAGCTTTTGGTAAAGAAACGATTGGTTTAAAAATACTTTTTCATATGCCTTTCATATTAAATTAAAAATTGTTTTGCTTCTACTGAAAATTTTGTTTTCATACAGACTTGTTGAAGAAGTGCGATGTATAATTTTTTTTACGTTTTGTACTAATTTTTTGTAAAAGCTTTAATATACATGTCGGGTTTTCATCCATTTTAATTGATTTTATTATTTTAAATCAAACTTCAAATTATTTAAATTGATTTGGTATATTATTTTATTGTTTTTTTTTAAAAATTAAACGAGGCAGTCCCAACTCGTCACTCTCGCTTACTTTTTATTTCTAATCTATTTTTTCAGCCGTGACAGTTGATTCCACCCAAGCTTGACATAAGAGTCAACGCTTGCCGTTTTATAACAAACACATAAACAGCCAGTACTACGACATACATATGTTCATATTTGAACAAAATTCATTTTTTTTTATTACTAATGTTTTTTCTTCTATTTAAATGACAATAATGCGTAGGGATTTTTGTATGTGAAATTTTTTTAACGTGTAGGGTAAATCGGATTTTTTTTAGCATGTGTAGGTATCGATTACGAAAAAGCAGAAAAGCGATTACGAAAAAGCTGAAAAATAAAAGGCAAGGGCCGCAGTTGTTGCTATGAAACGTGTAAAATCGGTACGGAAAATAAACAATTTTTTAAACATTTGAATAAACAGAAGAAAAAAACAAATAAATTAAATAAACTAAAAGTAAATATCTATAGTCAAGGCGAATTCATTACAGGTAAACTTAACAGCCCTGCTAAAAACTTTTTATTACTTTATAATTGTTGGATGTCAAAATTGTGTTTATTTTCTTAGTTTCTGTTTCTGGCATTGTGCGATGATTTTACAAAAACAAATTGCTTGTGGTTTTTGAAGGAGTTGTACTTGTCGGAGTTTCGAGATTACCTGTATACAAAAAAAAATTATTTTTCCAATTCAAACAAAAAATTTGGAGAATCAAACAATTTTTTGTCTGAAATCGGTCCTATAAACAAATTCGCATATTCAAACAATTTATTTGCATTTTGTTTATTGAAAGAAAAACACTGATTTTTTCAAACAAATAATTTACTGAATCAAACAAAAAGTTTACTGAAATTCATATACGTATGTATTAGAAGATGATGGCAGAGAGAGCAGAGCGGCCGGCTGGCTTTGAGACCAGGGTTTAAAATGCTATCGCCATATTAGCAAAAGCAGCCAAATTTTGACTTTTTCCTATTAAAAAAAAAAATCAAAATTAAAAAGCCGACAAGTTCCACTGCTAAAAAAGCCCACACTTTTCAAAAGCAGCAGCAAAATAAACACACAAAATAATTGGCACTGGCTTTTTTCAGCTTTTGCTTTTTTAACAATTTGATGGAACTCAAAAAGCAACGGCAATTACTTTTATGTTGTAGGAAAAAATAGGTAGGAAAAAGAATGAAACAAACAGCTTCTGTCAAACAGCCGCCAAATCAAAAACCAATGCATGCTAATAGCCGCAAAATAGGAGATAAAAGCAGCAAAAAAGGTTGCAAAGGCACATGATTGCGAAAAAAAATACTCGACGACGACAAGTGATATTTTTCATGCAAAACAAACACAACAAGAATTTTTTATTTGTTTGGCGAGCAACAACAACATTACTACAACATTACTGAAGAAAGGCAAAAATTTATTTTTCCTCATCACCATAAAAAAACCATGTTGCTTGTACACTGATCAGTATTTTTTCGTTGTAATCTGCCTTTTTGCAGAGCTAATAGCTCTGCTCAGACTGCTTTTAGCACACACTTCCGCTGCTTTTCATTTTATTGGATCGGCTTTTTGTTATTACCAGCCAGAGAAGAATTTTTGTTCTTTGAATTTTAGATTTTTTTTTTGGTTTGTCTTTTTTAACTAGCTCTTCTTTCAGGAAAAAGTAAAAAAGCAAAAGGCGAAATAATTTTTTTTAGCTTTTGCTTTTTATGTGGTTGTCCATTTTTGTCGCTGGCTGGTAAAAAAGCAGTTGTCAGAAAATAAAAATATACAAAATAGGAGATTTGCTTTTTTGCACAAACGAAAGACAAAACATTGGCTGTTGGAAAAAAAATTACAAATTTCAATAGCAGTGGCAAAAGCAAAAATAAAAAGCATTCAGCTGATGGATGCTTTTAAACCCTGTTTGAGACACATTTTTTTTTGTTGGAATAATTTTTGAACGAAGTCTTTTTTTATATACATACACAATGTTTATCGTCATCACTCACTGTTGCTGTATCCTTTCCTTTGCTAATAAAGAAGAAATGTAACCCAAAAACGGCGACAGACCGACTCGATATGTTTTTCGTCATCATTATATTTTTGTATTTGATGTATTTAAGCAAACAGTTTGAAAAAATTTAATACGGGATTTTGTTTTTTTTTTTTACCAACTTTGAAACCAACCAAAAATTTATTTTGTTTCTTATAATGTTGTTGTTGTTTCTGTTGTTTAAAAAGAGTGAAACGTTTTTTTACCTGCTATTTTTTTTTTACTTCAAACCTCTTCATCTTTCTTACTGTTGTACTTTTTTAAAGTGTCCAAAAATAGACTGCATGTGTTTTTTGTTGTAGTTCTTATATTTCACATTAGGAAGTGTTGCTTACGATCAAATAAAAAAATGCAAAAAGACGACAACTTTAATAAGGGTTTAATATTTCATACAAAATTATGAAAACTTGAAACCAATAACGCGTGTATTATATTTTTGAATGGTTGTCAACATTTTTGTTGGTTAAATAAAAATCAAACAAAAATTTTAATTAAATCAGTAAAAAAATTTGTAGAAATTAAAAAAAAAATCAAACAAGCGTTTGTTTGAAAATAATTCGGCAATAATTTTTTCTGTGTAATGAATTCGCATTCTTCTTCTTCTTCTTCTTTAGTAATAAAGTTAAATAAATAAATTGTGCAGCTTTTTTGTTTTTGGCGTACAATAAATTAAATAAAACTTTTAAATTTAAGTAAAAAAATTAATAATTCAAAAAAAAATATTTTCTTTCATTTTGCAAAATTTTTTTAGAACTTTCCATTCGTATATAAAAACAACTTAGTAAAACGTAGCTACGCTCGTAATGCAGAATACATACAATCGAAAGAAAAAAATCGACACGAAATTGAGAATTCCAAAGCTGCCAAACGGAGAAAATTTCGATCCGACTCGAATCGCAGAATATAGGTGTTAATCTTTCTAGCAATTGTATAACATAAGATTTAACATTTGGATTTATATACATACATACATAAACGTGGCCGAATTCACAAGATTGTTATTTACCTTTGTTGCATCCTATTTTTCAGAGTTAATAATATCTTGTTTGCTATACATATCGTCAGTTTATTATTGGTTTGACCTACCGACCATTTTGAAAATGATTAAGTTTGGCTTGGGGTTTATATATTTGAATACCTCCTTTCTGAAGTCGAAACCTGTTTCGTGAAATTAAAATGGTTTCTGGGGTATAAGGCATTTATTTTTCTCCATATTAACTATTGTTTTGCTCTACACGCCACTCCAACCAAACCCCTAATT
This sequence comes from Pollenia angustigena, assembly GCA_930367215.1. Lineage (NCBI taxonomy): Eukaryota > Metazoa > Arthropoda > Insecta > Diptera > Polleniidae > Pollenia > Pollenia angustigena. Next base: position 207,141,473 of record OV884056.1, on the reverse strand, counting down.
GTAGGAAAGTAACGTAAGAAAACGGCTTCGAGAAACTGGGCAAGCTAACGTTTCTTTAAATAAGAAAGAATTTCCAGAAAGAACTATGAAATTAATATGAAATAATTGCTGTCTGAATCGCGAATGCCATTTCTCTTTTAATTACCAGCTTGCGTATTCATCAATCATTTTGGAACATCTCAAATAAAAATTTACATTCCATTGTAAACATAAATCTTTCGTGTCAATAAGTTTCTAAATACACTGAAGAAAGTACAAGTATGCAGCACAAAAAGCTACTTTTTAATACTAAATTAAGAAAATTGGCGTATGCGCCACAAAACAATCAGCCTTATCATGGCTGGCGAATTTAAAATAAACCGGCGACTGTTTGGTAATAGAGTTAGGAGAACGTGAACTTATTTCCTTTAATCTATAACCAAACAGTCGCCGGCTTATTTAAAATTCGCCAACCACGATAAGGGTGAATATTTTTCACTTTCAATAAAATAATATTAACTTCTTACTATATTCGATAAAGTTCAAAAAAATTTAAATATTTTCTTCTAAACATATGCCGAAAGCAGTGGTGAAAATAAAAAAAAAGTCTATCGGGTACATTTTGAGAAAACTTTATGCAAACCTTCTTTGTTGTTTTTATCCACTCTCGACTTTTTGGCATATGCGTCAAACCGATAATGAGCTGACGATATCTGTATTTTGTTGTTCCAACTTGTTTTGTTAAAATTAAAGCGTTTGTATTTTCATCTGATCTACAGAGAACTTCAATTGTAAAATGAACTGTCAAAAATACCTTGCTAGGTTAAGCAACAAAATCCAAATTAATATTATTCAATAGTTATGGTTTCAAACTTTAGAATAATATAATTCCAGCGTTTTCTTGCATCTAATAATAACATACCTAAGTTTCTTTTTCTGTAAATTATAAAACAGAAATAAAACAAGTTAGAGTGCTATATTCGGCTGTACCGAATCTTTGATACCCACCATTGACAGTTCGAATGTTTTAGGAGCAATATCTCTATGATGTTTATTTATTATTATTATCTTTATAAAAACAGACATCTGCATTAAAATTGGTTGCAGTTTAGACCTAAATTAAATTATTGACCGACAATCAGAATGTTTAATGCTTTTTTAGCATTTTAAATAGCTTGAGTAAAATATTATGATTCGTAACAGTTTAAGCCGAACTTAAATGATTTTTAGGAAGGCAATTTATATTGGAGCCATGGTAAGCTTTAAACCAATTATCCCACAATTCTGCAAAGTGATTTCTGGTATTAAAAAACATTAATTTTAATACAGTGGTGCAATTAGTTAAGCGTTAACAGTGAATTTCAGAAGGCTGCTTAAATGGGATCTAAGGTAAATTATGGACCGTATATCACAAAATTGCATAACATTTTTTCTGGCCATATGAAGCTAAATTGGAAGAAATTTTAAAGTCTTGTTTCTTCTCCAACAAAACTGTGATGTACCAAATGTTGTTATGATAGCATTATTTTTTGCGGTTTTAGGCGTACTAACTGTTTTCCGGGAGAAGGGTTTATATGGGGCCTAGGGTAAATTATGGACCGATCTTCACGAAACTTTACAGCGTGATTTCCAGTCGAATAAAATCTTATATCATTACGTGCATTTTTTCACCATTTATGTTACTTTGTGTAACAAAATTATCAATTTTTTTTATGTGGTGGTTCCACATTTTGCTTCATAGCTCTGATCCTACTGAACAGATTTTGCTGGATTTCAATCCCAAACTGCTTAGGATAACTATGTACAAGCAATTTGACACCAAGTTTGTTTAGTTCTTTTGAGTTTTTCGAAAGTGAGCGTGTTTTCAACAGACGGACGGACATGGCTAAATCGACTTAGAATTACTCAAAGACCCAGAATATATATACTTCATGGGGTCTGAGATGAATAATAAAAAAGTTTCACACGGAATGACCAACTAAGTATACCCCCTTCACAACTAATTGTGGTGGAGGGTATAAAAAGAAATTGTTTTGATTTTACACAAAAATATAAAAATAAAGTCTGCCGTTTTCCTTTGTGATAAAAGAATTTGGTTTTTTTCGTACTCTTTTACCTCTCAGTGAGCAAAAATATGATTTAGTCTCATTTTACTGGATTTTGCCAGAAAAGTAAAGAAACAAACCTAATGTTAGTTAACAAATAACTGTTTTAATTTTAAGATAAAACTTATATATAAGTATGTTTGTATGTATGTACATTAGGGATATAACTTTTTCACACTGTTTGCGAATATCAAAAACGGCATAGTATAGTCGTGTGGAACATTAAAAGTTATTAATAAAAAATATGACAATTTTTTCGGATTGTTCATAAAGTTCACGCCGGGATCGGGTTAAAGTTTTAAAACACCAATTTTTTCTCACGGAAATTTTAAAAAATATACACCTGATATTTGTATATATGTATTCCCATTAGTGCTGGGAAACTATCGATAGACTATTGATATTATCGATAGAAAAAATAAAAATATCGATATTTTTATTATTTAAAATACAGCTATGAAGACATCTAACAGCAGCTATTCACACACAGTTTTTTGCCGCAAATTTTTACTTTCTATTATTAGTTCGCGCTGAATTACAGCAATGAATACAAACAACAAGAATGGCAAGTGGTATGAATTGCTTACTGCTTATTAAAGGCCTTTAAATCGAAATTTGTACATGTTTATATAGGGACTGAAATGTCAAATATTTTTTTTCCACTGACTACCTTAATTTTGACGCTACCGACATTAATTTTTGTAATGTTGTAAAAAAAATGCAAATCCAATTGCAAGCATAGGACAAAACAATGAACGACCATTAGAGGATAAGTCCGCCAGATTGATTACCTTTTGGGTTTAGAATTTAGAAATTTGTTTAAAGCTGCAATGGAATATCTTATAGTCCCTGTTACTTCGGTTCCTTCAGAAAGGTACTTATCAATTTTTAAAAAACTGCCATCTAAATTAGCGTTCGTATATACATACATACGTCTCATACATTCAATAAAGTGATAAAAACAACGGACTGTAGCCTTATAAAAAAATAATTAAAGTTTTCCTTCACAAGTACAAACATTCAGTCGATAGTAATATCGATATATCGATAGTAAAATTTTAACTATCGATAAATATCGATAGTAGAAAATATCGATAGTATCCCAGCACTAATTCCCATACGTATCACTTAAATGCTATTTTGGAATTTATCCAATGCTTTAGATTTAAAAATTTTCCTACGGTTTACAATTCATCGCGGTTCAAAATTTCTTGGAAGGTTTTAGAAATTTGCTTCCCTGCGTGAAGTTTTTTTTTCGCAAAACGACGGGAGACAGGTGTTTTCATTACTAAAACATTATTGGCCACTCCGTGGTACTATGCCAAAAATTTGGTTATAGCCCTAATGTACATATGTGCATTTTTAATAAAAATTAAAACTAAGGTTAGGTTCAATCGGCAGCCGACACAAGGACGGCTTACTTTGGTCCTTGTAGTCCCCTTGTGATGCAATGTGATAAGGGTTTTTTCCCGGGATTTCCCGAATTTCAATTATTATATTTGCCGCTTTCCCAGGATTTTTGTTGCGTGATCCCGGGAAATAAAAAGTTCCTTATAGTTTTAGAAAACAGCTATTTATACTTTGAAATTTTGTTTTCTATTCTCTAAAAATTATCGTCTGTTGGTGGGTTGTCGATTAGATCAATTACAAGAAGTGAGTACATTCGTAAATCAATGTCTACTGATGCAATTTATCCACTAAAAGCAGAATGGGCAGTGTAACAGTTGATAATTAATAAATTTAGTGAAGTGAAGAGTTAATAAAGAACATAAATTCAAAATAAGATGCAGGCAGGAAATTTGCATTGTCCATGGACAATTCTTAAATATAGGAGATACCTAAACATATCGCTCCTTTATTGCAACAAAGTCATATCTACAAAAAAAATCGAGCTTGGCAAAATGCGATTAAAGTTTCAAAATATACCGATGTAACGATTTTGCTATGACAGGTTTAGTTTGAGATAAAATACTGATTTTTTGAAACGAGATGGTATGGAGGAATACTTTGCTTAATTAACTTAAAATTTTTAATTTTTTGTGATATGACTATGTTGCAATAAAGGAGCGATATGTTTATAAGGTAATTAACATAAATTTGTTTCATTTTGTGACGGCTTTTATAACCGGGAAGTGCGGGCAAACCGAAAAAAAAACTAAGGAAACTCTTATAAGATACTACAACATACAATTTGAAAAACACATTATCCTAAAGATTACAGGTGGATATTGTAAGAAGAAGTCCGGTTGATGTCTTTTTTTTTTGCATCAACCTTGACATACATTTCACTGATCAAGACGTTGTTTATAAATACGAAAAATTTCTTCGAATTGTAAATTAGAAGCATGCAACAACTTCAAACTTTTGCACTTTAAACTATTTGTCCAATCTCGGTAATTTGTCCAAATGGTAACACTTTGCATGAAATTGACACTTTTTTTCGTGACAAGCCGGGCACATGGCGTTTTAACATAATTCGGGGACGCTGAATCCAGTGGTGCCCGCGGTTTTTTCAGATTGGCTCTGGTTTTCGAAATATACCGTTATTTCGAAAATGGAGGAGGTTGCACAACATATATTCGCGTAACTCAAAAACGGTTTAGTTTATTGAAATTACTAAAAAAACCGAAATTCCGCAATAAAATTTCATTTCAGAAAAGTAAAACTCTTTTTCTAATATGAGTAGTCGTTATTGAAACATAATTTTTTTGAAAGAAAAATTAATTTTTTTTATCAAAATTTCGAAATTTTTGTTTTTTAAAAGTTCATAAAAAAAATTCATAATATTTTGCAGACTTATAAAAAACGAAGCTACAAACAAAACAAGCCATAAATGATTAAAATCTGTTTGCAACTTTTGATTTTATTCACAAAAGTCGGCAAATTTTAATTAATTTAAGAATTTCATAAAACGCAATATTTGTATGGGAGCCCCCTAAGGGATGGTGATAAAGGGAAAGTATAATTTGAGAAAATGGTAAGAACAAAAAACTAATGGAGGCCAGTCATACATTTTATCCCTCTAGGAGTGACTCCTAGGCAGTTGTGGAACCTTTTCTTCAATATATATGAAGAATATAATTTATATGGAGCATTTCACAATTTCAATAATAATTAGTAAAGGCTAGATTACACTATTATACTTTGTATCATTACATGTCAAAAACTCAAGTAATATGACAAAGTGTGATGTGTGAATGCAATGTGTCACGAAAATTACAAGTATTATGAAAAAAGTTTGACATCCCATACAACTTCATCGTTTTTTGAAAAATTTCTAAACAATAATACTTTTCAAGACAAGATTTTCGTGTGACGTGCTAAATTTCCAATTTTTCATATTTTGATAAATACACTGAAATTTATTGTTGAGGGAAAGCTAGTTTCTATGCGCATTTCACTGGTTGCTTAAGCCAGATCATCAGGAAACCTTTTCCAAAGATTTTAGAAAAGCTAAAAATATTATACAAATAAACACTTAAAGTCTTACTTGTAACAATATCAAGGCTTAAACAAAACACCAACAATAAACAGTGAGTTTATCTTTTCTTACATCTTACTTTTCATTGGATCAGGGTTGCATTTTTTTCGTTCGTGAGTGTTTATACTTTTTGTGATGGTGTGAACACAAACTGTCATGTTACATTAGATTTTTTGACAGTCTCAACAAAACCCATTAGATTTCTATCTCACAATACGTATGACTTGTGAGATAGTGTAATCTAGGCTTAAATAAAATCAAAAATCACATAAATGCAACTTTACAGGAGAAGGAAAAAACATAATGGAAACTGTATGTATCATAATGTAAAATGGCTTCTTTAATTGCTTGTTAAACTGATATTTTTGATGCTATTGTACTAATGCATTGGAATCACTAAAAAACTCAATTTCGATAAAAATCGAATTAGGGCCTTTCTACATGAGACCGACGATATACTCTTTGTCGACTTCCTAAACGCATTGAGTGTGTCTGAATGTTATTTCCTAAGCTGGTAAAAATGTTAATATATTTATTTAAAATATTTTATTAATATACTTTTAGATCTCATAACTTGAGTACCACAATTTTTGTTTGTTTTTATTATTGATGTATGAATTAAATTGTTATTCTTATGTTATCTTTTATCTTGTATCTAGAGCATTATAATACGGAATTTACATATAAAAGCGTAAGGTAATAATAGGCTGTAGGAAAAATCGCCATAAAAAAATAAAAATTTTAAATCGCCCAAATTTGACCCAACATTTTTGGGATATTTTTCGTTATTATTGGGTGATTTTTCGTTTTTTAAATTTGTTGATTTTTTCATTATGAAAAATTACCCAAAAATATTGTATGAAAAATAGCCCATTTTTCGGGCCATCTTTTATTTTTAAAATTTCGTCCAAATCTTACATACTATTTGTCTAAATCATTCATTATCATTATACTTCGAATTACTAAATGATATTTGTGAAAATAACGGGACATATTGCAAAAAGGTGGCATGTCATAACGTCCAGTGTATAAGTGTCATAATGTCCATCAGAGCAGTGTCATAAAGTCCGTGGACGTTATGTCACTTTGTAGAGTGTCATAATGTCCACAACATGCTTACAAACTCGAAAGCATAGCCGGCCTTCGGTCGGTCGCAAGAATTTTCTCCTCTATGGTATAACAAAAACCGGCTTCGCTAACTAAAGCTTCTCTGCGCAGACGGCCTTTGGGCGGGCGCAAGGATTTTTTGGTATAACAAGTACCGGTTTCGCTAAGTAAAGCTTCTCTGCGAAGTCGGCCTTCGTTCGGAAACAAGGCAGATTTAGAAGCTTTACTTAGCGAAACCGGTACTTGTTATACCATAAAGGGAAAAATCCTTGCGCCCGGCCAAAGGCCGACTATGCAGAGACGCTTTAGTTAGCTAAGCCGGTTTTTGTTATACCATAGAGTAGAAAATTCTTGCGCCCGGCCGAAGGCCGACTATGCCGAGACGCTTTAGTAAGCGCTGCCGGTATTTGTTACACCATAGGGGAGAAAATCCTCGCGCCCAAAAGTGTTTTCGTTATATCGTCAGCTCAGAATTGGTTTGGCGCATTTTATGGTTAAATTACCGTGATATGCGCCAAACCAATTCTGAGCTAACGAAATGTTTAATATATGCACCCAGAGAAAAAACAACAAAACCATTTTTCAAAAATTTTAACCATATTCGGGCATGTTCTACAAATCGAAATGAAGTGGAATTGAAATAGAACGAGATTTTGATTTCAATTATTGACAAAATGACTGTGGATTTTCCTATTTTTAAGAGCTGTCCTTGTAAATATAATTGGTACAGTATGAAGTACATAAAAAGGAATATTTTTATTAACTTTCTTTACTGGCTCGTTTTCAAAATTTGTTCGATTTTAAATCCACTTCATTTCGATTTACAGAACATACCCGATTATGTTTAATTTAACCAAATCATTGTCACCAATAACCATATTATGGTAAAATAAGTTTCTTTAAAAATAGTTTTGTTGGTTGTGCCCATAATAAAACATGTTTTTCTCTGCGTGTATGTAGATCTTTTTTTGTATTTAACTTCTTTAGTAATTATGGACCTTATGACATTTTTAAAAATGACATAATGTCCATATGCAAAGTGTCTTAATGCCTACGGACATTATGACGTTTTCAAAAGTGTCACAGTGTCCATGGACACTACGACACTGGACGTTATGACATGCCACCTTGCAGAAAGCTATATTCTGTTTTGAGTAATTGATTATAACTATGCAGTGATTAATTAATATTTAACTATGGAAGAGTGCACAAAATTTGGCGGAGGGCTTGAATAAATATTACTGTCCATACTGCCGAGTAGCTGTTGAAGATACAATGCAATTTTTTTACATAAAACTTACATTTGTATGTTATTAAATTTATATGAATAATAAACACTTTTTTGCAAATTGGGTAATTTTTCATTTATTTTTGGGAAAAAATTCGTTTTTTGCTTTTTGGGTAAAATTTCATATATAACTTTTCGGGTCGTTTTTCATGTTATTTCATATTTCTTCATTTGGGCGATTTTTCATATTTTTTCTTGGGCCATTTTTCTTTAGGCGACTTTTCCTACAGCCGTAAGTTCCTCTTTCAATCTTCAGTTAAAGTTTGTATTATTTAAGCATTTCTTTTACTCACTTTGTAAACAAGTTCCCTTACGCCTTTTTAAAATAAATTTCTGTTCATTGTTTTAAATATATAGAGCGGGATCCCGGGAAATTTAAAAAAATTTCCCGCTTTCCCAAGAATCGAAAAACTTCGGGAAAAAAACTCTAAATGTGATACAAATTTTTTTTTGTTAATTTATTAGTAAAACCCAAGAAATAATCGTTAAATACATTTTTTTTTTTAATTTAAATTAAAGAAACTAAATAATTGAATTTTCAATAAAGTATAACATCTGCTCCATAAATATACGTTTGTACATATATCGTTAACTAAAACGCAAAAGGCCCTAACTAACCAAAAATTAAAAATCGACTTTTTCATTGATTTTGTTGTATCTAGTGCATCAACACAAATGTCACAAAAAATTTTGAATCTTTCCACCAAAATTATTGTTTTCAATAATAAAAAAACAAACGGGCCTATCTATACAAAATATTATAAAATATGCAACATTGTCAATTATTTAATCAACTGGCAGGTTTTACAAGAAAAATAGAAGAAAAATAAAATATAATCCGTTTAAAACGATTGATCAATTTCTTATTTTAAATAGTTTTTTGCTTTTCCTCTAAAATGTTCAAATTCTTAGCTAATGCCTTTTGCGTTTTAGGTAACAATTTTAGTTTATTACGTATGATTTTTTGCTTCTCAAGTCTCTTTTAGTTTTCGTGGGATAGTGGACAATTGCTATTATGATCTTTTATACACGTAAAATCTAGATGAGAAAAATATTCGCCTTTAGGACACGTATTCTCCACCGCCTTTTTTCTATCACATTGATAGAACATATTGCATTTAGGATGAAGGAATTTTTTGTAATTATCAAGAAGTCCACAAACCGGTTTTCTATCATCTTTGCAAAAGCCGGGGACGCATTCACCCGAATGCCTGTCAAAATGTTTAGCGTATTCACATGTTTTAGTTGTTATAGAATTGCTTTCACACTCAAAATACTGAAAACAGTTATCATGGAAAAAACGTTGACCATCTTGTTGCTGTTCACACCATTTTGAAATTGGAGTACACTCGTCTTTGGTTTTAGTTAAACATGTTTTTTGTTCTTGAGAATAGCGTTGATTGGGTGGACAGTTTAGCAGCATAGGGTCCAAAGTGTTATCCACACAGAGAAAATACGTGTTACAATCTTTGGGGTTAGGAAAGCGCTTTAAATGGTTAGTACTATGCAAACGGCATTGATCAATGATTTCTGGATCCAGTGGTGTATCCATAATGCAACTTCGGGTACATGGATTATGTGCATCATGTTTGCTAAAGCATTCGCCATGAGCACATGCCATTTCAATTCCATTTGCTTGTAAACATAAAATATAGAACATTGGGCTAAGAGGATGAGCAAGATATTCAAATTGATGTCCTCGGCAAATCTAAGGAAAATAAGGGGAATAAAAAAATTAGGAAGTTGTTTCAAATTTATTATTTAAAAAACTTGTTGTTTTATAAAATTTAATGAACGAGGTACTTCAGAAATATTTGTATACAGTGCACTCGCGATAATATTTTCACTAATTTGAACACTTATTTTCTTCCATTGACTACTCTAAAATATTAACTTGTTCAAAAGCTTAAAAATATGAACAACTAATAGTTGTATTTTTAACGGTTTTTATCTACCTACACAGTGTTAAAATTAAAATCAATTTTGATTCAACTCCATAATAACCTGGGGATTTTCCTAGCTATCGCTTTAAAATTGTCTTCGGTTGCTAATCAAAATGTTTTACATACACTTTTTACTTAGTTCTCACATTAACATGGAATTCAATATACATTTTTTAATTTAACGTGAAAAGTTCTTATATATGAATCAAAGAAAGCATAAGTTTTGAACTTTAAAAAGAAAAATGAAATATTCAAGTTGTGCTGAAAAAGGTCAACAAGATAAAGAAAGACAAAAAAATTAAAAACAAAAAATGTACTTTGGACTTTAAGAAGAATTCTTGAAAAAAGTACGGAAAAAACAGAAGTAAGGAAAAACATGTAAAATCAATTAAAATAGATAATCATTCAAAGCAAATTTCGATCTACCAAAGGTTAAATACAATTTGGTTTAATGATTGACGTTTGACTATTGACTGCCAGCAGTCGTCGATGGCTGTGAGTGTTAAACGGCAAACCCCTCTGAAAAGATTGAATGGTTGCAATCGAAACATGTAAGGGTAACCTGTCCGTAAAAGCCTGGGTTCGAGCCCCAGCTGCAGTCAAGAATGAAAAATTATCACTAACAATTTTAATTAATTTTCATGTTGTGAAATTTGTTTCTTAAATTAAATTTGATGAACTTTAGCCCAATTAAAATATTAAAATTTGGATTAAAAACCATAAATAGTTCAACAAAATAACCACAGTACTAATTAAAATGAAAAACTTAAGTAAATTTAGGGCATTTAGGAAAAGGTATTACTAATTTAGCGAATAATTTTGATTTTTTTTTTAAATGCTCTAACAATACGTTTATTTGACTTGAAAGCAGAAAAATGTGCGGTCTTCCCAAAACCCAAAAAATGGAAATTGCATGCACCGATAGTTTTTAGAAATGAGATACACAAAGATCACTGGTAGCAGACACGGCAAATATCTGGAGATTTTTAAGAGAGCGGGGCGTTTTTAAATTATTTTATTTGTCATTATTTTTTATTGAATCTTCATATATTAAATATGAACTACAGTATTTATCGGATATAAGAAACTTAAAAAATCCACGAAAAAAGTTTCTTATAAGAGTTTCTTTCTTATATACGATTATTTTATATAAGAAACTTATTTCTTATATAAGTAGCTATGGCCATAAGACTTTCATATTTTGGTTTTCTGTCTCTTTTTTTGTTAACATTTCTAACTTTTAAATAATTATTTTCTATGTCTTTTGAGTTTTTCACTATTTTAGATCTTTTTGCAATCTCGCGTCTTTTTATACCGATTTGTATTTCTTTAAAAATTTTAACTTTTGTTTTTATTGGCAAAAAACACAAAGCTTCTCATGAGTACCAGCTCGCTCATCTAAAACTAAAAGTAAAAAAAACTTTGTTCTTGTTGTAAAACTGTCAGAAAACAGCGTTGTCCATGCAAACTACATAAATTCTGTGTTGCCGTTGGAAGTTTCTTTTATAAATTCTTTTTCTATACATTTTGTGGTTTTGGTGTTTAAGAAAAATGTTCTTTAATCAGTTTTTTTCTTATAAGTGTTTTTCTTATATGAAACCTTTTTTGTTAGAAAAATCACTAAAAAGACATGGTGTTTTTGAAAATGTTTCTTAAAAGCGTTTTGTTCTTATATGAGATGTTCTTATATCCGATAAATACTGTAACAATAATTAATCAAATCTTAACCTAATACGTTATTTTATCTCCTGCCAGTGCCAGACAAAATTTTCTTCATCACGGGTTATGTTCACTTTTATAGGTGTTTATCGCTCATCTAATTGGGTAAGTGCTGCAGTGTCTCTTCTTCTTAAGCGAGTGTGGCCGCCATGATTTAAAATATTTCGAGCTAGTGGATTTGGGTGTTGTTCAAGCCTTTTTAAATATTTTATTGCATATTTTGTAATCATAGATTTCACTAATGGCACATTGAGATCCTTATGAATGTTTGAGTTTTTAACATACCAGGGAGCGGCTGTGATTATTCGAAGAAGTTTATTTTGGCGCCTTTGAATTTTGTCGATATAAGAGACCGAGGCAGTGCCCCATAGTTGAATACCGTAGCACCAGATAGGCTTTAAGATAGAGTTGTAAAGTAGAAGCTTGCAATCGAGACTAAGGACAGAATTTCTTCCAATAAGCCAATGAATTTGAATGGCTTTTAGTTTCATTTGAGTTAATTTTGCCTCTATATGGCATTTCCACGTTAATCGCCGATCCAGATGTATACCGAGATATTTTACATGCGAATGTTGAGGAATTATTTGATTATTGATTGTAATAGGGGGGCAAGATTCCCGGCGCAAAGTGAATGTTATATGTACGCATTTTTGCTCATTGACCATTATCCTCCATTGTCTTAACCATATTTCTAGTTGAAATATATGATGCTGTAAGTAACGCGATGCTTCATAGCGATTTTCGTGGACGCTTAGAAAAGCTGTATCGTCTGCAAATGTTGAAGTTTGTGTGTAGTTGCTTGTTGGCATGTCCGAAGTATAAATTAAGTATAATAGGGGGCCCAGGATGCTGCCTTGTGGGACTCCAGCGGCAATGGGCTGAGGTGAACTTAAAAAATTTCCTTCTTTAATAATAAATTGACGACCGACTAAGTAGCTTTCTAGCAGCTTGTGTGTGTTTGCTGGTAAATTTTGCTTCAATTTGTGTAATAAGCCTTCATGCCAGACTTTGTCAAAAGCTTGCGAAACATCGATGAAGAGTGCTGAGCAATATTTCTTTTCTTCAAATGCTTTTCTTATGACATTTACTATTCGATGAGTCTGCTCGATTGTGCTGTGTTTTCTTCTAAATCCGAACTGATGGTTTGGAATACATCTATTTTCACTTAAAATTATTGTTAATTTTGAAACTAATAATTTCTCAAACAGCTTTGACATATTTGATAATAAGCTAATAGGCCTATAAGACTCAACTTCTGTATGATCTTTACCTGGCTTTGGTATCATGGTAACTAAGGAAACCTTCCATTTTTCAGGATAGTATTCAAGGCGTAAAATAGCATTAGAAATAAAAAGAATAATTTTCTTTGCTATGCGAGGTAGCTCCAAAAGCATTTTATTACTGATTTTATCAATACCAGGTGCCTTCTTAGTGTTTAAGTCACAAATAGCCTTTTCGATTTCTCTTATCTCAAATCTGAGGGGAATAGCTGCTCTAGCATCAACAGGTGGTAACTCGACCGCAATATTGTGAGATATATTTGGTGTAAATACGTTTTTCAAATGACTAACAAAAAGATTTCCTTTTTAAATATCGTTTCTTGCCCAACTACCATTTAAGTTTCTTAATGGTGGCTTAGATATAACTGGCCTTTTTAGATTTCTAGCTGCACGCCATAATGAGTAGTCAGATTGTGGAGTTGCATCAAGTTCCTTAAGATATTTTTCTAGAGAAGCCGTTTTCTGATTCTGTAGTAACTTTCTTAGCCTTTTTGTGCATTCTTTTAATAAAATCTTAAGTTGCGGGGATCTGTAAAGTTGCCACTCTCTTCGAACTCTCCTTTTTTCAGCCGCTCGACATCTGAAGAACATATTTTATTATTTTTAATTTGTTTGGGGGTAACGCTGGAGTGTTGAACAGCTAGTTTAAGATAACTGTCAAAGTTAACAAGAGAGAGATCCACATTCTCCGGTGTACTAAGCGGAATATTTTCTGTGCAATGGGCACTGAGAAATTTTTTATATTTTAACCAATTTATTTGTGTGGCTGGCGTCGCTAAGTAACCTGACGGAAATTCAATTCTATTTGGGTTCGATATAGTAACAATTGTAGGTGTGTGGTCGGATGATAATTCTAAGGAAGCTTCAACATGAATCGTTTCTGTGGGGATGTTTTTAACCACGCCAAAGTCGATAACATCTGGAATTTTTTGCTGATCAGTAGGCCAATATGTTGGTTGCCCGCTCGCGACCACATTTAAACCCATTTTAGAGATTGTGTTAAACAAAACACGACCTTTTGGTGTTATAAGTCGTGACCCCCAGAAGGTATGTTTAGCGTTATAATCGCCAGCGGCCAGAAAACAGGGTCCTAATGATTTATAATATTTATAATATTGGCCTTCTGATATGGAAAATCTAGGTGGAGAGTATCAAGAAGAAATTACTATGTTTCGATTTAGCTCCTCAACACAAATAGTCGTTGCTTGCAGATAGTCTTCACGGTGATCACACATAATGTAGTGTTTGACTCGAGTTTTTATTAAGATGGCAGAACCTCCACAAGCTCTATCTCGAGGGTCCTTGGTATCATATAGTATATAACCATTGATTTTAAACGTATTTCTTGAGGTCAAATGAGTTTCAGAAATCATCATGACATCAATTTGTTTATTTTTAAGAAAGTATTCTAATTCATTTTTATGTTGGCGGATGCCGTTTGCGTTCCAAAAACAAATTTTTAAACAGTTCATGGTTTGTTAAGTACAGCTTGCAATAACATCGATTGCATTCTAAGCATTTCCTGCATCATATTACCCATTGTGTTCGTAAAATTATTTACTGTTTGCACTAATGTTTCCATGGTTTTTTCTAAACGACTTAAATTAGAAACCGGAGTTTCATCATTACTTGGCGAGGCACCTTGCATTGGCTGATGGTTTGATTTTAGGACGTTAGCGTAAGAGGTTCTGTTATTACTAAGCTGGGGGGCCTGAATTGCATTTGTGTTTACCTGATTTGCAACCTGCATTTGAGGGGTATTTGTTTTCGGTCCAACCTTCTGCTTGACAATATTATATACTGGGCATCCTCTATAATTGGCAGTGTGATTACCGCCACAGTTGCTACATTTTTTTACGTTGGGGTCGGTTTTAGACTTATCACAAGAAACTGTACCGTGTTGTTCACCACATACTACGCAGACAGGGGGTAAGTAAATTTAAATTGATTGAACGAAAAAAATCACAGACTGTTTCGCATAACTTTAAGTCTGTTTTTCTTTTTTAAAAATCTTTAACGCTGTGCGTAAACATTTTTAACGCCAGCGGAGATGTAAAAACATATTTCATATTTGCAAAAGAATTTTAAAAAGTGATATCGCTAATGTAGAATAACCTTAACTTTTTTTAATATATTCATTTTTTTAACTATTTTGTTTTAATTTGAAAGATTTAATGAAAACTTGAGAACCACTTTTATGTGAACTCATCGATTTTTTATTCACAAATTTGAAATTTAGCGCCCAAATAAACAGGATTGTATAAAATGATTAAATTTAAACCTAAACTGAACTGAGCATAAATTAGAAACACAATATAAACATTTTGCAATAAATTGTCGATGCATTTTAAAGATTAAAAGATCAAAAAAGTTTTAAAAAAGTATATATAATTTAACCCTTAAATACCATGAGCCGTAAATTATTTTAAAACAAAAACGTATATGGGTAATTACCAAGGCCCGGATTTTAATGTAAATGCATATTTGTTCTCGTCAGTCGGAGATAAATATATACAAAATATATTTTTGCGAATCAAGAGATTTGCAGAAAAATGGCATCGTTTTGTTAGTGCATATTTTTGCTTTGAATGCATATTTTTGCATATATTGCTGATATTGCATATTTTGAAAAAACTTGTTTTAATTGCTTTATTTTGCCATGCACCCTTCCGCAGAAGAGATAAAAGACAACTTCGATGATATTTATTTGTTGATTTCTAATGGGAAAAATATTTTGTAAAGCACCTTCGTGTGTTGCCGCATATAAAGAAATTATCCGGATTAATGTGTAAGCAATAATTTATTATTAATAAGATTTCTGTATGACGTGCTAAGTTCCCAATTTATCATATTTGATAAATACACTGAGATTTATTGTTGAGGGAAAGATAGCTTCTATGCGCATTTCACTGGTTGCTTAGGCCAGCTCATCAGGAAACCTTTTCCAAAGATTTAAGAAAAGCCAAAAATATTATACAAATAAAACCCTAAAAGCGAATAAGTCTTACTTGTTTTGTTTCCCTCAATAAAAAATCTCAGTGTATTAATCAAATATGAAAAATTGGAAACTTAGCACGTCATACAGAAATCTTATTAATAATTTATTATGCTGAAAACTTTTGCCAATTCAAAGATGTGGTAAAAGGATTCAACAATTGTGAATTTAAGTTAACTGAAATTGCCATAAATAAGATGTATTTTGTGAACGGTTATTTAAGTTAACAAATTCGTAGCAAGCTTGATAAGGTTTAAACAAAAATTAAGGATTTAAATTGAATGTTTTAAATCCTTAGCTGCTTGCATATTTAATTTAAATTGCTTTCGGAAACAGCGTAGTGAAAATGAATATACCACAGAGGAACTATCAGCATTTTCTCATGCACCTAGCACTTCCGTTTTATTTGGTTTGGAAAAACAGGCAGTAAACTTTTATTTTTTAAAAAAGTGGGGTCAAATATATCGCTGAAGGCATGATAAACAACAAAATCAATAATCATTTGATTCGTATGTAATTGCGATCAGTTACGCAGTTTCAAAAAATTCAACAAAAAGTTTTCTTAAGTTCAATATGGTTTGACACTTATGATTAACTTAGTTGGGCCTTTACAAGTGACTTAATTTACATTATTGTCTTACTGATTCTTTATATATTTGTGTTTTACATTATTTGAACTTCTACTTTTGTGGTATTTGTGCCTTTGTTACGTTTATGAGACTGAATTTTAACGTTGTTCATGCTATTTTTGTATTTTTTTTTTCTTGTTATTTTAACGTTTTTTTTATCACTTATAAAAAAATTTAAGATAATTTTAACTGCATATATTTTAAATTTTTAGCGCATATATTTCTATTTTTAGTGGATTTTTTATGCGCATAAAACGCGATTTTAACTGCATAAAAGTCCGGGCCCTGGTAATTAAATTTCAAATCGACCAAGGGTAGGACCCGACCCCTTTCGATTTTAATAAAATCTGGTGTAAAGGTTCCTTTTATCCTATAAGGAACACATGTGAACGAAAAAAAATTTACAGCCAATCCCACGATGTCAGACGTTAACGTTCGCAAAGAAAATAACATTTAAAACAAAAACAAATTTTAGAAATTGTTTTTGTTTTAAATGTAATTTTCTATAATCAGTATTGTGGTTATTTTGTTGAATTATTTATGGTTTTTAATCCAGTGGTGCGATTCACTAACTTTTAACGATCCGACAATCGTAATATTTGTCGACATTTATATTCGCTTGCAGTAACGATAGTGTGATTCTGTAATTTTTTTTAACGATAGTACACAGCTGTTTTTTTTTTTTGTAACATCTCTGTCTACAAAATGTTAAAAAAAAAACGAAAAGCACAAAAGAGAATAAAATTAAAACATATGAAATTGTTCTTAACCCCCCTTGTTACACATATTTTGTCATTTAAAATGCACTGAAAAAGGTCTGGCCAGACTCATAAGTAAGACGAAGGGTTAATTTGTGGTTTTATATTTTTTTTTTTGTGAATTTTACATTTAGAATTTTATTTTTGTTCTTAATTTGCTTTCTTTTTGCAAATTTTAAATTTATTATTTTGTTTTTGTTCATACATATACATATGAATATATCTTTGTATGTATGTAAGCTATTTTAAACATAAAAAACATTTTATCGATAAAATAAACACAAACTAAATTATTGTCGCTAAGATAACGACAAAAAAATTGCTTAAAGTAACAGCTGACTTTAAACGACAGCGAATATCGTTAAAAATTTTACAGAATAGCATATTCGATAAATTTTCGTTATACTTATTTTAACGATTCGATTATCGTTATAAAAGTTAGTGAATCGCACTACAGATCTTTTTATTTTAATTAGGCCAAAGTTCATCAAATTTAATTTTCATTAAATTATTTTCACCAATTAAAGCATTAATCAAAAATAAAATCAGTTTTAATTAAAAATTTAATCAAGTGAATTAAACGTTTAATCAAGTTAATTAAACGTTTAATTAATACTATTAACTGGTTGAATTGATACTATTAATTTGTTTACTGGTGCAAATTTAATTAATTTTTTAATTAATATCACAAATTTTTTAATTGAAATCAATTTTTATTTTTTTCTGTGTGGCTTGCGAACGTTAACGTATGACATCGTGGGTTGGCTGTTAAAATTGTTTTTTTTTTCAAAAGATATGTCATATTCAAAATGTCATAATACTGCCGAATTAGCCGAATGTGTTGAGTTTATTTCTTCAATACCTCGAAAACTAGTTTACATATGAAAATGATTTTTATGTAATTTTAAAGAGAATACTTGGGGCTACAAACAATGTATTAAAAAAAAATTTTTTTTTTTGAAAAATTGTATATCTGCAAAATATTAAATAAAAAAACATTTTTTTTTTTTTGCTGATTTGTTTTATATAATACCTCACACCGTTCTTTAAAACCCCTGAAACTTTGAAGGAGGGGTTTTTTTTTCTTTTTTAAAAAATAATCTTGAAATAAAATTTTAATATTGTAATTTTGACCGATAGGTACACTGTGCTAGTTGCAAAAAAAGACAAGCCGGGCACCTGGCGGTTTAACATAACTCGATTACGCAGGGCAAATAGCGGTTATTTTTTTAAATTTGAACTAAAAAAATCAGACTAAAAGAGAAGTGCTACGTGCATAAGAAATACACAAATGTCTTTCTTGTTACGTGGGGTATGCATTGATTTTTAATTTTTATTACAAAATACTCAACTTTACCAATTATTTCCTGAGTTTTTTTTTATTCCTCAAAAATAAAACTTAATAAAAGTTATTTTTATAAGTTGCTTAGTTGCTTAGTTTGCTTCGAAAATAAATATTTTTATTTTTACTTTAAATTCAACATTTTTCGATTTATTCTATGAGCTAAATTTCAGTTATGTATTTTATAAAGCTTTTTTGTAATAGTCCTATTCCTTCAATTATTCAGAAATTACTTTATACACTACCAGAATATAATATAAAGTAACCTTCGGAAGGAAATAATTCGGAAGAAAAAAACGTTATTTATTAATTTTAATATAAATATTTCTCGGAAATAAAAGTTATTTTTCGAATTGTTTTTCTGTTTTTCTTAGTAAAAAGTCGTTTTTAAATTGAATAAAATAGAAAAAAAAATTATTTGTTTTAACAAATAAGAGTTTTTGCATGGACTCTGGTGATAAACCTTAGCCTCAAATCGGGAAATAACTTTTTTTTTGCAAATGAAAAAAAAAATTAAAAACTAACTTTTTTCTGCTAAGCAAAAAATTAAATTTATTTTTAAGCAAAATACACAACTCAAAATTAATTTTATTTCCTTAGGAATAAATAAAATTCAAAAATAATTTTTTTATTTTCTGAGGAATAAATAAAACCTAGAAAATATCTTTAATTTTCTAAGCGAAAAATAAAATTCAAATCATAATGATTAAAAAGTAATTTTAAAAAAACTTGTAACCGTTGCGGTTCCTTTAAAATTGATAAAATTTTCTAAATTTAAATATGTTGTTCTACATATAATCGATTTATATTATGCAGAAGCATGAAATGATTTCTTATAAGACTCTTAAAAAAAAAACAAAAAATAAATAAAATAATATTTTAAATTAATTTACCTGTTTCAAGGATAATGGCGGCAATAGAGTTCTAGTCCGAGATTCTCTCGACTTAAAACCAAAACAATGTAGTATCAAATATATAACTGTAATAGAAGAAAATATTTTACTGCTTACATTCCTTGAGAAATATTAAAATTAAAAATGAATATGAAAATTTAAAAAAATGTTTTATAAAATTGTTAATTTACAATGAGAAATGATATTTTTATGCACTTGAATATCTTAAATCTATAACACCAATTTCTTTTAACAAATTTTGCTATAAAAACACAGAATTTGTTTAAAGTAAAACGGTTTCGTTATTGTTGCAAATATAGCAATAACAAATGATTTTAAACAATTTTTACGAATATTTTTATTTGTTTAGTTCTATTTACTGGTTGTCAGATTCATTTTTCTTTTTATTTCACCAGCGTGTAATTTTAAACTGTCTAAAATTCTGTTTAAATCTTGTATTTATACTATAATTTATGCCAAAGTTTTATTATTCATAATGTTGTTTTATAAGACAAATAATAATTTTATATTTGTTTTTTCTCTGTATTTCACAAACACTGTGTAAATATTAAAAAAGATTTACCAACTACATATAACTGAACCACATTCAACTTCATGTGTGAAAAGAAAAAAATTAAAAATTTTCTTTTCTCTAAAATCTTAATAATAAAAATCGACAAATTTCCCAGGTTTTATTTCAATGTAAATGCAAAAAGAATCTCAAATTTTAAAACTAAACACGGCTTTTACAAAAACAAAATCATTTAAATTTCACAAAAAGGAAAAAGACTATCGGGCATGTTCTAGAAATTGAAATGAAGTGGATTTGAAATCGAGCAAATTTTCAAAACGACCCTTGACTAAAAGTTCATAAGAATATTCAATTTAATCAATTTAATTTTTTGAGTTCCAAAAAGCTTTAGAAGAACGACTCTTAAAACCGGGAAAACCACGGTCATTTTGTAAAAATTGAACTAATTTGCCTATTATTTTACTACAATGACACTTAAACCAATTGTAGAAATTTTAGCTATTTTCAATCAATTCTCTAATTTTTAACAACCAAGGAAAGTAAATTATTCACAAAGAACTCACTACAAAATTGCAAAATATTTAACTCGGAAAACAAATATGCCTTAAATCGAGACAAATCGCTCATTTTACTAAAAACCTCTTACAGCCAATTCACACGGCGGCTTTTACGACGTCGCTTCTCCGACGTCTCTTTTTGTTTGGTGGTGATCGTCATCTAAAATTAAAACGTTCATAAGCAGCAAAAAATCAAAATGGACTTGTTGTTTAATTACATTATGATCAATCAAAAATTACGGTTTTTTGGACTAAAGGTGACGGTATATATTAATTTAAATCACATAAAAAAGTATAACTCTTCCTTTTGCCGTATATTATACATTTTTATACCAACACCACAATAGTGGAGAGGGTATTATGCATTAGTGCTGATGTGTGTAACGCCTTAAAATATTGGTCCTAGACGCACCTTAAAGTATACCGATCGACTCAGAATCGCTTTCTGTGTAGAACTAACGATGTCCGTCCGGCTGGCTGGCAGGCTGGCTGGCTGTCCATGTAACCTTGTGCGCAAAGTACAGGTCGCAATTTTGGAGATAATTTGATAAAATTTGGGACATAGGTTCATATTGGCACAAGGACCAAGCCTATTGAAAATGGGCCGAATCGTAGGACCACGAGGGAAGATAGGGAGAAATTTCTTCCTCTCAGAAACTATCAAACCGATTTTAATGAAATTTTAAACATAGATAGATCCGTATCTATATGGACACATAAGCTATACAGTTTTTCAAAAATTGGACCACAATGGGAGGTAGGTCATATTGCCTATTGCCTCTCACAAACTTATAAAACGATTTTAATGAAGCTTATAAACATAGATAAATCCATATTTATATGGTCACATACGCATGATGTGTTTTTTCATACTGTGGTGTAGGGTATATGGTCGGGCTTGACCGACTATACTTTCGTACTTGTTTGTATTGTTATTTACAGAATTAACTAACTCTTGTTTAAAAAATGTTGGAACATTTTTTTTAACTTTAATCAAAATTTAGTCTTTTTAAAATGTTCACCTAATTAGGAAAGAAATGCTATTTCTTTTTATGGGTAAAGATTATTAGGTATAGACTCAAAGGACCTTCACAAAAAGCCTTACTAGTTGGTATGGAAAAAACAAGCGAGATTTATTTATGTATATGGACATTGCACGTTTGTTATTACCCTGCAAATAATGTTGGATCACCTGATCCATTTTGATAAAATGGACTACTCCATGGACTGGTCCGATGTAATGCAAGCATGGTCCATGTCATTGTTAAAAAGTGTTTGTAGTGAGAAGACATGTCTTCGTTTTTTAACGACTTCAAAACTAATCCTCCTGTGTATACCATGGAGTAGTTTTAAAGCAACTCCTTTGTGGTCCAAAGCTGGGTTATATGGTCCTGCCCTAGAACATCGTTATGTTAAATATACCATGTTTTTTCCATACGATTGGGCTATTTTTGGACTAGTCCTGGTCCCTTTTGGGCTACTCTTTACACGCGTGTTTGGACTGGTCCTATTATTTGCAGGGTATCGCATGTTTGGTGTGCAATGGATCTTATCAGTTAGAACATCTTTTGTCTAATTGAAATTTTTTTTTACTTTATATATGTTTAGTATATAATTAATAAAAAAAAATTGTTTATCAAATTAAAAAAAACTCTGTTTTTTACTGGACAAATAATATTTTAGCTGGTGACTGGACAAGACCAAAAAAAAATGTACCATCCACGCCATCTGGTAACCCTAGATACAGTGTATACATTTACTTACACTTGCTACCTTGGCACTGGCAAATTTTTTTTTTTTTTATAAATATGTAAGTAAGCTTTGTATGTACAGGTGTATTTTAAAACAATATTATTTTAAGCTTAAAATAATATTTTTTTAAAAAAATAAACAAAAAGAATTAAACCAAATAATAAATGTAAAAAAGATTTAGGCCCGTTATCACAATTCACCGATAGGTAAAGGTAGGATTTAATCGGCAATATAAAAAAACTTCCATTATTACAACTTTAATTTTACCTATCTGATAGGATGAACCTTGATTTATTTTAACGCTCCCTTTAGGTTAAAGAAAAGTTTTAATAATGGAAAACTATTTATAAGGCCGGTTAAAGTCTACTTTTAGCTACCGACAAGTTGTGAAAAGTATATGCTTAATGTGCAATAAAAATCAGAGTTCAGAAAAATTCAAACGACTGTAGGTAATATCGTGTGCGTGTTCGGCAAAAAGAAGTACATGTACAATGAAAGTTACATATACATTAGAGCGACTCACCAAAAAAAGTGCTCGATGTACCCTCCTAAAAATAAACCTTGGACTTTTTTAAGATGACATTTTAAATATTTCGGTTTTTTTTTTTTTTTTTTTTTCAAATTTATTTACAAATTAATTCATTTACAATTGTTGGTCTCAGCGCCTTAAAGGCATAGTTGAGACAAGTTGGCATAATAATATTTTCCATTAAAATTAAAGGTTAAATACAGGAAAAAAAGAAAAACAAAAAAAAAATTTGTATTTCAAAAAATTAATTAAATTAATGTGAGATCATTTAAATCAATAACATTATAATAAAAGTTCATTTATATATTGCCGAATGTGTTGAAGTTGAATAAGTTTTTTAAAGACGGAAATTATATTTTCATTTTTTAAAATTAGGGGTAATTTATTAAATTCACGACTACCCATAAATTCCACGCGCTGTTTAGTAGTTTCCAACCTACACCAGGCGATTCTTAAGTCTTCATTATTTCTTGTATTTATCACATGATTGTTCCTCATGAAATGTATAGTGTGATGTCCAATATTGTGCAGACACTTGAATACGTATGTGAGAAGTTGCATCCTGTAAATACCATAAAGGGCAAAACTGATTGACATTTATCAATATATAACGATGTAGTTGGATATGTTATTGGCAGATTGTAGACAGTCTTTAGAGCTTTATTTTGCATACGTTGAAGGGCTTTAAATTCATTACTCTTTTTATAACCAAAACAAATGGTTAAATAATTCAAATGGCTTTGAATAAGGGCATTGTAGACCGAAAGTTTAGTATCTTTATCAAACTTATTTTTGAATTTATACAAAATACCAACCGCTTGAGCTGTTTTTTTCCTTAAAAATTGTAGGTGTTCATTCCAAGCAAGATTGCTTTGTAAAATTATACCCAAGTATTTTATGCTACTGGTTTCAAAAATGTCTCTACCATCAACGAACACTGAAAAGGTGGTAGTTTGACGGCTGGGCCTAAATCTTAGTAACTGAGTTTTATCTGCGTTTAAAACAAGTTTGTTTATCCGTGCAAACTCAGATATCAAAGCTGCATCACGTTCCATGTAAGCTCTTACTACCCAGCTTTGACCTCTCGTGAGCTGGACCAGTTTGAAAAAGGGTCTATTTTTGTATGTTTTGTTAATTTGTGAATCTGTTCCCTTACCAACATATACAAATTGGGTATCGTAAGAAATTTTTTTTTTAAGGCGCGCCCAACTCTATATACAATTTGTACAAGGACGATCATCCATATCCTTTTTTTAAGGATTATCTGTAAAAAAACAGTTTTTGAATTTTTTGTTCCGGGTTGTTTGTAATAATAGTGCCAAATTAACATATTTTAATCTTTAGTCGATTTAATTAAATACGGTGTCTCAGCTTTTTTTGAAATTCGTGCTAGTTCGCGTTTTGACAAAAATGCAATGGGGTGGTAACCTATCGTTTTATATAGGGCAATATGGGTATAAAATTTTTTCTTTTGCCAAGTACATCATCTTTGTATGCATTTTACAAGGTGCTCTGGAATATATATAAATGCAATTTTGTAGTAACTCTAATATGATACCGGATTTAGTTTCTAGATCATGTATGGATGAAAATAGGACTAAAGAAAGAAAAAACGAATTGAATTTTTTTTATTTGCGAAAAAAAATATGCCGCCAAAAAGTCGTGGATCATTTCTTTTTTTCTTTCTTTAGTCCCATTTTCATTCATACATGGTCTGGAAACTAAATTTGCTGTCATATAAGCGTGACTACAAAATTGCAATTATATATATTCCAGAGCACCGTGTAAAATGCATCTAATTTGCAAAAACCTAAATTATTTAAATACAAAGATGATGTACTTGGCAAAAGAAAAAATTTGATACCCATATTGCCCTATATAAAACGAAGGGTTACCACCCCATTGCATTTTTGTCAAAACGCGAACTAGCACGAATTTCAAAAAAAGCTGATACACGTATTTAATTAAATCGACTAAATAATAAAACATGTTAATTTGGCACTTATATTACAAACAACCCCGAACAAAAAAATCAAAAACCGTTATTTTTACAGATAATCCGTAAGAAAAAAGGACATGGATGATCGTCCTTGGACAAATTGTATATACGGTTGGGCGCGCCTTAAAAAACCTTTCTTACGATACACAATTTGTATATATTGGTAAGGGAACAGATTCACAAATTAACAAAACATAAAAAATAGACCCTTTTTCAAACTGGTCCAGCTCACGAGAGGTCAAAGCTGGAGCCGAAATATTTAAAATGTCATCTTAAAAAAGTCCAAGGTTCATTTTTAGGAGGGTACATCGAGCACGAATTTTGCTTCCATACAACTTGAGTCGCTCTAATATACATATATGTGAGCAAGCTTATATGAAACCCTTTTTTCTTGCAAAGCAGCCAATACACGATTCAATTCAGTTGTCAACTGAGTAGGTTGTTCTCCAAATCAAAGCGTGTATGGCTTTGTCAATTGATTAGTTTGACGGTTGTCGAGTTGGTTGAAGAAAAATCAAAAGAATGTTTGTAGTTTTCTTTTCCAAAAAAAAAGTTAAGTATTTTAAAAATTGTCTTTTATATCATTAAATTTTAAAATTAATTTGAAGTCTTTCAACTCAGTTGATGTAGTGTGTGGCCAAGCATGAATTCAGTTGAAAGACTCAGTTGACAATTGAATTGAAAAGTGTATGGGGCGCATAATGCGTGGTTAGCTTTTGTATAATTGCGAATAATTTTTGTAAACATGTGCATATTTGCAAGCAACTGCACTTCGAAAGTACCACTTGTTTTAATGCGTATACCATTGCGTATACAATCACTGTATTAATCAGGGTTGTCAGATATTGTTATCTTCGTTGCCAATTATATAGCGAAAATTGGCAAAATTCGCCAAATTTAGTTTGCTTAAGATTAAAAAAAAAATGCGCAGTAAATCGCTACTACTTTCATAAAATTTCTGTACACGTATTTTTAATAAAAAATTTAATGAATTCTGAATAGAATAATTATTTTTATGGTTAATGGCTTATTTTATTTAATATATACCTAGCTTTCCAATAAACCATCTATCTAAGTATATATATATAAAAAAAGTAGCATTGTGTTAGTAATTTTTCTCTGTAATGCGTTAACCGATTCTGCGTTTACTAGGAAGGTGACGTCAATACCAAGGTTTTTATGTGTTAACGGTCTTCAAATGTGTATTGGATCATGAGTTATAGCCATACAAGTGAACACTGCATTCATGCCGAAACATGTAGTTTTTTTTTTTTCATGGAAATTTTGCGAATTTAGCCTAGAACTCTGTTCGAACCTGCGAAAAATGTTGAGCAACTTTGATTATTTCACACGAAAATTTTGTCATGTATCAATATTATCTATCCTGCAAGTATGCAACATTATTTTTGAATGTAAGCAAAAACCATAGATGGGGGTAGTACAATAAATGTTTACTTAAATCAACATTGCACTCTCACTAAATAAAACTGCAACAAATTATTTTTTAACAAATTTGTACCATTGATGATTGGTTTTTTTTTTTTTTTTTTACTATCACTAAAAAAATTAATTGGTATTGTAAATTTTTTCACTATCGCTAACTGTGATTGTCTGCATAAAATCTGCACTCAATCCAAATTTGCAGTTCAAAATTTGAACTTGCAATGAAAAAGCTGTACGAAAACATAATATCACTAAAATTTAAACAAATTTAATTTTGTACTTGCATGGTTTTCGATTTTTCCGATGATATGCATTATCATAGAAAATTAAACTAAATGAAATTCTGTCAATAACGGAATAATTCTTGGATTTAATCATGCAAACATTTTTAGTCAAATAAGTGAAGAAAAAACAATTGCAATAAACTGATGATTGCTTGATTTTAAATCAAACTATTTTTTTTAGCACAAAATGTTTTAACATTATATTCACTTATGTGTAGTGAGATTGAAAATTATTATAAACATTTTTTTTTTTTCATTTTTCGAATTTATTCTATGAGTTAAATTTCAGTTATGTATTTTGTAAAGCTTTTTTGTAATAGTTCTATTCCTTTAATTTTTCAGAAATGACTTTATACACTACCAGACTATTATATTGTATTTTCTTTTTACATTTTACCTTAGCCTTCCGTTGGAAAGCAATGAGGTATATTGAATGTACAGAAAAATTTACAATTATTAGACACCAGCAGAATGTAATGCATTTTCTGGCCCGCTACGGCCTTCGTCAGCATTCTTTGTGTCTCACTGGATAGTGTTACTTTATAAATTGAATGTATTTAACTCAACTATTTTAACAATTAGAAATTGGGAATTATTTCCTTGTGAAGGTTACTTTATATTATTATAAACATTTTTTTTTTCATTTTTCGAATTTATTCTATGAGTTAAATTTCAGTTATGTATTTTTTTTTTTTTTTTTTTTTTTTTGAAAATTGAAAATTTTTAGATCATCACTTAACATTAACAAAATTATTACAATAATTTTAAACAAGTGCACTACCCCCATCTATGACAAAACCATGTGTTTTGATGAATGTCATTAAAAAAAGTAAAACAATTTTATTTTAATTATTTTCTATAGTAAAAAACAAAAAAATTTAATTTGATTATTCATTTTTGCACTATTCTACATTTTTATATTTGAAACTCCACATCACAAAAACAAAATTACAAAAAATGATTAGTTGTTGCTTAAAATTCCGTGCGAAATAATAGGAGCTGCACTTGTTTCGCACGGAAAATAAAAATGTTACTAGAAACATTTCGCATGTTTTTCGTGTATGAATAGAGTACAACTGTATCAACATTTTTTCGTTTGTATTTCACAGAAATTTTTTTTATATTGAGTTTGAAAACATTTCGCACGAAATACTGAACAGAGTACCAGGCTTTTTTGACTCAAAATATTTTGAAAAACTGAAATTCAATAAGTTTGAAATGTATACTATACCCGGAAAGAAGTTTAGGATGAGTTCCTAAACATCATAAGAGCACTGCTACACGTTCAATAAATATCGTGATATTTCTAGTATCACGATATTTATTGAACGTGTAGCATGCAATATTGATGGATCGCGATCCATATCGCAGAATGGCCTAAAATATGAAATCCAGATCGCGGATCGTGGATCGCGTGATAAATATTGAACGTGTAGCATTTTCATGATATTAAATCATGATACGCAGCAAAAAGTGACAAATAAAAGAAAATACGCAGTGGAAAAAATTAAACAAATAAAAGGCAAAACAATTCACAAAATTTGTGTATTTTTTCCGATCCAGCAACCACTTTTTCTCCAAATTTTTCTTTCCACTTTTTTCTTCAATGAAAAAGAAAGCAAAATTGGTTAACAGGCTTTCTTTTGGTTTTCTCGCGACATTGATAAACGACCCGCACAGCACAAAAATAGTATAATTACTGACGCGATAAATATTGAACATGTAGCATACGCTCGTGATCTATCAATATTTTAAAATGGATCGCGATCCAAATATCACGATATTTATTGAACGTGTAGCAGTGCCCTAATACTTTGCAGTCAAAGTTAAAAAAGTATCATAGAGTTTAACTATATCTAGTTTGATTATTGTGTACGCATCGATATTGTTTTTAGTGAACTTTGGTACAGATAACATTGTAAAATTTTTCACGGTTGCTTGGTAGAAAGCACTTAAAAAAGCGAGTTGCTTTGCAACTGATGTTTTGGAACTCACCCTTATTTTCTAAAGTAATTTTAACTTGTTTTGTTCGTTTTAAGTAAAACTTTCTTAATTAAAGAAACATTTTCTCATGATAAAAAAATTCACGTTTTTTGCTATGTGATCAAAAATTTCTTCAGATACGAAATACAAAAGTAGTTTATTTTTATTAAAAAAAAAAAAAAGATATTCTGAAATCAAGCAGCATTTATTTAATATTAGTCTGATTTTCTTGATTTTATAAGAAGAATCGAATTTCTTGCATCAAGAAAGAAATGCTAGGGAGTTCTTCAAATTGTTCAAAAAAATTCACCAGAAAACTTGGTTTGATTCATTTAATTTTTGTTTGGATCGACATGTTAAGCACATCAATTAAAAGTTTCTTATTTTTATATCTGTGTTATTTTGACAAAAGTCACCAAAAAAGTGACGAAACGCCGGGTGAAATGTAATAAATTTGTTTTTTAATCCAAATTTTTAATATTTTTAATTAGGCTTAAGTTCATGAAATTTAATTTTTATTAAATTATTTTTGTGAAGAAAGGAATTTTACAACATGAAAATTAATCAAAATTGTTATTGATAGTCTTTCATTCTTGACGTGGCTCGGGCTCGAACCCTGGCCGGCAGGTTACCATGACATGTTTCGATCGCAACCACTCGATCTCCTCAGATGGATTTGCCGTCTTACGTTCGCAGCCATCGACGACTGCTGACGTCACTAGTCAAACATCAATCCTTAAACCAAATTGTATTTTAACATTTGGTAGATCGAAATTTGCTCTTCCTGAATGATTATCCACTTTAATTGATTTTACATGTTTTTTTCCTTTACTTCTGTTTTTTCCTACTTTCGTCAAGAATTTTTCTTGAAGTCCAAGTACATTTTTTGTTTTTTCACTTTGTCTTTCTCTTTTCTGTTGACCTTTTTCAGCACAACCTGAAGGACAAATGTACACATAGAGCTCGTGCCTTAGCTTTAACAATAATTAGTATTGTGGTTATTTTGTTGAACTATTTATGGTTTTTAATCCAAATTTTTAATATTTTTAATTAGGCTTAAGTTCATGAAATTTAATTTTTATTAAATTATTTTTGTGAAGAAAGGAATCAATAACAATTTTGATTAATTTTCATGTTGTAAAATTCCTTTCTTCACAAAAATAATTTAATAAAAATTAAATTTCATGAACTTAAGCCTAATTAAAAATATTAAAAATTTGGATTAAAAACCATAAATAGTTCAACAAAATAACCACAATACTAATTATTGTAATAAATTTGTTTTATTTACATCAACATCATTAGGTCTTATTAGCTTATAAAGAAAAATAAACTGAAAATCTTAAGTCAAATTTAAAAAGTTGAAAAAATGTTAATCGAATTTTCATTCAAAAAACATTTTTCTTTACGTTTTCAAAACTTTGTATTATTAGAACTTTTTCTTTAATTTTGGTTTATTTTATTATTTAATAAAAGGGATTTTTTTACCAAGTTTTTTTAACACTTTTTTGCTATCGTATCTCGA
This sequence comes from Pollenia angustigena, assembly GCA_930367215.1. Lineage (NCBI taxonomy): Eukaryota > Metazoa > Arthropoda > Insecta > Diptera > Polleniidae > Pollenia > Pollenia angustigena. The sequence goes on along the minus strand of OV884056.1, from coordinate 207,111,350 downwards.
CTTAAGATGTTTTGTCAAAATGCCACAGATATTAAATTTTCTTAAACTTTTTCTTAAAATCAGTCCATTCTTCTGATTTTGAAAAATAAAAAGCTACAAAAACTTGATTTGTAGAATATACCATTAAAAAAATTTTTTTTTAACTGTAGTTAAGTAAATTTTAGTTCGCTCTGAGTCATTACACTTTGCTTAAACTAAGCCACACATATGTTTACAATAAGAAATTTTTGGATGAGAATAGTGGAAAATTTTCTTGGTTCAAGCCATATTTTCTGGTGATTTATTTAATAATTCCTTCCGTGTATAATTGAAATTATATTAGTTTTCTTTTCCTGAAATAAGTATCAGAAAAGGCTTTTTAAAAATGTTAATGATTTATTAACACTGTTCGCGCAAAAAACAAAAAAGTCGGGGTAGTGAACTTGACTATGTGATTTTAATTGACTTTAGCGTGCTGAATCCAAATAGTTTATTCAATCGCGTCTAGTTAACATTGTGTTTACTGATCTTCATGATTTCATATCTTATTGTATTCATAATATTACTTGATTTCTGATAAACGATAAAAATGTGTACATACTTATTTGCATTAAAACATTTTCGCCACTAATTAAGAAATAATTATGAAAATAATCATTTCTAAAAAATCAAAATCGCACAAATCGTTCTCAAGTTATGATAAAACTGTGTACCATTACCGTCTTATTTCGATCGAAATATTAGTCTAGCCCTCAAAAAAAATTGCCCATGATAGAAAAAACTGAAAACGGATTTGAATTTAGTGCTGTAAACTCCTTGTATTTCTTATATTTTTATTTAAAACGATTTTTTTTTGACGACCAGTGTAATTAATAAAACTTGGTTCTTAAACATTTCATTAAGTTTTTTATTTAAATTTTATTTTTATTTAGCGCTTTTTGATTGATAGCACGGCGCTTTTTGATTAGAAATAGTTCAACTGTTTATGTTAAGTTTGCACGAAATCGGCCCAGGTTTTGCGAAGATATGGCATTTCGACTTTTCTATATAATTCCCATACAAACATGAACAAAATGCCCTCCATTTTGAATTCCTTAGAAACGGCTTGGCTGATTTTTATGCAATTTTGTTTGTGTATTTGTTAGGTATGAGAATAGGTCGTAAAGTATATTTTATATGGCCAGAGAGCGCAAAATAGGGCAAGAGGGGCAAAAGCTACTCCTCCCTATACCTTCTTAACTAATCAACCGGGTTTCTTAAAATTTGGCATGCAGTCACTGTAACATCTGAAAGGAAATACGGAATAGGGCGTGAAATAGGGCAAGAGGGGTGAAAGCTCCCCTCCCTATATCTTTTTCACTTATTAATCGATTTTCTTGAAATTTCGCAGGCAAATAGTGTAACATCTTGGAAGAACTAAAGCCTAACATTTTTATTATTTAGGGCTTGAAAAAGGGCAATAGGGGTTAAAGTTTCTCCTCCCCAATCTTCTTAACTAATCAAGCAATCTTCTTAAAATTTGGCATGCAGACACTGTCACATCTGAAAGGAAATAGGTAATAGGGCGTGAGATAGGGCAATAGCGGTAAAAGGTTCCCTTTCCTATATCTTCAAAACGAATGAACGGGGTTTCTTAAAATTTGGCATGCAAACAGTGTAACGTCTGAAGGCAATAGGGAATATAGCTTCCTATTTCTTTTTATTATTAAGGGACTGAAATAGAGCAAGAGGGATAACATCTGAAAGAAATAACTTATATGGCAAAACAACGTTTGCCGGGTCAGCTAGTATATATACTTATATGTATGTAAAATTTTTGTTCTTAATTTTTTAAAACAAAAATAACATTAATTTTGTTTTAAAAAATTGTACCTCTACTTTATTCTTATAGATGGGATTCTACCGGGTATTTACCTGATGTCTGGGTAAATACCGGGTAAATACCACACACAGAAAAAAATACCAATGTTAAAATAACATGGCGAAATGTTGTTTGAGAATCATGGTAAATTTCTGCAAAAGTATGCCCTTTATTTAAATTTATTATTATTTCATATTAATTTTAAATGAAAAATATTAAAATAATCTTAAATCACGTTTATTTAATATTATTCACTGTGAAAATAACCTTGTTCAATATTGAATCCATAAAAACCTGTTTTATATTAAAATCAAAAGTTTATCTTGTTAAATTAACATGCATACACACTTAAGTATGTACATCTTTTTATTTTCATGTTTAATATATGTTATAAAAAGAAGACAATTCCCGTATTCTTTTAATTAAAATAATTTAGTTAAATAGTACATCAAGTTGTCAAAGTAGAATGATGACGAAAACGATATCGGGCCATTCTGCTGATGCTTCTGTTAAAAAGGAGATACAAAATAAGTGAAACATGTGTTACAGGGGTAAGTGTTTTAAATTATTCTTAAATAAATGCATATGTTGTCTTCACACTGTTATATCACACTCCAACCAATTTGATTCTACATGAAATTCACGTTGTTTCAACTTTAAATAACTTTCATTCAACGTGATTCGGATTGTTATTTCAATATTAATTACATTTTGCTCTAACTTTACTGCACTGTTAAATTAACATGAATTATAGTTATTTTAAAAGAAAAAAATGTTGTTCGCAAGTTATTGTAAAATCATGTTAAATTAATATGAAACAACAATGAAGCAAAATCACTACTGAAAAATGTAAAATCAACCTTGTTTTGAACGAATTTACATTGATTTTTTTCTGTGTGCAGGTATATTCCTTTTTTGGGTATTTATTAAGGTCAACCGGTTAACCGATTAATTACTACCCGATTAACTGATCGGTTAATTTCAAATTGGTTTTTGTCGATTAACGATTAAACCGGTTAATTTCAGTCGATTAACCGATTAACCGAAGTAACAAAATGTTCAATATTTTGTAGTATTATAACATATTTTTTTGTGTTTTTAATTATTTGTTTCGTCTCATATACAAAATGTATTTGTTTAGTAAATATTTTTTCATACAAACAAAGAAGGTGCTCAGTTATCTTAATTTTAACCCATTTTCCGCCGACCGATGACTAAAATTACAATGTTTTTTTATCTTCATCATCGATCAACATAAATGTGGCGAAAAATGGGTTAAATATTTGATTGCCAACACCTTTTTTGTTTCACGTACTTTTTATATGTATGTGTTTAGTTATTTGTTTCTTCTCATATCAGTCTTTTAACAGAATTAACCGAAACAATTAGAGGTGTTAAAAATTTAAAACAACTTTAATGGCATAATGGAGTATTTTATATGTTAAGAGAAATCCTGTAAAAGGACTGAAAAATTAGACATTCATCTTCGATAAGTGAAATAATATTTTCCAAGTCAAATTTTGTTAAACTAAAGAAAAGAGTCGCTTAAATCCTAAACATTTAAAATAAATAACTTTTCTTAAAGATCATTTTATAAGATCTCCTTTAACGATTGAAATAACTAATAAAATTATCTCAGTTTATTTTTTTATAAATATGTAAATATTTGGGGGGATTCACAAGGTAGTCATAAAGTCTTATGTCTTAAAATAATTACAGGAAATATATATCGTCGGTTTAATATGCCAACCGGCTAAATCCACTTTTTATGTAAATTGAGATTTTGATGCCGTGTGGTAGAGAAAAATACGCCTCGTCGACCAGCATGTAGTTGTTCCTCTATTTAAGTCTTGAAGTGTGTAAAACTGACTGGGTATTGCTGCCCCTGCGCCTACTTCCTTTATTTTTATTTTCAAAGGTGAATTTCACCATAAGATTGACTCCTACCAAGTTTGAACATTCTCACTACAACAGTTCTTAAGATATGCGATATTTAACATTCGCGTCCTATGGGGGTACCACTCCCCCTGCTACTCTCCTCTTTCAATTTCGGGGCTCAGAAGATGCTACATCAAAATGTTCAAGAAAATGGGTGCAGCGGCTCTTAAGATATGCGATACTGAATGCTGTAATACAATGGAGGGTACCACTTTCCCTATCCGGGGCTCACCTTATGTTACTGTAAAAATTTCAGGAAAATCGGTCCAGTAGCTTAGGAGTCCATAAACAAACGTACAAACAGAAAAACATTAAATACATAAATAGATGTAGATATATTTTTCTTGAAAATGTTTCAAAAAAAATTTGCAACCTACAATTTCATCTTCATTTCATCTAAAAAAGAAGAGGGTATAAAAATAAAGGAGATGAAATACAATACAAACTCGCCGAGTAAGTTGTATAATAAATATTGCATTAAGAACATAGAAAACAGTAACAGTCATATGTACTATAGTATACCTGGAGGAAATAGGTCGTGTCATATGCGTGCTACCAAAAGATTTTAAGAGGAAAAAAAATAATCTAAAGAAAACGGCTTGAGCTAAGCAGCAAACCCCGCAAAAAGGTTGATGGTAATGTTGTGCAACAACTTAGCACAATAGTTAAAATAGAAATGCAACAGAAAAAACTTTCTTAAATTCACTTGAGTAAAATGGAAAACATTAAGGGCCTATTTCACCAATTCTATTCAAATAACAATTTATGTTTAAAATTTATTTTTCATGTCAAATAAAAAAGAATTGGTGCAACAGGCACTTAAAATTGTTTTCTAATACCAAAAAAGAATTGCCTATAAAATAGTTCATTAAATATTAAAATTTTAAAGAATATTTACTCTGCATTTCATAAAGTTGTTCCCTTTGCGTCATTTATTGATATCATTAAATTTGCCCTGAGAAAAAAAGGATTCTTTTGCATTTTTTATACGTCATAGTCCTTGTATTCAATTGCTTCAGGTGTTTCTTTTTCATTTTCTACATTTTTATTTTATTTTCTTATATAACATTTTTTTTTTTTTTTTTTTTTTTTGATACAGCTGTGCCTTAAAGTGCCACACAACTATTTTCTTCTTTTCACTACAAGAACATTTCATTTAGTTTCTTTTTTTAACTTTTATTTGAGAAAAAAAATAAGTGGACAGTGCTAGAAAATAGATACAAAGTTTGCAGTCCCATACTTTGTAAACTAAATGACATACTTTTTTATTAAAGCGATAGTGCAAAAGTTAAATTTATGTATTTCATGATTTTGAATGAAATTTATTTTACTACGAATATGTATAAAAGAAAAATATATTGTTACGTTATTGCCTTTCAATAACGTTTTGGTTTATTTCCTTTATAATAAACCGTTTCGAGTTCTTTATTGCACTTTAATAAAATTAAATAAACACAACACTTTAATGTATAACACTAATTTATTAAGAACTACGTCACTTTAACAACCGAAATTTACAGCTTTTATTTACAACTCACTATTTTAATCAACACACTTCAATGTTTATAGTAAACTTGACAAAGTCCGAACTAACACCTGTCTTTTGATGCTAGCCGCCGCAAGTATTTATACTGTAATTCAGCCATGTAGAACAATCGAAATGATTCTCGAAGGTTCGAGGCTTTACTTATTCGCTACTCTATCGTCTATTATGATTTATGGCGGCACTTATGTTTACACAATTTCACCACTTATACTAAAGCTTTTTTAACGGTCATTTCTAGGGCTTTCTGCACATTGGGATTGAAGTGTACTAAATTATAACAATTTTTAATAACAATGTAAACTAATAAAATTACTTATTAATACAAAACTACTAATAAATACAAGATAAATACATAAATTCATCTAATTCTTAACCAATAATTGCAACTAATTCTTAACAAAAGTTACTTTCGTAACAATATGTATGTATATTAGACCGTCTAATTTTTTATACTTTTTTCGAAATTCCTTCATGAACACCGATTTTCTTATGGCGATTTCTTTTCTGAGAAATATATGTTACAGTATATACATGTAACATTTCCTAATGCTACCTATAATCACTGGAAGTGTTACATGATGTGCAATTTCAATAGAACACAATTAGCTGCTTTTATTAACAACTATTACACTTTCATCATTAATGTACTTCATGAGCGATTTTTAAAGCTATTTGAGCGGTTTCTGCACGCTATTATGGCTTGGAAACAAATATTGACGTCACTAATGGCTTAGCAAAATAAAAACGATTATAAAATAAATAGAACTTTTTGATATTAATGTGTAAATATATTTATATTTTGTTTTAAAGCATTTTTTTTCAAAATTATGAGCGGTATTAATTATGACAAACAAAATAAAACATTGGTTGTACAAAAAAAGAATTAAGTACCAAAGTTGTAAAACAGGGCAGTTTGAACACCATAAGTTAAAGTAAGGGTAAAATATGCAACATGTCTTGCATGTTTTTCATCAACATATTCACAAAAGAACTTGAAAATTTTTCCCATAGTTGTATTTTTTGTACAAACGAACACAAAATTGTAGAACATGTAACATTAAAGCAACATATTTCTCAGAAAAGAAATCGCCATTAATCTTCTCTAAAAACCGAAAATTTTGGTGTACAACACTTAAATACTGATGAATGGGAAGTGGTCTATCAAATCGGTTTTTAGGCAAAATGAATTCTTTCTAGAAAATGAAAAAATCTTACTTTGGTACTTTGTCTCTAACTCAAGAAGTTCATAACGGATTTGAACCTTGTTACATGCATTAGAAAGCTTACTAAATTTCCTAAATGTTTCTAAAAGCTACACTGTCATTTGATTCGATGGTTTTTTATTCATAGCATTACAAATTCAGATTTTCAGATACGAACTTATAATTTTTTTAAATTTTGCTTACCTTTTCTTAACCCAACGATCTACATGTTGAATATTGTTTGGCGAGAAAAACAGTACACAAAATCATGAAACAGGAAAAATCAAAATTTTACACCGAAAAGTTCTCCTTGGCCCTGGGATCAAAAATTGATCTTTTGATTGCGTAGACCAGTTTGACGTTATAAGAAGATGTATGTCAATTAAATCAAATGCAGTTGGCGTGGACGAAATTTATCCAAGATATTTTAAATTTATTCTCCCAAGAATATTGCCCTTTGTTACACATGTATTTAACACCATAATTACCACCAGTCATTTTCCCTCAAATTGGAAAAAATCTAAAATAATACCAATACCGAAAACTAAATCAGAATATATGCCAATTGCCATTTTAGCCTTTATGTCGAACATATTTGAGAGGATAATTCACAATTAGAGATCGCTTTACGTTAACGATCATAATCTGCTTAATGATAAACAATCTGGATTTCGGAAAAAACACAATTGTATAACTGCACTTGAAGATGTTGCGGAAGATATAAGAAAAGGTATAGATGAACAGAAAACAAATGTCTTAGTACTTTTAGGTCATTCTAAAGCCTTCGATACAGTCGATCATAACGTCCTATATTACAAACTACAACACACACAGAAAAAATTATTTTTTCAATTCAAACAAAAAATTTGTAGAATCAAACAATTTTTTGTCTGAAATCGGTCCTATAAACAAATTTGCATATTCAAACAATTTATTTGCATTTCGTTTATTGAAAAAAAAAACACTGATTTTTTCAAACAAATAATTTAACTGAATCAAACAAAAAGTTTACTGAAATTCATATACTAAATTTCAAAATAACAAAAAAAAAAAGGTTTGCACAAGCAATGACGCGCACACCAGTAAGCACTGTATGAGCAGATGACGGCAGAGCAGAGCCGCCGGCTGGCTTATGCTGGGTACACACTATGCAACGCGTTTACGCAATCTTGTGAATTAAATTCATTTTCATTCATTCTAGATTGCATCAACATCAAAACGCTTTGATATTTTGAGGTTGCATTGAAACAGATTGCATGTAGGTTGCATTGTGTGTACCCAGCATTAGAGACACATTTTTTTTGTTGGAATAATTTTTGAACGAAGTCTTATTTATACACACAACACAATGTTTTTCTTTATCTCTCTCTGTTGCTGTATCCTTACCTTTTCTAAAGAAGAAATGTAACCAAAAACGGCAGCAGACCGACTCGATATGTTTTTCGCCATCATTCTATTTTTGTATTTGATGTATTTAAGTAAACAGTTTGAAAAAATTGAATACGGGATTTTGTTTCTTGGAATGTTGTTTCTGCTATTGTTTTTCTTAAGTTGCACTTTTTTAAAGCGTCCAAGAATAGACTGTGTGTCTTTTTTGTTGTTGTTCTTATATTTCACATAAAGAAGTGTTGCTTACGATCAAATAAAAAAATGCAAAAAGACGACAACATTAAAGAGCGTTAAATATTTCATACAAAATTATGAAAATTTGACACGAATAGCGCGTTTATTATATTTTTGAAGAGTTGTCCACATTTTTGTTGGTTAAATAAAAATCAAACAAAAATATTGTTTGAATCAGTAAAAAAATTTATAGAAATTAAAAAAATTTTCAAACAAGCGTTTGTTGAAAATAATTCGGCAAAAAATTTTCTGTGCATGTTTATGTTTTCTACAGCTGCTACACGTCTGATATCAACATTACTTACTAACAGGCATCAGTATGTTCAAAGTGGTAACAATAAATCAAAACTTCTACCTTTGACGAGGGGTGTACCGCAGGGGTCAATTGTTGGGCCCCTTCTATTTTCGCTTATGGCTTATTGCCTTCCGTGTCAACTTACACACTGCATAGTCAGAATGTATGCTGACGATGTTTAGATTTACATCAGCTGTGATACATCTGAAATTGAAGAATGTGTCTTAACTCTGAATACTGAATAAATATATAATTATAATATAATAATTTATAATAATATAAATAACAAAGATGAGATAACCCCACTTTTTATTGTTGATGTGTTTTGTTTAAACTTTGATATTATTACAAGTAGAACTTCTGCTATAAGTCTTATACGTTTAACAGTTTTGTTTGGTTTAATATCTTTAGTTTTTCTAAAATCTTTATGGATGAAGTTTCCTGATGATCTGGCCTAAGCAACCAGTGAAATGCGCATAGGAATAGCTTATCCCATCAACAATAAATTTCAAGTGTTTTTATCAATAATAAAAACTGGGAATTAAGCACGAATAACAAAATCTTTTGAAATTAAAATTTTGTATTCCCAAAAATTGAAATTACTTTTTGATAATTTAAAATATAAAAAAAAAATTAAAAGATTTTGTTAGTCGTGCTTTATTCTCAATTCGTATTCTTGATAAAAACACTGAAATTTACTGTTGAATGGATAAGCTATTCCTATGCGCATTTCACTGTTTGCCTACTTTAACAATAAACTGGCAAGTGCACGACTTTAACAAATTAAACTTGCAACATGCTTTTGCAAGTTGTTTTCATTTTGTTTTTTCTTAACCCTTTTACAACTACAAATTATGTTGGAAGAATTCCAAACATTTGTAGTGGGGAACGTAAGAAGAGATAAATAAACTCAATGTTTATTGTTGTGGTTTTTGTTTAAGCTTTGATATTGTTACAAGTCAAGCTGTTGCCTATGATTCTTATTCGCTTAACAGTTATGTTTGTTAAATATCTTTAGTTTTTCTAAAATCTTTGGATGATGTTCCATGACGATCTGACCAAAGCAACCAGTGAAATGCTCATAGGAATAGCTTATCCCTTCAACAATAAATTTCAGTGTTTTTATTAAAAATAAAAATTGGGAATTAAGCACGACAAACAAAATCTTTTAAATTAAAATTTTGTATTCCCAAAAATACTTTGATTGATCAAATAGCTATCTAAGCTACTTAGGACAAATTTTTGACCGATCCTGTTGAAAATTTGTGTATAAACTACTATCAATAGGACTAACCTTGGTGCAAATTTCATCGGAAGACATCGATTTCAAATTTGGGTCAATTGACATGAAATCCCTCATATATAGATTAAGAAAAATTATCTATAAACAAAGTAATTATATTGTAGAAAATTCAACCCGAATATAAATATAAAGGGTGTCTCGTAAGAGTGAACGTTATAAATGTAGTGTTTTTTTTTTTGTGCAAATGGAAACTATGAAATTTGGCAGCTGTCACATATGTTTATATCGATTATTAAAAATGGAGCGCTTTACGAAAGAACAACGCGTTAGAATTGTGAAAAAAATAAGTGTTTTTATTTTAAAATGAAAAATTGCATTCTTACTGGGACGCCCTGTAGTTAATATTAAAAAAATTCAAATAAAAATCGCTTGTAAAACTTTGTTCACTTAAAAGTAAATTCGCAATAGTTTTTCTTGTTTCCATCTTTTCAACTTAATTAGAACGTTTGCCCAGTAAGAAAATATAAAAAAGTGACATCAATTTGTAATTTAAAGGGTTTTAATTTTATTTTTTTTTTTTTTTTTTTTTTTTTTTGCTAAATAATTCTTTCAACTAAGTTTTATTTTTCTACTTTCGAGCTATTTTAGAATCAAAAACCTACAAAGACCCCGTTTAGCCCATGATGTGTATGTTTTTGTTGTTGGTTATCTTTTAAAGAGACTTTTTGCAGACATGAGTTGAACTTTTAATTAGACTTTTTAGTGTGTCAGTAGTAGCAACGGCTTAAAGGGAAAAAATTTGCATTCATACTCATTTTAACAGCATAGAACAATCAAACAAACAAATAACAAGAAAAACAACAACAACAAACAGCCTGTAGTTGCAAACAACTTTCATTTGATAAATGAAAGTAGCAGGTATGACATTATAACAAATACATACATAGTTGCACACAAATACATACAAACTCTCTTACATACATAGAAATTAAACACAACCATCCACTCACAATGTAACTGGAATATAAAATGCAACCTACATTTTCAAGAATTTACAGCACCAGCAGATAAAAAAGCATCTGCATACAACACAACTAAACAATGCGTTGCAGAAATAGTGTTGCTGCTATCCGCTGCCATCACCAACTTAAATCGTTAGATTTGAATTTTCTAGATATACATATGTATACATTCTAGGGTATTCATTTAATCGGGCTTTTACTATAATCGGTTAATCGCTCGATTAATTAATCGAGGTTTTGTTTTAATCGGTTAATTTTGTTATTGATCGATTAACCGATTAATAAAGTTTTTTTTTTATAAATTAAGTAAGTTCAATAAATAGCAAGTAAGAAAGTATAGTCGGTCAAGCCCGACCATATGATACCCTACAAGACTGTATTAAAATACACATCATGCTTATATGTCCATATAAATATGGATTTATCTATGTTTATAAAAGTCATTAACATTGGTTTAAAAGTTTGTGAGAGGCAGAAATTGCCCCCTGCCTCCCCTTGTGGACCTATTTTTGAAAAACTGTATAGCTTAAGTGTCCATATACAGTGGTATCCCGGTTTAACGAATTATATATTGTCAGGCCCTTTCGTTATATCGAAAAATTCGTTAAATCCCGAAGTTGTTTTTTATACATTTTTAATAATAAAACAATAATATTGTAATAAAACAAAGTAAATTTGTTTATTTCCATTCATAAAGCAAACAAAAAATACATACTTCATATCATTTTCAATTAAATGAGTACAAATGAGGGCATTTGCTTTTAATATATGACCACTTATAGGGATTTTCGCCTTCGTCTTGTTTTGAAACCAATTAAACAATTCTGTTTCTATTCTTGATCCGAAATTAGTTTTCGCTCAAAAGTTGTCGTTTTGATTTTATAATTGTGCATATTGATGAATTTAGCAGCTGATATTTATAAGATAATGCACTTAGTCGCAGGCCCTTTTCATAGTCGTCAAGATGAGATAAACCCACTGCTGTTTATTGTTGATGTGTTTTGTTCAAGCTTTGATATTGTTACAAGTAGAACTGTTGCTATAATTCTTATACGTTTAACATTTTTATTTGGTTTAATATCTTTAGTTTGTCTAAAATCTTTATGGATGAAGTTTCCTGATGATCTGGCCTTAGCAACCAGTGAAATGCATAGGAATAGCTTATCCCATCAACAATAAATTTCAAGTGTTTTTGTCAAGAATAAAAACTGGGAATTAAGCACGAATAGCAAAATCTTTTGAAATTAAAATTTTGTATTCCCAAAAATTGAAATTACTTTTTGATAATAAACAGGCAAGTGCACGGCCTAAAAAACACTTAATTGGCAACATCTTTTGTAAGTTGTTGTTGTTTTTTTTTTTTTTTTTTGTTTTTCTTAACCTACTTACAGCTACAATTAATGTTGAGAGAATTTCAACTAATTGTAGTGGGGAATCTAAGATGAGATAAACCCACTGCTGTTTATTGTTGATGTGTTTTGTTCAAGCTTTGATATTGTTACAAGTAGAACTGTTGCTATAATTCTTATACGTTTAACATTTTTATTTGGTTTAATATCTTTAGTTTGTCTAAAATCTTTATGGATGAAGTTTCCTGATGATCTGGCCTAAGCAACCAGTGAAATGCATAGGAATAGCTTATCCCATCAACAATAAATTTCAAGTGTTTTTGTCAAGAATAAAAACTGGGAATTAAGCACGAATAGCAAAATCTTTTGAAATTAAAATTTTGTATTCCCAAAAATTGAAATTACTTTTTGATAATAAACAGGCAAGTGCACGGCCTAAAAAACACTTAATTGGCAACATCTTTTGTAAGTTGTTGTTGTTTTTATTTTGTTTTTCTTAACCTACTTACAGCTACAATTAATGTTGAGAGAATTTCAACTAATTGTAGTGGGGAATGTAAGATGAGATAAACCCACTGCTGTTTATTGTTGATGTGTTTTGTTCAAGCTTTGATATTGTTACAAGTAGAACTGTTGCTATAATTCTTATACGTTTAACATTTTTATTTGGTTTAATATCTTTAGTTTGTCTAAAATCTTTATGGATGAAGTTTCCTGATGATCTTGCCTAAGCAACCAGTGAAATGCATAGGAATAGCTTATCCCATCAACAATAAATTTCAAGTGTTTTTGTCAAGAATAAAAACTGGGAATTAAGCACGAATAGCAAAATCTTTTGAAAGTCGTCAATAATGTTTAATTTTTCTTTAAGAATTTAACGTTTTCTTTTAGGCATATTGATGTCAACTGTACAAAAACTTCACAAAAATTACGTAAAATTTTAAACAGAAAACAAACATTTGTTTTGTAAGCAAAAGTAAAAATGATTTAGTAACTAACGTACAAATTTTTATCTCGGCGAGCAAGTATTTTCTTTGCTTTCGTTGTAAGAAAAGAAAATACTTCTCTTAACTCGTTGTTTTCAGTAAAATCGCTATTAAAATATGGTTAAAATGGATACAAAAACAAAAGAGAATGGATGCAAAATGCAAAGCCGGACGGACATCGTTAGTTCGAATCAGAAAGTGATTCTGATTCGATCGGTATACTTTAAGGTGGGTCTAGGACCAATATTTTAAGGTGTTACACACACCAGCACAAATGCATAATACCCTCTCCACTATTGTGGTGTGGGTATAAAAATGAAAAATTATTTATTATTTGGAGCTTTTTAGTAAAACAAAACAATAACATTACAATTCTTGAACTAAAACGAGCAAACAAAAAAAAAAACAATTCATAATAATACATATTTTTTAATAAATACATAATATCGATAGAATGTATTAAGCGACATTTCTAAACTTGTGTAGGAAACGAAAAAAAACGTCTCATTTTGTTATTTATTTTTATTGAATGGGAACATATTTGGAAAGCGATTTTCAGAATACAAAACATATTTAAAAATGTGGCTTAGCATAATTTCTTTGGCGGATAATACAAATTACAGGGTGCAACATTATTCCAGTGAGAAAACTTGACGGTTGATACAATTTTATTTTCTCTCTAGTTTCCTTTGCATCCATGATAGGGCAGCGAAACCCAGGCCAAAATGTGGCGCTTAACTTCTAGTATAGTTCCACATCAAAAAGTCATTTTCGAAAAAAGTTTCGCTTTATACATTCTTATGGGAAGGTATCGACATGTATTGATAATTTTAATATAATATAATCTATTAGAAAAATAATTTGGTTAAAATGTTTAGGATTAAAGCGACTTTTTCTTAGTTTTGATTTCTTTTGACTTGGAAAAATTTATTTTACATATCGTCAGGATTGGATCCAGCTTGAGCTTTACGGGGGGGAAATTTTGTATGATACAAAAAGTAAAAAATTTGATTTTTTAAAGTTTATTAAAAACAATATGTGTATATTATATTAAAAAAAAAAACTCAACAAAAAGGTTGAATAAAATATAAGATCAGTTCAATATACATTAATATTTTTAAATAAGCAATTTTTGATTTTCTTGTGAGGCAAATTTAGACAATACAGTATGTCTTCTGTCATTGTTGATCTGAGTCATGTTTTTATTCGACGAAGGGTAGGAAATGACCTCCCGCTCGTAGCTTTACTGACGAGCATTGAAACGAACATTTGCAATATTTTTCTTAGATTTGGGTAGATATCTTCATCACAGTTTATTGAAGCATCTTCAACGTTATCTGACAGATCAGGCTCAAGTTTAGATGTTAGTAGGTGTTTATCTCTTTTATCAAATATAATCAGCTCATCAGCTAGTTGTGGTTTTATCAGTTTTATATCTGTATATGACTTGATTACACTTTGAGGTATAAGTTTAGGTATGTTCACTATTGGGAAAGGTGTTTTGAGATCTTCTAAAATAAATTCAATAAGAGGAATGTAACAACTCGGTAGTAATCTTCAACATTTGGGATGTGATTATTTCGTTCAAATCTTGTCTTTTCGATTGGAACCTCGATTTGAACGCAAATAACTTAAACTTTTTCAAAAATCGATTTGAAATATTCTTTTGTTTTATTTCTGTTCCCTTCAAGGCTCATGATTAAAGTTTTGATAAGGCTTGATCCTTTTTGAAGATCTATATCTTGCTTTTGTAAAATGATACTAAGTGGCTTTGTTACATCAAGTATCACACTTATTATGTATATTCCACAAATAAATTCAAAAGTACTAAGTGAGTTCCTAAATATAAAGGTAGAGATACTACCGTTCCACTCAGATATTTTTCCAAAGCTTCTACTATATGATGTACACTTGTTGCAAAGTGTTAAATTGAGTCGTGATCGCATAATGAAGAGAGTTTGGCTCCCAAATACTTTGCTAAAACTGTGTTTCGCTTGGGATGATTATATTTAAAAAATTTTGTCGTTTCTTTAACAAACGATTCAAATTTTTGTATTAATGGCAATTTATTGCTTTTAGAAATTTAGTTTCTTGATTTATGGGAATAGCAAGGCGTTTGTTTCGCATTTGTCGTGGTTTCCAGAGTGTTTTAACAGCTCCATTTTCTGCTGACATCAGTGGATACCCATCTGTTCCATCTCCTACACAATTTTTTTATGTTAAGACCAAAATTTGTCAAAGCTTTAAGCACTATTGATGGGTGGCATATCATAATATCCAGTATCATAGTGTCCATGGACGGTTTCGCTAAGTTAAGCTTCTAAAATATGCCTTGTTTCTGAACGAAGGCCGACTACGCAGAGAAGCTTTACTTAGCGAAGCCGGTTTTTGTTGTACCATAGAGGAGAAATACCTTGCGCCCGGCCGAAGGCCGTCTATGCAGTGAAGCTTTAGTTAGCGAAGCCGGTTTTTGTTATACCATAGAGGAGAAAATCCATGATTCCGGCCAATAATCATGTTTGTTATACCATAGAGGAGAAAATCCTTTATGGTACTTGTCCATGGACACTATCACATTGGACGTTATGACATGCCACCTATTGATGATAGTGCCTTCGCATCAATTGACACATCAACGTCAACAATATCATTTGAAGCCTCTTCAAATGCGATAACAATCAAGCCAATAAATTCTTCCCTATAAACTTTTTGTTGCATGTTGAAATATCTTAAAGATAAGGAAATCTGGCTTTTCCCTGACAAATTCGTGCTTTCGTCAAAAATTATCGAATAGAATTTTGATTCATATAACACATACATACATAAATATTGCATTTACTAGGGCTTATTAATAATTCAACCGCACGCATTATTTAGTCAAACGTTTAGTCTTCGAATATAGATGGCACCTGCTGGGATTGAATGTAGAATAGTAAGTATTTGAATACGGTAAACTACATTTTTCATTTGAAATATCTATTAAATTATTGAAAATTTCGTTAGAACTTCCATAAAAAAAAAACAAAAAACCTTGCTGGGATTTCCAAAAATTTTGTACATAAAAAAAATATTATTATTGGGAATTCTTGTATTATCGAAATTAACAAAACATATTTTAATAATTTACGGGGGGGAAATTTCCTTATTTCCCCCCGCCCCCTGAATCCGCGCCTGCATATCGTAGATGTTGGAGAAATCGAACTCAATCAATAATACAGAATATTTAAATTCTCAGTCCTTTTCCTAGATTTCTCTCAACATATACGCCTGTATTTATAAAAAAATTTTAAATTTAATAAAGGTTTACAAAACAAATTTTGTATGAAAATTCTCCTTAATAAACGTTTTTATACCCACACCACAATAGTGGAGAGGGTATTATGCATTTGTGCTGATGTATGTAACGCCTTAAAATATTGGTCCTAGACCCACCTTAAAGTATACCGATCGTCTTAGAATCACTTTCTGAGTCGAACTAACGATGTCCGTCCGGTTGGCTGGCTGGCTGTCCATGTAACCTTGTGCGCAAAGTACAGGTCGCAATTTTGGAGATAATTTGATGAAATTTGGGTCATAGGTTCTTATTGGCACAAGGACCAAGCCTATTGAAAATGGGCCGAATCGTAGGACCACGAGGGAAGTTAGGGGGAAATTTCTTCCTCTCAGAAACTATCAAACCGATTTCAATGAAATTTAAAACATAGATAGAACCATATCTATATGGACATAAAATGTATGCATTTTTTAAAAAATAGGACCACGAGGGGAGATAGGGGCAATTTCTGCCTCTCAAACCGATTTTAATGAAATTTAAAACATAGATAGATCCATATCTATATGGACACATTAGCTATACATTTTCAAAAATAGGACCACAAGGGGAGGTAGGGGGCAATTTCTGCCTCTCACAAACTTTCAAACCGATTTTCATGAAGTTTATAAACATAGATAAATCTATATTTATATGGACACATAAGCATGATGTGTTTTTAAATACTGTGGTGTAGGGTATCATATGGTCGGGCTTGACCGACTATACTTTCTTACTTGTTTAAACTTTATAATTGCTTGTAAATACGGGGGAAAAAATATTCCATTATGTTATTAGAGTTCTGTTTTAATTTTTAAAATTTTTAACACTTCTAAATGTTTCAGTTAATTCCGTTAAAAGATTGCTTGTGTAACTATTGAGAGTTTCTTCTATTTTCAGTTCATCATGTTACTCATCCTAACAAAGCTCAGCAGCAAACATTCGGCAAAATAGTTTATTTCCGAATTCCTTAATTTCTGTTTTTATACTTGTATTTTAAGAATGTATTACTAGGAGGAAATATATTGTATGAAAAAATATTTCGAAACACAACTTTTTTGGTGCACATTGGTAACATTTTGGTGAACTTTGGTACAGAAATCGTTGTAAAGTTGGACGTGGATGCATTGCAGAATGCATTTAAAAAGCGAATTGCTTTGCAACTAACGTTTTTGAACTAACCAAATTTAAAAACACAAAAAATATGGTTAAATACATCAAAAAATAGAAATTTTATTACATCGGTTAACCGACTGAAACTAACCGGTTTAATCGTTAATCGAAAAAGTCCTATTTTAATTTAACCGATCATTTAATCGGGTAGTAATTAATCGGTTAACCGATTAACGGTTAACCGAATGAATACCCTAATACATACGTATATGTATGGATACATCCATACATACATATGTAATGCTCCATTGTATGAGTGTTAGTGTAATAAAGTGTAGGTGTTTTATATACTCCCACAATCTTACGTGTAAACTTCTATTACGTGAACATTTTTTGCTGTTTCCACAGTACGTGCTTACATTGAAGCCTTTTAGTACTCTCTAAAGGATTTTCGTGTTAGTATTTGTGGAGAGTTGTTAACACACGAAATAAAGATTTAATTTTTTGTTAAAGAATTTGAAAAAAGGAGAATGTTTCTTTTATTATTTTTAATTTAAAAGGATCAAATTTAGATTTGGCTAAAAATTACATATTAATTTAAATGGTTTTCCTTTTTTGTAATTTTCGTGCTTTTTTTATATTAATGTTTACTTTTTGGCTGGCATATTTTTAAATATTTTATGGGCTGTTTATAACTCAGTAAATATGCGTGAAATGAGAAAATTATCTCATTCTGTGATAACCAGGACAACCGTAAATATGCAATTGCGTGTTTTTCCTTGTGCGACATATGGAGACAGAAACAATATATTTATCCGTTTTAGAACTGAATTTTGGCTTTGAATTTATAGTGCATATTTAATTTAGCATATTCTGGTACTTGTTGATTTTTTTTAACCCAAGCGCGCCAAAAAGGGTTTTAAATTGTGGTTAACAGGTGGCTTTTTTCAAATATCTATCTGTTTACCAAACGTGTTGCTTTAATATCACTCCCAAAAATAGCTTTAAATTATATAACTTCCTTTTTCAGTTGAATCAGTAACAATTGATTAATCTGAACTATAATTGGCGCCTCCTCTGTCTGTCTATCCGCATATTGAAATCACGCTCTCTTTCGAAAAGCTCAGCAGAAAAGAACAATATTAGTGTCAAAATGTTTTTAGTTCTCCCAAGCTGTTCGGGATCCAGAACAATCGGCTAAGTAGAAAAAGCGTTATGAACCCAAATGTGGAGCAAACTTCCTAAAAAATTTATATTTTTGTTACAAAAACTGACATAAATTGGTGACAGAATGCACCGATTCTCATTAACTTTTTCACAAATTCTTTTTATTTAACTAGAAATCATAATACAAAATGTTACGAAGATCGGTCCATAAATTGCCATAGGCCACATATAGAGCTCACTTCCCGAAAAAATTGGTACGCCTAAAACCATGACAAATAAAGCTATTGCAGCAAAATAGCGTTAGAAAGCCAAATTATGTGAAGATGGGTTCATAATTAACCAAAGGCCCCATATAAAGCCACTATCGAGAAAATCTTTAGTACGCCTAAAATAAATAAAAAATTGTTAGGGAAGTTCTAGCTGTTAAATTCGGTGCGTGAACATTTTTTGAATTGCAATTCATTTTTAATTTAAATGAATTGCAATTCGTTTCAAATTCAAATGAATTTTTTAAAGTGAATTGCAATTCATTTTACAGATTTATTTGAATTGAATTGATTTTGAGTTTATTCCAACGAATTGGAAAAAAGAATTAGCAATTCAAACTCATTTGAATTGAATTGATTGAAATTTGAATTGATTTTGTGTTGGAATGAAATTGTCAGGTAGCGGCAGAATAGGAATTAAATTATTAGGTATAGGCGAAAATCCTATCAAAATGGAAAAATTTTGTTTATTTGCTAAAAATAAAAACTTAAATTTTTATTTTTATCAAATAGTGTGAAAATATTATTAAAGGTGTTTTTAACAATAATTTTTTGTTTTATTTTTTTAAGATTTTCAATCGAATATTAAAGATTTTAGCAACTTTGAATCTCAACCACATTTTTTGCTCTCAAAGGTGTGTTCGTTTACTCGAAATTCTTACAACTTTTACTACAATTGAAAAATTTGTATTGAAAACTTCCAACTGCAATAAAAATAGTAAATTTTAGTAATTCCCCCTAGATCTGCTCTTGAATTTGATTGATTGCAACTAGTGATGGAAAACTATCGATATTTTCTACTATCGATATTTATCAATAGTTCAGATTTCACTATCGATATATCGATATTACTATCGACTGAATATTTGTAACTGTGCAGGGAAACTTTAACTCATGATGGAATAAGTAGGTGGCATCGTTACGGCAACAAATACAACATTACAACAAAAATGGAAATTATATCACCGTTTACGTCAAAAAGTACTTTAAGCAAAAATCAAAGCGTGCCGCTGAACGTGATGAAATAAATACATTTTTAGCCAATTTTTATTTAATTATGGTCAATATCTTATTTATTTTAATTTAAAATTATCAAAAACTTTAATAAAATACAATAATCACAGCAAAAAATCATCATCTGCCGTAGTGCTGCAACCTGTTTATTCCACCATGCTTTAACTAGTTTTTTATCAGGCTACAGTTTGTTGTTTTTATCACTTTATTGAACGTATGAGACGTATGTATATACGCGTGTTATTTAGTTTTTTAAAAATTGATAAGTACCTTCCTGAAGGAACCGAAGTAGGAGGGACTATAAGATATTCTATTGCAACTTTGAATAATTTTCTAAATTGGTTTTGATTCTCAACCCAAAAAGGTAATCAATCTAGCGGACTTATCCTCTAATGGTTGTTCATTGTTTTGTCCTATGCTCGCAATTGCAATTGCATTTGGATTTGCATTTGTTTTTTACAACATTACAAATACTAATATTTGACATTTCAGTCCCTATATAAACATGTACAAATTTCGACTTTAAGGCCTTTAAGTAGCAGTTAAAAGCACAGCTAAGCAATCCATACCACTTGCCATTCATTGCTGTAATTCAGCGCGAATTAATAATAGCAAGTTTAAAATAACGGCAAAAACTGTATGTGTATAGCTGCTGTAACATGTCTGTATTTTAAATAATAATAATACCGATACAATACTATCGATAGTTTCCCATCACTAATTGCAACTCATTTTTGATTTCATTCAGTTGGATTCAAATGCATTTGAATTGGAAACGAATTGCAATTCATTTAACAGATTAATTTGAATTGAAAACGAATTGCAACTCATTCTACAAATTCATTTGAATTGGAAAACGAATTGAAATTAATTTCTGCCTAACCTTCCAAATTCTTTAATTTTTAACCAAAATACCCCTAGAATATTTTGTGTCGTAATTAAAATTTTTTTTTATCAAAATAGTTGTACTAATCAAAGCATTATTACTTGAAAATCCACATACATATGTACATATAGGGGAATGTATATTTATATACGACAAACATTAGGGATGCCAATTCTTTATAAATATATCAATTATTCCAAGATAACCGCGTAGAGCATTTATAACTGCGTTTTTACTTTTTCGCGATCGATTAAAAAGTACACGCACCAAACGCGTTCAAGTTTTTGATAAATGGGAAAGGTATTAGTACCTAAATTTAAACGTGAAAAACCTTATTAAATATTAAAATAAATAGAATCTAGGAATTTATTTCTCATGGTGAGTAACATTTATTATAAATTTGTGATATTATTCGAATGTGTATTCTAAGTCAAGTTACAATCCTCAAAAGATTTTATACTTTATTAGGCTTATTCCGTCAATGTTCTCCAGGAATATTTTCAATGCACTATCAGTATTTGTCGTTTGTATACTTCTGTTGCGAAGCTTACTTTAGCTTTAAAATAAAGTGTAACAAAGTATATCTCAACCCTTCGACCTTGAATACCAATTGTTTTGCACTTGATTTCAGCAAAATTGCTTATTGGGATTATGCCGATGTTAGCAAATTTCCGCTAATTAAGCAATTTTTGCCGAATTTTCGACATTCCCTATAATTTAAGGGACTTTTAATTTATTTTATGGCGTGTTTGAAATATTAAAAATTGTCGCTGTTGTTGCAAACTGTTTCGAATTTTCGCGTAGCTTTGTTGCCCTCTGAGGCAATCGTCGCCGCTATAAAAAAAAACCCGCCATATATAACCCCCATAAATAAACATCTTAGTTCACCTTTTTTACAGGGCACTACAAACTCTGTCAATTTTTTCGGGGCAAAAAGTGGAATGTCGTATGCATGAATATCTTATGCATGAATGTTTTAGAATAAAACGTGATTCCCTTTTAGAAAGCAACACATTTTTAAGAAACAAACACCAAAAATAATTTTTTTCCGGGAATACAAAATTTATTATTAAGATTTTTGTATGACGTGCTAAATTCCCAATTTTTCATATTTGATAAATACACTGAAATTTATTGTTGAGGGAAAGCTAGCTTCTATGCGCATTTCACTGGTTGCTTAGGCCAGATCATCAGGAAACCTTTTCCAAAGATTTTAGAAAAGCTAAAAATATTATACAAATAAAACCCTAAAGCGAATAAGAATTCCAAACACTCAAAGTCTTACATGTAACAATATCAAAGCTCAAATAAAACACCAACAATAAACAGTGAGTTTATCTTTTCTTACATCCCCCTACAATTGGTTGGGTTCTTTCCGACTCGAATTGTAGTTGTAAGTGGGTATAAAGAAAAAACAAAATTAAAAAACAAATTGTTTCATTCTATTGTCTTTGCAAGAAAACAACAACAAAAAACCAATTTGGCAATTCAGTTTTCTGCACGGGCACATGCAAGTATATTATCAAATTTATTTCCGGGAATACAAAATTTATTATCAAGATTTTTGTATGTTTTAAATATAATATAATATTTTTTTGTAGTAAAGAAAACACCATTAGTTGGTTTTTCGAATTTTTTTTCGGGGAGGAAAAAATTACCTGGAGACATTCTACTGATTACTTTGTAAATATGTCGAAAAAAAATTTAGATCTGTAAGTCAAAAAATAAGTAAACAGTTAAAAAAAATTATTTTAAAAAGTGTTCACATTATTGTGTTTGTCAAATTTTTACCTAATTTGACAACAACATAACATTTGTTTTTTTTTTGTGGTCAAAGGAAAAAGTTATGTGCGTTTGTTATCCCAATGGACATTGTAATAAAGTTCAAGGGTTACCACTAATAAAATAAAAAAAGAGGTTGGAAAAATATAAGAATTGAATTTGTACAAAGTTCAACATTTCTAAGCAAAATATTAACCAATATATGAAAAGTGGATTTTTTTAATAACCCTGAATGTTGAGCCACCAACATCCATAAATGTAAACTTTTCTTTTAATTTGTTGTTTAAAGGTTTAAAGAACAGTAAAACTCGTACTACATACTTACATTTTCTTAAAGTTTCGTTTTTATGCATACACATACACACACATTCCCAAACAGCAAGTTCTCAACATGTTTTTACAAGACAAAGTTTTCTTTTAAGGATTAAAGATTTTTTTTAAACCAAAAAATAGTATTTGTATGCGTGTACAATAGAAGGAAGGAAGGATTGTAATCGAATGAAATTAGAAGAATATAACTTCGAATTCACTTGGAGTAAGATGTTGCAAGAATACTTAATACTTTTTTTAAATATAACCAAATTAAAAATAAAAGGAAATAATAAAAAACTTTAAAACTTAAATGATGTTTGTAGTTTAAAAACATTTTTATAATTATTTTTTATTTTAATTAAATTTTACAGTCATCACCTGTACACAATGCTGCTGGCAGCAATATGAATTTAAGAGCCAGGCCGGGAGCAGCCATAGTACGTCCTCATTCGGCTGACTTTCTAGAGTATGAAGCTAGGGCAGAAGCGGTTGCAGATGCTGCCGCCATTGCAGCCACAGCCTCAATGGTTAAACCAGATCCTGTCAGAGCACCACGTCCCAAGTCCAGTCTAGACATAAATCGCACACCAGATAGTTTTTATTATTCCGAGGAAAACTATGCGGAAAAAATGAGAAAAAGCGCTTTGTATTTACAAAACCCCCAGGCGCAACCTCAACAGGCGGGCTCATATCGCACAACAAGCGGTTCAACGGACTTTCTTAGTCCCGTAGCGAGTGGTATGAATACAATCGGTTATGAGAATCCTTATGAAAGGACATTTAAACGTAATGAAATGTTACAAGATGCTTTAGGTAATCAAGCAGGACATACTAGCATACCACGTATGAGTCGTTCACAAACAATGGGTAATGGTTCACAAATTCGCTCATCTTCCACTCATCCTCATCACTCACTATCACCACCATCTCAGCAACAACAAAACCAACAAGAGCAATTACAATTAGGTCAATCGCCGGCATATCAGCAAAAACAAACGTCACAATCGTCATTACTTTCATCAGGTCTCACAACTCAACAAATTATTCAACAAAATGAACAGTTCCTACGTTCAGCTAGTGCTCGCTTACCTAAACGTTCATCGGCATTTGACGATGAGCCCTTAGCGGCAGCTACTACTTCTACTCCTATCACTACAACTACTACTACTGTTACTTCTCCACCCACAGGCAAAAACTCTCCTTCAGCCTCAGCTGGCGGAGCTGGTGGTTTAACACAAACAACCCCGACCTCTCACTTAGATGGCGAACGTAAACGTGAAGAGTCCATGAAACGTTTATTAGAATGGAAACAACGTATGCTGCAATCACCCCTCACGCGTAAGGGTGCTCAACATTCCACATCGTCGGCCACGCAAAGCGGCCAAACTATTTCAGCCACCAGTAATGTGTCAGCCATGTCTAAGCTGGGCAGTAATCCCAACATCCTATTGGCCTCAACAGCTGTTGCCAGTGGAGCCCATTATCCGAATACAGTGACCACCACTAAAGGGGGCATCTCTTCTACAACGAATACTGCTGGTGGCATACAACGTAGTCGTTCTGAGACACATGCTAATACAGGACCTACTGCTGGTTATAATTCCTACTCATCGGATGATGAAGGTAAGTTAACGATTATATACATATGTTTATAAATTAATGCACTCCACTACTTGCTCTCAAATATAAAAATTAATATTTTGTAAGCTCTTGTACGAAATTACAAATAAAACGGCGTAAAAATTACAATTTAAAAAAAAAATAATAAATAAAAGACAGTTTTTGTATTTTCCAGTTAATACTCTGACTAGTTATATTTGTAATTTTTATGTTTTAAAAAATAATTTTAGTTACAATAAATCCCTATCTAATTTACTTATTCCTGCTCTCATGCTTCATCTCTCCCTCTGTCTCTCTTTTCTGTTATCTTATCTTTTTTTGCATATCTCTTCATTTTGAAATTTGAAAAGTCTCTATGTACACTCTTTCAGGATATTTAACTTGTAAATAATTTCTATACTCTATGGCTTTAATTGGAAATTCAAACCCTTGATAAAGGATTAGTTTTGCGTTTGCATTAATTTGTTTGTATTTTTGTGCTTTTAACATTAATGTTTGTTATTCGTTGTATGTATGTATGTATTTTTGTATAACTGGCATGCTTTTCACATTTTAGTAAAATTTTCTATCCGTTTTACTTCTCTCTATCTCTGCGGCACCTTTTTGTCGTCTACACTTTCTATGTAAACCTTATTTGATGTATGTATGCTTGCGTTTAGTTTATAATTTTTTAATTTGTTTGCCATTTTATTTGCTTGCTATTTTTTTTTTTTTTTTTGTTATATAAGTATGTATATAAGTATATATGTATATTGCAATTTTCCTTACATACACACAACAATTTGCTCAACTTTTCAACCTTAATTATGTATATCGGCACTGGTTTCTCTAAAGAGAGTCAACTCAAAATTTACACATTTTCATTTTATTCTGGAAAACAATAAACAGTGGTCATATCTACGCTTTGTAAAAATTTTAAGTCAATTTTTTTAGTATTTTGCATTAAAAAAATACAAATGCATCCCTGTTTGAGATATATGAAAATTTATAAATTTTGAGTTTTAAATTTTTAGAGGAATGAACCAGTGCGATATATGTATATATTTTTATTTTTTTGTTTTATGATTATACTTGCAATGTTATAAAAGAATTATGTATGTATATAGATTAACGCCCGTATTCATAAACGATTATTAAATTTAACAAACGTTTATTAAGGAACATTTTCATAGAAAATTTGTTTTGTAAACCTTTATTTAATTTAAAATATTTTTATGAACACGGGCATAAATCACTTATTTGCTGCAAGACCGGCATAACTCAAAAAATGTAATTTTGGAGTTAGAGATGCAGAATTGTTCGCTTTGTTTTTCTTTATATTGTGTATTAAATTTATATCTTTTATACTTTCCCAGTTTGAAGAGAATGTGTCTTCTTTTTTTCTAAGTAGTTAGAGCAAATCAAAAACTTTAAATGCGTTTATCTCGAAATGGATTTTTTTGAGTTATGCCGGTCTTACAGCAAATGAGCGAAATGTTTATTAATGAAAACTTTTTACAAAAATTTAGTTAATTTGGAATGTATTAGAGGTTCTAAAAGTATGATTTCTACTTGGATATCTTTTGCTTAAAATAAGAATTAAAAGTGTTAGAAACTTTGCTCACTCGCAAAGTTTACTTTGCAAAGTCTTGAGGTTGTGGGAAAGTAGGAAGAGAAGAATTGAGTTGAGTACCAGGGTTGTTAGACGTGACGATTTTTCGTAATTTTGAAAATTTTTTCGAGAAAATACAGTCAAATTACGATTTTTTTTTACTAAAATCAGTATAGTTATACGATTTTCTGTCATCAATAAAACACTCACCAGAAATATCTACAATTATATTTGGAACACTCTTAAACGTAACAATCAAGTTTTCAAAATACAAATATTATTGGAAATTAATAAAAAAAAATTCTTCCCCCTACACAAACCAGGTGGCTTTCATTAGAAGCATTAGTAATTCGAATTCTAAAATTATATGAATGCCATCGACACTGCAAAAGATAGATCCAAGAGCCCCGATTTCGTCGTTTCGATTTGAATCGCTTTTAAAAAAAAAATTTAATTTTTTTTTATTTTTTTTTTTTTTTTAATTCCCTATGCTTATTCCCGCGAAGCTTGACGCTTGTCTGCAGGAAAGAAACCAGAGTCTCTGGCGGGAATCGAACCCGCAACCCCGGGGTTGATAGACTAGCTCACTACTAGATAGCCTACCGGGGCACTCAATTGGTTAAATCCGCTTTGCGTTTTTTGATTCCGATTTGCGTCGCTATATACGATTGAATTTTTTCACTGAAGTCATAATCACATGTGAAGAATTTTTCTATTTGCTTATTAAAAGGCGAATTTACACTAGCTAGTTCAAATGTAGTCACTTTCGATCAAGGACTTAATAGTTATAACCAGGGAAACCATAAATATGCAATTGCATGTTTTTCCTCGTGCGACCAATGAAGACAGAAACAATATATGTATCCGTTTTAGAGCTTTTTATTAATTTTGGCATCGATTTGTTAGTGCATATTTTTGCATATTTTATCGTTTGCGGCATTTTTTGCATATTTAAATAAAAATAGCCTTTTTGCCTCATTTTCTAAGTTTTTAGCGCATATTTTGCCTTGTTGAGGCATATTTTGGTACATGTTAAATTTTTTATATGACACAAGAGCTTTCGCAACAAATAACAATTTTTGTTTGAGAAAATTTGTTTTTTTTAAATATCTATCCGTAGCCCAAAGTGTTGCTTCGATTTTGCCATCTACATTTAATTTTTACTCGAAAATTGTAAGACAAAGCAGGTTATCAATAAACTTTTAAATTTTATATATGAGCAAAAATTAAGGAAAAATCAATTACATATATAAGTTTTTGGCGATATGTGTAATACATAGGAAATCTGTACCAATCTTTTAGTACGCCGTTCGATTTAGAATCACATTTTAAAAGGATCTAACGATGTCCATCCGTCCGTCTGGTACATTTTAATTTTGTTCGCAAAGTACAAGTTGCAATCTTGTAGATAATTCGATCAAATTTGGAATATACATTTTAATTGTACTAAGAACGAATTGTATGTATGTAAATGGTGAGAATCCGTTTATTATTTTACATATTCTTCATAAAAACTTCTTTCCAAATAAGACTTTGTGTGCGTTTACCATCTTGTTCTGTTGGTATTTAGATTAAACTCGCCCCAAAAATATTTAACTGCAAATAAATAAATAAATAATTTTCGAATCAGTTCAAATTTGCCTAACGCTTTCATATATAAAAAGCTTTAACTTTCTTTGAAATGTTACCATTAATAAGCAATTAAGCGACCGTCCTTGAAATCCCTTTAAGACAAAAAATCTCATATGGATGTTGATATCTAGATAATACTCGGTACAAATAACTCTTATATGAATTTTATCCTCAAAACATAACTTTGTTTTTGTGAGCCCATGACTGCCTATCGTTTCCAAAAAGGGTAAAATCTCGAAAATTTGTCTGTTAATACTATGCTGTTTGGGCTTTACCGATTACAATGTTAGGATTGTTTGTATTTAATGGAACTGTTATTACATTTTTAAATATTTTGTTTTTAAATAAGCAATTTTTGATATTTTTGGGGCATATTTTTAACAATTTTCAGGGCATATTTTTAAGTTTTTACTGCATATTTAATGCGCATAAAACCTGTTTTTAGAGCATATTTCTGGTTTTCCTAGTTATAACTTTTTTTTCGGTAAAATTGCGAATAATTATTACGAATAAATTTATATTTTATTTGTTAAGAATAATTATTATTTCCAATTTTTATTTGTTAAAAGTTTTTAAATGATAACTATTAGGAGTATCAAATATAAAAGTATTTCTCAAACATAACTTTTACTATTCGATAGATATATTACTAAATATTTTTTATAGTTATGAATAAGAAATAACATAACTGTTTTAAGTCATTTTAAAATGTATGTATATTAGGGCTATAACCAAATTTTTGGCATAGTACCACGGAGTGGCCAAGAATGTTTTTAGTAATGAAAACACCTGTCTCCCGTCGTTTTACAAATACAAATTTTAGGTGTATAATTTTTAAAATTTCCGTGAGATAAAAATGGTTGTTTTCAAACTTCAACCCGATCCCTGCAAGAACTTTTTTAACAATCCGAAAAATCTATCATATATATTATTAATAACTTTTAATGTTTTGCACGACTATACTATGCCGTTTTTGATATTCCCAAAAAGTGTGAAAAAGTTATGGCCCTAATGTATATATGCACATGCATAAGCTGCAAAAATAAAACAATTAATATCAAGAAAATATTCAAAATAATTATTATCGTAATTAAAAACAATCAAAATCTTTAGTAATAATTATCTGTAAGAGAAATAAATATTTATTGATCATAATAGTTATGAGCCAATGTAAAAAGATATTAATTGGACATAATAGTTATGTTTAACAAATATTTATTTTCGTTATACATAATAATTAAAAGCAATTTTTATAGAATACTAGCGAACCCCCTGCACACTTCGTAGTGCAAAGAAGAAAATAAGGAATCAATTCGAATTAATTTTAATCAGTGATAAATTGTTTTTACTGTAATGCTCTCAGGTACACAACATTTCTTGTTTTTCTATTTTCGGTGTAAATATACAAAACCGATTGTTTGCCAACGCGCGAACAGGCTACATACAAATGTCCATGTGAGAAAACTGGATACTCTAAATTCAGTCCACAAATTCCTAATGATTGGCGTTGCGCCTTATTAATATGTAGTAACCGCAAACGCAAGCCGAACAGGAAACTGAAGTCGTTTGAATTCAAATGGCATATGTCCATGTTTTACATGCATATCTGCACTATGACTTAATTGCATGGTGGGTTTTAGCCACATAGTTTTTTACATTTTACTCTAAATGTCGATAGTACAGAGATTTGACATAGTCTCGCATATCTTGCAATATGTTAACAGTTGGCGGAACTGAGAACATTCAAACTCCTTGCTAGGAAGTTCGAGCTATATAATCTCTTGCTGCGTGTTTTCTGTCAACAGCTCCTGTTAAATAGTAACAGGACACAGATGTCTCCTCCTCGCAACCGAACCACTCCACTAGTTCCAATTGCAATTTGTAAAACATCTACCCGCGTTAGTTTGGGTACCACCATCAGCTACCTCGTGTAATCAAGTTTACCGACATCTTTGTAAGAAAAGCATTCTGAGCCAGAAAGCCTAGTCTTTGTTCGGTAACACTAATTATTTGTGAGGAAGCTCGCTACAAACCAAGATCTTAACAGGTTTATACTCATGCAGAGTACAACCAATTGTATGAATTTTCACACCCTCTACCTGAACACAAAAGTGAACGAGCTACTTTCAAGAGACCTGCTACTGGTCCATACATATGATGCACTCCACATGTGCAGTGCACTTCCAAAGCTAGAAGACAAGCGGACCCTCGATCGCTGGCCTGAGAAGGCATACTTATCAACTCACTATGGTCGTGCACTGCAAATCATCTCACACTTCTTGTACCTGCGCAGAGTCACAACCGAAACATAGGAATTTTCACACTCCACCTGAACCGAAGGTCGGTCCTTATCGAATTCAAGGGAGGCTACTAATTCATATATAACGGAAGCTCACTACGCCACCAAACATCTGACCCAGCAATACCAAGTCAGTCCAAACATCTGACCCAGCAATACCGAGTCAGTCCAACCATCCATCAACATCCATCAACATCCAACAACATCCTTCACATCCATCCACATACTCTTCCTCCACAAATAGTGTTACTTTGGCAAAAATTTCGGCTTTCTGTCACAGATCCCTTGACATTACAAGAGTCTCCATTGCAAATGGTAGGTAAAAATGATTCCTCACCAATGATCAGCACAGGTGGTGCTAAACACCTGCGGGCCACTGATCCCCGAGGAGAACCATATTACCGTAAGTACTATGGTCAATACTTCACGTCATTGAATAAATTCAAGGACGCTAGACTTTTGGAAATTCGCTCCGCCATTCCTAGCCAGCCTCAGCTAGAGCCTTGTATTGTTAGCCATCTCGAGAGATGTTTCCAGAAGATACCACTTGGAGGTAATATATCGGCTTTTGTTGCATATTGAAGGTATGCCACTAGGGCCGTCCTTCTGAACATGCAACTCCTATCTTCTATTCAAATGGCATATCAGACGGAATCATTGGGATGCGTGGAATGAATACATCTTCGCCTTTGAATTATCAATTTAAAATAGTAGCTTCAATTCTATAAGCCATCAACATTTTAATAGCAGTGCTCAATAAAATGACTATAACTCATGAACCAATACACATTTGACGACCGTTGCTACATAAAAACCTTGGTATTGACGTCACCTTCATCGGTTCAGGCATTACAGAGAACATCAATTACTAACACAATGCAACTTTTTTTATTATAGAATACTTCTTAAAAAAGTGGTAAATTTTTTGGTACCTGAAAAATTAGCATAATTATTATTTAGGGTCCTTGCTTTGGATTAATCTGATTTTTTTTACAAAGAACGAGTCATTATTATTTTTTAATACAGATACATCCGTTTTTAATCCGAAGGTAGGTTGTCACTAGTGATGGGCAAATTGAAAAATATATCGATATATGCATATCGAATCCATATTTTTTAAGAGTATCGATATATATTATTTCAAAAATATCGATGTATCGATATATCGAACGTTTTACCAAATTAAAAAATTGTATATAGTATATATATAAGTATATGTATATGCACAAATCTTATTATTAATCCAAATATATATAGACACATATATTGTTCCAAAACCGTATAAAATAAATCTTCAAGTTCGTTTGACTTTACTGTTTTAATTAGAAACCTGTAAGGTGAAAACCCCGCTTCTTTCTTTATTCTTCTTCTAATACATGGAGTCTACAACTGACATGAAATGCCTAACATTAACACTAATATGATTTACACCTACGCAAAATCTAGTACTTACGAGATTTCGAGCAAAATCTAGTTTTTTTTAAACTAGATTTCCCATACAAAACAAAATCTACTTCGTGACTAGATTTCGACGAAATCTACTCAACATCTAGTAGTACTTAATGATGCAACTATGGTTTTTTCAATATGGCACTAAAAAATACTGTAGTATTAGTGTTAAGTATAGACTTATCATGATAGAGGTTTTCTCATGTTATAACACTTAATGCAAATGTTTTAACAACGCTTTTATAACCATGTTATAACAACAAATCATGTCAGTTGTAGACGGGGAGTTATAGATCTTCATATTAGTTTAAAAAAACATATGATGCTTGCAGTGATGCCAATTTTTAAACACATATTGTTTGAAAAACAGCTAAAATGTTGAGTTTTTAATGAAAACTGACTTTAAAAAATATCGAATTCGATAGTCGTATTTCAATATCGATATATCGGTATTTTAAAGCTTAATCGGATAACGCCAACACGTGCCTTATTGAGCATAACTTTGGGAAAAACAGTGATTTTTCACTAAAATTCGTATTTCTTTGTCCTTATTTAATGCTAAAAATCTCTTTATCTATTGGTATAAGGAACAAAACTATCAATATCAAAATTAATAAGAATAAAATTTCCTATAAAACAAGACTCGACTAAGGTTCCTAGAATGAATGGTTTCGGTTATAAAGGCAAGGAAATACGAATTTTAGTGAAAAATCGCTGTTTTTCCTTAATTTATTCTCAATGAGGCACATGTTAGCGTTATCCGATTGAGCTGAAACTTTGTCTTTAGCATTTTCTATGCTATTGGCACATATTAGAGATTTGCGCCGATAGGAAATCCAACATTGATTTCATGTAACCACCCTAATGTACACGGAAAGAATTATTTACTGAATCACCAGAAAATTTGGCTTGCACCAAGCAAGTTAAGGACCATTCTCGTCTATACCAAAAAATTCTTGCGGTAAACATATGTGTGCCTTGGTTAAAGCAAAAAGTTATGACTCAAATCGAACTAAAATTTACTTTAATACAGCTAAAAAAAATATTTATTTTAATTCTATAGTTACTTCAATCAAGTTTTCGTTGTTTATGGCCTATTTCACCAACTCTATTTAAATATGAATTCATATTTAAAAATAGTTTTTCATATAATTTTATTTTCATTTGATATGAAAAAGGAATTTTAACCATAAATTGATATTAAAATAAATTGGTTAATGGCCGATAATATTTTACAAAGTACGAAGAAAAGCCCAATTTGTTGACATAAAAACGTGTAGCATTAGTAAGTTTAAGTAAACTTAATATAAAAATAATAAACTTTTTATTAATTTGCTTAAGATGTGGATTCAAATCAAAATTAATGGAATTAAACAAAGTTTTCTTGAGCATTTTCTGAAAAATTTAAAGAAATTCCTAGCATTTGTTTGAATTCGATCCTCTTTAAAAATCAAGAAAACCAGAATATTATTAAACAAATACAGCTTCTGAAATCAAGCTATATCTTTCTTATTTTAAGAAATTTTTGATCATAAACAAAAAACGTGAATTTTTTGATCATGAGAAAATGTTTCATTATTTAAGAAAATTTTACTGATTGCGAAAAAAATAAGTTAAACTAAAGAAATTAAAGAAATCCAGGTGTATTTCAACAACAATATAATTTTAAACTTAAAATAATATTTTTTTTTTAAAAATAAACAAAGAGAAATAAACCAAATAATAAATGTAAAAAAGATTAGATGCCCAATAATAAAAAAAAAATCTACATACATACATATATTATTGTTTAAATAATATATTTACAAACGCCAGCTGTTTTTTAAAGCAAAATCAACAAAACATCTAACATAGCAATAAGAGTGCTATATTCGAAAGTGCCGAATCTTAAATACCCTTTACCTAACGCAGTGTCTTATACCGATAACACACATTATCAAACAGAGTTAGTTTAGGTTAGGTTCAATGGGCAGCCAACACGATGTCAGCTCACTTGGGTCCTTATAGCGGTCCCTTTGTGATACCCCTAGCCAGTGATAAGAGTCTGCCACTATCAACCAGATTATTCCCCAGACATCACTGCAGCCACAAACCACCAAACAGAGTTAAAAAAACAAATATATTTTGTAAATTTTTTTTAGTTAAAAAAAACAAGTCTTAACGTTAATCTAAAAAAAGGGCACAACAACAACAGAGGATTTTATTACCAAAATTAGGGGCAATCGTGATTTATTGTTCATATTTCAATTTTTTGTGAAACCAGATGGAAGCATATGTGAAAAAATATATAACATCATAGTTCCACTTATTTCCGGGGTCTTCGGAAAACCCATTTCAACAGACAGGCGGTCCGACAGACATCGTTTAATCAACTTCGCTGCTCATAAGGACCTTGAATATATACATGTTATGAGTTCTAAGATCAATATTGTATAAATAACAAACGGAATGACAAACTTATAATAACTTGTAAATTATAACAACAATATTCTCATTCTCTATAACTTCGACTTATTTAATACAATTTTAAAGCGAAAAGCTTTTTTTATATTGAAAGTGATATTCTTCTTTTTCTGTAGTGTATGAGAAGTCCCTGAGAAATTTTTTTTTTTCGAAATGATCTTAAGTGACATTTTGGAAAAAAAGAAATATGATTGAAATCCAAATCTTATGAATCTATCTATGGATTCCAATTAACAAAGTGTCAAAATTGTTCATGTTGGATTTGATCGTAAGCAATGTTTACAATTTTGTTGTTGTACCAATTGATCGTAAGCGACACGCAGTGGTAGATTTTGGAAAGAAAATTAAAATAACTCTGGATTTTGAAAGCGGTTAGTCCGATGGAAATAACATTCCATGTACTTATTTAGAGTTTAAATTCGAGTTTAAGTTTAGGATTTGGGGTTAATAGACATATCTGGAGGGCCTCCATAGGTCCCCAAGTAGTGATATCTCGGGTAGTACAAAAATTAAAAACAATCTAGAATTCATAATTTTAGCCTGATTTTAAACTTGAACATACCTAGTCTCCATCTTTAATCATAAGGGTGCACAACATATGGTCGCATAACTCAAAAACGCTTTAGCTTATTGAAAAAACTAAAAAACGGAATTCCGCAATAAAATTTCCTTTAAGAAAAGTAAAATTTTTTTCAAATATGCGCAGTCGTTTTAGAAACGATATTTTTTTTTTTTTTTTTTTTGGAAAAAAAATTAT
This sequence comes from Pollenia angustigena, assembly GCA_930367215.1. Classification (NCBI taxonomy): domain Eukaryota; kingdom Metazoa; phylum Arthropoda; class Insecta; order Diptera; family Polleniidae; genus Pollenia; species Pollenia angustigena. The sequence continues at coordinate 207,076,645 of OV884056.1, read as the reverse complement.
TTTTTTATTAAAATTTCGAAATTTTGTTTTTTTTTTAAATTAATAAAAAAAAATTCCAAACGTATAAAAAACAAAATTACAAACGAAACAAGCCATAAAAGATTAAAATCTGCTAGCAACTTTTGATTTTTTTTTTTTTTTTTTTTTTTTACGATAAACCAACGCTCAGGGGATGCCCCCTCTATATGCAGTGCATTGTGTTGATCGGGAAAATAAGGTTTGGGAAGGAGGAAAGAGGGAATAGTGTTTGTGGACATTTGACTTGAATCTTAATAAATTATAAGTACCGGGGAAGACCTCTGCGGGAAGTTTATTCCACATACGGATAGTTCGACTGAAAAACGAATTTTCTCTATAATGCGTTGTGCGAAACACAGGACAATCGACTACAAACGGATGTGATCCACTGGATGAGCGAGTATTACGAAGAAATACTCGGGCGGGTGGAATAAGTTCACTTATCTCAGTGGAACACCTCCCATGGTAATATCGATAGAAAAGTGTCACACAACCCACATTCCGACGATGCTCCAATGAGTCAATAGAGTTGGATACCCTACTGTCATTGATGAGCTTCACCGCCCTCCTTTGTACACGGTCCAGAAGGTTCAAAATAGACTTTGAAGCCCCTGCCCATATATGGGAGTTGTATTCCATCTTCGGTCGGATATAGGTGGTATAGATAGTAAGGAGATCGGATGAAGTGATGTAAGTCTTGCACCGTTTTAAAAAACCTAAACACTTGAATGCCTCTTTCGAGATTTTAAAAACGTGTTTATTCCAGCGGACATCGCACTGTATTCTCATGCCCAGAACATCAAGAGTATCCGATTCCTCAATATCGAAAAATTTTAATTGATTTAAGAATTTCATAAAACGCAATATTTGTACCGGAGCCCCCCTAAAAAGTGGTGATAAGGGGCAAGTGTGGCTCGAGAAAATGTTAAGGACAAAAAGCTAATTGAGGTCGGTCATACATTTTATCTTTCTAGGTGCGGCTCCTGGGCATTTATGGGTTTTATGAAATTCTTAAATTAATTCAAATTTTTCTACTTTTGTGAATAAAATCAAAAGTTGCTAACAGATTTTAATCATTTATGGCTTGTTTGTTTATAATTTCGTTTTTCATACGTCGAAAATTTAAAAATCAATATATTTTATCATTGACAAGTGCATGAGGAACAATACTTGAATAAGTTTTTCGACATTTATTTCTATATGCTTTTTTTGTTTTAAAATTCCAATATTACTGTTATTTTCGGTTCTTAAAAAAATTATTTTTTTCCAATATTTTTTTTTTTTTTTTCAATAAGCTAAATCGTTTTTGAGTTATGCGAACATATGTTGTGAAACTCCGCCATTTTCGAAATTTTTGTATTGGGGGACCCTAATGATTAAAGATGGAGACTAGATATGTTCTGAACAAATGCTCGGGTAGCAAAAATATTAGGGGTCCGTCAAATATTTGACTCCTCTAGGGGCACTCTGTGGCTAGTTAGGGCGTTGGCGGGGAATTTTATAAAAAATAATATTTAGTATGGGAGCCCCCTTCAGGAGCACAGATAGTGGGTTAGTATGTTAATAAAAAATGTAGGGGGTAGGGAATATTAATGGGAGTCCGTCTTACATTTTACCCCTCTAGGAGCGACTCAGGGAAAGTTGTGAAGCTTTTTTTGGTTTTTGTATCGTTTTCCCCTAGCTTTGACCCCGATGAGGAGCCATTTACCCTCATCCTACACCCCTAATTTATTGGCTCATGCGTTTTTCCACAAAATTCAGGGTTCTAGCGTATCGAAATCTTGCTGTTATGGATTTCCCTATAACACTATTCCACCCCTATTGTACATTAATGTAAAGAAACCACAATTATTTTACTTAATATCACGTTCTGAGCAAAGATCCTTAGATTGTGCAAAAAACATTTTTGATTTTTCGGATAGATTTTAAAAAATTAGAAAAAACTTTCTCCTATAAAATTTCACAAAAAAAATATTTATTTGAAACGATCTGCTAACTAGCCGTTCTTCTTTTGCTATTCCTTACTTCTTCAAGGATGTGTTTTTTTTTTTTTATTAACATTTTAATAAAATCAAATAATAATATTTTCCTCTTAAAAATTCCTAATTATAAATAAAGAAAGATTTAGGCCCGTTTTCACAACTTACCGATAGCTAAAAGTAGGATTTTATTGGCCGTATAAAAAGTGTTCCTTTATTACAACTAAACTTTTACCTACCAGGTAGGACGAACCTTAATTTACTTTATCGCTCACTTAAGGTTAAAGTACAGTTTTAATAATGGAATACTCTTTATAAGGCCGGTAAAAGTCTACTTTTAGCTATCGGTAAGTTGTGAAAACGGGCCTTAATTTGTTTATGAAAAAGCAATCAAGTTAATCAAATTTCCGTTTTACATCTAATTCTAAGTGAGAGTTTCCCAACCTTCCTATTTATTTAGTTTTATTATCCTCTATTGTTATATATTTTATATATGGTTAAGGATTCAAAAATAAAATTTTGGTTTTTTTTTATTGGCTGCACTATTATCTTAATTGCTTAAACCAAACTCTTATACTATCGCCACATTTGTTTGTTATTTTTTCTAATTTCTTTTTTTGTTTGATTTTTGTTTTAATTTGAATTTTAACATTTATCAAGAATTACTCTCAAGCACTTTTACTCGTACTACTTTAACATAAACGAAAAAAATAAAACAAAATTCAACAACAAAATAGAGCCTTCCTGCCGAGCGATTTAACAACAAAATAATAATTAAAATAATGGTATTTGTAACCAAACTATTATTTAGTTTACATAAAAACAAAGAAAAATGCATAAAAAGAAAACAAAATAAAAAAAAAAAAAAATAAATTAACAATTCATTATTTAAATAAATTTTTAAATAACAAAAATTTACACCAAAAAGACATTTACAATGAAATATTTATTAAGATTTAAGTTTAAGTAGATAAAGTATAAAAGTTTGATTTTATTTTTAATTTGAAGTTGAAAATAGTTGAATAATTTAATAAATATTAAATTGATGTAGATTAAATATTGTTTATGAGAAAATATAGAATAGGTATTATGAGAGAGAAAATTTTAATTTAACAAACAAATATCATAATGATTTCTATAATATAGAATTCTAGAATGTTATTACGTCATTCTATTAGACATTTAACATTTTAGAACAACACTTCGAATCGAATGTCAGAATAACGTTTTTGTTGTCTTCCTTTTTCGTAAAGTTTTACCAGGTTTCAAATGTATAATTATGAATATTCTCGTTTCGTTATTTGACGTGTTGTTATGGAAACCGAAATCGATCGAGATTTTTAATACAGACATCGTTAAATCAACTTTGGGTCTACGATCCATATTGTATCCATATACCCTTTCCACCAGTAGTGAAGTGTATATAACTAATTTCTACAATATGGATATAAGACCCGAAGTTGATTTAACGATGTCTGTCTGTCTGTCTGTTAAAATGGGTTTTCCGAAGACCCCAAAATTATGAGGACTAGGTTGTTATATTTTTATGTCACATATACTCCGATAAAGTTTGCTGTTAATCGGTCCATTAATGACTGAGACATAAGCAGAAAACCACGATTGCCTCCAATTTTGGTTATAAAATACCGTGTTGTTGTTGTTTTATTATTTTAATGCTTAGATATTTTATTTTTTTTTTTTTGCTGTTTTTTGCACACAACAAAAACATACACGATTTCCAACTTATAAAGAGAAATGTGTTTTAAACGAAAAGAATTACTTAACATATTTTTTGTCTAATTATGTGGGAAAATGTGTGGCTTAGTGGTCTAAGATTCTGCATTACATTAGTTAAAGGGTATTAAAGATTCGGCACAGCCGAATATAGCTACCGTACTTATTTTCTTTTTTAAGGAACGTAGCTTTTCTTTGACAATTATGTATGAAACAAAATATCGGCCAAATACTCGCCACGGCTTCGGTGGCATACCTTTATCCGATGGTCCATATTTCCAATGTCTTTGCGATATAATTTAGGTTCAATGTCGTTAATGTGCCGAATTATCTCATCCTTTAGATCTTGAATTGTTCTTGGATATCCCCAAAGAATAAAGTCCAACGGTGTCAAATCACATGATCGTGGGTCCAATTAACATAGCAACGACTCGAGATAACACGGTCATTGAATTTCTCGCGCAAAAGAGCCATAGCTTCACTGGCTGTGTAGCAAGTGGCACCATCATGTTGGAACCATATATCGTCCAGGTCCATATCCTCAATTTCTGGTCACAAGAAGTCAGTTAACATCTTTCGATAGCGAACACCATTCAGGGCAACTGCTTGGCCTACCTCATTTTCGAAGAAGTTCGCCCGATGATGACGCCAGAACGAGGCAAGCATGCAAAGGTGCTTTCACATTTCCTACAGACCCGGTTTGCTTAAATTTGCACACAATTCTCCCGATTGTTTTCGTTTATGCTGACCAAAAAAATTACGAAGTGCACGAAATGCATTTTGATTTGAACGCCCATTTTCGTAAAAGGCTTCAGCCATCTTCACGCGCTGCTCAATTGTGTACCTCCACAGGGTTGAATTTGTCAAACACTGAAACAAAGAAATGTCCAATTTAGTGTGGGAAAAAACGTGACGTAAGGGTGTGACTCACAATTAATATCGTGCATTATAATTGGACCACCCTTTATAAAGGGAATATTTTTATGAACTTTGAAACACATGTTGATTTTTCAAATTTGTTCGATTTCAAATTCACTCGTATTTAGTTTCCAGAACTTGGCTGATAGATTAAAAGGAAAATATTATAGAATAAAGCCTTAATAAAAATACCAATTCCAAGTTTTTAATTTTAAAATCTTATTTCGATATAACCTTCTAATTTTCGTTAGATTCTGTTTCGTGACAATCGTCGTACTTTTCCGTAGAACATTTTACCAAGTTTCAAATGTTGGAACATCAATAATTTTGTGTTTTGATCTTTTCTATATAAGAGAAATCTATTTTTTAAAACGTTAAAGATATTTCTTTAAATTAAAATTCGAAAGTCGGTTGTTATTATGACATTTATTTTGAACTCTTTTAAAGGTTTTTTTTCGTCTTTTATATTCTTGTAGTTAGCGTAATTTTGTAGATTTTTTGTTTAGTTTGTGGAATTGGATTTTTTTTACATTAAAAAAAAAAACAAAACTCAATATACTTTTAAAATTTTAATTTTCTTTGGGGTGAACGGTTTAAAAGTAAAATTCATGCCATTTACACTTTGTTTCCTGTAGTTAATTTTTTTTTTTAATAAAACTCTTGGGTTATACGGTTTAATTTTTCTTTTATGTATTTTTATTTTATAATTTTTTTTTTTGTTTTCGCACTAAATACCATCATTGTTAAATTAATTAATAATAATTAAAAAAAAAACAAAATTAACGACCAATTTCATTAAGTTCAGTTATAATTAACTACCAGTTAAAACTGTCGAAAAACATACCGTTAACTGGAAGTTAAAGTAAAAGTTAGTTTTATTTGAACGTGGTGAAATTGGCCGTAAAAGTGTTTTTAGTTTTATTAAAATTGTGATTTTTTCTTTTTCTTGTTTTTTACCGTTTATAAAAATCTTAAAAAATAATTACATTAAATTATATTATAATGTAAAAATAACAAACAAAAAATATATATATCACATAAAATAAACCAAACACAGCTGGAACGAATAAAAAAGCGCCGGCAGGAAGGTCTTCTCTACGTGCCAAAAGTTCAAAATATGGCCACAACACTAGTTCTAGCCTTACTACCATCACAACCTCTTCTAGCATAACCACCTCCGCCATCACTAAAACTAGCACCAATACCACCCAAGAACCACAAATTTTGACCAGTCCTAGCCTTAAGTCGGGCGGTGGTCAGGCTTTAGAAAATTATAATATTGCAACAAGCAATTTAAACAATGACAGTACAACAATAGCAAAAACAAATAGAATAATTGCTTCTAATGACATACAGCAACAACAACAAGCCCAAGATATAGCAGATTATCCAATGACACACTCAGCTGACTCGACTTTTACACCAACAGTACCACAAACTCCTAAAGTTTTGAAACCGATATTAAAAACTAAAATAATAAATGTTAAGCCAGTACCAACCACATCTTTTCTTTCAGCCTCCTTTGTCCAATTAGATTTAGAGGATAGTTTAGATAGTTCTTTAAACAAATTAACTTTACCTAAAATTCCCAATGCTATAGCTTTACCTTTAGACGAAAGTACCATTAAAGAACCTTCGTCACCACAAATATCCTCCTACGTACCAGTTTATAATACTAAAACGGTAGTGCCGACAAAGTCTCGAACACTTTCCAATAACTACGAAAATTTTGAAATGCCACAAACCAAAAATGAAACCTGTACAAAAGAGCAAGAGCACGAATCTGTTAGGGATACCGAGTTTTGCAAAAGTGAAACTGAATGTCCGAATATAGAAAATGAAAATATTGAAAAATCAGAAACTGTAAAAGATTTAACAGCTACTAAAAATGAAACAGAAGCTATACAAGATGATGAGGCTACACCGATGCTAATGAGTCTAAAACGTTTTAAAGAAAAGGAAGATAAACGCAAAAAGTTACAACTAAACTTAGAAGAAGCCGAAACCAATGAAGAAGATTTAATTACACCCACTCAGGAAAATATAGATAACCAAGGGGACAAAAATAATGCTAAGCAGGGGCCAAATGCTCAACTAGAAGAAGATGACGACGATACCACATGTGAATACACCGATGATGACTTAGATGAGGCTCTAGCCGAAGAAGCTGACGTAGAGGAAGATACTACCGTAGATACGATACAAATAGAACAAGATTTAGCTGATGATAAAGAACTTTCAAAGATATATGAAAATGAACCCATGACGCTGTTAGAAACTCAGCCAAATTTAGATGAATCTCACTATTTACCCATGACTTCGAAGAAAACTGAATCAGATCAGTCAGGAAATGCAAGAGGAACTTTAACTCTAGTCTCGATGATGGATTCAAATAATGAAGAAGAAGAAAATCATTATGTCGAAATGACAAAACTATTACAAGATGAAGATTCCAAAAATAATTATGAAATAATGTGCCTTAACCACTCCTCCAACTCTCCGTCTAATGAGTCTGGCTGTAAGCCCAAACAATTAAAAGTAATGAATGAACCTTTATACATGGAATTACAAAGCGGAAGACCGGCCCCAAAATCTACCATGGCCAACGAGGAGACCCTCATGCCATTGGGAAAAACTTCAACATTAAAGAAATCCAAAAAACCCTCAGATACCTTGAAAAAGAAATTAAAGAAATCCCAACAAGATCGTAATCAACACAAACGTAAAGATTTACCGGATATTTTAAAGCCACCACAGAATTCAATGGTTTTAAACTCAGATAGTTCTGATGCTGATGATGAATCATCCAAACATATGGATTCAAAAAAAATGAGATCTCGCTCTAGATTCAGTTTGTCAGACACTTTTAGACCAGCTTCATACTATCTGGGGGCTTCAACACCTTTGAATAATTGTATAGAAAGTTCGGATAGTGAAATTGTTTCTCCACCACCCATTCCCAACTCTCCACCACCAATGGAAGAACTTAAAACAGAGGAAATATTCTCGGCAGAAAATTATGATACAGTTAAGCGTAGAGATAGTTCTTCGTGCAGTAAGTTTAATATATCCTATGAACAATTGCCAAAAATACACGCTAGTAATACATCCCTTAATTTTCCCAAAAACGAGGCAGCTCTGAAGTCAAGTCGTCTCTCATTGCCTGATCAATTTAGTAAAGCCAAGAATCTTAAAACTCGCCCACACTTGCTATTATTAAAACAACATGAGAGAACTTTATCCGATTCTAACTATAGTTTCCAAACCGATAACAGCTCAAATAATTCATCTGATTTTGATCTTTATAATAAATTGAAACAAAACTCTCCCTCCTATGTTGCCACGCCTATACGTTATCAATCAAACTCTTCATTGAGTTTAAGCCAACAAAAAAATTCGCTGCCGGGCACTGGTAATAATAGTGAAACAGATACTGTAGAGCTTAGACATAGACAAGGTTCCGACTCTGAATTAGAACGCCAAAGATCGCGACGACCACTTTCTGAGGAATCTATAAGTGAAATCGAATCTTTAAGTGAAAAATTTGAAGATGCATTGGAAGCGGCCGATCTGGATACTTATCTTAATGACTTACAGAATAGTAACTTGTATTTGTATCAGAATACTAAATTTGAATCATCTGCGACTTCTTTACTAACAGATGCAGCGGCTGCTCAAGGGGCTGGTATTCTGACAAATCTTATTAAGCCTCCTAAAATTTTTAGAAATCAGGATGATGAACACTTTTATGGAAACATACACTTTGTTTCGTCCACTGACTCTTTGCAAAAACTAGAGGGACCCAACGATCAATTTGACATACAAGGAGCCACCAGCTTAACTCCTACTAGATACATAACACCTTTACATAGTCGTAACAATAGTAATATATCAGAACAATCTGCGCCGTATTACTACTCGGAGTTAAGCAGTAGCAGAGAATTTTTGTCTACCCCCACTACTTTAAACAATCAAAGAGACATACATGCCCAAGGCTTGAATATCGATCATATTCATAATCCCATTGAACGAGCACATAACATTAACATGGAAATCTTAGCCGATAAAGATCAAGCTATAGACAGTAAAAATTTATATAAAATGAAAACCAACATTGAAAAACTGAGTTATAGCTCAGGTAAAAACCTAAAAACTGGAGAACCATTTCATCCCAACTCTTCTAACCCATCTACATCTTGTGCAGCACAATCATTTCACATACAACAAATACAGAATCCAGCCTTAAAAATGAATAATTTTAAGATTAATTTAAGACATCAGCAAACATTAAATACAATTTATGGGACTAACCCTGATTCACAGTCTATAACACAACCAACCATATCGAATTCACAAACAACGACCACTACAACCGTATCATCTACATCATGCTCATCTTTAATTACATCTACTTATACTCAAAATATTAATAAGGTTTGTGGCAAGGTTGATGTTAATACTAAAAATGTCAATTTACAAATGGGTAACAATGCTTTGGTGGCGCAGAATACTGCTGCAAGCACTTCCAAATCAAATGAAATACAAAAACACGCAAATAATTCGGATAAATCTACAATTTTAGGTGGACCTGTTAGTGGTGAATTACTTTGGGAGGAGGACACTTTGTGGCGAGAAAGCTTAAGAAGAGTATCACAGAGACATGCGCGCTCATTAGATGATCTAGATCGTATTACTGTCAGTCCAGCGAGACTAACAACTATTAATCGAACTATTATCCCTGCTCAAGAGCTTAATCGGAAACCACGTTTAACACGTGATGTAACTTATGTAAACGATAATGTTTCCCAACACTTAAGATCAAGTTTCAAACTACGTCATTCGAATCCAAATTCCCAGAACACCTATGATGAGGTGTGTGATGATCAATCGTTAAATGAAGAGTCTCAAGTTGTAACTAACGATCATGATGTTTATGTACAGTTAAGCGAAAATATACTCTCACCTGATGATTTTAATTCCGATCTGTATGAAGTTTTGCGCGAGGAAACTTCTTCCAATATATCTTCAAATAAATCTACTGAAATTGATAGAGAAACAATACGCCAATGGGATTCAATGTCAAGCGGACTGATGAAAAACTCTGTTATGGCCGCTAGCTTGGAACAAAGTCCATCAATAAGCAGTAATGTGAAATGTATTATAGATCAATTGAATTCAAATTGTGATAATAATGAAAATCCGAATAATGTGCGTGGCAATAAATAAAGCAAAACTGTTTACAGCATAAAAGCTCTGTGATAGAGAAGGTTTTAAGTACAAACAACAAAAACTTCCATATAAAAGCTTTAAACGATTTCTTTGAAAAAAATAAAAACGAAACAAAATATTAGATGGATGTACTTTATAAATTTTACGTAAAATTTTTAAAAAATAAAGGACAAACGTATGGGACACCATTTTTTGTAATATTTTTTGACAATTAATTTCTTTTTTTTTTTTTTTTAGAATAGGTTACATGTAATATGTAAAAACTATTCAATAAAGCATTTTTCAGATATGAGATTTTGGTTGAGTAACCGTTTTATTAGTGATCTTAAGAAACTTGACGTTGGATTTGATTTAAGGAATTAAAAGGAAGAAAAGTTTATAGACTTCACTGTGCTACAGCTGAAATCATTTGCATTTAATAGTTAGTTTAATAAATAACAATAATAAGTTTAATAAAATAATAATAATAAAAAAAAGGCTTGATACAATTTTTCAGATCCATTTTTTTAACATGTATTAACAGTTTCCATAATGGGTACATTAAATTTTTTCATGGGAGAGTTTTTCTGTAGCACAGTGTAACAAATTCAAAATAAGGGATACGAGTTACATGTCAACCTAAAGACTAAATTTTCTCAATTTTTTTTTTCAAACTATTTGTTTAAGCTGAATAAATGCAATATTAGTTAAATAGTTTGTTTTGATACAATCCGGTATTAAAAAAAATTATACTTTAAAAATAAATATAACAAGTTTGCCTTCGGCTTTTTTCTGTCAAGCGCAGTTGCTTTTTAATAATCATTTCCAGTTTTACCCTCTTAAAACACAAGGTTTCTTTACAAATGTTTCTACTGCTCGAAAACGAGCTTATCATTTAGTTAATTAGTTAAAAGTTAAACACCTTAAAGCAATGTTCACACCTATCAAATATTTGACGTGCCACATGGTAACCACAAGTTAAAAAAAAATTGTTTGCTTTTGCAAAACGTTCGCTAAATCAAACCTCATTAAACAGTTTCTAAATTTCATTATACAATTATCTTCTTACAAATAAAGTTAAGTAAATCCAAAAAAATTATTAAAAATAAAGCTAAAGTTTGATCAATTTACGGGTCACGCTTTTTTGGATTTTTTTCGTCAAAAATTTGTTAGGTTTCATACCTAACAAGTTTGTTTTTATATTTTCTTCAATCTATGTTAAGACCCATTTACACTATTTATTAAGGCTTGAGATTATAAAAACAGCCCTATTTCATTAATTTTTACGACAAATATTAGCGATCCATTTAAAATTAAAAAGGAAGCACTTGAAATTTTATATTTATTTTCGTCACATTGCATTTTTTATTAGAAAAAAAAAATAATAAAAATAACTTGTGAACAGAATTTAAATTTTCCATCCCTGACTTTCTTCGTGAGCTTTAATAAAAAAAGACAACTCTGATAAAATGAAAAATCCTATCGTTTAGAAAAATTTCAGAGACTGTCAAACTTCTTCACGTATTTCTTGACGTTTCATAACAAACTGTGTTCACACTATTTTATGTACTTTTTAATTTATTTGATTTTTTGATATGACCTATTACTCAGTATTATAGTGTAAAAGGGCCTTTAACAGTGTATTTTCATCTACATACTTAAAAGTTTTGATGTTATTGAGAAACTAATTGGTGGCTGAATTTTTTTTTCATGTTCTAGAGTTTTAATAACATTTTTTGAAAAACCTCTTGTTTGAAGAGAGTAAAAATGGAAATGTCCTTAAAAGTATAATCTTTTTATTAAAAGTTCGTCAAAAATCTTGTATTTTGCAGACCAGTATTATTATATAAAAATTATATTAGCAAATATCTTTGGAAATTAATTTCAACAAGTATTACTTACACAATCTTTAAAACTTTGCACATTTAAAAAGACACCCGATGGAAAATTTGTTTGTCTAACAAATCCTTATTTTCCTTCATTATTTTTTTTTTTTTATCACATCATATGTTTGTATATGTATGTCTGTTAACTACTACTACTACTACTTCTATCACTACTACACAAGTATTGTTGCTACAATTGTTATTCCATACATTTATCCTTGTTAGAGTTTTACCACATATTCATTCACTCACTTATACAATAAAACATTTATTCATTTAGCCAGTCAGTCAGTCGTTCAGTCATATTCACTTACTGCATTATTTTTGTTGCTGTTGTTGTTATTGTTGAAATTGCTGTCATTTTGTGGCAACAATTTGCAATTGTAAATGATTTTAATGTTTTATTTTATTTTGTAAACATATTGTTGTTGCTATTGTTTTTTTGTTTTGTTTGTAATATTGTTGTTGTTTTTGTTGTTGAATTTTTGTTGGTTTTTTCAATTGTTCTACAAACAAATGGTAAGACATATTTTTTTAATTTTATTTGTATTTATTGTAAATTTATCGCTATAAATTATTTCTGTATCAATTAAAAACACATTTCTTTATTTGCAGTATTTGTTTAAGTAATTATTATAATTTTGTTCAAGAAATAATACAAAATTATTTGAAATTTTTAATTGTTTTAGGCTTCAAATTTATTTTGTAAATTAAGAAATAATATTTTTTTTATACCCTTCACCGTATATAAAACTTTGTAACAATATTATTCTTAGATCATATAAAGTGTATATGTATATATATATTGGATCCTTATGAGAAGGGAAGTTCGAATCCGGTTGTCCGTTTTTCTGTTGAAATGGGGTTTCCGCAGCTTCCAGATATGATGGAGGCTTGGTTGGTATTTATGTCAGGAATGCTTATTAAAATTGTGCTATTGAAATGCAGCCAGATCGTTTCAAAAATGGCTGAGATATGAGCAAAAAACCACGACTACCTCTAATTTTTCCAAAAATCCCTTGTTGTTGTATTTTTATTCCTTCTTTCTGTATATCTGGAGAACGGCAAGAGCCAAAGTTCCCAAATAAGGTTCAAACATTTAGATTTTCAATACACAGCAGTTAAACCACTTCTGCGCTGATAGCCTCACATCAAAAGATCGAAAATCTTTAGTATAAAATATTAGAAAAATCGGTTCAGATACAAAAAAGTTATGACCAAAAAAAATTATTTTTTTTTTTTTTTTTTTTTTTGAAAAATACCCATTTTCGGGAACCATAGATCTTTCCGAGTCCAAGTTTTATCCCCAAAGTAAATGGTCAATTTCTTTTGAAATACATCGGTATAGTAATCTGTCAAATCGGTTAAAAATGGCTAAGTTATAACCAAAATACATACTGAAATCCCAAAAATTACTCTTTTTTTATAATTAATTTTGTCTTTTAATATATTTAATAGCACACAAACAAGTGTGTGCCCCGGTAGGCTAGCTAGTAGTGAGCTAGTCTACCAACCCCAGGGTTTCGGGTTCGATTCCCGCCAGAGACTCTGGTTTCTTTCCTGCAGACAAGCGTCAAGCTTCGCTGGGATGAGCATAGGGAATAAAAAAAAAAATAATTAAATGCATTTGACCGATTTATACTACATATATAAATATATGTTCATTTATTTAAATATACGTATATGTGACAGTTTCAGTTAAAAGGGACCTGTGGATGAAAAAATCGATTTTTACTTTTTTGGTGAATCTTAAACTAGACAATACGCTATTTCTAATGCAGCAAATCGCAGTTTTCTAACTGCAGTTTTCTAACTGCAACATGTCATAAGAAAGCTTTAAAATACACCTTTGATAAGAAAAAAATTAACTTGTTAACTTCAAAATCGGTTTTCTCCAAAACTCATTTTTTGCCCATAGGTCCGACCCTTTTAACTGAAACTGTCACATATTTAAACTTCTGTTCTTTCCCAACAATGGTGAAGGGTATATTAGATTCGGCATAGCCGAATATAGCACTCTTACTTGTTTTATTTTAAGCCTTTTTATAATTACAAACATAAGTATAAAATTATAAATAGAAAAAAAATATATTTCAAATTATTATTTTAAGGTCAAAGAATTTGTTTAGTAAATCAGTTGTCAGTTTTCGGTTTTAAAATAAGAAATAGAAGAAATTAAACTTTGTAATTTAAGGTTTCAAAATATACATACATACATACACATATGTAAATAAGGGTTATGACTAATTTTTTTTAAAAAAAATTTCTATCCCAATACTTAATATTTAGCGAAGTTGATTTAACGATGTTCGTGTGTATGTTGAAATGGATTTTGCGAAGGCCCCTGATATAACTCTGACAATAAGAATTTCCTCAAACATTATCTTAAAAATTTTTTTTGTTATGAAAAAAACGAAAATTTTGACCCAGTGTAAAAAAAGACCAGCTGGACTATAAGCTTCTTTTACAAATTGATCTACTAAAGATACCCTTTCAGAATTATAGTGCTAGTGTTATTAAAGTAACTTCATATACTTAAATACTTGAATACGGAAACCAAACATGGTTACTTATTACTGATTTGTTTGTTGTTTGCCGACGTAAGAAATTGATATCGCCACGTATGAAGAATTTCGTCCGATGCAATGATGTGTATTTTCATATACACAAATATGTTTTATCTTTGGTGTTATTCGCTAGAATATGTCTAAAACTTGGACTTTTTATCGACTTTGAGACTATGTTTTACGTCATTGATGTTTATATATTAGAGGTTTAATTGAACCAAATATATTTCCATATGGGTAACAAAAATTTTGACCCATTATCTGTATGAACGTAGTAGCGTATGCCGTAGATATGCTGGCAAATAAAAACGTACAATATTTTCTACAGAAGGGTATATGTATGTAGGTATTTTTTTTTAAGCATATTAAAAAGTTTAACTTAGTTATGACGTAAAAGTGATGATGTAAATAAATATTTAATGTCAGGTTTTTGAGATGTGGATTAAGTTTAAACTAAGTTTAACACTGAATCTCGGATTTTTCTGGCGTAATGTGATTTTTTTATGCATTAAAGACTAACATTTGAAGCAAAACTAAGCTGTTCCGTCAAACTTTTGTATACAAACTTGAAAATCTGTTTTCAGATTAACAAAACCTAGTTTGACTGAGATCTCAAAAACCCAGCCTAAAAGTCAAAAACTTTAATTGAAACGAAAAAATTAACTCAGAGTATCGATCTTATAGAATATGTCAAGTTTTAAAGTGTATCAACAAATTTTATTCATAATTTGCTTTAGTTCCGATTAAAATCCCTTTTTTTGACTGGTATTTGAAAATCGTTTTAAATTAAGTTTTTTATCTATCTATCTATGTATATATATATATATATATATATATATATATATAAAAATCAAACGCTGTGTCTTAGTCACGCTAAAACTCGAGAACTACTTGACCGATTTGTATTTTTGTTTTGTTCGTCTAATCACGAGGAAGGTTTAGAAAAAAAGAAAGTTCAGAAAAGTCAAAAAAAAAGGTTAAAAAATCGAAAAAAGCGAAAATTGTGTTTTGTATGAAAATTTTACATTGCACCATTAATAATTATTATTATTATATTATTATTGCTGTAGTTAAGTCTGCTTAAACTCGATAATTGCTTGACCGATTTCAATGATTATTTTCTTTGTTTTTTCCGTCTTATCACGGCGATGGTTGCAAAAAAAGGAAGAAGAAGAAAAGCCAAAAATAAAAGTCGAAAAATCAAAAAATCTAAATCTTTGTATGCAAATTTGACTTAATACCACCAAAAGGAATTTTATTTCTTCAGTTGGTGGCGGACCCATTGTTTGACAGCGGAAAAAATAGTTTGGTATTGAATACAGTGTTTCAAAAAGTGAGCTGAATTTGAGAAGTATCCATGACAGCTTCAATATAAATACAATATAGATTTATATTTACTTGGAGAAGATTAACAAAAAAATTATATACATTTTGTACAAATTGCTACGTTATTAGTGCACGAGATTTGTTTTAAAAAATATTTCACCAATTTAATTTGAACTGGGGTAGGGAAGCGCACTGGGTTAAACTAGTATTTAATATTATTTGATTGCCTTAAATTATAATTTCAAAAATATATGTTTTTTTTTAATATCAACATATATGTACATAAATGACCTTTTCCCCCATTATGGTTTACAACTCAACTCAGTTCGTGTTTTTGTTAACCGCAATAACACTAAGTTGTTACTGAACTAGAGTAGTATATTTAGGATGGTCCTACGGCACTTTTTCCATACAAATTTGGGAGCATGGTATAACCCAGCAAACAATCACTTGTTCCATACACATTTGGGAGCATGGTATAACCCAGCAAACAATTTCATGTAAAAACTATCCTCTATATATCCCTATGTATCCCCTTCCTATCTTGGAGGCGATATCGTAGTGAGCATTCGCTATCAAGATTTTATTTTCACCCTACAGTCGGTTGGTTAACTTAATAAGTTCATCGATTTGCAAGCTCCACCACTTTTATTGTCTGTGTATGTTTGTGTGTGCGTAAATGTGACCGTCTGACAACCCTATGCGGGCTCTTTGTTAGGTGTTCGTAAAGAGTAGGGTGTGTCTGTGTATGTTTGTGTGTGCGTAAATGTGACCGTCTGGCAACCCTATGCGGGCTCTTTGTTAGGTGTTCGTAAAGAGTAGGGTGTGCATGTGTGTAAATGTAACCATCTGGCAACCCTATGCGGGGTCTTTGTCAGATGTTCGTAAAGAGTAGGGTGTGTGTATGTGTGTGTGTAAATGTGACCATCTGGCAACCCTATGCGGGGTCTTTGTTGGATGTTCGTAAAGAGTAGGGTGTGTGTAGATACAACCATGTCGAATGGTCTTTTTTATGTAATATGAAACTTTTTTATTTTTCAAATGAGTTGTACATACGTGACAAATTTAAGTTTCATAAAGTCTCAAAATTCTTGGAAATACAAAGAAATTTGAGTATTAGTTGAGCAGATGTGTAGGTGTTTAGAATTCTTAAAAAATCAAAACAAAAAAAAATAACTTAATAAATATTTTATAGAATCAGCTAATTGCTCCTTTTCACAATTATCTTTTTTATGTAATATAAAACCTTTTTATTTTTTTCAAATGAATTCTACATTTATTCGTAATAAATTTATTTTATGTTTGTAATATGATTTCATAAAAAAAGAAACTATGTTTATGAATTAGATAATAAAACAAATAGTTTGATATATGTATGTATGTATATGTATTTGTTTACATTTTATTAAAAATACAAGTAGGTGTTTAGAATTCTTAAAAAACTCAGAAAAATAACTTAATAAATATTTTATAAAGTCTGATGATTGTTCCTTTTCATAATTGTCTTGTTTATGTAATAGGAAACCTATAAATAAAAACAATATTATGTTATGTTGTGTTATTTTATTTTAAATTTTATTAGGAATTTTTTCAGATTTTACAGATTCAAAATTAAAAATACGTTTATAAAGATTAAAAAGCTTAAGTGTTAACAAATGTTGTTTATAAAGTGTTTGACATCGACAAATGTTAAAGGTTTGTGAATAAACATTTTCACAATAATATCTATGTATGATATTATTTATACATATAAATGGACTATTTACATAATTATAAATTCTTAATTCATCTATAAGTTTCATAAATAAATCCATATGTTCCTTATCAATCTGGTAACTATGTTTTGTCAATAATTCTTCCAATTCAGCTGATGATATCATTTTTGAGTTAAATCGTACTAGAGATGTACTCCGTTTAAAGACTTAAAATCAACTAAAAATAAAATGATCAACTTCAAATGTTTTATTAATTAATTAGGTTTTTCTTTATTTTAAATATAAATTCACATAATTTCTTAATAAAATTACATTCTTTTCAGCACATATTTGATTAAAATTAGTATGTTTCTTACAAATATTAATATTAGGATTATTTTTATATAAAGTCTTGATATTTGGACAATTCAAATAATCTAAATTAATTATATATATGTCGATTTCTCCTCCAAGTAGCTCCTTTAACCATCTAACTTTTTCAAATCCTTTAACATATAAAACAGGGTGTTCTTCTTCTTTTTTTCTTTTTTTTATAGTTAATATTAAATATTCTATTAACTCTTTCAGTGTAGACTCTCCAGTATCCCAGTGTAGTCCATGCAAGTGATTATATAACCATTTATTTGTAAATCTATCCTTATTACTTAATTCAGAATATTTTATTATTGATTCAATGTGAAAAGTTTGTTTTTCGATATCACTGATTGAAACACAGACTTCTTTAGCATGAAATTCATTATTGATGAAAAATCCTTGCACATCAACAACTATAAATTTATATTGTTGTTCCATTGTCACCCCTTATAAAACTAATTTAAAGATAAATAAAACATATTCTATTTATAGTTTTTATTTATTTATTTTCAAATATGAATTTATAATAAGCTCCATCCACAACTTTTTTTAAATAAAAATTTCCAGATGATAAATCGTCCATAACTTCCGCTGGTAGGTTTGTGTATTTCTCCGGTAGGAATATTATATGAGTTTCCAACTCTAACATTGTTTTCGGACCAAACTTTGTAGATTTTTTTAAACATTTTAAAATTTTAATTTTCTTGTTTATGGGGAGTTGCTTTAACGGCATTATTTCCTTTAAATACTTTTTGATGATATTGTTTAGATAATTCAA
The DNA here is from genome assembly GCA_930367215.1 of Pollenia angustigena. Lineage (NCBI taxonomy): Eukaryota > Metazoa > Arthropoda > Insecta > Diptera > Polleniidae > Pollenia > Pollenia angustigena. The sequence goes on along the minus strand of OV884056.1, from coordinate 207,058,162 downwards.
TGTTTTATTCATTTTCTAAACTTTTTTTAGTTGGTTAGAGGAAAAAGTTTACTTATTTAATTAACAATTTTTCAAATACTACTGATGAAACTGTGTTTTTGTATCAGATATTTATACTATAATTTTATAGGTGAAGGGATTTTAGAAAATAATAGATGTAATGGTATAATTCTTTTTTTCATTAAATAGTTGTGGTTCTTGTTTATATAAACATAGAATTCTTGGAAACACAAAGAAATATGCGACATGCATGTGCAGGTTTTTTCGAATTCTTGGAAAAACAATGAAATATGAGACATGAATGTGCAGCTGTTTAGAATTCTTGGAAAAATAATGAAATATGAAACATGAATGTGCAGCTGTTTAGAATTCTTGGAAAAATAATTAAATATGAGACAAGAATGTGCAGCTGTTTAGAATTCTTCGAAAAACAAAGACATATGAGACATGCATGTGCAGGTTTTTCGAATTCTTGGAAAAATAATGAAATATGAGACATGCATGTGCAGGTTTTTCGAATTCTTGGAAAAATAATGAAATATGAGACATGAATGTGCAGCTGTTTAAAATTCTTGGAAAAAAACAAAGAAACCGCTGATGCTGCAGTTTTTGATTATATTAAATAAAATACAGTCAAATCCCGATAAATTACCCCCCGAAAAATCATAATTCCCGATAATTCGTAAGAAATGACCGGTCCCTTGCGATTAAGAATTATCGAGATTCTACTGTAATGCAAAACTTTAAAATAAAAAAAAAATAAAAATAACAAAATAAATATTTTAAAGATTCTGCTGATTGCTGCTTTTCATATAATATGAAACCTTTTAATTTTTCGAATGAATTCTAAATATGTACGTGACAAATTTAAATTTCATAAAGTTTTTTTTTTGAATGAGTCCTCATCTCAAAATTCTTGGAAAAAACAATTAAATATGAGTCATGCAAGTGCAGCTGTTTAGAATTCTTAGAAAAACAAAGAAACCGCTCTTGATGCGGTTTTTGATTAGGACTGTAGTCTCAAAATTCTTGGAAAAGACAATGAAATAGGAGTCATGCATGTGCAGATGTTTATAATTCTTGGAAAAACAAAGAAACCGCTGATGTTGCGGTTTTTGATTATATGAACTTATGTGAAACTTGCCCCTTACTAATTACTCCCCTAATTAACAATTTATGATATAAATATGTCTACTTCTGGAACACAGAACCATTCTTGTTCTGATAGTTAAATCATTGTGTTCTTTAATAAAAAAGTGAAATGGCTGGCGGTTTTATTTGTGAGTTTTGTGATAAAGTATTCACTTTGAATAGAAATTTAAGAAGACATGTTCGATTGCATCATGATGGACCATCATCATCGTTTAAATGCCAAACATGTAATTTACATTTTTCGGATCGTAAGGAATGGCACCGACACTCACATTCTAATACAAAAGGTGACGGTAATGATGAAGAAACAAATATTTACTGTAAAGGTTGTGAAAAAGATATAAAAAAAACAAATTGGCATTATCATATAAGGTCAAGTGCACATAAATTTAACTGTGTTGAAAAAGCAGATAATAATAGTGATATTAAATGCATAAAATCATCTTTTAACAATAGAATTGTCACATTTTTAATTGAAAACAACAATAAAAATAATTTAATACCTGAAAAATTTTTAACGGAAATAAGAGAGAAATTAATAAAATTATTAACAGACACCATGCAAAAACACGGAAACATAAAATTTAATATGGAACTGTATGGTGAATATGTGCTGATTAAGGAAGGTGAAGATTCTTGTATGGTGGATATAAAATCCCATCAGACTAAAATGAACATTCTTACTATGCTTTCAACAAGAGATGATATCCTAAATGTTTTCAACGAACAATGTAATATTATAATAAAAAAGATGAGCGAATTTCAGGAGCGTGATAGTGGCTGGGCATTAATTGAAATAACACGTTTGGAGATGAACATAAATCAATATAAGTGTATCAAAGGATCACAATACCTTCCTTTGCCAGCAAAAATAATGCAGAAAAAAGCATGTGTCAACGTACAAAATAGAGACGAGTACTGCTTCAAGTGGGCTATAATATCAGCACTATACCCAGTCGATCCTGATTATACAAAGAGATGTTCATCGTATAAAATAAATAATATTGAAGATGACATCATTTTGCTGAATAATGGAATCAAATTAAATTTCACCAACTTAAATTTCCCTCTTCCGATTAATCAAATAAAAGATTTCGAGATTATGAATCCTGAAATAAGCGTGAATGTGTTTGGACTAGAAGATGATGTTGTAGTGGGACCATACTACTTCACCAAAGAAGAAAAGTCCAAACACATCAACTTAATGCTGATAGAGGATGGAGAAAGATTCCATTACGTATGGATCAAAAATATTTCAAAGTAGGTTCACAATATTTATATTCTATTTATATATGAATATATTATATTAATTTAAATTATTTTCTTTTTTCCTATTAATTACAGATTGATACGTAGTCAACTGACGAAACGGCAGAATCAAGTATACATCTGCAATACATGCTTAATCCATTTTCGTACAGAGACGTCGTTAATTAAACATAAAGAGGAATGTAATAAAATGGTTACAAGGATGCCTAGTATAGATAAAAGTAAGCTTAGTTTTAAAAATTTTAAAAAGCAAATGGATGTGCCTTTTGTTGTATACGCTGATTTTGAATGTATTCTGGAAACAGTAAACATTCAAAATTCTAAGAACGTAAAATCAACACAAAAGCATATTCCATTTGCTTATAGTTATTTTATTAAATGTTCGTATAACTCAGACTTAGATATTTTTAAAATTTATACTGGAACTGATGCGCCACAACATTTTTTTAAAACTTTAGTTGACGACATTTTAGCTATTTACACTAGTCATCTAAGTGTTATTAAACCAATGAATTCCTTAACACCCCTGCAACAGATACAACATTATGAAAGCAAGACTTGTTATATTTGTACGAAATCTTTATCTAATGAAGATAAAGTAGCTGACCATTGTCATCTAACTGGTCAATATAGGGGTGCTGCTCATAATCAATGTAATTTAGAATATCAAATTGCAAATTTCATCCCTATATTCTTTCATAATCTTTCGGCATATGATTGCCACCTGTTTGTTAGAGAGCTTTCAACAATTGAAGGCGATATAAATATTATACCTTTAAATAAGGAGCTTTATGTGTCTATATCAAAAAGAATTTCTGTAAATGAAAAAGATACAATTGAGTTACGTTTTCTCGATTCATTTAGGTTTATGCCATCGAGTATAGCAAAATTAGCAAGTTATTTGTCCGACAGTGATTTAACGGTAGTAAAATCAAGCTATCCAAATGATGAAGAATTTAATTTAATGAAACGTAAGGGTGTCTTTCCGTATGATTATTTAGATTCGATGAATCGTCTTGAAGAAATTCAATTACCACCTCGGTCAATATTTTTCAATAAATTAAATAATGAGTCGTGTAGTGTGGAGGATTATGAACATGCACAAAAAGTATGGAAAACATTTAAATGTAGAACATTAAAAGATTATCTACTTTTATATTTAAAAGTAGATATTCTTTTACTTTGCGATATATTTGAAAATTTCCGTAAAGTTTGTGCAAACATTTATAATTTAGATCCATGTCAATATTATACTACCCCAGGTTTATCCTGGGATGCAATGTTGAAAACAACTGCAATAGAATTGGAGTTGTTGACTGATATTAATATATATAATTTTGTCCTTCGGGGCATTAGGGGAGGTATTGTTCAATGTTCTAATCGACATTCAATTGCTAATAATAAATATATTAGTAATTATGATTCTAACAAAGAATCAAACTACGTAATATATTTAGATGTTAATAACTTGTATGGCTATGCAATGTCACAATACCTCCCCTATAAAAATTTTAAATGGGTTGAAAATTATAACCATTTCAACGTTAATAATATAGCTGAAGATTCTCCATTAGGATATATATTAGAGGTAGATCTAGAATATCCATCTACATTACACGACTATCATAATGATTTACCATTTTGTGCTGAGAATAAAAAAATTGAAACCATGAAACAAAAGAAACTAATAACTGATTTAAATTGTAAAACTAATTACATAATGCATTATCGAAATCTTCAGCAATGTATTCAACATGGTTTAGTTTTAAAGAAAATACATAGAATTCTTCAATTTGACCAATCAAATTGGTTACAAAAATATATTGATTTAAATAACCATCACAGAACACTAGCAAAAAATTCATTTGAACAAAATTTTTTTAAATTGTTGAATAATGCAGTATACGGGAAAACTATGGAAAATGTTGATAAGAGGAAAGACATTAAAATAGTATGTCAATGGGAGAATAGAGGTAAACGTTTAGGAGCCCGTGCTCTTATAGCTAAACCCAATTTCCATAGTTCACTTCAAATTCATGAAGATATGCATGCTATCCAAATGAGTAGAATTAAAACTGAATACAACAAACCTATTTATGTTGGATTTGCAGTATTAGAAATATCCAAATTTAAAATGTACAGTTTTCATTATGATTACATAAAGCCTAAATATCGTGAAAACATTAAACTCAATTATATGGATACTGATTCCTTTATTTACGACATTAAAACAGATGATCTATACAGAGATATTAAAAATGACATAAATACTCATTTTGATACATCTGCATATCCGATAGATAATGTCTACAATATCCCACTTCTTAATAAAAAAGTTTTAGGGATGATGAAGGATGAGTGTAATGGTAAAATTATTAAGGAATTCATTGAGTTAAGAGCTAAAATGTACTCAGTGAAAATTGATAGAGAAGATAAGGAAATTAAAAGAATTAAGGGCGTTAAGCAATGTGTAACTAGTAAATTAAGTATAAATGACTTTAGAAAATGTCTTTTAGATAAAAAATTATATTATAATTCAATGTATATATTTAGATCTAAGATACATCAAATTTATACTCAAAATATAAGAAAACTAACATTAAGTTATTTAGATGATAAGAGATTTATTAGAGATAATGGCGTTGATACTTTTGCATGGGGTCATTATAGAATAAATAACTATTATGAACTTATGGAAGAGGATGATGACATTCTTCTCAATGTAAATATAGATTTTTAATTAATTTTAAGTTTTTATATGATTAGAAAAATTGTAATATAAAAAAAATTATGAAAAAAGAAAACGTTAAAATGTTGTTTTTATTTCAAACCATATTTATTGAATAAAAATTTTAAACATAAATGGCCACAATTAAATGTATTGAATTTTTGTTTTTGTTCGTAATTATATTCGATGGGCAATTTTAAATAGTTGATGATTTCAAGTGGTGGTTGCAAGTTTCCAAAGCTGTCAAAGTATTCTTTATAATTGTGATTTTTATAATATGCTACCCAGTGTGTCCCAGGACCTTTTATATCATCCAGATTAACAATTCCACATTCATTCTTTAAGGCTTTTTTAGGTAAAGAATTACGCATAAAAACACCTCTAAAATGTTTTAGTTTTCTTCCATATTTATTTAAATCTACATCTGTTAACGCTCGACTGGGTAGATTACTTAAAAGTTTTTTGAAGCTGATGTACAATAAAGTCCATAACCAGATTTATATGGTTTAAGATATAAACCTTTTCCCATAGCAATTGATTCCATATATTTATTGTGACGTGTTGCTTCTGCCAATTGTTCTTTTCCATTCTTTATATCATTAACAGCTTTAGCTATTGCTGATCCACCTGTAGCTAAACTTCCAAGAGCTGACAAGGCTGTTAAAACTGGAATCAATGGCAGAAATCCACCAACTTTAGGCACTGGAATAACTCTTGGTATACTTATATCAGCTTTCTTTTTTCTTTTAAAATCAGAGCGAACTGCTTTTTGTGCAATTAAAACAGCATCATTTATATTGGTAGGTTTCTCCTTTCTCAATAGTTTTAGAGTATTTTTAACAGTGCTAGAGAATAATTTCTTACTACACACTCTTTTCTTTCCACCTTTTCCTTTTTTTGATATTCGATCTGTATTATTCTTCATACCTAATCCAAATTTTACTTTTGCCTTCATAGCGTTCGTAACAAACCAAGCGTTAGCTTTTTCTTTTAAATTACTTTCTTTAGATTTAACTCGTTGCCAAGCCTTTTCAGCTAATATCTGATCAGCTTTATGTCTTTTAGTTATATCGTCAGTTTCTGAATATGCAATATCGTGCTCTCTGCAAGCAGCATCTAATAAATTTATTCCTTTATCTCCTCTTGCTAATCGTTCTTTAAGTTTTGTACCCGGTCCGCAAAACTGATATCCAGGTAAATGTAATTCAATTGGTAATTTGTTAATTAAGTTGTTGACTACTCCACGTCCAATTTTAAACTGATTAGTGTTGTGTATATTGTTATATCTTATAACCATTTTATATGTTCAGCGCTTAAAATTGTAATAATTATCTTTTTTGTAAAACATTACTTTTATAGTTAATTATTTTATTACTCGTCAATATGTGAATAGTTAAACAGATCGAAAACAGATATAAAACAGATCAGAAGCAGATATAAAGCAGATCGAAAACAGATATAAAACAGATCAGAAGCAGATATAAAGCAGAGCACAGCAATATGCGAATAGTTAAACAAACGAAACAAATTGTTATTAGAAATGCTGATGTTGAAAAAGAAAAAAAATCTAAAATTGTACATAGCACACTATTACCAAACACAATAAGAGCGTTAATTGTTGGACCATCAAACTGTGGTAAGACTAATGTAATGATTAGTCTTATAGAAAGTCCTAATGGTCTTTGTTTCAAAAACATATACATATATTCTAAATCCTTATATCAACCGAAATATTGTTATTTAAGAAAACTTATTAAACCCATAAAAGATATAAATCTATTTACATTCTCGGAAAATGAAAAAGTTTTAAGTCCAGCTAAAGCAAATCCACACTCTATAATAATATTTGATGATGTTATTTGTGGTAAACAAGACACTGTAAGAGATTACTTTTGTATGGGTAGACATAAACATATAGATTGTTTCTATTTATGTCAAACATATACAAAAATTCCTAAACATTTGATACGTGATAATGCAAATATGATTATAATATTTAAACAAGATGAAATGAATTTAAAGCATATATATAATGATCATGTTATCGGTGATATGTCATTTAAACAGTTTATAACAATTTGTAAGGAATGTTGGAAAGATAATTATGGTTTTGTTGTTGTCAGTAAGGACGATCCAATTAATGGCGGTCGTTATAGGAAGGGATTTAATAATTTTATTCAATTATAAGTAAGATTTTATATAAAACAGATCGAAAGCAGATGTAAAGCAGATCGAAAGCAGATCAAAAGCAGATGTAAAGCAGATCGAAAGCAGATCAAAAGCAGATATAAAGCAGATCAAAAGCAGATATAAAGCAGATCAAAAGCAGATATAAAGCAGATCAAAAGCAGATATAAAGCAGATCAAAAGCAGATCAAAAGCAGATATAAAGCAGATCAAAAGCAGATATAAAGCAGATATAAAGCAGATCAAAAGCAGATATAAAGCAGATATAAAGCAGATCAAAAGCAGATATAAAGCAGATCAAAAGCAGATATAAAGCAGATCGTTTATAATTTAAAATACAAACACATGCATTCAGCAATCATGAATAAGAATAATGAATTGTTAAAACATATTGTTGAAACCAGAGCGGTATTAAAGGAAAAATTACAAAATATTAAACTTAATGAAATAGATAAAGTTAATATGTTAGAAGATACCTTTAAACCTATAACAAAACCTTTAAAACATATAATAAAAAAACTTGATAAGACAAATAAATCTTCTGGAACAGTACGAGCGCCATCATATCAATCACTATATACACCATCTTCTCTATCACTATATAGACCTAATTTAAATCAGGATAATGCTTCTAGTAATGTTCTTTCTTATATGGATTATGATGATGATGAAATTGATAATAACGAAGCTGGTTTTGCTGTTTTTAATGAAGAAAATAGATCTAACTCCAATATGGATTATGATAATGATATTGATAATGTATCTAGTTTGATGAGGTTAAATGAAGAAAATAAATCCAATTACGACATGGATATTGATGATGATGACCATTACAATGAAGATAATAATGATAACAAAGTCCAATACCTAAACAACTTAAAAAGAATAAGAACATTTAGCAATAACACATCTACTCTACCTAATATAAAGAGAAAGAAAAATAATATGAAAATTTTACAATCAACAGAAACAACGAAATCATCAAAACCTATCAGTACTAAAAAGCACATTTCACTAAAAACAAAAACAACAACATCCACAACACAATTGAAGAATGATAAAAATCAAAAAAAGAATTATTCATTGCTTTCAAATTTCGATGAAGATGGTAATAGAAAACGCAACAAAATCACACATTTATTTTCCAAACGTAAAAGTAAAACACAATTAAATACCGATAAGAAACGAATTAAATTAAGTAATTCTAAATTAAATGAATCACCTCTTTATAAGAATATTATGTTGTTAATAAATAATGAAATGATTGATAGAATCTATGGATTTAATATAGATCATGCTGGAAATTGGCGATATGGAACAAACAAACTAAAATTTAATAACGATAACACTTTATATATAGGCGATAAAAAATTGAAATTGACACCAGGATTATTTGAACTATTATTCCACATAAAACCTTTACATTATAATAAAATAGATTTAAAAAAATATAAAGATATTCTTATTAATACAAATGTACACAGACGTAACTATCAGTCAAATAAACAAATTAAAGGAACTAAAGCATTTAAATATGAACGCATTATAAAAAAATTATTCAACACAAAGGGTAATATTCTTACTAAAGGTAGTGGATTATCCTTAAAATTAGTAGAAAAACGTAAACCAAACTATATATATTGGGATGATCCTAATGAATTAGTCGACAGATTACGTTTACTCCTTTCATCGGAAGGTGCTGGTCATAATAATCATAAAAACGAGATAATTTCAATTATTGAGGAACTAAGAGAGGCTAATATAATATATTAAAAACATGAGTTTTATAAATAAATTTGGAGAAAGCTCAACACATAAGTATAAATTTAACGATTCAAAACTAAGATCAAATCTATTAAAAATGCTTGATGTTGAAGTAAACAATCATGTTTTTGATATACATAAAAAAAGAATTACTAATCTAGCCACACCGATCGAACCTAAGGATGCTGTTACAAAAGCCTATTTAAAACGAACAAATGAATTACTAACAAATAAAATAGATAAAACTGTTAAAGATGTTGAAACTAAAATACAACTGCTAACAAATAAAATTAACCATGCTATCGTTAATAACATAGAAAAGCTGTATAAAGATGTTGAAGTCATTACCACTGCTAACAAAGATTTCGAAAAGAAAATATCAGACTTAAAAAATGAAATTAATCAAGCTATCGTTAATAACATTGAAAAGTTCTATAAAGATGTAGAAGCTATTAGTATTGCCATTCCAAATCATATAAAGAAGGAGGAAAATGTTATTGAACAATCAGTTGAGAAACAAATATTAAAAGTAAATAAAGAATATATGAAAAAAGTGGATGAAAGAGTTAATAAAGTAGAAGAATATATTTTAAAATTGGATGGCATAGATGAAAGATTTAACAATATTGAAGATTACCTTTTTAAAAATATTGATAAACGTCCTCCGATAAAGATAACTAAATATCCATAAATATATATTAATTCAGACATAATACAAAAATAAAAGATATGAATCTAAATGCAGATAAAAGAACAATAGTTAATGAACTACATAGACAAGCGAGAAAAAATTTTAAAAGAAGGCGAGTTGTTGTAAAAGGAATTGATGATTTATGGCAAGCGGATTTAGTAGAAATGGGAAGTTATGCAACATTTAACAATGGATATCGTTATCTTTTAACCGTAATAGATACATTTTCGAAAAAAGCTTGGGCTGTTGCAGTAAAAAATAAAAGTGGTGAAAGTGTACTGAACGCTTTTAAAAATATATTTAATATTAATCATAGAAAACCGAAAAACCTACAAACAGATGATGGTAAAGAATTCTTCAATAATCAATTTCATCGATTGATGCAATTAAATCATATTAATCACTATTCAACATATAGCGTTTTAAAAGCTTCCATCATTGAACGATTTCATAGAACATTAAAGGGACTAATGTGGAAAGAATTTAGTTATCAAGGAACATATAAATGGATACACATTTATCAAGAACTTGTTAATAAATATAATAATACTTATCATAGAACAATAAAAATGACACCAAATCAAGTAAATTTATCAAATGAAAAATCACTATTGGATACAGTCTACAACAATTTAAAAGTGTTTAAAAGACCGAAGTTTAAAGTTGGTGATAATGTTCGAATAAGTAAATATAAACATGTGTTTGAAAAAGGTTATACACCGAATTGGACTACAGAAATCTTTAAAGTTAAAACTGTAAGATACACAAGTCCTACCACTTATATACTAAAAGATTATAAAGGACATGATATTAAAGGTGGTTTTTATGATTTTGAACTAATGAAAACTAAATATCCAGAAACGTATTTGGTTGAAAAGATTTTAAGAAGAAGAGGAAATATGTTATATGTTAAATGGTTGGGATTTACATCAGATCATAACTCTTGGATAAATGTAAACGATTCGTCTCCTATATAAAGAGCATTAAAAAATTTTTAATTTATTAATACACCGAACTTTAAGATGTCAATAACGCTAACATTAAATGGTGATACTTCACTTCTAGTTGCCAACTATTTTCCCCCATTCAACTTGATGGAAATTACGTTTGCGGATTAATAAGTCTTGATACATATCATTCTATACCAAATGTTGATAACAATAGATTTCATATTGGTGATTTTGAAATAGTTATACCTGTTGGATCATATGAATTCTCGGATATAGCTGATTTGATTATAGATAAATATAACACCCTTAATCCAAGAGGAAATCTTATTATTGAAGCTAATTATAATACTTTACAAACGTCTATAAAATGTACAACCGATACAATTTATTTTAACAAGGAGCGATCAATCGGTTCCCTATTGGGTTTTAGTAAGAAAATTTTGGAAAAGAATCAAGAACATTTTTCAGATAAAACTATAGAGATTACAAAAATAAACAATATTATAGTTGAATGTAATATTGTTAACGGATCCTATATAAATAGCACATCTGCGCATACCCTTCATCAGTTTTCGCTTGTTGTCAGTCCCGGCTATAAAATAACAGAGACACCGGCTAATGTTATATATTTACCCGTTAACACTAAAAGTATAAACACTTTAGTTTTAAAAGTAATCGATCAAGACGGAAATTTAATAAATTTTCGTGAGGAGAAAATATCTATACGATTACATTTAAAACCAGTATAAAAGAATGATTATATTCAATAATAATAATAACAATAGTAATAAAAATACAAAGAAGAGGAAATATGTTATATGTTAAATGGTTGGGATTTACATCAGATCATAACTCTTGGATAAATGTAAACGATTCGTCTCCTATATAAAGAGCATTAAAAAATTTTTAATTTATTAATACACCGAACTTTAAGATGTCAATAACGCTAACATTAAATGGTGATACTTCACTTCTAGTTGCCAACTATTTTCCCCCATTCAACTTGATGGAAATTACGTTTGCGGATTAATAAGTCTTGATACATATCATTCTATACCAAATGTTGATAACAATAGATTTCATATTGGTGATTTTGAAATAGTTATACCTGTTGGATCATATGAATTCTCGGATATAGCTGATTTGATTATAGATAAATATAACACCCTTAATCCAAGAGGAAATCTTATTATTGAAGCTAATTATAATACTTTACAAACGTCTATAAAATGTACAACCGATACAATTTATTTTAACAAGGAGCGATCAATCGGTTCCCTATTGGGTTTTAGTAAGAAAATTTTGGAAAAGAATCAAGAACATTTTTCAGATAAAACTATAGAGATTACAAAAATAAACAATATTATAGTTGAATGTAATATTGTTAACGGATCCTATATAAATAGCACATCTGCGCATACCCTTCATCAGTTTTCGCTTGTTGTCAGTCCCGGCTATAAAATAACAGAGACACCGGCTAATGTTATATATTTACCCGTTAACACTAAAAGTATAAACACTTTAGTTTTAAAAGTAATCGATCAAGACGGAAATTTAATAAATTTTCGTGAGGAGAAAATATCTATACGATTACATTTAAAACCAGTATAAAAGAATGATTATATTCAATAATAATAATAACAATAGTAATAAAAATACAAGTGATTTGTATAAGGAGTCATCATTCACACATTTACGTTCAAAGGAACAAGAAGCTGAAAAAAAACTTTAAGACTTAGTCTAAGCGAGAATAATCAAGAATTTTTAAAAAACTTGGGATTTCGATTAAAACATTTAAAAAAATGAATCATTTAATTGTTGTTTTACAAAAACCTCAATTCGACAATTCAATCATCAAAAAGGAGTATCATAGCTACTCATCATATTTACAATCGTTTAAGAATAATGATGAAATTCGTATAGCCAATCCAAATTTAGGATTTATACGTATTACCACATGAAAGTCTCTTATATGTTGAAGGGTTAGCATCAAAGGAAGATTCAACAATCTCTTCAAATATACGGCTCTTAAATAATTGTATAGCACATTTGTTTGATGAAATTCGATATGAATTTTTATTACGAATAAATGTAGAATTCATTTGAAAAAATAAAAAGGTTTTATATTACATAAAAAAGATAATTGTGAAAAGGAGCAATTAGCTGATTCTATAAAATATTTATTAAGTTATTTTTTTGTTTTGATTTTTTAAGAATTCTAAACACCTACACATCTGCTCAACTAATACTCAAATTTCTTTGTATTTCCAAGAATTTTGAGACTTTATGAAACTTAAATTTGTCACGTATGTACAACTCATTTGAAAAATAAAAAAGTTTCATATTACATAAAAAAGACCATTCGACATGGTTGTATCTACACACACCCTACTCTTTACGAACATCCAACAAAGACCCTGCACCTCAACCACGACAGTCGCATATATACACACACACACACACACACACACACAGCCACGATAACTACATTCACGCACACACATACACAGACAATCGAAGTGGAGGTGCTAGCAAATTGCAACCCTGTAAATGATAGGACTAGTACAAACACGCGTGTAAAAGGTAGCCCCCCCCCCCCCCACAAGGGACTAGGACTAGTCCAAAAGTAACCCCAACGTAGGTAAAAACATGGTCTATTTAACATTACGATGTGCTATGGCAGGACCATATAACCCCAGCTGTGGATTACAAGTAGTTAAAAATCGAAGACATGTCGTCTTACTACAAACAATTTTTAAGAATGATATGGTCCATGCTTGCATTACATTGGAACCAGTCCAGGGAGTAGTCCATTTAATTAAAATGGATCAGGTAGTCTAATATACACACATATACGGCTCAGTCATCTCATAAGACATATAATGTAGTGCTGGGATGACCCCAATAAGAAACTAACTTAAACATATTAATGTTGCATTAACATTCACACACATAGTGAAAGATGAATTAATGACCTTAATTAACTCAACCGTAGCAAACCGACCAACCGATCATATATGCCGGATCAAACCACCGTAGCGTAGGCATCATCCCACATTCGAAAATTAAAAAGGTTTAATATTACAAAAAAAGTTTCATCCCAGGGATGGAAACACGGGTTTAACTTATTCTCATTTGTTACATACAAAAAATTTTTTTTAAAGATGCAAACACAAATCATTTTATTTTTAAACCAGCCATTCAGACGGACGGACGGATTTTGCTTACACAATTAGAACTACTTACTCAAATCCAGGCATGAATCATATTTTGTAGGGATCCAATTACAACATATTTATATCAATTCTTATTAGAAATGTATACATACTCCCATCTATGGATGATCCCAAATTTGTATGGAAAAAGTGCCGTAGAACTGTCCAAAACATACTACTAACTAGAGTTATAGGGGCATTAGTTTAAATATTTATTGTACTTAAAATATATATTTTTTTTTTTTACTCTTAAAATATTTGTAAGCATATTATTTTAAAACAAACTAAACTTTTCCAAATTTAAAATATTTAAAATTAATTTTTTTTAAACCTTTTTCCCAACTAAACTTTAATTTTTATTTTCTTTTTTACCCCCTCAAACGAAACACAACTTTACAGCATCAATATCAGTACGTAATGTTCGTAACTTACCTAAGGGAAATTTAACAGTTAAACCAGACCCCTCAGATCCCCAACTGCAGGAAGAACTTTATCAGCAGCAACAACAATACAATTATGATCAAATGCAAAAATTAGAAAACTCTTATTATGGTACAACGCACGATATGAAATATGCAAAAACCACACTGTTGACAGATCGTAATACAAATGCCAGTAGCAATGCAGCAACCAATGAGGCATTACTGGCTGGTGGTGGTGGCATTACATATTCCACATCTACACCTTTACGTCGTTCTAGTAATAGTGGTGGCGCTGGTATAATGGGACAAGATTTTTATGGAACTAGTGGAAATATATATGACATGCATAATAGCTATCAGCAACAACAGCATTTACAACATTTGCATCAGCAGCAACAGCAACTATTGTCACATCCTATGAGACGTGTTGGCAGTCGTGCAGAAATCGACATGTTGGAACGTGAAACTAGCACACAAATACGTGTAAGTTAATCAAAAATTAAGTGATAATGACTTTTATTTTTTTATTCATAAAATATGTGTTAACATATTTTTACTTGCTTTTTTATTTTCTGTTTAATATTTTATTTTCAATTTTCATTTTATTTGCTACATACATAAATACAAATGTAGAATTTAGATGTTTCTGCCGGAGATTTATTAAGTCGAACCCATGAAGAATTGGTTTTGTTATTAATACAATTGAGAAGACAAAATAGCAATACAGCACGAGCCATTGAGCAATGTTGTACGGATATACATGATGTCCAGGTTGTTTTTTTGTATAAGAAATTTTTTATGGGGTTTTACATTAAATGTGTTTTCTAATAATTTTTTTGGTGTTGGTGATTATTCTAAAAAGTGATTTATGTTTTAGATAAATTGTTGAAGTTCTTATAAACATACAAATAAGACCTTAAAACGAAAAGACTTTGTTTGCACCTAACAAACTTGCTATCACACTGGTTTAAGAATCAAAGAAATTTTCTTAAATTGTTTTCGATATTAAAATATATCTGAATTTAACCAATAATTTTATTTTGAGAAAGTTTAAAGTAATTTCATTTGATTAACTATATTTTATATATTTCCCAATCCAATCTCAAAGCTTACAAGACATATTTCGTCTTATTTTGAAACATTTCTTTATATAATTAGTATTGTGGTAATTTTGTTGAACTATTTATGGTTTTTAATCCAAATTTTTTTAAATCAGGCTTAAGTTCATCAAATTTAATTTTCATTAAATTATTTTTATGAAGAAAGGAATTTTACAACATGAAAATTAATTAAAATTGTTATTGATAATCATTCATTCTTGACTGACCTGAGATTGGAACCCAGGCGGCTGGTTACCCTGACATGTTTCGATCGCTACCACTCGATCTCCTCAGAGGGATTTGCCGTCTTACACTCACACACATTTTGAAAAAAAATTTAACATTTATTAACATTTCATTTTTATATCATATTAAATGAATATTGTAAAGAAAATGATATCATATAAATTCATTTTTATATTTATTTAAGTCATAAATATTAGGTATGTAATTTTTAAAAATTCAATAAGCAAACATTAAAATTAATTATATGTAACTATCTTTGGATGTTATCTAAACAAATTCATTTTTGTAAAAATTAAATTACGAGTTAAGGCGTTTATACGAAGGCGGCTATATCAAAAAGTTCATATAAATTTCCTGAAAATAAAAGATGTTCACATTTCCTCCCAACAACTTCGCACTACTTGTAATCCTAGATTTAGGTGTAATACTCGATTAAGGTGTAAACTTCCTTAATGTTTTCTTTCACAATTATTAAAGCTGCTATTGTATAAGTATTGAGTGGGTTACGATGATCAGACTTAATAAGTTTTTGTACATTTTGCATACAGATTCAAACAGATTAAAAAAAAAAATGTCAGGATTATACATGGTACGTGAAGCCATCAAAAGATACGCAAAATGTATCTTTCGTATCCTAATGGCAACACTGATTTTAACCTTTGGTAGATCGAATTGAATGATTATCCATTTTTAATTGATTTTACATGTTTTTCCTTTACCTCTGTTTTTTCGTACTTTTTGTCAAGAATTCTTCTTGAAGCCCAAAGTACATTTTTGTTTTTTCATGTATATTTTTGGACGAATTAAAGAATAAGATTTTTTTTATTAAATTGAAAAAAAAAAAACAAAGAAAAAAGTTAAAATTTTAACAAAATACAAATAACCAATCTTTAATAAAATGTAAAACTTAAACTAAGGAATACTCTCATTAATCCCAATATTGTTTCAATGTGGTTTCGGTTTTTAAAACTGTTATTTCAAAATTTTCATAATTTAATTTATCTTTAAAACTTACCCAATCTACAGAATCGCTTACGCAGTGCGGAAGGTCTAACACGTGCCGAAAGTATACAACGTTTGGATTACTTAAAACAACATTTACTAGACTTAGAGCGTCAATATGAAAAGAGCAAACCTTTAGTTAATTTAGTGGATAATATGGTTAAATTAGGTTCCCTCTACCGCAACGATGCTAATGGCAGAACACAAAGGCCAGAAGCAGTAACATTAGATCGTTTAGAATTCAATCAGAGAATACAAGAGAAACGTCTTTTGCAGGAAGAGCAAAAACAATGGGATCGTTTAAATCCAGATCATAGTGAATTACAGGTATTTTTTTTCTGAATAATGTTATAAATTAAAATATTGAACATTGCCTTAACCGATTTATTTTACAGTCAAAGGTTTGTCAGTTATATCACTTAGATCAATTATTACAAGAAGAATCGGGTACTTTACAAAATTTGCAACGCGATAAAGAGGACCTTGAAAGAGCTTTAGGTGGCCTGAAGGCTCGCATACAAGATACTAGTGGTCCTCCTTTGGCTTTGGAAGCCGCTAAGAAACAACAAATTATGTTAGAACGTGAATTATCTAGAGTTCATCAATTGCTGGCGGAAAATTCTAAGGTAGACGAGGTGCCTAGTAGAAGTTTGTCGTCTATTTTCTGTCTAAGTAGTTTTTATAATGCCCTTTATATAATATGCGCCTTATATTGTATATCATTATCTAAAAATTTCGAATTTAAATCGATATGAAATTTCTCTTTTACATTTCAGAAAGCATGTTTTCGTCAAAAATAGTTTTTAAAGCTTTTGTCACTAAAACACATAGTGAATAAGCATATACTACATAATTACTAACCTATTTGAAATAAGTTTTAACAAATATTCAGGCATGTGATGGAAATCGATTTTGAAAGCGAAACGATTTAAAACTGATACATAATATCTTTCTTAGTATCTTTAAAAATTGATTTCTAATACATTTTCCTCTAATTTTTGTGTATGAATATTAGAGTATCTATTCAATTAATCGTTGTTCGATTAATCGAGGATTAATTAATCATATAATTGAAGTAGACAATTTCCAATAACGTATAACTCGAACAATTTATATCAGTTAACTTATTTAAACTTATTTCTTTCCGCCTTATTTATATACATTAAAACAGGTTTTTAAAAGTTTTATTAAACTTTATTAATTTTCTTACAATATCCGTTTCATAAACCATTAAATAAACTGTTTTATTTGTTTTAAATAAGACCGTAAAAAATATGTTTTAATAGTTTACCTGACAAAAATTGTTTGAGTTATTCGTTACTAAATAAGGCCGTTAAAAAATGCTAATTTTCAACCAAATATGATACATGTTCTTAATACATATATAAAATGGGGATCACGAAAATATATATATACATACATATTAAATATTCGCCATATTCTGGAAATCGAATACATATGAAATTGAAATCGAATAAATTTTAAAAACTATCCTGTCTTAAAAGTTACCAAAAACATTTTTTTAACTTAATACTTTGAATTTACCAAAAAAAATAAATTGATATAAAATGTATTTCATAACTGCTAAATGGCACCTCTTATAAAAAGTGCCTGGACTAAAACTTCTAAAACAAAATAAACTATTAAGAAAGAAATACCCTCATTGAGATACAATTGCAAATTATAAACCGAAATGAATGGGTACCGCGTGCTACTAAATTTTGGCTTTCAAATGATTTTGTAGTCTGTTAGTCTTCTGGCATATGGCCTCATCTCATGATGGATTTCAACCACTGGGTGAAAAATATACTTTTACCGACCGCCCCTGAGCGCGAGAGAAACCAGCACACCCAGTACCCATGTTCTGTAACTTTAGTGAGAACTTCTTGCATCGAAAAGATGTGAAACAAAATATTCCATCGTTTCTCGAAAAGTGAGAAAAATGTGTGTCTGTAACTCATGTCGAAAACTATCAAAATAGATTACGTCGTTACGTTATAAATGTCATAATATTGCACTCGGAGCCGATGTGACATTGCAGACGTTCAGAACGCCAGTAACACATATCGTTGACGGCGACCAAAATTTACTTAAATTGAAAATTTTTCAACGACGGCGGCGGCGAAAACACAACCGTCGGCTATACCAAATTGTGTAAAGTGCGACTTTAATGTTTGTTGCTTGCAAACGAGTTTTGAAAAAAAAGCAAAATAATAAAACAATGAAAAATGTGCCAAGAATAAAATATTATTATTATTATTATTATTATTCTTTGCATTTTGCATTTGTAATTGTTTTTTAGTGTTAAAATTTTTTCTCGCCCCATTTTTATTCGTTTCTCACCAAAATGTTACAGACACACTTTTTCTGTAAATTGGCTAGTAATTTCCTTACGTGACAACTTGTACTCGCCAAAAAAAAGTTACAGGCACAGTTAAGTGAGAAAAACAGCTGTTTGTTTCAATTTATGGCTTTTTTGTTTCATTTCACAAATTTCAATCGAAAACTTTCTCGACGCGAGAGTTACAGAACATGGGCACAGGTAACAATTTGAGTGCATAATCCTGCAAATTTTTACACTCGCCCCTTGTTTAGGAGCTGGAGCTAGCTTACCTTCGCTGATTTTGAAAATATTCCAGCAACTTCTGTTGAGTAGCAATAGTTCCTACAAAAGACCTTCGCTCAGGCCGAACTTCACCACAAGTTGTAAAAAAATCGACATTTAGTAGTATGTTTAGGATCCCATTTCCGCGGCTTTGGGTAGTTCACCAAAAGCACCACGTGATTCTCGAAAGCGTCTGCACAAAATAAAAGCAAAAATTCAAAGTTTTATTCGGTAAAGAGAGCAATATTAAAATTTAATAATCGATTAATTCCTTACTTGAAAAAAAAAACAAAGGTTAAATAAGTGGATACTCTAATGAATATACAGTACAAAAAATTAACGCCCTTATGCCAAAAAAGGTAAAGTTCGTAATAGTTTACCAACACATTAAGCCCAACAAAAGTGAATAGGTTTTTATGTGTTGGTTAACTAATGTGAACTCTGACTTTTTTGCATAAGGGTTAAGACTTTTATTGAGAATTTGATTTTAAAACCGCTCGAAATTGATCAAACCCTTTAAAAACGATCGTTTTAAAACCAACCGATTTTCAGTAGATGCCTGATTATGGATAAAATTTAATATTATAAGGATAATTATTTAAATCAAAAGTATTCACGTCAAAAGTTTTGTTTACTCTTGCGAAAAATCCAAATTGCAAATTCTAAAAAACACATATGGCCATTTCCAACGAAAAGTCTA
This sequence comes from Pollenia angustigena, assembly GCA_930367215.1. Lineage (NCBI taxonomy): Eukaryota > Metazoa > Arthropoda > Insecta > Diptera > Polleniidae > Pollenia > Pollenia angustigena. Next base: position 207,038,131 of record OV884056.1, on the reverse strand, counting down.
CTTTACGTTACAAAAAGTAATTAAAGTAATTAAAATTGTTTTTCAAAAAATTTTAAATGTATATTTTGGTGTAAAGCGCAACTAGCGCTACATTTAGTTACAAAAGGGATAACATTAGAACAACATGGGCCCAAAATACAAGCTTATTTGCTTGCTGGCGTTACGTTACAGAAAGTGCCCCTTTCGCTGGAAATGCTCATATACAATTATTTGTGCGACTTAATGTCTATGTGGTTGTTGTTATGTTTTTGCCATTTTGCTTTTTCTCAAGAGCGCAACTTTTTACCTGAATATGTTTATCGTAAATTTCCATAAAGCTCCAAAAATTAATGTTTTCTAAAAAAAAAGTTTTTATGATTTTTTTTAGAGTTCCCAACTCATTTTACCAGTTTCAATTTTTATATCGCGTATTTTAAATAAACTCATTTAAGAAAAAAATCACTTTCAACAAAATTTTCACATTTATAAAAGAGTAACGCAAAAATCAAAACAAAATAGACGGCACTCTGGCTACTCATTAATAAATCTCATTAAATATTTGCTTTTTATTACCTCTACAGCATGTTTGTATAAGTTCTTTTAATCTAATTACATTTTATTAACATTTGAAATAAATTCTTTGAAAACATATAGAAACTAGAGCAAACAGTGGCCGGAAATGCTCGTTTGGAACAAGAACTTCTAGTGTTACGTCAGAAACTACAAGCCTCAAGAGGAAGTCAAAGTGCTTTACAAATTTCTGATACCTACACCAGCAACACTACAGCAATGTTAGAATCCGAACTAAAAAGAGTACAAACTCTGGTAGGCGATATGCAAAGACAGCGGCAGGAACTCAGTTCGGCTGTCAAACAATTGACAGAAAATTCGAATAGACTATATCAAGAAATCGGTAACAAAGAACATGGCAGTTTAAGAAATGGCGAATCCGGCAGCAATAATGGCAGTATTAAGAAAAGAACTAATTCTGGTTGTTGGATAGAAACCGATTTAGATACTATGGTGTGTGTTAATCGTACCCTCAGTGATTCAACCATGAATTTATCTACACCTCTTTACGTGGACACTAGTTCGAATAATACCAGTGGCAATTTATTAAACTGTTCATCGACATCAAGTAAATTAAGTGATTACAACACAGGAGATAGTATGACTAATGAATCGCAAAGAAGAGTTGGTTCCTCCTCTTACCGTTATAATGACTCGAGCGACAATTTGGAAACAAGTGGTGTCGATAGTGATGGCTTCTTGGAAACTAATCCATTCGCAAATTTAACACAACAGGAAAAACAAGAAATAAAAACTGTGCGTATTGTAAAAAGAGAATCGGAAAGAAGGCATCGGGATCGCAGCGAACGTTCTGGTCTAAGTAATTCAACACAAAATCTAGATCAGGTGGCGGAGGAAGAACAGTATAATCTAATGAATGGTAGCTGTAATATGGGAATGGGTGGTAATTATCATGCTAAAGAATATCAAACAAATGAAAGGTCAAAATCATTACCCAGAACATATACTGAACCACCAAAATCATCATCGAGACATCATCACAGGCACAAGCATGGTAGTAGTCATCATAGTAGCGCAAGTACATCTTTATCTTCTACCACCCCTAATTACAATGATTATTATGGTCATAATGGTGCTTCTAATGCTTATGATAAAAATAGTAATTATTCCTCACAACACCATCAACAACAACAGCAGCAACAACAATCGCAACATAATCATCAACATCAGCTAACAAATGGTCATGGTAATTCTCAGCATCGTGAACATTTAAATCCATTAGCGAATGCTTATTTCGCCAAACAAATGCAACAGCAAAAGCAACAAAACTCCCATAATCATCATAATCATCAAAATAGTAGTTCATCTCATTCACGTCATTCCTTTCAAAGTTCTTTGCGTCAAAAGACCGAATCGGTGCAAAGTTTAAATAAAAGTCTAAGTGATCTAACACCCTCATTTCAAAGTGAAGCTGCTAGACAAATAATGAATGAAATGTCTGCAGGATCAGCCTCGGAAGACACTGAAAAAGTTCAGGAAAAGGTACCCTCACAGCACAAACACAGAAGAGCAGTTCCCAAAGAAAAAAGACGACACTATACAGCTCCCAATAATGTGGTACCAGTTAAGACCATAGAAAATGGTCAAACCGAAAATGATATGAATAGAAATGTAAGATAATAAAATTGTAATAACAAATATTATAATGATAATTTCTTCCAGAATACTAATTGGCGTGCGCGCGATGACTTAGATATGGAAGTCGCTTTACGCCCGCGTATAAATGCTCCCGATGTTGTACGCTCGGCTTTAAGACATGGCGAAAAAATATCTGAAAATACAATTGATAACTTGTTATTGGCTCCTAACAAAATTGTTATACCCGAACGTTATATACCCGAAACGGTAATTTGATACAAAAATTTTTAGAAGTAACAAAATTTTTACTAAAACTTTCCAATCAAAATTTCTTCTCAAATTCACTTCATCATATAACAGACCCCTGAATTATCACCCGAGGAGAAAAAGAGACGCCAAGAAAAAGTTGAATCAATTAAAAAAATGTTGGCCGAAGCTCCCATAAGTGCAGCAAATGTAAGTATGAATTAGAATATATAGTAGTAGCTTTGTTGCGATTTTAGGGAGGATATTATTGTCTGTATTCATAAAAAAATTTTAAATTTAAAAAAGCTTTACAAAACAAATTTTATATGGAAATTTTCCTAAATAAAATTTTGTTAAATTTAATAATCGTTTATGAATATGGGGGTATTTTTAAGCAAAATTAATCGTTTTAACAAACTGTAACTGCCGTTTCATAAAAATAAATAAAGTTTGAAATGTGTTTTAAGGCCAAATTTTCATGCAATTCAAATCCATTAAAATTTTTTATGAAGAAGGCAGTAAATGTTTAAACTAGGGATGCAACGAATACCGATATATCGGAAAATCTGAAGTATGAAGCGATATTTTGCTGCTGATACGACGATACTTTTTATATTTTTCGAGTATTTTTGAACAAATAGTTTAATTTTCTATGTTTACTTTTTGCATAGCAACTAAGAGAAATAACACATTAAAAAGCTGATCCTAAAATTAAAACAGAATAATGAATAGTTTTATATAACAAATGAATCAACGAAGATGGAAAAGTAGTTCGGAGTCTTAATATTTAGCGGCTGACTTAGCATTAGCTCTAACTAAAAGATTTTAGGCTTTAGAAAATAATGAAACCTTTTGATTATCTACAATTGACTACAATCGTACCAAAAAAGTCCTATTAAGTTCCTTAGCCTGTCTCTGTATTCCGAAAGTATTGAAAACACGATCATAACTACAGTTGGTACAAGCCTCTTTCTATCCTATGCTGTGAGAAAAAAGTGTTTCTAAATTGAAAGGTAAAACAGAAAACATTGATTCTGTTCTTAGTGAAATGCTTTTTGTAATTCAGTGTCAGACACAGAGCACATAGAGGCGTCACGAGACAGAAAATATTGTGTTTTCTCTGTCTTTTTCTAGAAAGCTGCCCTTTTTGCATTTTTTGTTTTGATCACGCAATTTGTGTTGATAGTAGCGGCCTGTTTTTGCGCATTGCCACTTCACTACCAAAAAACGTTTTCTTTCTCTTTCTTCGAAAGCTGCCCTCGCAAATGGTTTATATATTTTTTATAGGTCACTTGTTTCATCTCTGCATGCTTTGTGGTGTCAGATGCAAGCGAAACGTCAACAAAATAAATAATCTATAAAAACAAAAAAAAGAAAGGCTAAAAAAAATGTAAATAACAATATTTAACAATAGTGTTTTTTATACCCACACCACAATAGTGGAGAGGGTATTATGCATTTGTGCTGGTGTGTGTAACACCTTAAAATAATGGTCCTAGACCCACCTTAAAGTATACCGATCGACTCAGAATCACTTTCTGAGTCGAACTAACGATGTCCTTCCGACTGGCTGGCTGTCCATATAACCTTGTGCGCTAAGTACCGGTTGTAATTTTGGAGATAATTTCATAAAATTTCGGACATAGGTTCTTATTGGCACAAGGACCAAGCCTATTGAAAATGGGCCGAACCGTAGCACCACGAGGGAAGATAAGGGGAAATTTCGTCCTCTGAAAAACTATCAAACCGATTTTAATGAAATCTAAAACATAGATCGAACCATATCTATATGGACACAAAAGGTATAAATTTTTAAAAAAAATAGGACCACGAGGGGAGATAGGGTCAATTTCTGCTTCTCAAACCGATTTCAATGAAATTTAAACCATAGATAGATCTATATATATATATATATATGGACACATAAGATATACAGTTTTTTTAAAAATAGGACGACAAGGGGAGGTACGGGGCAATTTCTGCCTCTCACAAACTTTCAAACCAATTTTAATGAAGTTTATAAACATAGATAAATCCATATTTATATGGACACATAAGCATGATGTGTTTTTAAATACTGTGGTGTAGGGTATCATATGGTCGGGCTTGACCGACTATACTTTCTTACTTATTTTATTATTCAATCATCATTTAATTTCTTTCAATTTTCCATTCAAATTAAAAAAATAGTTTACAAACAGATTTTAAATTTAAAATATATATCTATATTTTTAAATATATTCTTTTTCTCGCACCACTTTGAAATGTGATTTTTTTGACCGTTCTTGTGAAAAACTTTTTGTAAAATATTATTACAGAAACACTTTGTCTCATATCCATTCAATAATTGCTGGAAAATTCTTTAAAAGACTTCACCAACATACCTGAAATGAATTAGAAACCTATGGACCTAAACAGGGGAAAAAAGGTAAAAAAAATCGAAATTCACTTTTGCGGCTACCTAAACGGTGTTAAGAATCATTCCTAGGAAGTTCATATGCTCTGTTTATTGAGATCTTAGGTAAATTTTTGTAGTTGATTGTTTCCTTGAATTTTGAAGGGTTTGCTACCTATGGACCTGAACAGGGGAAAAACGGTAAAAATCGAATTTTTCAAAGTTTGTTGCGATTTTGATGTTGAAGATGATTTTTTTTTTATTTTATATGTTAACAATTTTTGTTCTTTATGGCAAGAGCTAAATCAAAATAAAAAAAGTGCATGACTTTGGGTAAAACTGGGAGACACACGTAGTGGTGGCCGTATAGGGTTATTTTTTCGTGTTGCACTGTGTTATTTAACAAAAATCTTATTAAACACTCGGCAGGGGCCAAATTTAAGAATTTTATAAAACTTCCATATGTGTTTGGTTGAAATTTTTCTTAAACGCCATGTGCCAGGCTTGTTTAAAAAAATCGAGCACAGCGTTGTTAATGTACTTTGTGCTTACTTGAAGGCCACACTATCAAGTTTTGCCTTTCAATTCCTTTCAAATTGCAATACACTCACATTTTTACTAACACACTCACACTTTTTAAAATGACCACGAGATTGCTTTCAATTTCACCTTTCCATTTGTTTGGCAATTTTACTTTCATTTTTACAGCTGAGTACAAGTTTGTCCTTATAAATTGTTGTCTTGTTGGCATCTTGAAAGTAAGTTGCTTATAAATTGAGTGCAGCCTACGTCACTGCTTTCAATTAATGTAAATTTTGACAAGCAATATATGTAAACGACTATCTAGAAAAACTTGATAACACACTCACACTTTTTAAATTGACCACGAGATGGCTTGCAATTTCACCTTTCCATTTGCTTGGCAATTTTACTTTCAATTTAGCAGCTGAGTACAAGTTTGTCTTTATAAATTGTGTTTTTTTGACATCTTGAAAGTAAATTGCTTACAGATTGAGTGCAGCCTACGTCACAGCTTTCAATTTTTGTAAATTTTGACAAACAGTATACATATGTAAAAGACTATCAAGAACAACTTGAACGTGATGCTGCAAGGTTACGAAAAGTTGCAAACAATATTTAAAAACGATGCTCTAATCAGTGTTGCCAGTGAAATTTCGATAAATACTTAGGCGTTTATATCAAAATGTTTATATAAATTTCCCGAAAATAAAAATGATGTGCATATTTGCTCAGAACAAATTCGCACTACTAGTAATCATCGCTTTTGGTGGATCGTATGTTGAAACATCCTTAATGTTTTCTTTCACCATTATTAAAGATGCTATTGTATTAGTATTGAGTCGGTTACGATGATCAGTCTTAATAAGTTTTAGTATATTTTGCGTACAGATTCAAAAGATACGAAAAATATCAGGACTATACATTATACCTGAAGCCATCAAAGGACACGGAAATGTATCTTTCGTATTCTAATGGCGTCACTAGCTCTAATACTTGAGCAATTTTTAGCAAACGAATCAAATGTTTGAGTTTTTAACCTTGTTTTACATACTTCCGAAATGGATACAATTTATTACAAAATATAAATGTTCTTAAAAATGTATGAAAATCTGTTAATACTTCAATTACTCATCATAACTAGCCTTTTATCTCAAAAATTAATTTTCTGGATTTCTTTTGAATATTTGTAATGATTTTTCTTACAAAACAAAATTAATTTTTCTTCAAGAAATCCCTTTTTTTAACTTTAAACTTTAAATATTAAATTAGGAAAACGAGTTCTGGCAACGGTGTAACACAATGATGAAAGGAACCAGTGATAACTAAAGTACAATTTTAAAGCCATTACTTCTTTGCGTTATTAAATCTATTTTCGTAATTTAATTTATAAATAAATAAAAATTAATCAAGCGAAAGGTCGAATAAGAACAACTTTGATTAATTTATAAATTTTTACTTTTTTTTATAAACCGTCTAAAGCATAAAATATTAGAAATATTGTAGTTTATTATTCGAAACTACTAAATTTATCAAATATTTATACACAAGATTTCGCAAAACTATAATTAAGACTCTTATGGCCAATTTTTAGGATTGATATTAAAACACATTTATTTTTAAAATCGTTTTAAATACAAAATTCTCTTCTTCACTAAAAACTTAAGTGAAACTTAAGTCACCAATGTGGTACACTTAATTTCAACTTAAGTTAACAACAGGCAAAGCATTAACAGTCAGCTGTTTTTTCAGACCACCTTGTAAATAATTACACTTTTTTATATTTTTTTGTATTTAGTAGTGCTACCATACTTTTATCTTAACTAAATAAGACTTTTCAAATAAAACTCAAAAAACCAATCTGTTTTAAATACGATTTAAGTTTGTTATGAAAATTAACTTAATATTGATTTAAATACTATCCTGAAAATTGGGCATTAAAGTGTTAACTAGAAATATTGATTACTGAGTTAAAAAGTTTAAAATTGCATAAATTAAGTACTACTTCCAAAATATTTAAATTTGTTTCAGTTGACCAAAAAAATATTATTAAGTAAAAATAAAAATATTTTCTCTTATACAAATTTAGGAGACAACTGCCACTTTACCACCCAGCAAAATTAATGAAGAAAAGAAGCAGAGAGAACATCTTTTACAATTGAATCAAATTTTGGCACAACAAGTTATGCAAATGAGTAAAATTGTAGCTGGTAAGTGAATTTTAAACAAAACTATTAAAAAGCATGTTATGCTAAATTAAGCCAATTACCATTAAAAGCAAAACACTAAAGCACTTTTAATATTTTTGTTAAATTTGTGTTAAAAAAAAATGTTCCATATCTATTTCAATTTGTTTTTTAATTTGAAATATTTGTTGTTTTCGTTTAAATTACATAAATTTTGTGTTATAAATGTTTTCTTATAACGTTTCTTTTTTTTTAATATTATGAATGTTCTTATAAAAATGCGAAATTACTAAAAATAATATTTATATTTTACAATTTTAATAATTTTCAAATCGGTCTTTCTTTATAAAATATTTATGTTTAATTCTTTTAATTAAATTTATTACTAAAGTTTTCCATATTATCATTTCTTTGAGTAACTTGTAAAACTATTTGCTGTTTCTAAACTAAAACAAATACTATTTTCTTTTCGTATCTAATTTTCTAGATGATTAAATTAATAAAAACTGTTTACACTTAAGAATATTAATAAAAGTAATAATAAAAAAAAAACAATAATGTGTCTTACGTCTCAATCTTAAAAAACAATATCAATAATTTATAATTATTACGTATAACAACAACAACAACAAAAAGTAAATCACGTACAAATTCTCACTAATCATCACTTTGGCATCATTTGTAAAAGTCATCATCAGTTAATAACATCCACAATCACCAGAGATCATAGCGAAAATTTCCCATTGCACCGTAATTTAAAACGAAAAAAAATTTGCTCATTATTTCAACTACTTAGTACATTGAAAAATTTCATAATTGCACAACATCATCATTTGGAGATATTTATGTTTTTTCATTTACATAGTAAATCGATCATGCAATTTTTTAAGTTGTAAAGTAAAAAACAAAAAAGTTTTAAAATATAAATTATATTTTTTATATTAAAAAAAAAACAAAGCTTTTAAATTTGTTTTATTTTTAGTGCATATTTTTGCTATTAAAAGAATTTAATTTATATGTGTGTCTATTTTTATTTTGTTTATGCATATTTACAGCCTGTTCGTCGATTTTGAACGTTAACGTTCGCATAGAAGATTATATTTAAAACAACATTCGAAAATTTGTTTTTGTTTTAAATGTTATTTTCTAAGCGAACGTTAAAGTTTGAAAACGACGAACAGCCTGTTAATTTACATAAAGCGTATTAAAACGTCTGAAATTTTGCATTTAAGTTTGTTCATTCTTGTTGCCTTAGCTATGTAAGAAAGTAAGGATCCTATTCTATATTATTAGCTTTTTTTTGTCGAGAAATCCATTTTCAAATTCATTTTGAATTTTATTGTATAAAGTTTGTACATAATTAAGGAGTTCACAATAGCATTTTAAAATATGTCTTAATATGACGTTTCAATTCTAACACCATAATGTGGGTTGGCAAGCTTTAAAACCATGAAAGTATAAAAAGCATGTAATTTTCAATATGGCAATATGTTGCTGGTATAATAAAACAACTTAAAACTATCGGCAGAGCTGTAGTTGAGGGTTTGTATTTTACAAATCGATGCCTTACTTTCTCAACCTCGTATCTTAAAAATACGGTTTTGACTTTTTCATATCAAACGACTGCTATTTTTGTCTCCTCACAATGCAACAACTTATTATTTCAATACAATTTACATAGATGTAATCAATTCTTTAATAATTCCATTTTAACTTTAACCCAAACACCGAAGTATACAAAGATAAAACGTTTTTTTTTTCTCTCCTATAAAGTTGTATTTTTTTAAGATACGAGGTTGAGAAAGTAAGGCATCGAAATGTCAAACAAAAGATATATGGGCACTTCCAAGATTGTAAACGGGACATTCGCACACGTTTATATTGACAAAACTGTAAGAAACAACCTGATTTTAATTTTTTAAATTAATGATTCTTTTAACTCTCAATTAGCTCTTTAATTTCCGCAAATGAAATTTTTCGCTTACTGTCGTGGTTTACGAGATAATTGCAAAAAACCAGTGATTGTAAACGGGACAAAAAACGGAAGTGGGTTTTAAGGGGTAACCGTTTAAACAGTGATTTCTGCGAAACCTGACATAATATTTTATTGGGATTAATTTTAAAATGTTGCGTACTAATGTGCCCTAAAAATGGTTTCGATTTCAAAATAAAATATGAATTACATTTTTTTAAATAAATTGTTAATGAAATTGTAAACGGGACATTGTAAACGGGACAATTTTTCCACCATGATTTAAAATTTTTTTATGTTGCTATTTATAATCCTTTATATAAGAAACTTAATAAAAAAAATGTTTATCAGATCATAAATATGCCTTAGATTAGAGTATTGTTGTTCCAAATGCATATTTTCTAATATACACAAGTATGTGCTAAAAGTTGTAGTACTTCGTTTACCATTTATCTTTTTTTTCGAATCAATTAATTTGTACGCATATATTAAAAAAATATAAGCAATTCTCTAAATAAATCTTAAAAAGAAAAATTTTTTTTTTCCATTTTTTGTGGTTGACGTTTTTTTGGAAATAGCCATATATTTTTTTCGAATAACTAATTTGTGATTTGAAAAATTTTGTTATTTTAATGCTTCAATATTCTGTGTCTGTATGGATGGTTGCCTGCTCACAATGACAATTTTAGGATGACATTGTCACAATGTTGTCAAATTAAAATTTAAAGATACTCATTGTGAATGCCCTTATTGTGTACAATTTAATTTTATTTTCTTATGTAGATATGTTTTATTTTGAAATCCGATTTGAATATTTTTTTAAAAAAATTTATATATTAATACAAACTATGTTAAATCATCAACTTAACTAATACAAATAATAGTACAATTTTTTTGTATTTACAATACCGATCAAAAGTGATTTCGTTCTATGTGCAGCAAGATACGAAATAACTTCCACTTTCGATCGAAATTGATTTCTGTGACAGGCCTGTATATATTTTCGATTATTATTTGTCAAAATTTTCAAAGTTTTTAATATATTCGGAATTTATATGATAAAGTCTTAATCTTAAGAAGTTTATTTATATGTAATGTAAACAAATTTACTAAAGAAAATTTTTTTTTCTAATCGGCCTTATTATGAGTGTCGTTGGCGTGTCGTAAGCTAGGCGTTTTTTAAAATCGGTATTATGAATGTCGAAAAACGACAAAAATACAGCACTGTTGGCAATTCTAGTACAATTTACGGTACCATGAGTGTCGTTTGTAAATGTCAAAAATTGCAATTACTGTCGTTAAAGTTTTGGTTAACGACTCTACGAAAAAAATTGTTAAAAACAATTTTAAATGGATATAAATAAAAAGTAAGTATTTATAACACTAAAAAACTACTTAATAATGATAAATTTAACTTTTTTAATTACAATTCAATCAATTTAGAACTAAAATTACAAACCACAGGCAATTTAGCCGAATGGTGTCACTGTTGGAGCAAAATCCAAGCTTGGCCAAAGGATTTAATAGTGGCATAAATAAAATAAACGCTAAGGAGGAGTGGAACAAGATTGGTGAAGAACTCAACATTTTGGGACCACCAGCACGTAATGGGGAAGGTTGGATGAAAGTATGGGCGGACTATAAATTTAAAATTAAAAAAAAGTTAATTTTCAATAAAGCCGAATGTTGTGCAACCGGGGGTGGTTCCTTTAAACAATACGTGTTATCTCCAACAGAAGAAGCTGCCTCCAATTTGTTACAAATTGATTCAATTGTGAATCCAGGCGGTGTTTCGTTTGGTTTTCAACGCCGTAGACAAAATACAAATAGTGGTAATAATGAGGATATACCAATGAGTGATGATTTAGAGAACGAAGAACCAGTCTGCTCAAACCAATCCACCAATCCCAAGCAACACAATAATGTTCCTAAAGAAGTACGCGCCTTACATTCAACACAAAAAACTGCAACACAGATACCTATGCAAAACAATGAAGTTGTTGAAGAAGTACGTTTCTCAGTCAGCAAAAAAAAAACTCCTACTAAAAAACCAACACAAATTCTTGGAGAACAAAGTTCAACACCACCAACAAAGAAGACCCCAACTAAGAAAAAAACAAAAGATAATCTCCTTGAAGAGCAACTAGAAGTCCAAACAGCATTGTACACAGAAGTTAAACATTCTTTAGCAGAAATTGAAAGGTATCAACGCAAAAACTACAAAATTAAGGAAGAAAAGTTAGCACTTTACAAGAAAGAGTTAAAATGTAAGGATGAATTTAGAATAGAATTTTTGAAGCTTAGAAAACAGGAAATAGAATTTGAAAAAAGACGTATTGCAATTAGAGTTTTTCTTTTCCCGGACTTTTTCATTTCCCGGGAAAGCGGGATACATTTTTCAATTTCCCGGGATCCCGGGAATTCCCGCAAAAAAAAAATTGTTAGAGAAAATGGTAATTTGTTTAAGTAATTATATTTTATTAAAAAAATCACATTTATGAGATTAAAAAGCATATTAAAAAAAAAACAAATCAGTTCAGTTCTTTAACATACATACCTACAAACTATATAATAAACATTAGACAACGTAAACAAAAAGTGTTAAAAAATTAATAAAAAACGTTAAACAGTAAATAAAATAAAATAATTCAGTCCTTTTTCCTATACATAACATTAATAAATGTATAAAGATTCAAATATATATAAAAAAGCAATTAGTCTTTGTTTTTAAAATGCGTTTTTAAAACAGAAATAGCATTTATAGATTCGTCTGAAAGTCTATTTCGAAGTTTAGTAACTAAAATTCCAGTCAGAGAAAACACTCGTTCACTTTCAACAGAGGTGGGTCGTATTGTTAATAGAGCATCAAAGAATTTTTGAATGTTTTCAGTTTTTTTACCAGATCTTTCAAAAAATGTTAAATCTTTTTTTATGGAACATATCAATGTCTTTGAATTTTCTTTAGTTTTTTCTTTAACGTTACATATTGCAGCATTTAATTTTTCGGCAAATGTCTTTTCTTCTACAATATCACTATCATCGCTGCTTTCAATTTCTTCCAACTCGATTTCTTCACCAAAAAGACGACCGTAAAGATGTTCTGCATATATAAAGACCGAGTTTTTTGAAGCATTTGGGAACACGTTGTCATTATTTTCATCATTAAAGATATCGGGATTTTTCAAAAACTTAATTAGGGTACACAGCTTGGAATGTCTTCTTTCTTCTATTCTATTTTTGAGGGATTCAAACATTGATTGTCCAACAGTAGTACGAAGTGATGCAACTTCTTTACATAATGTATTTACTACAACATCAGCTGTTAGTAAATTAATATTACGACGACAAAGTGCCTCTACAGCTAATTTTATTGGGTTGAGAATGTTTGATAAGTTCTTTAATACAATGATGTTATCTTCAACCCATAGCTCAGCCATATCTAAATCAATTAGGCTTTTCCTAATTGAGTTCTTCAACAACAAAAATTTCTCCATCATCGGAACCATTGAGTTCCATCTCGTAGCAACATCCAATTCAAGACAAATTTCTTTTGAATGTTCTGCTACTACGTATTTTTGTAAGACACAGTTTTTTGTAGGGCTTTTTTTAAATAATTTTATTATTTTACGTGTTTGCTGTAATACTTGTTTATAGTTGGTGTTGATTTCAAAAATTTCGTTAGTATTTAAAACATCTTCAACATCATCGTTAAAATTATCCTCATCGCTCGACTCCGAATCAACAATTGATGTTTCTAATGTTTTTTTATAAAACACATCAACAACCGCTAAGTGCAAAGCATGGTTGAGACAAAATATGCCTTCGACAGGGCTTTCTTTTACAAATTTTTTCATGACATTTGGACCATCAGTTATGGTGGCTACTATATCTTTTTTGAAATTGATGTTATATTCCGATAATCTCGTTTCCATTAAATTACGAATTTCAAAAGCCCCGCACTTTCCGGATATATAAACCATCCCTAAGTTGTGAAAAGTTTTTTCACTTCCATATAAACATATATTTAAGTATCTTCGGTTTTTAATACTCGTCCATTCATCCATTACCAAAGAGAATCTACATTTATCATTTAGTTTAGCTTCAATGTCGTCTTTTATTTCACCTTTGACTTTTAAAAAATGCTGAATAATCAGATTTTGGACATCACGTTCCGTTTTTGGCAGATTAAAACCTCTATTTAGCATCGATTCTCTAATAAAAGAACTTCTGGTTATTGACCGTATTGAAAACCCATCAATTGCAGCTAGTTTTGAAATGATTAAGCCCATGTCATCCTTTTTACTACTTGCGTAATGATGTAATGTGCCCTGTGTTTTTCTGACCTTTTCTAGAGGTTCTTCCTGTGGTACCACTTTTTCCAATTGTTTATTATGTATTCCTTTTAAGTGGCGTATAAGACCGCTTGTGCTTTTGCCTTTGCATGAAATTAATTTTGCACATAATTTGCACGCAGCAGTATCTATGGATTTCTTTATAAAATATTCCCATACAAACGAGTTTTCCATCTAAAAAAATACAAAAAGTAATAGTACAAATAATCAAAATTCAACTTAATTGCTTATTTACCTTAAGCAGCCAATTTTTTTCAACAAAACCTTAAAACAATCAATAAAATAGTAGTCAATAGACCTAAAAATATCAACAGCTGTTTCAAGGCGAATTCAAGTTAATTCGCCTTGAGCTGTTTAAAACCATAAAAGAGTTGCCATTCGTCCCTTTTAAAAAATTCCCGGGAATTCCCGCTCTATTTCCCGGGATTTCGGGATCAAAAACTTACGGGAATTCCCGGGAATTCCCGTCCCGGGAATTCCCGTGAAAAACTCTAATTGCAATAGATGAAATGAGAAATGGTTTACAGAGTATTGAATTAGATGAAAGTTTATGAACATAACATGTATGTACATACATACATATAGCTTTTTATTAACGAAAATAACTATGTGTTTAATTTATCAAGCTGTAATTTAAGCTTGATGGCATATAAATTTAGTAAATATTAAATGTACCACGAACTGATAATTTAATTATTGAAAGATATTTTTCAGAAATTTTTTTAAAATTGCTTATATGTCGATTATTTCCAATTTACAATTTTGTATTTTTGGCAATGGTCTAATAGATTAAATTCAGTTATCAAATAATTTTTTCAACAATCCGAAAAAAAATTAAGATTACTTCCCTTGTGTACAAAAACTTGAATTTTTAAAACAAAGTTTTTGTAAACAAGGGAAGAATTCTTGTTTTTTTTGGATAACTAAATTTAATCTATTAGATTATTGCCAAAAATACAAAATTGTAAATTGAAAAATCGACATACAATAAATAATTAAAAAAAAAATTTCTGAAAAATGTCTTTCAATAATTAAATTATCACTTCGTGGTACATTTAATATTTACTAAATTTGTATGCCATCAAGCTTAAATTACAGCTTGATAAATTAACCACATAGTTAATAGAATAGAATAATCTGAATTTAATTTTAATTTTTTTTACTTTTTACATTTTTGTTATTTTATATGTAGATATTAGAGATGCCTTTTACCTTTGTTCGAATAATTCAAATAAATGTTTTTGTTCCTTAGATCAAATGATTAAATCTTAAAATTATTCGATTAATCGATGAGAATAACGAATAAAAAAAATTATTTTTACAAAAAAATTACGTATTTTAAATAAGATACATCCGTACATGAAAAATATTTCATTTTCTTATTTAGTTGTTCTAAAATCCGGTATGACTTTTTCCTTTTTTGATCCGTACAACTTTACATCTTAACTCAATATCGTTGTATTACTTAAAGGAATCGTAAAACCCTTAATTCTTAAATTATCCGATAATACTTTAAATTTTCAAAAGGCGTTTGCAGACCTACCATCTTCAGCCAAACTTCTGCATGCAATTTCTTCTGTAGAACAACGTTGTCTCTTCCATTTCTTATTTTTTCCATTGGAACAAGTTCGGCATTTTTTGATATCGTATTCTTTATTTTTTTAGCTTTTTGTTTATCTCTAATTTTTCACCGGCAAGTAAAAAGAACATAAATACATTTTCGAAATACTATGAGTACTCAGCTCATAAGCTTTTATTTAAATTAATAAAAAAAAAAATGTTCGATTAATCGACAATTATTCATCATTTGAAAATAGCTATTTTAAAATTATTCGAACAAGAGTTTATTTTGTTTGATCGATTAATCGAATTGTTCTTAATCGGTTGACAACTATACTTCATATATATGTAAATTTTTGTTTTTTATTTTTTAAAATTAAAAAAATCTACATTTAATTTTTGTCTTTCAATTTTTGTTATTTTATTTTTAGTAAAAAATATGTATTTAATAATGTACTAATAAAACTGAATTAAATATTTAATGATTGCATTATTAATGTTCTTATATTTATTGCGCTTAGATCGTCATCTACAACAGAATTTGTTGGTGGTAATTCATTCATTTCATCAACTTCAGGAATTTCCATTTTATAATGAATGCATATGTTGTGTAAAGATGCGCAAACAGAAGTAATTTTAGCAGCCATATCTGGTGTGTAATGCAACTGCCTTGCGCCTAGTATGCACCGGAATCTGTTTTTTAAAACACCAATAGTTCGTTCAACTATATTTCTAGTTCTTGCATGTATATAGTTAAAACGACTTTCTAAAGAACCTTCTCCAGCAGACCTGAATGGCGTTATCAAAAACTTTTCTAAGGGGTACCCTGCGTCTCCTACAAACATAGAAAATGACAATTTAAATTCAAAAAAGGTAAATTGAAATTTACAAAGGCTAATTAAAGTTCTGAAAATGATAACAATGTTTAATATGAATTTTTATTTTGAATAAGAAAAAAAAAATTGGTAATTTTTGACCATTAAAAAATATTTCAAAGTTAATTTGGTTTAAATTTCAATAGTTTGCTGCACCAAACTTTGAATTTTTTGAAAAAGGTGTTACACATTTTAAACTTACCTAATAACCAAGTATTTCTTTCGCCATTATCATATTGTTCTCTCAGAAATTTTTTTAAGTCACTGATGTTCCATACTAAGGAGTCGTGAACAGATCCCTGATGATGAGATGATATAAATCTTATTCTAAGCTTATGATCACATACCTATATACATACATATGTATAGTAAACAAATTTTTAGTTTTGATTTTTTTAGCTCTAAACATAAAAACTTACCACAGTTGCATTAAGACTGTAGAAACCTTTTCTGTTTCTGTATTTGAATTGTGCTTCCTTTTCAGGTGAGATTATATTTATATGGGTTCCATCTATGCATCCTATTACACCTGGAAACCCGGTTTTGTTGTAAAAAAATTTTTTTATTTCGTCCTTTTCATTTTCTTCTGTTGGAAAGGAAATCCATAATGGGCAAAGTACGTTATACATAGCATCAATGCACTCTTTGAATGCATTGCTTACAGAAGACTGACACATACTTATGTTGTAGTCATTACCAGCACCTTTCTGGTAACTACCCTCAGCGAGTATCCGCATGGTTGCTGCAAGCTTCAAAATATTTGGCAAACATGTTACCCTTGTCTGTTTTTTCAGTTGAGGAGAAATTTTGTCCAGAACATATTTAAAACCATGCTTATTTAGTCTATAGTAACTTACAAAACTAAAAAAAAATCATGCATTTCTATTATATTTATTTATTTTTTTACTTACTTGGAATTTGGCATGGCAAATATATTAGACTGGTCCCGTAGTTGTCTCCTATTAGCATTCATTTCAGCTGTGGTATATTCATCTTCATCTTCGGAAGATGAAAATGCAGCAACGCTTAACATTGTTTTTAAAATATGTGGGTTTTATTATTTTTTTAATTTAATTTTTTAACGCTCACGACCAAAAATTTACAAACATATATTTTAACCGCCACACAGCTGTTTTTGGCAGTTTTCACAACAAGGTAGTTCATAAATACTTAAAATCGTGCGATTTATGAAACAATCTGTTATTTTTACTCTGTTACAAAAAATGTCGTTGTCGTAAATTTTACATGGTACCAATGAAATTTAAAAACGACTACGACTACGACAATTGTCGTAATAAAAAAACGACACTCATAATAAGGCCGAATAATTTACTGCCTGTCGCACAATCTAGAAAAAAAACATTTGCAGAGAATTGAAGTGTTCTGTAAAAAATGCCATAATTACTAATTCGAAATTATTTTTTGTGGTCAAGTAGCTCTCTTGGAACTTTGTTCATCATACATAAGAAATAATTAATAGTACAGATTCTAACAAAATTTTTAACACATGGACTAGAGTATGTTTTTCTAAAGGCTTGAGTTGCTCTGATCTGTATTTCTATCGTTCTTGCGGTTTGTTATTTTACACCTTTTATATACATCTCGTAGCTTTGGTAAATCGTGATCAGTTTGTAAATAAAGATGTTGTAAATGCATTTAGCTAGCATATTTGTTGCCAAACTGTATTTTGCATTTAATAAATAAAGTATAAACCAAGTCGAATTCAACTTCGCCTTGGTATAAAGCTCGCCGTGGGGTATAAAACTTTTTTTAATTAAAAATGGAAATTATCAAAAAGGCAGAAAATATTAAATAAAAATTCGAATTCTTAATAATACAGAAGACAGGGTCGCTCACACTTAGATGCTTTAAATCGTAGTAAAAGGGATTTAAATTTAATATGAACCGTGAATTTTAACTAAACAAGAGTTGGGTTGTAAACGGTAAAAGTGTCATAATAGAATTAATTTTATACAGGCTATACAAATTTCGAAAATTTCTACGTTTCTTATTAATAGATTTATTTTATTAGTGCTTGTGTGTGTGTTTTTTTAATTGTTGCTATTATTTTATTTTTAATTTTCTATTTAATTTTTATTTTGCATTTTTTTGTTTTTTCTTTGTTTTTTTTAGGTAATCCCCATAGTCAAACTAATCCCAAATAATTGCTGTTTGTTTGTGAATTAATCCTTATTAAAAAACACAAATTCCATTTATACAATTTCGTATAAAAGTGTTTAAAAGAAAAAAGTAGTTTTTGTTTTTATTATATTTTTGTTGGTTTTAAAGTTGAGTTTAATAATCATTAAATTGTTTTATTTGTTCGTTATATGAACATTATCAAAAGTCCTTATTGTCATAAATATCAATATCACAAAGGAAAAGTCTTGGCTTTGACAAGCTGACTGACCAATTTTTAATTATTGTTCACGTGTTCGTTCCTGTTACATATTTTTATATAACATTTACATTATCAAAACATTTTTGCTTAATTACCAAAAAAAAAAGAAATATCACAACAAAAAAAAAATTTTTTTATAACTTAACTTTTCTTAAAAAGAAAAAAAAAAACTAAACAAATTAAAAATTTGAAACAAAACAGCTAAAAACAACAATTGCCATAATTCTGCTCCTACAACATGATGTACAATTGACACGCAAAAGCATGTTCACCAATAAATAATAGAAAAAAAAAAAACGAATGAAAATTAAGTCATATTGCCATATACATAAAAATACATACAGATTAAAAAAAACTACTACTACTATTACCAACAACTACTACTACTCTACCCAACTTTCAACCTACAAATTCAATTTAAAAAAATTTCCACTACCAACTCACAATGTACAACTACATACAAAGCAGAAAGTTTGGTTAGAAAAACAAAAATAAAACTGAATGGTTTTTTAACAGCTCGCTAAAATAGTCCCAGGTTTGTATAATTAAATTTATAATTTAACCGTAATTATTTACTAATAAGTGTATTTATTGTTACCATAAATGTCTTATTTGTTTGCTTCTTTTTAATCTTTTTTAGAATGTAATTCGCTTAATTGTTAAAAAATTTGGTTAAAAAAAATTTTAATTTAAGAGTTGATTCAAAAATTGATCATAACAAAATTTCATTCAAACAAAAATTAACACTTAGAATTAACTTCTAACACACTAATAGTTACACAAAACAAGTTAAATGTTTCCCACTCATTTTCACATACAAATCATCAACAATAGCACTTAGCTGCAACTGTGGCTTTTCTTGCAATGCAGGTATTAAGCACTCTGTAGTATTAGCTCTTTTTTTATTCAGGTATGTGATAGAAATCGAAAATATTTTAAGCCGAAATCAAAAATTGTTTTTTTTTTCACAGTCATGAACAAACTGTACAATTTTCGCCCATTCTTTCATGAGTATGAAGAATAAAAAAGCCTTTGAGCATTTGCTCGCTCATAAGCAATCATAAATCCCATTTAAAATGGGAGCATTTACAATATTTTAATTTTTGAATTGTTTGAATTTGATTTTTTCATATTTGAATTCTTCATTAGTGAAAAATGTGAGCAACGCTCCTCATTAATATTGTTGAAGTTGCTCGGGATTTTGCTTTTATGTATGTTTATGTATATTTTTGCCTTAACCCGGTGGCGAACGTCATAGTGATTCAGCCTGATAAACGCTGACAATATTAAATCATCGATGACAAGTGTTGATTTTACTTTGGTGTCATATATGAATTTGTAAATTTGTCCAAACTGTCATAGATGAACAATGTTGATATTGTCTTGTAGGCGTCCATTTGTTTGTGAGTCCTAACAGACAATTTCATCAACTTTCATTAGTCAATTTTTTCAGGTAGAGTGACAAGGAAAACACAGAATAAACTCAAGTAATAAATGGAACAGAACAAACAGAAAAAATAAACGGTCCGTTATTTTCCGATTTATTCATTGACGGAGACATGTAGCAGACAAAGTCCTGCAGCGCTCACTTCGTGATCTATTCATAACAGACAATGCCGCTAAGTTTTTCCTTTTAAGGGAACAGTGACATTGCAAAGCCGTTGTCATGCATAACTCCCTAAATATCAACTTGTTACTGACTCTGGTGCGATTATTCATCGATGAAAATGTCATAATGACAATGTCGCTCATAAACGCCACCGGGAATGTGTTTAAACCAAAAAAAAAAAAAAAAAACTCTACACACTTCGGCTTTCGTGATATGATCGCGTTTATTGCACTTGTGAATAATCAAATATAGACAAATCACAATTGATGTTAAGGTGTGACTCACAATTAACATCGTGCATTATGTTTGCGCCACATTACACCTTTTAGAATGATCCTTATGAAATCTATCTACTATTTTTATCACATACCTGTTTTTCTAGAATATACTGTGTAAATTTAATTGTTTAATAACATAAAACATGGAAATGGGCTTTGAATAGCATCTTTGTTTTAAGTTAATTTTGATCAATTTAATTTACTAAGTTTTTTCTTACAGTAACTTTGTGTCTGCACCATTTTTTTCATTAACTTAAACAATTCAAACAATATATGTATGTACTTATGTCTAAAAGCTTTTGGTAGAAATTTTTAAAATGAAAATTGTTCCGTCTTTATATTGGAAATGAGTTATATATTTTTTAATTTCTGGCTCCATAAATTATTTCTCTCATCCAGTTGCCCAAATTTTCATTTTTTATAATTCAATTAAGACATTAAAATTTATAATTGGTCTACCGGTAAAGAGCCTTTGTCCATGATTCAATTTTAAACACAAGAATAAAAATTGGGAATTAAGCACGACAAACTAAATCTTGTATTCCCAAAATGACTTTGATAATAAGCTGGCAAGTGCACAGCTTAAAAAAAACTAAACTGGCAACATGCTATATTCATTGCTAAAACAATAAAGCAAGTTGTTTTTGTTTTTATTTTGTTTTTTCTTTTTCTACTTACAACTACAATTATTTTGGAAGAATTCCAACCAATTGTAGTGGGGAACGTAAAAAAAGATAAACTCACTGTTTATTGTTGTTGTTTTTGTTTAATCTTTGATACTGTTACAAGAAAAACTGTTGCTTATAATTCTTATTCGCTTTACAGTTTTTCGTTTAATATCTTTAGTTTTCTATCAAAATAATTTTTTGGAATACAAAATTTTAATTTAAAAAGATTTTGTTATGCGTGCTTAATTCGCAATTTTTAGGAAAAGCTTATCCCATCAACAATAAATTTCAGTGTTTTTATCAAAAATAAAAATCTTTATATTTCCTTACATCTTTGGATGAAGTTTCTTGATGATCTGGCCTAAGCAACAAGTGAAATGCGCATAGCAATAGCGTATACCATCCACAATAAATTTCAGTGTTTTTATCAAAAATAATCAGGTATGTGATGGATAACGATTTTGAAAACAAAACGATTTGAAAACGATAATATCGTTTTCGGTATCTTTAAAAATTGATTTCTAATACATTTTCCTCCGTTTTCATTTATATATTCTGTTAAATTATTTATTAAATATATTAATTGAACTGTATTTTGAACAAATAATAAAGACTTTACTTCAGAAATGGATTTTAAAATCGTTCGAAGGACGATCGTTTTTCATCACATATCTGAATAATTGGGAATAAGCACGATAAACAAAATCTTGTTAATTGAAAATTTTGTATTCCACTGCCATTATTTGATTTAAAAATCTTGAAAATTTAACAGCTGCATAATGTAATCTTTTTAAATAGATTAATATATGTTTCAAAGTGGCAGCCCCGGTAAGCTAGTTAGTAGTGGGCTAGAATATCAGTTCGAGTATTGCGGGTTTGATTCCCGCCAAAGACTGGTCTGTTTCATTATATTGGTCTAGAGATCTTAGTTATTATTTTTCATCAAAAAAAAAGGTTTAAGGTACATACTAAATGCACAAGCTTATAGGAAACAATGTTTAATTAGTTAAATACGATCAGGTCTTCATCCCGGAACATAAGTATTTTTATAATTTTTTTATTTTTTTTTTTTTGGCAAACATACGTTAAAATATAAAAATATGCCATTTAAGGTTAGATAATCCTTCAAAAATAAAAACACTCCCTTATTAAAGACATAATTGCACCATAGGTCTAGCAAAAAAAAAAAACACTTATATCTTTAACACCTTAACAGTCACAAAGAACAGAACACAGAACCAATTAGAAGGTGTAAGTACACAACCCATATTTAAAAAAATACAAACACACCGGTTACGGAAACAAAATAATTGTTAATAAAAACCCTCTTACAAAATTTGTTTATAAACTATTTTATTAATAACTGTTTTTTAAATTTCGTTTAAATAGAAAAAGCGATGTCTAAAGTAGGTAATGAAACTGATAGCAATGATGACTACAATGATGATGATGATGATGATTACACACCAAATGGCGATGATGATGATGATGAACGTAAATCAGAATCACCAAGCCAACCACTGCCGATATATCAGCAACGCAATAATTATTATTCATAAATATCAACAAAATTTTCCTCAACAAACAACATAAATAGTTAAATTTTGAAATAAAACAACAAAACGCAACAATATACATACATATTTTATGTCTACAACAACAACAACAACAAAAGATACCAAAATTACAATAATGCATTTATCTTAAGTAATTATGTAGCCCAACAAATTAAGACACAAAATACTGAAACTAAAGATTTATTTGAAAACAAAAACAAATTTTCTTTTGAAAAATTAACAAACGTAGACTTAATTAACTTCCTGAATTTGTTAAAAATCATTTCATAACAAATAATTATACATAAAAAAAAACCTACAATTACATTTAAAATGTATTTAAAAAATATGTTAATGTAAAACAATAAAAAGCTTAATTGACTGATAAATTTGTTCTACAAATAATACTTTTTTTGTTAGCAAAATTCATTATTTAATTTCACTTTTTAAAACTGGAAAAAAGTATTAAGCAAAAAGATTGTTAGAATTGTTAATTATATTGAAACTAAATTATAAAAACTTTAAAATATTGTATGTATGTTTAGAAAGAAATATTAATGAAAAGTAAAATACACCTAACACCATTTAAAATGAAAAGTAATCAAACTTCAACATATCACTACATTCATATAAACATAAACAAATTATAAATATAAAATTATTATTAAAGTAGGTACGAATTCGTGCAGGTAACCGCAGAGAGTTTTATACAGAAATAGTTACTGGCTGTACACTTTTTTTGTATTGCGTTTGACATTTGGAATATATCTACATGCAAAGAAAAGGGACAGCTAGCATCACTCTCTCTCTCTCTCTCTGATGCGGTTACCTGTAAAAATACGACTTGATACATATTTAAACAATATTTGATGGATAAAAGTAATTTTTAAATTATTTAAATTTTCTTAAATTATTATAAAATACTTGTTTCCTTTAATTAGCAACAATACCGAAATTAAACTAATATAGAATGAAATTTAAAGTATATTTAAAAAAACAAAAAATACGGTTAAAATATGTATGATTTTTAAAAGTACCACTAAAATATGGGCTGAGTGAGGTCTTATACATTTTAATACAGCAATCTTTTAATCGATTTGCGAACGCAGTTTTCTTTCACTTTTATAATATTAATACTTAAGGAAGAAAACCTTCTCTGTTTATCTTGTTTATAATTCGAACATGTTCTGAAAACATAAATCGCTTAAAATTCTGAAGACGAAATTTGCCGTTTTCGGGTTTTTGAGATGTTGATTAAGTTTAATTGTGATTTTTTTATTATTTCATTAAAGATCACAATTATAAGCAAAACTAAGCTGTTTTGTTAAAATCTTGTATACAAACTTGGTAACTGTTTTCAGATTAACTAAACATATTTTTACTGAGATCTCAAAAATCCCGTCTTAGTCTATTTTATTGAAGCTGCACTTTAAAGACAAAATGAAACGAAGTGATGCACTATACCAATTTTTATATAATTTCTTTTTAATTGAAGAAAAATTTGTACAGTTTTTTACGATATTAATTAAAAATATGCAATTTTAAAATTTGCTTTGAATTTATCAGTTGACTGCATCCTTTCAAAGCAAATATAGCAAGCAAGAACGCTGTAGTCGTCTGTTTTTGTTGCTCAAAACACAACTTCGAAAAACAGCAAAAAGCAATGAAATCGCGCGGTTATCCGAAAATTTCTAAACTCAACGTGAAAGGGACTTACCTATTATTTTTTACATCATTTAATCTACAAAGAATTTATCAGGCCTGCCACAGAAATCAATTCCGATCTAAAGTGATTTCATTTTATTTGAAAGTGGAAGTGATTTCTTCCACTTTCGATCGGAATTGATTTCTGTATTTTTTGCAAAATACTAGAGAAATTGATCTAAGATTTTTACAGGCTTTCCTGCTTTTGATTTCGATATTCATTGTATTTTGATTGCACCTTTCGTATAGATATTGATTCGAGATTATGTTTGGCCAATGGATTCACAATATTCTCCTACGACATCTGTTGACGAATGCCAGTATTCTGCCAATTGCTCTTGCAGATGGGTTCCATGCTTACCCCCCATATAGCAACGAAGATTTTACATTGGAATTAGATTATTGTAACGTTTAATCTGTGACGATTTCCAAACATTGTTCAAGGCTCAAATGCCTGTCTTGCTTTCTTCATGCGGTTGTTTATATCGGAGCCTCCGGTTGATGTTAATATGCTAGCGAGATTTATATTCCGTCACTGTTTCCAGTGGTGTGTTGCCTAAAATAAGTGGTGTTGTATTTCCGGCGCTTATACGCATGGATTTTGTTTTGAAGCTATTGACTGCAAGACCTGCTCCTTTAGTCAAGACAATGTAGAGTTATATATACATACTTCTATAGTTGCAGTAATCAGAAAGGTTACCCTTTTTAGGCACATTGATTATTAATCCATTTTTAGGATCAGAAGGCAGTTCGTTCGCCTGTATTCCAGAAGTTCTCGATGATGAAAATGTTTATTATTGCCTCTTGCATGCAAACACCCCGATCCCTTTTTGTTAAAGTCCCTTCTTTTGGGTTTAATATATTGTCGATCATTTGTAGTGCAGATCAAAGAATGACAAAGAGATAATTATATATGCTTCTTAAGTATTACATATCGATGCCTTACTTTCTCAACCTCGTATCTTAAAAATACGGTTTTGACTTTTTCATATCAAACGACTGCTATTTTTGTGTCCTAACAATGCAACAACTTATTATTTCAATACAATTTACATAGATGTAATCAATTCTTTAATAATTCCATTTTAACTTTAACCCAAACACCGAAGTATACAAAGATAAAACGTTTTTTTTTTCTCTTCTAAAAAGTTGTATTTTTTTAAGATACGAGGTTGAGAAAGTAAGGCATCGATATGTAGTTGTCAAATATGAATGAGTACGCATAAAGACGATAAAAGCACACATCATATTTAACTTATTTATTAGAGCATCGAACAACGATTAATCGAGGAATTTTTCCGCCATTATTTAATCGAATAATTAAAATAGCCAATTTCGAATAACGACTAACTCGAACAATTTATGTCAATTATTTGATTAAAATTAATTTCTTAGAAAATTCTACTTTTTAATGTAAAAATATTTTGCTTAGATTTCTAACCTTAAAACTAAATAACATGTTGCATTTATTTTCATTACTTATACTTTTAAACCTTTTTAATCCATTTTCAGATTTGAGCGTGTGTGACAAATTATGTACATCACTATTAACAGGGTTTAAAAAACTACAGTCGACACCAAAAACTGTCGAACAAAAAACCAAAATTTGTGTACAACTTTTCGCTTTTTGAGTTGGTTTGATAGCGACTGTTTTTATTTAATGAATCAGAAGTAAAAGCAGGAGTTTTTTTTGCCAATGACAAATGAAGAAGTAGAAGGAATGGCAGTTTTTCTACTTTGACTGCAGTTTTTTAAGCGTCTAATTCGTAAAAAAAATTAATCAGTAGTTATAAATTTGTAAACCATGTACTGTCAGATGATGGGTTACCTGTTATAACACGAATTGTAAATTTTTTTATTGCCGCGATTACTGCGATTTCAATTTTACTCGTTTTTACGAAATAATAAATTGGTTTAAAATGTTTTTCATAACTGGCTGGCACCTCTCACCTCCATTTTTCTGTTGATTTATAAAATAAAAGTATGAGTTCAAATAGAGATGTTTGTTTGTTCCCATTGGATAAAATTATTTGAATTCTTCGAGTTATTCGAGTAATTCGAACAATTTAAAACCTTTATTCGATTAATCTCGCGTTTTTTTTTTTTTTTTTTTTTTTTGTTTACGTTTATTAATACATATCGATAAGTTTCATTCTGATATAGTCTGCGTTCACATTGTCAAAGAGTTGAAAAGAAAAGAATTAAAAAAAAAGGAAGAATAGCTTATTATCTTCCTCTTTCAATAATTAACTCCGACTTTCGGAAAGAAATTGTTCATAGTGTGTACCCAGGCATACTTATGTATAGAACATCATGCTAACTGAATTCATCTACATCCATTATAAGTTTTAAATAAACCATAACTTGTTTTCGTAGGGTTGCACGTTGTTATAAAAACTATAAACATTTTATGTATGTACATATAAATAATGCTTTAGAAAACAAAAGTTCATAGAACTAATGAAATAATTAACAACATTCGTTTAACAATAAAAAGAAAAAAGATTTACATAACAGCAATTTTCATGTACCTATCATGTATTTAAAACAAACAAGCAAAATATATAACAAGGACGTTAAATTTTAAGTTGTAAGCTAAATGAGAGACATACATACAAAATGAATTTATTAACTAAAAAAAAAAATTAAATAAAAAGAGTAAAGAAAAAATGTTAATTATTACAATAAAATAAATATCCTTACAAATCTCAATAATAAATAACACTGCTTTACAAATTTTAAGTTTGAAAAAGTACCAAAAACGCCACATGCCTAGATAAGTTAATTGGGACCTCCTGAACACGAAAAACGCTGTAATTTTTTTTCCTAAGTACCGTTTTTTAGATAACGGTACTTTTGTGTTTTTCGGTGTATGGTCCCACTCAAACCCTTCTGGTGCCCAACCAAAAACTCCGATCGAGATAAATGGCATATCGTTGGATAAATGGCATAATTGAATGCCTTTTCCGTCGATATGCTGAAAATTTCAATCTGATAAGAAATGGCTGAGAAATGGCACCTCTAAATTTGCCTATTTTTTACGTTTTTTTTTTTAATTTTTCATTTTAATTTCGTTTTTTTTTTACGTTATATTAAATATCTGGAATGTTTTATTTTTTGACCTTATAGTAAGGGTATTCATTTCAGTTTTTTTATTTGTTGGAAAAATGGAAAAGTGGAAAAATGTAATTTTTGTTACAACAACCACAAGAAAAAAAATTCCACCAAAAGTTACATTTTT
Source organism: Pollenia angustigena (assembly GCA_930367215.1). Lineage (NCBI taxonomy): Eukaryota > Metazoa > Arthropoda > Insecta > Diptera > Polleniidae > Pollenia > Pollenia angustigena. The sequence goes on along the minus strand of OV884056.1, from coordinate 207,010,421 downwards.
ATCAGACTATAACCAAGTGTAAAAAAGTCAGGATAAAAAGATGTAATTTTCCGCTTTAAACGTCAAACGAAATGATGTTGCCATTCATAAAAAATTGCTAATTTTTAATACAAAGTACGAAAAATTGCATCTCTTTTTATAAACTCTTGAATTGTACAACTCTGATTTTAAAAATTATTTTTTATAGTTACAACATTTCATAGATAACTTCTTTTTCATTTAATCTTTCAAAAAGAAAAATTCATATAAAATATGTGTTCAATGAAAAAAGTTATTAAAAAAGAATTAAAAAAAAAAGAAATGGGGTCAAAAAAATTGACAGAAGCTGAAGTTAATAAAATACTCGACTTTTTGGCAGACAATCGCCATTTTGAGTAACTTTTTGTAGTCGAATATTATGATGAAAATAACACTAATCACTTCGTTTTAAATTTAATAATCAATTAATTCACTTTTAACACTTTTGTTCGGCATCTTGAAAAACATCAATTACTTCCACGAATTATCTGAAAGATTTTTTTGACAGTTTGTAAAAAAAAAAAAAAAAAACCGTTCACGTCAATAAGAGTGTAATTTTTCTTTTTTCCATTTTTCCAACCAAAAAAAAATTGAAATGAATACCCTTAGTATATTTAATTACCAACATTTTAAGCGTAATTTGAAAAAAATCGGATGAAAAATAAAGTTTTTTTTAAGGATTTTGTGAAACGACAATATTTTCATCTCATATAAAATTCCGTTTTTTTTTAACCATCAGTTTTAATGTAAACCGAAAAACACAAAAGTACCGTTATCTAAAAAACTGTACTTAGGAAAAAAAATTACAGCGTTTTTCGTGTTCAGGAGGTCTCAATTAACTTATCTAGGCGTGTGGCGTTCTTGGTATTTTTTGGCTGTAAACCAGTGTAATATGAATTAAGTCAATTAGGTCTGCAATTAAAATCTAACCTTACGAGTTTAGAAAACAAAACCATACAAGCTAATTTAACTTTTATTTACAAAGTCAATGAAAAAAAACGCATTAAATAATTAACAACGATATTCTATAAAATTTAATTTCAAAAAAAATTGTTTTTGTTTTTAAACAATGAATCAATTAAGTTTAAGATAACAGAATTTAAGAAAAATAAATACATTTTTATGTTTAAAATACATGTACAAATTTATAATTATTTTTAATATTTAAATTTTTAATTTTAAGAAAATGTTTTATATAGCATTACAAAATTTTTTAATTAAATATATCAAAACAAGCTTTCATTTAATTCCTTTAATGCCCTGTTAAATTTTATTTTGCATCTGGGTGCTATGTAAACAATACTTTAAATCGTTTAATTATTTACTTAAATTAAAAATTGGAAAAATAAAATGAAATTTTATAATATAAATCAAAGTCATTAAAGATACGACCCCGACCATCATCATCTTTTTATTCTTTCATCAAATTTAATTACCGTTCATAATTTAATTTGCCTTGGTTTTTTTCTATTTTTATTGTTAAATATTACTTTTATTATAACACGCACTTAACTATAGTAGAGCATATTTTTATGGGTGATTTGCATATATGTTGGTATACATATAATATATTAATCATTTAAGCATATTAAATATACATATTACAAACTCATTTACGACACAAATTAAAAGAAAAAATTATACTGCCTGTTTAACAATTTCGAACGTAAACGTTCGTATAGAATTTTATATGGAACATTTTATTAAAACTGAGTGTTTTTCATTGAAATTTTCTATGCAAACATTAACGTTCTAAATTATTGATCAAGCAGATAATCATATTGTTAATTGTCAACCTGCAAATCAATATTAATTAATTAACAAAATTGAAAAATACTTATTACTTATATTGTACATTGGAAATATCATCATAACTGTATGTTAATATATACATATATATTTATATATATATAAATATATATATACATATATACGCATATATACATATATTTTACAAATTCAATTGTCCTAACGGATATAAACACAAAACAAAAGAAACTTAATCACTATAAGTTATCATTTCAAACCGTAAGTAACAACAAATGTTATTCAATAAAATATAGTTAAAATTTAAACATTAACATTTGAGTGTTTTCCTTGTTTTTTTTATACATATTTGGTTATAAAGTATGCTAATGTTATAATGTTTCTCCTGGTGCGATCAATGGATGCAGAAGCAATATGTTAGTGCATATTCCTCTTTCTTGAAGCATATTTTCATAGCTGTTGATTTTTATAAGCTTACAAGTGCAGCAAAACAAAAAAACATTTATTTTAATTTTGGTTAACAGATGTTTCTATTACCCACACAACCATAGGTAGGGAGGTATAACAGCTTAACAGGATGTTTAAACTGTAATTAAGAAAATATATGTTCTTTCCTACCTGTGGGCGGTTCAAAATCAATCCATGTTAAAGGGAGTTTCCTACACTACACTCAAGCAAAAACATGCAGTGGTTCTGAAGTTATAATAGAAAAAGTAAAATTCATAACAAAAATCCACTTACTGGAAGATTATGTTCTCCTATTACTTGATAAAAAATATCAATTTTTATTTGCTCGCTTTTTCGTATCACGTAATGTAGGCAAAGTTTATTTCTGATTAATTTGACTATAACTCCCGAACCCTACATCCGATTAAAATTAAATTTGGCACTTAGGTAGAACTAAAGCTTGGCTTTAGCAGGATGTTAAAACTTGTAACATTCTCCGTGCTCTAAATGAGATGTTGAGGCTTTAAGAAAATATATGTTCTTTCCTACTTCTGGGCGTGACAGTGGGCGGTTCAAAATCAATCCGTGTGAATGGGAGTTTCCTACACTACACAACGGACAAAAATTCAAGCAAAAACATGCAGTGGTTCCGAAGTTAAAATAGAAAAACTAAAATTCGTAACAACAATCCACTTACTGGAAGATTATGTTCTCCTATTACTTGATAAAAAATATCAATTTTTATTTGCTCGCTTTTTCGTATCACGTAATGTAGGCAAAGTTTATTTCTGCTTAATTTGACTATAACTCCCGAACCCTACATCCGATTAAAATTAAATTTGGCACTTAGGTAGAACTAAAGCTTGGCTTTAGCAGGATGTTAAAACTTGTAACATTCTCCGTGCTCTAAATGAGATTTTGAGGCTTTAACAAAATATATGTTCTTTCCTACTTGTGGGCGTGACTGTGGGCGTGACAAAAAAACTTTGCCTACATTACGTGATACGAAAAAGCGAGCAAATAAAAATTGATATTTTTTATCAAGTAATAGGAGAACATAATCTTCCAGTAAGTGGATTGTTGTTATGAATTTTAGTTTTTCTATTATAACTTCGGAACCACTGCATGTTTTTACTTGAATTTTGGTCCGTTGTGTAGTGTAGGAAACTCCCTTTAACATGGATTGATTTTGAACCGCCCACTGTCACGCCCACAAGTAGGAAAGAACATATATTTTCTTAAAGCCTCAAATCTCATTTAGAGCACGGAGAATGTTACAAGTTTTAACATCCTGCTAAAGCCAAGCTTTAGTTCTACCTAAGTGCCAAATTTAATTTTAATCGGATGTAGGGTCCGGGAGTTATAGTCAAATTAAGCAGAAATAAACTTTGCCTACATTACGTGATACGAAACAGCGAGCAAATAAAAATTGATATTTTTTATCAAGTAATAGGAGAACATAATCTTCCAGTAAGTGGATTGTTGTTATGAATTTTAGTTTTTCTATTATAACTTCGGAACCACTGCATGTTTTTGCTTGAATTTTTGTCCGTTGTGTAGGGTAGGAAACTTCCTTTAACATGGATTAATTTTGAACCGCCCACTGTCACGCCCACAAGTAGGAAAGAACATATATTTTCTTAAAGCCTCAAAATCTCATTTAGAGCACGAGGAATGTTACAAGTTATAACATCCTGCTAAAGCCAAGCTTTAGTTCTACCTAAGTGCCAAATTTAATTTTAATCGGATGTAGGGTCCGGGAGTTATAGTCAAATTAAGCAGAAATAAACTTTGCCTACATTACGTGATACGAAAAAGCGAGCAAATAAAAATTGATATTTTTTATCAAGTAATAGGAGAACATAATCTTCCAGTAAGTGGATTGTTGTTATGAATTTTAGTTTTTCTATTATAACTTCGGAACCACTGCATGTTTTTGCTTGAATTTTTGTCCGTTGTGTAGTGTAGGAAACTCCCATTCACACGGATTGATTTTGAACCGCCCACTGTCACGCCCAGAAGTAGGAAAGAACATATATTTTCTTAAAGCCTCAAAATCTCATTTAGAGCACGGAGAATGTTACAAGTTTTAACATCCTGCTAAAGCCAAGCTTTAGTTCTACCTAAGTGCCAAATTTAATTTTAATTGGATGTAGGGTTCGGGAGTTATAGTCAAATTAATCAGAAATAAACTTTGCCTACATTACGTGATACGAAAAAGCGAGCAAATAAAAATTGATATTTTTTATCAAGTAATAGGAGAACATAATCTTCCAGTAAGTGGATTGTTGTTATGAATTTTAGTTTTTCTATTATAACTTCGGAACCACTGCATGTTTTTGCTTGAATTTTTGTCCGTTGTGTAGTGTAGGAAACTCCCATTCACACGGATTGATTTTGAACCGCCCACTGTCACGCCCAGAAGTAGGAAAGAACATATATTTTCTTAAAGCCTCAAAATCTCATTTAGAGCAGGGAGAATGTTACAAGTTTTAACATCCTGCTAAAGCCAAGCTTTAGTTCTACCTAAGTGCCAAATTTAATTTTAATTGGATGTAGGGTTCGGGAGTTATAGTCAAATTAATCAGAAATAAACTTTGCCTACATTACGTGATACGAAAAAGCGAGCAAATAAAAATTGATATTTTTTATCAAGTAATAGGAGAACATAATCTTCCAGTAAGTGGATTGTTGTTATGAATTTTAGTTTTTCTATTATAACTTCGGAACCACTGCATGTTTTTGCTTGAATTTTTGTCCGTTGTGTAGGGTAGGAAACTTCCTTTAACATGGATTAATTTTGAACCGCCCACTGTCACGCCCACAAGTAGGAAAGAACATATATTTTCTTAAAGCCTCAAAATCTCATTTAGAGCACGAGGAATGTTACAAGTTATAACATCCTGCTAAATCCAAGCTTTAGTTCTACCTAAGTGCCAAATTTAATTTTAATCGGATGTAGGGTCCGGGAGTTATAGTCAAATTAAGCAGAAATAAACTTTGCCTACATTACGTGATACGAAAAAGCGAGCAAATAAAAATTGATATTTTTTATCAAGTAATAGGAGAACATAATCTTCCAGTAAGTGGATTGTTGTTATGAATTTTAGTTTTTCTATTATAACTTCGGAACCACTGCATGTTTTTGCTTGAATTTTAGTCCGTTGTGTAAGGTAGGAAACTCCCTTTAAGATGGATTAATTTTGAACCGCCCATTGTCACGCCCACTGTCACGCCCACAAGTAGGAAAGAACATATATTTTCTTAAAGCCTCAAAATCTCATTTAGAGCACGGATAATGTTTCAAGTTTTAACATCCTGCTAAAGCCAAGCTTTAGTTCTACCTAAGTGCCAAATTTAATTTTAATCGGATGTAGGGTCCGGGAGTTATAGTCAAATTAAGCAGAAATAAACTTTGCCTACATTACGAGATACGAAAAAGCGAGCAAATAAAAATTGATATTTTTTATCAAGTAATAGGAGAACATAATCTTCCAGTAAGTGGATCGTTGTTATGAATTTTAGTTTTTCTATTATAACTTCGGAACCACTGCATGTTTTTGCTTGCATTTTTGTCCGTTGTGTAGTGTAGGAAACTCCCTTTAACATGGATAGATTTTGAACCGCCCACTGTCACGCCCACAAGTAGGAAAGAACATATATTTTCTTAAAGCCTCAAAATCTCATTTAGAGCACGGAGAAGTTTACAAGTTTTAACATCCTGTTAAAGCCAAGCTTTAGTTCTACCTAAGTGCCAAATTTAATTTTAATCGGATGTAGGGTCCGGGAGTTATAGTCAATTTAATCAGAAAAAAACTTTGCCTACATTACGTGATACGAAAAAGCGAGCAAATAAAAATTGATATTTTTTATCAAGTAATAGGAGAACATAATCTTCCAGTAAGTGGATTGTTGTTATGAATTTTAGTTTTTCTATTATAACTTCGGAACCACTGCATGTTTTTGCTTGAATTTTTGTCCGTTGTGTAGTGTAGGAAACTCCCATTCACACGGATTGATTTTGAACCGCCCACTGTCACGCCCAGAAGTAGGAAAGAACATATATTTTCTTAAAGCCTCAAAATCTCATTTAGAGCACGGAGAATGTAACAAGTTTTAACATCCTGCTAAAGCCAAGCTTTAGTTCTACCTAAGTGCCAAATTTAATTTTAATCGGATGTAGGGTTCGGGAGTTATAGTCAATTTAATCAGAAAAAAACTTTGCCTACATTACGTGATACGAAAAAGCGAGCAAATAAAAATTGATATTTTTTATCAAGTAATAGGAGAACATAATCTTCCAGTAAGTGGATTGTTGTTATGAATTTTAGTTTTTCTATTATAACTTCGGAACCACTGCATGTTTTTGCTTGAATTTTTGTCCGTTGTGTAGTGTAGGAAACTCCCATTCACACGGATTGATTTTGAACCGCCCACTGTCACGCCCAGAAGTAGGAAAGAACATATATTTTCTTAAAGCCTCAAAATCTCATTTAGAGCAGGGAGAATGTTACAAGTTTTAACATCCTGCTAAAGCCAAGCTTTAGTTCTACCTAAGTGCCAAATTTAATTTTAATTGGATGTAGGGTTCGGGAGTTATAGTCAAATTAATCAGAAATAAACTTTGCCTACATTACGTGATACGAAAAAGCGAGCAAATAAAAATTGATATTTTTTATCAAGTAATAGGAGAACAATATCTTCCAGTAAGTGGATTGTTGTTATGAATTTTAGTTTTTCTATTATAACTTCGGAACCACTGCATGTTTTTGCTTGAATTTTTGTCCGTTGTGTAGTGTAGGAAACTCCCATTCACACGGATTGATTTTGAACCGCCCACTGTCACGCCCAGAAGTAGGAAAGAACATATATTTTCTTAAAGCCTCAAAATCTCATTTAGAGCACGGAGAATGTTACAAGTTTTAACATCCTGCTAAAGCCAAGCTTTAGTTCTACCTAAGTGCCAAATTTAATTTTAATTGGATGTAGGGTTCGGGAGTTATAGTCAAATTAATCAGAAATAAACTTTGCCTACATTACGTGATACGAAAAAGCGAGCAAATAAAAATTGATATTTTTTATCAAGTAATAGGAGAACATAATCTTCCAGTAAGTGGATTGTTGTTATGAATTTTAGTTTTTCTATTATAACTTCGGAACCACTGCATGTTTTTGCTTGAATTTTTGTCCGTTGTGTAGTGTAGGAAACTCCCATTCACACGGATTGATTTTGAACCGCCCACTGTCACGCCCAGAAGTAGGAAAGAACATATATTTTCTTAAAGCCTCAAAATCTCATTTAGAGCAGGGAGAATGTTACAAGTTTTAACATCCTGCTAAAGCCAAGCTTTAGTTCTACCTAAGTGCCAAATTTAATTTTAATTGGATGTAGGGTTCGGGAGTTATAGTCAAATTAATCAGAAATAAACTTTGCCTACATTACGTGATACGAAAAAGCGAGCAAATAAAAATTGATATTTTTTATCAAGTAATAGGAGAACATAATCTTCCAGTAAGTGGATTGTTGTTATGAATTTTAGTTTTTCTATTATAACTTCGGAACCACTGCATGTTTTTGCTTGAATTTTTGTCCGTTGTGTAGGGTAGGAAACTTCCTTTAACATGGATTAATTTTGAACCGCCCACTGTCACGCCCACAAGTAGGAAAGAACATATATTTTCTTAAAGCCTCAAAATCTCATTTAGAGCACGAGGAATGTTACAAGTTATAACATCCTGCTAAATCCAAGCTTTAGTTCTACCTAAGTGCCAAATTTAATTTTAATCGGATGTAGGGTCCGGGAGTTATAGTCAAATTAAGCAGAAATAAACTTTGCCTACATTACGTGATACGAAAAAGCGAGCAAATAAAAATTGATATTTTTTATCAAGTAATAGGAGAACATAATCTTCCAGTAAGTGGATTGTTGTTATGAATTTTAGTTTTTCTATTATAACTTCGGAACCACTGCATGTTTTTGCTTGAATTTTAGTCCGTTGTGTAAGGTAGGAAACTCCCTTTAAGATGGATTAATTTTGAACCGCCCATTGTCACGCCCACTGTCACGCCCACAAGTAGGAAAGAACATATATTTTCTTAAAGCCTCAAAATCTCATTTAGAGCACGGATAATGTTTCAAGTTTTAACATCCTGCTAAAGCCAAGCTTTAGTTCTACCTAAGTGCCAAATTTAATTTTAATCGGATGTAGGGTCCGGGAGTTATAGTCAAATTAAGCAGAAATAAACTTTGCCTACATTACGAGATACGAAAAAGCGAGCAAATAAAAATTGATATTTTTTATCAAGTAATAGGAGAACATAATCTTCCAGTAAGTGGATCGTTGTTATGAATTTTAGTTTTTCTATTATAACTTCGGAACCACTGCATGTTTTTGCTTGCATTTTTGTCCGTTGTGTAGTGTAGGAAACTCCCTTTAACATGGATAGATTTTGAACCGCCCACTGTCACGCCCACAAGTAGGAAAGAACATATATTTTCTTAAAGCCTCAAAATCTCATTTAGAGCACGGAGAAGTTTACAAGTTTTAACATCCTGTTAAAGCCAAGCTTTAGTTCTACCTAAGTGCCAAATTTAATTTTAATCGGATGTAGGGTCCGGGAGTTATAGTTAAATTAAGCAGAAATAAACTTTGCCTACATTACGTGATACGAAAAAGCGAGCAAATAAAAATTGATATTTTTTATCAAGTAATAGGAGAACATAATCTTCCAGTAAGTGGATTGTTGTTATGAATTTTAGTTTTTCTATTATAACTTCGGAACCACTGCATGTTTTTGCTTGAATTTTAGTCCGTTGTGTAAGGTAGGAAACTCCCTTTAAGATGGATTAATTTTGAACCGCCCATTGTCACGCCCACAAGTAGGAAAGAACATATATTTTCTTAAAGCCTCAAAATCTCATTTAGAGCACGGATAATGTTTCAAGTTTTAACATCCTGCTAAAGCCAAGCTTTAGTTCTACCTAAGTGCCAAATTTAATTTTAATCGGATGTAGGGGCCGGGAGTTATAGTCAAATTAAGCAGAAATAAACTTTGCCTACATTACGAGATACGAAAAAGCGAGCAAATAAAAATTGATATTTTTTATCAAGTAATAGGAGAACATAATCTTCCAGTAAGTGGATCGTTGTTATGAATTTTAGTTTTTCTATTATAACTTCGGAACCACTGCATGTTTTTGCTTGCATTTTTGTCCGTTGTGTAGTGTAGGAAACTCCCTTTAACATGGATAGATTTTGAACCGCCCACTGTCACGCCCACAAGTAGGAAAGAACATATATTTTCTTAAAGCCTCAAAATCTCATTTAGAGCACGGAGAATGTTACAAGTTTTAACCTCCTGCTAAAGCCAAGCTTTAGTTCAACCTAAGTGCCAAATTTAATTTTAATCGGATGTAGGGTTCGGGAGTTATAGTCAAATTAATCAGAAATAAACTTTGCCTACATTACGTGATACGAAAAAGCGAGCAAATAAAAATTGATATTTTTTATCAAGTAATAGGAGAACATAATCTTCCAGTAAGTGGATTGTTGTTATGAATTTTAGTTTTTCTATTATAACTTCGGAACCACTGCATGTTTTTGCTTGAATTTTTGTCCGTTGTGTAGTGTAGGAAACTCCCATTCACACGGATTGATTTTGAACCGCACACTGTCACGCCCACAAGTAGGAAAGAACATATATTTTATTAAAGCCTCAAAATCTCATTTAGAGCACGGAGAATGTTACAAGTTTTAACATCCTGCTAAAGCCAAGCTTTAGTTCTACCTAAGTGCCAAATTTAATTTTAATCGGATGTAGGGTTCGGGAGTTATAGTCAAATTAATCAGAAATAAACTTTGCCTACATTACGTGATACGAAAAAGCGAGCAAATAAAAATTGATATTTTTTATCAAGTAATAGGAGAACATAATCTTCCAGTAAGTGGATTGTTGTTATGAATTTTAGTTTTTCTATTATAACTTCGGAACCACTGCATGTTTTTGCTTGAATTTTAGTCCGTTGTGTAAGGTAGGAAACTCCCTTTAAGATGGATTAATTTTGAACCGCCCATTGTCACGCCCACTGTCACGCCCACAAGTAGGAAAGAACATATATTTTCTTAAAGCCAGACTGTCACGCCCACAAGTAGGAAAGAACATATATTTTCTTAAAGCCTCAAAATCTCATTTAGAGCACGGATAATGTTTCAAGTTTTAACATCCTGCTAAAGCCAAGCTTTAGTTCTACCTAAGTGCCAAATTTAATTTTAATCGGATGTAGGGTTCGGGAGTTATAGTCAAATTAATCAGAAATAAACTTTGCCTACATTACGTGATACGAAAAAGCGAGCAAATAAAAATTGATATTTTTTATCAAGTAATAGGAGAACATAATCTTCCAGTAAGTGGATTGTTGCTATGAATTTTAGTTTTTCTATTATAACTTCGGAACCACTGCATGTTTTTCCTTGAATTTTTGTCCGTTGTGTAGTGTAGGAAACTCCCTTTAACATGGATAGATTTTGAACCGCCCACTGTCACGCCCACAAGTAGGAAAGAACATATATTTTCTTAAAGCCTCAAAATCTCATTTAGAGCACGGAGAATGTTACAAGTTTTAACATCCTGCTAAAGCCAAGCTTTAGTTCTACCTAAGTGCCAAATTTAATTTTAATCGGATGTAGGGTTCGGGAGTTATAGTCAAATTAATCAGAAATAAACTTTGCCTACATTACGTGATACGAAAAAGCGAGCAAATAAAAATTGATATTTTTTATCAAGTAATAGGAGAACATAATCTTCCAGTAAGTGGATTGTTGTTATGAATTTTAGTTTTTCTATTATAACTTCGGAACCACTGCATGTTTTTGCTTGAATTTTTGTCCGTTGTGTAGTGTAGGAAACTCCCATTCACACGGATTGATTTTGAACCGCCCACTGTCACGCCCAGAAGTAGGAAAGAACATATATTTTCTTAAAGCCTCAAAATCTCATTTAGAGCACGGAGAATGTTACAAGTTTTAACATCCTGCTAAAGCCAAGCTTTAGTTCTACCTAAGTGCCAAATTTAATTTTAATCGGATGTAGGGTTCGGGAGTTATAGTCAAATTAATCAGAAATAAACTTTGGCTACATTACGTGATACGAAAAAGCGAGCAAATAAAAATTGATATTTTTTATCAAGTAATAGGAGAACATAATCTTCCAGTAAGTGGATTGTTGTTATGAATTTTATTTTTTCTATTATAACTTCGGAACCACTGCATGTTTTTGCTTGAATTTTTGTCCGTTGTGTAGTGTAGGAAACTCCCATTCACACGGATTGATTTTGAACCGCCCACTGTCACGCCCAGAAGTAGGAAAGAACATATATTTTCTTAAAGCCTCATAATCTCATTTAGAGCACGGAGAATGTTACAAGTTTTAACATCCTGCTAAAGCCAAGCTTTAGTTCTACCTAAGTGCCAAATTTAATTTTAATCGGATGTAGGGTTCGGGAGTTATAGTCAAATTAATCAGAAATAAACTTTGCCTACATTACGTGATACGAAAAAGCGAGCAAATAAAAATTGATATTTTTTATCAAGTAATAGGAGAACATAATCTTCCAGTAAGTGGATTGTTGTTATGAATTTTAGTTTTTCTATTATAACTTCGGAACCACTGCATGTTTTTGCTTGAATTTTTGTCCGTTGTGTAGTGTAGGAAACTCCCATTCACACGGATTGATTTTGAACCGCCCACTGTCACGCCCAGAAGTAGGAAAGAACATATATTTTCTTAAAGCCTCAAAATCTCATTTAGAGCACGGAGAATGTTACAAGTTTTAACATCCTGCTAAAGCCAAGCTTTAGTTCTACCTAAGTGCCAAATTTAATTTTAATCGGATGTAGGGTTCGGGAGTTATAGTCAAATTAATCAGAAATAAACTTTGCCTACATTACGTGATACGAAAAAGCGAGCAAATAAAAATTGATATTTTTTATCAAGTAATAGGAGAACATAATCTTCCAGTAAGTGGATTGTTGCTATGAATTTTAGTTTTTCTATTATAACTTCGGAACCACTGCATGTTTTTCCTTGAATTTTTGTCCGTTGTGTAGTGTAGGAAACTCCCATTCACACGGATTGATTTTGAACCGCCCACTGTCACGCCCAGAAGTAGGAAAGAACATATATTTTCTTAAAGCCTCAAAATCTCATTTAGAGCACGGAGAATGTTACAAGTTTTAACATCCTGCTAAAGCCATGCTTTAGTTCTACCTAAGTGCCAAATTTAATTTTAATCGGATGTAGGGTTCGGGAGTTATAGTCAAATTAATCAGAAATAAACTTTGCCTACATTACGTGATACGAAAAAGCGAGCAAATAAAAATTGATATTTTTTATCAAGTAATAGGAGAACATAATCTTCCAGTAAGTGGATTGTTGTTATGAATTTTAGTTTTTCTATTATAACTTCGGAACCACTGCATGTTTTTCCTTGAATTTTTGTCCGTTGTGTAGTGTAGGAAACTCCCATTCACACGGATTGATTTTGAACCGCCCACTGTCACGCCCAGAAGTAGGAAAGAACATATATTTTCTTAAAGCCTCATAATCTCATTTAGAGCACGGAGAATGTTACAAGTTTTAACATCCTGCTAAAGCCAAGCTTTAGTTCTACCTAAGTGCCAAATTTAATTTTAATCGGATGTAGGGTTCGGGAGTTATAGTCAAATTAATCAGAAATAAACTTTGCCTACATTACGTGATACGAAAAAGCGAGCAAATAAAAATTGATATTTTTTATCAAGTAATAGGAGAACATAATCTTCCAGTAAGTGGATTGTTGTTATGAATTTTAGTTTTTCTATTATAACTTCGGAACCACTGCATGTTTTTCCTTGAATTTTTGTCCGTTGTGTAGTGTAGGAAACTCCCATTCACACGGATTGATTTTGAACCGCCCACTGTCACGCCCAGAAGTAGGAAAGAACATATATTTTCTTAAAGCCTCAAAATCTCATTTAGAGCACGGAGAATGTTACAAGTTTTAACATCCTGCTAAAGCCATGCTTTAGTTCTACCTAAGTGCCAAATTTAATTTTAATCGGATGTAGGGTTCGGGAGTTATAGTCAAATTAATCAGAAATAAACTTTGCCTACATTACGTGATACGAAAAAGCGAGCAAATAAAAATTGATATTTTTTATCAAGTAATAGGAGAACATAATCTTCCAGTAAGTGGATTGTTGTTATGAATTTTAGTTTTTCTATTATAACTTCGGAACCACTGCATGTTTTTCCTTGAATTTTTGTCCGTTGTGTAGTGTAGGAAACTCCCATTCACACGGATTGATTTTGAACCGCCCACTGTCACGCCCAGAAGTAGGAAAGAACATATATTTTCTTAAAGCCTCATAATCTCATTTAGAGCACGGAGAATGTTACAAGTTTTAACATCCTGCTAAAGCCAAGCTTTAGTTCTACCTAAGTGCCAAATTTAATTTTAATCGGATGTAGGGTTCGGGAGTTATAGTCAAATTAATCAGAAATAAACTTTGCCTACATTACGTGATACGAAAAAGCGAGCAAATAAAAATTGATATTTTTTATCAAGTAATAGGAGAACATAATCTTCCAGTAAGTGGATTGTTGTTATGAATTTTAGTTTTTCTATTATAACTTCGGAACCACTGCATGTTTTTGCTTGAATTTTTGTCCGTTGTGTAGTGTAGGAAACTCCCATTCACACGGATTGATTTTGAACCGCCCACTGTCACGCCCAGAAGTAGGAAAGAACATATATTTTCTTAAAGCCTCAAAATCTCATTTAGAGCACGGAGAATGTTACAAGTTTTAACATCCTGCTAAAGCCATGCTTTAGTTCTACCTAAGTGCCAAATTTAATTTTAATCGGATGTAGGGTTCGGGAGTTATAGTCAAATTAATCAGAAATAAACTTTGCCTACATTACGTGATACGAAAAAGCGAGCAAATAAAAATTGATATTTTTTATCAAGTAATAGGAGAACATAATCTTCCAGTAAGTGGATTGTTGTTATGAATTTTAGTTTTTCTATTATAACTTCGGAACCACTGCATGTTTTTGCTTGAATTTTTGTCCGTTGTGTAGTGTAGGAAACTCCCATTCACATGGATTGATTTTGAACCGCCCACTGTCACGCCCAGAAGTAGGAAAGAACATATATTTTCTTAAAGCCTCAAAATCTCATTTAGAGCACGGAGAATGTTACAAGTTTTAACATCCTGCTAAAGCCAAGCTTTAGTTCTACCTAAGTGCCAAATTTAATTTTAATCGGATGTAGGGCTCGGGAGTTATAGTCAAATTAATCAGAAATAAACTTTGCCTACATTACGTGATACGAAAAAGCGAGCAAATAAAAATTGATATTTTTTATCAAGTAATAGGAGAACATAATCTTCCAGTAAGTGGATTGTTGTTATGAATTTTAGTTTTTCTATTATAACTTCGGAACCACTGCATGTTTTTGCTTGAATTTTTGTCCGTTGTGTAGTGTAGGAAACTCCCATTCACACGGATTGATTTTGAACCGCCCACTGTCACGCCCAGAAGTAGGAAAGAACATATATTTTCTTAAAGCCTCAAAATCTCATTTAGAGCACGGAGAATGTTACAAGTTTTAACATCCTGCTAAAGCCAAGCTTTAGTTCTACCTAAGTGCCAAATTTAATTTTAATCGGATGTAGGGCTCGGGAGTTATAGTCAAATTAATCAGAAATAAACTTTGCCTACATTACGTGATACGAAAAAGCGAGCAAATAAAAATTGATATTTTTTATCAAGTAATAGGAGAACATAATCTTCCAGTAAGTGGATTGTTGTTATGAATTTTAGTTTTTCTATTATAACTTCGGAACCACTGCATGTTTTTGCTTGAATTTTTGTCCGTTGTGTAGTGTAGGAAACTCCCATTCACACGGATTGATTTTGAACCGCCCACTGTCACGCCCAGAAGTAGGAAAGAACATATATTTTCTTAAAGCCTCAAAATCTCATTTAGAGCAGGGAGAATGTTACAAGTTTTAACATCCTGCTAAAGCCAAGCTTTAGTTCTACCTAAGTGCCAAATTTAATTTTAATCGGATGTAGGGTTCGGGAGTTATAGTCAAATTAATCAGAAATAAACTTTGCCTACATTACGTGATACGAAAAAGCGAGCATTTAAAAATTGATATTTTTTATCAAGTAATAGGAGAACATAATCTTCCAGTAAGTGGATTGTTGTTATGAATTTTAGTTTTTCTATTATAACTTCGGAACCACTGCATGTTTTTGCTTGAATTTTTGTCCGTTGTGTAGTGTAGGAAACTCCCATTCACACGGATTGATTTTGAACCGCACACTGTCACGCCCAGAAGTAGGAAAGAACATATATTTTCTTAAAGCCTCAAAATCTCATTTAGAGCAGGGAGAATGTTACAAGTTTTAACATCCTGCTAAAGCCAAGCTTTAGTTCTACCTAAGTGCCAAATTTAATTTTAATCGGATGTAGGGTTCGGGAGTTATAGTCAAATTAATCAGAAATAAACTTTGCCTACATTACGTGATACGAAAAAGCGAGCAAATAAAAATTGATATTTTTTATCAAGTAATAGGAGAACATAATCTTCCAGTAAGTGGATTGTTGTTATGAATTTTAGTTTTTCTATTATAACTTCGGAACCACTGCATGTTTTTGCTTGAATTTTTGTCCGTTGTGTAGGGTAGGAAACTTCCTTTAACATGGATTAATTTTGAACCGCCCACTGTCACGCCCACAAGTAGGAAAGAACATATATTTTCTTAAAGACTCAAAATCTCATTTAGAGCACGAGGAATGTTACAAGTTATAACATCCTGCTAAAGCCAAGCTTTAGTTCTACCTAAGTGCCAAATTTAATTTTAATCGGATGTAGGGTCCGGGAGTTATAGTCAAATTAAGCAGAAATAAACTTTGCCTACATTACGTGATACGAAAAAGCGAGCAAATAAAAATTGATATTTTTTATCAAGTAATAGGAGAACATAATCTTCCAGTAAGTGGATTGTTGTTATGAATTTTAGTTTTTCTATTATAACTTCGGAACCACTGCATGTTTTTGCTTGAATTTTTGTCCGTTGTGTAGTGTAGGAAACTCCCTTTAACATGGATTGATTTTGAACCGCCCACTGTCACGCCCACAAGTAGGAAAGAACATATATTTTCTTAAAGCCTCAAAATCTCATTTAGAGCACGGAGAATGTTACAAGTTTTAACATCCTGCTAAAGCCAAGCTTTAGTTCTACCTAAGTGCCAAATTTAATTTTAATCGGATGTAGGGTTCGGGAGTTATAGTCAAATTAATCAGAAATAAACTTTGCCTACATTACGTGATACGAAAAAGCGAGCAAATAAAAATTGATATTTTTTATCAAGTAATAGGAGAATATAATCTTCCAGTAAGTGGATTGTTGTTATGAATTTTAGTTTTTCTATTATTACTTCGGAACCACTGCATGTTTTTGCTTGAATTTTTGTCCGTTGTGTAGTGTAGGAAACTCCCATTCACACGGATTGATTTTGAACCGCCCACTGTCACGCCCAGAAGTAGGAAAGAACATATATTTTCTTAAAGCCTCAAAATCTCATTTAGAGCAGGGAGAATGTTACAAGTTTTAACATCCTGCTAAAGCCAAGCTTTAGTTCTACCTAAGTGCCAAATTTAATTTTAATCGGATGTAGGGTTCGGGAGTTATAGTCAAATTAATCAGAAATAAACTTTGCCTACATTACGTGATACGAAAAAGCGAGCAAATAAAAATTGATATTTTTTATCAAGTAATAGGAGAACATAATCTTCCAGTAAGTGGATTGTTGTTATGAATTTTAGTTTTTCTATTATTACTTCGGAACCACTGCATGTTTTTGCTTGAATTTTTGTCCGTTGTGTAGTGTAGGAAACTCCCAATTCACACGGATTGATTTTGAACCGCCCACTGTCACGCCCAGAAGTAGGAAAGAACATATATTTTCTTAAAGCCTCAAAATCTCATTTAGAGCACGGAGAATGTTACAAGTTTTAACATCCTGCTAAAGCCAAGCTTTAGTTCTACCTAAGTGCCAAATTTAATTTTAATCGGATGTAGGGTTCGGGAGTTATAGTCAATTTAATCAGAAAAAAACTTTGCCTACATTACGTGATACGAAAAAGCGAGCAAATAAAAATTGATATTTTTTATCAAGTAATAGGAGAACATAATCTTCCAGTAAGTGGATTGTTGTTATGAATTTTAGTTTTTCTATTATAACTTCGGAACCACTGCATGTTTTTGCTTGAATTTTTGTCCGTTGTGTAGTGTAGGAAACTCCCATTCACACGGATTGATTTTGAACCGCTCACTGTCACGCCCAGAAGTAGGAAAGAACATATATTTTCTTAAAGCCTCAAAATCTCATTTAGAGCACGGAGAATGTTACAAGTTTTAACATCCTGCTAAAGCCAAGCTTTAGTTCTACCTAAGTGCCAAATTTAATTTTAATCGGATGTAGGGTTCGGGAGTTATAGTCAAATTAATCAGAAATAAACTTTGCCTACATTACGTGATACGAAAAAGCGAGCAAATAAAAATTGATATTTTTTATCAAGTAATAGGAGAACATAATCTTCCAGTAAGTGGATTGTTGTTATGAATTTTAGTTTTTCTGTTATAACTTCGGAACCACTGCATGTTTTTGCTTGAATTTTTGTCCGTTGTGTAGTGTAGGAAACTCCCTTTAACATGGATTGATTTTGAACCGCCCACTGTCACGCCCACAAGTAGGAAAGAACATATATTTTCTTAAAGCCTCAAAATCTCATTTAGAGCACGGAGAATGTTACAAGTTTTAACCTCCTGCTAAAGCCAAGCTTTAGTTCTACCTAAGTGCCAAATTTAATTTTAATAGGATGTAGGGTTCGGGAGTTATAGTCAAATTAATCAGAAATAAACTTTGCCTACATTACGTGATACGAAAAAGCGAGCAAATAAAAATTTATATTTTTTATCAAGTAATAGGAGAACATAATCTTCCAGTAAGTGGATTGTTGTTATGAATTTTAGTTTTTCTATTATAACTTCGGAACCACTGCATGTTTTTGCTTGAATTTTTGTCCGTTGTGTAGTGTAGGAAACTCCCTTTAACATGGATTGATTTTGAACCGCCCACTGTCACGCCCACAAGTAGGAAAGAACATATATTTTCTTAAAGCCTCAAAATCTCATTTAGAGCACGGAGAATGTTCCAAGTTTTAACATCCTGCTAAAGCCAAGCTTTAGTTCTACCTAAGTGCCAAATTTAATTTTAATCGGATGTAGGGTTCGGGAGTTATAGTCAAATTAATCAGAAATAAACTTTGCCTACGTTACGTGATACGAAAAAGCGAGCAAATAAAAATTGATATTTTTTATCAAGTAGATAATAGGAGAACATAATCTTCCAGTAAGTGGATTGTTGTTATGAATTTTAGTTTTTCTATTATAACTTCGGAACCACTGCATGTTTTTGCTTGAATTTTTGTCCGTTGTGTAGTGTAGGAAACTCCCATTCACACGGATTGATTTTGAACCGCCCACTGTCACGCCCAGAAGTAGGAAAGAACATATATTTTCTTAAAGCCTCAAAATCTCATTTAGAGCACGGAGAATGTTACAAGTTTTAACATCCTGCTAAAGCCAAGCTTTAGTTCTACCTAAGTGCCAAATTTAATTTTAATCGGATGTAGGGTTCGGGAGTTATAGTCAAATTAATCAGAAATAAACTTTGCCTACATTGCGTGATACGAAAAAGCGAGCAAATAAAAATTGATATTTTTTATCAAGTAATAGGAGAACATAATCTTCCAGTAAGTGGATTGTTGTTATGAATTTTAGTTTTTCTATTATAACTTCGGAACCACTGCATGTTTTTGCTTGAATTTTTGTCAATGTGTAGTGTAGGAAACTCCCATTCACACGGATTGATTTTGAACCGCCCACTGTCACGCCCAGAAGTAGGAAAGAACATATATTTTCTTAAAGCCTCAAAATCTCATTTAGAGCACGGAGAATGTTACAAGTTTTAACATCCTGCTAAAGCCAAGCTTTAGTTCTACCTAAGTGCCAAATTTAGGAACCACTGCATGTTTTTGCTTGAATTTTTGTCCGTTGTGTAGTGTAGGAAACTCCCTTTAACATGGATTGATTTTGAACCGCCCACTGTCACGCCCACAAGTAGGAAAGAACATATATTTTCTTAAAGCCTCAAAATCTCATTTAGAGCACGGAGAATGTTACAAGTTTTAACATCCTGCTAAAGCCAAGCTTTAGTTCTACCTAAGTGCCAAATTTAATTTTAATCGGATGTAGGGTTCGGGAATTATAGTCAAATTAATCAGAAATAAACTTTGCCTATATTACGTGATACGAAAAAGCGAGCAAATAAAAATTGATATTTTTTATCAAGTAATAGGAGAACATAATCTTCCAGTAAGTGGATTGTTGTTATGAATTTTAGTTTTTCTATTATAACTTCGGAACCACTGCATGTTTTTGCTTGAATTTTTGTCCGTTGTGTAGTGTAGGAAACTCCCATTCACACGGATTGATTTTGAACCGCCCACTGTCACGCCCAGAAGTAGGAAAGAACATATATTTTCTTAAAGCCTCAAAATCTCATTTAGAGCAGGGAGAATGTTACAAGTTTTAACATCCTGCTAAAGCCAAGCTTTAGATCTACCTAAGTGCCAAATTTAATTTTAATCGGATGTAGGGTTCGGGAGTTATAGTCAAATTAATCAGAAATAAACTTTGCCTACATTGCGTGATACGAAAAAGCGAGCAAATAAAAATTGATATTTTTTATCAAGTAATAGGAGAACATAATCTTCCAGTAAGTGGATTGTTGCTATGAATTTTAGTTTTTCTATTATAACTTCGGAACCACTGCATGTTTTTGCTTGAATTTTTGTCCGTTGTGTAGTGTAGGAAACTCCCTTTAACATGGATTGATTTTGAACCGCCCACTGTCACGCCCATAAGTAGGAAAGAACATATATTTTCTTAAAGCCTCAAAATCTCATTTAGAGCACGGAGAATGTTCCAAGTTTTAACATCCTGCTAAAGCCAAGCTTTAGTTCTACCTAAGTGCCAAATTTAATTTTAATCGGATGTAGGGTTCGGGAGTTATAGTCCAATTAATCAGAAATAAACTTTGCCTACATTACGTGATACGAAAAAGCGAGCAAATAAAAATTGATATTTTTTATCAAGTAATAGGAGAACATAATCTTCCAGTAAGTGGATTGTTGTTATGAATTTTAGTTTTTCTATTATAACTTCGGAACCACTGCATGTTTTTGCTTGAATTTTTGTCCGTTGTGTAGTGTAGGAAACTCCCATTCACATGGATTGATTTTGAACCGCCCACTGTCACGCCCAGAATTAGGAAAGAACATATATTTTCTTAAAGCCTCAAAATCTCATTTTGAGCACGGAGAATGTTACAAGTTTTAACATCCTGCTAAAGCCAAGCTTTAGTTCTACCTAAGTGCCAAATTTAATTTTAATCGGATGTAGGGTTCGGGAGTTATAGTCAAATTAATCAGAAATAAACTTTGCCTACATTACGTGATACGAAAAAGCGAGCAAATAAAAATTGATATTTTTTATCAAGTAATAGGAGAACATAATCTTCCAGTAAGTGGATTGTTGCTATGAATTTTAGTTTTTCTATTATAACTTCGGAACCACTGCATGTTTTTGCTTGAATTTTTGTCCGTTGTGTAGTGTAGGAAACTCCCTTTAACATGGATTGATTTTGAACCGCCCACTGTCACGCCCACAAGTAGGAAAGAACATATATTTTCTTAAAGCCTCAAAATCTCATTTAGAGCACGGAGAATGTTACAAGTTTTAACATCCTGCTAAAGCCAAGCTTTAGTTCTACCTAAGTGCCAAATTTAATTTTAATCGGATGTAGGGTTCGGGAGTTATAGTCAAATTAATCAGAAATAAACTTTGCCTACATTACGTGAAACGAAAAAGCGAGCAAATAAAAATTGATATTTTTTATCAAGTAATAGGAGAACATAATCTTCCAGTAAGTGGATTGTTGCTATGAATTTTAGTTTTTCAATTATAACTTCGGAACCACTGCATGTTTTTGCTTGAATTTTTGTCCGTTGTGTAGTGTAGGAAACTCCCATTCACACGGATTGATTTTGAACCGCCCACTGTCACGCCCAGAATTAGGAAAGAACATATATTTTCTTAAAGCCTCAAAATCTCATTTAGAGCACGGAGAATGTTACAAGTTTTAACATCCTGCTAAAGCCAAGCTTTAGTTCTAACTAAGTGCCAAATTTAATTTTAATCGGATGTAGGGTTCGGGAGTTATAGTCAAATTAATCAGAAATAAACTTTGCCTACATTACGTGATACGAAAAAGCGAGCAAATAAAAATTGATATTTTTTATCAAGTAATAGGAGAACATAATCTTCCAGTAAGTGGATTGTTGCTATGAATTTTAGTTTTTCTATTATAACTTCGGAACCACTGCATGTTTTTGCTTGAATTTTTGTCCGTTGTGTAGTGTAGGAAACTCCCTTTAACATGGATTGATTTTGAACCGCCCACTGTCACGCCCACAAGTAGGAAAGAACATATATTTTCTTAAAGCCTCAAATCTCATTTAGAGCACGGAGAAGTTTACAAGTTTTAACATCCTGTTAAAGCCAAGCTTTAGTTCTACTTAAGTGCCAAATTTAATTTGAATCGGATGTAGGGTCCGGGAGTTATAGTTAAATTAAGCAGAAATAAACTTTGCCTACATTACGTGATACGAAAAAGCGAGCAAATAAAAATTGATATTTTTTATGAAGTAATAGGAGAACATAATCTTCCAGTAAGTGGATTGTTGTTATGAATTTTAGTTTTTCTATTATAACTTCGGAACCACTGCATGTTTTTGCTTGCATTTTTGTCCGTTGTGTAGTGTAGGAAACTCCCTTTAACATGGATTGATTTTGAACCGCCCACTGTCACGCCCACAAGTAGGAAAGAACATATATTTTCTTAAAGCCTCAAATCTCATTTAGAGCACGGATAAGTTTACAAGTTTTAATATCCTGTTAAAGCCAAGCTTTAGTTCTACTTAAGTGCCAAATTTAATTTTAATCGGATGTAGGGTCCGGGAGTTATGGTTAAATTAAGCAGAAATAAACTTTGCCTACATTACGTGATACGAAAAAGCGAGCAAATAAAAATTGATATTTTTTATGAAGTAATAGGAGAACATAATCTTCCAGTAAGTGGATTGTTGTTATGAATTTTAGTTTTTCTATTATAACTTCGGAACCACTGCATGTTTTTGCTTGCATTTTTGTCCGTTGTGTAGTGTAGGAAACTCCCTTTAACATGGATTGATTTTGAACCGCCCACTGTCACGCCCACAAGTAGGAAAGAACATATATTTTCTTAAAGCCTCAAATCTCATTTAGAGCACGGAGAAGTTTACAAGTTTTAACATCCTGTTAAAGCCAAGCTTTAGTTCTACTTAAGTGCCAAATTTAATTTTAATCGGATGTAGGGTCCGGGAGTTATAGTAAGATTAAGCAGAAATAAACTTTGCCTACATTACGTGATACGAAAAAGCGAGCAAATAAAAATTGATATTTTTTATCAAGTAATAGGAGAACATAATCTTCCAGCAAGTGGATTGTTGTTATGAATTTTAGTTTTTCTATTATAACTTCGGAACCACTTCATGTTTTTGCTTGAATTTTTGTCCGTTGTGTAGTGTAGAAAACTCCCTTTAACATGGATTGATTTTGAACCGCCCACTGTTACGCTCACAAGTAGGAAAGAACATATATTTTCTTAAAGCCTCAAATCTCATTTAGAGCACGGAGAAGTTTAAAAGTTTTAACATCCTGTTAAAGCCAAGCTTTAGTTCTACTTAAGTGCCAAATTTAATTTTAATCGGATGTAGGGTCCGGGAGTTATAGTAAGATTAAGCAGAAATAAACTTTGCCTACATTACGTGATACGAAAAAGCGAGCAAATAAAAATTGATATTTTTTATCAAGTAATAGGAGAACATAATCTTCCAGTAAGTGGATTGTTGTTATGAATTTTAGTTTTTCTATTATAACTTCGGAACCACTGCATGTTTTTGCTTGAATTTTTGTCCGTTGTGTAGTGTAGGAAACTCCCTTAAACCTGGATTCATTTTGAACCGCCCACTGTCACGCCCACAAGTAGGAAAGAACATATATTTTCTTAAAGTCTCAAATCTCATTTAAAGCACGGAGAAGTTTACAAGTTTTAACATCCTGTTAAAGCCAAGCTTTAGTTCTACTTAAGTGCCAAATTTAATTTTAATCGGATGTAGGGTTCGGGAATTATAGTCAAATTAATCAGAAATAAACTTTGCCTACATTGCGTGATACGAAAAAGCGAGCAAATAAAAATTGATATTTTTTATCAAGTAATAGGAGAACATAATCTTCCAGTAAGTGGATTGTTGTTATGAATTTTAGTTTTTCTATTATAACTTCGGAACCACTGCATGTTTTTGCTTGAATTTTTGTCCGTTGTGTAGTGTAGGAAACTCCCTTTAACATGGATTGATTTTGAACCGCCCACTGCCACGCCAACAAGTAGGAAAGAACATATATTTTCTTAAAGCCTCAAAATCTCATTTAGAGCACGGAGAATGTTACAAGTTTTAACATCCTGCTAAAGCCAAGCTTTAGTTCTACCTAAGTGGCAAATTTAATTTTAATCGGATGAAGGGTTCGGGAATTATAGTCAAATTAATCAGAAATAAACTTTGCCTACATTGCGTGATACGAAAAAGCGAGCAAATAAAAATTGATATTTTTTATCAAGTAATAGGAGAACATAATCTTCCAGTAAGTGGATTGTTGTTATGAATTTTAGTTTTTCTATTATAACTTCGGAACCACTGCATGTTTTTGCTTGAATTTTTGTCCGTTGTGTAGTGTAGGAAACTCCCTTTAACATGGATTGATTTTGAACCGCCCACTGCCACGCCAACAAGTAGGAAAGAACATATATTTTCTTAAAGCCTCAAAATCTCATTTAGAGCACGGAGAATGTTACAAGTTTTAACATCCTGCTAAAGCCAAGCTTTAGTTCTACCTAAGTGGCAAATTTAATTTTAATCGGATGTAGGGTTCGGGAATTATAGTCAAATTAATCAGAAATAAACTTTGCCTACATTGCGTGATACGAAAAAGCGAGCAAATAAAAATTGATATTTTTAATCAAGTAATAGGAGAACATAATCTTCCAGTAAGTGGATTGTTGTTATGAATTTTAGTTTTTCTATTATAACTTCGGAACCACTGCATGTTTTTGCTTTAATTTTTGTCCGTTGTGTAGTGTAGGAAACTCCCTTTAACATGGATTGATTTTGAACCGCCCACTATCACGCCCACAAGTAGGAAAGAACATATATTTTCTTAAAGCCTCAAAATCTCATTTAGAGCACGGAGAAGTTTACAAGTTTTAACATCCTGTTAAAGCCAAGCTTTAGTTCTACTTAAGTGCCAAATTTAATTTTAATCGGATGTAGGGTCCGGGAGTTATAGTTAAATTAAGCAGAAATAAACTTTGCCTACATTACGTGATACGAAAAAGCGAGCAAATAAAAATTGATATTTTTTATCAAGTAATAGGAGAACATAATCTTCCAGTAAGTGGATTGTTGTTATGAATTTTAGTGTTTCTATTATAACTTCGGAGCCACTGCATGTTTTTGCTTGAATTTTTGTCCGTTGTGTAGTGTAGGAAACTCCCTTAAACATGGATTGATTTTGAACCGCCCACTGTCACGCCCACAAGTAGGAAAGAACATATATTTTCTTAAAGCCTCATATCTCATTTATAGCACGGAGAATGTTACAAGTTTTAACATCCTGCTAAAGCAAAGCTTTAGTTCTACCTAAGTGCCAAATTTAATTTTAATCGGATGTAGGGTTCGGGAATTATAGTCAAATTAATCAGAAATAAACTTTGCCTACATTGCGTGATACGAAAAAGCGAGCAAATAAAAATTGATATTTTTTATCAACTACACTACGCAACGGACAAAAATTCAAGCAAAAACATGCAGTGGTTCCGAAGTTATAATAGAAAAACTAAAATTCATAACAACAATCCACTTACTGGAAGATTATGTTCTCCTATTACTTCATAAAAAATATCAATTTCTATTTGCTCGCTTTTTCGTATCACGTAATGTAGGCAAAGTTTATTTCTGCTTAATTTGACTATAACTCCCGTACCCTACATCCGATTAAAATTAAATTTGGCACATAGGTAGAACTAAAGCTTGGCTTCAACAGGATGTAAAAACTTGTAACCTTCTCCGTGCTCTAAATGAGATTTTGAGGCTTTAAGAAAATATATGTTCTTTCCTACTTGTAGGCGTGACAGTGGGCGGTTCAAAATCAATCCATGTTAAAGGGAGTTTCCTACACTACACAACGGACAAAAATTCAAGCAAAAACATGCAGTGGTTCCGAAGTTATAATAGAAAAACTAAAATTCATAACAACAATCCACTTACTGGAAGATTATGTTCTCCTATTACTTGATAAAAAATATCAATTTTTATTTGCTCGCTTTTTCGTATCACGTAATGTAGGCAAAGTTTTTTTTTGATTAAATTGACTATAACTCCCGAACCCTACATCCGATTAAAATTAAATTTGGCACTTAGGTAGAACTAAAGCTTGGCTTTAGCAGGATGTTAAAACTTGTAAACTTCTCCGTGCTCTAAATGAGATTTTGAGGCTTTAAGAAAATATATGTTCTTTCCTACTTGTGGGCGTGACAGTGGGCGGTTCAAAATCAATCCGTGTGAATGGGAGTTTCCTACACTACACAACGGACAAAAATTCAAGCAAAAACATGCAGTGGTTCCGAAGTTATAATAGAAAAACTAAAATTCATAACAACAATCCACTTACTGAAAGATTATGTTCTCCTATTACTTGATAAAAAATATCAATTTTTATTTGCTCGCTTTTTCGTATCACGTAATGTAGGCAAAGATTATTTCTGATTAATTTGACTATAACTCCCGAACCCTACATCCGATTAAAATTAAATTTGGCACTTAGGTAGAACTAAAGCTTCGCTTTAGCAGGATGTTAAAACTTGTAACATTCTCCGTGCTCTAAATGAGATTTTGAGGCTTTAAGAAAATATATGTTCTTTCCTACTTGTGGGCGTGACAGTGGGCGGTTCAAAATCAATCCATGTTAAAGGGAGTTTCCTACACTACACAACGGACAAAAATTCAAGCAAAAACATGCAGTGGTTCCGAAGTTATAATAGAAAAACTAAAATTCATAACAACAATCCACTTACTGGAAGATTATGTTCTCCTATTACTTGATAAAAAATATCAATTTTTATTTGCTCGCTTTTTCGTATCACGTTATGTAGGCAAAGTTTATTTCTGCTTAATTTGACTATAACTCCAGGACCCTACATCCGATTAAAATTAAATTTGGCACTTAGGTAGAACTAAAGCTTGGCTTCAACAGGATGTTAAAACTTGTAACCTTCTCCGTGCTGTAAATGAGATTTTGAGGCTTTAAGAAAATATATGTTCTTTCCTACTTGTGGGCGTGACAGAGGGCGGTTCAAACCCAATCCATGATAAAGTGAATTTCCTACACTTCACAAAGGTCAAAGTTTCATACAAAAACATGCAGTGGTTCCGAAGCTACAATAGAAAAACTAAAATTCATAACAACAATCCACTTACTGGAAGATTATGTTCTCCTATTACTTGATAAAAAATATCCATTTTTATTTGCTCGCTTTTTCGTATCACGTTATTAATGTAGGCAAAGTCTATTTCTGCTTAATTTGAATATAACTCCCGGACCCTACATCCGATTAAAATTAAATTTGGCACTTAGGTAGAACTAAAGCTTGGCTTTAAGAGGATGTTAAAACTTGTAACCTTATCCGCGATCTAAATGAGATTTTGAGGCTTTAAGAAAATATATGTTCTTTCCTACTTGTGGGCGTGACTGTGGGCGGTTCAAACCCCATCCATGATAAAGGGAGTTTCCTACACTTTACAAAGGGCAAAGTTTCATACAAAAACATGCAGTGGTTCCGAAGTTATAATAGAAAAACTAAAATTCATAACAACAATCGACTTACTGGAAGATTATGTTCTCCTATTACTTGATAAAAAATATCAATTTTTATTTGCTCGCTTTTTCGTATCACGTAATTAATGTAGGCAAAGTTTATTTCTGCTTAATTTGACTATAACTCCCGGACCCTACATCCGATTAAAATTAAATTTGGCACTTAGGTAGAACTAAAGCTTGTCTTTAACAGGATGTTAAAACTTGTAACCTTATCCGCGATCTAAATGAGATTTTGAGGCTTTAAGAAATTATATGTTCTTTCCTACTTGTGGGCGTGACTGTGGGCGGTTCAAACCCCATCCATGATAAAGGGAGTTTCCCACACTTCACAAAGGGCAAAGTTTCATACAAAAACATGCAGTGGTTCCGAAGTTATAATAGAAAAACTAAAATTCATAAAAACAATCCACTTACTGGAAGATTATGTTCTCCTATTACTTGATAAAAAATATCAATTTGTATTTGCTCGCTTTTTCGTATCACGTAATGTAGGCAAAGTTTATTTCTGCTTAATTTGACTATAACTCCTGGACCCTACATCCGGTTAAAATTAAATTTGGCACTTAGGTAGAACTAAAGCTCGGCTTTAACAGGATGTTAAAACTTGTAACCTACTCCGTACTCTAAATGAGATTTTGAGGCTTTAAGAAAATATATGTTCTTTCCTACTTGTGGGCGTGACAGTGGGCGGTTCAAACCCCATCTATGATAAAGGGAGTTTCCTACGCTTCACAAAGGCCAAAGTTTCATACAAAAACATGCAGTGGTTCCGAAGTTAAAATAGAAAAACTAAAATTCATAACAACAATCCACTTACTGGAAGATTATGTTCTCCTATTACTTGATAAAAAATATCAATTTTTATTTGCTCGCTTTTTCGTATCACTTAATGTGGGCAAAGTTGATTTCTGCTTAATTTGACTATAACTCCTGGACCCTACATCCGGTTAAAATTAAATTTGGCACTTAGGTAGAACTAAAGCTCGGCTTTAACAGGCAAAGTTTTTTTCTGATTAAATTGACTATAACTCCCGAACCCTACATCCGATTAAAATTAAATTTGGCACTTAGGTAGAACTAAAGCTTCGCTTTAACAGGATGTTAAAACTTGTAACATTCTCCGTGCTCTAAATGAGATTTTGAGGCTTTAAGAAAATATATGTTCTTTCCTACTTGTGGGCGTGACAGTGGGCGGTTCAAAATCAATCCATGTTAAAGGGAGTTTCCTACACTACACAACGGACAAAAATTCAAGCAAAAACATGCAGTGGTTCCGAAGTTATAATAGAAAAACTAAAATTCATAACAACAATCCACTTACTGGAAGATTATGTTCTCCTATTACTTGATAAAAAATATCAATTTTTATTTGCTCGCTTTTTCGTATCACGTAATGTAGGCAAAGTTTATTTCTGCTTAATTTGACTATAACTCCAGGACCCTACATCCGATTAAAATTAAATTTGGCACTTAGGTAGAACTAAAGCTTGGCTTCAACAGGATGTTAAAACTTGTAACCTTCTCCGTGCTGTAAATGAGATTTTGAGGCTTTAAGAAAATATATGTTCTTTCCTACTTGTGGGCGTGACAGAGGGCGGTTCAAACCCAATCCATGATAAAGTGAATTTCCTACACTTCACAAAGGTCAAAGTTTCATACAAAAACATGCAGTGGTTCCGAAGCTACAATAGAAAAACTAAAATTCATAACAACAATCCACTTACTGGAAGATTATGTTCTCCTATTACTTGATAAAAAATATCAATTTTTATTTGCTCGCTTTTTCGTATCACGTTATTAATGTAGGCAAAGTCTATTTCTGCTTAATTTGAATATAACTCCCGGACCCTACATCCGATTAAAATTAAATTTGGCACTTAGGTAGAACTAAAGCTTGGCTTTAAGAGGATGTTAAAACTTGTAACCTTATCCGCGATCTAAATGAGATTTTGAGGCTTTAAGAAAATATATGTTCTTTCCTACTTGTGGGCGTGACTGTGGGCGGTTCAAACCCCATCCATGATAAAGGGAGTTTCCTACACTTTACAAAGGGCAAAGTTTCATACAAAAACATGCAGTGGTTCCGAAGTTATAATAGAAAAACTAAAATTCATAACAACAATCGACTTACTGGAAGATTATGTTCTCCTATTACTTGATAAAAAATATCAATTTTTATTTGCTCGCTTTTTCGTATCACGTAATTAATGTAGGCAAAGTTTATTTCTGCTTAATTTGACTATAACTCCCGGACCCTACATCCGATTAAAATTAAATTTGGCACTTAGGTAGAACTAAAGCTTGTCTTTAACAGGATGTTAAAACTTGTAACCTTATCCGCGATCTAAATGAGATTTTGAGGCTTTAAGAAATTATATGTTCTTTCCTACTTGTGGGCGTGACTGTGGGCGGTTCAAACCCCATCCATGATAAAGGGAGTTTCCCACACTTCACAAAGGGCAAAGTTTCATACAAAAACATGCAGTGGTTCCGAAGTTATAATAGAAAAACTAAAATTCATAAAAACAATCCACTTACTGGAAGATTATGTTCTCCTATTACTTGATAAAAAATATCAATTTGTATTTGCTCGCTTTTTCGTATCACGTAATGTAGGCAAAGTTTATTTCTGCTTAATTTGACTATAACTCCTGGACCCTACATCCGGTTAAAATTAAATTTGGCACTTAGGTAGAACTAAAGCTCGGCTTTAACAGGATGTTAAAACTTGTAACCTACTCCGTACTCTAAATGAGATTTTGAGGCTTTAAGAAAATATATGTTCTTTCCTACTTGTGGGCGTGACAGTGGGCGGTTCAAACCCCATCTATGATAAAGGGAGTTTCCTACGCTTCACAAAGGCCAAAGTTTCATACAAAAACATGCAGTGGTTCCGAAGTTAAAATAGAAAAACTAAAATTCATAACAACAATCCACTTACTGGAAGATTATGTTCTCCTATTACTTGATAAAAAATATCAATTTTTATTTGCTCGCTTTTTCGTATCACTTAATGTGGGCAAAGTTGATTTCTGCTTAATTTGACTATAACTCCTGGACCCTACATCCGGTTAAAATTAAATTTGGCACTTAGGTAGAACTAAAGCTCGGCTTTAACAGGCAAAGTTTTTTTCTGATTAAATTGACTATAACTCCCGAACCCTACATCCGATTAAAATTAAATTTGGCACTTAGGTAGAACTAAAGCTTCGCTTTAACAGGATGTTAAAACTTGTAACATTCTCCGTGCTCTAAATGAGATTTTGAGGCTTTAAGAAAATATATGTTCTTGCCTACTTGTGGGCGTGACAGTGGGCGGTTCAAAATCAATCCATGTTAAAGGGAGTTTCCTACACTACACAACGGACAAAAATTCAAGCAAAAACATGCAGTGGTTCCGAAGTTATAATAGAAAAACTAAAATTCATAACAACAATCCACTTACTGGAAGATTATGTTCTCCTATTACTTGATAAAAAATATCAATTTTTATTTGCTCGCTTTTTCGTATCACGTAATGTAGGCAAAGTTTATTTCTGCTTAATTTGACTATAACTCCAGGACCCTACATCCGATTAAAATTAAATTTGGCACTTAGGTAGAACTAAAGCTTGGCTTCAACAGGATGTTAAAACTTGTAACCTTCTCCGTGCTGTAAATGAGATTTTGAGGCTTTAAGAAAATATATGTTCTTTCCTACTTGTGGGCGTGACAGAGGGCGGTTCAAACCCAATCCATGATAAAGTGAATTTCCTACACTTCACAAAGGTCAAAGTTTCATACAAAAACATGCAGTGGTTCCGAAGCTACAATAGAAAAACTAAAATTCATAACAACAATCCACTTACTGGAAGATTATGTTCTCCTATTACTTGATAAAAAATATCAATTTTTATTTGCTCGCTTTTTCGTATCACGTTATTAATGTAGGCAAAGTCTATTTCTGCTTAATTTGAATATAACTCCCGGACCCTACATCCGATTAAAATTAAATTTGGCACTTAGGTAGAACTAAAGCTTGGCTTTAAGAGGATGTTAAAACTTGTAACCTTATCCGCGATCTAAATGAGATTTTGAGGCTTTAAGAAAATATATGTTCTTTCCTACTTGTGGGCGTGACTGTGGGCGGTTCAAACCCCATCCATGATAAAGGGAGTTTCCTACACTTCACAAAGGGCAAAGTTTCATACAAAAACATGCAGTGGTTCCGAAGTTATAATAGAAAAACTAAAATTCATAACAACAATCGACTTACTGGAAGATTATGTTCTCCTATTACTTGATAAAAAAATATCAATTTTTATTTGCTCGCTTTTTCGTATCATGTAATTAATGTAGGCAAAGTTTATTTCTGCTTAATTTGACTATAACTCCCGGACCCTACATCCGATTAAAATTAAATTTGGCACTTAGGTAGAACTAAAGCTTGGCTTTAACAGGATGTTAAAACTTGTAACCTTATCCGCGATCTAAATGAGATTTTGAGGCTTTAAGAAATTATATGTTCTTTCCTTCTTGTGGGCGTGACTGTGGGCGGTTCAAACCCCATCCATGATAAAGGGAGTTTCCCACACTTCACAAAGGGCAAAGTTTCATACAAAAACATGCAGTGGTTCCGAAGTTATAATAGAAAAACTAAAATTCATAACAACAATCCACTTACTGGAAGATTATGTTCTCCTAATACTTGATAAAAAATATCAATTTTTATTGGTTCGCTTTTTCGTATCACTTAATGTGGGCAAAGTTTATTTCTGCTTAATTTGACTATAACTCCTGAACCCTACATCCGGTTAAAATTAAATTTGGCACTTAGGTAGAACTAAAGCTCGGCTTTAACAGGATGTTAAAACTTGTAACCTACTCCGTACTCTAAATGAGATTTTGAGGCTTTAAGAAAATATATGTTCTTTCTTCTTGTGGGCGTGACAGTGGGCGGTTCAAACCCCATCTATGATAAAGGGAGTTTCCTACGCTTCACAAAGGCCAAAGTTTCATACAAAAACATGCAGTGGTTCCGAAGTTATAATAGAAAAACTAAAATTCATAACAACAATCCACTTACTGGAAGATTATGTTCTCCTAATACTTGATAAAAAATATCAATTTTTATTGGTTCGCTTTTTCGTATCACTTAATGTGGGCAAAGTTGATTTCTGCTTAATTTGACTATAACTCCTGGACCCTACATCCGGTTAAAATTAAATTTGGCACTTAGGTAGAACTAAAGCTCGGCTTTAACAGGATGTTAAAACTTGTAACCTTATCCGTGCTCTAAATGAGATTTTGAGGCTTTAAGAAAATATATGTTCTTTCCTACTTGTGGGCGTGACAGTGGGCGGTTCAAACCCCATCCATGATAAAGGGAGTTTCCTACACTTCACAAAGGGCAAAGTTTCATACAAAAACATGCAGTGGTTCCGAAGTTATAATAGAAAAACTAAAATTCATAACAACAATCCACTTACTGGAAGATTATGTTCACCTAATACTTGATAAAAAATATCAATTTTTATTGGTTCGCTTTTTCGTATCACTTATTGTGGGCAAAGTTTATTTCTGCTTAATTTGACTATAACTCCTGGACCCTACATCCGGTTAAAATTAAATTTGGCACTTAGGTAGAACTAAAGCTCGGCTTTAACAGGATGTTAAAACTTGTAACCTTATCCGTGCTCTAAATGAGATGTTGAGGCTTTAAGAAAATATATGTTCTTTCCTACTTGTGGGCGTGACAGTGGGCGGTTCAAAATCAATCCATGTTAAAGGGAGTTTCCTACCCTACACAACGGACAAATTCAAGCAAAAACATGCAGTGGTTCCGAAGCTACAATAGAAAAACTAAAATTCATAACAACAATCCACTTCTCCTAATACTTGATAAAAAATATCAATTTTTATTGGTTCGCTTTTTCGTATCACTTAATGTGGGCAAAGTTGATTTCTGCTTAATTTGAGTATAACTCCTGGACCCTACATCCGGTTAAAATTAAATTTGGCACTTAGGTAGAACTAAAGCTTGGCTTCAACAGGATGTTAAAACTTGTAACCTTATCCGTGCTCTAAATGAGATTTTGAGGCTTTAAGAAAATATATGTTCTTTTCTTCTTGTGGGCGTAACAGTGGGCGGTTCAAACCCCATCCATGATAAAGGGAGTTTCCTACACTTCACAAAGGGCAAAGTTTCATACAAAAACATGCAGTGGTTCCGAAGTAATAATAGAAAAACTAAAATTCATAACAACAATCCACTTACTGGAAGATTATGTTCTCCTATTACTTGATAAAAAATATCAATTTTTATTTGCTCGCTTTTTCGTATCACGTAATTAATGTAGGCAAAGTTTATTTCTGCTTAATTTGACTATAACTCCCGGACCCTACATCCGATTAAAATTAAATTTGGCACTTAGGTAGAACTAAAACTTGGCTTTAAGAGGATGTTAAAACTTGTAACCTTATCCGCGATCTAAATGAGATTTTGAGGCTTTAAGAAAATATATGTTCTTTCCTACTCGTGGGCGTGACTGTGGGCGGTTCAAACCCCATCCATGATAAAGGGAGTTTCCCACACTTCACAAAGGGCAAAGTTTCATACAAAAACATGCAGTGGTTCCGAAGTTATAATAGAAAAACTAAAATTCATAACAACAATCCACTTACTGGAAGATTATGTTCTCCTAATACTTGATAAAAAATATCAATTTTTATTGGTTCGCTTTTTCGTATCACTTAATGTGGGCAAAGTTGATTTCTGCTTAATTTGACTATAACTCCTGGACCCTACATCCGGTTAAAATTAAATTTGGCACTTAGGTAGAACTAAAGCTCGGCTTTAACAGGATGTTAAAACTTGTAACCTTATCCGTAATCTAAATGAGATTTTGAGGCTTTAAGAAAATATATGTTCTTTCCTACTTGTGGGCGTGACAGTGGGCGGTTCAAAACCCATCCATGATAAAGGGAGTTTCCTACACTTCACAAAGGGCAAAGTTTCATACAAAAACATGCAGTGGTTCCGAAGTAATAATAGAAAAACTAAAATTCATAACAACAATCCACTTACTGGAAGATTATGTTCTCCTATTACTTGATAAAAAATATCAATTTTTATTTGCTCGCTTTTTCGTATCACGTAATTAATGAAGGCAAAGTTTATTTCTGCTTAATTTGACTATAACTCCTGGACCCTACATCCGATTAAAATTAAATTTGGCACTTAGGTAGAACTAAAGCTTGGCTTTAACCGGATGTTAAAACTTGTAACCTTATCCGCGATCTAAATGAGATTTTGAGGCTTTAATAAAATATATGCTATTTCCTACTTGTGGGCGTGACAGTGGGCGGTTCAAACGCCATCTATGATAAAGGGAGTTTGCTACGCTTCACAAAGGGCAAAGTTTCATACAAAAACATGCAGTGGTTCCAAAGTTACAATAGAAAAACTAAAATTCATAACAACAATCCACTTACTGGAAGATTATGTTCTCCTATTACTTGATAAAAAATATCGATTTTTATTGGTTCGCTTTTTCGTATCACTTAATGTGGGCAAAGTTTATTTCTGCTTAATTTGACTATAACTCCTGGACCCTACATCCGGTTAAAATTAAATTTGGCACTTAGGTAGAACTAAAGCTCGGCTTTAACAGGATGTTAAAACTTGTAACATACTCCGTACTCTAAATGAGCTTTTGAGGCTTTAAGAAAATATATGTTCTTTCCTAATTGTGGGCGTGACAGTGGGCGGTTCAAACCCTATCCACGATAAAGGGAGTTTCCTACACTTCACAAAGGTCAAAGTTTCATACAAAAACATGCAGTGGTTCCAAAGTTACAATAGAAAAACTAAAATTCATAACAACAATCCACTTACTGGAAGATTATGTTCTCGTATTACTTGATAAAAAATATCCATTTTTATTTGCTCGCTTTTTCGTATCACGTAATGTAGGAGGCAAAGTTTATTTCTGCTTAATTTGCCTATAACTACCAGACCCAACATCCGATTAAAATTAAATTTGGCAGTTAGGTAGAAGTAAAGCTTGGCATTAACAGGATGTGAAACCTTGTAACCTTCTCCGTGCTCTAAATGAGATGTTGAGGCTTTAAGAAAACATATGTTCTTTCCTACTTGTGGGCGTGACAGTGGGCGGTTCAAACCCCATCCATGATAAAGGGAGTTTCCTACACTTCACTTGATAAAAAATATCAATTTTTCGTATCACGTAATGTAGGCAAAGTTTATTTCTTCTTAATTTGAGTTTAACTCCCGGACCCTACATCTCATTAAAATTAAATTTGGCACTTAGGTAGAACTAAAGCTCGGCTTTAACAGGATGTTAAAACTTGTAACCTTCTCCGTCCTCTAAATGAGATTTTGAGGCTTTAAGAAAAAATATGTTCTTTCCTACTTGTGGGCGGTTCAAAATCAATCCATGTTAAAGGGAGTTTCCTACACTACACAATGGACAAAAATTCAAGCAAAAACATGCAGTTGTTCCGAAGTTATAATAGAAAAACTAAAATTCATAACAACAATCCACTTACTGGAAGATTATGTTCTCCTATTACTTGATAAAAAATATAACTTTTTATTTGCTCGCTTTTTCGTATCACGTAATTTAGGCAAAGTTTATTTCTGCTTAATTTAACTATAACTCCCGGACCCTACATCCGGTTAAAATTAAATTTGGCACTTAGGTAGAACTAAAGCTCGGTTTTAACAGGATGTTAAAACTTGTAACCTTCTCCGTCCTCTAAATGAGATTTTGAGGCTTTAAGAAAAAATATGTTCTTTCCTACTTGTGGGCGGTTCAAAATCAATCCATGTTAAAGGGACTTTCCTACACTACACAACGGACAAAAATTCAAGCAAAGACATGCAGTGGTTCCGAAGTTACAATAGAAAAACTTAAATTCATAACAACAATCCACTTACTGGAAGATTATGTTCTCGTATTACTTGATAAAAAATATCCATTTTTATTTGCTCGCTTTTTCGTATCACGTAATGTAGGAGGCAAAGTTTATTTCTGCTTAATTTGCCTATAACTACCAGACCCAACATCCGATTAAAATTAAATTTGGCAGTTAGGTAGAAGTAAAGCTTGGCATTAACAGGATGTGAAACCTTGTAACCTTCTCCGTGCTCTAAATGAGATGTTGAGGCTTTAAGAAAACATATGTTCTTTCCTACTTGTGGGCGTGACAGTGGGCGGTTCAAACCCCATCCATGATAAAGGGAGTTTCCTACACTTCACAAAGGGCAAAGTTTCATACAAAAACATGCAGTGGTTCCGAAGTTATAATAGAAAAACTTCATAACCACAATTCACTTACTGGAAGATTAAGTTCTCCTATTACTTGATAAAAAATATCAATTTTTATTTGCTCGGTTTTTCGTATCACGTAATGTAGGCAAAGTTTATTTCTGCTTAATTTGACTATAACTCCAGGACCCTACATCCGATTAAAACTAAATTTGGCACTTAGGTAGAACTAAAGCTTGGCTTCAACAGGATGTTAAAACTTGTAACCTTCTCCGTGCTGTAAATGAGATTTTGAGGCTTTAAGAAAATATATGTTCTTTCCTACTTGTGGGCGTGACAGAGGGCGGATCAAACCCAATCCATGATAAAGTGAATTTCCTACACTTCACAAAGGTCAAAGTTTCATACAAAAACATGCAGTGGTTCCGAAGTTACAATAGAAAAACTAAAATTCATAACACCAATCCACTTACTGGAAGATTATGTTCTCCTATTACTTGATAAAAAATATCAATTTTTATTTGCTCGCTTTTTCGTATCACGTAATGAAGGCAAAGTTTATTTCTGTTTAATTTGACTATAACTCCCGGACCCTACATCCGATTAAATTTAAATTTGGCATTTAGGTAGAACTAAAGCTTGGCTTTAACAGGATGTTAAAACTTGTAACCTTCTCCGTGCTCTAAATGAGATTTTGAGGCTTTAAGAAAATATATGTTCTTTCCTACTTGTGGGCGTGACAGTGGGCGGTTCAAACCCTATCCACGATAAAGGGAGTTTCCTACACTACACAACGGACAAAAATTCAAGCAAAAACATGCAGTGGATCCGAAGTTACAATAGAAAAACTAAAATTCATAACAACAATCCACTAACTGGAAGATTATGTTCTCCTATTACTTGATAAAAAATATCAATTTTTATTTGCTCGCTTTTTCGTATCACGTAATGTAGGCAAAGTTTATTTCTGCTTAATTTGACTATAACTCCAGGACCCTACATCCGATTAAAATTAAATTTGGCACTTAGGTAGAACTAAAGCTTGGCTTCAACAGGATGTTAAAACTTGTAACCTTCTCCGTGCTGTAAATGAGATTTTGAGGCTTTAAGAAAATATATGTTCTTTCCTACTTGTGGGCGTGACAGAGGGCGGTTCAAACCCAATCCATGATAAAGTGAATTTCCTACACTTCACAAAGATCAAAGTTTCATACAAAAACATGGAGTGGTTCCGAAGTTACAATAGAAAAACTAAAATTCATAACAACAATCCACTTACTGGAAGATTATGTTCTCCTATTACTTGATAAAAAATATCAATTTTTATTTGCTCGCTTTTTCGTATCACGTAATGTAGGCAAAGTTTATTTCTGCTTAATTTGACTATAACTCCTTGACCCTACATCCGGTTAAAATTAAATTTGGTACTTAGGTAGAACTAAAGCTTGGCTTTAACAGGATGTTAAAACTTGTAACCTTCTCCGTCGTCTAAATGAGATTTTGAGGCTTTAAGAAAATATATGTTCTTTCCTACTTGTGGGCGTGACAGAAGCGGTTCAAACCCAATCCATGATAAAGTGAGTTTCCTACACTTCACAAAGGTCAAAGTTTCATACAAAAACATGCAGTGGTTCCAAAGTTACAATAGAAAAACTAAAATTCATAACAACAATCCACTTACTGGAAGATTATGTTCTCCTATTACTTGATAAAAAATATCAATTTTTATTTGCTCGCTTTTTCGTATCACGTAATTAATGTAGGCAAAGTTTATTTCTGCTTAATTTGACTATAACTCCCGGACCCTACATCCGATTAAAATTAAATTTGGCACTTAGGTAGAACTAAAGCTTCGCTTTAACAGGATGTTAAAACTTGTAACCTTCTCCGTGCTCTAAATGAGATTTTGAGGCTTTAAGAAAATATATGTTCTTTCCTACTTGTGGGCGTGACAGTGGGCGGTTAAAACCCCAACCATGATAAAGGGAGTTTCCTACACTACGCAATGGACAAAAATTCATACAAAAACATGCAGTGGTTCCAAAGTTATAATAGAAAAACTAAAATTCATAACAACAATCCACTTACTGGAAGATAATTTTCTCCTATTACTTGATAAAAAATATCAATTTTTATTTGCACGCTTTTTCGTATCACGTAATGTAGGCAAAGTTTATTTCTGATTAATTTGACTATAACTCCCGAACCCTACATCCGATTAAAATTAAATTTGGCACTAAGGTAGAACTAAAGCTTGGCTTTAAGAGGATGTTAAAACTTGTAACCTACTCCGTACTCTAAATGAGATATTGAGGCATTAAGAAAATATATGTTCTTTCCTACTTGTGGGCGTGACTGTGGGCGTGACAATGGTCGGTTCAAAATCAATCCATGTTTAAGGGAGTGTCCTACACTACACAACGAACAAAAATTCAAGCAAAAACATGCAGTGGTTCCGAAGTTATAATAGAAAAACTAAAATTCATAACAACAATCCACTTACTGGAAGATTATGTTCTCCTATTACTTGATAAAAAATATCAATTTTTCGTATCACGTAATGTAGGCAAAGTTTATTTCTACTTAATTTGACTTTAACTCCCGGACCCTACATCTTATTAAAACTAAATTTGGCACTTAGGTAGAACTAAAGCTTGGCTTTAACAGGATGTTAAAACTTGTAAGCTTCTCCATGCTCTAAATGAGATTTTGAGGCTTTAAGAAAATATATGTTCTTTCCTACTTGTGGGCGTGGTAGTGGGCGGTTCAAAATCAATCCATGTCAAAGGGAGTTTCCTACACTACACAACGGACCAAAATTCAAGCAAAAACATGCAGTGGTTCCGAAGTTACAATAGCAAAACTAAAATGCATAACAACAATCCACTTACTGGAAGATTATGTTCTCGTATTACTTGATAAAAAATATCCATTTTTATTTGCTCGCTTTTTCGTATCACGTAATGTAGGAGGCAAAGTTTATTTCTGCTTAATTTGCCTATAACTGGCAGACCCAACATCTGATTAAAATTAAATTTGGCACTTAGGTAGAAGTAAAGCTTGGCTTTAACAGGATGTTAAAACTTGTAACCTTCTCCGTCCTCTAAATGAGATTTTGAGGCTTTAAGAAAATATATGTTCTTTCCTACTAGTGGGCGTGACAGAGGGCGGTTCAAACCCAATCCATGATAAAGTGAGTTTCCTACACTTCACAAAGGTCAAAGTTTCATACAAAAACATGCAGTGGTTCCGAAGTTATAATAGAAAAACTAAAATTCATAACAACAATCCACTTACTGGAAGATTATGTTCTCCTATTACTTGATAAAAAATATAACTTCTTATTTGCTCGCTTTTTTGTATCACGTAATGTAGGCAAAGTTTATTTCTGCTTAATTTGACTATAACTCCTCGACCCTACATCCGGTTAAAATTAAATTTGGCACTTAGGTAGAACTAAAGCTCGGCTTTAACAGGATGTTAAAACTTGTAACCTTCTCCGTCCTCTAAATGAGATTTTGAGGCTTTAAGAAAAAATATGTTCTTTCCCACTTGTGGGCGGTTCAAAATCAATCCATGTTAAAGGGACTTTCCTACACTACACAACAGACAAAAATTCAAGCAAACACATGCAGTGGTTCCGAAGTTACAATAGAAAAACTAAAATTCATAACAACAATCCACTTACTGGAAGATTATGTTCTCGTATTACTTGATAAAAAATATCCATTTTTATTTGCTCGCTTTTTCGTATCACGTAATGTAGGAGGCAAAGTTTATTTCTGCTTAATTTGCCTATAACTGCCAGACCCAACATCCGATTAAAATTAAATTTGGCACTTAGGTAGATGTAAAGCTTGGCTTTAACAGGATGTTAAATCTTGTAACCTTCTCCGTCCTCTAAATGAGATTTTGAGGCTTTAAGAAAATATATG
Organism: Pollenia angustigena; assembly: GCA_930367215.1. Classification (NCBI taxonomy): domain Eukaryota; kingdom Metazoa; phylum Arthropoda; class Insecta; order Diptera; family Polleniidae; genus Pollenia; species Pollenia angustigena. Next base: position 206,969,768 of record OV884056.1, on the reverse strand, counting down.
TTCTTTCCTACTTGTGGGCGTGACAGAGGGCGGTTCAAACGCAATCCATGATTAAGTGAGTTTCCTACACTTCACAAAGGTCAAAGTTTCATACAAAAACATGCAGTGGTTCCGAAGTTATAATAGAAAAACTAAAATTCATAACAACAATCCACTTACTGGAAGATTATGTTCTCCTATTACTTGATAAAAAATATAAATTTTATTTGCTCGCTTTTTCGTATCACGTAATGTAGAAGGCAAAGTTTATTTCTGCTTAATTTGACTATAACTCCCGGACCCTACATCCGATTAAATTTAAATTTGGCATTTAGGTAGAACTAAAGCTTGGCTTTAACAGGATGTTAAAACTTGTAACCTTCTCCGTGCTCTAAATGAGATTTTGAGGCTTTAAGAAAATATATGTTCTTTCGTACTTGTGGGCGTGACAGTGGGCGGTTCAAACCCCATCCATGAAAAAGGGAGTTTCCTACACTACACAACGGACAAAAATTGAAGCAAAAACATGCAGTGGTTCCTAAGTTATAATAGAAAAACTAAAATTCATAACAACAATCCACTTACTGGAAGATTATGTTCTCCAATTACTTGATAAAAAAAACATCCATTTTAATTTGCTCACTTTTTCGTGTCACGTAATGTAGGCAAAGTTTATCTGCTTAAATTGACTATAACTCCTGGACCTTTCATCCGATTAAAATTAAATATGGCACTTAGGTAGAACTAAAGCTTCGCTTTAACAGGATGTTAAAACTTGTAACCTTCTCCGTGCTCTAAATGAGATTTTGAGGCTTTAAGAAAATATATGTTCTTTCCTACTTGTGGGCGTGACAGTGGGCGGTTAAAACCCCAACCATGATAAAGGGAGTTTCCTACACTACGCAATGGACAAAGTTTCATACAAAAACATGCAGTGGTTCCAAAGTTATAATAGAAAAACTAAAATTCATAACAACAATCCACTTACTGGAAGATAATTTTCTCCTTTTACTTGATAAAAAATATCAATTTTTATTTGCACGCTTTTTCGTATCACGTAATGTAGGCAAAGTTTATTTCTGATTAATTTGACTATAACTCCCGAACCCTACATCCGATTAAAATTAAGCTTGGCTTTAACAGGATGTTAAAACTTGTAACCTTCTCCGTGCTCTAAATGAGATTTTGAGGCTTTAAGAAAATATATGTTCTTTCCTACTTGTGGGCGTGACAGTGGGCAGTTCAAACCCCATCCATGATAGAGGGAGTTTCCTACACTACACAACGGATAAATTTGCATACAAAAACATGCAATGGTTCCGAAGTTATAATAGCAAAAACAATAATAACAAGAATCCACTTATATTATAAATATGTACATATATACTAAACATAAATTTACTTGCTTACCTGATTTTAAATACCATTAATTAAATTTTTTTTTTTTTTTTTACTTTTTAATTTATTTATTTATTAAAATTTGCTTTAACTACAAATCGTTATAAATTTTTTACTTTGGTTTATCTAGAAAATGTTTACTCTAACATTTTCTACACGAGAAAAAAAACTACCTAAAAAATTTGATACACTAAATTAAAATTTTAAAATAGATATTCTTATTATATTTCTGAACGTCTTCACTGTTTTAGAATTTATTATAAAATTACAGCTTATTTACTATGAAGGGAAACACAGCGACAAAGAAACGGAAGTGTATAGGCGGACATAAATTGAAATTTTAACGTAAACAAACTCGAAGAGAATTAGTTTAAACATCGGAAAGGAACAACAAAGAAATTAGGCAGGTTGTGTAAGTGTGCACAGACAACAAAAATTTACAAATAAATTAAATGCTTCAAAATAAATATAATATTGTAGTTGCAGTGAATTTCCGGCAATCCAATGTTATCGAAATGTGATATCTTGTAAGATGATGTTTGTTTTTTTTTATAATTTTTTAAATAAATAATTTTAGTTTCATCGTCAAATTAATGATGTTTGAATTGGTTAGGAGAAGATGATTTTCAAATCGGATCAATGTATGTATTTGTTAATTTTTTAGAACTTAGAATATCGCTCTCTCGCTTGTTATATGAATTTGGGTTAGTGCTAATTCGTTTTGCTATTTTCTGTGTATTTTTGTGTATAATTAAAATTTTTTTAATAATCTTGATTACTTTTTGGAAGATATTACAATGTTAAAAATGTTTCTTCAAACATTTTCAATAGTTATTTCCTAGAAGTGTTGGTAAAATGATCTTTCTCTTTCTCTCTTTTCTTTAATTAAACAGGGTATTAAAAGTTTTTCAAAAAAAATATTATATTGTCGTTTGGTCTAATATACTCTCTCACTCTCTAAGGATAATAAAAAGTTTTTTTGAAAGCGCTCTTATGTCTGTTATTATTTTCGGTAAACCATTTAATTTTTTCTATCTCCACATAGCTTTCGTTAAAGAGCGCTTGAGTTTTTGGTTTGTGGATGGTTCTTAATTTTTTATTGGTCTAAGTTAAAAGTTTTAACTCAACTTTTGGTCTTTTGGTTTTTATCATCGTGACCAGGCGCAGCGATGGTGGGAGATGATTCCTTATTTTCAACTTTTACTAAAGCAGATTCAACCATTTTCTTGTATTTGCCAGACAGATCAGGTAAATCATAAGAAATGGCCACATCTAACTTTGTAATGGGGCAGCCGCGGAAGTAAGAACAGGTCTCAGCCAACTTCTTGAATTCATATACGGGATTCAAGCGGAAGAAGTCACGATATACCTCGGGATCAGGCAAATCGTAGCGTGAGATATTTGTAAGAGTTGATAGACCTTCATAAATGTGATAGTTTTGTGGATTTTCAATAATGTTGTCGGCAATGCGTTTTTTGTTGCCGAACAAAGTCTTATGATTGTAGAAGGTATTGAGGTAGCAATCAACCATTTTAGCATGATTACGGACGCGAACCTAAGCAGAAAATATGTTTAGTATTGAAATTGTATTTAAAAAAAAAAAACTGTATATAAAAATACTTACAGCAAAACGACGCGCACTGGCTATTTTATTTTCAATCCTTTTATCCACTGCAGTCCGCAAGTCTCTTAGAAAAGCTCTTTCTTGAGCCAATAAAAGACGAGCTGGAGAACCCTCTTGGTATGGATGAGACCACAAAGAGGTGGTGTATACCAATGGTGGTTGAGCGGAAGACATAAGGGGAGAAATATTCCAAATTAAGGCACTTTGTACGCGTAGTAGTTCCTCAGGTTTTACAGTATCGGCCTTGTTTAAAATAATTCGTGTTTGATATTCACGACCTTTCAATTGATCTAAGATAGCTTCAGTTTCTGGGCCAACATCTAGTTTTGCTGGATCATATACCAAAAAAATAATGTCAGCACGATCAATGAACCATTGACAGGCATCATTGAAGGGAAACAAACGAGAAACCTGTTTTCGTACTTCCAAAATACCAGGAATCTCAACAATGTTGACCTTTCATAAAACAAACCGATTTTAAATGTAACTTCTCAACATACATATATCTGAAAATATAATTACTTTTTCCAAAAGTTTATTGGGCATTTTCAAGCCTCGCAAGCGATCTTCTAAACCTTGTCCGAATTTCTGCAATCCAGAGAAAGTATAGTCGGCTGCTAGTTGAGTGCCATCCAAAACTTCGGTCTCATTGCCCCACATTAAAATGTTGAAGTAGGCAGGAGAAGGTTCAGCACCTTTTGTGCATTTAAAAAAATTTTATTTTTAATCTTTGTTTTAAATTTCAGCACTTACCGGTTCTTAAAGAACTAGCTGTGTATTCATTGTCAGTCAAGTAATTAATAATAGACGATTTGCCACCAGAGTATGGACCCATAAACAATACCAATGGTTTGGAAAAAATTTCTGGGTCTCCAAAATGACGATTGCTCAAGTCACGGTATTTATACAAAGTTTCCAAGGGCTTAATAGCATTTTCATAGGTACGTTTAATATCACGCAGAATAATTTCCGCCACATTATCAACAGCTTTTTCACGAGCATTGGATTCATCGTCAAGTTGCAACAGTTCGTAGATGTGATTACGACTTCTGCGGTTTTCAGGAATTTCACCTTCCTAAAACGTTGAAAGATTCTTATATTTAATTTTCTTTTTATAAAACAATAAGAAAATGTAGAAACAGAGTGAATAATTGAATAACAAAACGGAAGTTGGATTAAAAGGAAATGAAGGAGGGAACTGAAAAATTACCAATAGTATTCGATTAAATCAGGTAATAAGTGCCGTAGATATGTTGCCTGTGTTAGTACAGATTCGAATCTATAACTTTTGATTCTGCATGAAAGATTTCGAAATATGAATTATTAAGAGAAAAATAAAATTAAAGACCTCTACTGAAATTGCTATTTGCTATAAAAAATAACTTATGAGATCCTGATTGAAATAAAGAAAAATCAACGGATTAAGTGAGAATTATATGATGGAAAATTTGGAACATTTTCCAATTGATTAATAGATGAGGGGCTTTTCCAGAAGAAAATACCTCAAATTCGTAGATATTGATGAGGTCATCTTCAGCATTTGGTATACCATCGCCATCGATATCATCATCTTCTGAATTTTTAGTGCCGTCACCATCGATATCCTCATCTTGATCATTGGGAATGCCATCACCATCTAAATCATTGTCATTGAAGTTATGAACACCATCACCATCAATGTCAGTGTCGGCTACATTTAAAAGGCCATCGCCATCTAAGTCAACATCGGCAACGTTTAATACCCCGTCACCATCAAGATCTGTATCGACAACATTTGGTACACCATCGCCATCTAAATCGGCATCATCAATATTCAACACGCCATCACCATCTAAATCACTATCGTTAATATTATGCACACCATCACCATCGATATCATGATCAACGACATTAGGCACGCCATCCCCATCTAAATCATCATCTATAACATTTGCAACACCATCCCCATCTAAATCGGTATCGTGTATATTTAGAACACCATCACCATCCATATCGGGATCATTCTCGTTTAGTATAATGTCACCATCTATGTCATCATCATTAATATTTAATATACCATCTCCATCCATATCTTCATCATCTTCATTCGGAATGACATCACCATCGATGTCACTATCCTGCTCATTAGGAATTCCATCACCATCTAAATCGATAAGTTGAGGCAAGCCCTAATAAAGTAATATTATGAAATATGAACTATTTTTACTGACATTTCGAATCGAGAGCATTTTTTAAACAGAAAAGGCCCCAGATTATTTGGTGTTCTTAAAAAACAAAAAAAGGACTATTTATACCGAGAGAAACGCAGACCAAAGTTACTGAGGACTTTTCCTGATTAAAATACCTCCGAATGCCTATCATCATCCTGGTGATTTGGAATTCCATCGCCATCAATATCATTGTCAGCATGATTAGATATACCGTCACCATCAATATCTTGATCTTTATCATTAGGAATGCCGTCACCATCTATGTCTTTATCTTTTGAATTCGGAATACCATCGCCATCAATATCATCATCTTTATCGTTTGGAATACCATCTCCATCTAAATCATTATCATGTATATTATGTACTCCATCACCGTCAATATCATGATCTTCGGTATTCGGCACCCCATCACCATCAATATCGTGATCATTTACATTTGGTACACCATCACCATCCAAATCGCTATCATGAATGTTTAATATACCATCTCCATCCATATCCGGATCTTTTTCGTTTGGTATAACATCGCCATCCATATCTGAATCTTGAATATTTAAAATGCCATCACCATCCATATCTTCATCTTTTTCATTTGGTATTACATCGCCATCAATATCATCATCTTCCTCATTCGGAATTCCATCACCATCTACATCAACACGTTTAAGCACTGCCTAATAATGTATCATTATAAATATGTGAGTTACTCTTATCATAACAAATATATAACGAATCCTGAGATTTTTTTAACAAAAATCCTCAAACTCTTTTTATATACAATTAAACAAAATCAATAATAAGAGATATGAGGAAATTTGGATTGCAAACTACCTCAGATTCGTGTTTATCTGCGTCTTCGTGATTGAGAATACCATCACCATCAATATCGTCATCTTCATGATTGGCAGTGCCATCACCATCAATGTCATTATCTTTGTGATTGGGAACACCATCCCCATCCATGTCGTCATCCTGGTCATTTGGAATACCATCGCCATCTAAATCGTTATCATGGACATTGTGAACACCATCTCCATCAACGTCATTATCATGAACATTTTTAATGCCGTCACCATCAATGTCGTCGTCAATAACGTTATCTATTCCATCACCATCTAAGTCATTGTCATGAATATTTAAAACACCGTCACCATCCATATCCACATCTTTTTCATTAGGTATTACATCCCCATCAATATCATCATCATGAATATTTAATATGCCATCACCGTCCATATCTTCATCTTGTTCATTTGGTATGACATCTCCATCTATATCTTCGTCCTGTTCATTTGGAATACCATCACCATCTAGATCAATATGCTTAGGCGGAGCCTGATACGAAACATGAAATCATGAATTCTTGACATCTATACCATAGAAATCACGAGAAAACATTTTTAAACCGAAAAGACCCTAGATTCTTTGTTTTTCTACAAGAAAGTCTATTTGCTATAAAAAAAGAGCTTCTATTTTGATATCTTTTTTTATAGAGAAGACTACAAACTACGTAAATAATTGTTTTAAGAAAATCCAAAGATTTTAAGGACCTTTCAGGGATAAAGTACCTCAGATTTATGACTAATATTATCTCGATGATTTGGAATACCATCACCATCAATATCATCATCTTCATTATTTGAAATATTATCACTATCTATATCGCTATCTTTCAAATTAGGAATACCATCGCCATCAATATCAGCATCTTGATCATTATGAATACCATCACCATCTAAATCATTATCTTGTATGTTTTGTACTCCATCACCATCAATATCAGTATCGTGAATGTTTTTTATACCATCACCGTCCAAATCGTCGTCATGAACATTGGCCACACCATCGCCGTCTAAGTCGGAGTCATGAATATTTAACACGCCATCCCCATCCATATCAAGATCGTTTTCGTTTGGTAAAGCATCACCATCAATATCATCGTCATGAATGTTTAGAACTCCATCACCATCAATATCTTCGTCCATATCGTTGGGTTTTGTATCACCGTCAATATCTTCGTCCTGTTCGTTTGGGATTCCGTCACCATCCAAATCAATTACCTTAGGCAAAGCCTAATAAATTAATATTATGGAAATGTGAACTATTTTTACCCAAAAAATTTACACTCGTCACAATGATTTTTTTATGGAAAAGACCCCTGAGTCTTTGCGATTTTGTCAAGAAAATCCCAAGTATCATCAAAAGGCAGTACATTTTTCTATATTTTTAGCAAAAGTAGTTACGTGTTTTTGAACGAGGTCTTGGAATGAAATAACAAAGATTCTGGGGACTTTTCCTAAACAAAATACCTCCCGTTTAGACCTAACAGTCTCTTTGTGATTAGGAATACCGTCACCATCTATGTCGATATCTTCAACATTAGAGATTCCATCACCATCTATATCATCATCTTTACTGTTTGGTGTTCCATCACCATCGATATCATCGTCCTGATCATTGGAAATCCCATCCCCATCAAAATCATTATCATGGACATTATGTACACCATCACCATCTATATCAGAATCATCAATATTTTTAACACCATCGCCATCTATATCATCGTCGATAATATTTGCAACTCCATCTCCATCTAAATCAGCGTCGTTGATATTTAGGACACCATCACCATCCATATCTGCATCATGTTCATTTGGAATTATATCACCATCAATATCATCATCATGAATATTTAGAATCCCATCACCATCAATATCGTCATCTCTTTCATTAGGAATAACATCGCCATCAATATCAGTATCTTGTTCATTGGGGATTCCATCACCATCCAAATCGATATCCTTAGGCAACGCCTGATAAAGCAACGTAAGGGAAATATAAACTGCTTTTATCGAATAATAAAGAGTTTTTAAACAGAAAATTCCCCAGATTCCAAGGATTTTCTACAGATAAGTCAATACACATTAATACGAACTTAGAATTTCCATACCTTTTGTTAATAGAAAATCCGAAGATTCTGAGGAATTTTTCTGAATAAAATACCTCCACCTTATGTATATCATCATCAATATCATTGGGAATACCATCACCATCTACGTCGTGATCTTTTATATTAGAAATTCCATCACTATCTATATCGTTATCTTTTTTATTTGGTACACCGTCACCGTCGATATCTTCATCATGTTCATTAGAGATGCCATCACCGTCTAAATCTGTGTCATTCACGTTATGTACACCATCACCATCAATATCTGAATCGTGAACATTTTTAATTCCATCCCCGTCTATATCTTCATCGATTATATTTGCTACTCCATCCCCATCTAAGTCGCTATCATAAATATTTAAAACACCATCGCCATCCATATCTGAATCTTTTTCATTTGGTATAACATCTCCGTCAATATCATCATCATGGACATTTAAAATGCCATCACCATCCATGTCTTCATCTTGTTCGTTAGGAATAATGTCACCATCGATATCATCGTCGTCTTCGTTAGGAATTCCATCCCCATCCAAATCAATTTTTTTAGGCTTTGCCTAATAAAGGAATATTTTGGAAACATAAATATTTTTAAGCAGAAAGTACCCCAGATTCTTTAGATTCTTCTCATAAATACCAATGGAAACATTATGTACTTTAGATAATTTAATAAAAAAAAAATCCCGAGATTCTGAGGAAGTTTTCTGATTAAAATACCTTCGACTTTGACACATTATGGTCTTTATCATTAGGAATTCCATCGCCATCAACATCATGATCTACATTATTTGATATTCCATCACCGTCTATATCTATGTCCTTATGGTTAGGAATGCCATCACCATCAATATCTTCATCATGCTCATTTGGAATACCATCACCATCTAAATCAGCATCACTGATATTGTGGACACCGTCGCCATCCATATCTTCATCGTTTATGTTTTTGACACCATCGCCATCCATATCGTCATCTTTATCATTTGATATTCCATCGCCATCCATATCGGAATCGTGTATATTTAAAACACCATCACCATCCATATCTGAATCTTCTTCGTTTGGTATTATATCACCATCAATATCGTTGTCATCAATGTTTAAAATACCATCACCATCTATATCTTCATCTTGATTGTTGGGCTTAGTATCACCATCAATATCTTCGTCCTCTTCATTTGGGATGCCATCGCCATCTAAATCGATAATCTTAGACCCAGCCTGATAAAGTTTTATTACATAAATATTAAACACATTTGCTTTAAATGTCTCGTTTCGGAAGCTTTTTTAAACAAAAAAGACCTCAGATATTTCAGATCCTCTTTAAAATAACAAATTATACGTATATATGGTTAAACATTTTTTATATATGTAGGTATAAAAATGTTAAATGCTTATTGCAATATTGTATTTAAATATCCAAAATATCTGAACACTTTTATTGAATAAAATACCTCAGATTTATGACGACGATGATGATGATGATCACGGTCATCTTCATTGAGAATACCATCACCGTCAATATCATTGTCTTCGTGATTCGATATGCCATCACTATCTATATCTGTGTCCTTGTGATTTGGTGTGCCGTCGCCATCGATATCATCATCTTTGTCATTATGAATTCCATCTCCGTCTAAGTCATCATCGTAAACATTTTGTACACCATCACCATCTATATCTGTATCGTGAATATTTTTTACACCATCTCCATCTATGTCATCATCCACGATGTTTTCAACACCATCGCCATCCAAATCGGAATCATGTATATTTAATACACCATCGCCATCAATATCCGGATCTTTTTCATTTGGTATAACATCGCCATCAATATCGTCATCATGAACATTAAGTATTCCGTCACCATCAATATCGTCATCTTGCGAATTCGGTTTAGCATCACCATCAATGTCCTCGTCTTGTTCATTTGGAATGCCATCGCCATCTAGATCGATATGCTTTGGTAAAGCCTAATAAACCAATATTATCGAAAGTGCACTTTTTGTTTTCGTTAAATCTTAAAAACTTTTCAGAAAACTATATCTCATATTTAATTAAAATTGAAGAATTGATTCTCAGACAAAAAAAATATAATTATATATCCGAATAACTTGCTTTGGATTTTCTATGAATTTCTATTTTAACGTTTTAAAAAAGAAAAATTATGCTAAAACAATTTTGTTTATTTTTGTTGTTGTTTGTTGAGCGTATTAAAATATATATATATATATATATTTTTTTTTAAATTATGTAGTAAAATGTGGTAAAATGTATCGCAGAAACTCATGGAACTCCTTTTAATGTAAACCAACCCTCACGCTTAACAAACAACTGACGACTATCAGTTTTAAACTTTCTAAAAGTTGAAAAGCATAAAAAGAGACTTCTAAGCTGTTGAGAGCATTTCGTAGCAAAAACCTTAGTTTTTAATTAAAAAAAAAAAAGTATTAAAAAAACAAATATTTCTTACCCACAACAATTCGTCTTCAGGTTGAATGTCATCTTCATCGGCTAGAAGTTTCTTATCATCCGACTCGCCATCACTGTCGTCGTGTTCATTTAACAAACCATCTCCATCACGATCAGAATCGTTTTCGTTAAGAATACCATCACCATCAATATCATTATCTTCATGATTTGGTATGCCATCGCCATCAATGTCATCATCCTTTTCATTTGGAATGCCATCACCGTCCTTATCTGTATCAATATCATCGGGAATGCCATCATTGTCCATATCACCAACTGCTTCTAAAGAGCGCTTTGCACGTTTAATAACATCTTCTTCTTTAATCGGCACTGCACCAGGTTGATAATCAGTTGCTTCGTGTTCGTCTTCGTCATGAGCATTTGGAATACCATCACCATCAATATCCTTATCATGAGTATTGGGTATGCCATCACCATCCATATCTGAGTCCATTTCATTTAACAAGACATCACCGTCAATGTCACTGTCATCATCATTCGAAATGCCATCTTTATCTATATCTAAACTTTTAGGTTCATCTTCATTAAGCATGCCATCCCCATCAATATCGTCATCCTTTTCATTAGGAATACCATCTCCATCGATATCATTGTCTTCATTATTGGGAATACCATCACCATCGATATCATTGTCCTGATCATTAGGAATGCCATCACCGTCAATATCATTGTCTTCATTGTTGGGAATACCATCACCGTCGATGTCATTGTCTTGATCATTCGGAATGCCATCGCCATCAATATCATTATCCTCAGTGTTAGGAATACCATCTCCGTCCATGTCGTCATCTTCGGTATTAGGAATTCCATCACCATCCATATCGCTGTCGTCAGTATTGGGAATACCATCACCATCTATATCATCATCTTCATGATTTGGAATACCATCACCATCAATATCGTCATCTTCGCTGTTTGGTATACCATCACCGTCAATATCATCGTCTTGATCATTGGGAATGCCATCACCGTCCATATCATCATCTTGCTCGTTGGGAATACCGTCACCATCCATATCGTCATCTTCGTCATTTGGAATGCCATCGCCATCCAAATCATTGTCACTGACATTATGAAGGCCATCGCCATCGATGTCACCGTCAATAATATTGGGTACACCATCACCATCTAAATCAGCATCGATGGCATTTGGAACACCATCTCCATCCAAATCAGAATCATGAATATTCAACACTCCATCACCGTCAATATCAAGATCTTTTTCATTTGGAATTACATCCCCATCCATATCATCATCTTGGGTATTGAGAACACCATCACCATCCATATCATCGTCTTCTTCATTAGGTATGACATCACCATCAATGTCACTGTCTTTTTCATTGGGGATACCGTCACCGTCCAAATCAATTTCCTTGTGGCCAGCGGTCGGCTCTTCAGTAGAATCTACATCAGTTATTTCAACAGTTTCTTTGTCATCATGAACAGGTTGATCTCCCAGCATTTCATCAGATGCTTCACCGTCGTCATGTTTGTCGATATCTTTTGTCGTTTTATCTTCACCGGAAGTCGTTTTGGGACTAGGAACTAATTCTTCTACGAATTGAAAAATATAATAATAATTAAAAGAAATTTATTAAATAGTAGCAAGGCAAATTCATTACAAGCAATCTTGGTACTACAACAAGTAAAACTCCTACAAAAACCACAAGCAATTTATTTTTCTAAAATCATTGTACAATGTCAACAAGAAAAATAAAGCCAAGATAATCGTGCATTTTCTAGAAATCGAAATGAAGTAAAATTGAAATCGAGCGCGAATTTAAGTTCAATTATTAGCAAAATTACGGTATCCCTTACTAGTTTTAAGAGTTGTTCTTGAAATTCATAAAAGTGCATATTTGTATGACCTTTCAGTACAGGTTCGTTTTTAAAATTTGCTCGATTTCAAATTCACTTCATTTCAATTTCTAACACATGCCCGATTAAACAAAATTTTGACATAAAACAATTATAAAGCTAAAAAAAGTTATCAGCAGGGCTGTTAAGTTCACCTGTAATGAATTCGCCTTGAATAATATAAAGTATTAATAAATTGATTGTCAAACAGTTTTGTTTGCCAACTAGGTCTATGCATTTACTTAATTAACGTTACTTGCAAAAACTTGCAATAAGATAGAAATATTCAAAAAAAGAAAAAAATAAGTAAACGCTTTACTATCAAAAGTTTGCATGTATGCATATTGGCAGCATCCATATTTTTTATAAAAACTTTTGAAAACATGAGCTTTTTTTTTTATCAATTAAGCCTTTTGCGTTAATGAATTTTGAAAAACTTTGTGTTAGATCTCAATAATGACTGCATTTATCAATATGTTCTTGTTAAAAAATTTAAAGTTTTAAGAAAATTGTGTTTCTCCCCGTCTAAAGGCTCAGTTAGTCTTTACTTTCTGTTCTGTTACGAATCAGCTGACTTGTTTTTGTTATTAAAAAACCTATGAAATTGATTAGTTTTTCTGTTCTGTTGCGGTTCAGTTTGTTAAAATCAAAAAATTGTTAAGTTAATTGTAAGTGACAGCAAAATAAACAATAAAAAATACATATTTATGTTGAAATAAACTATTTTTTCGTTTTAAGAATTCATGAAATATTATTTCTTCAAATTTATTTGCATTAAAGTGATTGAAATAAAACAATGGACGGTGCAAAACTAATAAATTTGTCATAAATGGCTGATAAGTTGCTACAGAAAAAGTAACTATTACAATTTCGAAACAGAACGGCACGGAACAGAACAGAAACAGAAAGTAAAGACTAATTCTGCCTTAAAACTGACATGATTTGCTGGTATAACATGATAAAACCTTTAACATAATAAGTCTATAATTTACATCATGTTAGTGTTAATGTTAAGCATTTCATGTCAGTTGTAGACTGGGTTTTAAATAAAAAAGCACTAATAAATTTGTTCATGGCTTAATAATGAGAAAAAAATCTGGAATATTGAAATGGATAAACCTTTCAAACGTTTTTTTTTTTAATTTTCTTTTATGGAAAATCTATCTATGTACTACAGGATGGCGCATCAATTTCGTTATGATTCAATAATTGAAAAAAATTGTTTGTTTACGTTTTTTTTTTTTTTTTTTTTTTTTTTTTTTGTTTTTTTTAGAATTAATATAATTTGAAAAACTTGGGGAAAACGCAGCACAGAACAAAGACCCAAAGTTGTTTAATTTTATTTTGAAAGTCAATATCAGATACAGAGATCATGTTGAATAATAAACGATTAAGACCATTTTCACCACAAAGTTCACAAGAATAATCAAAGTTGCAGAATATTGGTCACTTAAAATCCAAAAATAACTTTCGAACATCAAATGCACCCACTTAGATGCACAGTATGTTGTGAAATTACTTCAGAAAATATCATTGGACATATTTTTTCGAAAATGTCGAACAAGTTGCGTTAGATTTGAAAAGCATTTAATACCGGGAAATGACTGAACATTTTTAAAGGCCCTAGGTAGAGAAAAATATGACCTTATTTTTGGCGGTCATAACGTAACTTATGCGCCAACCGGTACTATGAAAAACATTTTTAAGTCTTTTTATATGAAGCCAATAAGATATATTTACCTTTTTCTTCGCCTGTTTTCAGTTCGTTAATGGCCTTTTCGATATAAGGACGACATTCTGATTCAGTAGGTCTAACATCAGAGCTAGCATACACATCTATAGAAAACAAAAACAATGAATATTAAATTGTAATTGAATTTATATATTAAATTATAATTATAACACTATACCATAAAATAAAAGCAAGTTTAATACAAACTAAGAAAAGTAGATTTGTAATTTTTAAAATTTTAAGTACGCCCTTAAATCTAAGCTTTTCGTTAAAAAAAAGCCGTCTAAAATTACCGTTACCATTTAGAAAAAATTACCGTAAGCAAAGGTTATTAATTAAAACATGAACAGCAGTATTCATAATCAATTTATTAAAATTTTAAATGTGTTTTAAGAAAAATTTTAATGAAGATTTTGTAGTTTTAAAATACTTTTTAACCAAAAATATTCTATTTTATTAATACGGCAGTAAAATCATCATGTATATAAAAAACTGTAACGTTACTGACCTACTGACAGCCTAAACGATTAAGCTAAAAAGTTGAAATTTAGAGCGGAGGCTGATCTCTCGTTACATCAGTCCACTAAGTCATCGTCCAGACTTGCAATTTTTGTTGCTGCTACATTTTAAAACTCTGCTTTAAATTAGCGTTAGTGTCCAGATTATGAAATTCTAGCTTTGCAATTTTTTCTCTTTTCCTTTTTATATTTTATCTATAAATACACCTACACCTACAGCCAACTTCAAGTTAAAAAGTTTGAGCATTACAAAACATAACGGAATTGCATAGTACATGAAAATCAGTACTACGTCCCAAACTTCTCACCCCTCTCACTAATAAACTCAAGAATCACTGCAACCAAAATTGCAAGTCTAAAAGATGACTAAGATGGTATTTTTCGAATATCGCACTTTATCATGAAGAGGGTATTAACACAATATTTTTATATTCTCACTTTTTGAAAAAATTTAGACATAATATTCATATCTAAATATGTAAAAAATTAACATATGAAAATTAAAAAAAAAAATAAAGTTTTAAAAAAAAGATAGCTACAACTTATATATAGTATTTAGTGACATTAATATGTACTTACGAATGGCATATATCATAATTTCTTAGCAAGTATTTGTTGCAAAATAATTGATCACAAAGTTTTGTGACGCACGCTTCAAAAAGTGGAAGTAAATTCAAAGGTTGAAGTGCGTTTTCCTAATTTTTAGCGAATTTGGCATGATAAGGTATACAAAATTTAATTCCTAAAAGAAAGATGACTACAAGTAGGGATGAAACGATACGAGTAAATACAAGTACATATTCGATACTTTTATATAAGTACCTAGTATTTTTGTAATCGATACTTAGCAACCGAGTACCAAGTAGTATCGGTAAAAAAATACTCGGTATCGGTCAAAAGTAATCGTTTCACTTTGGTATTAAAATTGTTCTTAAATTTTTGATTATTTTCCAAAGCTGGAGCAGCAGTAACGGTATCAAGAAACCGTTTGACAAGTAAAAACTAGGGATGCCAATCACGAATACCGAAATCCAATTTTTCCATAACTATATCTGCTACAATTGGAGAAGCTGGCGAACCCATAGGAAGTCCTTTCATTTGAATATATACGTGATTATCTAATTGAAAATATCTATTATCTATTATACAAAATCTAAGAATACGTTAGAATAAATCTTTTTCTATATTCGTATGTTCCCTTATTGTATTCTATTTTTCTTCAATTATATTCATAGCTAAATCTAAATCCAGATTTTGATAATACAAACACGGAAAATAATTACAAACGTAGATTTATGTTGGAAATGTTACAAATTATAAGAGTACCGACAATGTCGAGAATTAATTTCAAGTCAGATGCTGAAAATGTAGCACAAAATTATAGACATTTAATTTATAAAAATAAAAACGGAAGTTAAAAATTTATGTATATTGTAATAGATCTAGTTTGTATTGAAAAATATTTTTATATTCAATTACAAAAATTTTTTTAGTTTTGTCATTTTTTTGTTAAAGGCGAATATTACATTTTTAATTCGTTGCCGCAATTCAGTTATAATACCTAAATTTATTAAGAATTCCACTAAAAATTATTTCAATCTTTTTGAGGAAAATGGACCAAAATTTTTACAAAAATCAATTTCAAGAAATATTTGGATAATGCAAAACAAGATTCTTAGTCTAAAACTAAATAGTAAGGTGAAAGATATACACAAGAGAAAGTTCAATCATCTAGTTGAATTACAGAAAAAAGAATTAGGTATTAAATTTAACAAAAAGTGGTTCATAAACAAAACAGATATTGACATTCCAATAAATACACAATGGACTCTTTCATTAGGAAATAAACATGCATTACCTATCACAAAAAAACACTTTCCAGTTATTAAGATGATAGCAGATGGACAAGATTTTGTTCAGACTATTAGGGGAAGAGAAGAACAGGAAATAGCAAGGACTAGACTTATTACTATAATTGATTATCATATGAATAAAATGAAATTATCTCATAGAGACAAGTTTATTCTTAACAATGTTAAGAAAACTGAAAAATTTTTGAAAATTAACCGCAACATTTTAATACTAAATGCAGATAAGGGCAATATTACAGTTGCGATGAATAAACAGGACTATAGTTCAAGAATGAATGATATTCTTAATGATGATTCCACATATAGAATATTGACAAAAGACCCAACGGTTAAATTACAACAGACTAATAATGATATAGTAGATAAACTTTTTAAATTGGAGATAATATCACAATTGGAGAGAAAACGTCTTAAAACAACAACTTCTACGGCACCCAAATTATATGGAGTTCCTAAAGTCCATAAGGAATCATTTCCTTTAAGACCAATTTGTTCGAGCATCAATGCTCCATCTCATGAACTTAGCAGGTATATAACAGGAATTCTTAGAAAGATAACAGAAAATTCAGTATACAATGTTAGGAACTCATTACAATTTAAAGATAGGATTAAAAACATCAAGATAGAAAAGGAACAGCAGATCATTTCTTTGGATGTAATCTCATTATTCCCTAGTATTCCTATAGATGTAGCCTTAAGTATTATAGAAGGCAAATGGAATATAATTAGGGAACATACGACTATTGAAAAAGAATTATTTTTAAGGATTCTCAAATTTTGCATAGATGATAGTAGATATTTTCAATATAATAACAAAATATATTCTCAACAAAAAAGATTACCTATGGGTTCTCCAGCTTCTCCAGTTGTAGCAGATATAGTTATGGAGGAGCTCCTAGATACTTGTATTAGAGGATTAACTACTAAACCAAAAATTATAACAAAATATGTAGATGATCTATTTTGTATTATTTCAGAATGTGAAATAGAAAACATGTTAAACATATTTAACTCTTTTCACCAGGATATTAAATTTACAATTGAAAAGGAATGTGATCTTAAGCTTCCATATTTAGACACATTAATTATAAGAAAGGGGAATATGTTATTAGTAGATTGGTACCAGAAGCCAATTTCTTCAGGAAGAATTATTAATTATTATTCAAAACATCCGAGAAGAGTTATTATAAATACTGCCAAAAATCTTATAGATAAAGTTTTAAATATTAGCGATATAGTTTTTCATAGAAAAAATAAAATAAAAATCAAAAACATTTTAGAGGATAATAATTTCCCAGGAGAATTGATTTGTAGATTGATTGGACAGTACAAAGAACATAGAGAAGGTAATGGGACTACGGTTACTGAACCTAAGGTTTATAAGTCTTTAACTTATGTACCAGTGATTTCTGAACGACTGGAAAACTCTAATATTTATGACATTAATAATTATAGGATGGCTCATAGGACATATAATACATTAGATGGATTATTTAGTAAAATGAAAGATAGAACAGAGAAATTAGATAGATTTAATATTGTTTATAAAATTCCCTGCAAGGGTAAGGAGAATGACATATGTAATAAGGTATACATAGGTACTACGAAAAACAAATTAAAAACTAGACTAGCAGGACATAGATCTGATCAAAAATATAAAAATATATCTTCTCAAAAAACTGCATTGTCTTCACATTGTGCACATTCAAGACATACACCAGATTTCGAAAATACAACAGTCTTAAATACAGAAACAAACTACAAGCGACGCTTCATGCTAGAAATGTTACAAATAATTAACACACCAATAGAACAAAGAATTAATTTTAAAACCGATACAGACAATGTAGCTCAAAATTACAGACATTTAATTTATAAGAATAAGATAGGAAATTGAATAAGTTTTGAAAAATGTAATAGAATAATTTTGTTTCCTGTGTATTATTTTTACTATTTATTTTTCATGTTGTCAATTTTTGTAATTTAATTTAAATTTTGTTTTATAAAAATTTGTTTAATATTTATAAACTTAAGATCCCTGAAGAAGCTGTCCATTGTGGCAGCGAAATATTGGATAAAATAAATTAAAATATATTTTTCTTAACCTGACCTTGAGCTTGATTTAAAAAAAGGAAGAAATTGTTAATTTTGTTAAAAAGAAAAAAACCCTGAAGAAGGCACTCAAAGGAAGTGCCGAAATATTGGTGTGAATAAATTTATAAAAAAAAAAAAAAATTTAATTTATATATTAAATTAAATATTGTCATATAGCTTATGTGTAGTTATTTATTTACGATACCACCCAGAAGTGTTGAATGTGAATATTGGTTTCGTCGGCAGCATATGTTTGCAATAAAATAAGGTATCAATTATCTGACGTCATTAATTTGTTTAAGAATCTTTTTAAAATATAAGTTTTAATACATAATACTTCCATATTACTTTAAAAGAATACATTAAACTGTTTTATTTTGTAATGAGTTTAATTTTCTTCATGCATTAATTTGTTTTAATTCTTATACATAAACATTAAATTATAATTATATGAATTTTTAAAATTGGCTTTTATATATGAAATTCCCAAAAATCCCGATCCGTCCCGGGATCTCTTTTTTTTAATTAAAAATCCCGAATACGGGGTTTCAAAAAACCTGGTCCCGTTTGGCATCCCTAGTCAACACCTATAAACCACATATCGTCTAGGTCGATTTCCTCAATTTCTGGCTATAAGAAGTCCGTTATCATCCGCGATAGCGAACACCATTCACGATAATTGCTTGGCCGACCTTATTTTCGAAGACGCCGCCAGCCGCAGAACTAACTCGGGAGCATGCACATATATTTTCCCATTTCCTACAGACCCGGGTTTGCTCAAATTTACGGGCAATTCTCCCGATTGTGGAAACATTTTGTCGATTATACTGACCAAAAAACGCACGATGTGCATTAAATGCATTTTGATTGAACGCCCATTTTCGTAAAAGGCTTTATTAATCTCAACGCGCTGCTCAATTGTGTACCTCCCAATGGTAGAAGTTGTCAAATACTGAAACAAAGGTAGGTCAATTTAAGTTGCACAAAAAACTTGACGTTAAGGTGTGGCTCACAATTAACATCATGGATTATGGTTTTACCACCCTTTATATATACAGTAGAATTCCGATAATTCGTAATCGCAAGGGACGAATTATAGGGGTTTTCGTTTTACAGGGGTATATATAAAATTAATACGAATTAACGGGGGTTTTCAATTTATTTACTAAAACAATAATAAAAACATAAAAGACAATTGAAGCACAGCCGCGAAAAACGTTGTAAACGCCACATTTTGCAAAAACTGTTTTTTTGCAGATAAACGTTGACTTTACTCTCTTACACAGTTTAAACATCAAATCAACCAAAACTATGCACCTTAACGCCTTCAAAATGGCGTACAAAGTGTCAGCCAGTGGAAGAACATTGCAAGTTACTAACATAATGATGAAACCGAAATGGTTTTGCAGTGCGGAATAATGTTTTAAAAGCCTTTTGCATTAAAGTTTTTATTATCACTATTTTAAATAATAGAAAAAAAAAAATTTTTAAAACAAATAATGCTGCTTGTCAAAAAACGTTTTTTTGCTCTCCTGAAAAATTATTATTTTGTAACTTAAAACGTTATTCGCGGCTGTGCTTCAATTGTTAAAAATAATATATATAAAAATTATTCATGTAACAAACAGATCTTAAGAAAATAAACACACACACAAGCAAAACACACGCCAAAAAATAGCGGTAAACAAAAAATAATTCTTTCCATGTTTCTGTTGTTTTTATTACGAATTATAAGTGGAAGTTAGCAAACAATTACGATTTATAAGAGGTAAGGACGATTTTATTTGAAAAAAAAATTACGAATTATCGAAGGGATCAAAATGTATGGAAATTTTACGAATTAACGAGATTTTTTCAAGGGACTGACAGTTTATTACGAATTATCGGGAATTACGATTAATCAGGTACGAATTATCGGGATTTGTATGTATCAATTCAAAAATAAAATACATACATATTTACATGTAAAATAAATTCATAGTGACATTGTTGATTTCTGGAATAAAAGGTGAATGAAGGTTGTTATCCTGAACGTTCTATAGAATTTTGTTTCCTAAGATAAAAAAGATTTTTCGAAAGGAAATTGGTACTAGGTGTTAACTAAAAGTGGTCTCAACCTTTACACTTATCGTTTTGCACAAAAATGCTAATAGGTCGTAGTTCTTATTTTATTGTATAGGTAGTAACAAAACACTAATAAGAACGTTTTTAAATGATGCTTTCTATTCTTTTATCATACAAACCGATGCAAGTACCGATACAAGTAACTAAGTATCGATACTTTTTTCGATACATCGAGTAAAAGTATCGATACCTTAGAGGTATCGTTTCATCCCTAACTACAAGAGAATTCTAAACGCACTTATTCGCAGCCAAAAAATGTTGTGATTTTTTGACAAAAGCCGTGAACCCTTTGTGACGCACGCTAAGTTTTTCCAGTAGTATTTTATTATTATATTTTATTTATTTTAACAAAAAAAATTATATTTTTATGAATTGCATTTCTTAAACTAATTTCTTAACTAATGAATATCAACTTTTTTTAAAGAAATTTATATTTTGATAAGTCTGCTGTAAGTGCTACTTTAAGCACAAAAATCACCTAAAATAATGCTAAATTCATGTTTAACATTAAGAAATCAGCAGTGGGGTAGGATTTGGTAAAAATTATTGCATTAATGATCATTGAAATACATATTTTTTAATATAAAAATGAAATTATACATCTAGTCTTATATTCCATTAAAAAAAATTCATTTGAAAAATTTTTGGTTTGTTGGACTGTTTCTGGGATTTGCCCATATGTATGTATGTTAGGCACGCTAAAAGAATAAAATAATATTTTTTGTTTTCATTTATTTATATACATTATAATATAATAAATAGAAACACAGTAACATAGTACAAGCAAAATTGCTTAATCATTTTTGTATTGCAAGGGAGATCAGTTATATATTTGACTTTTTCCAAAAACCTGTTTTCTGTTATTCAAATTCCAATAAATAAACAACCAAACATCAAATTAGTTATTAAAATAAAAAGTTAATTTGAATAAAAACAAAACCATTCACAGCGGTAAGGACTAGAGTTGTCAACCGATTAAGAATAATTCGATTAATCTATCAAACAAAATCAAACCCTTGTTCAATTAACTTTAAAACTACGATTTTCGAATAACAAATAAATCGATGAAATTATTCGAAAAATTTTTTTTTATTAAAAAATAAATTAAATAAAAGCTTAGATTTTAATTATTCTTATAAGTTTTTAGTGATTTTATACAAAATGTAGGAAAGCTAAAAAATATTGTTGACATAGCCCTGGTTGTAATTAATCTCAATGTTTAGTAAGCAAAAACCGTGTTGAGTAGTTATTGTATTTCAAAAATTTATTTTATGTTCTTCTTAGACAAATATTAACAAATGTCCTCTTCCATGATTTTAGCACGGACATGCACTGATGCAATCAGAATATTTCGTCTAATAAAGCGCTTAAAGAACTTTGAGAATCATTTGCCATCTCGTATTTTTAATTTTGCAACAAACGAGTTTTGCAACTCACCCTCTCAATTGTATCAGCTGTTTTATTTTTAAATCAAAAGTTAAAACATTTTCAAGAAAAATTTTTCAATTTCGGGTGAAAAATTTAGAAATAAACAAAAACCTTAAGAATAAAGAATTGATTTATATAAATCATATATTGAAAGTAGAAAATCTTGTTATTGTATTATATTTTTTTTTTAAATTATATATGTACATATATCTTTACCATTTGCGTAAGTGTCAGAATAATTCCATTTCTACTCTATTTCTTATCTTTCTAAACGACCTCCTTTGTCAAACTTACAACCCTATCTACTCTTTTGCAGATGACAGCAACCTTTGCCACTCGTTCTCATTCGAATGCAGACCAAGCGTATCCGATGTCGCTGCTATGAGGCAGAATATGAATGATACGCTTAGCCGAGACCTTGACATAATCTCGGAATGGGGTCGTGCGAATAGGGTCGATTTTAATTCCCGAAAACCCCAATGTTGCGTGCCGACGCATAAACGCGCGACAAATCAAGGTGCCTCATCTCTATATTTATTATTATTTATTATTATTATTTATTAAGATATATTAAATTGTATGTACATTTTCATATTATTTACAATATTTAATATCTATATTTGGCTCTAACATATTTGTTGTGAGCCAGATTGGCAGATTACTTGATTTATTACTATAAATATAGTTATTATTTCAATATTTTTGATTTTTAATTTTAAATTAAGCTAAATTTATTCAGGTTAATAAGTATGCAATTGAAAAAAGCAAACTAAGTTTCAAATTCATTTATTATTAATTTTCTATATTTTAAGGAGATTTCTACGTATTTATACATGTTGTTGAAATCAGAGCCATTTAAAATATTTAGTACTTCAGTTATTCCAAGTTGAGCTTTTCCAAAGTGTTGTAGTCTAAAACCATTATATATTGGACAAACGCCTAAAAAGTGGTAAGTATTTTCCGCTATCTCTAAGTTGCATAATGCGCATGTCGAAATTGAGTTGATACGGAACGCTCTGGCATTTAAATCGAGCATACCTCCTCTCGCCTTGATAATTAAGCTAGTAATACGGGACGAGTAATTACTAGCAAGAAGTGGTGTAGCACTATAATTAAGTTGGGAATAAAGATCGTGGTGTTGTGAGGTTGTTGCTTTGAGTACATTATTTTCACGTTCCTTATTAATTAACAAGGCTATTATTGGTTTCCAATCAGAACAAAGAGGTTGGTTTGAATTAGAAGCAGTAAAATTAAGAATCTGTTGAAGATTGGTCCACTCCTTTGCCCAGAACTCGTTTTTGGCAATGATTGTTTCAGCTAAGATACGTGGTAATCGATTTCGATTCATATTTAGAGCTTTATTAATGTAACAAAAGTGAAGTCGCAGAGTTGAAATGTAAAGAGGGTCTAACCCGGTTTCAAGATGTAACATGTAGTTAGGTGTCGTTGTAGGTAGATATAACATTTTTTTAATAAAAAATCTAAATAACTTCTCTACTTCATCGTATTTTTGATAGCCCCATACTTGAGCCGCGTACAGCATAATCGATCTAGAAGCAGCGTGAAATATTCTGAGTTTATTTTGTTTAGATATTTTTGGGTGATTAATGTATTTAGACCAGGTGGAGTTGATTGCCAGTTTCGAAGCAGCTAATTTATTTTGCAGATGTTTTTTAAAGGACAAGTTATATGCAATATCAATGCCTAGATATTTGTAGCTATTGACGATCTCGATGCAGTCATCGCCAAACTTCCAGTTCAAATTTGACGAAATTCTCGGCCCAGAACGAAATACAACTATTTTGGATTTATTTAAATTAACTTTCAAGCACCACATCGTACAGTAGGAAAACAGAGCATCAATCATTTGTTGTAGTTTAGCTTGTGAATCCGATAAGATGACAATATCGTCCGCATAAAGTAATATCTTTACATTTATATCAGCAACATTTACACCATGCGGTAGTGCATCTGCTAGGTCATTAACATACAATGAAAATAATATAGGACTTAATATGCACCCCTGTTTTACGCCGAGATTGACAGAAAAGGGATCAGAAAAGGAGGTACCATCCCAGATACGTGATTCAGTTTTTTCATAAGCGAACTGTAAAATTCTGATCAATTTGGAAGACAGACCTAGGCAGGAAAGTTTGTAAAATAAGCAATTTCTTGGTATCGTATCAAAAGCACATGAGAAATCTACGAAGAATGCATAAGTAAATTTATTATTTAAACTGTTTAGGTTGACAATATTTACTAGATTAAAGATATTGTCTACCGTTGAGTAGTGTTTTCTAAATCCAGCTAGGAATTCGTTCAGTACTTTATTGTACTCGATCCATTCCGTTAGTCTATTTAGCAATATGGTATTGAAGAGTTTACATAAAGTATCCATGAGTGATAGTCCCCGGTAATTTGATGGTTGGCTTACATCCCCTTTCTTGAATAGCGGAATCAATATAGATTTTTGAAAACTCGAAGGTATTTTTTCTTGTAAAAAAATTTTGTTGAAAACTGACAATATTTCATTAATAAAACTATTGGGTGCAAATCTATAAAATTCATAGCTGATGCCATCTTGCCCTGGAGCTTTGTTAAGTTTTAGAGATTTAATTACAGATGAAATTTCACAATATTCAATAGGTGAATCAAGTACGGAATCAGTTAAATATGGCATTGCCCAGCTAATTGAAGGGATATTATCAGTGTTGTTTAATAAAGCACTAAAATGCGATTTAAAATCATTTGCTGTTAAGTTACCTTTTACCGTGTGAGAATGTGACTTCAAGGAGTTTGACAGCTGCCACCAATCGCTACTGCATTTTACTTTATTTAATTGATCTAGGTTTTTGTTATAGAATTCTAATTTTTTGTTATCACATATTTTAAGAAATTTGGCTCTGGCTGTTGAATAGCGCAGTTTGTTTACAAATGTGTGTTCTTTCCTGTATATACGTAGGTTACGCAACATGGCTGTACGATAACGTGCACACTTCCAATCAAACCATTTTTTCTTAGGTTCAAAAATTTTTTTATTGGGTCTTGTCTCATAAGCTTGTTTAACTTTATTTGTTAATGTGGAGGCCAATTCATCTACAGACACATCAGTATGAAGATCGATACTAGAAGCAAGCATACTAAGCTTTTCTACATATGTTCCAGCAAATTTGTTGTTCCAGTGTAATCTTTGTAAAGCAGGTTTGTCATTACGATCAACATCAGCATAAAAAGTTTTTATTTTGAGACACAGTGGCATATGGTCGGAGTAGGGTTTGGATGCTGTAGCGAAATCGTCAACATATTGTAGCAAACTATACGAACAAATACAATAATCAATAACTGAGCTACCCATAGAGCCACAAAAGCTATATTCCCCTTGAACATCCTTTCCAGTCCTTCCATTGAGCACAATGCCACCAAATTGTTCTATCAACTCTATTAGTTTTTTACCTTGGTTGTTGATAACTTTGTCTTTCGAGCATCTTGATTTTCGTATATTAGGCAGTTGTATTAAAAAATTAGTATCCAACACTTGCACATCTGAGATTCTAGCATTTAAATCACCAACTATGCAATAATTTGTGGGATTTAGTTCCTGCAAAAAATCTTCAAATTTGGCTAATTCTGTATTCCAATTTGTGCAGTTCAGATATCTCGGGATTAGGTTAAACAGTATACCTTCAAGTTTAAGAGTTAATACAATATTATCGCTCATATTTAAAAATTTGAAACCATATTTTTTCTGTACCTCCTTCTTAAATCCAAACAGATATCCACCACTTGCACGGCCAGATCTATGTATTTTCTTTGCAGCAATCCATCTCATCTGTATATATGGGTGGTATAATTATTGAGGAATCAGAATCTCTTGATGTTCTGGGAATGAGGATACAATGTGAAGTCCGATGGACGGAACATATATTCAAGGTGTCGAAAGAAGCATTCAAGTGCCTCGGTTTTCTAAGATGGTATAAGATATACTTCACACCATCTGATCTCCTTACTATTTATGCCTCCTATATCCGACCGCGTATGGAATACAACTCTCATGTGTGGGCCGGTGCTTCAAAGTACAACGCATTACAGAGATAATTCGTTTTTTTTCCCGCACAGTTCGTATGTGGAATAACCTTCCTGCAGAAGTCTTCCCTCTCACTTACAACATGATTAAGTTCAAATCGAATTTTCACAAAAACTACTCCCTCTATCCTCCTTCCCACAACCTATTTTCCTAGTTCCAACACAATGCAATGCATTAGTAGGGGTCATCCCCTGAGTGCTGGTCCTAACAGTAAAAAAAAAAAAAATGAAGTGAAAGATAATCCAACGACATCAAGAAAGGCCGAGCATGGTCCAATGGAAAAATACATTAAGAGAGTCAGCGGCTGTTCTATAGAAGAAATTGTAGACAGAAGTTTGGCTGAAGATGGTAAGTCTGCCAACGCCTTGCGAAAATCCAGAGTAAAACCGGATTATTAGAAATTAAGGGTTTCACGGTGCCTTTAAGTAATACAACGATGTGGAGTTAAAATTAAAAATTTTATGCATCAAAAAAAGAAGAAGTCATAGCGGATGGAATGAAAGAAATTCCATAGTAATTGTTTTGTAAAAATATTTTTTTTATTCGTTATTCTCATCGATTAATCGAATAATTTTTTAGATTTAATCGTTTGATCTAACGAACAAAAACAATTATATAGGAATTTTTTAAATTTATTATTTGAGAATTTCTCATATAAATTTTCATATTAATTCGAATGTGTATTCTAAGTTAAATTACATTTTTCTGGTATATAAAAATGGTATAAATTGTCTGTACAATTTACTTCATTGCTAGCTAAAGGATAGCTAAAGTAAGCCTCGTAACAAAAATTCTGATAGTCCATAAGAAATATTTCTGAAAAATATTGAAAGAATAAGACAACAGAAATATGAAAGCTTTATAAATTGCAATTTGAATTAGAATATACATGCGAATTAAAATGAAAATTTATATGATGAATGATAATCACCATGAGAAATAAATGAACAGATTCTATTTGTTGAGAATTTCTCCCAATTTTATTTTAAAAAAGTTTTAATTTATCGGTGGTTCAGCAGGTCTTTATGCCTGCATTTAATTGCTGCTAATACCAAATCATAACAAGAAAGTCATATTTTTAAGAAGTAGAAAAAAACCTATTGAGCTAAGGTCACACTTGTCAAATATTTAACGGAAAAACGGGACCAATAAGCAAGCTAAATAATCTTTTCCTTTAATTTCAATATTTATTTTGATTATAATACCACATCTTACAAAAAAACAGTTGTTTGCTATGTCTAGTGGGACACTTAGATTATTTAGTCATATTAAGACCATGTTAAATCTCACTAACTATTAACAAAATTAGTGCATACGCTTATTTGTCAAATATTTAATAAGTTTGACCGTAGATTAAAACTTAAAGCTTTACGGCCTTATTCAAAAAATAAAAAAAAGGTTAATAAAGGGTTTATGAAACGAATTTTGTATGAAAATCGGTTTAATATACCTTCTATAAACCTGTTTTATTTATTATGAATAAGGGGGTAAATCTACGGTCACACTTTATATTAAAGCCAAAATTATATATTTCAAATGATTTTGTTTAGCATTATAGAAACGAATATTAATATAAACAACTTTTTTGTATACAATATATGTACATTCGTCGACCACAATTGAAAACATTTCATGACTTTGTTTAATTTTTTCAATTTTATTTTAAAGTTCCTGGTGTTTTGTTTTAATAAAACTGGTACATTTTTTGGCGGCATGAAATAACCCCCCAGAATATAACCCCCCAAAAAATAATGAAAAACCTCCCCAAAGCGTGGGGCCTTATTTCATATGCAATAAAGCCCCAATTTTGAAAATGAAATTAGCCCCCAACGAAATGAAATAACTCCCCAAACATAAATAAAATAATTCCCTAATTCTTTGGGGCATATTTCATATAAAAAAACCCCAATTTCTGAAATGAAATAAGAGCCCAATATATGTAATACAATTAATAATACACTTTTGCTTTAAAGAATCACGCAATAGATATCATGGTATGATATAACGAACATAAGCTTCTCCAACTAAGGCTTTTCTGCATAGCCGGCCTTCGGCCGGGCGCATGACTTTTTCCTCTATGGTATAAAAACCACCGCTTCGATAACTAAAGCTTCTCTGCATAGCGCCAGGATTTTTTCCTCTTTAGTATAAAAATACCGACTCGACCCGGCTTCGCAGAGAAGCTTTAGTTAGCGAAGCCGATGTTCTGTATACCAAAGTCGAGAAAATCCTTGTGCCCAAAAATGTTTTCATTATAAATTTTAAAATGAAATAATCTTCCAAAAAATATATTGGGGCTTTATTTCGTAATGATTTTTTGGGGGATAATTTCATATGAAATAATCCCCCAATTAAAAAAATTAAATAACACCCCAAACAAAATGAAATAAGCCCCCAAAAATCGTTTTTGTTGTTCTCTGTACAAACTTTTGGGGGCTTATTTCGTTATTTTTTTGGGGGGTTATTTCATGCCGCTAAATTTTGTCTATATCTTTGATTCCGCGTAATGTTCCATGCTAGAACTGCATACGACTTGTTTAGTGCTTTGAGAGGCATTCCGTCCTCGGCAGCACAATGGGCGAATATTTCCCACAATGATTCATTTTTGGTAGCGTATTTTAGTAAAGTATCATTTTTCGATTCTTTAGAACTACTTGAAACGGAGCCATGTATTATTAGGCGCACATTAATGACAAGCTTATGGACTAATTTAAGGTGATTAATAAGTCGTGACAACGAAGAACCTTTGCTAATTATAATTTTAGAGCACTTTAGGCACCTAGCGTTGACTTGTTAATCCCGTTCGAAATATCTTTAGAAAGGATTTCTGCATAAATATATAATTATAATTAATATTAAGAATACTCTCACACAAATTTACTTTTTTTAACTAATCACTTTTTATAATATTTTTAATTGGTTATCGTTTTTAACACGAGGACACGTTTTTAAGCGATTGAAATTTACACAGCTCATTGTGTTTTTTGACTTTTGTTAAAATTTGTTTTGCCATTTTTACGCTACAATTAGAAAAATACTTAAATTACGGGTACATTTAAAACAAAACGGAAAAAGAATATAAATTACAAATCTTTATAAATGCTGTTTCGAAAAATAGGTATTTTAAAATAGCCGGCTTGAGCGAAACTGAAAAAGGGTCAAATAATAACCACTCGCTCTCCATACTTGGTGCACTTAAAAAAAAATCCAAAATGCATCCGTACTTTAACAAAGCCAAAGCGGTGTCAATAGCGCGGTTACCACAACATTTTTTTTAATCAAGTACAGAATGCTTTATTCAAGTGACAAACGCTTAACTTTAGCCATATTAAATCCCTGATCCGTTCTTAAAATAATCCGAAAACTATAGTTACATTAATCAAATTATGGCTATTTCATATGCTTAAAAAGTATTTTGATTTTTAAACGAACAAAAGGTTTAAAATAATAAGTAATAATATAATATAAATTTTCATATTAATTCAAATATGTATTTAAGTCAAATTACAATCCATAAAACCTTCAATATTTATTGTTGACCTGTGTCGATTATCTATAAGGGTATTCATTTCAATTTTTTTTTGGTTGGAAAAGTGGAAAAAAGAAAAATTACACTCTTATTGACGTGAACGGGTTTTTTTTTTTTTTTTTTTTTTTTTTTTTTTTTTACAAACTGTCAAATAATTCGTGGAAGTAATTGATATTTTTCAAGATGCCGAACAAAAGTGTTTAAAGTGAATAAATTGATTATTAAATTTAAAACGAAGTGATTATTGTTATAAAATGGCGATTGTCTGCCAAAAAGTCGAGTGTTTTATTAACTTCAGCTTCTGTCAATTTTTTTGACCCCATTTCTTTTTTTTAATTCTTTTTTAATAACTTTTTTCATTGAACACATATTTAATAAGAATTGTTCTTTTTGAAAGATTAAATGAAAAATAAGTTATCTTTGAAATGTAACTAAAAAAAAATAATTTTTAAAATCAGAGTTGTTCAATTCAAGAGTTTATAAAAAGAGATGCAATTTTTCGTACTTTGTATTAAAAATTAGCAATTTTTTATGAATGGCAACATCATTTCGTTTGACGTTTAAAGCGGAAAATTACATCTTTTTATCCTGACTTTTTTACACTTGGTTATAGTCTGATAAAAATGTAACTTTTGGTGGAATTTTTTTTCTTGTGGTTGTTGTAACAAAAATTACATTTTTCCACTTTTCCATTTTTCCAACAAATAAAAAAACTGAAATGAATACCCTTTATGTTGTTGTTTTTTGTTTTGTATCAAAGATACAAGATATTTCAAATATGAAGATAAAATATTTGAACAAAGAAAAGGTATGCCAATGGGTTCACCAGCATCACCTGTAATTGCGGATATTGTAATTGAAAAGCTTCTAGATTTTCAGTAGATCTGCTGGGAGATAAACCAAAAATTCTCACCAAATACGTGGATGATTTGTTTTGTGTAATCAAAAGAAAAGATATGAATGATGTCTTAAAAATTTTAAATTCATTTAATAGACAGATTTGTTTTACGAAAGAAGAAGAAAATGGATATAGAATAACGTACTTAGACTGTGTGGTTCTTAGACAAAACAACCTACTTAGGATAGACTGGTATCAAAAACCAACATCGTCTGGAAGACTCATAAACTTCTACTCTAAACATCCTAGGCGAATAATTATTAACACTGCAACAAATTTTATAAGACGAGTTTTAGAGTGATGATAAGTGATGACTCTTTCCACAAAGAAAATTTTAAAAGAATAATAGACACGCTAAAGAAAAATGAATTTCCTATAAAAACTATTAAAGATTTAATCAAACATGCAAAATCAAAAAAAATCGGTAGCAAAGAAGACGAAAACTTAGATAAAATATACAAATCAGTAACGTACATTCCCGGTTTCTCCGAAAGAAAAATACGAAATAGCCCTTAAGACCAATAACTCTGTGTACCAATTATTTAGCAAACCAAAGACGAAACTTGAAATGGAGGATAAATCAAACTTGATTTAAAAAATAAGCTGTGAGGGGGACGGATCCAACATATGCCCAAAAGTATATGTGGGGACTACAAAATCAACACTCAAGACAAGATTATCAGGACACAAATATGATCACAAAGCTTTAACAAAACCAATTGAACAAAAAACTGCCCTTGCGGCCCACTGTACAATAACAGGACACAAACCAATTTAATAATGTGAGCATCTTACAAGAAGAGAGTAACTATGCTAAGAGATACACACTGGAAATGTTACATATGGTCAACACACCAACAAACTTACGTCTCAATTACAAGACAGACACCGATAAGATTTCGCATATATATAAATACACAATAAATATACTACGTTATACGCACATCGACATATACTACGTATACTACGTATATACTACATATACTACGTATACGCACCACTTATTCGCAAATAAATATATTGCAAGTATAGAAAATTGCTGCATTAACAGTGAATTAAATAAAATATTTGCAAATAAGATTTAAAGTATTGCCACACTTTTAACCGTTTTACGTTTTTAT
This sequence comes from Pollenia angustigena, assembly GCA_930367215.1. NCBI lineage: Eukaryota > Metazoa > Arthropoda > Insecta > Diptera > Polleniidae > Pollenia > Pollenia angustigena. The sequence continues at coordinate 206,937,855 of OV884056.1, read as the reverse complement.
TTCGATGTGGCACATTCATACGACAACAAAATTAAAATAAATTCAAAATTGTGGAAATAAAATTCACAAATACACAACAATTTTTAATTTTATCATTATTCATTAAAATAATAAAAAGTTTATATTCATACAGTGCTACCAAATGCATAAATTTTCCATCCAACCAAATTTTCCAGTAAGTCCGAGTTTAGACGAGCGAACATTTGGAAGGAAAACATCTGGAATTCTCTTTTGTTTTTTCATTCGTGGTGACACAGACGAACAAGTTGCCGGAAACATTCTGTTAATATTGTTGTTTTTTTTTTTCTCAAAAAGCAAAGTAAATGTCAACAAAGAAAATGAGAACAAAGCGTGTCGCCGAGTACCGAACACAAAAACCATTCTCTCTTCCCCACCCGTAATTTGCAACCAAACAAAATGTTTCCCTTCCAAATGTTTCCCTGTCTAAATAGGCACTAACAGAAAACAAAAATAAGCCGTTAGTTAGAACGAAATCAATGATAAAATATCAGTTGATAAAAATATGAAAAGCAGTGAGGACGTATCAACTTTTTTGTAGTTTTAATTTGACAGTGTTTTAAATGTATGTATTGATAAGTGTTACGATATAAAATTTAAATATTATATACATATATGTGATTTTGTAGCCCCTGAAGATGACCATCGATGTATGGTCGAAATATCGGATGAAAAATAAAAAACATAATTAAAAATACAAAAAATGTTTGGATTTTTTATTTATAATTTTACTATATGACCTTAAGCCAAACAAAAAACAACAAGTCAATATTTAATTTTATTTTAAACCAACTTAATTTATCATATTTTGCACTTATCACTGTAACCGAACTTTCGTAAACATAAAGTTCTAAATTTTTTATTTATTTATCTAATTTGAAACCTGGCCACAGCTTTCGATTTTAAAAATTAGGACGCCTAAAATCATAACTTCGTAAATTTCAGAGATAGAATACCGATTTTTCGTTTGAGTATTTTCTTATGTTTAGGAAAAAAGTTTGGCAATAAATTAGGCAAATCGTGTACAAATAAAGAGCGTCAGACATAAATGTAAATGGCAGGTAGTAGTCGGAAATAAGTGCTCTTCAGTTCATATTGGCAATTGAGGCAGTTTGGGTCAGGATTTCTGTTAATTAAAAAAAAAATGCTTGATAGATTGCAGAACCGTTTGCAGAAGTGGTTTAACAGAAAACAAGCGATCGGTAAATGTTTATTTTCTAAAAAAAATATTAAAAAATAAATAAATATTAGCAGTTTTACCAGTATATATTGACGGTGTTAACATTTACAAAAACAACCAAAACCGATTCATCAAATTTTCATGCGGCTTTTGTAAATATTGTAGAACTGTAACCATCAGATTTTTGTGTGTAATTAACTCAGCTTTTTAATAGCTTTCCTTTGATTTTACTTATATGTATGTACTGATGTGTTTCTCTAAGGCCCGTTTTCACAACTTGCCGATAGCTAAAGGCAGGACTTTATCTGCCGTATAAAAAGTGTTCCATTAGTACAAATTTACTTTATCCTACCAGGTAGGACGAGCCTTAACTTACTTTATCGCTCACTTAAGGTAAAAGTAAAGTTTTAATAATGGAACACTTTTTATAAGGCCGGTTAAAGTTTACTTTTAGCTATCGGTTAGTTGTGAAAACGGGCCTAAGTGTATCCACTTGTCGTTTACAAATGTTCTTAAATCAAATATTCCTTGTATTTTTACTTTGATAATTTACATATAATTTTCTGATTATGCTGAGTTTTGCTTTTAGATAAACTACATTTCTTTTTTATAAAATATATATTTTTTTTTTAAACATATTATGTACCATACGTGTAAACATTAAAAATACCTACAACAGTCTTTTGTTCTCTCTTCTTAAACACGAAGAAATGTTCATAATATTTGTATTCTACGAAGACGTTATACTTTGTATTACCATGTAAACACTATAGTTAGTATGTATGTATAGAACAATTTTAATAAAAAAAGAATTTTTTAAATATTTTAATTAGCACACTTTTTACATATTTTTCAATTCGAATGAATTTCTTTTTCTTTATTTACATTTAATATGTCATTCATGGTACCGATATAAGCACACAAAGCTACCGTACAAAAATCAGAGAAGTTCATGTCAATTTAAGCTTTCAGATAGTGGGGCCAAGTTTACTTTTTAATATACATACATACTTTTTTATGTATCTAAAATCAAAAAACTTACATATCGTTACTTTAATATAGGAGGTCCTTACAAGTCAGATGATAACAGTATTTTTTTGATTTTTATATTTTTGAACAAAAAAAAAAAGTTTTTTTTGATTTTTTTTTCTTTTTTGTACAAAACTAACTGTTTTATTTTTTTGAACAACAATCGCTGTTATTTTTTTTATTTTTTCGAGCTAAAATAAAAATAAATATTAAGTTTATACTTTTTTCTTTTACTTAAAATTCCACGCGAAAGAAGTGCAGCTTGTATTATTCGCAGATGTGACAAAATGTTGCCAAAAACATTTCGCTACTTTTTCACAAAAATGAACAGATTATAACTCTATCAACCTTATTTCATAGTTATTCCGCACAAGTTTTTTTCATATGAGTTTTAACAGCCTTTCACGTGAAATGTTAAACGGAATACCAGGCTTGAGTTTTTTTTTAATTAACTGAAAAAAAACAATATTGATGAAATCATTCACTTTAAACATATTAATTTTTAACTGGAAACAAAATAAAATAAAGTGTGAGGTGTTATCATGAAAATTATGGCAACCAGAAAGGAATAAACGTTTTTAGATAATGTAAATGATCTAATTTGTTCTCTTTAATTTTTTTATTTGTTCTTTGTGCAGTTTAAAGTCTTCGTGAGATATTTCGAGGTATGACGATCAGTGTGACCAGATATTAAAATTGTTTGCAGCTAAGTCGTTTGATCTTTTCAAAAAAAAAAAAAAAAAAAAAATACATCTCCAAACACAGAAAAAATAGAAAATCGACTTTAATTAAACAATTCATTCAGACAATTAAATTATTTACTAATTAAAAACTTGATTGCATAAACTAAAAAATACATAACGTATAGGGCTTTAACCAAATTTTTGGCATACCTGTCTAACGTCGTTTTGCGAAAAAAGACCTCACGCAGGGAAGGAAATTTCTAAAACCTTCCAAGAAATTTTAAGCCGCGATGAATTGTAAACCGTAGTGGATAAATTCCAAAATAGCATTTAAGTGATACAGGAATATAAACAAATATCAGGTGTAAGTATATTTTTTAAAATTTCCTTGAGATAAAAATGATTGCTTTCAAACCTCAACCCGATCCCTGCATGAACTATTGTAACAATCAGAAAAAATATTTTTATCAAAGTTATTTTTTATTTATAACTTTTAATGTTCTACATCGCTATACTATGCCGTTTTTGATATTCGCAAAAAGTCTGAAAAAGTTATAGCGCTAATAACATATGCACAAACATTTAAATGTATGTGGTTTGATTAAAAACAATTAATTACAACAAACAAAAAATTAATTGAAAAAATTAGTGTACACCAATTAGTTATTTAATTGAACAATATTTGGTAATCATTTTTTCTGTGAAACCGGAAATGACCAATTTAAACTAAAATTAGGTGTGTTCCTCAAGATCTCGGGCAAGTTCGGACTAATGAGAGTAAAATAAAAATTACTCTCTAAATTTGCCGAATTACCCAAAACTGCTGGAACGCAAAAAACCATTTTCGCACTTCTTCAAATACTAAAGCTGCTTACTTTTCAAATTAAGATCTATTTAAGTGATTTTAGACGCTTAAAAGTAATAGTATTATAAAACCAAAACATTTGCATCATTGTAATTTTTTATATATTGTTTTTTTTTTTATATTAAAGATTAAGGGAAATATGTATGCAATAACGTTTTTACCACTTTAATTTTTTTTTCAAAAACCTTAAATTTGGTTTTTAATATGTTTTTTAATTAAAACTAAACTTTTTCTTTTGCTTGTTAATTTCGTGAATTATTTATCAGTTCATATGTAAACACAAACAGCTGATTGTTTTTTCTTGTCCGAACTTACCCAAAGAAAAAGTTCATGCAAATTTTTACAGGAAATGAAAAATATTACTCTCTCAATTACTCTCTTAATTGCACAAAAATTGTTATGTGGAACGCTTTTGGGTAACTTTGTGCAAGTTCGGACAGTCTCGTTATGCATGTGGAACAGAGCTATTGTTCGAATTCAGATAGCTTTTTTAATAATTTTTTTTTTTTTTTTTTGCAAAATTAGTCTAAGGTGTCCTTATTATACTGTGAAAGTTTGAGAATGGCACAAAGTACTTCTTTACGGGAGGTGATAATTTTGAATTCCAATTTTTCTTACTAAGACCCTTAGGGGGACCCCCATGGAAATCCTTAAATTTCAAACTTAAGTGACAAAACAGTATTCATTCAAATGATAAATCTCTGTTTTGAACATAAAAATACTAAAACATCAGAAATTTCATTTAGTATATATGTATACATACACACATACATATGTATGTACAATGTTATTAACTACCCTACCCTTCCTACCCTGTAGGAAGTCAAACACATTTTTAAGTAACTTCAAACTGGCTATTTTATAACAACGTCTAGTTTATTAAGTGACTTTTTTCCTTGTCGACGACTCATTATTTTACCATAGGCATGTCATAGGCAGTAGTCAATTGGTTATCTCTGCATTACTTTTAAATTGACTACTTACTACTTATTTTTTAACCAATTTGAAGTTAATTAATAGTATAGTCTTATAATAAATTATTTAAATTTTAAATAATTTTTGTCAAAAAAATATATGTATATATAAACATAGATATGTATATCTATATACATACATACATACAAGCAGAGAAAAAATATGGTTGGGCTGGTTACGGCAACAACACTATGTTTAATGTAACAATATATTGTTGTCGTACACAAATAATTGTTATTTTTATTTAATATCAACAATATTATAGTTACTGTAAACATATCAATGTTTATCGCAATTATGAATTTGAGTATTGTTAACCGAAAAATAATTATTTTTCCAACAACTTAATTATGATAACTTTCTAAACATATTATATTTCTCACAACCATATCATGATATTCAGTGTTCAGAGTCAGATGTTATCCTGCTAAAAGTTTATGCAAAAGCAACTTCCTTTACAATTGTTCCTATATATCTGAGACCGGCCAGTTGGGATTCTGACTTTAAAAATATAAATGATATATTCGAAAATAAAAACATTATAAACCCAATCATAATAGGCGACTTGAATGTCAGAATTGGCGAAATTAATCAGGAAATGATTGACATCTACAAAGACGCTTTTTGTGCTGGGTGTGAAACAAGAAAATCGAAAGACAAAACAGTAAATAGAAAAGGTCGGCAGCTGGTAGAGTTTTGTACGGAAAAGAATTTATTAATTTTGAACGGTAGAACAAGAGGGGATGAAGAAGGGCAGTTAACCTACATCAGTAATACAGGAGAATCTGTTAATGATATCTGTGCTTCATCACAGGAATTTTTACAATATATTGATGAATTTACAATCGAAGACAAAGTATGGTCGGACCACTTGCCCATCATGTTGAAACTAAAAATTAAAAACACAAACGAAGTTGTAAGGAAGCTAAATTTACTGCCGAAATTACGCTGGAAAAGTTGGGAGAAAGGCCAATATCAAATAAAGCTAAATAATAACTTAGAACCTATAACAAACACAGAAACTAATTTAAATGAACTATGTGAAGTGATAAAGAAATCCATTCCCACAACAGCATTAAAGAAAATATCGTTCGAACCAAAAAACAAATGGTACAATAACAAATGCAATAAAGCAAGACAAAAAAGCCTTGAATTGCTACAGCAATATAGAAAAACTAAAAGCCCAATTCATAAAGCAAGGTATATTGAAGCACAGAAAAAATATAAATTCATTTGTAATGTGTGTAAGACTGAGTACTATCAACAACTTACAGTAAGGATCAACAGTGTTAATGATAGCAGGCAATGGTGGAAATTGGTGAACGAAATACGGAACCGTCAATATCAAATTGGTTATAACGTCTCAGTGTCTAATTTTAAACAGTATTTTGAAAATTTACTAAACCCCGTACAAACTGAAGTACACATACACTATGCTCCAATATTTATGGAAGATATTTTGCTGGATAGTCCAATAACTATTAACGAAATTAAAGCCATGCTGAATAAGGTAAAACTGAACAAAGCACCGGGGGAAGACAGAGTTCCTTATGAGTTTTTTATAAATGCCACAGATGAATTCTACACAAAACTGCTATCAATATACAATAATGCTTACACCAGTAACCAGCTAGATAGCTCTTTCACAAAAACTATTGTCTTTCCTATCTACAAAAAGGGGGATCCAAGTCAACCAGCAAACTATAGAGGGATCTCATTTATGAACTGTGCTGTTAAAATAATGATGGGCATTTTAAATGATCGATTGTTAAATTGGGTAGAACATAATCAAATACTTAATGAGTATCAAGCAGGTTTTCGCAGAAATTATTCTACGGTAGACAATATTTATAACTTATCAGCTATTGTGAGCATAAAGTTAGCAGAAAAAAAGAAAGTGTATGCCTTTTTTGTCGACTTCAAAGCTGCGTTTGATAGTGTCTCAAGAAAAGCTCTGATTTATAAGCTCTTTAAGATGGGAGTATCGTACAAATTTGTCCAGTTCATAGAAAGAATATATACCAATACACAATCTGCTGTCTGGACTGGTGAAGATTTTTCACAACATTTTGAAACAAAATCAGGTGTTAAACAAGGGTGTTTACTGTCACCATTGCTTTTTGCCCTGTACATTAATGATCTACATGAATGTTTGGAAGGTGGACTTATGGTAGAAAATATGAATATCCGGCTTTTACTCTATGCTGACGACTTAGTCATATTATCTGATGATATTACGATAATGCAAAAAATTATACAAAACCTCGAAAATTACTGCAACATGTGGAATCTGGAAGTTAATTTAAACAAATCCGAAATTATGGTATTCAGAAATGGTGGTCGACTAAGTCAACAAGAAAAATGGTTTTTTAAAGGAGATGAGGTAAAAATATCGCCTGAATGTAAATACTTGGGAGTTATCTTCACCCCAAAACTTAAGTTTAACAAACATGTCGAAAAAAGAAACAATCAGGCAAAAGGTGCAATAAATTCAACATGGCAAAGTTTAATAGGAAAACAAGATATAAGCCTAAGAATGAAGTGGAAAGTCTATCTTGCAGTGTGCAGAGCAATTCAAGCCTATGCAGCTCAGGTTTAGGGCTTTAGACATTTCGAAGATGTTAATAAGCTGCAACGATATTTCATGAAGAGAATATTACATTTACCTAGCTTCACCCCAAACTACATTCTTATGCTAGAAACCGCTGCTGAAGACAGCCATCTTTATACGTTGGGACTTCATCTTGAATATTTAAGTAGAATAATGTACAATTATACACAGAATAGATTACCTCACCAATTATCCTTAATTTTATTGCGTCGCAACCTATTTTGGGTAAAAGAACTAAAATCAAAAGCTACTTCCTTAAACATACAATGGCCAGAAACAAACCACACGAAACAACAATGGAATTGCTTTAGTACGGAATTGCTTAGTAACCTGAAACGTAATATTTTGAATGAAAGATTGGAGAGTAAATCAAAAACCACCACAAGAATCTACAAACATCTTGATTATGAAAGAGGAATACATTACATTAATGATGATTTAAATACAGACAAAATCACATGGATATTTAAAGCACGCAGTGGGTTAATTGCATTAAATTACAACAGATTTGGTGCAGCAAACGCAGACAACTTTTGTAAATTGTGCAATTTACAGGAGCATGAAACATTCCAAAATTTTTTTGGTATCTGTCCTGTGTTAAAAGAATTTAGATATGCTATATTTCGAAAATCTTACCTAGGGGAAGAAGATATGATACATATACTTAATGGCCAAAATGAAAAAGACTGGGTGAATTTAGTAAAATATTTAAAATGTGCGTTAACTTATAGAAATTTTTTAATAATAGAATTTAACTAATTGTGTCATAATTTTAATAATCAAATTTTATTTTATTTTTGCATTAAATGCCAATATTTGTTTGTGATCGTTCGACAGACGTTTTTATGAAAAACATGTCGTTAAGCTCTTTAATATTTTTCTTTTCTTTTATTATTTTATTTTATTTATTTTAAATTTTATTCATAACATGTTAATTAATACTTAAGAAACTTTTATAAAATAAAATAAATAAAAAAAAAAAATAAAGAAAATATACAATACAATATCATGATATTTAATAGCCATAACATGATAACCTTCTATACATTTATCATATTATGTTAAAGATGCAATCAAACTATTATTACTCTAATCATATTATGTTAGCGCCATTTGTAAAATAATTTTGAAGCAGTTGTGTCGTTTTTTTTTTATTTGTGAGCGGTTAAACAATTTAAAGATAAAATTCCATAAAAAAATAAGTTTAAAGAAATTAAAAAATTAAAATATTAGGGGAGTTCATTTAAGTATTAGTGATGTAATAGTGCAAATGCAAAATATCATAGTTTTTTTGTAAAATCCAACAACAAAACACACAGAGATTTCGTTATATTTTATAAAATTGCTACGATATTTCATTAACATCTTAAAATCGAAAAAATGGACACACGCGGTTGCCCATGAAAACCACAGATTTTTCATTTGCTCTTTTGCAAGCCTTATATTGAACTCCGCTATTTGATTAACATTAAGAAAAATTGTAAAAAGCCACAAAATAAAAAATCGATGCAAAAATATTTTAATTTCTTTTGTATTTTTATGACAGCTATGAAAGGTGCTGTATCATAATATGATTGCTTCTAAATTTATTATGATTAACATGATAATAATATGATTACTTCTTAGCTTATTATGATTAACATGACAATAATTTGATTACTTCTTAACTTAGTATGATTAACAAAATAATAATATGATTAAAGGAAAAATGTTATGATGACATATTACGAGTATATTTAGTCATTAGTAATATGATTCAATAATAATCTTAATATGGTGACTACAATCATAATTCTTATCATAATATGTTGCTCTTAGAATATGTTTAACACAACCATGTTTTTTCTTTGCGTGTATGTATACATTTATTTTTATATAGAAATAATTATTTAAGAAAATGATAATGTATAATAGTGCGCTACATAATTGCTTGTACATAAACAGCTTCAATTTTTAATTATTTTAATATTAATATTTAATATTTGTTCATTTGACTTCATGGCATGCTTGTTTTACTTATTTTGCTTTAATTTCTGTTTTACGCAAAACGTTTCGTTGATATCTGTATGACATTTAAACCAATTTGTAGTCATTTGAAAAATAGTTAATTTATAGTTAGTGTTTTTGCAACACTTTCTTGAAAAAAAAACGAAAATGTTTAATTGTTATTTATTTAACTCATTGGAGCTACAAAATATCTGAAAAAAAAAAATATTAACAAATATGCTAAATATCTCTTGGATAAATTGTAAATAAATTATACACTGAAAAAAAAAACAAATCAATCCATCCGTTCTTAAATCAAGCCGAAGCGGTGTAATTGTACGGTAATTACGGATTTCCTTAAATTAAGTACAGAATACTTGATTCAAATGCGGATTATTCAAGTGCGAAATACTTAACTTATCCATATTACGTACTTAGAATTAACCAAAAATGAGATTGCTTTATGTTAAACTTATATTGAATCTTGATTCTGATTTAAGAATTTCTAGATGGTTTAATCTCGATTCGTACTTGAAATAATCCGAGCGTGGGATAATATGAATTCTAACCTTAGCACTTATCCCCACAGAACCAGAGAGAATATTATCATTTTACTTACCTCATGTTTATTTCAAGGACTGAATAGTTACAACTTTTATTCGATAAAAATTGCGAATAATTATTACGAATAAATATATATTTTATTTATTATTTATTAAAAATAATCCCTACAAGAAATGAATGAGCGAGTAGTCACATTTTTCATTTTGGTGTTAAGAAAATGATAGAAAGAAATGACCGAAAACTTTATTTCTAATGTGACTACTCGCTCATTTATTTTTATTTAGGGATTATTATTTCCAATTTTTATTTTTAAAAATTGATGATAACTTTTATGGGTATCAAATATAAAAGTATTTCTCAAACATAACTATTACTATTCGATAGATATATTACAAATTATTTTTAATATTTATGAATGAGGAATAACATAACCGTTATATCTTATTTTAATATGTATGTACTTATATATGCACATGCATAATAAGCAAAAATAAAACAATTACTATCAAGAATATATTCAAATAATTACAATGATTATCGTAAATAAAAACAACAAAAATCTTTAGTAATAGTTATCTGTAAGGGAAATAAATATTGATCGATCATAATAGTTATGAGCCAATGTAAACAGATATTAATTGGATTTAATAATTATGTTTGACAAATTTTAGTTTTTACAAAAAAAAAAAAACACAAATGAAGTACGAGTAACTCATGCTCATACAAAAATGCCGAATTTCAAAATAAAAATGTGATATATGCGAAAAACCCATATGCGGAGACCACAAAGTTGATCTTTGTGACTCTTGCTCAAAGTATTATTTAAAAAAAAATTATTTTTTTAAAGCTAAAAATGTTTTTTTAAATATTTGAGTGTATATTTGGTTTTAAGCCAAAGTTATAGTAAGTTAAAAAAAATCACAAAAAAAGACGATCATTTGTTACAACGTACGTAAAATATGGTTAGTACTCTAGGTTTAAAAGTGGTAACTTTTTTGGTACCTGAAAAATGGTTTATTTCAAATTATAAGACACCAGCATCATACCCAATATGGTTTTCGTAGTTATTCTACTTTGAAAATTTGGTGTATATAATTAAATAATTTTAGCAAAAAAAAAAAAAATATGGAAATTATTGCTTCTTATAGGCAAAACAACAACACTACAAGATGTTTAAAATTCTTGTAGTGTTGTTGTTTTGCCTACAACAAACTTTTTTAAACACACGCGTATGCAAGAATATTGGTTTTTGAAAGTTATTCTTTTTGGATTGTTGTTTTGAGTACGACTCTTTCTAAAGTAAGAAGAAAAAACTTAAATTTAGTATGAGTTTTTTCTTCCTGTGTATAAAAAAAAATTATAAACTTATGGAGATTCCATTTCAATACTTTGACAATATAATAAGGACACCGTAGGCTAATTGTATTAAAAAAAAGGCATCCAAGTTCGAAAAATTTTAATTTAAATTGGTCACGCGCTTCAACTCGCTCATTAAAGTGTTACTCATTAAAATCTTATTCTTTCATTTAATTTTAAATTAAATATAGATAGTTGGTTATTAATAAACATTGAATAAAATAAAATAAGTCTCTTTTTTTATCAGATAACCAAACATACCCATTAAAAAATGGAGGGAGAAAAGCACAATAACCCTTAACAAATCTGCTTATAATGCTGGGTACACTAAGTGCAACCTACATGCAATCTGTTTCAATGCAACCTCAAAATATCAAAGCGTTTTGATGTTGATGCAATCTGGAATGAATGAAAATGAATTTAATTCACCAGATTGCGTAAATGCGTTGCATAGTGTGCACCCAGCATAAGAGACTTGAATTCCCACTTGGAAGTGCTACTTTTTTCTCTCTGCCAGAAAACAATTGCGTAATAAAAAATGTATTTTTTTATGTTGGGTAATATTTCGGGAATAATCGTAAACACACATTAAAGTCATTCCAATACAACCTGCTTACTTATAAGGGATAATGCCAAGTTATTAAAAACATTTTATTTACTTAAATTAAAAATTCACTTCATTGGTTTTCGCTTCTCTGCTGCTTCTTAGTAGTATGTAATAGCCAGCCCATATATCAGCGCTAATGTACTTGTTTTGCTTCCTGAAACCTTTTAATTTGACGTCCTACGCAATTTAAAAAAATTTGTTTGCTTTAGCAAAACGTTTGGCTAGATCAAACATCATTTAACAGTTTCTTCATTAAGTTATACAATTCGCACTTGTTTCACAAAATGGCATTAACTCAAAATATTTATTTTTTTCACTTTTTTGGAAGAAGTAGACACGTAGTATTCATATCTAAACGCTGTTATAATATTATGCTATTTTGTTCACTTTTTGGTAATGAAAAGGTTGGTTTAAAAATTCTTTTTCATATTCCTTTAATGTAAAATTTAAAATTGTTTTGATTAATGAACATTTTTAAATTTTGAGTTAACACCCTCTTGTTGATTAAGTGCGAATTGTCTGCCTACAAATAAAGTTAAGTTAATCAATAAATATTGTTAAAAATAAAGATAACGTTTGATTTATTTACCAATCACGCTTTTTGGGGTTTTTTTCGACAAATATTTGTTAGGTCTGAATATACCTTAACGATCTCTCGCGAAAGTTTCGCAACTCTCTTTATATTTTGGCTATAGAGATAAAACTTGAGAGCAAAAATGTTTATTGATTTTACAGCCTTTAAATATTTTACTTGATTCTACTCAAAAGTTTGTTTAGTCGCTTAAAAACTTATATGCTGTTTCCAGGTGACAGGCAATTGATTGTGTAGAAAAATTTATATGAAAATCACTCAGTTTTTTGAGAACTTTGCATATACATTTTACTTAACAATTTTTTAATATCCTAATCCCTGTTAGTGGTAAAGGCAAACATGAAACATTAATTGCTTGTGCTTGTTGCCATCTTGCCTTTTTAATGTTTTTAATTACTAATTCATAATATAATTTACATATTTATTTTCAAATACAATACATACATACATATGCATGTGTTTATGTGCAAAATAAATTATTTTTTAATTTTGTTTTTAAATTTTTACTTATCAAAAACTGTTGGCTAAATGCCACCTTTACTTCCTACACATTTTTTTGCTTTTTCTTCTTTTTAAATGTTCTTTCTTTTTCATAAACTTTTACTTCTTATTGTTCTAAATTTATTTAATGAATTAATATACTTTTGAATATTTCATCTTGAGGTCACTTGTTATTATTTTTTCTTTTTCATGGCTGTATCTCAAATATTTTTTATTTAATTTTAATTACGTCATTATTATCATAGTGTAACTAATTAAATATGAATCCAATAATTAAAAATAAATATTAAATATTTTTAATAATTACTTACACCATTTGTTTACAATTAATAAAATGTTTGTGTTGATTTGAAAACATTTTGAATACATGCATTTTTCTCTCTTAAAATTCTGCCATGGGAAATATACAAAAATTACTCTTTGAGTGTTTTTGCGTAAAATAAATTGAGTGCTTTTGTTCCATTCTATCCGAACTGAGAATTACATTAAATTTTTTAAAAAATTTTAAAATTGTTAAGAATTTTTCAACATTATTGTAATTTTTCGGGATATAGACAAATATGTTTGCAATTTAAGCTTTACCGATAGCCATTTTGTTCACTCAACATGAGAAGAAAAGAGGCTATAGTCTCCGTTAGACTAAATTAAATAAATTATATTTTCATAGCGATATAAATTGTTCTTAGACATTCAAATTACCTTGTAAAAATAAAAATATATTGTAGAGCTTACAAGTAATTGCGATAAATCGCACAAAAAACTTGACATAACGATTAAAAAAATTATTTTAGGTTCAACATTTCATCTGATAATTGATCTGGGGTCTTCGGAAAACACATTTCAATAGAGAGGCAGACAGACGGACGTCTTTAAATCAACTAATATAAAACAGTCGATCTAATTAAAGTAAAAATAATAAGAATGGGTTCACACTATGAAAGTTTTCTTTCAGAAAGTTGGAATTTATTAATAAGAGGGGAAGAAAACATGCTCTCCTCTAATCAATAAACTCGGACTTTTTGAAAGAAAACTTTTATAGTATAATCCCAGACTAATGGGCAGTTTTTGACTTCGTATTTAAATACGTATCTAGTTAATTTTAATTTAAGTTGCATTTAAATACAGTTTCAGGTTTAAAGCAAGGTTATCAATGCCGATACCGTTTAACCCTTATCTTACTAACATGCTTCTGTGGGACACATTTTGATGTTCAATTCAATGAAGTAACGAATATGTTCGGCATATCGCAACCAAACTTCTTGACTTTTATTTTACATATGTTTTGTATAGTTTAACAAAAAAAAAAGGTTTAAAATTTTTATTTATTCTATTTTTAATAAGTCAAAACAAAAAAATGCAACAAAAACTATCGACATGTGTCTCATATACACTGAAGCACTTGTTGGTCCCGAAATACGCCAAGGGTCACGAAATTAATTAAAACGGCCTATAGTTAAGTGAATACATGAATCACTTTAGGAAAAAGCTTCACCAGATGAAACTAGTTGTGCAACAAATAAAAGCAAAAGATGCTTTATGCGTGATCCCAAAAAAGTCGTATAGTTAAAAAAACGGTTATAATAATATTTCTAATAAACATGGTGCCAAAACTTTTGCATTCAAACAATGTGTTTGGTAAAAATGTTCTCTTAATTTACGTGTTTTTAATTAATTGAAGTTTTTTTCTTTAAATTTTCACGTATGTGTCTTAGAGGCACATTTAGGTAATATTAAAATTGAATAGTGGCATTTTTAGCGATACCGAAATTCATTTCGGTGGCCAACACATTCGCCCAAGTGTTGAAAATTTTTATATTTTCCACTCTGCAAAATTAATTTTTTTATATTTTCTACTTTGCAAAATTAATATTTAAAAAAAAATATATAATACATATAATATATAAAAAAATATATATATTTGTAAAAAAAAATAAAAGATGGTACAATTTTTACAATTTTTTAGAGAAAATTCCTTTTGATAATTGCCACCATCTAACAAATGTGTCATCTAAGTCGTTTAGACTTATATGTTTTTTTAAATATTCCAGTTTGATTTGATTAATTAAATTAAGAACCGATATACCTAAAAGTCTCTGTACAGGTGTACCCATATCGAAATAACAAATACTTTAATACAGATACCGAACGTCATTTCGGTTGCCAACCTTGGTTTTATGTGATTCTTAGCTAATATTATTTGGTTGAGATAAAAATATGATAGCCCTACTAAATATCAAATAAAATATCATAGAACTGGTGGGTAACCAAAATAAAGCATCTTTAAGTCTGGGCTCACACTATGAAAGTTTTCTTTCAGAAAGTCTATGTTTGTGGGTGAGAGAGGAGAGAAGAAAAGCATAATCTCGTCCACTCTCACAAATAAACTCAGACTTTCTGAAAGAAAACTTTTGTAGTGTGAACATAGACTAAACGAAATAAATTATTGTTTTCTGCTTTGACTGACGTTTTTGTAAAGTTTTAATGTTGAGGCTACCATGTCAAATAAAACCACTTTAATAATTAAAAATTACTTTAAATAAGCAAATGGAACTTAAATAAAAAGATAAATGAAATTTAAATACAAAGTCAAGAACTGGCTATGTGTTATGTACTCTGCGGAAAATTTGTGTCAATTGGTCCTGGGATTTGTGAAAATAGAACAAGTACAAAAAGAAAGAACTCATGACCGGTGAAAGGAGTACCAATCATTTAACTGGTTTATGAAGAACAAAAAGGTAGACAAAGATGTCCGTCCCGCCGGCTGGCTGTCCATGCAACCTTGTGCATACAGATCGCAAATTCGGAGACAATTTGATGAAATTTGTCACAGAGGCTCTGACGGGTACAAGGACCAAGCCTTTTGAAAATGGAACGAATCGGTCCATAATTTTACAAAAACCATCTTATTACAACGGCAAGATTAAATTTGGTCGAAACCAAACTAATTTTTTTGCAATCAAAATCAGCTTATCAAATTTTATTGGAATCTTTCTATTTTTAAACATATCTCCCATACAAATCATTCTCCCGAAAATAGATTTAACGCCAGCTTCCTTAAAAATATTAATATTTACATACAAATTGGCGACAATGACTTTTACTTTAGCTACTATGTCATGACAAAATGTAGGTCTAAAATAAAACATAGGTTCCATACAAACCTTCATCCAAAATACTCATATATGTAGAGGAAGATATCTTAATAATATTCGGCAGAAAGAACTTTTAAACGAATCTTAACCTCATAACATAATTTTGTTCTGGCGGGTCCATGATTGCCCAAATAGATTACACTCTAAGAAATTGGATTACACTCTAGGAAATTTGTTTTTAAATACTATGCTATAGGGTATCACATGGTCGGGCTTGACCGATTATACTTTCTTAATTGTTATTTTTGCAAGAGCATTTTAAGCGTTTTTAACTCATTTTTCATTAAATGATGTTTTTGTATTTTTCACATTAATAATCCGATTCTACATACATTCGGCATACATATATATCTAACAAATATCAATTTTCATACCAAACTTTATTACAATTGGACAATTTTTGTAAGTGTTATAGCATTTTTAAGAAAAAGGATATATGGCAGGACATTGAGTCCTTGTTCAGATTTAAATGAAAATTTACACACACGTTGCTAGTTGTGTGTGTATCAGCATGACCATTCTTTGTAGTTTTGTGGGCATTATTGAAGCTAAAATTAATTACATTTTTCCATTTCAGGACACATGGGAGGTAGGCGTGTCCTTGGACCGATTTCTGCAAAAATTCATATTTTTCTTAACTAAGCTATTTTATGCTAGTGTACCAAATTTCAAACATTTCTGACAGCTCCTTCTATTTATGTCCCTTCGTTATATGGGGACAAAGCACTGTGCGACGGGAGACAGGTGTTTTCATTACTAAAACATTCTTGGCCACTCCGTGGTACTATGCCAAAAATTTGGTTGTAGCCCTAATGAACATATTTAAAAAATTAGGAATTTTCTTTGTTTTATCATAATCATAATATCAAAATTTTTGTTAACTTTTTTCAGATTAAGATAACAAACTTTGCATTTTATTACACGAAAGTTATGCTACATATTTAGAAAGTTTAACTCTTGTTTTTGACTTTGCACATGCAACGTTTGTGTAAACTGAAAGGGACTGCCTTCTTTCCAAAAATAACTGGAATCTGTGCATAAGCCCAGGTTGCACTATCTGAAATTCGCTTCTAAACAGAAGAATAAAAAGAGATTTACATAAAAAAGAATATCTGGCTTATTTCTTGCAGATTTACATGTCAGAAATGTTATTATGTCATAATAAATATATGTTTAATAAAAAAATCTTAGCGGCCCTATGCTCCTTATAGAAACGATATATGTATATATAAATATATGTATTTATGGATATGTCAGAAGCTAAAAGTCCTAACTCAACTTTTCAAAAATTTCTCAATTTTTTATTATTACTATCTAATTAGCTGTGAATTCTTTTAAAATTTTGATTTCCGTTATTTAAATATTTTCCATTAAAAAATATAAAAAGTTGGTATAGGTTTTGCATGTTATTTAATTTTTTTAGACGTTACCAGCCAGATAATAGGATAATATACAAATGCTGTAGTATGAATTACTACGCTTCGCGTGTTCGCCAACTTCCTTTTTGTAGCATCTTAAATTTTGGAAACTAATTTTTCAAACATAACTTATTTGCTCTCCTTTTTATTTTTTTTGAGTTAGGCCTTATAGCTTCTGACACATCCATATATATATATATATATATATATATATATATATATATATATATCTATATATATAAAAATGAAAAATGTTTGTATGTTTGTTTGTGTGTTTGTTTGTTTGTTTGTTGGCTTATAGACTCCTAAACTACTGAACCGATTTTCCTGAAATTTTTACAGATACATCACGTGAGCCCTAAAAATAAAATAGGCTACTTATTTTTTCGATAGGGGCAGGGGAATTGGTATCCCCCATAGGATGCCAATATTAATTATCGCATATATTAAGATCCGCTGCACGCATTATGCAGAACTTTTGGTAGTAAGATCTTCTGAGCCCCAAAATTAAAATAAAATAGCAGCGGGGGAAGTGGAATCCCCCATAGGACGCCAATGTTTAACATCGCATATCTAAAGAACTGTAATAGTGAGAATGTTCAAACTTTCTAGAAGTCACTCTTATGGTATACAACACTTTCGAAAATAACAATAAAGCGGGTAGGCGCAGGGGGGGAAATACCTCCCATAGGATGCATATATTAAATATCGCTCAACTGAAGAATTATTAAAGGGAGAGTCTTCAAAAGTGGTTAAAGCTATTATTATAGTAAACTATAAATTTCAATATAAAAATGGGCGGGAGAGACAGGGGAGGAGCAGTACCCCTCATGGATAGAAATATTAATAAGAGCCACTGCACGCATTTTGTTGAAATTTTAGTAGTAGGATCTTCTGAGTCCCAAAATTGAAATAAAGTAGCAGTGGGGTAAGTGGTTTTCCCCATAGGACGCCATTGTTTAATATAGCATACCTAAAGAACTGTTATAGTGAGAATGTTCAAACTTTGTGGAAGTCACTTTTATGGTATACTACACTTTTGAAAATAAAAACAAAGCGGGTAGGCGCATGGGGGAAACACCTCCCATAGGATGCATATATTAAATATCGCTCAACTGAAGAACTATTAAAGGGAAAGTCTTCAAACGTGGCGAGAGCTACTATTAGGGTAAATTATAAATTTCAATATAAAAATAGGCGGGGTAGACAGGGGAGGAGCAGTACGCCTAATAGATAAAAATTATAATAATAACCGCTGCACGCATTTTGTTGAACTTTTGGTAGTAGGATCTTCTGAGCCCCAAAATTTAAATAAAATAACAGCGGGGGAAGTGGTACCCACCATAGGATGCCAATGTTTAATATCGCATATCTAAAGAACTGTTATAGTGGGAACCTTCAAACTTTGTGAAAGTCCCTGTTATGGTATACTACACTTTTGAAAATAAAAATAAAGCTGGTAGAAGCAGGGGGAAAAACATCCCGTAGGATGCATATATTAAATATCGCTTAACTGAAGAACTATTAAAAGGAGAGTCTTCAAACGTGGTTAAAGCTACTATTATGGTAAACTATAAGTTTCGATATAAAAATGGGCGGGGTAGACAGAGGAGGAGCAGTACCCCTCAAATATAAAAGTATTAATAAGAGCCGCTGCACGCATTTCGTTGAACTTTTGGTAGTAGGATCTTCTGAGCGCCAAAATTGAAATAATATAGCAGCGTGGGGAAGTGGTACCACCCAAGAACGACGATGTTTTATATCGTTAATCTTAAGAACTGTTATAGTAAGAATGTTCAAAATTTGTAGAAGTCACTCTATGGTTAACTACACTTTTGAAAATTAAAATAAAGCGGGTAGGCGCAGGGCGGAAAATACCTCTCATAGGATATTAAATATATCTCTACTGAAGAACTATTAAAGCGAGAGTTATCAGAGGTGGTTAAAGCAGTGTAGCAAAGCGCACCGGGTAAAGCTAGTATATATACATATATATGTATATATATTATATATTAAAGAATCTTCAATAAAATATTTATATCTAAATGAAAATTTAAATGAAACCTGATATTGAGTACCCCAGAAATATGTACATAAGTACCTACAAATATCCACCTAATCTCAACAAAAAAAAATTTAATTGAAAAACAGAATAATTGCAATTTGTAGATATAAATAAATAAAAACAAACAAAAGAAAATTATAATTACATATGTACATTGTACATATGTATATACTAAAAACATAGAAAAAATACAGAAATGCAAGCAATTTGTTTTTAAACTAAACACTTTCTGTACTTGCACGTTAATAAAATATTATAAATAAAAATTAAATGTTTATTTAATAGACTTCAACAATAAAAATGATAAACTGACATATTATAAAATTCAAACGGATTCTAAATACATACAGCCATTTCCTAAGGCATACACTGAAATAAAAAATAAACAATCAACATACGACTAAATACTCGTATTGGCCAATCGAGATTAATAAACGTAAAGTGTTGAAATAAAAGATATTATTTTAATAGAGATTATGCATTAAAATATTTGATTATAAAATATTGTATTGTATATACAAATGTATTCTCAAAAAAAAAAAAAAAAATTTTTTTTGAAGAATGTAGTTTAGGTACAAATAATTTTTGTATTTTTAGATATTTCTTCTTAATCTTACAGACTACATCTGACAGAAAAAACACAATTTTTATTTCTGTCATTTTTCATAAACCAAATTTATTCAAACAACAGCGTTGGCAAAAAATATAGAAGTGTTTGCAAACTACATTGAGTTTAATTTTGAATGTAATGAATCTTATGCCAAAACTTATATAACACAAGTTTACAAATTCCGGTCAACTTTTGGATCAGAGCAGATGAGAACAAATCTGGACGTTATTTAAGGTGATGAATTCAAATTCGGGTTTCGTTTTTCAAAAATTGTGAGTTCACGCATGTTGGCAGCACTGCGCTATCATAATGATAGTCAGCTGTTGGCATCGCTAGAAACATTATTTCATTTGTATTTTGTTTGTTTTTTGAGTCCAAAACGTGTGAAAATGTAACGACAGAATTATAAAGTTAAAACAAAGTGTTTTTTTTATGTTTGCGGATGTTATATGACCAGAAAAAGTGGCAAAGTTATTACTATTGTGATCAGTAGGGATGCGATTTCCATGCAAATGCATGTTTTTTGTCGGTAGTCTAAGAACGATGTCGATCAATTATCTTTCCGAATCATTAAATTTGCGATAAAATGGCATCGATTTGTTTTTGCATATTGTTGCATATTTTGGTGAAAATGCATATTTTTGCATATTTAGGTTTTGAATGCATATTTCTGCATATTTTGACATTTTTGAGTGATTTTTTGTAAATTTCCATATAATAAAAAGTTCTTAAAAAATTTTTTAAATACACAGAAAAAATTTCCAAAGAAATTTTTAAAAAATAAATAAATTCTTTTGGAGCTTTGCTTTAAATACAAGATTTCGACAAAAAATGCTTCTTTTTTAAACCAATGCAGTACATAGTTAAGGCTTCCAATGGGTTTAAAAATTTGTATCCAAAATTGTTACAAGCTACTTGCTGGGCACAATGGTAGCAGATAATTAAGAAGCGAATTCGATAGTATTGCAATTTTTAATGAAATATAGCCCTTGATTCCCCTGCCACCGCAGCCAGTAGAAGCAAAATGGAGGCCTGGCTACATGCTTCAGAAATCTATTCAAACAACTTCGAGTAATTTAAGAATGTTAGAAGAGCTTGTGGATGCCGATGATTGTGCAATTAAAAATTAAGAAAAAAAATAAATATTTAATTTAAAAAACATCGGAAGTCAATAAGCATTTGTATTTTCCAATTACGGATATATTGGTGAAAAAATAAATAAGGAGGGATTTAGTTCACATAATACGCAAGTCGAATTAATTGATATTGCATAAAGTAAAATTAACAATGTGGAAGGAAGAATAGCCCGTCAAATTAAAAAAAATCTAACACGTTTTGCAAAAAAAATTTTAGGATTTCAAAAAAATTTCAAATATATTTGATCTGATCTGGAATCAAAGTGGGATCGGACAATGAATTTTTTAAAAATGCAATGGCATTATTCAAGTACAAGACATTTTTACTTTTAATAAAAGAGCACTTAGTTTTTTAAGATATTTTAATAACAATATACTGCATTTTTTATATTTTTTTTTGTTTTTAGTAAAATTAAAAAAAGATTTTTTTGTGGAAAATTTTCAAGTTTTTAGTGCATATTTTTTATTTTTTTAGTGCATATTTTTGATTTTTTAGTGCATATTTTATGCGCATATTTTCGATTTTTTAGTGCATGAAAATCTCATCCCTAGTGATCAGAAATTCGTATTTTTATTATTTTGGTTTCTCTGTATCAAACACCCACAAGCCGTGGGTATCGAAATTGTTTTTTAACGCGTTTAGCACAATATTTATTTATTTAATAGATAGATAAAATATATGTATGTATTTACAGATATTTGAAGTTATACGTAATTCAGGAATTAATATATACCTAGCGGTAACTAGAATGAGTAAAGAGGCCTAATAGAAGGCCTTATTTAGCAGTCACAAGCAGTCAGAAGCCCTTCTCGCCGCATTCCATACTTATTTATTTTTTACACAGGTTGTCATTGGGCGCAAGGCCTTCCAAACTTCCTTTAAAAACAACTTCGATCCCTTCCCAAAGAAGGGAGTAAGGAAGGTCACTAAAAATTAAAAGTAAATAAAACTGAACACCTTCCCTTCTCCCTTCAAAGAAGGGAGTAGCGAATGTGTACTGAATATTTCAGAAGGTCTTTTAAAAAGAAGTTTATACCTTCTAGAAGGCATACTTCTGAAGGCAGGATATCATGCGACGCGAATCTTTTAGAAAGGAGTATAGAGGCCTTCAAAAAGGCCTGCCACTTGTGGTCCTTTCAATATTTACCGCTGGTTACATGTATAATATTTATCTACAGATGGCTTAACTTAGTATGTGTAAGCCAGATTGACACAGTAGATTTTTGGTTTTACAAGTAATTCATTACGTTAAATGATGTATACGATTGCAGAGTATTATATTGCTTTTATTAGTAGACTTGTAGCACGAGTCGACAGAACTAAGGAATTAATTTCCCTGTTTCTAGGAAGAGCATGTAGTTTGGAGTGTTCCTAGGCAGGAGGAGCAACTTCTTTATGAAAAAACGGAATAATTTTTCTACTGAATCATATTTTTTAAAACCCCATACTTGGGCTCCGTAAAACATTATTGAGCGAGAAGCAGCATTAAATATTTTGAGTTTATTTTTAATACTGATTTTTGGATGCATGATATATTTAGATCATGATGAGGCATTAAGGCGTTTAGCACAATATTATACGAGTGGTCTAAAAAAGGATGTTTTTCATTTTCATTCCCAATGTTATGGAGAAAGCCGAAAAATCATGTAGATGATTGTTACTTTTGTTGATGAATGTCGTCGGTCTAAATACCAAAAAATAGCAAAATATAATTATCCTGAAGTTTACTCAGTGTCTAAGCCAGTTCCCCGAGCGAGCAATGATCCTTTGCCAATTTGTCCAGGTACGAGTGCAAATTCCATGGAAAGTTGTAATTCATCACCGACGAGCAGTGAAAGCGATTTTAACATTGAGGAAAAACATTTAGTTTCGCAAAGTGAACTAAATGATTTGGTTTATGATTTGAGTTTATAGAAACAAAAATCAGAATTGCTCGCCGATAGAAACTTTAAAAAATGTATAACGCCCAATGAAGCAGCAGCATGGGTATCATTACAAGCTGTTGTTCACAACGTTCTCGGTAACCCCAGATCCCCGGATTTCAAGCAGATAATCGACAGTTTGATGCAAAATGATTGCAAGATTAGGGCTCGAATGTCTCCCAAAATACATTTTCTGCACTCTCATCTCGAAGTTCCTGAAAACTTGGTTGATACAAGCGACGAGCAAGGAGAGCCACTATACCAAGATCTGGCGAAAATCGAAAAACATACCAAGGATTGCCTTTAAAATTCTTGTTCAAGTTGAGTGTTTCAATTTAAGTTCAAGAAAACAGCTGATTACAAGTTTTGTGAGAACATTCTTCGTTGGTCTTTATAAATTGTTTTCTGATGACATCTTAAAAGTAAATTGCTTTAAAATTCCGTGCAGGATACGCCACAGATTTTAATTTTTGGAAATTCTGACAAACAGTACTTGTAAAACACAATCAAAAACTTGCAACTGAAGTGTTAAATGGTAAAAATAAATCAGGGCAGTCAATACATGAACAATTATGTTATCAACGATTGAAATGTACATACTGTAATTTTTATTTAAATAATTTAATGAACTGTTCGTTAATATAACGATAAAGCTCAAAAATATAACGAATGAACTTTTTCGTTAGTTCAGTAAACCTTTTCATTAATTTTACGAATAATTTTGTTTTAAAACGAGCACAGTACCTTGTCTCAATGGATTATTTTTTTACCACCTGCCCGCTCCCTCACAGTTCACTTCTGTTGCAAATTTATTATGGTATATATATTATTATATATATATATTATATTATTTATATCATTGTTTAAAGTTTATTTATAATTTTAATAAAGTTTTTGCAAACTAAAGCCACGCTTTGGGGCTTCAAAAGCAGACAAATTCCAACTTTTGAAGACTCATAGCATGGTAATACGCGTGGCAAAGCCTTAATGCGATTTTGATAATAATATTTCAAAAAAATATAATAATTATGCCAAATACAAGTTAATTCATCGTATTTTGTGACGATTAGCTTTATATACCCAGTAAAAACTTCGCTTACCTTTTCAAAATGAATAGTTTCTTAAACTCATTATTTAGTAGCTTTCTTCTATAACTACATCTATAAAAACTTATATTACACTTTTTCTGGATGTATGTAGTTAAAGAAAATAATGACTTACTTTTTAATACATTCATTTTGGGACATCCCTTGTAAAATTCATTGGTTCTTTCAGTAGAATTGTAAGTAGTGCTCTTATGTTTTTACTGGGTATTAATTTTAATTTTTTTATTCGTTAATTAAAAGTTGAACTCTTATTAAATTCACGAGTTTTTGTGTATATATAACTCAGTAAATGTTTTATTAGCTCTACGAACATTTTATTAACATTTATGTACATTTGAATTTAGAACTTGTTAATTTTAATGAACTTTTCTTTTGCCAAATGAAAGATTTATTAATTTTTAATTCATAATTATACCAAATTGTACATTTCCATTATCAGCCAATGTTAACGAAATATTTAACAAATGCATGTTCATTGAGCCAATGAATGGTACGTAACTTGGTGGCCACACGATCAAGTTTTGCCTTTCAATTCCATTCAATTTGCAATACACTCTCACTTTTTTACTAACACACTCACACTTTTTAAATTGACCACGAGATGGCTTTCAATTTCACCTTTCCATTCGTTTGACAATTTTACTTTCAATTTAACAGCTGATTACATGTTCGTCTTTATAAATTGTTTTCTTGATGACATCTTGAAAGTAAATTGCTTACAAATTGAGTGCAGCCTACGTCACAGCTTTCAATTTATGTAAGTTTTGACAAGCAGTATATGTTAAATACTATCAACAACAACTTGATCGTGTGGCCGCAGGGTAAATTAAAATATTTGGGTAATTTTATTTTCCATTATATTAACGAATAACTCATTGAGTCAACGAAAATTATTTTAATAAACGTTGTTCATTAATATTAGGAAAAATTTTTGGTTCAATGTACGCCTAATTTGTCATAAGGACAAAGACTATTGGGGAGAATCGCTCTATTATTTAAATGGCCCCCATACAGACTTCTTTCTGGAATGCTCATAAACTAAATTGGTTTCAAAAATATTTTCTTGCAACATAAATCGTTTTACTAATTTTTTTTTTTTATCGTTCCATATTTGCCCATACTCGCTCTTAAACTAATACCACTCCTGAAAATAGCATAAAATTCTATAACTTCCCTTTAAATAGGTCCAAAACTGAGTATAGGTCACAATTAAAAACTCTTCTCCAAAATCGTTTTAAGACGAACAAATGCCATATAAATGTTGACATTTGGAATATGACAAAAAAGTACTACAATATAATGCTGCGAATAGCAGCTACGTATGAAAGATAATAATTGTAGGAAATTAAAACATAGGCAAAGTTCTTTCTGAGTAATAACATTCGATTTAACATCGACCAGCTTTTATTAAAAAGTTTTGTTTGATGTTCTATGGTATTAAAAAAATTTTATTAAATATCTAACGACTAAGTTAAAAAAATAAAACAGTTTTAATTAACAAATTTTAATAAAAAATACGCTTTGAAAGCCTTTTATAAACCTGTTTTATTTTTTATAACTTAGGCCGCTAATATTTATTTTAAGTAGAATTTAATTTCCCGCCAATTTATATAAAACTATTGTTCGCCTAATGGTAAAAATTCGACCATAATTTTTTTGTAAATATGAAGAAAACATAATTCATCTTAGTATATATGCATATATTTCTTTCGAGCATTTATTTTTTCCTTCAAAGTGGATCGATTTGGCGAGGGACCAACCTCCGGTTCATATTTTATCTTCTACGTGAGTTAATTTAATATTCATCAGTATAAAAAATACCAATTGAAAAACAAAAAATTATCAAAAAGTCTCCTTTATATATTGTCATCCACTCAGGACGTTGCACGTTTAATTTTATGTTTCTATGTCTAATATTACCGAAAATGAATCAAAGTACCAGCTGTTGAACGAAAAGGTACCAAAAAGCTCCCCGTACATGTTCTTATTCACCCAGTTTAATGTATAAATTTATCTCTATGGGTCGAATATTAACGAAAATTCAAAAAGGTTCCAGATGAAGAACAAAAAATACCAGCATTTTTTATCTTATAGGTTATCACTCACTCAGGACCCTACACCTATAACATTATGTTTCCAAGTTCAATATTATAGAAAATTTAAAAATTTTCACATGAAGCACAGAAAAGTAAAAAAAAGAAATTAAGTTTCCCGTATTTCCCCTTTTTTGCTCCCCACAGAGGTTCGGTTGACAAACAAAAAAAGAAAGCGTTCTTAACTGTTTTGCCCGGTCTGATTTATAAATAAGATTTATAAAGTCGAAATATTCGAAAACCGGTTTCTGAAAAATGACGAATAATCGATCAACCTATTTTTTTATTATTTGATATTTGAAAATAAATTTTTATTTATTTATTTTGCATCTGTGTTAGTAGCAATTTTGAAGGCTTTTAACTCTGAAAGTATTGAACAGATTATAATAAAATATACATTGTGCAATTCTTTGAGTAAATACCTCTCAAATGGTGTATATTTTGTTCAAATCGATTGATATACAGAGGAGGAAAGTGTTCTTAACTGTTTTGCCTTAGCCGATTTATATATAGATAATGATTTAAACCATCTCTTAATATCTACGTTAGAACTGCAATGCAGATTTTTGCTAATAAATAAATTTGCCCGAAAACACAATTTTAAATTTTAAACCGCGTACGTTAGTAAAGTAGCGTACAGAGTAAAGTAGCGAACTGTAAAGTAAAAAGACCAACCTCAAAAATACGGAAAGTAAACAAACTCCTTTTTTGCAATCGTTTTTTTTTTACCAAATTTAGCAAACCTTTCTATTTGACCAGTAATACAGTATCAGTTGAACTAGCTGATAAAAAAAAAGCAACGATAGAATTGCAACTTCATATGTAGATTAACTAACACATATCGTTGGTCTCATTAACAAGACAAGGCAAAACATAATAGAAACTGTATTTATCAAAATATAAAATTGGTTGTTAAGCCGTTATTTTTTAATGTATTGCATTAAATTTTTGTGACGAGGTGTACTTGTGTGAAATATATTAAAATCATAAAAATCTAAATGTCGAAAAAATTCGAGTTAGCTCCGTTTTTTTTTTTGCTGCATGTCATTGTAAACTAAGTCAAAGACCATTCCACCTTAGGCTTTAAAGCCGCTAATATTTTGTACACATCTGTATGTTATTTTTGAGTATATTTTTCTAGTCAAGCATTCTTCTGTTGTGTTGGTGAATATTTTCTTGGGTAAAATTGTCGTTTAGATTCCCTTTTTGCTACACAATTTATTATTCTTTCACATTTCTCAATATTTTCGCAATACGCAAAGTGTTGTTATTTTGGTATCTTTTGTTGATTTGATTTTTTTGGCGCATCGAAGAGATAGTGCTTTTCATTAATTTTTTTTTCAGATACACGTTTAAATTTTTCAAGATTTTAACACAGACACTCTTTTGACAGCGATCGTGCATGAGTGGAAATTTGAATTTAAATAAATAGACAAAAAAAAAACAAACACATTCAAAGAATATTTTCAAATTATAATTTTCGAATATAAATCTTAAAATTTCACTACGGTTTTTGTTTTTGTTTTGTGTTATTAGAATAATGAAGAGACGAAAATATAACGCAAATTACATAATATTTTTGGCTTTCATAAGCAGAATATTGTCTGAAATTTTTTTAAATATCAACACGAACACACAAGGGTTTTGACAACACTTGTGTCATCTACATAATTCGTTCATTTGAAGAATGAGGTCTTCTTGCTGATGTCCATCATAATTTTTTTTTCGTAGAGCCAAATATTATATAATACATAATTAGTAATATTATTTTTCACAAGATCATTAAAAAGAAATTTTAAATTATTTAAATATTATTTGAATTTTTGAGGATAAATTTTTTTTTTAATTGCACACATACCAGTAGAGGAGACGG
The DNA here is from genome assembly GCA_930367215.1 of Pollenia angustigena. NCBI lineage: Eukaryota > Metazoa > Arthropoda > Insecta > Diptera > Polleniidae > Pollenia > Pollenia angustigena. Next base: position 206,909,512 of record OV884056.1, on the reverse strand, counting down.
CGAATAATGTTAGTCCCAGCAGGAACCAAAACGTAATCCGCCCCATATCAATTTACAGCGTAAATTCCAGTATCCTAGCAATCAGTTGTAGTTGAATTAAATATTAATACTTTAAGTCACCTCATAAATTATTTAATTATATTTTATTAAAAATATTTATTTAAAATTATTTTGTTTTATTGCACTCTCGTATTCTGCATTTGGAAAATAAATTTTAAAAGTAATAATTTTTAAACGTTAAAAATGCACTAAAAAATAAAAAAAGGATTAAAAATTAAGTTTGCAAAAAAATATTTGTTTTTAAACACTAAAATTTAATTTATTTCCTTAAATATAAATTCCAAATCACTTAAATAAATTTTTAATTTTATAATATTTTTTATTCAAAAAACTATTTTTTAAATTTTTCACACTTCGTTAATTGTTTCGGCAAAATAAATTTTTTCGTTAAAAAATTTCGTTTATAAAAAATATTTGGAAAATTTTAGCTCAACAATCGTTTTCTTGGGTAATCCTTTGGTGTCCCTTTTCAACGACTGTTGTTGCCAAAACTATATTTTTTAATGAATGAACTTTTTTTATATTATGTATAGCAAAATATCTTTTTAAAAAAGTTTGTTTTTTTTAGTTTTTTATAATGTGTATATATAATTTTATCAAAAATTAAATTTTTTTCAATATGTAAAGTATTTTTTTTTTTTTTTTTTTTTTTATTAAAAAAAAAATATGAATAATATTATTTTTTAAAAATAACACTTATAATTTATTATTTTCACACAAATTAAATATATACGAGTACAAGTATACGAGTCGATCTCTCCCGGTCCAAAACCAATTCGTAACACAACAAGGAGATCCCACAAATTTACCTTGTGACCGCGAAAATTATTTGATTATTTTTAACACCGAAATGTCGAAATAATTTTCACACAAAAATTATTTTTGCTTTAAGTTAAAGGCAATTTTGTTTTGCTTTTGAGTGAGTTTTTATTTGGCTAGAGAGTATTTTCCACTCAATTTTGAAGAAGTGGTGGTGTAAAATTTGTCATTTTATATTTGGGCTTATGAGTGATACAGTTTTCTCTTATTAAACGAAAACACTTGATTTTTTTTTAATTTTTCTCCAAATATCTTCCAGTTCATATAAATGTTATGTTTATTATTTTAATACATTTAGCAAATTCACAACGTTTTCAAAAATGCTAAGTACTAAAGTACTGTTTAGGCTAAATAAAAATTAAATGACAAAAAAATACAAAAATTATTTTTTATATATTATGTGAATAAATAAATAATTAAAGAAAAACCAGAAAAACAAAAATAGTATGTACTCTTCTCCATAGTATTTAAAAGCCGATTTTATTAAATTTCAGCACCAGTGTTCTACTAAGCTTATTTCGGGTAAAAATGAAAAATAAGGATTATCCATTTTAATATGACTTCAAAAATTAAAGGTTAATGAGTAAAAATAAGAGACTTATGGATTAAAATCAGAAGCGGTCATTTCATCCATTTGGGAGCCGATTCTGATTATATGAGATTTAAATCTAGTTCATATTGTATCTGGGGTCTTCGGACAACCCTTTTTAACATACACACGGACAGGCAGACATCGTTAAGCCGACTTCGCTACTTATAAGTACCCAGAATATATGTACCTTTTTAGGGTTTAGGACCAATATTGTAGAAATTACATATAGAATTACAAGCTTGTATTTCGTTTTTCTACTGGAAGAAGCAATGCATTTTACAAGGGATGTCCCAAAATGAACGCATTCACACTAAATAACTTTTGAGTAGTAAATTAAATCAGTATTATCAAAGTAAATTTTGGGATTACAAAATTTTCAGTAATATAATAATATTCCGATAACTCGCCATCGTGTGGAATGGGCGGTCAAAAGCTTCCATCCCTTTAAATCTCCAGGCCCGGATGGCATTATCCCAGTGGATCTTCAAAAGAACCTGAGAATATTGATGCCATGGCTCTTGCCGATATTTAGAGCCTGACTGAGTCTCTCACATGTCCCATAACCTTGGACAACATATAAGATCGTCTTCATCCCCAAGGGAGGGAAGACTTCTCACACTATGGCTAAAGACTTTAGACCAATTAGTCTATCCTCCTTTCTACTGAAAACACTGGAGAGGATTTTGGATATTCATATTAGATCATCGTTAGCCCTAATAATTATTTGTCACTGGCTCAGCACGCCTACACGAAGGAAAGGTCCACAGAAACTGCGCTTCACTCATTGGTGGGCCACATCCAGATCCCTGCACTTTAAGGAATTTTCTTTAGTTGCATTCCTGGATAGTGAGGGAGCTTTCAGTAACGTTAGACCTGAATCGGTTTTTAACGCTATGAGACTTTTGGAAATCGACCCAGCGATCATTCAATTTGTCAGCAGTATCTTGCACTTCAGGCGTATCGAGTCTTATTTGAGCGCCTCGAATATTTCCAAGGTTGCGACTAGGGGCACCCCGCAAGGTGGTGTACTGTCACCTTTACTTTGGAATCTGAATATAAATACCCTACTCAGGGCCATGGAAAGAACGAGCTGCAGAACGGTTGCGTATGAACTGCCAAAAAAGAACTGGTTCTTTTTACAAGGAGAACTCGAACTGTCCAACAGTGCCAAGTATCTTTGGCGAATACTGGACAGCAAACTGAACTGGAAGATGAACACCATTTCCAGGACTACTAAGGTAGCAACTGCATTATATTGCTGCAAAAAGGCCATTGGTCTGAACTGGTGAATAAGCCCGAGGGATGTATGCTGCCTATACGAATGTGTCATTTAACATATTCTATTCTTTGGGGCAGCTGTTTGGTGGCCGGCACTCAAGGTGAGGAGCCATCAAACTAGGTTTGAACGTACAATGAGAATGATGGCGATAATGGTAACAGGTGCCATTAGAACAGCCCCCTCTAAGGCATTGTCTACGATCCTGAACTGGTTACCACCAGACATTTTGGTGAAAAGGCTAGCTGCGAACACGGCCACTGGAGGATCGGACATGCTAAAATACTGTTTGAGATAAATTGGTGCATGGATATTGATTAAGTCCCACCTGAGACAATCTTTGATCCGGGCCTCACCATAAGCATTTTGGATAATATGGTTCACTATGATGACCAACAAATTCCCGCGAATGTGATTCAGATATTCACTGATGGGTTTAAGACACTATACGGTGCCGGCTCTGGCATATTCTTCGAGCAGCTAAACTGGAGTATTCCTATTAGGCTGCCGGATCACTGCAGTGCCATTTAGGCCGAAATAATGCCCATCTACATTATTTCGTATGATGGTATGGTGAAATATCTGGCAGGGATATTCACATTATTACCGATAGCAAGGCAGCCATCAGATCCCTGGAGAATATGTTCATCTTGGAGGAGATAGCGAGACATTTAGTGATAACCCTAAAGTGGGTCCCCGGACACAGGGGTATACAAGAAAACTGTATGTTGGACTCGTTGGCGCATGTAGGCACCATTTTGAACCAAAACGATTCAACATACGATATAGGTGTTTCACTCCCAAGGAGTAAGCAACTTATTGCACAAAAGTTTCATATTGCTGCCGGTCAGAGATGGCTTGATTAAACCACCTGTGGGGAAACCATAGATGAAAAAAGGACTAGGCGGGCATTACAGCTATGTAGACATCCCTTAAGGAACCTTATAGAGGTTATAACTGGCCACTGTCCCATTGGGAGGTACGCCTAAAGGCTAGGGCTACCTTACAATGACCTATGTAGAAGTTATGGCGACGAGGAGGAGGAAGAGTCAACGGAACATCTTCTTTGTCATTGCCGGGCATTCGGAAATCTAAGACTTAGACTGTGAGACTGTCCCTTATACTGATTTAAACAGGATCCACTCATTTATTGAATCGACTGGATGGCTGAGTGAGAACATAGGCAGCCGGGTAACATAGGACCCTTGGGAGACGGTGCGACATGGTTACACAACGGGAACTAATTAATGGACCCACGTGAGCTGTGCTTGGTAGCGGCTGCCAATGGAACCTTACCTATCAGTCAGTATTTTTATATCTACATAAATCTGATATAGGCGGTTGGCTTGAGTGCTGTTAGTGAAACTTGAGAGTTTTTTTGAATAGGGAAAATTGTATGCAAAAAAATCGATTAGGATAGTAGGTGTGCCCAATTTTGATGAAATTCCATTATTTTCTTAATTTACTCAATATAATTCTCGGTGCCAACTTTCAATTATCTAAATCAATTCAAAGTGTTCACCCGCGTGTAGGGTATAAATATGAAATCTAAAATTTATTTTAAAACAATCTCTCGTATAACCAACCAACAATTTCATTTAATTCTAACTAAATGCGTTCGATCGTTGCCTACACATTTTCTGCAAATATTGTCATCGCTGTACACTTGTTGCTCAAATTTTAAATTTAGAAAATTAAATATAAAATGTTCATGTTTTTTTTCATCTTGCTGTGTAGTCTCAGCGTAACATATTTCCCACAAAAAAGTAAAAGAAGAAAAACACACAACGACTTGTATTTGAAAGGAAAAGAGGCACTTGATTTGTGTGCTTTATTTTGTGTACTAAAACGAGTATTATGATGACCATTGCCAATCGTTTGACGTCTACGTTTTTCGACGTTAAAATATTAGGCAAAACAAAAGATTGCTCATGTATGTATAAGTAAAATTTTCTTTTTTTTATTTAATTTTTATCAAACAACAACAACAAACTACAAAGTTTTATTAATCTTAAAGATTTAAAAAGAAGAAAAACCTAATAAAATTTAAGAAAAAAGTATTATTAAATAAGTAGGACCAAATGATTTGTTTTATGCCACAATTAGTTTAATTTCTTTGCACAAGAAACGTCACATTAAATAAAAAAATATTTATGTGTGTATATTAAAAAAAATATTTCAATTTTTGGCAATGATACGTACGAAAAATATACAGAAGTATGTATGTGTATATGTAAGTTGGTTTTTTTAATATAAAATAAATTTCAAACAGAAAAATAGAAGAAAGAGTAGAGAATTTATATTGAGACCAAAAACTTAAAGGAAAAACAACAGCTGTTTTAGGGGCTGTGGTGTGTGAGTCGTTCGATGATTTTGCCATGATTAGTGAGAAATTTAGAGGGTACAGAAAGAAACTGAGAGAAAATTTCACCAGCATATGCAAATTTTCCAATCTTGCATTTAAAAAGTGTTAAAAGAACTTTTACTGTTCAATGTATAATTAAATACATTATTAATGACATAAAACAAAAAAATATATATATATAATTTATCTAAAACAATTCAAGGTATAAGTTGTTATGTATATCTGTGGCAAAAAGGAAAAAATGCTTAAGTTGACTTAATCTAAATTTGAGTTAATGGCACCTGTGAGATTTCACGTTCAAAAGTACACTTTGCCCATAGTTTAAATTATTTTGTGCGATTTTCAGGAAGCCAATAAAAAATGGAGCTTCCAACGAAGCAGGTTTGTAAGGGAGAAACATAAACGTTTCGCTTAAAATTGCGCTTACGGAAGGCATGAATTTTATATGGCGCGTTCCCACTTTGAAGCAATACATTTTTGACACATAAAGCGTATTATTCAGCGCATATAAAATTGTTGGATGCCTTACACACTGAATGTTTTGATACAGTTATTTTTTAGAATTCTCCCTAACAAACCTGCTTCGTAGTAGCGCATAATTGTGCGGTTATTTTTTAAATGTTCCATTCATTAGTGCTTCGCAAAATGATACAATTTTTATTGGGAAGTTATAGCAAAGTGATTTTTTGTTTAGGTTTTTCAATGAACAATAAAATATGGAATAAAAACATAAGTTTACTTTCGATCTGTTATAGGTATTAGGATTATTTATTAATAAAAAATTTTAAAAAAAACTAAAACCGGCAAGAAGTCATTATAATATTAAAATAGGAGAAAGTTCTCAAAAATCCCCTTTACATTTTTAAATTGCTCTCTTTCAAAATTACAAAAATAGACTTAGACACTTTTTCCCTATTGCCACAGATATAATGGTAAATTCACACTTAACAAATATTCGAAGAAATTCGAAGAAAGCGTGACCACTAAGCTAATTAATTAATAATTTCCTATTTTTGTTGCAATTTTTATTAAGCAACAAGATTTTATTTAAAAAAAAAAATCATATTTGAAAGATTAAAATAAATTTTAAACAAACATTTATTAAAAATAGTGGTTGCGTGTGGAGCGTCAAATATTTGTTAAATGTGACTTCAGCTTAAGTATATATAAACATATTTTAATTTTATTTATGTAGATCAAAAACCTTGAAGTCTGATATTTTCTTTTTGCTCGAATGAATTTAAAGAATGTTTTCTAGCTTATTTTTGTCGAAATCTTTTTCAATGTGTGATACATTTTGCGATCATTTTGTGACTGATCTAATGTTCATAAATTTTAAAAGGGATTATACCGTAAACGACATTGGAAGTTATCTTAAATATATACAGATGTATAAATGTATATACACCTGTTGCTCGAGGCGCCCAGTCAAATATACACTGGCTCTTTTATGCGTGTATTGAATTTTTTTAGAAATATATTTTACTTATGTTTGTTTCAAAATAAAGAAAATATTTTAAATACATAAATATTTGAAGTAGGATATTTATAGATCGTTTAATGTTGACTATAATTTATTAAAAAAAAAATTACCATTCTATAAAATATTTCATTTTATTTTATAGGTTACTAGCTTAGCCCGGTGCGCCTCGCTACCAAAAATTACTTTGATATTACTATGCAAGTTGAAAAACAGACAAGCCGGGCACATGGCGTTTTTACATAATTGAATCCAGTGGTGCTTGCGGTTATTTTTAATTGGCTCTGGCTTTCGAGATATACCGTTATTTCGAAAATGGAGGAGGTTGCACAACATATGAGAAGCCGCAGAACAAAACGTACTTTTTCGCATTTTTTGACAAATTGGTTTTTTGATATTTTTATAATATTAAGGTTGAAATCTTTAAGAAAAAATCTAGTTAGCCTATTTTTATTTTTTTTACCAAGAAAATAGGTTCTAAAAAAATTGGTGCATAACAAAACGTACTTTTTTAATTTTTATTTTTCAAAATGTGCTTTTTTCATTGTTTTTGCTATTTTTCGTGTAGTTGTTTCAATAATATAACATGTCTTAAGAGGGCATAGCCTTTTACCAGCATGCTATTATAACGACAGCAGAAGAGTATTCTCAGATTTATTCAAAACTCAATTTATAAAAAGATTGAAAATATATATCATTTAAACGAATATCTTTAAATAAAAATGTTTTAAAAAATGGGCCAATTAAGTGCTTAGTAAAAACTTACGAGTCCTTTATATTTTAATTAGCAGAGGAACGGAACACCAATTTAAATTTACTGAAACGAGGGAAAACACCTTTTGTAATTCCTGGGCTAAAAGAAATAAAAACAGGCCGTTGGATTAACGCCGCACAGTGGCTGAAAATCGACAGATGGGTTCTTAAACTTTCTGCACTTTAAATTTCATTAAAATCGGTTGAGTAGTTATTGCGCAATTAAAGGGCAAAGTGGAACTTTAGATTTTTTTTTTACTTTAGCGTTTTTTTTTTTTATTTATTTTAATTATTTAAAAATTTAATTTTTAGATTTAAATAATAATCAATAACATTTTTTGTAATAATGGGACACTCAAAAAATTAAACATTTAAAAAAAAAAATTTTTAACATTAAAAAAAATAGTAAAATCCACTGGAAATTTTGGTATTATTGCTGAAAAATAAAAAATTGATATTGTTACAAGTAAGACTTTGAGTGTTTAAAGTTCTTATTCGCTTTAGGGTTTTATTTGTATAATATTTTTAGCTTTTCTAAGATCTTTGGAAAATCTGGCCTAAGCAACCAGTGAAATGCGCATAGAAGCTAGCTTTCCCTCAACAATAAATTCCAGTGTATTTATCAAATATGAAAAATTGGGAATTTAGCACGTCATACAAGAATCTAAAAAAAAAATTTTTTTTGGTTTCAAATTTGTTTACACTTATTTATTCTTATTTATTTATTTATGAAAACATTTCATACATATGTGGATAAAAAAAAACCCTTTTGAAAATAATAGCAGCAATAGATTTTAATAGCTTTTGTAACAATGTGAGTTTCTGTTTATTATTATTTTTAACTAACACAGTACAACATTTTTCAGTTAATTGATTGCCAACTCAATTCTGTGAACTGTATGTGAAATTAGACTCAAAAAGAAGAATTTCTGCATCATTCGTTTTGTCTTCTTACCTGCGATTTGAAGTTAGTATCGATTTGAAGTTAGTACTATCGTATAGGGGAATTTATCACGTTTTAGGCCCTGTTGTTTGACATAGCTCGACAACCACTAGCCCAATTTAGTTGAAATAAATTTAAAAAAATTAAGAATTACAATTCCCTTAATCTGTTCATATATTGTTTTCCTATACAAGTAACACTTTCGAAGTTAAAAATGAATGTATGAAGGGAAAAAATTATTTTTTGCCTAAAAATTTAAATTTTTTTTTTTTTAAATACATAAAAAATCCAAAATGGAAAAAAGTTTCAAGTCTAGTTATTTTTTCGCAAAGTCACATAACCTATGAGCAAAATGAGACAAAGATCATAAAAATCGATGCACGCGTTTCGCTTTTATTCGCAATTGAGTAAAGGTATGAATTTCAAAAATCAGTTATAGCCACCACCCTTAAAATAAAAATAAAAATATAAATTAAAAAATTATCATGCAAAAAAAAAACTTTATTTATAAAAACTTAATGAAAATAAAATAATATGCAATTAATACGCAATTATAATATGCATAAAAACAAAATTTAGAACATTTTTTCAATTATTGGCAATATCCATCCTTGTAGAAGTTGACGCTTGTGGTTCTGATGATCTTGTTTTCTTCGTAGGTTGTTCATATTCATGGTCTGAGTCTGTATCGTCATCCGAGATACACATACTATTCAAGGGCGTGTTTCTTTCACTGTGTCCACCAATTTCAATGTCTTCATCTTCGGTGCTTTCTTCAAACTGCATAATTGTGGAACTCCACCAACAAACCTCCGCAAGCAATGCATCCAATTTTTTGCTTTTGAACCGCTTTTCAAATGGCATGGTCACCTGGTGGAACCTCTCTCCTTGTTCGTCTGATTCCTGAGGTGATTGTGCCAAAAAAGTATCGAGGTGGTGGTGCAAGAAATGCAATTTCAGCGTCATGGATGCACCGATTTTTTCGAAATAAAACAGCAACCTGTCCACTCGTTGCTGTATCTCTTCTCGCTGGACACGGTTCTTTCCTAGAACGCCTTCTATTACTTCTTTCAATGCGTTCCATGCTTGTTGGTGGTCGTGATGCTCTGAAAGCAAATGTGTGAAAGAATCACTTTTGATCAATTTCCGAATATCAGGTCCATTGAGAATACCTGTTTTAAATACATAAGAAAAACGAAAAAATTATTGGTAATGCGAATGTATAGAAATTAACAAATTTAGATATGACAATATTGAAATACAGAGTACGATACGTACCGTTTTTAATTTTCTCATCACTGAGTTTCGGAAAGATGGATTTCAAACAGTCAAAGGCGCCGTTAACTTTTTTGACCACCACTTCAACGAATTTCCCAGCTATTCCCAGTTTCATGTGGAGCGGTGGCAACAAAATATCATCCAGGTCCTTTATCATAGGTTCATTGCGTAATTTTAATTGTTTGTTGAGCTCGGGAGTTCTTCCTTTCCAATCTTTACATTGATATTGATTTCCTTTGTATCGTGAATCCCAATTACAAAGGAAGCAGAAGTATTTTGGATATCCGCCCTTTTCTATAATCCCTTGTAGTATGTTGACCACCTTCAGATCGCAACAAATATTCCATTTGTGTTCATCGTATTTGATTTTCTTCAAAATTTCGCCCAATGCTTCATACGTTTCCTTCATAGTTGTGCTGATTCCCAATGGAATGCATGGTTTTTTATTTTTTTTCGTGCAGCAGCACAGCCTTCAAACTAGTAACTGAACCATCGATGAATAAACGCCAGTCGCCAGCGATATAATCCATTCCCAATTTTTTCACTAAACCTGGGATATCATGGCAGTACGTAAACGTATTTGCTTCGTCAACGGAATAAAATTTCTGAAAATCAGCTTGGCGTTGTCGGTATGATGTTGCGCTGACATTTTGCTGTGTGAGTTTTCTTCTCTTCAAAAATGATGTCAGCCATTCGGAGTCGTGTTGTGATAGTCCCAGCTTGGCCACAATGTAATCCATTTCGATTTGTGGTAGCGGTTGTGGTGCACTATTTTCAATATCGGGTATCCAATCAGCATCATCCAAATCGGTCGGATTGGTGAAAACGGTTTCGGCTAGCAGGGACACAGTATCCGCACTCGGAGGTTTAGGTGCATCGGTATCAGCAGGGCGTTGCACTGGAAGTGTGGCAGTAAATGCAGCAGTGTATACTTTTGTTTTCAATTGTTGTCTGTTTAATCCAGGACGAAAATTTATGCATGCATAGCACCTGGATTCATCATGTCCAGTTGTGTCTTCCACCCAAATTACTGGCTTCATAAAAGATAACTTTCTACGTTTTCCGTGAATCCATTTTAGAAGGGTAGTATAACAACTGTTGCACACTGTGTTCGGCGTAAAATTTGCACCACTTAAATCTGCTTCATCGAAATAATTACAATACGCGGTTTTGAATTGCTCAGTAAACAAATTTTTTCCAAATATGGGCACTTGTTGTTTTCCATATTGATATATTTTATGTTTTGTTGTTATTCACTTTTAAAAAACTGGAGAAAAATCACTTTTACTGTTCGCGTTCGTCGGCACTGGCTGAATGCCAAAAATCGATCAATGCACACCTACAAATACTACGTATTTTTGAATATTTTACTGCCAGGTACTTATAAATGGGCGCATATTTTAAGGGCGGCTGGCTATATACCTGATTCAGCACTTGTACGTTTCAAACTGTGCAAAACTTTCCAAATAATGACCACCCTTAAATGTGGGTGCCATTTCTGTAAAAAAATCATATAGGTAGCCACCGGAAAAACCCAAATAATAAAAAGGTCCACTTTCCGTTTAATTGTCCACGTACATTTATTACCGCAATCATAAAAATCAAATAACCTTTTGTTTATTCCTTTTTTTTTTTTAATTCTCAGAATCATGAAAAAGGTGTCAATGTTTTCTCCAAATAATGTTGTGCATACCTCGAGCAAATTTTTGAAATTCATACATTTACTTAATTGTGAATAAATGACAAACGCGTGCATCGATTTTTATGATCTTTGTCTCATTTTGCTCATAGGTTATGTGACTTTGCGAAAAAATAACTAGACTTGAAACTTTTTTCCATTTTGGATTTTTTATGTATTTTTAAAAAAAAATATTTAAATTTTTAGGCAAAAAATAATTTTTTCCCTTCATACATTCATTTTTAACTTCGAAAGTGTTACTTGTATAGGAAAACAATATATGAACAGATTAAGGGAATTGTAATTCTTAATTTTTTTAAATTTATTTCAACTAAATTGGGCTAGTGGTTGTCGAGCTATGTCAAACAACAGGGCCTAAAACGTGATAAATTCCCCTATACGATAGTACTAACTTCAAATCGATACTAACTTCAAATCGCAGGTAAGAAGACAAAACGAATGATGCAGAAATTCTTCTTTTTGGGTCTAATTTCACATACAGTTCACAGAATTGAGTTGGCAAATCATGTGTTGTACTGTGTAATACAATGTCTGTCTTAGATCTACCCTGTAGGAAGTCAAACCCATTTGTAAGTAACTTCAAACTGGTTTTTTTATAACTACAACTAGTTGATTAAGTGACTTTTTTCCTTGTCGACGACTCATTATTTTAACATAGGCATGTCATAGGCTATTGCCTATGACATGCCTATGTCAATTGGCCATCTTTGCATGACTTTTAAACTGACTACTTACTACTTATTTTTCAACCTATTTATAGTTAATTAATAGTATAGTCAGTTTATAATAAATTATTTAAATTTTAAATCATTTTTGTCAAAAAAATATTATGTATGTATGAATTTATGTACATATGTTTGTATATCTGTGTATATTTTTATATAGAAATAATTATTTAACAAAATTTTGCATGAAATTGCATTAAATGATGATGAAATAATAGTTCTGAAATAAATACGCTACATAATTTTTTGTTCATAAACAGATTTGTTTTGCGTTAATTTTTAATTATTTTCAATAATTGAAGCACAGCCGCGAATAACGTTTTAAGTTACAAAATAATAATTTTTCAGGAGAGCAAAAAAACGTTTTTTGACAAGCAGCATTATTTGTTTTAAAAATTTTTTTTTCTATTATTTAAAATAGTGATAATAAAAACTTTAATGCAAAAGGCTTTTAAATCATTATTCCGCACTGCAAAACCATTTCTGTTTCATCATTATGTTAGTAACTTGCAATGTTCTTCCACTGGCTGACACTTTGTACGCCATTTTGAAGGCGTTAAGGTGCATAGTTTTGGTTGATTTGATGTTTAAACTGTGTAAGAGAGTAAAGTCAACGTTTATCTGCAAAAAAACAGTTTTTGCAAAATGTGGCGTTTACAACGTTTTTCGCGGCTGTGCTTCAATTATTATTATTTAAATATGTTTGTATATATTTTTTCATTTGACTTCATGGCATGCTTGTTTTACTTTTTTTCTTTTGTTTGTGTTTTACGTGTGCCTATATGCAAAATGTTTGGTTGATATCTGCATGAGATTCAAACCAATTTGTAGTTATTTGAAAAATAGTTAATTTATAGTTAGTGTTTTTTGCAACTGACTATTTTATTTACTACAGGGTAATGAATTATAATTATTGAACATTTAATTGAAAGATAGATTGCAAATATTCGATATTATTTTCCGTGTTATTTCTGTTCTTTAGTAGTTTTTTGACTTCTTCATCTAAATCCCGATGTTCCACTTTCCATTGATTTCGAATACTGGAGATGAACGGATCTGACGTTTCCAATAACATATTAAATAGATTTTCATTAGTGGAATTTCGTGAAATTTTTCTAGTATTGTGCTCTCTATAAAATCTGCAATTCTTATTCCTTTTTTCCTGAGCTTCCTCTGATAAATCTACAAGTGGCACCAACTGATATTTAATGACATTAGCAGACATATTTCTCCATGGGTACTTGGTTGTATATATTTTTGCAGTTTCCTTAGCAAAATCTCCAAATTTTTTAGAGTCAATTTCTTCATTGCACGCAAGTACTTCTAGGAAATGAGGTTAAAATCAACACCTGTTATTTCAGATGCTGTTTCTGGATCTGAAAAGAATCTTTTTGCCGTATTGCCATCATTTGTATTGCCCGACCCTTGTTTCGGCTGATCTATAATCAACCCAAATTTGCGATATTCATCTAGAACATGTTTCCTTTTTGAAATTCCTAACTCTTTATTGGTTTCGTTGTTTCTTATTGATCCTGAAGATCCGAAATCCAAATCGTAACAGATTTTTATAGGGTCATGAAATATTATTAGAGTCATAAAAACAGATAAAATAAAAAGACCAAACAAAATTTAAAAACCCTTCTAAGGTGGGATTCACAATATACCTGTTTAGCGTAAACGCGCGTCTAAGCTATTTATTCTACTATAGAATACGCTATTATGAACGTAGTGTAACGGATAAGGATGAATCAGGGTAGCTATACGTTATTCTGATTGTGTAACATTAATAAAATTTTGAATATGTACTAGCTGTATTATGTTCGATCACAATCAATTTTTCCTAAATCATAAAATTTTTTTTGAAGACAATAGCACATGATTTCTGTTACTTCTGCAAAAAATTTTGCGGAATAAAAAAAGAAATTGTAAAAAAACTATTTCAAAAATAAAATTTTTTTTTTTTGAGAAATTTCATTAAAATTAAAAAAGTGTTAAGCAGACGGGTCCGAACGGGTACAAGAGTATATACAGGGGTAAAGAAAACACATTCCTCTTTCTATCAGTAGTTTCACCTTCTTAGTCCCTTTTGGTCCGCAAAAGTTCTATTCTACTAAAGTTGAAATTTGACAAAAATATAGTAGTTTAGAAATTTTTTTTTGAGTAATTTCATTAAAATTAAAAAAGTGTTAAACAGACGGGTCCAAACGGGTACAAAAGTATATACAGGGTTAAAGAAAACACTTTCACCTTTCTATGAGTGGCTTTACCTTCTTAATCCCTTTTGATCCGCAAAAGTTCTATTCTACTTAAGTTGAAATTTGACAAAAATATAGTAGTTTAGAAAATATGTCCTAACATCTCAAATATAAATGACACAACAGTCGCAAATATTACCTTTTTAAAGATAACAATACTACCAACCTAGCAAAAAAGCAAGCAGGTCATTATCGCTGATAGTTTTTGTGCAATGATAATTTCTTTCGGATTAAATATTTAAAAAAAAAACACTTTTTTCTGAATTAAAAAAAAAAAGTTGTGTTTAACAACATGGCACAACCACAATTACCAATATTTTGACCAAATTTTTTGGCTACCTTAGTTTTAATATGTTTACTATTAAATAAAATTAAATTTTTTGAAATCGGTGACAAACAAAAATTGGACTTTTGGCCAATGAAGTAACATTTTCAGCCACTGTGCGTCGATAAAAGAAAATTCGTGGTGACGACGCACAGTGCTTTGGCCCATAGACATAAATCAAAAAAAAAACAAGTCTTATATTGTGCTTAAAAATGTACAGATTGATAGATAACAAAATAATTAAAATGAATTTTGAAGAAATTTTAAGATTTAACTCTTTTTGGCGGCGCTAGAGGGCGCCAAGGTTTGAGAATTTATAGTAAAAATGGCCAAACAACTACTTGAGTTTTACATGCTTTAGGAAAACTGTTGTAAAACTGTTGTTTTTTAAAGCACGAGATTGAAATTTTTTTCTGTAGTAGTTTACTATATTTAGAACTAACTGTAAAAAATTTTTATTGATTTATTTTCTCATAAGTGTTTTTTTATTGGTTTGAAAAATGCTTATTATTTGCTTAAGCTCTAAAAATTTTCTAACTTTGATGGAATATTAAAAAAAAAAGAAAAATATGGTCTATGGGTTTTTTTCTGATTTCGAATATTTAGACTGTTTTCTAATAACTACAAAAAAAAAAATTGAAAAAATTTTACCACAACTTGAAAAAAAAAAACTTTTTTTAAATGGCTATTTTCATGATTTTTGATCAAATTTTGATAGTTTTCAGGAGTTTAAAAGACAATTAACTACAAATACTGTGAAATATTAATTCAAACTTATACCATTCAATAAAAAACAACAAAAATCAAAATATGTATAAAAAATTGTTTGTGTTTGTCTGCATTTTACGGCATAAGAGGGCGCTGAAATCACAAATGCCCTTGGTATTTTATTGTTTCAAGAAAATAATTGTAAAAAATTAATTTTTTGGATTACGAGATTCAAATTTTTTTCTGTAACAGCTAACTATATTCTAAACCATCTATAAAAAAATTTTACTGGAATTATGCTCCTATACATATTTTTTAATGGTTTGAAAAATGCTTATTATTTAGTTAAGCTCTAAAAATTTCTTAACTTTGATGGAATATTAAAAAAAAAAGAAAAATATGGTCTATGGGTTTTTTTCTGATTTCGAATATTTAGACTGTTTTCTAATAACTACAAAAAAAAAAATTTTAAAAATTTTACCACAACTTAAAAAAAAATTTATTTAAACAAAATGCTATTTTCGTGATTTTTGCTCAAACTTTCATAGATTGAATTAGTTAAAAAAAAAATAAACTAGGAACATAATAAGAAAAAAATCCAAATATATATACTATTGAATTAGAAAAATTGACAAGATAAATTAAAAAAAATTAGTATAACAGTTGTGTCTGTTTCTTTTTGTCGACACAAGATGGCGCTAAATTCCCAGATGACGTTGGTTTTTCATCGTATAAAGAATATTTTCAAAATGTGACTTAAGGTCGATTCACCCATGCGTTCCGAACAATATTTTTGACCGGACAATAATTTTTTTACAGAGAGTGTTCTGCAGAACGATTCACCCATCTCGGAAAATTTGTCCGGACAAACAAAGCTACCATATGGTTTACAGATGTAAACGATTATACAAAGTGGCAGCACAGTTAGCAAACTATTAGTTTTTTTAAAAAAAGTGTGTGAAAATGGAAGAAAGAAGAAAATTAATTTTATTATTTTTAATTGAATTGCATAAAACTAAGGTATTCATTCGGTTAACCGTTAATCGGTTAACCGATTAATTACTATTCGATTAACTGATCGGTTAATTTAAAATTGGCTTTTTTCGATTAACGATTAAACTGGTTAATTTCAGTCGATTAACCGATTAACCGTTGTAACAAAAATTAAACTTTTTTGTAGTATTAAACCATATTTTTTTGTGTTTTAACAATGGGTGAGTTCCAAAACGTCGGTTACAAAGCAACTCGCTTTTTAAAATACATTCTACAGTGCAACCATTAACAATTTTACAACGTTATCCGTACCAAAATTCTCCAAAACTGCACCAAAATAATTGTGTTCAGAATTATTTTTGTATACAATATATTTCCTTCTATAAATACATTTTTAAAATACAGTACAAAAACAGAAATTAAGGAATTCGGAAACGAACTTTTTTGCAAAATGTTCGGTGCTGACTTTTGTCAGGATGAGTTAGATGCTGACCTGCCAACAGAAGATACTTACGATAGTAACGCAACAACAGAATTAATCCAAACAATTAGAATTGTGAACAATTTTAAAAAATAAAACAGGATTTAAATGGTATAATGGAAGATTTTATATGCTTAGAGAAATCCAGAAAAAAGACTGAGAATTTAGATATTCTGTATTATGCGTTGCTTTCGATTTTTCCAACATCTACGATAAGTGAAAGAAATTTTTCAAAGTCAAAATTTATCACAACTAAAGAAAGGAGTCGCTTAAATCCAATACATTTTAACCAAATTATTTATCTAAAAGATTATTTTATAAGATCTTCGTAAACTATTTAAATTATTTTTTAATAAATACATAATCGGCCTTGTTCTGGAAATCGAAATCACGTAAAATTGAAAATAAAAAAGTTTTTAATTCTATCCTGTGTATAAAAGTGATAAAATTATTTCTTTTTCATTACCTCATACTTTGAGGACCACATATCTTTACTTTTGAAATCAGGAAAAGCAACGTTCATTTAAAAAAATTTAACTTAAAATCTCCATCGATTTCAATTTCACGTGATTCCGATTAACAGAAAGTGGCCGAATATGTATTAATTAAAAACTGTAACAGAGTTATGAATTATTTTTTTTTTTTGCTCGTTTTAGTTCACGTATTGTTATGTTATTGTTTTTTTTTACTACTAAACTGCAAATAATAAATAATTTTTCATTTTTATTAATTGAAATTAAATAATTTGTAAAAAAAAAAATTTATTAATCGGTTAACCGATCAATTACAAAACTAACCGATTATTAACCGATTAAACAAAACACTCGGTTAATTAATCGAGCGATTAACCGATTAAATCAAAAGCCCGGTTAAATGAATACCCAATTTATCAAAAAAGGTTGAAAGTAAAAAGAATAGCAGTGTTTTCCACACACTTGTTCCTAAGATGCGCTTTCATGACGTGGAATCGTTTATAAATAATTAACATTCACTTCCTACAATAATTGGTAAACATTATGTTAAAAAATATTAAAATTTACCATTTAAAATTTACTTACGACCAATTCCAATAGATTTTTCTATTTCCGTCCATATATTTTGTTTTAAGTAAGTATTTTTATATGAACGATTTCCCATATCATAAATACATTCTCTTCCTGGATTTTTTATTTCCTCAATAAGTTTCAGGGCAATATTTTCTTTAACATCCATTTTTGTTTAATTTTTTTTTTTAATTATTCAGCACAAAACAAAAAATTTTATATTTGGCAGCTCAATTCAACTTTTATGTACAAATTAAAAAAAAGTGGCATCTCAGTTCATTTTGTTCGGCACAAGAATTAAAATTAAACCAATTCAAGAAAAAACGTTCCGAACAAATTCATCGCTCTCTCTCTCAAAAGTAAAACGTCAAACTCAATATAAAAAAAATTTTGTCCGGACAAAAATTTTGTTCGGAACGCATGGGTGAATCGAGCTTTAGTGCCGTTATTTTTTATTTAAATTGAAGATGGTTACGTGACAGAAAGTTTTTTTTTGGTAACAGCCTTTGTTTGTAGTAAGAGCAATTCTATTGTGGAGTGTTCGAAAATATTGCATACAGGGTTTTCAATTTAAAAGAAAATAAAAATTTTCTATTAAAATGTTAAATAAATTTATATATTTAATAAATGCTTACTTTTACAAACGAGTAAAAGTGAGGGCGCGTGGTTCAAAAAATGAACGTGCACATCTCTAATCAATTTTATTGCAATCAAAATCAGCTTATCAAATTTTATTGGAATCTTTCTATTTTTGAACATAGCTCCCATACAAATCATTCTCCCGAAAATAGCTTTTAATGCCAGCTTCCTTAAAAATATATGTAGTAACATACCAATATAAACCATAGGTTACATATAAACCCTCATCCAAAAAACCCATATATGACGATGAAGATATCTAAATAATATTCGGCAGAAAGAACTTTGAAACGAATCTTAACCTCATAACATAATTTTGTTCTGGTGGGTCCATGATTGCCCATGGGTCCCAAATAGATTACAATCTAGGAACTTTGTTTTTAAATACTAGGCTATAGGATATCACATGGTCGGGCTTGACCGATTATACTTTCTTACTTGTTATTTTTGCACGAGCATTTTAAGCGTTTTTCACTCATTTTTCATTAAATGATGTTTTTGTATTTTTCACATTTATAATCCGATTCTACCAAAATTTGGCACACATTTATATCTAACAAATATCAATTTTCGTACCAAATTTTATTACGATCGGATAATTTTTGGAAGTGTTATAACATTTTTAAGAAAAAGGATATATGGCAGGACCTTGAGTCCTTGTTCAGATTTAAGTAAAAATTTGCACATACGTTGCTAGTTGTGTGTGTATTAGTATGACCATTTTTTGTAGTTTTGTGGGCATTATTGAAGCTAAAATTACATTTTTCCATTTCAGGACACATGGGAGCTAGGCGTGTCCTTGGACCGATTTGTCCAAAAATTCATATTTTTCTTAACTTAGCTATTTTATGCTAGTGTACCAAATTTCAAAAATTTCTGACAACTCCTTCTATTTATGTCCCTTCGTTATATGGGGACAAAGCACTGTGCGACGTGGTGACCAGGCATAACTGTGTTACAAGGATATTTTGTATAACCAAAATCAATATATAGATGATTTAATAGAAGAAGATATTGAGTGTACTTGCCTAGAAGAAAACGTTGGGAAAAAAGTTTAACTATTTTATAAGTATTATATTTCATAACTTTAAAATCTGTTAAATTATAAAAAAGAAGTGTTTAGTTTTCTATTTAATTCAAAATAAAATTATAAAGTTTTAATTTTACTTATTATTTTACTATAATGGTTCAGGTTTAAAAACATTCAGTCAAAATATTGTCGTCTTAAAATACGCACACCAAAACTATCTTTTTTCTATTTTTTTAAACAAAACGTACTTTTTTCATTTTTTTAACAAAACGTTCTTTTTCAATATAAACTTGGTTTAATATTAAAGATGCTCGACAGTTAATGTGTGGACTTACGGCAGTTTCATTCATCTTTTGGTTAGCAAAAAACCTATTTCCATTTCCAGGTTCAAGAAATCAAAATTTTAAATGTGTGAAAAAGTACCTTTTGTTCTGCGGCTCCTCATATATTCGCGTTTCTCAAAAACGGTTTAGTTTATTGAAATTGCTAATAAAAACCGAAATTCCACAAGAGTTACGCGAATATATGTCGGGCAACCTCCTCCATTTTCGAAATAACGGTATATCTCGAAAACCAGAGCCAATTAAAAAAACGGCGAGTACCACTGGATTCAGCGTACCCGAATTATGTAAAAACGCCATGTGCCCGGCTTATCTCAAAAAAAAGTGTCAATTTCTTGCACAGTGTAATTAGTGAAATGTTTTAAAACAGATCTCGTGCATTGATAACGAAGCAAACTAAATGTAGATAAATTTACTGCTATCGTTCTCCAGATATAAAAAATGCTATATTGTGTTTATATTGAAACTCCCGTGGATACTTTTATAATCCAGCCCACTTTTTGATAGAATTTTTGTATAGACAACAACCAAACTATTTGTTCCAAATTTAAAAATAGTTCAGATTTACATTCATACATATTACGTTTATATGGTGTTTGTAACGATGAAGTAACAAACAGTTAACCCTTATTCTGAGGGAAAATTTTATTCGAAAGCGATTTTAAGATGTCCGATCGCAGTTCGAGAAATATGTTAAAATAATGGTAAAAGCAGAAAGCTCTAAATGTCGATTCCATTTGCGTTAAATTTTTATACCCTCACCATAATAGTGAAGATGGTATTTTGCATTAGTGCTGATGTACGTAAAACCTTAAAATATTGGTCCTAGACCCACCTTAAGGTACATCATATATAGAATCACTTATTTAGTAATTAATTTATGTCACTGAACAAATCAAATATCATAAATATACAAAAACTTTTCCATTAAAATAATGAAAAAAAAAATATTTAAAAGCACTATGCAACGAATGGGAAAAATTTTTTAGAAAATAATTTTTCGTTTTTTAATATTCTTCATCAAATTTAATTTTTATTAAATTATTTTCACTGAGGAAAGGATTTTTACAACTTGGAATTTTTATTAAAATTGGTTGAGAGAATTTCAACTAATTGTAGTGGGGAATGTAAGATGAGATAAACCCACTGTTGATTGTTTATGTGTTTTGTTTAAGCTTTGATATTGTTACAAGTAGAAGTGTTGCCTATAAGTCTTATACGTTTAACAGTTTTATTTGGTTTAATATCTTTAGTTTTTCTAAAATCTTTATGGATGAAGTTTCC
The DNA here is from genome assembly GCA_930367215.1 of Pollenia angustigena. Taxonomy (NCBI): domain Eukaryota; kingdom Metazoa; phylum Arthropoda; class Insecta; order Diptera; family Polleniidae; genus Pollenia; species Pollenia angustigena. The sequence continues at coordinate 206,888,423 of OV884056.1, read as the reverse complement.
TGATGATCTGGCCTTAGCAACCAGTGAGGTGCGCATGGGAGTGACTTATCCCATCAACAATAAATTTTAAGTGTTTTTATCAATAATAAAAACTGGGAATTAAGCACGAATAGCAAAATCTTTTGAAATTAAAATTTTGTATTCCCAAAAATTGAAATTGCTTTTTGATAATAAACAGGCAAGTGCACGGCCTAAAAAAAAACACTTAAATGACAACATCTTTTGTAAGTTGTTGTTGTTTTTATTTTGTTTTTCTTAACCTACTTACAACTACAATTAATGTTGAGAGAATTTCAACTAACTGTAGTGGGGAATGTAAGATGAGATAAACCCACTGTTTATTGTTGATGTGTTTTGTTTAAGCTTTGATATTGTTACAAGTAGAACTGTTGCCTATAAGTCTTATACGTTTAACAGTTTTATTTGGTTTAATATCTTTAGTTTTTCTAAAATCTTTATGGATGAAGTTTCCTGATGATCTGGCCTAAGCAACCAGTGAGGTGCGCATGGGAGTGGCTTATCCCATCAACAATAAATTGCAAGTGTTTTTATCAATAATAAAAACTGGGAATTAAGCACGAATAGCAAAATCTTTTGAAATTAAAATTTTGTATTCCCAAAAATTGAAATTACTTTTTGATTATCAATAAATTTTAATCAAAATTCCAAGTTGTAAAAATTCCTTCCCTCAGTGAAAATAATTTAATGAAAATTAAATTTGATGAACTCAAGCCTAATTAAAGAATATCAAAAAATTAAAATTAACAGTTCAATTAAAATCAAAAAATTGTTCTGAAAATAATTTTTTTTTTTTAAACCTTGCATAGAATTTTAAATAATGATGATTTTTGACGTTAGGTGACTACAGCGGATCTAAAAAATATAATATTTATGTAGGGAATTTTTTCTTGTTGCAAAGTAAAGTTTGACTATTCATCATTATGATAAATGTTTTAGTAATGTGATTACAAATAGTCACTATCTTAATAAAATATTATGCAAGATTTTCATCGATTTTTTTCAAACATTTCATTAACTGGAGGCTAATAAAACATGCTTCATTAGTAATATATGATATATGAAAATTTTTGCAACAAGATTTAAAAGTGCTTTGTTAGGCTTAGAAAAAAAATGCATGTGGCAAAAAATGGGGGAGTTTGGTTGAGGTTAAATGGCTCCTCATCGAGGTTAAAGTTCAAGGTAAAAGTGAAAAAATGCATAAAATGTCCATATCTCCGCTCCTTAAAGGGCTTGCCCTACAAAATTTAGTTTTTTATAAATTTTACCCTATCGTCCTAACAAGTTTCAGGGCACCTCTGGAGGATTCAAGTGTATGACAAACCCCAATTGACGTTTCCTCCCCAACACTTTTGTAGAACATTCTAACCTTCTATCTCTGCTCCTTAGGGTACTTTCCTTTCAAATCAAGTTTTATACATTTGCCCCCTCGTTCTAACTACTTTCAGGGCTCGTCTGGAGGAAGACACCAACCTTCCATATCTGCTCCTTAGGGTACTTCCTTTCAAATAGGGCTTTATAAATTTGCCCTCTCGACCTAACAACTTTAGTTGCACCTCTAGAGGAGTCAGTAGAAATATTTTTTCTTCCTAGTTGCGGCACGAAATATTGTTGTAGTCCTTTATTAGTTTTGCAACTATTTCGTCAGAATCGTTAACAACATTCAATTTTCGCTGCGTTTCTAGTGATTGTTGTTAGTCTTCATGCTTTTCCCAAGTTTCTGGATCACTATCATGAAAATCCTTGACAATCCGAAGCTAGCAAAAATTGTTTTTGTGTCTGGTGTAACATAATGACTCATATTTTTCTCCATTAACTCTTCGTTTGCTTCTTTTGGTGACAATGAAATTCTTTTAACACTTTGGAAGTCGCAAAAAGGTACGGGAGAAACATTTACTCTACCCTCTTCTGCCCCGCTATCTTAATCTTAGGATTCCTCCATGTGACTGCCGGACGGTTCTTCCGCGTATTTCTCTTTATCTCTCTCAAAGGTCGAATTGCATCTGCCATTTTTCGCTTGGCATCAAAGGGTACATTCTTATCAAATAATGCAAAAGCAACAGCTTCGCCACTAAGATACCAGAGATGTAAACAGAATCTCTTCACCAAATGACGTGAAACTGTCTCATCAATTGAAGCATAATGGATAATCGTTTTTAAATTGTTCAAGTCATTATTTGTGGCTTCTACTGCTTTGGATTAATTAATTTGCAGATGAATTTTGAACTTTGAAATTTATTAATATATTTCTTTTTATATACCTCATACTTTAAGGACCTCATAATTTTATCAGAACCACTTTTGAAATGAGCAGAATTTACGTACGCTTTTTAAAAAAAAATATCCATCGATTTAAGTTTCACTTGATTTCGTTTTCAAAAACATGGCCGATAGTTTTTAAACTTTAACTTTTTTTCTAGTTTTTAAAAATATTATACAGTTCATTAAATTGAATACACATTCTCCTGAGAGGGTCAGCGTTTGCATAATTAGCTCTAAAAAACTGAACGGATAATGGTGAGAAGTAACGTTGGTCGTTGTGGAATGTTGAACGAAATATTGTTGATCAGAAAACCAGAACAAACATCACCGTTAATAATATTCAATAGAAATGAGACATTAAACATAGATCGTCGGCTTTTTAAGGTTGGCAGCTTAACAAGGGCGAGTCTGCTGGTATATGATGGAAGACTTAATGGGTTGAAATTTAAACTTCGAAGACAGAACAACAGGAATTGTTTTTGCACAGATTCTATCCCGTCGATATAAGTTTGGTACATAGGGTCCCAAATAATGGAAGCATACTCCAAAATAGGTCTCACAAGTTATGTGTATAAAGTTTTAGTTACATAAGGGTCATTGAACTCTTTAGCCCACCGTTTTATAAAACCAAGTACTCCTCTGGCTTTGTTTACCATAATTCCCAGTAAAAAATGGTGCTTACTGGTAAGCAGGTTTGTAAGGGAGAGAAGCACAATTCCCCCTTACAAACCTGCTTACAAGAGGCATGATTTTTATATGGCGAATTCCCACTTGGAAGCACTACTGTTTTGTAAAATCACTGCGTTTTTCATGGCTTACATTATTCCGTGAAGGAATAGCTTCCAAAAACCGCAGCTTTCATACCTTTGATTAAATGCTTCTATACTGTATACAAGAAGCGCAACACAAAAACTTATGCAAAAGAACAAAAAGCAAAACAAACACACAACTCAGTATGTAATTTTTAAAATAGAACGAAACTGTACGCAAATTAAAAAGAAAACAACAACAAATCTAGTAATTGACCACACAAAAATTTGCTTGCGTCCTCTCTGCTCAAAAACAATTTGCTGACTGATTGCGTAATTAAAAAGAAGTAATTTTAAGCATCTCTTGTTTTCGATTACATGTCGGGAATAATCGTAAACAAATTGTGAAATCATTGCAATACAACGTGCTTCCATGTAAGGAATTAACAGAAGCACTTTGAACTTTGCTCGTAAATATTTTCTTTAAAATAATCATTTCAACTACTCCCTTACAACCTGTTTACTTATAAGGGATTATGCGAAGCTATTAAATAATTTTCATTTACTTAAATTAAAAATTGACTTCAATGGTTTTCGCTTCCCTGTTGCTTCTAAGTAGTATGTAATAGCCAGCACATATATCAGCGCTCTTGTACTTTTCTTGCTTCCGAAAACCTTAAAATTTTTTACTGGGTTGTTATATGATTAATGAAATTTAGTTTAGGATCCAATAAAACACCAAGATCTAAAAAGCTATCCACTTTTTCTAGTTGATAATTGCCCAGCATATAATTTACAGATATCGGTCGCTTTCGGACAAAACGCATATATTTGCACTTTTTTAGATTCAGCTCTATTAAATTTGAATTACACCATTTGTAAAACGAATCCAAGTCATTTTGAAGTAAAACATTGTTGGAGTATTCACTAATACTCAAGAAAATTTTCACATCATCAGTATACATTAAAATACTTGAAAACTGAATAACTTGTGGTAAATCGTTTATAAACAAGGAAAATAAAAGCGGTCCAAGGTGGCTGCCCTGTGGTACCCCGGATGATACGTTTATATTTTTCGAAGATTCATTGTTGAAAAGTACGCTTTTCTTTCTATTTGTTAAATATGAGTTAATGCACATTAAGATAATATTAGCAAATCCCATCCAGTGTAATTTCTTTATAAGAAGCTTGTGATTGTCTTTATCAAAAGCTTTGTTGAAGTCTGTATAAACTACATCTGTTTGTTTTCTTTGAAGAAAACCGCGATTGACTATTGTAGTAAGTTGTAATATATTTGTTGAAGTTGAACATCTTTTTTGAAAACTGTGTTGGAAGGGAGAAATTAAAGTGTTGACTTGATGACATAGATGATCCGTTATAAGTTTTTCAAAAAATTTTGGTATAATACTTAATTTGGCAGTACCTCGATAATTTGTAATGTCGGACTTGTTTCCAGATTTAAATAGCGGAATAATGAAGGAATCTTTTCATTTATTTGGAAAACACCCATATTTTATTGATGTATTAAACATAAGTGTTAATGGAATAGCTAAAACATCTGCACATTTAATTAAGATAAAACTATGAATTTTATCAGGTCCATTTTTGTAGGAAAATGTAAGCTTTTTTAATCCATGCGAAACAGTAGAAACATCAAGCAATGGAATATTAATTGTTTGATTAGCGGTAAGTGTATATGGATAAATGTTTGAATCATCAAAAATTGCATTCGAATATGTAGTTGAGAAAAATTTTGCAAACAAATTACTTATAACAGCATCATCACTGGATTCATTATGCTGAAAAATCATTATAGCCGGAAAGCCAGTTGTTATCCTCTTAGAGTTAACAAATTTGTAAAATGATGTTGGATTATGTTTAAAACTATTTTTCATTTTGATTAAATAATTTGAGTAACATGATTTATTCAGAGTAATATATTCAGCGCGACTTATACAGTATTTCCCATGATCGACAAGAGAACCAGATTGTTTGTACTTTTTGAAATCTTTATTTTTTTATTTTTAACTTTAGCCAGTTGCTTGGTGTTCCAAGGAGGCCCGGATAGTATTTTGGTAATTCGTTTCGGACTACATAAGTCCATAATTGAATACATCATGTTGAAGAAGGCATCAGTCATATGATCAATAGCAGCAGTTGTGTTCGAGGGACAAGTTAATAGGTTATCCCAATTCGTACTATTTAGAAGTTTATTTAACATTAAGTAGTTTAATTGCGTGAAACAATAACATTTATCATTATTTTTAGAAGATTTATTTACATGTCCAGATGGAACGGATATTTTAATTTCAATGGTAGGATGATATCGGCCTTCAGGAGTAGAAATTGGGTTTGTTCGGTTTATGTAACACTCCTCAGTTTCGTTGGCAAATATTAAATCCAATAATTTAAAATTATTATTAAGTATACCGTTAATTTGAAAAAGACTCATATCATGTAAAATATTGAAAAGCTCATCACACTTATTATTTGATTTAGACGGAACAAAATATTTATCATCAGGTAAGGATTTCCAGGCTATTGAAGGTAACCTGAAATCACCAAGAACAATAACTGAGTCATCTGGATTAGCATCGCGAAGAACAAATTTAATAGCTTCGCCATGTGTATCATATAAAGACTGAGGGGACGATGGAGGGATATAAGAAAAAGTTATAAATATTTTTTTGCTTTTAAGTTTGATTACTACTGCGAAAAATTCGAAGTTGGGTGAAGAATCAATTAATAACACCTCAGATGGTAAAGTACTGGAGACCGAAATAAGAAAACCCCCACCATTCGTTAAGGTACCACGGTCACGTCTAAAAATATTATATTTATTAGAAAGTATTTTAGTATCCAAAAAGGTATCGTTTAGCCAAGTTTCAGTAAAAACGATTACGTGATGATTAATTTTAAAACTTTTTATATATAAATCAGACAGTTTAGTTCTCAATCCACAGACATTCTGGTACACTAATGAAATGTTATCACCAGTGAAAGCTCTTAGTTTTTTGGAACATTTGAAACGTGTTGGGGAAGACGGCCAACATTAATTGATCTTGGATTTTCCCTGTATTTATATTCACGAACCAAAGTATTTTCTGGCCAAAAATTTGGGTCAAGAATACGTTCAAAAACATCAGCAGAAACAGTTACTTTAAAAGATGTTATCGATCTTGGTTGAGAAAAAACAAACTTATATGTTGAAATATTAGCGTTTGGACCCACCTAAGATTTTACGTAAGAATACACTGCTTCAGCAGTAGTTTCAGAAGCTAAACGAGAAATAAAAATGGTTTTTTTAGGAGGAACAGCTCTTATCGTATAATTGTTGATTTGACCAGTATTAATAGCGGGGTCTGGTTGATTTGAGGCCACTAGAGCATAACTCAACTCAACAATGGTAACATATGTTTTTTTAGTACTTATAGTAGTTGTATTTGGGAACCTTTTGCTTGAAATCCTTACATTTGCTTGGCTCTTTAAAAATTTTGAATATCAATTTCAAAAGATTTTGTTATTCGTGCTTAATTCCCAGTTTTTATTATTGATAAAAACACTTGAAATTTATTGTTGATGGGATAAGCTATTCCTATGCATTTCACTGGTTGCTTAGGCCAGATCATCAGGAAACTTCATCCATAAAGGTTTTAGACAAACTAAAGATATTAAACCAAATAAAACTGTTACAACTACAATTAATGTTGAGAGAATTTCAAATAATTGTAGTGGGGAAATGTAAGATGAGATGAACCCACTGTTGTTTATTGTTGATGTGTTTTGTTTAAACTTTGATATTGTTACAAGTAGAACTGTTGCTATAATTCTTATACGTTTAACAGTTTTATTTGGTTTAATATCTTTAGTTTGTCTAAAACCTTTATGGATGAAGTTTCCTGATGATCTGGCCTAAGCAACCAGTGAAATGCATAGGAATAGCTTATCCCATCAACAATAAATTTCAAGTGTTTTTATCAATAATAAAAACTGGGAATTAAGCACGAATAACAAAATCTTTTGAAATTAAAATTTTGTATTCCCAAAAATTGAAATTACTTTTTGATAATTTTGAATATCTTTATTTGTTTGTTACAAAAATTATCCATTTTATTTATCTAAAATACACATACATATTTATTAATCGTTCAAAAAATTGGTTAAAAATAAATAAATTCAAACTAAATAATATCTTATGCATTATTGCCCATCTCCTTGTTCTTTGAACGGGTACAATAGTAACGATCACTATTCTCAATCCAATCGCATACATTTGAAACTGTATGGAAAGCTAAACCTTCTTTGCATTCAAACTCTACAGGTTTACCATGGACACAGCGGTAGTACTAAAAATACAAAATAAAATTTTGTAAATCGAACATAAAAGTAATCAATTCACTGACCTTTCTGCAATCTTGATGTGGTACAAAATCTCTGTGTGAACAATCAATATCAGGATGTTCCATAGGTTGTACAATTTCCGGTTCTGACGTTGTTGGTTCTTTTGCAGGGGCACTCTCTGTAACCGGTTTTGAGGTTGTTGTTGTAGTGGGCGGCTGTTTAGTGGGTTTCTATATGATTTAATAAAATTTATTGATTTTAATATTTCGATCGGTAATATATTTAGCATTTTTGTGCCATAAAGTTGGTTAAATAAAAACAATTTTTTAATTAGAACAACAAATATTTATCCTAATTTTCTTTTTATGTGTTGTTTGTATGTTTATGCGAAAATCAAAAACGGCATAGTAGTATCCGTGTAGAACATTAAAAGTTATTAATAAAAAATATGATAATTTTTTCGGATTGTTAAGAAAGTTCACGCAAGGATCGGGTTGAAGTTTGAAAACAACCATTTTCCTATACGTATTACTTAAATGCTATTTTGGAATTTATCCACTGCTTTAGATTTAAAAATTTTCCTACGGTTTACAATTCATCGCGGTTCAAAATTGTTTAGAAGGTTTTAGAAATTTGCTTCCCTGCGTGAGGTTTTTATCTTAAAACGACGGGAGACAGGTGTTTTCATTACTAAAACATTCTTGGCCACACCGTCGTACTATGCCAATAATTTGGTTATAGCCCTAATGTACATACATACATATAAAAAATAATTTACAAATTGTTAATTTGTTTTAAAATTATAGTTTTTTTCGGTCTCAAGTTTAAATAGCTCTAATTGTGCACTATTGTGATCCTCATTAAAAAATTAAGATTTTATGTTATCAATTTACTTAAAACAAATATCTCTAGTATAGCACCTCTAGTCTAGCCACATAAAATTTATAAATATTTTGTGCGTGATGAATTAAAAGTTTATAAATTTCATTAATTGTGCGGTTAGAAAAAAATCATATGTAACATATTTACCCTGCAAATAATACTGAACCACCTGATCCATTTTGATAAAATGGACTACTCCATGGACTGGTCCGATGTAATGCAAGCATGGACCATGTCATTGTTAAAAAGTGTCTGTAGTGAGACGACATGTCTTCTTTTTTTAACGACGTGCTTTCGTTTTTAAACGTCTTCAAAACTAATCCTCTTGAGTATACCATAGAGTAGTTTTAAAACTACTCCTTTGTAGTCCAAAGCGGGGGTTATGGTCCTGCCCTAGGACATCGTAATGTTAATGTTTTTTCCATACGTTTGGATTACTTTTGGACTCGTCCTAGTCATTTGTGGGTTACTCTTAACACGCGAGTTTCGACTGGTCCTGTTATTTGCAGGGTAAAGATATTGCTACAATTTTCCGAATGCTCTTCGTTATGACGATTTCTTTTCTGATAAAAATATGTTGCATTGTGAACATGCAAGGCAAATTCATAACAGGTAGACTCACTCAAATTCACTCTAAAAAATATCTAGTCTATTTGTCAAAATCAGTTGTTTTATTAAGCGTGGTACAACCTATCGGACGTGAATGACAGTTTTGCTAAAATTTTTGCTTGCTCGATAGTATGGCCGCTAATTTTTGGCAGTCAACATTCAACCACAAATTTATTGTGACTGTTGGCTGATGCGCTTTTTAACTGCCACTTATGTTCGATAGGATGTAACCCACTTAACAAAACAACTCATTTTGACAAATGAACTAGATATTTTTCAGAGCAAATTCGGGCGAGTCTACCTGTTATGAATTTGCCTTGCATGTATATAATGTTACATATTTTTCTCAAAAAAGAAATCGTCATAACCTTAATTAGAAAATATCTTGTTTCTTTTTAAATGTCAACAATTTTGAATTTTTATACACCTTAAAACGTCAAATCAAGTCAAATTCATAATACAAACTTTTTTCGACAAACGTACAACACAAATTAGATCAAAATGCACGTTTCAAAGCTTTATCAATTGATCTCTCGTGTTCACCCGTTATTAATTCGCCTTGATATACATGTAAAACTTTTTAATTTTACCTATAATCAATCGAAATGTAACATATTGAACAACTGCAATTGAGCATAATTAGCTACTTATATTATCATTAATGTACTTCATTAGCGAATTTATTATAGTTTCTGAGCAAACATTGACACCACGTGCAAACAATTCAAACGATTATAAGATACATTATAATATTTACTCGTATTTTAATTTTAATATGTAATTATACCCACACCAAAATAGTGGAGAGGGTATTTTGCATTTGTGCTGATGTGTGTAACACCTTAAAATATTGGTCCTAGACCCACCTTAAAGTATACCGATAGACTCAGAATCACTTTCTGAGTCGAACTAACGATGTCCGTCCGGCTGGCTGGCTGGCAGGCTGGCTGGCTGTCCATGTAACCTTGTGCGCAAAGTACAGGTCGCAAATTTGGAGATAATTTGATAAAATTTGGGACATAGATTTTTATTACAAGGACCAGGCCGAATCATAGGAGCACGAGAGAAGATAAGGGGAAATTTCTTCCTCTCAGAAACTATCAAACCGATTTTAATGAAATTTATAACAAACATAGATAAAACCATATCTATATGGACACAAAAGGTATGCATTTTTTTAAAAAATAGGACAACAAGGGGAAATAGGGGCAATTTCTCCCTCTCAAACCGATATTAATGAAATTTAAAACATAGATAGATCCATATATATATGGACACATAAGCTATACAGTTTTTCAAAAATAGGACCACAAGGGGAGGTAGGGGGAAATGTCTGCCTCTCACAAACTTTCAAACCTATTTTAATGAAGTTTATAAACGTAGAAAAATCCATATTTATATGGACACATAAGCATGATGTGTATTTAAATACTGTGGTGCTGGGTATCAAATGGTCGGGCTTGACCGACTATACATTCATACTTGTTTTTATATGTTTTTTGTTTTAAATCAGCCTTTTCTCTAAATTACGAGCAGTATGTATCATGACAAACAAAATAAAACCTTGGTTGTACAAACTATGTAGAAACTACATCAGTTGTATAAAATGGCTCAAATAAAAGTGAGGGTAAAATATGCAACTTGTTATTAAGTTTCTACAGTTGTATATTTTGTACCAACAAACACAAAAATGTAGAACATGTAACATAAATTAAACATATTTACAAATGAGGGTGAGTACTAACATTTCTGTCGCAAAGCAATGCATTCTGCAATGCAACCGTGTAGAAATTTTTAATGTTACCTGTCCCAAAGTGCACCAAAAAAGTTTCTATTGGGATTAAATAGTCACTTTCATTCCTTTTTTAACCATTTTAATAATTTAAAGTATTTATTAGCAGAACGTTAAACCATCTATAAATTCTTTGTCTTTCAACGTTTTATATAGTAGGGTACAATTTTGGCAACAAAATTTAGTTTGAAATAACGTTTTTTTTTTTTTTTTGACTAATGATAATTTTTTTGTTTGTGCACAAAAATAATCAAATATTTGATAAGATATTATAAGGCCACCTAACATTATGTGCATAATAGTGATACAAATTGTTGTTTAACAGAAAAATATGCTCTTAAATATTAAATATTTTCTAAAAAACAATTAAGAATACAGCGGATGGAAAGTTTTTCTCACTATATAGCCTTTACTTAGACCTGTTCACTAAGCTTTAAGCTAGAAAACATTCCATTTTAGTTGTAGGAATTTCAAATCAACTTGATTGCTTCTGGTGGTCTCTAAAGACGTTTTTTGTATCAAAATCCATGTATTTCTAGAAAATGGCCAGTTAATAAACAACTTAAAATAAAATAAAAAAAACCAGTAAGAGAGCTATATTCGGCTGTGCCGATTCTTTAATACCCGCAACCTTACATAGTACAGCATCTTAGATCACTACAACAAGGGATTTTATTGGTAAAAATAAGAGGCAGTAATGGTTATATTTCAATAGAAAACCTTCACGGAGTTTATGTGACATACAAATATAACAACCTAGTCCTCATGATTTCAGGGGTCTTCAGAAAGCTAATTTCAACATACACACGGACAGACGGACATCGCTACTCATAAGGACCATTTTTAAAATGTTCAAAGATAATTTAGAATTGTCTATTTATAAAAATTGAAATTTATAAAACCGCAAACATATTTTAGAAACTTAAGTTATGTTCAGACCTAAAAATATTTGAAGAAAAAATCCAAAATAAGCGTGACCAGTAAATTTATCAAGCTTTAGCCTTATTTTTAACAATTTCTATGGATTTACTAAGCTTTATTTTAAAGAAGATATTTGTATAATGTAATTAAGAAATTGTTACATGATGTTTGATCTAGCCATCCGTTTTGCAAAAGCAAATAATTTTTTAATAAAACTAGGCGTAACGTGTAGGACGTCTAATATTTATAAATAGCTTTATAAATTCAGTTTAAGGTTTTAAAATTAAGTTTAGTAATATTTGAATTGAAAAATCCTAAATTGTCTCTGTATTAAAATTTCAGAAATTTAATTTTTGTAGCTTAAAAGTTAGTATGTATGTGTATTAGGGTGGCCCAAAATACAAAAGTATCGAATATTCGCGCTCCACAGCGCTGATCCTATTCGAATAGTGCTTAAAAATGTTCAGGCAAAATTTAAGCACAATCGGTCAATATTTAGAGGTTGCGATAGTTAAATGATTTTTCGGGGTTAGATAGACTTACACGGTCAATAGATCTAATAAAGTCGTTTTAAAAAACAGATTTCATTTTTATTGGCTTAGTTGTATTTTGTTTTTTGCGAAACTTAACTTCTTCGTGCGATGAATCTGACTCACTGTCAGAAATTTCAACATAATCCTTCTAAACTCGTTTCTTGTAATTCTGCATTCAAAATAAGTTAAATAATTATTTAGAGGGATGAATATATTTGAATTTTAACAAATGTAAATCTAGTAATGATCAAAGAAAAGTGTGAAAAAGTATATCCAAGACATAAACAAGTAAATAATGATAAGCCAAAAGTAGATGCATGTAATAGGTATAAGATGTGAAACATAAAAGTCGCCATTCATCGCGACCTCTAAATATTGTCCCATTGATCCAATTTTTGGTATTTACATATATTTTAGGAAAAGAAACAACATCAGCTTGTGGAGAAAGTATTGGACTATACTTTTACTTTTCCATACAAGCGTGGGCCAGTCTAATGTTTATTTATAAATAACAATTTTCAAATACCTGTTTTGGTTCAAATTATTTTAAACATCTGTTTACCTTTGTTGTTGCAGCAGTTGTAGTTGATGAGGGTTTTTTCGTTGTCACGGGCTTAGGCTTTTTTGTTGTTGTTTCTAAAGTAACCAGACTGCCTTCATCAGGGTTTGGAGAGGTTGCTGGGGGTTTGGCCCATTCTGGCTGTAAAACAATTTTAGATTAAAAGTCATTAGAGGTTTCAGCAAAAAAAAAAAAAAATTTTTATAGTTTGTAAGAACTTTGAAAAAAGTGTAATGTAATTGTTCTTTTAAAGAAAAAACAAAACCATTACATCTTAGAATTCTTTTACAACAGAATTTTAAGTTTGAAGCCAGCTTAATATGTCTACATACATAAATATATATGTATACTGCAAATAGTATAATCTTTTTATTTGTTGGCATCTACAAATGTTTTTATTCTTAGATGTAGACGTTTTTAAAATATCTTTAGCAACAAGTGACAACTTACCCTAGGTGTTGTCTCTCGTGTTGGTTCAGGCACATGATAGTTTTTCATGCTGTTGTGAATAATGTGCATAAGGGCATTTTCACGACCACACAAACCATGAAAATCATCCATATCAATGGCCCAGACCATAGCTCCGGCATAGCCCTTGTTCTTAATATAGTCCATTTTTATTTGTACCGATTGTTCATTTTCATAGCCCACCCATTGGGTATCACGGTAGGTATATGGCACCATGCCTTCTTCATCCCACTCAACAGTCCAACCGTTTGCTTTATCCATAACCTCAGTACAAATTTCATAGTACGCCAAAAATCCACTGGCATTTGTAAATGGACCGGGAGCACCACCACCAGCCTCTTTGTTGATGTAGGTACCCATATTATAATTTTTGTTGGAACTGCTCAAAGTGTAAGTTCTGCCATAGAGCGGTACTCCAACAACAAGTTTGTTTGCCGGGCAACCCATTTCTTCCCACAAAGCCAAGCCATCATTCACATTTAGTTTTTCGTAAGCGTATTGATCATGTTTACGTTTATAGAGAGGACTATGCGTATCTGCGAAACCGGCCCAATTACCACGTAAGTCATAAGTCATAGCATGAATAGCATCTAATGATCTATGAAAAACTTTATAACTATTTAAATCATATGTCTGGGAGTGTTTTACTTACTCGCATAACTCGGGTACATGATAACCTTCTTGTAACCGAAATTTCGCCACCGGTACAGCCATTGTTATTTCCCAACCTTTACCCTCTCTTTCAAATGCACGTCTTAACTCTTGCACATAATACAAGAATTTATCCTTATCGCCATAAGAACCCCCACGATCTGTGGCTCCGGGGTATTCCCAATCCAAATCAAAACCATCAAACTCATATTTTTTCATAAAGTTCACAATACTTCGTATGAACTTAAGACGGCGTTCTCTTACCGCTACCATTTGGGAATATTTTGAACCACCTTCAGCCCAACCGCCTACGGCAATTTGAAGTTTCAAGTTTGGATGGGTCTGACGCAATTGTGTGAACTTCCGGAAACCATTATCCTCTACATCTAAGGCCGGATCAATAACAAGTACTTCCCAAGACTTCTCGTCAACTCCGATAAATGAATATACGAGATGTGTACACAAATCAGTGGGTATATCTTCGATGCCATAACGCCCGAGGCCAGGGCGATAAACAGCCCAGTTACTAAAGTAACAGACAATACGAGCTGGCTGATCTAAAGCTTTTGTTGGTATGACTATTACAGCTATGCCCAACAGTATTAGAGATATAATAGTAATAAGATTTTTAGCTAGAAAAAAATGGGTTTCAAATGTGGGTTAAAAAAAAACGCCATAACTTGAGTAGATGTCTAATTCTTATTTAAAAATGCATCACAAATTAGTTTAACAATAAATATAAATTAATAATTAATAATAATTATATATGAATCAGAGAACTGCAAAATCTCAATTTTTCTTGATTTATTCATACGCTAAAATTTACATTCACTCCTTGCTTGCAAAACAAAGTTCAACGTTGGTAATTTTTACATCGTTTCGTACAAATTTGATTTTTGCATTTATTCGTTTTTTATTGAAAGTGCTTTATTTGCATTTTTGTTGCTCACGCAATATAACACAACTGTGTAAATTCAAAAGAACACATACTTATACTTTTGCATTCAAGTAGTCATTGTTCGACTCGACTCGACGCTTTGTTAACATTAACAATAAACCACTCGATCAGACGCTTTGTTAAAATTAACAACAATAAAAACAACAATACATTGTACCTACATACAGAACTACTGTACTTATTAAGATGAAAAAAGTCTGTTTTTATGGAAATTGTTTGTATGTATGTACCTACATATGTGCGTTTAGTTTCATTTAAATTTTTTTTTCTTGCACTACATAGTTAATGCTGAATGAATACATGAGTAAAAATTGCTTAATTTCTGTCTTTTTTGTTTGTATTTTTTTTTTCTTCACCAAAACAATCATTGTCGCACCGAACACACAAACATCTTTATTAAAAAACGAAGCTAACGATTGTATAAATAACAAAGCACGATGTGCATTATTTGAATGGCTGCAAACCAGCCGCGAATATTTGCGGTTGCGCAAGTTTGATTGTATGACCGCAAGCGAGTGTATTTGTTGTCGTTGATTAAATGCGATTTTTTTTCAATCGCATAAAGCTGTTCTCTGATATGAATGCGTAAAATTCTAGCTACACTGCGATACAAAATTATAAGCGCATGTCGATTTTAGAGATATTTTATATTTGAATAAAAATTTTAATATATAATATATTAATATGATAATATTTTTATATCGAAAGCTTTCAAAAAAAAAAAAAAAACCATTAAAAAACAAGTAACAAAGTATAGTCGGTCAAGCCCGACCATATGATACCCTACACCACAATATTTTAAAACACATCATGCTTATGTGTCCATGTAAATATGGATTTATCTATGTTTATTAACTTCATGAAAATCGGTTTGAAAGTTTGTGAGAGGCAGAAATTGCCTCCCCTTGTGGTCCTATTTTTTTTTTAAAGTGCATTTTGTGACCATAAAGATATGGTTCTATGTATGATTTAAATTTCATTAAAATCGGTTTGATAGTTTCTGAGAGGAAGCAATTTCCTCCTTTCTTCCCTCGTGGTCCTACGATTTGTCCCATTTTTAATAGGCTTGGTCCTTGTGCCAATAAGAATCTATGACCCAAATTGTATCAAATTATCTCCAAAATTGCGACCTGTACTTTGCGCACAAGGTTACATGGACAGCCAGCCAGCCAGCCAGCCGGACGGACATCGTTAGTTCTGAGTACATCAGTATACTTTAAGGTGGGTCTAGGACCACTATTTTAAGGCGTTACACACATCAGCATAAATGCATAATACCCTCTCCACTATTGTGGTGTGGGTATAAATATTCATAGAAGCAAAAAAAATACTGTTTTTTAAATTGTTTTAAAGCTGATGCATCATTGAAGGTCTCCGAGCTAAACCGAACCAAGTCATAAAATATATTACATCTATTTTTTTAAAACGGGTGCGAAATTTCCCACCAAGTTTAACTCTATTTAGTTTAGAGTATTATGTTAAAACAAAACATTTAACATATGGTACCCTATAAAACAATATTTACAGACAGATATCACAGTTCTCCCTATTTTGGACCCATGGGCAATAATGAGCACAACATAACAAAATTATATTAGGATGTTAAGATTCATACATGAGTTTTTTTGCCGAATATTATTTATATATAAGCATCTATTATATGAGATGTTTTCATTTAAAAGTTTTAATATATCAATATTAAAACTTAAGAGGAAGTTATAAACGTTAATTTTTTGGTGATTTTGAAATACAATATTTTTTGGCCGAATTTAAAGGATTGCACTATTCCGGAGAGAAGTTTGTATGGGGACTATGTTAAACTATAATCTTTTTTCCACCATTTGCAATAGGCTTTGTTTTTCCTTATGAAAATTAAAAGGAATATATCAAATTTCATTTAAAATTATCTCCGATATTGCTACCTGTACTCTGTGCACAAGGTTTGCATGGACCGGCACTAGATTTACGGACAGAAATCGTTAGATCGGTTCAGAATGTTAACTCACTTTTTCGACTTGTTATTTTGACTGTCGATATGCACTACACATCTATGGTAATGTGGATATTAATAGAAAAAAAGTGAAATATGCACTTTAAAAAGATGAAATATGCACTATAAACTTAAAAATATGCTGCAAGAATGTTTTCTTGACCAAAATCAAAAACAAAAATGCTGGGAAAAATATGCCAAATATGCAGTAAAAATGTACAAAATGCTCTAAAATGTTTAAATATATTGTTTCTACATTCATTGGTCGCAAAAGGAAAAAATGGAATTGCTTATTTACTGTTTTCCTGGTTATGACTAATTATAACCTGCAAGTATATATCATATTTTGCCTGATATCGAAATAGGTACAAAAACAGAATTTCAGGAAAAGTTAAGTAGTTTTCGAGATGTAAATAGTCTGATAAATAAGTCTACGATTTTTAAAAAGCCGGCCAAATAAACATTAAATAAATTAAAAAGTCCAAACTTTAAGTCTATATATTAAGCAAAATATTATTTTAAGCGCTCGTAACTGGCCGAAAGCTTTCAAGGAAAATTACTTTTAAATGAGATCTAAATGGATTCCGCTGGTCTGAAAATTCTAAGCGACATCAGTGTTTCATTACACGACATCAGTGTTTCATTACACATGATTTCGGGACTCAATTCTGATAATTGGTTATGAAAGTATACCCAAAAAGAATAACAGTCAATGTTTTTTCCAAAGAATTTTGTGGATATCTCGAGCAAATTTTTGAAATTCATACTTTTACTTAATTGTGAATAAAAGCGAAACGCGTTCATCGATTTTCATGATTTATGTGTCATTTTGTTCATAGGTTATGCGGCTTTACGTGAAAGTAATAGGACTTGACACTTTTTTACCGTTTTGGATTTTTTATGAATGAAAAATATAAAATTTTAATTTTTTGGGCAAAAAATATTCTTTTTCTTCATACATTTATTTATAACTGCGAAACTGTTGCTTATGTAGCGAAACGTTGTATGAACAGATTAAAGGAATTGTAATTCTTAATTTGTTTCAGCTAATTCGGTGGTTCTCGAGTTATGAGCAAAGTTATCGAACAAAAGAGCCTAAAACGTGACAAATTCCCCTATACAATATTACTAACTTCAAATTAATTTTTAAACTATTATTTGATGTACCATGACCAAACTAATGATGCAGAAGTTCTTCTTTTTTGGTCTACTTTCATAACCAATTATCAGAATTGAGTCCCGAATCAATCACCTGAAAAATGTTGTACAGTGTTATTTGTCGTTAAATCGACCCCTTTCCGCGAAATGATCGTAAGCGACATTTTGAAAAAAAAACTATGATTGAAATTAAAATTTTATGGATCTATCCATGTTTTCTAATCAACAAAATGGCAAAGTTTTTAATAACGTCGCACTGTGGCTGAAAATTGAATTTCATCGGCCAAAAGTCCAATTTTTTGTCATCGCCGATTTCAAAAATTTTAATGCCATTCGATAGCAAACATATTAGAACTAAGGTATCCAAAAAACTAGATTAAAATATTGATAATTTTGGCTGTGGCATGCTGCTGGAAACAAATATTTTATGTTGTTTTAGAAAAAAAAATAATTTTTGTAAATTTTATCAGAACTAAATTATGATTTCTCGCAAACCGTTATCAATAATGGGTCGAAATTTTTTTTGTTATATTAGTGGGATAGTAGTATTTAAAAAGTGGTTCATTACATCACTGTATCATTTATACCTGATGTGTTATTAAATGTTTTCCCAGGTTCTATACTTTAGTTAAATCCGAATTTTAGAGGAGTAGAACTTGTTAGGGTCAAAATGGGTTAAAGAGATTTTAGTACCATAAGAAAGTTGAAAGTGTCCTCTTTAACCCCATATATACTTGTTCAACTGTTTGGAACTGTCTGTTGAACACTTTTTTTCATTTTAATGAAATTACTCGCAACATTTTTTTTTTGATATTTTTATTTAAGCTGCTCATATGACTGAAATATAACACAAGGGTTTACGAACGTTTTGTTTTGAAAAATTATTTTGCTTCTTATGAACGGCTGAACATATTTGAATGAAATTTTAAACTGTCATAGCCGGATAGCTTTTGAGTTGAATTGAAAGAATGGAGGGTCGGGAGTGTGACTTGCGGACCTCTAAAATTGGTATCCTCGGAAATTCAAACTTTTAAAAAATTCACCACACGCAGAGAAAAAACATGATTACTGAGTGGTCACTACGATCATTTTTATTCATATTTGCCTATTATGTTGACCCTAATAAATTTATTATAGTCCCAATATAATTTAAAAAAATATTTTTTGTCCTTAACATTTTTAAAATCACTATAATAATGTTCTATGGTGTTTTACACCTAAAATGTTATTCTGATCTAGCTAAACATATTAAATTATGTTAAATGTTTGATACTATAATAAATATATTTTAAACTATACATTTAAAACCATTATCTTAGTTGCACACAAAAGGTATGATTAATACCATAATTTTTGTTTGCTTTTAAACAAATTCTCTAAATGAGCAAACATATATTGTCAAAACAAGCAGTGTGTGTTTTAAAAGAAAATAAAATTTTCGACCGCGAGCGTAAGTTAATCGGGAACCATGAATGACATCAAAATAATTAAAACATTTTTTGAGAAGAGAATGTCCATGCTGCATTGAACAATTAACAAAATAAATTATTATATATTTATTGAAACAGGTAAGTTATTTATATTATATATAATTATAAAAATACATACATAAATGTATAAATATGCAATTACATTGTCTTTCTTGCAGTAAAAAAAACCTACAACATTAAATCCGGCATAGAAGTTTTACACCCAATTTTATCAACAGCCCCGAATTTTTTTTCAATTACTGTTCAACATTATATTAACACAGCAGATCTCATACTATAAATACAAGGTAAGTTTATGTTTGAATTTAATTTAACAAGTCTTAAGTGCATGGAAAAACAAAAATTTAAAAGTAATATAAAATTTATAAATTAAAACATAAACACAAATATATATAAATGTATAAATATAATTTTATTTTTTAATATATGCTACACTGTATATTTTCTTATAAATATAATACAAAGAATTTTTAATAAAAAATAAATTTTTTAAACTAAATTTTTTATTGTTTTTATTGTGAGAACCATATAACATGTTGAAATAAACATTTTGCATGTTATTGGGAAATATAGAAACATGGTTGGAAAGGTCGTTTGCGATTTCTCCTGAACATAATAATATGTTTGAGACAAAAATAAGTTAAAAAAATTATGTCTGAACATATATTGTTATTTACAACGTGCTTGACACAATCATAACCACAAACATTAATGATAGTTTGCGATTGTGATTGTATCAACCATGTTTTTTCTTTGCGTGCAAAAATATTTTATGGATTTAAAAAAAAATTAAATTTAAGGTGTGCTACAAAAAATATGCTTTAATTTTTAGGTTATCTCCTTTGCCTTTGGAGATATTCGGATAAAACGGCTTTTTTGGCTTGATTTTATAACGGTTTTTCTAGTTTTTTAATCGGATGGATTATGTTTTATGTCAAACTCTTATCAATAGTGGGTTCAACATTTTTTATATTGGTAGTAAAGCAGTCTTCAAACAATGTTATGTTGTATTACT
This sequence comes from Pollenia angustigena, assembly GCA_930367215.1. Taxonomy (NCBI): domain Eukaryota; kingdom Metazoa; phylum Arthropoda; class Insecta; order Diptera; family Polleniidae; genus Pollenia; species Pollenia angustigena. The sequence goes on along the minus strand of OV884056.1, from coordinate 206,868,027 downwards.
GTACCGATTATACCTGATGTGTTATTAAATATTTTTTCAGGTTCTATATTGTAGTCAGATTGAAATTCAGAAGTATAGAATTTATGAGGGTCAAAAGGGGTTAGAGAGATTTTACTAGCTGTAGGAAGGTGAAAGTATCTACTTTAAACCCAAATGCACTGTTGGACCAGCCTATAGAACACTTTTTTAGTTTGTGTAAAATTATTCGCAACATTTATTTTGCTCTTTTTATTTTACCTATTCATATGACTGGAATATAAATGTACCAAGCCAAGTTGTGCTAGGTATTTTATATTATATAATTACCAATACCTGTGGGATTTTAAGCGTATCCTACTTTAGCCCAATTTAGTTTTTTATTCTACCTTATTATGCTACCTAGGAACACAGTATAACGCAAGCTATGTATAAAAGCCAGTGGTATTCGAATAAAATCTGAGTTGTTAAAATATATCTAAGCAATAACAATCTAATTTTTAAATATCTATAAAAATGGAGAGCTTCAGCTATAAAGAATTATCCGAAGAGTATTTTAAAAATAAAAAGGAGGAAGATGTTTAAAGTTACATTGAAGGAAAACTCAATTTATATTCCTGCAGCACTAAAATACGATCGGAACTGCAAAATAAAATAATCGATTTCGTCAAAAACTTAAAAAAGCGGTTCAAACAAGTTGGATGGAGTAAACCTAGATTTTACAACAGTTTTGCAAACTGGTTAGATGGCGAACTCAGTGTCCAGATATCTTCAGAAGGTACAAATGAAAAGAACCTTGGGAGGCCAAAGAAATCACTTGAGAACTGTAGCGATAGATCTAAAAGGCGGAAGCTTAAGGATATCAACGAAGAAATCGGAGATACAAGTATTCAAGAAGCTTTGCTATATCAACTGCGATCACAAAAAGAACTCACAAAAGTCGATATTATTGAAAAAGTTTTTATCGCTAGTCCCAAGAGAACAAAACGGATTCTTAAGAGTATTCCAACGCCAAGCGATGAAAAACAGTTTTCAAATGAAGAGGCATTAGCATTATTTTAGATTTAAAGTTAACAAAAGAGCAATATATTCAGCTCAGAGTGCGTGCAATTGAAAAAGGTTCAAATCTGTATCCTGCTTATCATCACATAACTGCTGCTAACTGGTGGAACTGGTTCCAGTTGAACCTGTTGCAGAGTTGATAATGTAGAAACCTATTCACAAAATGATCATAGGTATTATTACATGCCTATACATTTTTTTTAAAGGTATAGTGGCATATACGAGGCGAATGTATATGCATATAAAGGTATATGAATACGAATTTCTCCAGAAATATATAAAAATGTTTATATTTTTCAAAGAAAACATTAAGTGTATGCTTGTAGAAGCAATTTACAGTCAGTTTGACATTTTTACTCCCATATGCCCTATTCCAAATCAAATTTTTCAAACAAAAAAAAAATTATTTGAGTAAAAAATTCTAATAATTCAGCACACCGATTTTAATACATTTAGAACAGTAATGTTTTCTAATATGTCCGTTATTTTCTAAAAAATTCTGAGCAATATCGAATGGTAAATTAAATTGCCTTTATTGAACAAAAAAAAATTTAAAGCAGTTTTCCGGGATTGGGAATTTGAGTATTTGTTTATCAAAAATGGGGATGTTTTCAGTCCACTGTTTTAAGAACTTTTTAATCTACATAACTGCCAAAATTTATTATGATACCTTTATTCATGTTAGATTTATAGAATGTCAAACATTAAAATTATTAAAATATAGTGTACATGAATAAAAGGGCTTTCAATATGAGTGAAAAATAATATTTTTAAGGTTTGACATTCTATAAATCTGACATGAACAAAGATATGCTAACGAAATTCGGCAATTATGTAGATTAAAAAGTTCTCAAAACAGTGGGCTGAAAAAAATCCCACTTTTTTAATAAAAAAATACCATAGTTCTCAATCTCAATCATTAGCATTTTCAAACTAAATGCTTAAAAACATCAAAAGTTCAACTTTGACCTTAAATTTCTCAACAACTACTGAACGGATTTTAAGAAAATTAAAACTGTAAAAAATTTCAAGAAGTCTTCTCTCCTGCAAAAAAAAAAGTTACAGATTTTTGGCCGATGAAAAACGATTTTCAGCCACTGTGCGTCGTATGTATAAGATGTTCGATTTACTCGCATGTCATGTTGACAATTTTTTTTTCACCAATTAATCGTAAGCGAAAAGTGGGAGGTTTCTAAAAAAATTTAAATAATTCAGGATTTTGAAAACGATTAGTCCGATTGAAATATAATTCCAGCTTAGGATTAAGGATTTATAGGAGGGGGTCCATTGGTTCCCAAAGTAGGACACTTCATGTATTTATTTAATTCATTTATTTATTACAAAACTTAAAAACAGTCCAACATTTTTAATTTATTTATTATTTATTTATTTAGTTAATCAACAGAATAAATTCTGAAACTATAAATAGCGTTGGCAGCATAGGCCATCAGCTCCACCCAAAATTTTTTATTTTTCCCGATTTGAATAATTTTATCAGTGGACTTTACTGGTCCTGTTCTACAAGTATTAAGCAAATATCTAAATTCGTGCACAGAAACAATTCTGATTTTTAGAAAAAACCTTCCCCTGCAAAATTCGTGTTTTGCCGCTTATGATAATTTCGCAAATAGGGGCTAAATATTGACTAATAATTGCTTGGCATAGAAAGGAACCTAAGGTTTGTGATCAACATAAGAGATAAAATATTTTTCGATACAAAAAATTGTCTGTAACAAAAAAAAAAAGATATGAATAATCTTAAGGATATTTCATCTTTGGTGCTACATCCTCCGGGAAAGTCAAGTACTGTTAAAACCTGGTCAAGGTCAAGGAGTGGAAGATCCTGAAAATCCTACTCAAGGGCTCACTTTTCACCTTTTGAGGGAGAGTTCGGTCTGAGGGACAGATCATCCCTATGTACTGTTGCTTCTCAACAGATTCTGCTAGCATTCTTCCAAAAGCAGTGAAGGTAAGGTAGCTCAAGCTCCTAAATAGAGGGTCAGATCATGCACTCAATTTCTACCTGGTTGTGATAGTTGCTCTCACACTTCGGGGCGGTTGGTAAACGCATTGTTTGTCACCAGTGACTACGATCTGCCATGACTGCTCATGAAAATCTTTTTCAAAATGTTGTTTCCCTACTGTTCACGATTAACTTACTGTCATAATACTATGTTAAACTTATTGCAAGGAAAAGATGATTTTGTATTCAAAATCATAATGAACGACGGAGCCCATTTCCAATTAAGTGGTTATGTTAACAAACAAAATTTGCGTTTCTGTGGCACAGAAAATCCACATGAAAATCATGAAGAGCTATTGCAAAACTAGCTTAAAATATATTTATATTTGCTTTTATAGATATAAGTTCTTGTCTTTAATAATTTACAAGTTTGAAGCTTCGAAATCTTGTTTATTTATTAATTTAATTCTATTAACACTTTAAGTTTTTTTTTTTTTTTTTTTTTTTTTTTTGTTGGACTAAAGTTCATAAACCCCATAGTGCGTATGGACGACATGCATACTTAATTCAATACTAACTTAAAATTTAGTTTAATTATGTCTTTGACGTTGCCAAAAGTGGAAAGAAATTAATTTAAGTTTAAAAAAACAAACTAACAACACAAACAACCAAATTTTTTAAAAACAAAATATGTACGTTACTAGAATATTAAATGCACTTATTAACATTAACTTTTCTCAATATATTAACACAAACCATTCATTGTTTTTTCTTTTGGCGATCCGAAAATTGAATTTAAAATTTAAAAAACGTAAGTTTAATGTTTTTTTCCTTTGCGGCTTTTAATTTTTCACTTGATTTCTTGTCATAATGTCAAACTTTTTTTATTGCATTTTCTGTGTGATGGGTGTAAAAAAGAAATATTTTTGTGTATTATTTAATATTTTTTAAGTGTTTTCAAATTCGTTGCACTCATATGTATAATTTTGTGATGCACTTTTTTCTTCGAATCGAAAACATAAAGTTCAATAACCACTGCTTTTACTGAAACATATATAATTTTGTTTTATCATTTGAATTTCTAACTTAAAGAAACACAATTTCTTTTGTTAATTTTTTCGTTTTGGTTTTCTTACCCATGTCGACTATGAGCGATCTTCTTTCACTGAATGTTTGGTTTCAAATAACTTTTGTGTTTGATAAAAGCCTGGCTTTTATATGACTGTTTATGAAAAAGTAACATAAAAAAATTAAAGCAAAGTGGGTGCGTGCTACGTTACAAATATTATCCGCTCATTTAATTATTCTTTATTTTAGTCACCTTGTTTATTATCGGTTAGAGTGTTTGGCAGAGTTTGAAAGAGTTTAATATTTAGGGATCTTTTTAGACAACATTTCGAAGTGCGGCTGATCTTAACATTTGAATTTTTAAAAAAAAAATTTAGTTCGAAGAAAAGACAGGTCTAATTTAAAAATGTAGTACAAAGTTAGTCAGTAGCGACTTTAGCGTTAAGGAGCGTGGAAAGATAATTTAAAAAAATCTTAAACACTGATATATTTTACATTTTCATTACGTAAAATTTAGAAGTAAGGAAAAAACATGTAAGAATAAATTAAAATGGATAATCATTCAAAAGGCAAATTTCGATCTACCAAAGGTTAAAATACAATTTGGTTTAAGGATTGATGTTTGACTATTGACGTCAGCAGTCGTCGATGGCTGCGGGTGTTAAACGGGAGATTGAGTGGTTGCAATCGAAACATGTAAGGGTAACCTGTCCGTAAAAATGCCTGGGTTCGAGCCCAGCTTCAGTCAGGAATGAAAGATTATCAGTAAATTTTAATTAATTTCATGTTGTAAAATTCCTTTCTTTATGAAGATAATTTAATGAAAATTAAATTTGATGAACTTTAGCCTAATTGAAAATATTGGAAAAAAAAAGGAACATTTAAATAAGATTTATGCTAAATTTTCGGACAGAAAAATGTTTACGAAATGAACACTAATTCGCATGGAAGCAATGATTAATGTGCAGTTAATTACTTATTAATTACCCAGCAAAAACTTTACTTACAATCCTAATTTTAATGACTTCAAGAATTCATTACTTTGTAGCTTTATTCGCCACTTTTTGGATTATTAGTTATATATTAAATAATAACTTTATTATTATATCTTAAATATACAGAAAAATTTAAATTTTCATTATGACAATAAAAATGTCATTATAGTCAAAAAACATAGTTTTTTAATACAAAAACTACACTGCCCCGGTAGACTAGCTGGTAGCGAGCTGGTCTATCAGCACCGAGGTTGCGCGATCGACACCCGCCAAAAAAAATAATAAAAAAAAAAAAAATTTTAAAAAAAAAAATGTTTACTTTATTGACTTTGGTAACTATATATTTTTATAAAAATTTTAAGTATAAAAAAACATATTATTTTTTAGATTATAATAGGCTAAATTATAAAGGATTACTTTTGGGACATCTCGAACAAAAATATGTAAGTACTTTTTCTAGTAGAAAAGTAAGTAGACGGCTCGTCAAATTCTCATTATTTTTCTGCTTATTTTGTAAGCAAAGTTTTTGCTGGGTATTTATGTTCACATAGACTTTTTTCAGTATTATTTTAAGCGTCTTATTTAATTACGATAAAAGTAAGGATGTGCTCTGCCGGTTATTGGTTTTGATATTTAGGCCACCTTGCTAAAGCCCTTATGACACTACATTTTTTATTCATTGAATTGATATAGAATTTATAGAAAGAAACAGTAAATGTTAGAAAGAGCAAACTATGAGAAAAATAAACAAAGTTTTTTTCTTTTATTATAGTTTTGTTTATTTTATCCAATGTTGTACACTTTTTGTTTATGAGAAACAAAAAACAAAACAATAAAAGCGGTAAATCGCTGAATCTGCACATAAACCGCAGATTCAGCAACACTTTTAATATTTATCTGGAAACGTCAATTTTAAGTTGAACAATTTTACATTTTTTTGACGGCGCCACGCAATAAAGCCATAGGAAATAAAGCCGTATGGCCTTATTTCTCACTCCATTGAAGCGAAGCCGCTAACTAAAGCTTCTCTGCGTATTCGGCCGTCGTTCGGAAACAAGGCAGATTTTAGAAGCTTTACTTAGCGAAGTCGGTACTTATTATACCATAAAGGAGAAAATTCTTGCGCCCGCCCAAAGGCCGGCTATACAGAGAAGCTTTAGTTACCGAAGCCGGTCTTTGTTATACCATAGAGGAGAAACCCTTGAGCCCTGCCGAAGGCCAGCTATGCTTTGGAGTTTGTAAACATGTTGTGACGGGCCCCCCGCACGCCCCAAGATCGCCCACCGGAGGCGCTCCCCCCCCCCCCCTTCCACCTACTGTACCATATATTTTCAACACTTGGCAATGGCAACTCATTCTTCTTGGATGGTGGTTATTAAGCCATATGGCTTTATTTCCTATGGCTTTATTACACGGGACCTTTTTTGAAATTACTTCATTTTTTATCGATAACTTTAGTCAATTTTTTGACAGTTTGCCATTTATCTTAATACAGCTTAACTCTTTGCACTTGGTAAATTTTTGTATTACATTATATTTGTACTGTTCGCCAAAACTTGAACAATGCATTAAAAATGCAGTGTCATAAGGGCTTAAGTAATACACAATGAAAACTTTAACTAATTTTAAAAGTACCAATATTGCGAAGTCATTTTCATGTAAGTGTTAAGTGAAAAACAGAATTTTGTATTTAAAACAGTTTTAAACCAAAAATTGGCTGTAATACTTTTATGCAGTTACCCATGTTTAGAATATCGAATTCAATTTATATTAGGCACCTGACCCTAATTTTAATTGAAAAATCACCTTAAGCTTTGAAACCAAATTTCTAGATAAATGGGTACCTCAATAAAACAAATTTTCGAACTTGAGAAGATACCAATCTCCATGAGATCCAATGCATCCCGAAAAAGCCACTGCTAGGTGTGTCACTGTTCAGCGCTATATGTGGATGTTTATCAACTTTTTTTGGCCTGATTTGGATGACATGAACATTAACTACATGTAGTTGTCTGCACTAGCGATTTGAGATGATGGTCATCTACCGTGGAGGTGATGTAAACAGCCGGCCCAGATTTTGCGATTTACACAGGAATAAGCCACAAACCACAGCGTTCCTCAAAACCAGTAATGGACGGCAGAGGACATTTACACGATGTTGTGTTTCATACATAATGGCATCAATTGGCCTTACAAATTAATAAAATAAATATTTAGATTTTATTTCAAACACACTTTGTTTTATATAAATTGAAAAAGAAAAATGTTGTTAACAGAATAATATTCGTTTTTTATTAGTCCACAGTTTGAGATATAATGACAAGAAAACATTTTTTTTAGTTTTTTAAGTTAAAGATATCTTAGTTTTACACCCAAAAGAATAGTGTACGAATTAATTATTTTAAGTATCTGTCATTTTTATTGTATGTGTAGTATGTAATGTAATACGTACGTGCGTATTTATTCGAGTGTTTTTCAGAAAAAAAATATTTCTTTGTTCAGTTTTCAGTTGTTTGCAAGCATTTCCGATTCCTTTAGAATTTACATATGCATTCATTTCCCTCTTTTTGCATTACAATTGCTATTAGGGCCACATTCAAATTAATGAAATTAAAAAAAAAACATGGTTTTGAGTTAAAAGTGTTATTATGTTAAAAATATGTATGTATGTAAAGCATAAATTTCTTTACATTTTCGTATTTCTTTATTCAATTCTATAATCTTATATATATATAATTTTCACATTTGTGTGATTCCCATTTTTTCTGCCTGGCTTAACAGCTTGTATATATTATTATAAGGGAAATCGTTATTATAGTGCTATTTTATTTTAAGATGATAACTTAGAGCATTCATACTTTTTGCAAATAGATTGGAACAAATTTTATTAATTTGTATTTGAAAGCAAGGAAAAGTTGGCCTAAAACTTAAATATTTTAGAGCATTTATCTCCTTCAAATCTTTTACAAAAAATGTTGATTAATATTAAAACTTTTTAAACACCCTGTAAGATATTTACTTTGTTTTGATATTGTTAATTTCGAGTATTTTAATCTAGATCTTGATGCGTATTATTTCTTTTCTTTATTGAAATCTGTATTAGTCTTATTTCTTTTATATTTGTTTTTTTTTTCAACGGTTTAATTTTTGCAAAAAGTGGTTTGGAACGAAAAAAAAATTTTGCTTAGTTCGATAACCTAATTTCCTAAGTGGCTGTCTTTTTTTTAAAATAATTCTTGAATATTTTAATAAAGAGAAAACTTTTTAAATCTAAATTAGACGAACAGACAAAAATTATATAATACTTTTTTACAATATCTAGACAGAGTCGTGCTGTTTTTAACAATTTAAAAAAGGGAAAAAGGAAGATTTTGCGTGTTTAGAAATGTCTGCCTCTACGAAGCTATCTAACAGATTTTAATTACATTTAAACATAGATTGATCCCTGCTTATATGGACACATTAGCTCTGCTTTTTTTAAAAAAAGAGAACAATTGACGTTTTGAGGTACAAAAATAGCCTGTTCACTATTGATTTATTCCGGGGATGAAAAAGTCACTACATTGTACTTTTTTTTAGTACTATTAGCATTACAAACGCGGAAATTGTGAACCACATCCACATAGAGTTTGGACTCGACAATAATAAAATTGTGCTGTCAAGAACAGACAATGGATCTTCCTTTTGCAAGGCTTATACGCAGGGAAACCAGAAGTATGCTCTAAAAAATGCGTTTTATGCGCATTAAATATGCAGCAAAAATTCGAAAATATGCCCTCAAAATTGCTAAAAAAAAATATGCCCCAAAAAAATAAAAAATTACTCATTTAAAAACAAAATATTCATCATTTCCATTAAAAAAAAATTATAACCTGTAAAGCCTAAACACCGTATTATTTACAGACCAATTCGAAAAGAATTTAATCTGCTGTAACATATTTTTTGGGCGAATTTAGTCTAAATGCCAACATAATAAGATGGCTTACGTACACAAAGAGTCTAATTTGGAAAGAAGTTTTTATGGGGTGTATATATTATTAAATTAAATACCGATTCTCACCATTTACATACAAGTATGTGATGGAAATCGATTTCAAAAACGAAACGATTTTAAACTGAAAACATCGTTTTCAGTATCTTTTAAAATGTATTTTAAATACATATTAATTTTATCTTTAGTCTTTATTCTTTTGATTTTTATATTTTATTCGTTAACTGAAAAATTTAAGACTATAATTCAGAAATGGATCTTAAAATCCCTCGAAATTCATCACACCTTTTAAAAACGTTCGTTTTGAAATCGATCGATTTTTATCACATACCTGATAGACTTCGTCCTCGGTACAATTTAAATATACTAGTGTTTGCCTAATGGTCAAAATTCGACCATAAATTTTTATGTGCATATGAAGAAATGAATGATGGGAGCAACCTCCGGTTCATATTTTATCTTCTACGTGAGTTAATGTAATTTTTTAAGTTCAATATAAAAAATATCAATTGAAAAACAAAAAAGTATCCTTAATAGATTGTCATCTACTCAGAACATTGCATGTTTAATTTTATGCTTCTATGATAAATATTAGCGAAAATTAACCAAAGTACCAGATGTTGAACGAAAAAGTACCAAAAAGCTCCCCTTACATGTTCTTTTTCACCCAGTTTAACGTATAATTTTATTTTTATATGTCGAATATTAACGAAAATTCAAACATTTCCAGATAAAAAACAGAAAGTACCATAATTTTTCATCTTATAGGTTTTCATTCACCCAGGACCCTGCACCTATAATATTATGTTTATAATTTCAATGTAAAAGAAAGAAATTTAATTTCCCGTATTTTTCCTTTTTGATACTTTTTTCTCCCCATAGAGGGGCGGTTGACAAACAAAGGAGAGCGTTCTGTATTGTTCCGATTTATACATAAGATTTATATATGTAGTCGAAATATTCGAAAACCGGTTTCTGAAAAATTTTGAATAATCGACCACCCTATTTTTTTTTATTATTTGATAATTGAAAAAAAAACAAAATTTTTATTATGTGTTCTGCATATGTGTTAGTATCAAATGTAAACGCTTATAACTCTAAAATGATTGCACAGATTTTAATAAAATATATATTGTGCACTTCGGTGAGTAAATACCTTTCAAATGGTGTGTACTTTGTTCAAATCGGTTGAAATAAAGATGAGGAAAGTGTTCTTAACTGTTCTGCCTTAGCCGATTTATATATAGATATTTACCAAATTTTATTAATTTATGTACAAAATTTCAAGGTTAACATGGACAGACAACCAGCCAGACGGACGGATGGGCATCGTTAAATCACATTAAAAATGGATTCTCAGTCGATCGGTGTACTAAAAGATTGGTTCAGATTTCTATGTATTGCACACATCGCCAAAAACGTAAGTTTATAATTGCAGTATGTCACTAAAGATAACAACATTATCTTTAGTGACATACTGCTTTGTCTTTATTTTAGAGTAAAAATTAAATGTGGATGGCGAAATTAAAGCAACACGTTAGGTATACAGATAGATATGTATTTATTCGAAAAAATAATTTTGTTTTTTTGCTGCGAAAGTTGCAAGAGGCATCTAAAAAAATCGAAATATGCCTTAAAAAGGCTAAATATGCGCTAAAAACTTACAAAATGCTGCAAAAAGGCTCTTTTAACTAAATTATCCAAAAATATGCTCCAAACGGTAAAATATGCACTAACAAATCGATGCCGAAATTCATAAAAAGCTCTATAACGGATAGATATATTATATCTGCCTTCATTGGTCGCACAAGAAAAACATGCAATTGCATAACCTATTTTTTACTGTTTTGTTTTTTCTAATGAAGTTTAGTCTTAAGATTTAAATTAGTGCACAAAAATAAACACAAATCAATTTAAACTTAAATTTAATGCAAAATTTTAAGTTGCACTCAACTGAGTGAAGAACAAAAAGTTGCAATAAGCTGATGATTGCTTTTTTTTAAATCAAACTAATTTTTATTGAATGCGAAATTTTTAACATCACTATGACTAATGCGTAGCGAGGCTGCTAACTAAGTGTGAGTTGAAACTGTAAAATGAGTGCACTTTCCTCATCTATGATAATTGTAGTATGGAACTAGAAGAAGTTTTAGTTATACAACTTAATACAATTTTATTTAAAAAGAAGTATGAACAATTTTAAAGATCAAAAAATGAAATGAAAATCAAATTAAAAATAACAAAAATAGCAAAATTTAACAGTAATGCAAATTAATTATAAATTATCAAAAATACTTTTAGACCATATTTACATTATGCAATTAACGCCGCAACTTGCCGCAACTTTCGCATGCAACTTTTTGTTTGTTAGCAAGAGGTGTAGGGAAGAAAACGGGGTTGGAAAAGTTGAAAAAATGCTTGAAAAAAATGTAAATGTAAATGTGAAAAGAGTTTCGTAGGAACTACTTTAAAAGAAAATAGAAAAAAACTCGGCGTTAATTGCATAGATGTAAATGGGGTCTTATTAGTAAATAAAATATTTAGTTTAAAGTGTCAAGTACCGTTATATTATTGTTCTAATGTTTTGTTATTTCGTTGCTGTTTGTTTGTGCCCTATTCGGAAGTCTGTTTCATAGATGGATTGCGTTATAATAAAATTGCCATTGCGTTATCTTACTTCTATGTGCAAAAGTTATCCGTTTATATAAATATGAAGGCACTTTTGTGCACACGATTTTATGCAGAATCGTGTCCTGATGTTGACCAGTACCCATGTTCTGTAACTATAGTGAGAACTTCTCTCATCGAAAAGATGTAACACAAAATATTCCGTCGTTTCTCGAAAAGTGAGAATAAAGTGTGTCTTTAACTCTTGGCGAAAACTTTCAAAAGAGTTTACGTCGTAACGTTATAAATGTCATAACATTGCACTCGAAGCCGATGTGACATTGCAGACGTTGAGAACGCCAGTAACACATATCGCTGACGGCGACCAAAGTTTACTAAAATTGTGAATTTTTTCAACGCCGGCAGTTAAAATACAACCGTCGGCTATTCCAAATAATGTAAAGTGCGACTTTAATGTTTGTTGTTTGCAAACGAGCTTTGAAAACATTCGTATATTTTATAAAAATGCTAAAAGCAAAATATTATTATTATTATTCTTTGTATTTGGTATTTTTAATTGTTTTTTAGTGTTAAAATTTTTTTCTCGCCCTGTCTTTATTCTTGAGTTTATTTGACAGCTCAAAGCGGAAACTTTTCTCACAAAAATGTTACAGACACACTTTCTTTGTAAATTGCTAGAAAGTTTTCGAGGGTTCATTGTTACAAAGATATTATAAATATACTTTTGCTCAGTTCTGACCCACTGATTACTAGCATAAGACCAACTCCAAGGCGTTAGTAATCTATTTCTTTTAATATTAAAATTTTTTAAAAATAATTAGTATTGTGGTTATTTTATTGAACTATTTATGGTTTTGAATCCAAATTTTTTAATATTTTTAATGAGGCTTAACATGTAAAATAAATTAAAATAGATAATCATTCAAAGCAAATTTCGATCTACCAAAGGTTAAATACAATTTGGTTTAAGGATTGATGTTTGACTAATGACGTAAGCAGTCGTCGATGGATGCGAGTGTTAAACGGCAAGCCCTCTGAGGAGATTGAGTGGTTGCAATCGAAACATGTCAGGGTAACCTGTCCGTAAAAACGCCTGGGTTCGAGCCCAGATTGAGTCAAGAATGAAAAATTATCAGTAAATTTTAATTAATTTTCATGTTGTAAAATTCCTTTCTTCATAAAAATAATTTAATGAAAATTAAATTTGATGAACTTAAGCCTCATTAAAAATATTAAAAAAATTTGGATTAAAAATTAAAATTTTTTTTTAAATATTATTTTGAATGGCGAAAAGTATAGTTAGTTATACAATCTCCAGGGTCGTATTTTAGGTTTTTTAATTTTCGCCAACGTTAAAAGTTGCATTTGCTAAACAAAAGTATGGGAAAACTTAAAAAAAAATTGCAATTTTCAGAGGTAGGATTAGTTCTTCTAGAGGGAACTTTTTCTTCTTGGTCCGATTTTATTTATTTTGAAAGTTTACCTGCCTATGACCATAACACATATTTCTGCCAAGTTGCATCGATCTAGGCCCACTCAATATCTTTTAAGAAGCAAAATATGCTAAAACAATAAGTAATGTCCGGCTAGATTGGCAAATAACCCCTGTATGCACCGTCTGTACGAAGCTTTGGTTATTAAATTTATATATGTACATTAGGGTGACCGTTATTTTTTTTTTTTTGTATTTTCACTTGGCAACCCCCTTAGAATGATTCCAAATTAGAAAAAAAAATATATATATAAAGTTTTAGATCGTTTGCATAGTTATTAGCCGTGCCTTGAGCCCACAAAGTTTGCTAAAATGTTACTTTTCTCACTATGGGTCGCTTTAATTGTTGATTACTTCCGTAATATTTATTTTAGAGAAAACCCTTATTTACAAATATTCTAGGGCTATATCTTATGAACAATGTTGCTCTGTATTAGTTTTCTTTAACATGAATATTTTATCCAGAAAAACCCAAATCAAAAAATAACACCGAAATTTTCACATATCTTCGCATTCTTTGCCTGGTGAAAAACCTACGTGACATATTTTCAATAGAGTAGTGACCAAATGGTTCTGACAGCTAATCTTTATGTAAAACTTTCCTCTGAATCCGAATATGGAGTCAGAATAGTCAAAAGTATAACAGTTTTTGAGATATTCCAAAATAACCATTATTTGTGTTTTTAAAAAAGATGATTTGACTGAAATGCAAATATCTTCAACAATTTTGAACGGACTATGTATTTCTTTCTTTTTATTGAGAGGTTATAAAATTTATTAAATAACCATGGGTCGTTTGAAGAGATGAGTCATTAAATGGCAGAGTTATAGTGGACAAAACTTCAAACTTCATTACACTGCTTTACAAATTTTTAATTTGGAAAAATACCAAGAACGCCACATGCCTAGATAAGTTAATTAATAAATGGCATATCGTTGGAAAGGTAATTGAATGTCTTTTCCGTCGATATGCTGAAAATTTCTGTCTCAATATCTCAAAAACTGTTATACTTTTGACAATTCTGACTTCATATTCGGATTCAGGGGAAAGTTTTACATAAAGATTAGCTGTCAGAATTATTTGGTCACGACTTTGTTGAAAATTTGTCACGTAGTGTAATCACCAGGCAAAGAATGCGAAGATATGTGAAAATTTCGGTGTTATTTTTTAATTTCCTTTTTTCTGGATTAAATATTCAAGTTAAAGAAAACTAATACAGAGCAACATTGTTCATAAGATATAGCCCTAGAATATTTGTAAACAAGGGTTTTATCTAAAATAAATATTACGGAAGTTATCAACAATTAAAGCGACCCATAGTGAGAAAAATACGAACTAAAATTTTTTACATATATTTTTTTTCTAATTTGGAATCATTTTAATGGGTTTGCCAAGTGAAAATACGAAAAAAAAAATTGCCCATATAACTTGCGGTCACACTAATGTACATACATAATCGAACTTCTTCAACAAAAGTGTATTAACTCAAACCCTTAACTTCAAACCAACAGCATAAAAATTTAAACTTTTGCTTTTCCGCTGTCAGTTTTTTAAACACTGCTCTTTGTTGTAATTCCTAAATTTTTCTTTCTTCCTTCTTTGGGAAGGGAACGCTGTTGTTATTAAAGGTTGTGTGAAAGGGCTTGCTCTTAGTGTAAAAAATAAATAAGTATAGAATGCGGCGAGGAGGGCTTGTGACTGCTAAATAAGGCCTTCTATTAGTTCTCTTTACTAATTCTAATTACCGCTTGGAGGATTTCTGCTGCGTAAAATTAGTATTTGATATCACTCAGTTTATGCGGTACTTAATTTTCGTACTTTTTTATGAATGAACAATTTTTGATTATATTACTTCAATAATAATAGATCTTAATCGGATCAGCCTCTTATTCTAGATTCTCAAAATTTTGTAACTTTTTCGAATGTGTTACATTCTGAATAATACGCACCAATCAGTCATCTGTTGACAAGCTTTGAGAATAAACTTATGCTACCAATAGGTGTGATCCCGTACTCAACGTTGGGGATGCGCGGGATCCCAATCTTACCGAAAACTGTTCCCGTACTTTTGCTTTGGGCTGATTGGGAAAACAGTTAAACAATCAGCTGTGTCAGAAAATAAACAATAAAAAACTACAAACAAGTATTATCAAAAGAATTAAAATAAAAAATATTCAATAGAAAATGTTAAAAAATGTAAGTACATGCCTAAATTTTACTTTGTGCATACTAATGTGTCATTTATGTGTTTATTTCAACGTTTTCATAGTAACGTTTTCTTTTGGGGTAGAAATTCTTTTGTACATTTTTGTCTTTTGGGGAGAGACATTTTTGTTTACTCTCATTTTACCGAACTTTACCCAAAAAGTACGGGATCGCACCTAATGTTTCAATTTTTTTTTTTTTTTTTTTTATTTTAAAAAATATCTATGAATCTATATTTGACATTATTTTATTTATTTCATGTTTAAATTAAAACAAACTGAAAATAGCTAAAAATTTTCAAAAAATTACAAAAGCTACTGCCTATTTCACTAAATGACAAAGAACACTTTCTTTCGCACAACTACATTTGGAACAAATTCTTAAAACTTTGTTTTTGTTTCATATATATTTGTGCGAAAGAACGCATTCTTTTGACATCGTGAATTGGCAGTTGGTGTTATTATATAATGACGATTTATTTAAGGCAATTTGACGAACTTTTCCGCAAAATTTTACTATTTTTATCGCATTTTACCTGGAAATTTTTGATGCATTACACCCAGAGAAAAAATATTGTTCAATGTTTAAAACATATTATGGTTAATTTAACCATATTTTTGCCACAAGCAACCATATTTTGATTAAATTAGTCTTCCACCAAGAAGCCACAACCATATTACGGTTTCCTCCGAAAATAGCAAAAAATAACAAAAATATTTTTAAACTTGTAATACAATAAACAGCATGGTACTTTTTCAACTTCAGCATGTTGCTCTTGGAAAAGAAGAAAATACTATTGTTAATTTAAAGCCAAGCAATTATTTGTGGTAAACAAATTATTGTTTAATATAACCATAACATGATTAGAGGCAACCGTAATATGGTTGTGGCTTCTTGATGGAGGAATAATTTGTTTTATTTATTTTATCAAGAATAATATTGGAAATTAAGCACGACAAACAAATTCTTATTATGTAATTGAAAATGTTGTATTACCAAAAATTACTTTGATAATAAATTGGCAAATGTACGGCTTAAAAAACTGTACTGGCAAATTGCTTTATTTTTTATTTTCTTGCGATAACAATGAAGCAAGTTGTTTTTGTTTTTATTTTATTTTTTCTTAATGTAGAAGTACTTAACACGCGTTAATTCGCCGACGTTTATCGTGCGTTTATAAACTTTAGCGCATGAAAAATTGCAAGTGACACAACACGCGTTACAAAAGCCATTCATGTCAGCTGTTTACTTATTTGTGCATTGAAAACGGATTTAAAAGTATATCAAGATTTTTTTCTTTTATTGAATTTATTATTTTTATATAAATATTGTATGTTTTTTAAGCTCTTCAATCAGTTTTTCTTTCATGATTCAAAAATTTGTTAAACTATTATTTTTATTGTCAGCTGATTACTTGTCAAAAATACACAACGCGTTAAAAAGTTCAAAGTTAACCAACTTTCTGTCGCAAACGCGTCAAAATATTTTGCATGTAGCTTGTTCTATGAAGATACACTAGTTTAACTTTTTTTGACAGAAGTCTACAGAGCGCGCGCGCACTAACGCGTGTTATGTACTTCTACCTTTAACCTTCTTACAACTACAATTAATGTTGGGAGAGTTCCAAACAATTGTGGTGGGGAACGTAAGAAAAGATAAACTCACTGTTTATTATTGGTTTTTTGTTTAAGCTTTGATATCGTTGCAAATAGAACTCTTTGAATGTTTGCAATTCCCATTCACTCTGAAGGTTTATTTGCTTATATCTTTGGATTTTCTAAAATTTTTTGGGAGAATGTTTCCTGATGATCTGGCCTAAGCAACCAGTGAGATGCAGATAGAAACTAGCTTATCCTCCAACAATAAATTTCAGTGTTTTAATCAAGAATAAAAATTGGGAATTAAGCACGACAAACCAAATCTTATTTATTTAAAAAAAAATCAACCAATTTGACCAATTTAGCCATTAAGTGGTTAAATTTAGTCATTTTACATCTCGTTCAGCCATGAGGAAATAAATTTAGCTATATTTTCAGTTTGCATTAGTTATGTTGTTTCGTTGAAATGTTTCTTAATTAGTTAAAGCGAATAACATTTAAAGAGAAAAAAATTTGAGCTTTGAGCTTTTCGTTATTCAATGAATTTTTTATGTTTAAACAAAATAATCTATTATGTGCAATTTCAGTGTAGTAAAAAGTTGGCATCACTTGGCAAGAGCCAAGGCTTCCAAATTAGGTTCAAGCATCTGGGTTGGATCAGAGAAGTGGGCGTGGCGCAAAATAGATTTATTTATATATAAAGAACGGTCTTTATATAACTTTCAGTTCTTACCGCACCATGGTGAAGGGTATATAAGATTCGACTATGCCGAATGCTTGTTTTTTTCTTGTTAATATTAATAAAAAGTTTTACAACTCCTAAATTCTAGAAATATTCTAATCACTTACGTTTATAACGACATTTAAATCTCGTATTCGTAATTAAATAAATGACTTTAAAACTATTTTCTTCATAGAAAGTTTTCCATAGATTATGGATTCAATTAAAAATAATTCCATTTATTTCTTGAATTTCTTCTTTACAATAAAAAGTATTTTCCCTGATAACGATTAAACTTAAATAGTAGTTTTATTTTGTTCCGTCGTTTTATTGTTATAATATATTATTAAGATTTTATTGTTTAAACAATGTTGTTTTGCAATTATTTTTTTTATTTAAAATTAATAAGTAGGTAAATATTTAAATATTGCTATCACAATTGCATAAAGAGGGAATAAATTTATTATAAATATTTTTTAATAAATGTATTGAACACTTATTTATATGCTGTTACAAAACTATAAAATTTAAATAAAATGCAGTTAATCACGACCAAAACGCACATCAATATCATAAATTAATTTATCATCATCTACTGTTGGAGAAGGTGAAACAGGGGTCGTTCTAATTGTGGCCGCCGTAGTTGAAGATGGATGTTGTACAATAAATGGTTGAGGTGTGGTCAAAGGAGGTTGTTGTACAAATATTTGTTTAGGTGTAGATGCTGCTGGTATAGCCCAAGGATTTATGAAATCTTTGTCATACACAGGTGGTGGAGGAAAACGTCGGGGGGGATCTAAAAAGTATTTTCGTATTAAAGACATTCATACAAAAACCTATTATGTTATATTTGCCATGAGGATGCCCGTAAGGAGAACCATGTTTTTTGAGTTGACCCGGTGGTATGCCGTGTGGGTGTCCATGGCGACGGTGATGATGATGGGGAGGATGTGGGTGATCATGAGGTGAATGAAAAATTTCACCACTATACTCTTCAGATGAATCGGGGTGAAAATAACCATCGGACAGATCAAAGGCATGTGGTGGTAGATCATGATTTCTTCGTCCGTTACCCTTTCCATGTCCCCAACCACCGGCATGATGTTTAAAACGTATCTGAGGTGTCACATAAAACTCAGAATTGGGCCAGAAATTCAAGTTACTAGTAGATTCTGCAGCATCCAAATCATATACGGGATTAATACTGTAATTTTTTTATGTTTTTTTGAGATGTGTAGTAACATAATTTACATTAGAATATATTATTTTAAGCCTTTTGTCTTGCATACCATTTATATTAAAAATCAAAATTTAAACTGCAATAAATCTTTAAAATGTCATCATAAGTTTCATTCCAATACGAGCATTCGTTTAAAAACTTCAGATTTATTTTTAAAAACTCTTTATCGCGAATCCACAATTGATTTTTGATAAATCGGGATTTAAATTTATTTATAAAAGTATATTTCTATCAGATCTTTTCTATGTATACAGAGGATAAAAAGTTAATTAATACAATGTATTAAGGGATTTGGGATCTTATGCACGTAGTGCACGTAGTTCGTAAAGCTTTCCAACTGTCATTTACTTGGAAGTGACCAGAAATAATTTATCTGTTTGACTGTCCAAACAGCTCACTGCTTCCGGTTCTAGACCAAATATTTTCCGGGCAATAGCTTTTCAAATCCTCTGAAAGCTTGTTAAAGTGAGAAGATGCTTAGTAATGTAGCCTGAATAATTTGGGTGCTCAGGTATCAGCTCTATCACCAAACTTGAAAGCGAAGGCTACTAGCAGCCTACGCGTGTGTTAAAGGAACACATATCAATTTTGTAGTCCATATAGGTACATACATATGTGCATATGTAAGTATATTAAACATCTGCATGAAACTTAATAATGATGTTCATGAAACCTTCATTATAGTTTTGTATTCGTTTCGTTTGTATTCAGTAAGATGAACAACTGTGAAACGAAAGCAAGAAGCACTCGATATTTTAGAGACGAGAAAGATGAATTAGTTTGTTTACTTATACAAAAGAATATGAACACTAACAACTCTGAAACAAAACAACCACTGAATAAATGTCGGATAAGTTCATGGAAAAACATATTGATTTAAAAGTTGGTACATATTGCCAGTTGAAGGAAAGAAAAACATTTAGAAAAAATTAAAAACAAAAATAACCATGAAGAGTAAAAGCAACAAGATAAGGAAGTACATTTATATTAAAATAACAAAATAAAATCCAAATTTTACTTTCTTTTCAATGTAAATTTTAAAATTTAAAAAAAAATTTAGTTTTATTTTCAAAAAAATTCACTACCTTCAAAAACATTTTTCAGCAATATGTTTTGCTTAGAAGTATATAGAAAAAGTGATTAGTAAAAAAATTCAAATTTCTTTACAAATTGCATACATTATTGTAAAGGTAACAAAAAAAAATTACATAAATTTACTAAAGTGGCAACATTCCCAGTAAAAACTTCGCTTACTTTTTCAAAATGAATAGCTTCTTTTACTTATTATTAAGTAGCTTTCTTCTATATGTAACTACGTCTATAACAACTTCTACAACTACTTTTTTGTGGATGTATTTAAAGTAAAAAATAATGACTTACTTTTGAATGCGTTCATTTTGGGACATCCCATGTTAAATTCATTGGTTCTTTCAGTAGAATTGTAATAGTGCTCTTATGTTTTTCTAACTACTCAACACATTATTTTGTAGGCGAAGTTTTTACTGGGATTGCTAGAGAGAGTGAAAACTGTAAAACAAACGCCGTTTCAATGAGCAAGCTCTTTGTGTTTGCCATTTAAAACGAAATGTGTTTGCTAGTAGGATGAATGAAACAATAGTTTGTTCAGTAAGCTCAATTTTGTTTGTATGCGATCTTCAGTGAATAAGCAATTAAATGCAGCGTTACCGTTGCGACACTAAAGTATCAATTTGACCCGTTTTCGACGGTATTGATACCCTTTTTGACCCTTGTTTTGATTTACCCTTTTGTATCATTTTTAAATATGTTGTGCCACTTTTTGACCCTTTTTTGAAAAGCACTCATACTTCAAGTGAAGATTTAATAACAAAATTTAGCACGCACATTCCTAAGAAGTAGTTAGAATTCGTAAAAAGTTTGTGTTGAAACATTTTTTACCACTATTTCTATAGAAAAGTACATATTAAAGTACAATTTCTCTAAACTCATATTCATACATACATATGGGTAATTCCAAAGTGTTGAACGTGACAGGCGTACGCATCAAAAATGCAATAACATTTTAAGCAACAAATATTTTTACGTTTTCTTAACCCTAAAATTAAAGCACTAAGAAAGCACTGTTATCTATGCTAAAGTTTATGGAGGGCGCAGTTCTAGGTCAAAGATAATGGCGAAAGAAGTAGCGGTTCGAACGTGAAAAAAACGGAAGTAGTTTTTGTGGCCATGTATAAAAAGGCGTAATTCAGCGAAACCTGGCACAATTCTTTAGTCAAACTACTTTCAGAATTTTACGTAGCAATGTAACATTTAAATGTTTTGGTTTGATTCCAAAATCTTCTGTATTTTCTTTTTTTTAAGCCAAAATCTGGGTCGATACGTGACATTTCGAACGTAAAATTTTTTCCGTAATAATTGAACTGAATAATGATCAAAATAAAATAAAAATTTACCATTAATCCGAATAACATATTTCTCTTTGAACTCTTCCTAAGATTACAGACCATGTAAGAAAATTTTTTTGGAATAATTTTTATCAAATCTCACCTTTTTTAAGAAAGATAAATATTAAAGAAAACATACAATAAAACATTCTCACAAATAAGAAATTACGTTTGCGCAACTTTGCAGTCTGATTGTTCATCTATGTGAACAAATTTATGAGTAAATTTATAAAACTAGTAAAATCTAAATGTTTCTCTATAACAATATCGTAAAATAATCAGCTTTTAATAACTTTTAAATTTTTGGTCACGGTGGACCTTTTGACGGAAATGCCCATATTTGTTATTTTATATAGGTATATTTTTTTATTTATTGAATAACTTATAAAATGTCACAAAAAATGTGACATTTTATTCAAATATGCAATTTGGTGCTCGTTTATTAAAAATGTTTTGCACTCGAAAAGGGTAGCATGTTTTATTCTAAAAAGTTCACAGTGGTCCCAATGACAAATTTAGAGCGAAAAAACTCATAACTCTTTTTTATAAGTACATATAAGGACAATAATTTGTACGAACAATTGACTTGGTATGGCACGATCTTACGCCAAAAATTGACGGACTCGATAGCGTTGGTGTGGCGCTTTTCATATAAAATAAGCTGACATAAAATCTACAAAATCATTTCATAATACAAGGGAACAAGGTTTTTGGTGATTAAGAACTGAATGTTGTTTTTAAGGTTATTTGGGACGCTAAATCCAAATCTGCACTAAGTTTTTTTCTATCACCTCGACTTTTTGAGATATACCGTTATGGCACTTCCGCTACATATATAGGAATAACTTGAAAATGAGTCACCATATCAAGTTCAAAAAAAATTCAAATTTCGTCAACGATATTATCTTAAGGCCGTGCTTACATTGATTTTAAATATGACCAGTAGTTTTAGCGATATCGTTGAAGTTTAAAAAAATAATATAAAAATTAAAAAAATAAATTGTTTTTTCAAAATTCTTAAAAAATTAAATTTCAGCGTCCCAAATAACCTTAAAAACAACATTCAATTTCTAATCAACACAAAAAGAGTTAAATTTTGATCCGCTGTGTAATCTTATAAGATGGATATATGTCAGCATTACGTTTTTTGGCGCCTGCACGCATAGCAACACACAAACTTTTTGAGTATTTACCATCAATGTAAATCGCCAGCGCTTCTTCACGTATGGCGTATTTTACCATTATTTTTGTTTTTAGTGCCCTTTCTGGAGAAACATCTATGGTTCTAACAACGTCTGCAGCAACTCTTTTGACTGCTTTATAAAGCCTACTTTCACCAGCAAATGTTAACTCTGGGAACAAGTGTTCACAAGAGACTTAATTTTCAACTGCTTTGATCTTTCCCTCCTTCTAAAAACGATTTGGATGGTCGTTCGGGTCTTGATGGTCCTTCCTCTGAGTCTTCTTCCAAAAAACTTGACGAGGCTTTACTGGGAAAGAGAAAAGATTCAACCAACCAATTTTAAAGATTGACTCGAAAACATTCTGTGTGCATGCATCCATTAGTTCGATAGTTTGCTAAGAACATTTTGAGCTGATTACTTCATGCTTATGGTCATCATCTTCATCATTTTCTATACCACTTTGCATGAAAATAATGTATGACAGCGTTATTTTAATTTCTTCTGGTCTTTTTCAGAGCTCCAAACATTGAACAAATCCTTTTAAGCAGAGTTCAGAGAAATTCAAATGTGATCGCACATATTCAACCATTCTTGAATTGTTTTTCATAAATGAAAAATGTAAAATATGTAACATTTTTTCAAAGTCATAAATGAATTGTTAATATTTCGCCAAATTCATTCATGTTTTTGAGGAAAAATCCAATTTTGCCTTTCTTCAGTCATGAAGAATGAGGAAAAAAAGTTTTAGAAACGATCCTCACTAGTAATGTTGTTGTGGCTTGACAGTTTGCATGACCACAGCTCGAAATGACTGTGTGTATTTGTTTGTGTAAAATATTTTTGGTAAAGGCAACCAGCCAAAGTGTCTGTTGGATTTTTTTGTAAGAAAACATTATTGAAAGAAAAATTGAAGAACTGCACATATCGTCCGTCATCTTAAATGCAGAATAATGTAACATCACATTTCATAATTTTACATGCAAAGCAGAAAAATGTTTATGAGATTTATAAGCAATTTTAAATATTTCAGCTAAAAATGCGATAACCGATATATTTTTAAGGAAAAAATATTAAATTTATTATTATTTTTTAAGTTGTGTATGTTGCGTTACATAAATTTGTAATTTTCAGAAACAAAAAGACGTATCATCAACGAAAGTATACATATTAGTATTAAGTAAAACAAACATTTAAAATATTAAATAATTAAATATTTGTTTTAAATTACCGGAAAAATAGGATATATATATCTGATAATTTTTTATTGATTTTATTACTAATAAGTAGTGGTTTAAATAAGAAAATGTAACTTAATTTAATTTAGCTATGAATTGATTTTAAAAAGCCATATTTTTCATTATACCTAATTAAAAAGTATTTTGATCTCCTTCAAATGATTTCATTATGAGGAATTTGAATGTGAATTTTTTTAAATTTTTCATATCTGACAAATTCACATATGAATTTTTTTGTTTGCTCATTTTTCATGAATGAGGAAATTAAAAATATTTTTTTCCTCACCCTCATGAATGAGAAAAAACAGTAAAATTTTAAATTTTTCACGCTCGCTCATGACTGAAAAATGAGCGAACGTTTCGGTACTCTGCTTTTAAGTGACATTGCAACCTAAAGATACGATAAAAAGTGTTTAGGCAAAAATAGGCAGCTAATTGCTTAAACATTTAACAATGCACATGTTATAGATGATAAAAACGCAAAAATAGCAGCGACAGCTGGTAAAAGTCATATTTAAAAGTCTATCACAATTTACAATACATATTAAATTCCACAATTAATGCATACATTTTAATTTGCATAAAAATTTTTTAACCGGAATGCCAAATCAGCGGAACATTTAAAATTTAAAAAATATGTACCTCTATTGTATAAATAAAACCAACAAATTTTACAGAAAACGTTTTCATTTTATTTTATTAGCTCTCGAAACCACATACAATTATCAACGAATCTGTTATTAAAAATTAAACTTAGCAATTACTGATGTTTAAATCAATGAAGCACTGATAATATTGCAAACATTCACAAAAAAAATATATACAGTTGTGCAAGGTGGGGTCCTGTCATTAAAAAATCAACAAAATTTTTACTTGGGCACCATTCGAAAAAATTAGTTTTTTCGCTCAAAATTTGTCATTGAGACCACTGTGCGATTGCCTCAAAGAGCAACAAAGCTACGCAAAAATTTAAAAATTTTGAGTTTGCAACTATAAGCGAAATTTTTTTATATTTCAAACAAGCGATAAAATTGGTTAAAAGTGCCTAACTCTAAAAGGGATGGCAAAAGTTAGGTAAAAATTGCAAAATTAGCGAAAATCCCAAAAAATTTGGTAGCAGCGGTATGATAGCAAAACATTATTTTTATTAAAAATCGTAAAAGCTTTAAGGAATCAGAAAACTTACAGGAAAAAATCGTTTCTATCGCGAATATGGCTAAAATTCGGGAACAATTGGAAAATTGGAAACAAACAATAAAAATTATTTGAAACCGTAAAAAAAAAGAAAATGTCGGAATATAACATAAAAATCATTAAAAAAAATTAGCTATAATAATGAAGAACCAACTTTTGTCAGGTGCTAAAAACAGGAAAGGGTATTCCATAAAAAAGGAAAGTTTTTTGAGCGCTTTCTACCTGAAACAAATTTTTTTGTTCGTAAATAAAAAACTTGGTCTTATTATTTTCTTTAAAATGGGAATTACTACCTATAAGCAACTTTTTAATTAAAATACCCTTTTCTTGACACCTTTTTTCTTGAAAATCCCCTTTTTGTGACCCTTTTCGAAAATTTCTAACGGTAACCCTGTTTAAGTGTGTTTATGAATGAAGTTGCTTATGCAGCCTTTTAATATACATATATACAGTAGGGCGGGTCGATTTTTATCGTATAGCAAAAACGTAATCTACATAAAATTCTCCGAAGAAACCATGGGTCTAAAATAAAATCCTAATCCGCGCCTCTCGACTTAAAAATATATATGCCCGCCTTTGCAAAAAAAAAAAAAAAAAATTTTTTAAACTGTTTAGTAAGGTAGTTCTTTTGCACTTTATATTTTTTACACTCAAAATTTTTTTTACATTAAAAAAAATTTTCACCCAAGTAAAAAAAAATTTTCAAGTCGAAAGGCGCGGATTAGGATTTTTCGGTGAATTTTCTTAGAATTTAATGTAGGTTTTTGCTATACGATTTAAATTTTTTTTTTTTCGTCCATACAAATCGACCCGCCCTAATATACATACATATTGCTAAGTTTAGAATTTTTACAACATACAAGTTCATAATAAGTATTCAGAAAATATGCAAAATTAAGAGCGTTTACTAATAATTTAATTTTTTTAAAGTTAAAAATCAATCAAATCATAAAAAGAAATGTGTATTTACTCAAGTACAAATTTTTTATAAAATTATCGAAGCAAATCTCGTTATTTATAAAATTTCTTGATTTCGAATTATTCGATTAATCGGTTAATTTAAAAATTTTATTCGTTCAATCGAATTAGTTAAATATGCCAAATATCTATTAATCGTTTAATAGAACAAAAATAAAACCCGATTAATTGAACTCCCTAGTTATTATGCAAGCAATGAAACCAGTTCAACAGCAACAACAACATAAACAAATGCAATAAAAACTGAAGGTGTTAAAAATATCTTTTTATTCAGAAAAGGACTCTTGAAAACTGTAGATATTGTAGTAGACTTAAGAAAAAATAAAAAAAGCGACATCAAAAATTTAAAGAGATGTTGATGATGACGATTTTGTCAAGTTAAACAAAAACTACAAAAAAAAACTGAAAAACTGACCAGAAATGAACTCAACAGGGTTCAGTGACTCGATTAGCACTTGTTCACACTAAAAGTGAAAAACCTTTTATTATTTTTAACAAAAAGATATATCCCGATGACAAAACTGGATAATTGAAATTTAATTTCGATTTGTTCGATACTAATTGTAAGAGCATGTAAATAAACCTTCACCACGATAGTGAAGAGAGTGTTATGCTGGGTACACACTATGCAACGCATTTACGCAATCTAGTGAATTAAATTCATTTTCATGCATTTCAGATTGCACTAACATTGCATTGAAACAGATTGCATGTAGATTGCACTGTGTGTACCCAGCATTATGCGTTTGTGCTGATGGTGAAACACCGATCGACTCAGCATCACTTTTTGAGTCGATCTAGCGATGCCCGTCCCGTTGGCTGGTTGTTTGTTCATGTAAACCTTGTGCGTAAAGAAGAGGTTGCAATTTTGAAGACAATTTAATGGAATTTCGTTTTGATTGTAATAAGGAAAATGGTGATAACCACTACATAATTCCACATAGCCCAAATACTTTCTTCTTTCCGGAATAATATCTTTGTGTCCATTAAATATCGTTTTTTATATAAATTAAATTTGGCTCAAAAATATTTTTTTGAAACATAAATCGACTTACTTATTTATTTTCTTAAACTGGTCCGTATTAGCCCATAGCTTCCATAGAAATATCACTCCCTAACTGCCAAATTAACAGATGGTGTTGAAATTAAATCTTATTAATAAAATTTGGTGACGATAACTTTTGTTATAACGGTTGTGTATACGCTTGAACAACGCTGGGAAATATTGCGACATTACTTTGAAAATCATGGTAATGTTGCAGAATGTGTGCGAAAATTGCGTACGGATTTTGGAAGAAGAGAAGCACCGTCAGCTCCGTATGTTCGTAATCTTGTGAAAGAAACTGGCATCCTCATCGATAAACCAAAGCGTGAAAAGCCAAAAACAGTGCGTACACCCTAGAATATTGCTGCTGTGGCAGAAAGTGTGCGTGAAGCGCCATTAACATCAATTCACAATCAATTCGCTAGATCGTCGTTCTCAACAATTGAATATTTCGGAGATATCATTGAGACGAATTTTCCATACAGACCTTGGTATGAGGCCATACAAAGACCAATTGGTTCAGGAGTTGAAGCCAACTGACCATCCAATGCGTTTTCTCTTCGCTAAGTGGGCCTGCGATCGACTTACAGAAGATGCCGATTTTGCCAAAAAAAAACATCTTTTCAGATGAAGCTCATTTTGATATTGACGGGTATGTAAGCAAACAAAACTGTCGCATTTGGGGTACAGAAACCCCGCACGCATACATTAAAAAGCCGATGCACCCAAAACAAGTCACTGTTTGGTGCGGATCTTGGTCCAGAGGCATAATTGGGCCATTTTTTTCGAAAATGAGCAAGGAGTGCCTTTTACAGTCAATGGCGATCGTTATCGGGCCATGTTGAACGAATATTTGTTCACAAAAATTTAAGAGGAGGATATTGGCAACATTTGGTTTCAACAGGACGGCGCTACGCGCCACACAGCCGAAGCTACACTCGATGTTTTGCGCCATGTTTTGAAGATCACATTATCAGCCGCAGAGCTGATGTCGTTTGGCCACCTCGGAGCTACGATTTGACACCGTTGGACTATTATTTGTGGGGTGCCGTTAATGATAAGTGTTATGCCGACAAGCCAGAGACAATTAACGCTTTAAAGGACAATATTCGTGAAGCCATTGGTGAAATACAGCTGCACACAATCGATAATGTGCTTAAAAATTGGACCGATCGTGTAGGCTACTGCATGGCCAGCCGAAGCAGCCATTTGAATGAAATTATTTTCCATTATTAACCATATTAGGGTTAAATGGAGAACTACATCAAGAAGTTGCAACCATATTTAGGTTACCTCCAATCATGTTATGGTTTATAATAACAAAAATATGTTTAACACTTATAATACCATAATTATTTTTAAGCCATATAAAGTTGCTTTTAGAAAAGAGGAAAATACAATTGTCAATTTAGAAACAAATTATTGCAATATTTAACCGTAGTATGTCTAAAGGTAACCATAATATGGTTGTGGCTTCGTGATGTAGTCCTCCATCATAATATGATTAAAGGTGACAATAATATGGTTAACTTAGACACAATATGCTTAAAAATTTTCGTTAAAAATAGTTTTATTGGAGGTTAAAAAATGTTATTCTCTGATCATACAGAAGAGCTAACTGACCAATCAAATCTATAACAACAGAAACAATACAGGGTGGGCCGTAAGTCACTGGTCATTGTAGTCTTAATATAATTTTTTGTATTTTGTAATTTTTCAGTATTATAAACAACGTTTGGGGGAGTCAGTAGCCATGTGAGGAATGAGCAAACATTGTTGAGATTTATTTCGCAAGTCAAATTCAACAATTCAAGCCCAAAGAAAATTTCTAATTTTTTTTAACATCAGAAATGTACCATCTTGAAATCTAGTACGCAGTCTAGTCGCTCGTTTTCAGCCATCGATATCTGTTCTGAGAAGAAGACAGCTTGAAGCACAAAGTTGTGATAATATCTGATGAGTTTGGGAGAGCGTAAATGATAACCCTGAAATATCGATTCGCAAACGTGCCACTCCGCTTTAAATGAAAGATAATGAAAAAAAATTATTACTGATTCCTTGCAAGATAAACAAGTACATACATGAAATTTTGACGCAAGACTTTGCAACCCGCTTAAGATTTTGTGAAAAATTGATCGAATTATTAACAGATGTTCAGTCACTTATGGCCCACCCTGTATAAGCAACAGAAACAACAACACTAGTAATAACAGCAACAGCACTACGACAGCAGTAACACCAACACCGCTGAAAACGTTAGAAGCCGCACCATTAACAACATAAACAACAACACCAATAACCACACCAGCAACAACGCCTACAACCTCAGAAACAGCACCAATAGCAGCATAAACAACAACATCAGTAACAATACTAGAACACAGGCTTGCCAGCTTAGCACATTTAGTGCTAGATTTAGCACATTTTTTTCTGAATTAGCACTAAGAATTTCGAAAAAAGTGCTAAAGGTTAATTTACAAGGTAATACAATGTATTACGACTTTGCAAAAAATGATGTAGAATGAGAAAAAGCTTATCGTGTAAAAGCAAAATGTATTGAGTAAGAGAGAATATGAATACAAAGTCTGACAAGCGGTCGGTAAATGCTTTTTTTCTAAGCCATTTTAGAAACTTATGTGTTCTCAGGAAATTTTCATGTTGTTTTTGTAAAAATTTAAAACTGCCATCTGCTTTTTTTTTGTTATTATTTTTTATTTTACTTATACCATCCGTGTAAACATGAATTATACTTACAAAAGATTTTTATTTTTTCTTTAAAACACGGAGAGAATTACATAATATTTTGATTCTACAAAGTCGTAATACATTTTATTACAGTGTAAACTGGCCCTAAGTGCTAGTTTAACACGTTTTTATAATCATTAAGCATTTTTAGCACATTTTTAGATCCCAAAACTACTTAAAAACTCACATAATCAATTTATGTAAAGTATCAATTCTTTAAGTGTATCAACAGAAATACATACGTATTATTCATATAACGTTTTACAATTTTTGCAAATAGGAAAAATGGCATAGCATAGTCGAATAGAGCATATTTTTTTTTAAATCATATAAAAGTTTTCGCATCAAACGCTTTTTCTTTTTTATAAGGTCATATAAACATTTGTTTTATCATTATATTTAAATAAATGTTATTTGAGAAAAAATGTTTAAAAAGTGATATAAGTGTGACATGCAATACAATTGGACAAACATTTTAAATACCTTTAAAAATTATTATGTTCCCTATAACAAAATTAGAGCAATGTCAGCACTCAGTAATGCTCGTAGGAATTCTGGCACTTTTGTATTTTATACTATATCAATTGTAACTATTTGCTTTTTGTAAATTTTTTATGTGATGCTTTGAGCGAAGTGCGTTTTTCTGATCTTAAAAATTATTAATATATTCCCCACACTACAAAAATCATTGTCCGGCCTTAGAGAAGCAAAATTTTCTCAGACAGTGGGACAAAAAACCCTTAGCTATTCAGAAAGTTCAGCGAGACAACCTCCTATTGTACCAAATACCTTTGGGATGGACCTTGCTGAGAACTAGAATGAAAACAGAACTGTTATTTTCAACTATACGCATAAGAGAAGGTGCAAAATTAGACAACGTTTGTTGCCACACTTTAAACATATTGGACGATATTGTAAAATTATCGGTTAATCTGAAAAGTACCAAATTTAATGGCGATTTCTTTTCTGAGAAAAATATGTTACAGTATATACATTTGGGTGGGTCAATTTTTTTTTGTAAGTAGGCGTATAGCAAAAACGTAATCTACAATAAATTCTAAGAAAACTTGACTAAGAAAGTATGGGTCTAAAATCAAAACCTAGCTCCCGCCGAGAGACATAATGGAATCTTGAAAATTGGTTTAAAAAAATTATAGGTAATGAGAGCAAAATACTGTTTTATGCAAAAATTACACATTTTTAATGATCCGTACTCAAAGAGTGCAAATGGAACCTTATTACTGAGACTTCTTTGGCTGTGCGTCCGTCCATTCGACTTTCCGTCCGTCCGCCCGGCACAGTGCCCATTCTCCGGAACGGTGAGGAAACGGTACTAGCTAAATTTTAGACAGAACATGTAGTTAGGTGGCCGCTACAACAACAAATACTGTAAACAACAAAAATAGGAAGTCTAACAGGTGTTCCCATAACGTAGCTGGGAATTCGCTGGACAGTCAGGAATTGTGTTCTTTCTGGTGGTGTGTTGGTCAATCATGAATGCTTTGAGAGGATCAGGAATTAATCCATAGGAGCATGGCATTGTTTTTGTGCAACTACATTTACCGATATAAAATATATTATTCAACGATGTCTCAAATACTGAATACTTGATATGTTTTTTTATTATATTTTTATGATATTTGTTGTTAGAGTCAATCGACATCGCTGATGATTCCATAATTTAATGGTTAATTTTTAAAAAAGGAAATTGACACACGCTTGCTTTTTCAAAGTTAACTATCAAGTGCACAAGTCAATCGAAACCAATGTTTAACACCACGTTTTTATAAAATGCATTAACGGTAAATTTCTACAATGACTAGAACTATTAATAACATTGAATTCTTATTACTCTTTTCTAATAACTTTTAAACAATTTTTAAAAGAGAAGAGCGGGGCTTAAAAAAATCATTCTCTTTTTAAATCTTCGTAATTCGTATAAAAATTAAAACATAAAATCGATGCAACAACAATGTTTCATATATCTTGACCAATAGTTAGTGGGAACATAATAATTTATTTGTAATCAAATAAGGTTTAAGAACATGCAATAAAAAGGTAAAAAAAAACAACTATATTTGTGCTTTGTGTATGGATATACCAGAAGTTGCTACTTTTTTATTTTTCATAATCAAGCCTCTCGGCGGGAGATAGGTTTTCATTTTAGACCCATACTTTCTATGGGAATTTTGTGTAGATTTCGATTTTGGTATACGCCTGTTACGTTTTTTCTCACCCGAACAAATTGACCCACCCTAATATACATGTAATACTTTCTAATGTTACCTATAATCACTCGAAGTGCTACATGTTGTGCAACTTCAATAGAACCAAATGAGCGATTTTAAGGCTATTCGAGCGGTTTCTGCACGCTATTACGGTTTGACAACAAATATCGAAATCACTACTGGTTTAGAAAAATTAAAACGATTATAATATACATAGACTGTTTTTCATTTTAATATGTAAATATTTTTATATTTTGTTTAAAAACAATATTTTTACAAAATTATGGGCGGTATTTATTATGGCAAAGAAAATAAAACATTGGTTCTACAAACAAAGTAGTAAGTCCCAAAGTTGTATAACAGGGCAGTATGAACACCTTAAATAAAAGTAAGGGTAAAAAATGCAACATGTTTTGCATGTTTTTTATCAGCATATTTACAAAAGAACTTGAAAATTTTTCCCATAGTTGTATTTTTGTACAAACGAACACAAAAATGTAGAACATGTCATAATCGTTATAAAATATATTATAATGTTACATTATAATAAGTGTTTATATTAAACAAAATGAATATGGGCATTTCCTGGCGTCACGAACGTACGTTCGTACGCTTTGGAAGTACAAATAATATAGAAAACAAAACTTTTCCTCTCATTTTTTTTCTCGATTCGACAGCATTTGGGTAGCTCTATGTTTAGTGCAAAAGATAGATTTCATCGAGTTTAAGTTTTCATTATAAGAGTTATAAACGTGTGGTCACGAACGTACGCAAAATAGAAGTCAACTTTGGCTGACAATAGTGAAATGTAAAAATCTGCGCAATGAAACGGAATATTCAAAAGTGATAAGTTTATTTTAATAGTGTATTAATGTAGGTCTCCATCCAGTATTTACAAAATAAAATATATCTCTTGGTTTTTGTTTAAATGGCTTATTTACCGGTCGCGAACGTACGGATCGCGTACGTACGATTTTTCCATATGTTTTTTTGTTATTATCACCACGCATTTTCCCATAAATGTCTTCCTTAGCAAAAAAAACTTAATACTCCTTTTACAATTGATTGTAATGGAGAGATTGTGAAGAAAGAGTGTAAACATAACATATTTTTTGCATGTAAAATAAGTATATAAAAATGTCTTTAGAAGTAGAAAATACAGAAAAATATAAAATTTTCCAGTTTCCAGCCCAATTTCCTCAGGTAAAACAGCTGAGATATGCTATGAAACCATTCTTTTATAAGAACAAAGACTTTTTTTCTAATAATAAACAATAAAAGACGATGATGATCAACATTTTATTTTTTCATCCTGGTAGACCTTCCTGGGGAAATGTCCATATGTAAAAAAAATTTATAATGTAAATGTTTTATTATATTCATAAAAATCAATGTTACAAATCTAGCACTTTTCTTTATCACTTTAGAACAGTTAAGCACTTTTTTTTTATCGATTTAGCACTTTTAATTTGATTTTTTCTGGCAAGCCTGCCAGAAGAGCACCAGTAACACTAGTAACAACACCAGTAACAACACCAGTAACAACACCAGTATCAGCACCAGAAACAACAGCGCAAATGTAAAATGTAACAACTGCTTAGTAAAAGATTTACGCGTATCAAATGCTAAAGCGATTCGTTAGCAATTTGTGATTCGGGAAAGTGGGCTGATAACCCTCGTCCCCTAGATTGGTGATAGGGCTGCTATCTACGTGTCCAATCCCACGATGCAACCATGTTTCAGCTGTTATGGCCTACTTTCCTGAGACGTCCTTTCGACCATTCAGGATACATGGTTGTGGCGCCTTCTAACTCTGGCTAGCCTTAAAGCGGATGCTACAAAGCCAATGCCCGGGGGGTACTTGGTCTAAGACCGGAAGTAGTTAGCTGCTTGGACAGTTCAACAAAGGAATCGTCCTGGCCACTCCCAAGTGAGTGGCAAATCAGAACTTTCCACCTCTGCGAAAAGTCCCACCGCCCTATGCTCCAATGGGATTTAGAGGAACACATATATATATAAATGCTAAAGAAATATACTCTAGGTTTAGGTTGCTAAAAACAACTGATCTTTGTTACATCACAAGTCGAAGAGAAGGTCATGTAAAGTAAAAGCTTACCAAATTAACAACGGAAAAAGTATCCTGAACGTGATGCTACCAAAGCTATTTAGTATATTGTTACCAGCAGTGTTCGAAAATAAACAGTTCATTATTTAGCGTTCGGCTCACACACCGAAGAACGATATCTATTTTTTTAGTGTTTGTGTAAACATACACAAACCTTAATACCGTTCGTAACTATTTTCAAGAAAGAACCGAACATTATATAATGTTCGGTTCTTCGTTAAAAAACGGAACAATTGTAGTAATACTGTAGAAAAACATTATATTTTAATGTTCTATAATGTTTTTTTCGTGTGTTTATTTTGTTTTTGTAAAAAATGTTTGGTTTTTTTTATCAGCAAAAAGCGACGAACATTAACGAGCCGAACCGAACACATTGAAGTTCGTGGATTTTCAAAAAAAAACCGAACGGAATTAAATGTTCTCATCATTTGTTGAGTATGATGAAAACAGCGTTATTTTTGTGTTCGAAAGATGACAAACAGGTAATCGTTATTTTTTTTAATGAATTTCTACACAAACACTATTAGCGTTTGTGTTTTCCACAAATCTACCGAACGGAACATTAAAGAACGATATTTAGTGTTTATTTTCGAACACTGGTTACCAGTGAACCTACTGCATATCCAGAACAAACAGAAAAGAAAAAAACTATAGAAAAACTTTTTCATTAATTCACAACAAGCCATTAATACATACATACATACATACATACATACATACATACATACATACATACATACATATAAATATTTTTTTTTAATATTCAAATAATTACTCCTGCAGGCAAGCTATTTGGCTTTGCGGGACTAACCCCAAAAAAAAAATTTAAATCTTAACCTCATATTGTCCTGAAACAGCGTTAAAAATTATTGTTTTGACATCATTCAAGTATATTTGACATAAACGGACATAATCGGTTATTTAAAAAAAGCTAACAATTTGTCAAAAAGTTTATTCTAACCAGAAATTGTATTTTTTATTAAAAACCTGAATGTTCATATTTGGAGAATGTATCACGCGTAAAAACGAATAAATTTCGTTTATTTCCATTAATTTATCTTATTAATGTGAGGAACCCAAATTTTAGCATAAAAACAATTATGAAAAATATTCTTTGGAAGTATAAAATATAGTCCATCAGGCAAAAACCCGATTTATAAACGATGAACACACATTCAGATCTTTTTTTTAACTAAAAAAAATTCATCTCTCCACTTCAATAAATTCCTTTATTTTCAAATACAATAACATTCGCTTAGTGTTTTGTGTTCTTTTTTTTAAATTTGCACACAAAGACAAAAGGCTTAGTTTCATTTATAAATCTTACTTATAATCGAATAAAGACTTGCTGTAAATTCTTTGTGTCACTACACAAAGTGTTAACTAAAAAGAAATTAAAAAAATATTATATATATTAATTAAAAAATTAATGCATATACAGCGAATTCACATCATTTACTTATTAATTTTTTTTAACATTTTTTATTTTAAGCAAATTCTTTTTATCACATATTTCAACGATTAAACGAGTTTTTGTTAAAAGAAAAAAAAGAAACACAAGAGTCACTTTGTCATGTAAAATTTTTCGCCCGAATTGTGTACATGGGCAAGTTTGTAGCTTAAGTCTTTTGTTTTTCAAAAGGGTTTTTCCAGTAAAACTCATCTTTAA
Source organism: Pollenia angustigena (assembly GCA_930367215.1). Taxonomy (NCBI): domain Eukaryota; kingdom Metazoa; phylum Arthropoda; class Insecta; order Diptera; family Polleniidae; genus Pollenia; species Pollenia angustigena. The sequence continues at coordinate 206,832,261 of OV884056.1, read as the reverse complement.
TTTGTTTAAAACTTTTGCATGATTTTAATACAAAATTTACTTTTAAAACAATTTTTTTGCAAGATATTACCATTATTAAGTATATATCCATTGTAAACTTTACTTATTTTAAATATATTTTTTTTTTATCGCTACTTGATATATTTCTTAAATTTAATTAACTTCTCTAAATGGTGTGTTCGTTTCCGTTAATTGCGTTTTATTGACTAAACTTATTTAATATTTTTATCTGTTTTGACTAAAAAAATAAAAATCTCAGACTTTTTTTATCTCTCATCAAACCGTAAGTGACGGTTTGAGCATTTTGTATTTAACCCATTTTTTGCATTTATTCAAAATTCAATTTCAATGATATTATTTTTGGTTAAAAAAATAGTCAATTGCTAAATCATTTGAACTTGGCTGTTGTTGTTATTGATTGTGGTAATTAAAATAGAGTTGTTTTCGAATTGAGCATATTTAAAGATAAATAAAGCTAACGCAAAATACAATATTAAACAATATGCAGGTAATTATACAAATGTTTAAGCACTTGGTACGTGCTGTACATTTATCAGTGTACAAAAGGTCGAAAGACAATTGAATTTTTTGACAAAACGTTTTACTTAAAAAATTGTTTTTTTTTACAAACCCCTACCCATTTTAATTTTTCTTATATTTCAAACTGAATTCTAAAAATCCGAATCGCATCGTTTCCTTCATTTAATGGGTTAAATTTTGTTTCAAAATAATTTTTTACTGTTTTAATTTGTATTTTTATTAACTTAAAACTTGAATTAAAATGAAGATGCTGCTCAAAAGTGTGTATAAATATTTGTTTATTAAACTGTATTCGTTATTTATTTTTAATAAAGAGAATTTATTCATTTTTTTAGAATTTTGTATTTTAAAACAGGTATTAAGTCAGCGCAATAATGATTTGAAGTAAATAAGAATGAAAAAGCAACAGAAATGTTTTAACATGCTTAACAATAATTAAAAACCAAACTATATAAATTAAACTTTCAATTAATATATAATTATTTCTTAGAAACGAATAAATTAGTATTTTAAAAGTCATGAAAAAATCAAAACTAAAAGTACCTAATTAAAAAATAATGTTTAACGAACAATTTATAGGTATTGTGCACAGTTGGTAACCGATACACTCATAGAAAAATGCATCTTCATATTGATGATGTGCCACCAATGTTATTACAAATTAGGCAAAAAGTGACATCAATACAATGACGAACGTCATCATAAAATTTTGTCATATTGTATGCGTCATTTATGCTATGACTACAGTGACATCAATTCGATGCCATATTTTGTGTATTTTTAACATTATTTTTATTATTATTTTTATGTTTAAAAAGTAAAATACGAAGCCAAAATTCCCATATTCTATTTGTTTAAATTATCTATATATAAATCGGCAAATGCAAAACAGTTAAGAACACTTTCCTCCTCTCTATGTCAACTGGTTTGAACAAAATATACACCATTTAAAGGTATTTACACACAGAAATGCACAATATATATATTAAAATCTGTTTAATAATTTCAGAGCTATAAGCGTTCAAATTTGCTACTAACACATATGCAGAACACATAAATAAAAACATTTTTTTTTTTCAATTTTCAAATAATAAAAAATAGGGTGGCCGATTATTCGACGTTTTTCAGAAACCGGTTTTCGAATATTTCGACTATATAAATCTTATCTGAACAGGCAAAATAATTAAGAATACTTTCTTTCTTTGTTTGTCAACCGAACCTCTATTGGGGAAAAAAATATCATAATGTTTCACTTTTCCCTGCTTCATGTGATATCCACTTTTTAAATTTTCTATAATATTGAACTTACACGTAGAGAAAAAACATGTTTAAATATGGTCACCTCCAACCAAACTATTTTTAAAGAATGTTTTAAACATATTATGGTTAATACAACCATATAATTGTCAGCGACAACCATATTATGGTTAAATTAGTCTTCTATCAAGGCCCCACAACCATATTATGGTTGCCTCTAAAAATGTTATGGTAAAATATGAAAATAAGTTGTTTAAAAATTTACAATAGTATATTCCTTTTTTTCCAAGAGCAACACACTATGGTTGAAAACAAATTTTAGTTATTATTGATCATAACATGTTTGGAGGCAACAATAATATGATTAGAGCTTCTTGATTGAGGCCTAATTTAACCACAATTTGGATGTCGATGACAATAATATGTTTATAATAAACATAATATGTTTAAAATTTTCTTTAAAAATAGTTTGGTTGGATGTGACCATATTTAAACATGTTTTTTCTCTGGTTGTAGATACATAATATTATAGGTGCATTTTACTGAGTGAATGAGAACTAATACGATTAAAAATGTTGGTACTTTTTGTTTTTCATCTGGTACTTTTTGACTTTTTGTTCATATTCGACCTAAAAAGATAAAAACAAACATGCATTGTCCTAAGTGAATAAGAATGTATAAGAGGTAGCATTTTTGATTAATTTTCGTTAATATCAGACATAGAAACATAAAATTCAACATGCAATGTCCTGTATGGATGACAACCTATAAAGGAGAATTAAGATTTACTGCAAACCAAAAACAAATATTTTAGTTTTGTTTTTGTTTTATATGTTATTTGTGTGAACGTAAACGTTCGAGTGACATCGTGAAATAGGCATTTAATTGATATTTTTTATATTGAACTTATAAAATTAAATTAACTCACGTAAAAGATAAAATGTAAGCCAAAGGTCGGTCCCTCGCCAAATCGATCCACTAAGATGGACCAAATAAATGCTCGATACATGTAAATTCATATAACTATGTTTTCTTCTTATTTACATAAACATTTATGGTCGAATTTTGACCATTAGGCGAACACTAGTTTAGTTAAATACATCAAATTTTCAAAGAAGAATGATTAAGAAAACCATATCGGACATGCTGTTGGTGTCTTTACAATTGAAAGCTCTTCTGTGGAAAAAGGGGTGGAATACAACAAAAGAAATGAAATTTTTTATTACCGTTACCGAGTTCGTTTCGGTTGCCAACCTTGGCATTTATTTGCAAATACACAGGTCTGCGAAATGATTTACTTTTTTCTCAAACATTAGTAACGGGAAACGATATATGTACATATATCACATTTACCAGATAACCGTACATTTGTGTTGTTCGATGTTTACTTCTCCTTAAAGAACCATCCGGAGTGAAAAGCTGGATATAGTTCGAAAGGCTACTAATTTGGCTTTGATCGGATCGAAAAATACCTGAGTAAGAGTAGATCAAAGCTAAGATTTTATGAAAATTTTAAAGTTTTTTACCAATTATATTTAAGTAGCCTTTTAAACTAGATATAATTAATTTTAATCGAACCAGCCTTTTAATCTGGAGGGCGGCTGAAAGAGAAGTGAAAATCACAAATGTACCGTAATCTGATAAATTTAACGTGGTACATTTAAGCAAAATTTCTTTTTGCAATATATCATTTTGTAGATGAAGCTATGTTAAAAAAAAAACTTATTTATCGCAGACCTGTGTTATTAAGTTGACGAAAAGCTGGAGTAAGCTGTCGGTTAATTTGGAAGTTGGCAATATTTTAACTACATATGAGTCGTTCAGTGGATGAAGGGAATAAGTCCATTTTTGGCGTTTTTGAGATTTAGCGTGGATACACTCCCCCCCCCCCCCCCCCCTTTAAAGACAAAACATTTTTTGTACGAAACACGAAAAAAGGGAAAAAGTCCACACTTGCATTTATATTGCATTAATCACTTGTTAACTTTGCTTTTAATCACTCTTATTTGTTTCTATTTCATGCCTCTCTTCTAGCTTTCGCTACCTATAAATTTTTTGTGTTCTTTAAATTGTTGTTGTACTTAGTTCATTGCTGCATGAGAGCAGCAATCGGAAGCGTAACTGCAATCCAATTTTACGCTTTATTTCATATGAATTCGACCTGATCGCTGTTATAATATTGCTGTGGTTAGAAGAGTTTCTAATTTAGTAAGTGCAGTGAGTGCAGATCGGTCGTAACCTTTGTCGTAAGTTACAACCTTCCTGCTAAAAAGCACTTATTTGTTTTGTTTCGATTTGCAAAAAGCCTTAGCTTTACCCCAGTTCACCACATAAAGTGTTTATTACAAATGAAATTTGTACGTATATAACTTAGGATTCCATGAGTTTCAAAACAAAGCTAGAGACTTGTTTATTTGGCCAGAAACTAAGGGATTAAGAGGCTCGCAAGAAATCGCATCTTGTTTGGTCAAATACATAAAAATGTCTGATGATCGGATTGTTTTGTGATCTGACTCATGTATTGGACGAAACAGAAATATCAAGACTGTCTTAAGTCTACTCAAATTAGTTCAAAGTACTGATATAAAAGCTAAGTCGATTGAAATGAAATTTTTAGTAAGCGGATATACCTACTTACCATATGAAGCCGATTTTACCATTATTGAGTCTCACGCAAAAAAAAATCAGCACATTTATTCGCCAAATGATTGCATAAATATAATCGCAACATGCAAAATAAAGGAACAGTTGCGAGTGGTTTAAATTACCCATTTTGATTTTTTCTCTACAAAATCTTTGGAAAATAAAGTTTGCAATCGCTTAACCAATACCGCGGGAAAACCGGTAAGCTGGCTCCAAATGAGGTGGATCAAACTAGAGAGATCGAAACCATGGTCAATACAATATAAAAATAATTTCGATGAAAATTTTGGATTTGAAAATATTAACATAAGAAAGAAAGGTAAAGTAATGTTATTGAATAGCGTGAGTCAAATTCTATTAAATCCTGAAACCAGAGCTATAACAAAAGAAAAAGGATTTGATTGATTTATTAAAATATTCAAAGTCAAAACATAATTAATTTACGATTTTAACAACAAAAAAGGGAATAAGTCCACCACTTATTCCCTTTTTCCACTGAAACTCTTATCAATAAAATCGTATTTATATCATATTAACAGGTTTTGTGAAAACATTAAATATAAGCAAATTGTAAAAGAAGCCTTAATAATTAATTTTGCAATTTTAGTTTTGAGTTTTGTTGTAACAACTAGTTTTAAAGTCAACGTCAACTGTTCTGTCGTTTTTCTCCATTTCAAATTTTTGGACTCATTCCCTTTATCCACTGAACGACTCATATACAAAACAAGTTTGCCATTGAACTATAGTTCAAGTATTTGCTTAAGTATTTTTTTGTGTTTTTGAAAGTTATGTTCAAAAAACAATTCGTTTATTGTTTATTAATTGTTGCCAAAAATAAGGCGTGTTTTATTGAAAACCATAATTATAAATCAGCTCTTTTAAAGATGAATATTAAATGCGTTAAAACCAGGGACTGAAAATAACGACTATTTTCATATTAAAACTAAAAAAATCAAACTAAAAGTGAAGTGCTACGTGCATAAGGAATACACCAAGATAATCCTTGTTACATGGCCTACCTTTAGATGCATTGATTTTTTTTTTTTTTTTACTTTACTGATTATTTTTGAGTTTATTTATTCTTCAGAAAATAAACGCAATTTCTTGATTTTTATTTATTTCTCAGAAAGAAAATTTATTTTGTGAATTTTATTTTTGCTTAAAAAGAAGTACCTTTCAAATGGAATAAATATAAAACAAAATAATTTAATTTAACAAATATCGAGTGATTTTTAGCTATTATGTTTTTGGCAACACTGGTTTAAACAGCAGACGCACGTTTCATGTTTTGTTTTACTGTCAAACATCTTCAAAATGATTGCTCTGTTAAAAAAGTTCATCGCGCGCTTCTTGTGTTCAGCGACGAAGCTCATTTTTGGCTCAATGGGTACGTTAATAAGCAGAATTGTCGATTTTGGAGTGAAGATCAGCCAGAAGCATTGCAAGAGCTACCAATGCATCCGGAAAAAGTCACAGTTTGGTGCGGTTTATTGGCTGGTGGCATCATTGGACAGTACTTCTTCAAAGATGATGCGAATCGTAACGTAACTGTGAATGGTGAGCGCTATCGTGAGATGATATCCATGACATATGGTTTCAACAAGACGGTGCCACATGCCACACAGCACGCTTAACAATGGACTTATTGAGAGGCGAGTTCAGTAAACATTTTATTTCACGTTCGGGACCGGTCAATTTGCCGCCTAGATCGTGCTATTTAACGCCTGTAGACTCTTTTTTGTGGGGCTATGTTAAGGCTCGTGTCTATACACACATGCCCGCTTCAATTGACGCAATGGAAGACAACATTGAAGCATTTATTCATAAGATACCGGCCGAAATGTTGTTGTATGCCAAAATTGGACTAAGCGGATGGACCATTTGAAGCGCAGTCACGGTCAACAGTTGCATGAAATAATCTTCAAACACTAAATTATATGGACCGTACTATCGATTCAAATAAAATTTCATGCATTTTTCTGAATTGTATGTGTTTTTTTTTTAACTTTCCTATAGCTCTTAAAAAAACCACCCTGTAATAGTTTTTGCACGGGCTCGGAGGATTCGCCCTTAAAGGCTGAGTTAGGCGAACGTTACTTTACCCGTAATGCACCGCACCGTACCGTAAGCACGTTGGTGCACTTATAAAACATTTAAAACCGTGTCATATGTTTTCTTATAAATAAACAAACAGCAATAGTATAATTAAAACAATACACGCCGTGGTGAGAATCAAACATGTTTAAATGGTGCACGCTGTGCAGAAAAAATACCAAGTACGTAATATAAATAGTATTAAAACAGTATTTTGTGTATGTAAAACCATAAATAATTTTACATTTGATATTTACATAAATTATAGATTAACAATAAATAAATAGTATTTTAGCATTTATGTATATAAAAAATAGGTATGTATTTTGTAAATCTGCATACACAGAACAAGGCTTTGGTACCATTTAAAGCCTTTTAGTTATATGTTTCACATATCGATTGTATTAGTATGTGCATTTATTTCTTTTTTATACATCTAAACATATGTATGTTTGTAGATTTGGAAATATGTATGTTATATTGTAAGTTGTTTTGTCGCAATTTCATAAATATACTGAAGAAACTACAAAAAAAAGGGCATTCAATTTGACATACAAACAGCCCATCACTGTTTTACAAATATCGTAACAACGGTATGAAATTCTATTTTATACAGAATGAAACGTTACAACTACGGCACATAACGTGTCGGTAAGCTTTTGTATTGCTTTTCATAGAACAAACAGCGAACAGCTGATTGAACAGTACAGATGCGGTACAGCAACGTTCGCCTAACTGAGCCTTAGGTCGGTTAAAATAAATTTCAGCGCTATAAAATTCAAAAAATTACTGCAATTTTTCCAAGCAAAAAAAACTCAAAAAATAATTTTTATTTTCTAAGCAGAATATAAAACTCAAAAATAGTTTTTATTTTCTAAAGAATAAAGAAAACTCAAGAAATAACTGTAATTTTCTAAGCAAAAATAAATTCTAGAAATAATGAAAAAAATTAAATTTTAAAATTAAATTTTAAAATAAAACTTATAGCCGTTACGGTCCCTGGTTAAAACATTTATTTTAACTGTTTTCAAACCAAAGTTGATTTAAATATTTTTTTTTTTTTTTTAATTATACATACTATCATCTTTACAATTAAAGATATAACAAAACAAACCAAATATTTAAATACAAGGTTGTAGTTTAGGTCGATTCGCCCATGTTCTGGACAATATTTTTTTAGTTTTTATGTATTTTGACGCCTTTTTTGAGAATGAGAAAATATCACTCAACTCTCAGCTTGATTTGATTTTTTTTTTTTATATTTTGTCCGGGGCAAGGCAAATTTAACAATTAAGACTCGTTAGGGACAGACATAATATCCCAACTGTCAAAGTACGTATGTATGAGAAAAAATATGTGAATTTTTTGAGAATTTTTATACGCATATTCTCTTAATTTTTTCTATTTGGTTTTAAGCACTTATTTACAATATATCAGATCCCTAAAGTAATGTTAGCCCGTGCGAATTGACGACAAAGGTGTCGAATCGACCCTCATGTAAAATATACATGCCTAGAATTAATAAGTGTTGTCCATAAGTATAATATTATTTTAAACACAACTACTTTTTCTTAAATTCTCAATCACTTTAAGATTTCCAGAAATCATACCTTTTTTATTCTGTTATTATTTATAGTCCCGATGTCTTGAATATCGACAATATGTAAAAATACTGTAAAAACCGGCTGTGTTTTAAAAAAATTTAAAGATTTTATTTCAATTTAAGTATAAGTAATAATAAGAACGCTATTCCTCAGAATATTTTCATTTCAAAGTACATTTTTAAAATCAGTGTTAACTTCCAAATAAATAATTTTTCCCTCGTAATTTTTCCCCATTTCACATATTTGTGATCATGAAAAATTACCATGAAAAAAGGTTATTCAAAGGAGAATAACTTAAAAAGTGCAAAAAACTAACATTGTGATCAAGCTATCATTCCAATACTAAATATTTTAACTTTTCTTTAAAATATTTACTTGTATATTTTTGAACAAAAATTTCATTGATTTTTAATATTTTTTAATCTTTCTTCTTTTTACATTCACTGGAACTGATAGCGTAAAAAATTTTTCACATGAGATTCACGATTGCTTATTTCCCTTCAAGGGGAATGAAATTTTCATGGGAACAAATATGTTTCTAATCCTCGTCTAACGTCATAAGACCATGAAAATCTTACATCAATTTGACTTCTCTTTCCGCTGTAACGTTTAATGGTCTCATCATTGATAATGCTTCTAAAAAACCAGAATTGGCTTTCCACGACGTTCGATACTCAAGTAGAAAATCATCATTTAGTTTGAGTCTAGAGAATATATTTTTACTCTTAATAGAAATGAAATCAATAATTTTTTTTCTGAAATAAATTAAAAAAGTTTTGTGATTATAAACTATGGAAGATAAATAGAATTAAAAACTTACAATATAAAGAACCCATAAGTGCTTGTTATATATCGATGTGCATGTGAAGTTATTTTATTTTTTTTTTTTACCTAAGCCAGATATAATTCTTATTTTTGTATTTTTTCATCGACTTAAAGGCTAGATAACACTATTATACTTTGTATTAATACATGTCAAAAACTCAAGTAAAATGACAAAGTGTGATAGTGTAAATGCAATGTGTCACGAAAATGACAAGTGTTATGAAAAAAGTTTGACATCCCATACGACTTCATCGCTTTTTTGAAAAATTTCTAAACAATTATACTTTTCATTGGATCAGGGTTGCTTTGATTTCATGTGTGAGTGTTTGTTTATACTTTTTGTGATGGTGTGAACACAAACTGTCATGTTAAATTAGATTTTTTTACAGTCTAGCCTTAAGGAGTTAAATTCCTTTTGGTTTTATAATTAAAGTGCATTCCGTCCATGGCTGAACGTAGAATGTTGATATAAATAAGCACACAATCTGAAATGCTGCTTTATCATCCGTGGATAACTCAAATTGAGAGCTTAATAGCGATAGCTCATTTTCGGTGTATTACACCACTTATTTTAATTATTTGTCCTTTTCTTTCCACCTAGGTATAGAATAGACAGATCTATCAATTCTCTAAAGTCATCTCTTATAATATTTCTAATAGCTATAAATTTGTAAAACTCTATAAAATAGTCGGTTTGGTTCCAATTAAACTTGAATTTTGAAGCGTTATATCGGGACTAGTCGAATCTTAACTTAAGTACCAATTCGTATGTATGATGTCCCCTTTTTCAAGCTTTTGCTCCAAAAGTGCACAATCCCCATTAGTTTGACATGTGTTCGATGTTCTTTACTGGATGAGCCTTCCAACTTCAGGGCAGAGAGAAATAGTTCCTTGTCTGCATATGAAATTACAACGGGATGACGTTCTTCTTTAGATTTCCGGGTGCTAAGAGCTGGGGAGAACTTTCTATTCCAGTGTAGATACAACTTTTGGTACGCTATTTTTAAAATATTAAATATGTAGTTGACATATTTATGGGAAATTTAACCATGGTATAATAATTCCTTTAAGGGTTACCATCTGTCATAATTCTTGTGCCATGTACCATGCTTCTTGCCCAGTAAGAAAAATTAATGTGTATTATTTGTTTAGGAGTTAAAAATTAGCCAAGTTACTTTCGAATCAGTGAGTGATACATTTTTAAGGGTTATAGGACAATTTCTACCCTTAACCATAAAAAAACTATGTGTGAAAAAGTTTTATTCAAATTGGTGTATCAAAGTTGGAAATGTCTTCTTAACATAAAATGAAATATTACTTACTATGTATAAATTTAAACCTCGGTTATCCGGGCTTCTATTAACACACCTGTTAACCGGCATACTGCTCGCTTTCTTTTACAACCTCTTTTATCCGTGATTTTACCCCTTTTATCCGTGCCTCTTTTTTATACCTCTATTAACCGTGTTTTACATCTATTATCTGCGCAACAATAAGCACACAAGCATAATTCAAACTTGGTGAATCCCATTTTTTGTTATGCTTGCACTCATGTTTATTTTACATACAATAATACATGTAGAACGTACTAACTTAAAATACCTGTGTAAAATTAAGACTAAAATTTTAAGTTAAAACAAATTGTGTTTTCATGCTATACCGATTAATCGTGTTTTTCGATTATTCGTGCATAGTCCGGTCCCGTGCGAGTCAAATAATCTAGGTTTAACTGTATATCAAAATTTTTCGATTGCATTCGGCACAGGTTAACGTTATCAAAATTAATTAAAAGCTTGTATATAACAGTTTTAACCCAGATAAAAAAAAGTTAGAGGGTAAGCGTACAAAAAAATGTAAGTCGTATTATAAGGGACACCCTAATGTACATGCTTGCTTTAAATTGTTTTTGTTTTATTTTGCCAAGTCGGTTTTTTTTCAATATAATATAAATATATGTACCTTCTTAAATATGCCTTGGTCCGGACCAGCAAACACTGAGTTGCAAAAGGTAAATTTTTTTATTACATATTTTGTGTTTGTGAAATTAAATTTTGATTTAATACAAAGCCAAATATGGTCCCATGCCTTAAGTAATACCACCTAACAATCTTTAAGGTATTTGCCGAATTTCTCGGTCAAGTAATAATTGGCAAATTAGTTGTCTGGGGCCCTATTTATTACTAAACTAGTTCTTAACCTATTTTGGTTTTTTTACCTTTTTGAAAACATAATTAATTGTATTTACATTTTATCATCTAGAATAAAACTTTTTGGAATTAAACATAAACGAAAAAAATGTATTCACTATTTAAATTTTCAATCGATTTTTGCCTCGACTTTTCTTTATCCAATCGCCACCAAACTTCATATTAAATTTTTTTATGTACTAACGATCCAAGTTAGGCCATTCCTTCACTTCCCTGTAGTTCATGTGGCTGTCTCCGAGCCCCTTTATGACACAACCAGTCCGAATGCTAGCCATTTGACTGGCCACTTTAACAAGGGGATGTCCTACGAGGGGGTAAATTATCACTAAGAGGCCACAAAAAGACAGTTCATAAGCCGGTTCTTCTTGGCTTACCCTTAACTGTATCCTTATACCAACCATAAATCTGTTTTTCTGATTGTGTTGTCATACGTTCTATGACAGCTAAGTGCCAGCACAAAGTGACAGTAATATTTTCCACACTTTTAGAACCAGTCTTCCGAGTATAGGATGAATGTGGATAGTTTTAGTTTTTTTCTTCAGAGTATAGTATCAATGTGGATAATTTTATAACCAGTCTACAGTGTATAGTACTACCACTTTTGGGGCAAATTATCACGAAAAAACTACAGGGTTTAGAATTCACTTTCATTGTTTTGGAAACCTCTACTGGCCATACACGATTAAAACCACTAACACCAACACGTGATTATGAGTGCATGCTGTAGTCGTGTATGGTCCCCAGAACAATATTGAAATAGAAATAAAAAAAAAATTAATTAAAAATCTTCGTAACTTTGTATTTAAAAGAAGGAAAATCAGATTTTGTTACAAAAATGTTGAGGTAATTAAATTTAAAAAAGGTTTTTAAAACATAAATGATTCTTTATCAATTTCAAAATAACGGACTTTTCGAACTTGCTTTTTTATGCATACAAGGAACCCCTATAAATCAATTAAGTTTATATACAAATGTACATATTAACAAATTAAACTGCCAATAAAAAGTAAAAATAAAAACAATTTATAAATACATACATATGTCATTTCATTAAATTCAAGATCAATGTTACTTAAATTTCAGTTCGCATCTACGTATGTAGATATACATATGTATATACATAAGTATTTTAATTATGTATAATAAATTGAATTGAAAATGTCTATTACAATACAAATTGTAAAAAACAAGTTTTCTAAGAAAAAAAAAAAAACAGTAAGTCAAACAAAACAAAACAAAGCCACAATTAAACGTGTTTCTGTTTAGCTGAAACGATTGTGCCAATCTGCTGCCAGCTCATCTGATACAGTAATTTTACTTTAAGCTGATTAAATAAAATTTGCACGTAGGAATTATGCGTTAAAAAAATAGATGTACATACATACTTATTATTCATTAATGGTTATAAATGTTGTTTTCAGTGTTGCCAATTTATGTGTAGCATGTGTAGCCCATGTGTAATTAGTTATATTTCTCTCTCAACAATAAACATAAAGTATCTGCATGCATTAAAGTCTTCTTGCAAGAAGTCTTTAATAGTGTGAACCCAGACTAACACAAAATCATATATATCTTATCATATATCACTTACATATATCGCGAAATAATTGTTCTGTTTTGCGCAACAATAATATTGTGTAGTAAATGGGTACCTTTAGTCAATAAGTTTAAGTGCGTCAAACAGAACCACTCATAGCGATTTTTAAAATCTTATGTTGTTTAGGCTTGTACAAAACATTTCTGTTCTATTTGCTTTTCACGATGATACGCGCTTTAGTTTTACCCAACCACGTTATTATGACTAGACATCCAGTTGAAATATAAATCTCTCAATACTCAGTGATTTCAATTCTTGTAATATGAATCTTTCAATACTCAGTCATTTTAATTCTTGTTATATGAATCTCGAATAACACTGGTCTACAAATTTGGAAAAAAAATTTACTGCAGAAACGAAGCATAATCTGGGAACGCTGAATTCGAATCTGGCATAAAAATTGCGCTTTCACGTCTTGTTCATATTTTCTCGCATGCTGGCAATACTGTTAAACAATCAATACTGACACTACAATTTCACAATTCTTTTTAGAATCGTTTTTTTAAGCTATTTTTGCTTTGTTTGTGTGAATATTTGGTTGGAAAAAAAGGATATACATTATTACATTATTTTGGTTTTGCAGTCAGAAACTTGGACAAACCGTGGACACCGACAATGTTTTGCATATTCTTCATTTGCATTAAGATTTTTTCCAAAAAAAAAAACTAGGTGCAGTGAGCGCGAATAAGGGGAACGTGCTTACCAAGATTTAATTAAAATTGAAAGAATTTATCAAGGATTTTGAGAAAAAAGCATGCTGGGAGACTATTGCTGGACTCTTATACGTGAAACCGAACCAACAAAATACAAACGACGTTCTAATAACGCCATTCACTTTTGAAAATTCATTGATTTTTAAATAAATTAGTAATTTTTTAATGTAAGAAACAAATAAAAACATTTTTTTCAGCCCACCAAATTACCCTAGGAAAGATATTTGGTTACACCAGTCCAAAACCTTGTTGGCTTGTGTAATTATTTATGTTTATAATTAAAAATAAATTTTCTTAATAAAAATTAAAAATGAAATACTGGAGAATTTTGTAAATAACTTGACCACAGCGCTATCTACCATGAATAAAAAAAATTTAAATATTTAAATATTTAAATCAGTGAAAGTAGACCTTTCCAACGCATTTACTCGTTTGAAAATCGGTTGAGTGGTTCTCGAGTTATAAAATCACGAACATAGGACAACGTATTTATATATATATAGATTTTTCTTAGCATAATATGTCTATTGCTTATTAATTACAGGTGAAATAAGAAATAAAATTCTGTATTTTAATTCAATTAAAGTTTATGCTAAAATCAAATTACAAGCCAACCTCTAAAATAGAACTAAAAAGTGTTGGACATTTTTAATAAAAGTTAATCAGTTTTTAAATAAACCTAAAGTTAAACAGACGTATTTTATTTACAATTCCTTTATACATGTTCATCCAGTTATTTCTTACTACAGCAACTTGTAAGCTTTGCTTTTTTTGTAAGCCTAACCTCTTCATTGCAAATATAGAATATCAATAAGGTTTTGCAAGTTGAATTCATTCTCTCAAAGCTTCTTTTTCGATTTGTATGTGTAATTTTGCTTAAAATGCGTAATTTGGTACCCAGTCACGTGTAATTTCCGAAATCTTCATTGGCAACACTGGTTGTTATAGATATTAGGAGAAAATATTAGGGATTTTATTAAAAACTTTATATGCTACGCTAAAAATGTTGAATAAATAAATAAACAATTTAAACAAAGGGTGTCCAAAAATTGTGGTATCATTTTAATTTGAATAAATAATAAGAGTTTTTTTGAGATAATAAAAATATTTTTATTTCAGTTTATTTTAAAAAGGTTCAATTAAAAATTATGTCGGCCAGTGACCTCTGTCATTGACTAGCTCGGCAGGCTCCCACTTTTTTACCAAATTTCTCAATCACGTTTTTGAATAAACTGTTGTCAATGGTTAATATCTACTCGATAATTTTGTTTTTAGGCAATTTTTATTTTAAAGATTGTTAGCTATTTTCGAAAAATATAATTTTATTTATTCAATTATTATTAATTCAACTATTTGTGCTTGTTCCCAAGTGGGATCATTGTGCGCTAATGAGTTAAGCTCTTGAACTGTTGTGGGATTATTGCTGTACTCTTTCGATTTAAAAAAAAAAAACACAAAAAATAGTCTAAGGCCCGTTTTCACAACTTACCGATAGCTAAAGTTAGCATTTTATCGGCCGTAGGTATAAAAAGTATTCCATTATTACAACTTTACTTTAACCTACCAGGCAGGATGAACCTTAATTTACTTTATCGCTCACGTTTTAATAATGGAACACTTTTTATTCGGCCGATAAAAGCCTACCTTTAGCTATCGGTAAGTTGTGAAAACGGACCTAAAGGTGTCAAATAGCACGATCTTGGTGGCTAAATCACTCCTTCTCTACGAGAAATTATTTCGATTTTCGAACTTTTTTTTCGAAAGATCCATTGTTTCTCTTATTGTTCGGCAAGTGTCACCATCCTGTTGAAACCAGATATTCTCTACGTCATCAATTTTCCGCCACAAAAAGCTTCGGATCCCATTTACCATTAATACCTCAAATTTGTACACCTTTTATTATAATTTATAGTAGCATTAAAATGTTTGTTTTTTTCAAAAAGAATTAGGTTTATAACGAATTTAATCAGTATGGAACATTAACATGATTACTCACGTTTAACTTAAAGCAGGGTAACTATTGCTTTAATTGGTACACCCAAATTTGTTTTTTTTTTTCTAATATTTTTAAGATGTACATACCTACATTCATGTGTAAATTTTATTATCAGATTGTTCCACATTTGATATTCGGAACTTTCTAATACTTTAAAACTGTTTTATTAAGAATTTTTTGTCTTTTCTAAATAAATGCAATCTTTTAAATCTCATGAATTGTATTTTGGCTTGAAAAATATTACTCGGCAATTCACAAAGTGTTATTTTGTGTCATATTAGTTGTATTTGCTATAATTTTATGAATGTCACATCAATTAAAAGGTGTTTGCCTGGTGGAGAACCATTAATAGCGTGACTGATAGAAAACAAAATATAACTCAGACGTTATTAAAAATACTCCAGAGCGGATTCTGGAAGCGCTCGCCTTCCTATAAGAAAGTTAAGGTCGAAGGAGGTCTTGTGGGTGAGGCTCTAAAATTTAGGTGATATCCTGGCATTATAACCTAAAGTGGTTAACAAACAATTTTATTCGTGTGATACCCTGGCATTACAACTTTTATAGTTTGCCAAAAACTTTTAGTTTTAAGTAAAGCCAAAAAAAAAATGAATGTCACACGGTAAAGAATATAAAAACAAAATATTTTTAGTTTTTAGCTTAGTTTCCCAATGCGTAATTTTTTAAAATCTTGAAGAACAAACTTTCGGTTTTTTGTTCGAGTAAGGAATTAATCGATTTTTGAATTTTAAAATTGCTCGATTAATCGAGTAAGAGGTTTGAATTGTTCGAATTACTCGAATAATTCAAACAATTTTATCAAATGTGAAAAACATAAATCTCTACATAAATTTATACTTTTATTTACAAACATGCAGTTTAACAATAAACAATTAAATAACAATTCATATGTGCTATGTAGATAGCTCTAAAACTTTTAAATTAAGTAAATAATTGAAAAAAATCAAAAACCCGGCTGAAAAAAAATAAATTTTTTATATATTAAAAAGACCGAAACAAGATTAAGGAAAACTTAATTAAAAACAAGTTAGAGTGCTATATTCGGCTGTGCCGAATCTTTGATACCCTCCACCGACAGTTCAAATGTTTAAGTAGTAATATCTGTATGATGTTATTATTATCTTAAACTGTGACGATTTGTTATTAATTATGGTTTTAGGCGACTAAACTGTTTTCCGGTAGTAGGGTTTATATGGGGCCTAGGGTAAATTATGGACCGATCATCACGAAATTTCACAGCGTCATTTCTAGTTCTTTAAAACTGTGACGTACCAATTTCTGTTATGCTAGCATTAGTATTTATGGTTTACGGTGTACTAAACTGTATATAAATGGACTATAAATGATACTGTGAAATTTCGTAAAGATCGGTACATAATTTACCCTAGGCCCCATAGAAACCCTACTCCCGGAAAACAGTTTAGTACACCTAAAACCATAATTAATAATGCTAACAGAAATTGGTACGCCACAGTTTTAAAGGACTAGAAATGACGCTGTGAAATTTCGTGATGATCGGTCCATAATTTACCCTAGGCCCCATATAAACCCTACTACCGGAAAACAGTTTAGTCGCCCAAAATTAATAACAAATCGTCACAGTTTAAGATAATAATAACATCATACAGATATTACTCCTTAAACACTCGAACTGTCGGTGGAGGGTATCAAAGATTCGGCACAGCCGAATATAGCACTCTAACTTGTTTAAAATAATTTTTTATTTATATATACATATGTATATATAAAAAATTAAATGATGTCCGTCGCTAAGCGCATAACTTGAGAACTGCTTGACCGTGTAATATCTGGAAAAGGTTTTTGGAAAATTGTAAAATTCGAAAAAAATAAAATTGTGTTTTTCCATGGGATTTTAAATTTTTTTTATATATTTTTTTTATAGATTTCGCTCGAACTAAATACGAATAACGTCTTAAGTTCGGAAAATATGCATGAAAAAATTTTATTGACCACGCCCACTTTCTCGGCATACCTAATATACGTATTTTTTGTTGTTTGTTGGTTGTGAATAAACAAATTTATTTAAATTTTAACAGGACAACTTCTGTCGGGTCAGCTAGTTTATTATATTTTTGTCTTTTTAGTCTATGAAAAACTGTTAAAACAAATTTAATATTCCTACAAATTGAAGTCGTTGGACATTCTCAGTTCAAATTTTTTTAAAATTATCGTGTTTTTTTACTTTGATTTCAATTTCACTAACAACTTATATAAATTTTTGTAATCTCACATTTCTAACGTATGGAATTTGACGTTTAAGGTAGAAGTACATAACACGCGTTAGTGCGCGTGCGCTCTGTAGACTTCTGTCAAAAAAAGTTAAACTAGAGTAATTTCATAGAACAAGCTACACGCTTTGACAGGTAATCAGCTGACAATAAAACGAATAATTTAACAAATTTGTGAATCATGAAAGAAAAACTTATTCAAGAGCTTAAAAAACATACAATATTTATATAAAAAGAGTAAATTCAATAAAATAATAAAATCTTGACATACTTTCGAACCCATTTTCAATGCACAAATAAGTAAACAAATAAAAAACAGCGGACAGGAGTGGCTTTTGTAACGCGTGTTGTGTAACTTGCAATTTTTTACGCGCTAAAGTTTTTAAACGCACGATACTCGTCGACGAACTAACGCGTGTTATCCACTTTTATATTGATATACATACATAATTTGCCTCACACATCCACATCTAAAGTGGGTCTTAAATATACTCAAAAATGATGAAAACATGTGTAGATGTTAAGAACATGTAATTTAAGCTTCGTACAGACGATGGTCAGATCTTACAATGTTGAAATGTTTCTAACAATTGTCAGATGCATTAATTTTACACATCTGCCAAATGAAAATGAGCTTACAATGTTCAGAAAGTTGCAAGACATTTTTAAGCAATTTTAATGACAACATTGTAAGATCTGACCATCGTCTGTACAAAGCTTTAGTTTTCAATTATTTTAAACATTTAATAATCTAAAAAACAAATATTTTTACATTACAAGTAGAAAATTTAAAGATATTAAACTTAATCGATTAATTGACATAATCGAACAACGATTTATCGAGTGGATACTTTAGTAAATAATAAACTTACCCCGAGTCATTACCAAAGATAAATATCTCAGAAAGTTGGCAATTAGAATTAGAATGGTAGAATAACATAACAATATTTCTTATTGCTCACCTTGTGTCAACTGCATGGGAAAACTCATAATTAGGGATGAGATTTTCATGAATTAAAAAATCAAAAATATGCACTAAAAACTCCAAAACATGCATTAAAAAATGAAAAATATGCATTAAAAACGTGAACATTTTCCTTTAAAAAGCGTTTGTTTTTTTAATTTTATTAAAAAAAAAAAAATAAAAAATTCCATTGTTATTCATACACTGAAAGAATTTTCTTCGCAATACTAACGAATTTTGACATTAATCCCATGAAAAATTGCATTATAAAGGAACCTATGCAGCGCTTCGTTGGATCAATGAAACCTGTTTCATTACATGCAGTCTACAACTGACATAAAATGCTTAACTTTAACACTAATATGATGTTAGTGTTAGGTATAGACTCATCATGTTAGAAGTTTTCTCATGTTATAACACGGTTGTTAATGCAAATGTTTTAACAACGCTTTTATAACATCAAGTTATAACATCAAATCATGTCAGTTGTAGACGGGCAGTTAAATGACTTAATGAAACATTACATTAGATCCATGAATATTATTCATTGGATGAATACTTTCAATAAAGTAAAATTTTTTATTTTTTTTTATTTTTTTTTTTATTTATTTTTTTTCTTTTTTCTTATTTTATTTTACTTTATTTTATTTTTTATTTTTTTTTTCTGTCTCTGGTGGGATTCGAACATGTAACCTCGGTGCTGATAGACTAGCTCACTACCAGCAAGTCTACCGGGGCAGTGTAGTTTTTGTATAAAAAAACTATGTTTTTTTTCTCAATTAAGACCGTAAATATGAGATTAAATTGTCCATAATAACAATAACAACGTTGATTGAAAGTGGATTGAAAGTTTTTGTTTCATTACTATAATGACATTTTTATTGTCATAATGAAAATTTAAATTTATGAAGGCAATTATTGAAATATGTTGCTTTTATAAAAAAATTTTTTGATTTCATAAATTTAATGGCATACATGTAACATTAGATGTATGAAGTTATTAAATCTTACATTTTTTAAATAACAATTAAACATTTTTTTAAGGAAACTATAATTTTGTATTAATTTATGAATATAGTTATGTTTGTATATTGTTTTTTTAAGTTCCCAATTCAAGTTTTTTGTTTAACTTGGACAACCTTAAGTTTTCATATATCCAATGAAAATTTTTAACGTAATTACGAAATCTAATGAAGCGATTTTAACGAAAATACTTCATCAAACCTATGAAATTCCATTTAGACAATGAAAATTTTCATTTACCCAAGGAAAACTTTTTTATGAAAATGATTCATTAAATATATGAAGCATTTTTCTTTCAGTGTAGGTATAATATTTTTTAACACTTTATTTAAATAACAGCATAATTTAAATTTTTGCTTGCATAATTAAATAAATTATTTTTTATATCTTCAAAAATAAACCTTTTCTAATTCAGATCCCACATTTGATTCTGGATCAAAAATATTTAAAATTTGTTTTATTCAAAAAGTAATTGAAATTTTTGGGAATACAAAATTTTAATTTCAACTGTTGCTATAAGTCTTATACGTTTAACAGTTTTATTGGGTTTAATATCTTTAGTTTTTCTAAAATCTTTATGGATGAAGTTTCCTGATGATCTGGCCTAAGCAACCAGTGAAATGCGCATAGGAATAGCTTATCCCATCAACAATAAATTTCAAGTGTTTTTATCAATAATAAAAACTGGGAATTAAGCACGAATAACAAAATCTTTTGAAATTATTTTGTTTAATTGTTTGAAATCCCATATTTTTTGCAAAACGTTTTGGATTTTTTTTTTTAATTTGTCGGGCTTCATTTCACATTGTTTCCCATATTAAATCAAAAAATCAATATTATAGAAATGGCTACTAATTTCCTCAGCAACTTGATGTAACCCATGTGCCTAGCAAGTATGTAACAGTTTTGGATAAATTATGTTAGACCAATTGGCGCCTTAACCATGTAAGCTGCTGCATCGGTTAAAACCTTAAGATTCTTCTGTTGAAATCTTGTATTTTAAGCAGAGCTCCAAAAAATTTATTTATTGATCTAAAAAATTTTTATTTTGGAAAATTTTTTTTATACCATTTTGAAATTTTTTGAAGAACTGTTATATGGAAATTTAAAAAATATGCATTTTAAACCAAAATATGCAAAAATATGCATTTTCACCAAAATATGCAACAATATGCAAAAACAAATCGATGCCATTTTGACGCAAATTTAATGATTCGGAAATATAATTGGTCGACATCGATCTTAGACTATCGACAAAAAACATGCATTTGCATGGAAATCGCATCCCTACTCATAATCTAAAAAAAAAATCAAGGATGAACGTGCAGTATAAAAAGTGACGCCATCTTGCAAAAATTATTTTTGTTAATAAAATTGTTTTCTAATTCTAATTATTTAAATTAATATTAATTTGTTTAAGCTTGAGGTTTTATATAAAAATATAATATAATTATTATACATATTTTTTTTTTTTTTGCTAACAAAAAGATATATTAGAAACTGGGAATTATTTCCTTCCGAAGGTTACTTTTATATTATATTCAACATTTTTAATTTTTCGAATTTATTCTATGAGCTAAATTTCAGTTATGTATTTTATAAAGCTTTTTTGTAATAGTTCTATTCCTTCAATTTTTCAGAAATGACTTTATACACTACCAGACTATTATATTGTATTTTCTTTTTACATTTTACCTTAGCCTTCCTTTGGAAAGCAATGAGGTATATTTTATGTACAGAAAAATTTACAATTATTAGACACCAGCAGAATGTAATGCATTTTCTGGCCCGCTACGGCCTTCGTCAGCATTCTTTGTGTCTCACTGGATAGTGTTACTTTATAAATTGAATGTATTTAACTCAACTATTTTAACAAATAGAAACTGGGAATTATTTCCTTCCGAAGGTTACTTTTATATTATATTCAACATTTTTCATTTTTCGAATTTATTCTATGAGCTAAATTTCAGTTATGTATTATATAAAGCTTTTTTGTAATAGTTCTATTCCTTCAATTTTTCAGAAATGACTTTATACACTACCAGACTATTATATTGTATTTTCTTTTTACATTTTACCTTAGCCTTCCTTTGGAAAGCAATGAGGTATATTTTATGTACAGAAAAATTTACAATTATTAGACACCAGCAGAATGTAATGCATTTTCTGGCCCGCTACGGCCTTCGTCAGCATTCTTTGTGTCTCACTGGATAGTGTTACTTTATAAATTGAATGTATTTAACTCAACTATTTTAACAAATAGAAACTGGGAATTATTTCCTTCCGAAGGTTACTTTTATATTATATTCAACATTTTTCATTTTTCGAATTTATTCTATGAGCTAAATTTCAGTTATGTATTATATAAAGCTTTTTTGTAATAGTTCTATTCCTTAAATTTTTCAGAAATGACTTTATACACTACCAGACTATTATATTGTATTTTCTTTTAACATTTTACCTTAGCCTTCCTTTGGAAAGCAATGAGGTATATTTTATGTACAGAAAAATTTACAATTATTAGACACCAGCAGAATGTAATGCATTTTCTGGCCCGCTACGGCCTTCGTCAGCATTTTTGTGTCTCACTGGATAGTGTTTCTTTATAAATTGAATGTATTTAACTCAACTATTTTAACAAATAGAAACTGGGAATTATTTCCTTCCGAAGGTTACTTTTATATTATATTCAACATTTTTCATTTTTCGAATTTATTCTATGGTCTAAATTTCAGTTATGTATTATATAAAGCTTTTTTGTAATAGTTCTATTCCTTCAATTTTTCAGAAATGACTTTATACACTAGCAGACTATTATATTGTATTTTCTTTTTACATTTTACCTTAGCCTTCCTTTGGAAAGCAATGAGGTATATTTTATGTACAGAAAAATTTACAATTATTAGACACCAGCAGAATGTAATGCATTTTCTGGCCCGCTACGGCCTTCGTCAGCATTTTTGTGTCTCACTGGATAGTGTTTCTTTATAAATTGAATGTATTTAACTCAACTATTTTAACAAATAGAAACTGGGAATTATTTCCTTTCGAAGGTTACTTTTATATTATATTCAACATTTTTCATTTTTCGAATTTATTCTATGAGCTAAATTTCAGTTATGTATTATATAAAGCTTTTTTGTAATAGTTCTATTCCTTAAATTTTTCAGAAATGACTTTATACACTACCAGACTATTATATTGTATTTTCTTTTAACATTTTACCTTAGCCTTCCTTTGGAAAGCAATGAGGTATATTTTATGTACAGAAAAATTTACAATTATTAGACACCAGCAGAATGTAATGCATTTTCTGGCCCGCTACGGCCTTCGTCAGCATTTTTGTGTCTCACTGGATAGTGTTTCTTTATAAATTGAATGTATTTAACTCAACTATTTTAACAAATAGAAACTGGGAATTATTTCCTTCCGAAGGTTACTTTTATATTATATTCAACATTTTTCATTTTTCGAATTTATTCTATGAGCTAAATTTCAGTTATGTATTATATAAAGCTTTTTTGTAATAGTTCTATTCCTTAAATTTTTCAGAAATGACTTTATACACTAGCAGACTATTATATTGTATTTTCTTTTTACATTTTACCTTAGCCTTCCTTTGGAAAGCAATGAGGTATATTTTATGTACAGAAAAATTTACAATTATTAGACACCAGCAGAATGTAATGCATTTTCTGGCCCGCTACGGCCTTCGTCAGCATTCTTTGTGTCTCACTGGATAGTGTTACTTTATAAATTGAATGTATTTAACTCAACTATTTTAACAAATAGAAACTGGGAATTATTTCCTTCCGAAGGTTACTTTTATATTATATTCAACATTTTTCATTTTTCGAATTTATTCTATGAGCTAAATTTCAGTTATGTATTATATAAAGCTTTTTTGTAATAGTTCTATTCCTAAAATTTTTCAGAAATGACTTTATACACTACCAGACTATTATATTGTATTTTCTTTTAACATTTTACCTTAGCCTTCCTTTGGAAAGCAATGAGGTATATTTTATGTACAGAAAAATTTACAATTATTAGACACCAGCAGAATGTAATGCATTTTCTGGCCCGCTACGGCCTTCGTCAGCATTCTTTGTGTCTCACTGGATAGTGTTACTTTATAAATTGAATGTATTTAACTCAACTATTTTAACAAATAGAAACTGGGAATTATTTCCTTCCGAAGGTTACTTTTATATTATATTCAACATTTTTCATTTTTCGAATTTATTCTATGAGCTAAATTTCAGTTATGTATTATATAAAGCTTTTTTGTAATAGTTCTATTCCTTAAATTTTTCAGAAATGACTTTATACACTACCAGACTATTATATTGTATTTTCTTTTAACATTTTACCTTAGCCTTCCTTTGGAAAGCAATGAGGTATATTTTATGTACAGAAAAATTTACAATTATTAGACACCAGCAGAATGTAATGCATTTTCTGGCCCGCTACGGCCTTCGTCAGCATTTTTGTGTCTCACTGGATAGTGTTTCTTTATAAATGGAATGTATTTAACTCAACTATTTTAACAAATAGAAACTGGGAATTATTTCCTTCCGAAGGTTACTTTTATATTATATTCAACATTTTTCATTTTTCGAATTTATTCTATGAGCTAAATTTCAGTTATGTATTATATAAAGCTTTTTTGTAATAGTTTTATTCCTTCAATTTTTCAGAAATGACTTTATACACTACCAGACTATTATATTGTATTTTCTTTTTACATTTTACCTTAGCCTTCCTTTGGAAAGCAATGAGGTATATTTTATGTACAGAAAAATTTACAATTATTAGACACCAGCAGAATGTAATGCATTTTCTGGCCCGCTACGGCCTTCGTCAGCATTTTTGTGTCTCACTGGATAGTGTTTCTTTATAAATTGAATGTATTTAACTCAACTATTTTAACAAATAGAAACTGGGAATTCTTTCCTTCCGAAGGTTACTTTTATATTATATTCAACATTTTTCATTTTTCGAATTTATTCTATGAGCTAAATTTCAGTTATGTATTTTATAAAGCTTTTTTGTAATAGTTCTATTCCTTCAATTTTCCAGAAATGACTTTATACACTACCAGACTATTATATTGTATTTTCTTTTTACTGTACATAAAATATACCTCATTGCTTTCCAAAGGAAGGCTAAGGTAAAATGTAAAAAGAAAATACAATATAATAGTCGGGTAGTGTATAAAGTCATTTCTGAAAAATTGAAGGAATAGAACTATTACAAAAAAGCTTTATAAAATACATAACTGACATAACTCATAGAATAAATTCGAAAAATGAAAAATGTTGAATATAAAAATATATATTTTTATATAAAAAAACAGCTCCAGCTGAAACAAAATAATATAAATTTAATAATAAAACACGAGCTCTACGTTTGCATTTGTCTTTCAAGTTGTGCTGAAAAAGGTCAACAAGAAAAAAAGAAAGACATAAAAAGGAAAAACAAAAAATGTACTTTGAACTTTTAGAAGAATTCTTGACAAAAAGTACGGAAAAACAGAAGTAAGGAAAAACATCTAAAATACATTAAAAATAGATAATCATTCAAAGCAAATTTCGATCTACCAAAGGTTAAATACAATTTGGTTTAAGGATTGATGTTTGACTATTGACGTCAGCAGTCGTCGATGGCTGCGAGTGTTAAACGGCAAGCCCTCTGAAGAGATTGAGTGGTTGCAATCGAAACATGTAAGGGTAACCTGTCCGTAAAAACGCCTGGGTTCTAGCCCAGCTTCAGTCAAGAATGAAAAATTATCAATAAATTTTAATTAATTTCATGTCGTAAAATTCCTTTCTTCATAAAAATAATTTAATGAAAATTAAATTTGATGAACTTTAGCCTAATTAAGAATATTAAAAAATTTGGATTAAAAACCATAAATAGTTCAACAAAATAACCACAATACTGATTACAAAAATGAGTTTTGCAATTTTATTTTACAAAAAATTAGTTTTTATTTATACAAAATTTATTTTATTGTTTTTTTTTAGTTATTTAATTCTTTTACTTCAATTATAATTTGCTATCATTTCACAAACTTAATTTTTTTCTCACACAATTTGCTTCTACATATCGAGGGCCTATATTCAAAACCCTCTATCTTTGATTTTCACGTAAATGAGTTTTTAATGGTAAAATGTTCAGTAAAGCAACCCTCATCTATGGTGTGATTTTCATAACAAACATTTTTTTTTTTTTTGCTGTTTTATTTGCATTTTTGTATTTTCTCTATCTTATACTATTAATTTTTCTGAATGCAAAACCCTTTTCTAATAATAAATTTTCAAATATTTTTTTAAATAAATTGTTCCTGTAATACATGTGTTTTACAATTTTTGCAAGCTGATGGTAAAAGTGAGAATTTGCTTAAAAAGTGTCTTCTTATATGATATAATTTTCAAAAAATAAGTAATTTATAGGATGTTTAAAATCGTATGTAATTAAAGTATTATTATCGTGCGATAAACTTACATAATAGTATCAGCTGATGAATATAATCAACACATTTAAAAAAAATCGTGCACAGTATATAAAAAATTATTGATAAAATTGCAGCTGAGAATGGTGTATGTCACGTTTTTACAATGGACGCTTAAACAGTAAAACTGTGTCCCAATATTAATGCATCAGCAATTTACTTTAAGCAACGCCTTCAGGTACACAGTTTTACTATTTATAATATACATTATTAAAAATAGTATATAACAAGCTATTAGTGGAGCGAAATCAATGGTGATTTGTCCGCGTCGGTATTTGTTTCCTTTATTATTCATCATTTAAAAACGTATTGCTTATCAGATTCATTGCCAATTACCAAAACTGTAACCATCATCATATATATTATTTCTAAAACACTTTTTTTTGTCGGTTGCAAATATCTCCCATACCACCGCATCAAATTTAATGAATGATATCTCATTTTAAAGCTTATTTCTAACACTAATGACGAAAAATAATTAGAAATTGAAAAATTAATATTTTCATTGATAAAAATTATATTTTAAAATGTATTGAAGTTACTAAAATTTCTATTAATTATTTTCATTTTATGTTACAAAAATGACAACTAACGGTGCGAAATATTCGCACGGGTCATCTAGTTATTTATCTAATGCTCTATCCGATTTTGCTGCTAAAAATAATAAAATTATTGAACAGAAGTTCTAAGAGAAAGGCCATACAAAAATACCCATGCTAAGATAGAGATTAAGTTGGAAAATCAATCTCTAAACACTTGCCAATCAATTCCGTTAGAATTACTAGAGAAGCCAGCAAGACTGTTAAAATTAATAATGAGATCGTGAAAAAGCCGTTTGATGCAGAATATTTAAATTATGATTTCTTTGATAATTTCAGTGATGACAAACTTTTGCGTTTTTATACCCTCCACCACAATTAGTTGTGAAGAGGGTATATTCAGTTTGTCATTCCGTGTGAAACTTTTTTACTATTCATCTCAGACCCTATAAAGTATATATATTCTGGGTTCTTGAGTAATTTTAAGTCGATTTAGCCATGTCCGTCTGTCTGTCCGTCTGTCCGTCTGTCCGTCTGTTGAAAACACGCTCACTTTCGAAAAACTCAAAAGAAATCAACAAACTTGGTGTCAAATTGCTTGTAGTTATCCTAAGCAGTTTGGGATTGAAATTCAGCCAAATCGGTTCAATAGGATCTGAGCTATGAATCAAAATGTGGAACCACCACCTAAAAAAAATTGATAATTTTGTTACAAAAACTAACATAAATGGTGGAAAAATGCACAGAATGATATAAGATTTCGCAACAATTCGTTTTATTCAACTGGAAATCACGCTATGAAATTTCGTGAAGATCCGTCAATAATTTACCCTAGGCCCCATATAAGCCCTACTCCCGGAAAACAGTATATTAAGCCTAAAACCTTAACTAACAATGCTATCATTACAAATTTTGGCAAGTCACAATTACATAGGACTAGAAATTAAACTGTTAAGTTTCGTGAAGATCGGTCCATAATTTACCATAGGCCCCATATAAAACCTACTTCCGGAAAACAACTTAGTACGCCTAAAAACGTAAAAAATAATGCTATCATAACAAAATTTGGTACATCAAAGTTTTATTGGACAATAAATAAAATTGTGTTATTTCGTGAAGATCGGTCCATAACTTACCCTGGGCCCAATATAAACCTTACTCCCGGAAAACAGTTTAGTACGCCTAAATCCGTAAAAAATAATGCTATCATAACAAAATTTGGTACATCAAAGTTTTATAGGACAAGAAATAAAACTGTGTAATTTCGTGAAGATCGGTCCATAATTTACCCTGGGCCCCATATAAACCCTACTCCCGGAAAACAGTTTAGTACGCCTAAAACCGTAAAAAATAACGCTAGCGTAACAAAATTTGGCCCGTCACAGTTTTATAGGACTATAAATGATACTGTGAAATTTCGTGAAGATCGGTGCATAATTTACCCTAGGCCCCATAGAAACCCTACTCCCGGAAAATAGTTCAGTACGCCTAAAACCGTAAAAAATAATGCAATCATAACAGAAATTGGTACGTCACAGTTTTAAAGGACTAGAAATGACGATGTGAAATTTCGTGATGATCGGTCCATAATTTACCCTAGGCCCCATATAAACCCTTCTACCGGAAAACAGTTTGGTTGCCTTAAACCATAGTTAATAACAAATCGTCACAGTTTAAGATTATAATAACATCATACAGATATTACTCCTTAAACATTCGAACTGCCGGTGGAGGGTATCAAAGATTCGGCACAGCCGAATATAGCATTCTAACTTGTTTTTTTTTTTTCAATTAGACCAGGACGAGTAAAGAACGATCCTACAGTGTCTAAATTAAGATCTCTTTTTTTATATCTTCCAGATGGTAGCGTATATTATAAAATAAATTTTGATACAGATCACATTGATTAAACGTATTAAACCTTATACAGAAAATATTGAACCAAAATCTCTATATGCTGCTTCACTTTCAATTCAACCAAATAAGTGGAAAAATTTGCTAGATTTGAAGAGCGTTATACCACCGGAATACCATTATTTTTACGATCATTTACACCAATCAAACTCGAAACAAACTTAAAAAAAAATAAACAAAAAAAGCTTTTTTTGCTATAACTTTTTGTTTAATATTGTTTATTGTTAAGTTTTTTATCTTATGTTGTATTATTAGCCATTATCTTAAATAAGCTACGTTAAACACTGACACATGGCATAAATAAATTCAAAATAATTTATTTTTATTAAAATGCAAAACCCTCTATCTGTTCATTTTCATACAAACATATGGAATATTTTAGAAAAGCAAACCCTCTATCCCGCATAAAGTCCCCAATAATGCAAAATTTTATAAACCTATTATCTGTGAGATTTAGTAGTAGATTTCAAAAATATTATAGAATACCGAATTTTAATAAATCAAGTAATACGCGAAAAACTGTTTTTTGGCTCTCCTGAAAAGTTGTGTTTTTTAAGATTGAATATTTTGAATATAGGCCCTCGATATATATTTTTTTTCTTTTTGGTTCTTTTTTAGACTTTTCCAACTAATTACTTTTAAAAATCTTCAAGATAAAAAAGAAAATTTTAAATGTTTCCAGTTATAAGAAAAGTCAGGAAAATTGGGAATGTATTTATTTAGCTATTCTATTAACTATTAAAAGAAACTATTTTTATTTATCATAAATCTTTAAAAAAAATTGAAAATAATCGGCCTAATTTTGTAAGACATTTTCGTTAACGCCTTACTTAAGAAGGCCGAATATTTACGCTTAAGAAATAAAATAAAAATTTATTTATAATAATTACACAGTGAGACAAAAAAAAATGAAGTGAAAATACCTGGGATCAGGGTTGTCAGATCGATTTTGACCTTTTTCGCCAAATTCAATGTCAACAATCGCCAAAATCGCCAAAGCCTTAATTTTTAATTTTTTGACAATAAAATATGGATGATTTAAATTATTAAAAATATTCTTTATAAGTCTTAAAAAATAAATATGTTCCAAGTCGCTAAAATCCGCCAAAAATTTTAAAAAAGTCGCCATAATATATATTCTGTTTAGTTTTTATTTAGAACCAAGTAAAAATGATTAGTGAAGACAAAAAAGGAACATTGCACTATTAAATAGTTAATAGTAGTCTACTAAAAGCAGCAAAGAAAGAATTTTTGTGGTTAGTATTAAACAAATATTGGATATATGTATGTATGTAGTGGAGTTCTATTATATATCTAAAACGCTATACACTTCAGCGCCAAAACTCCCTTTTGTCTTCTTTTGTGAAATACATTGTAAGTGAATTAATTTTTTTCAACGAAGGTACAAGAGAAGTACATCATGTAGTATTAACATTCATATAGTAATTTATAACTCGTAACACCGCGTCAAGAACTGCATTCTATTTAGAAGGAGAGTTTTAGTGAAGTTCGTTATTTTCGTATTGAATTTACCGAGTTTCAAAACAAATGCATGGCTCACCAAAAATAGCCAACAAAATCGCCAACTATTTTAAAATATCGCCAAAAAAATCGTCATGTCGCCAAATCGAATATTAGGTCGCCAATCAAGTTTGAAAATCGCCACGTTTGGCGAGAAATCGCCACATCTGACAACCCTGCCTGGGATCTTATATCATTTTTCTGGTAGTTACTGTCGAGAACAACAACAGTCTGTTTTTAGAATTTTCAAAGCACCCCCAAAATCTTGAATTGCGGGTAAAAACTCGGTTTTTCACATCCGTATGCACTTATCACACTGTAACTTAGTTGAATACCAACCGAATTCGAATATTTTAGCAGATTCAGAAAGCAAAAACTTGGGCCTTTTGAACGGTATAAATTTTCTTTAAGTAAATTTCAGATACATGTATGTACTTTTACATCAAATGTATATTTTTACGGTTTTTTCCTCATTTTTTTTATTTTTGGGACGTTGCTACACAATATTTTTGTATAGGAACCGTGCTATTTATGATTTTATTTTAAAAATATAATTGATAAAATATAAAACGAGGGTTTGCGTTGGAAATTGACTGATTTATTCAACTTTAAAAAAAAAAACAAATGTTTTACAAAAAAAATATTCCTAACGTTTCCGAACAAAAATGTTTGGTTGACATTTTTCTTTTTAATTTAACGACTTCGGTATCTCCTTTAAGTGACCAGCAATACTCTGAAAGCATTTTTATTTATTTTTTCCTTTAAAATGTCTTTCCATTGTGATTATTTCCTGGTGAAAATGTTCGCCTTGTTCAAAAACTGGCCTAGGTTGTTTAGAAAAAAATCCAAACAACCAAAAACGTAAACAAAAAGGTTTTTTTTAATGAAAATTCGTATGATTAACATTATTTTTTTTAACTTTTTAAATTTGGCTTTAGTCAAAATGCCACACAAATAAAAAAAAATGTATTTTTACATGAGTTGAGCTCTTTATGCTCTGTTTTGTTTTTATACCCTTCACCGAAGGTAAAAGGGTATATATAACTTTGTCATTCCGTTTGTAATTTCTACAATATTAATCCTACACCCTATAAAGTATATATATTCTGGGTCCTTATGAAAAGCGAAGTTCAAATCCGGTTGTCCGTCTGTCTGTTGAAATGGGTTTTCCGAAGCCCCCAGATTTGATGGGGGATTGGTTGGGGTATCTTTGTGTCAGGTAATTTCTACAATATTAATCCTACACCCTATAAAGTATATATATTCTGGGTCCTTATGAAAAGCGAAGTTCAAATCCGGTTGTCCGTCTGTCTGTTGAAATGGGTTTTCCGAAGCCCCCAGATTTGATGGGGGATTGGTTGGGGTATCTTTGTGTCAGGTATTCTTATTATAATTTTGCTATTAAAATTCAGCCAGATGGGTTCAAAAATGGCTGAGATATGAGCAAAACACCACGACTACCTCTAATTTTTTTCAAAAATTCCTTGTGATTGTTGTATTTTTATTACTTTTTGCTGTATATCTGGGGAACGGCAAAAGCCAAAGTTTCCAAATTAGGTACACACATTTAGGTTGCCAATACACACCATTCTAAAAAATGTGGGCGGGATTGGAGAAGTGGGCGTGGTACCTCCCGTACAAAAAAATTAAAAATTGTATAAAAACCTAAATTTTGGGGCTGCCATATGTCCTATGGATATGACTTATATATCAAAATATCGGAAATTTTTAGTAGAACTCGGGAAAATCGGATCAGATACAAAAAAGTTTTGACCAAAATTAAATTTTTTTTTTAAATACCCACTTCCGGGAACCATAGTAAATTTTTATTTTTTTTATGCTTCCAACGAAGCAGGTTTGTAAGGGAGAAACATAAGAGTTGCGCTTACCATTGCGCATACGGAAGACATGAATTTTATATGGCGAGTTCCCACTTTGAAGCAATACATTTTTGACACATAAAGCGCTTTGTTCAGCGCATTTAAAAATTGTTGCATGTAACGATCAGCTTTACACACTGAATGTTTTGATACAGTTATTTTGTAGTATTCTCCCTTACAAACCTGCTTCGCAGTAAGGGAATGCCGTAGCACTTGAAATGTTTTTTTTTATAAAAGTTGTTGAGAGTTCTTTCACTTACTTTACTGCATTTCTGTATGTCTTATTGCGTAGCGCATAATTCTGCGCTTATTTTTTTAAATGTACCATTAGTGCTTCGCAAAATGATAAAAATTTTTATTGGGAGACTTAAGAGTTCATTGTTTAAAGTTTTATGTTGAACTTTGCAATGGATTGTTAAAAAGGTTCGATTTTGATAAGAATCTTTTAATGTAATTAAAGGTTACCAAAAAAGTATTGCTCAATTATATGCTATTTTCCAAAATGTTGTGATATTCACTTTGATTTTCAGAAAATAATTTACAAAAAGAGCAAAATATTGAGAGTTTTTGGGAGGATGTATTTAAAATAAGATGTTGTGATAAGTCCCAAGTTTTTCCACATTTAAAAAAAATGAGTTTATTCAATTTGTCGTTACCAATATCTACAGAAAATGTAAAGCGTATTTCCTTAAAAATTAATTTAAACAAAAAAAGGGTTTGAAACAAATTAGAAAAACCAACTTTATGTGATTTTTTACAAACAAAAGACTTTTTGAAACAATTAACAGTGATTGCGTAAGAACTTTAAGGAATCAAAAGAAATGGCCAATTTATATTTAATTTTTTTATATCTGTAAATAAAATGAATTCCTAATACATTTTGGTATTTTTTTTTTAAATTTGGCAATTTTGAAAAATAAAGTTTTTTCTTGCGAAAACAAGTTTTTTTCTGAGATAACAAGATCTTTTTTAAAAATATATGGTAACGCTGCCCGTAAGTCAAGATTTTGGGGATGTTCCTTAAATTCCAAAAACAGACTGTTGTTGTACTCGACAGTAACTATCCCTACAGATAATATTGGACTACGTGGTCCATTGTGGCTTAAATGGACTACTTACAACATGGTCCAATGTACTGTAGTATGGACCATGTTATAAGAAATAAACATGCAGTGCTGCCAACAACTGCATGATGTATACTTTTCTATCGTTTACAGTATTACACATTGGTAGCCCTGATGGTGTCCATTTTTAATTGTTTATTAAAAAGTGAAAGTTTGTGAAATTTGTGGAAAAAAGGTAAAAAAAATTAAAAATACCAAGTAAATATATTTAATAATAGCAATAATAGACTACAGAACACACCAAAAAAGGCGATTAGTAAAAAATAAAAATGCTTAAACTACCCCTTAAGTGTACTCCATACTGTAGTAACATGGAGTACTTTTATAACTAACCCACTTTAGTACTCCGTGGAGTAGTTTAGGGACTACTTCGGTGGATTATATGGGCCCCTCATAGGGCATCGTAATGTTAAGGAACCACCTATTACCCATATATTTGGAGTAGTTTTTGAGTACTCCTACTCCTTTATGGACTACTATTTACATGCATGTATGGACTAGTCTCGTTATCTGCAGGGATGTACCAGAAAATTATATAAGATCCCAGGTATTTTCACATTTTTTTTTTTTTTTTTGTTTTTGTCTCACTGTGTTATGCGCAATTTTTATCGAAAATTAGTTATAACAATGGCGTAAATTTTATGCATTTATTATTATAAAAAACCTAAAAATATGCTATGAAAATTAATATAGTATGCATTTATTATTTAAAAAAACTGACGATACAAATCCATACACAGTGCATTTGTTTTTCTTTTTAACTTTGAAATACATTTTAAGCGAATCAACGTTACTTTTAGTTACATGCAGCAAATTTTTAATTAGTAGACTTCATTTTTAAGGGCTTTACTAACAACTAACCGGCTGTGGAAAAAAGTTAAAGTGTACATTAGTTAAACAACACATTAAGAAGTGTATGAACTTAAAGTATTGGTTTACTAATGTATACTTAAACTTTTTTCATGAGACAGTATATCGTCACCTAAAATGCAAAAGGCCGTAACTACTCAAAAATTCAAATTTGACTTTTTGATTGATTATGACGTACTTAACCGAAACACATCTACACAGAAAATCTTACATGTATACGTCCAAAAATAACGACTTTATTTCCGAAAAACAAAAGGCCGTAACTGCAACGTTAACAATTTCATAAACCAAAAAGCCGAACTACAGTTTTCCAAAAAAAAAAACAAGAAAAAAATCAAAACAAAGTTGCCTTTGATTCTCTTTCAATGTGTGTTATTGCGTTATTATTTTTCTTAACCACTTTAATTTAATTTTTTTAATAGTTATGAGGAGTTTTGTGTTTTGTTTTAAAATACTTACAATAAATAGATACAAAAATATATCACTTGCCTAAAAACTTTTTTAGTTACGTCCTTAAAGCACTATTTTCTTATCTTAACCATTTGTTTTATTTTATGCACAATTTTATTCTTGTAGTTACGGCTTTTTGGTTTCAGAAAAATAGAGTATAAAAGGCCGTAACTAACATTTCTTAAAAAGTACTTTTTTCCATTAATTTCTTTTT
The DNA here is from genome assembly GCA_930367215.1 of Pollenia angustigena. Taxonomy (NCBI): domain Eukaryota; kingdom Metazoa; phylum Arthropoda; class Insecta; order Diptera; family Polleniidae; genus Pollenia; species Pollenia angustigena. The sequence goes on along the minus strand of OV884056.1, from coordinate 206,797,502 downwards.
TAGAAACAAATCCGTCTTTGTTTTCTAGGCTTGAATCTAAAATTTGGATATTAAGTTTTAAGTAGTCTTTAATTTATAACGTTTATTCCTTCTCCTGTAAAAAACCATAAAGTGTAGTTACGGCCTTTTGCATTTTAGGTGACGATATATCGTTCATTGCAATAAGTAACAAGTTAGAGTGCTATATTCGGCTGTGCCGAATCTTTGATACCCTCCACCGACACTTCGAATGTTTTAGGAGTAATATCTGTATGATGTCTATTTATTATTATAATCTTTGTAAAAACAGACATCTGCATTAAAATTCGTTGCGGTTTAGACCTATATAAAATTATTGATCGACAATCAGAATCAATTTTAAAAAGTTTGAGTAGAATATTAGTTTAAGATGAACTTAAATGATTTTCAAGAGAACAAATTATATAAAAGCCATGTTAAGCTATGAACCAATCATCCCAAATTCTGCAGAACGATTTCTGGTATTAAAAAACATAAATTTCAATACAGCGGTGCAATTAGTTTAAGCGTTTGCAGAAGGCTGCTTAAATGGAATCTAAGGAAAATTATGGACCGTATATCACAAAATTGCATAACATTTTTTCTGGCCATATGAAGCTAAACTGGAAGAAAGTTTACCGCGTATTTAATTATTTTACCAGAGTGGGCTTTATATGAGGCCTATGGTAAGTTATGCACCGATCTTCACCAAATTTCACAGTGTCATTTCTAGTTCTATAAAACTGTGATGTATCAAATATTGTTATGATAGCGTTATTTTTTACGTTTTTAGGCGTACTAAGCTGTTTTCCGGGAGTAAGGTTTACATGGGGCCTAGGGTAAATTATGAACTGATCTTCACGAAATTTCACAGTCTTATTTCTAGTCCTGTAAAACTTATATGTTCCAAATTTTGTTATGATAGCATTATTTATTACGTATTTAGGTTTACTAAGCTGTTTTCCGGGAGTAAGGTTTATATGGGGCCTATGGTAAATGATGGACCATTCTTCACAAAATTTTAAAGTCTTATTTCTCGTTCAATAATACTGTGATGTACCAAATTTTGTTATGATAGCATTCTTTTTTACGTTTTTAGGCGTACTAAGCTGTTTTCCGGGAGTAAGGTTTATATGGGGCCTATGGTAAATTATGGACCGATCTTCACGAAATTTCACAGTCTTATTTTTAGTTCTAAAAAATTTTGATGTACCAAATTTTGTTATGATAGCATTCTTTTTTACGTTTTTAGGCGTACTAAGCTGTTTTCCGGGAGTAAGGTTTATATGGGGCCTATGATAAATGATGGACCGTTCTTCACAAAATTTTAAAGTCTTATTTCTCGTTCAATTATACTGTGATGTACCAAATTTTGTTATGATAGCATTCTTTTTTACGTTTTTAGGCGTACTAAGCTGTTTTCCGGGAGTAAGGTTTATATGGGGCCTATGGTAAATTATGGACCGATCTTCACGAAATTTCACAGTCTTATTTTTAGTTCTAAAAAATTTTGATGTACCAAATTTTGTTATGATAGCATTATTTTTTACGGATTTAGGCGTACTAAACTGTTTTCTGGAAGTAGGTTTTATATGGGGCCTGTGGTAAATTATGGACCGATCTTCACGAAACTTAGCAGTTTCATTTCTAGTCCTATTTAACTGTGACGTCCCAAAATTTGTTATGATAGCATTGTTAGTTAGGGTTTTAGGCTTACTATACTCTTTTCCGGGAGTAGGGCTTATATGGGGACTAGGGTAAATCATGGACGGATCTTCAAGAAATTTTACAGCGTAATTTCTTGTTAAATAAAACGAACTGTTGCGAAATCTTATATCATTCTGTGCATTTTTCCACCATGTATGTTAGTTTTTGTAACAAAATTATCAATTTTTTTTAGGTGGTGGTTCCACATTTTGATTCATAGCTCAGATCCTATTGAACCGATTTTGCTGGATTTCAATCCCAAACTGCTTAGGATATCTACAAGCAATTTGACACCAAGTTTGTTTATTTCTTTTGAGTTTTTCGAAAGTGAGCGTGTTTTCAACAGACGGACAGACGGACAGACAGACGGACATGGCTAAATCGACTTAAAATTACTCAAGGACCCAGAATATATATACTTTATAGGGTCTGAGATGAATAATAAAAAAGTTTCACACGGAATGACAAACTTAATATACCCTCTTCACAACTAATTGTGGTGGAGGGTATAAAAAGAAAACTTACTCTAAAAAAGTGTTTCTGTAACCTATTCTTAAGGAATTTCGTAATATTCTTTCACTCTTTGTGAATTTAATTGTAGATTGTGTGTTCGAAGCTTTAAAAAATTAAGAAAAATAACACAACGTATAAACAACGAACGCAAATTTTGCGGCTTCAAGTATAAAAATTACTGTAATTTTTTAATTTTCACAGTCATTCATTGTCCCCAATTTTTTTAAATAATTGATTACATTTTTGTTTAATTGCAAAATTATTTTTTTATAAAAACCAAAATCATTAGATTCGAGGAAAAACATGCATTTGTATGTAATTCCACGCCCTTGTTATAAGTAAGTATTAAGTCCTTGTTTTTTATGTAGATTACTTTCAATGTGATAAAATAGGTACATATTGGTATTTCCACAGAAATGTATACTTTTTGTCACGTAGCGTCACCAACCATTTTTAATCGTTTTTCAAAGAATAATGAAAATATTATTTACTTTTTTGCATTTTGAAGTAGAACGCAACTAAGTAGGTTTTCATTTACTGAAAGAGAGGAAAAATTTGAACAACGTGGTTCTAAAATACAAGAATAATTGCTAGGTGTGACGTGACGTGACGTGACGTGACAAAAAGAGAGCTTTTCTGTGGAAGTGCCCATATATATTTAAAGCGATTTTTATAAATGTATAGTTTTTGTATTTTAGCTTCAAAAATATAATCAGCAACAAACATACAATGTAGATTTTAAGAAATTCAAAATCGTTTAAAGATTTATGTAAGAACATATAATTTTCCAATATCTAGATTTAAGGCGTAAGCTGGAAGATATAACACAGTAGCTAAATTACAGCATTCGATCGCAATTTCAATTTTATTGTATTTTCGATCGAGATTAAGTGCCGTTATTTGGCTCCCTCCCGTTTCTCGAAGGAATTAGCTAGACAATCACCCTTATAGTGGTTGGCGCATTTTAAATACGCCTACTACTGTTTGGTAATAGATAAAGGGAAATAAGGTCACGGTATCTTTAATCTATTACCAAACATTCGCAGTTGATAATGAAATTGCTTATTTTTTTAAGCTATTCTATCATCATATGCTTCTTAAGGCAATAGATGCTCCAGAAATTGAAGATCATTTTAAATACAGAAAATTTGATCTTTTCTTCTTCAAAAACAGATATTTTAGCACGAAATAGTATGTGATGTATAATGGATGGTTGGATATCAAACGTTAAGATACGATGTCTTTTATTGGTCAAACTGTACTTGCATCAAATATAATGGCCAGCCTTCAATCAGCACTAACCATTCTAAACAACTATTGTACCAAATGGAATATCTTGGTAAACCCCGAGAAAACACAAGCTATATATTTCACGAGAAAACGAAAGACGTGTCTCATCCCACAAACCCCCCTTCAATTTATGAATCACAATGTCCCCTGGGAAAAAAACGTAAAATATTTGGGTGTCATGCTTGACACTAAACTCTGCTTCAACGACCATATATCGTATCTTGTCGTCAAAATTAATAAAATTACAAAGATAATGTACCCAATAGAGAATGGTAAATGGATTCCAAAATCGATTTTCGATTTTTCGATCGACTTTTTTTATTTCGGTTTTTGAGATCGATTAATCGAACCTCAAAATTGATTTCAAAATTGTTTAAGATTAATTTGCAAACTTTTTCCTTATATCACAAAGGGGATACACCAGCATTTTTTTGGCAAACTACTATAGAAATTGAACTAACTGCCTGTTTGTTCAACTTACATTTAAAACAAAATTTCAAAATTTGTTGTTGTTTTAAATGTAAGTAAAGCGAGTCACTTTTGTGCTCGCGTTCTACAAACAGGCAGTAAGATTTTTACGGCTTGTAGATAGGTCAGACTACTGTTTATAATTTTCCTGCAAAAAGTGAAAATGTGTTAATTTTGAGATGGCCTTTAGAGGAACAGGTGCGATACGTATGTAGATTTCACATTAAAATTGTGTTCTTGTGTAGTCAATCAGACCTGTCACATAAATCAATTCCGTTCGAAAGTGAATTCGGATCTTGCTTCACATAAAACGAAATCACTTTTGATTTATTTCTGTGACATGCCTGAATGTATGGATAGTATGTCAAAGGATTATGACAATAGTTCCTGATCAGTGGTGACTGTTTCTTCGCAAAGTTACTATTAAGTTAGATTTAGAAAACAAACGTTTGCATGTCATAGTAATTAAGAATTTTTTAGGATTAAATACATGTTTTGTGTTTTTCACTCTTCTTATAACTGGAATCTAGTTATAAGATCTAGTTACTAGATTTAAATGTCGCTCACGCACTGGTCTGTTTGAATATTAGCGTATTTCAACAGAAATGTCATGGTTTAATTCACCTGTTGTGTTTCTATAATATGTTGATTTTCACAAAGCTGACTTTCAATGTTTGGTTCAGTACAATATGTTTGGACTGTTTTGTTCACTGTCCATTGATTACTTTAATTTCTGAAAAACAAGAGCCCCTATATTAAAGTTGAAAGTAAACCAAGGACTCTAATAGGTAAATACGTAAAACTTCAACTTTAAATTCAGAAAACTGCATAAACATACCACCTACACACGTACATATGTACGCACAAAAAAAAATCTCAAGTTATATTGTGCATGCCTATAATTTATTGATTTAAGTAAGATTTAAATTAAAAATTGCCAAAATTTTGATAAAAATTAAAAAATCGATTTTAAAAGCCCAATAATCGATTTCAGTATAAAATCGCATACGTAAATTCGATTGCAAAAAATCGATTCTTTTTACAACAAAATCCATTCCCTAGTACCCAATAATAAACAGGTCAGAACTAAATATCGAAAACAAAAAACTGATTATCAAATCAATATTCCACCCAATAATTTTTTACTGTTTTCCGGTATGGTCCACCTCGGATAAATGTTATTTAAAAAAGCTGCAAGTAGCTCAAAATAAGCTGCTAAAATTGATAATCTACCATGGCATTACTCCACCCAACGTTTACACGTACTTGCCAATTTTGACCTCGTTTACGATCAAATTGACAGACTCACACTTAATTTCCATAGAATATGCCAATACTCCCAGTATATTCACATAAATGATCTGATCTCATCTTAATTTTACACAAATAACCCTAGTTTAAGCTTTTTATCTTACGTTTCAAATAGGTTTTTGTTAAACTTTTTCCCTTCCTTTAACATAACAAGAACTATAAATGTATACATGTAAATAATACTACTTGAAATTTATTATTAAGAAAAGGAAGGAAAAGGAACTCTTAATATTAAATAAGTCAAATTTTAAAAAATTAGAATATTATAGAAATAAACATGAATTGAAAAGAAAAATGTTGGTCAAGCAACGGAGACAGTGATATTTTTACTTTTTTATGATTCTTTTAATTTTGCCTTTAATAAAATTTAAATAGCTTTTATTTGTTTCCATTTAATATTTAAACTTCTATTTTATTGATGTTTATGTTTTATCATTGAATTCTTAATATATTGCAGTCTTTACAAAAACTATTTTATGAACATAATATGTAAATATACTAAAAGTTTAATATAGTCATAGCTCATAGAGTATACATTATATACATTTAGAATTGTCATTCTGATTCTTTATCGATCTTTAATGTCTGTTGGTATTCGTCATATTGTTGTTGTGTCAATAAACTAGCTTTGATTTCTTCACAATGTTCTGGTTTGGGTAAAACAATAGCAAAATAACCTTCACCTTCTGGTAAATTTGCCAATAATTCGGGATGTTCTGCTACTTCTGTATTTACTTCCACCAATTTACTGCGCACACAGCTAGGTACCTTATAAACTTCGCCAGTTTTAGACTGTAATAAAGCCAACGTGGAATCTGCTTGTAAAATCATGCCTCCCTTTTTACCTTTTCCTTTAACGGTATTTTTGCTACGATCCATTTGTCCAATATCAAAATTAATGCTCGTAATACCGCTTTGCAGTGCAGGGTGTTCAGGAGCCAAACAAATTAAACAAATACGATTAGAGTGAAACAAAACCTTATAGGGGGCCTGATCGGCGCCTTTCTTAATGAAATAGTAACGTGTAAAAAAACGATCTACAACCGAAGGGAGATTTTCTACGAATTCATCAGTTATGGGTTTAACTTCTTGACCACATATGATCTGAGGTTCCGGTTGGAAGTAAAATTCACCTAAAGGATCAATTTGCATTTTGCTTTCGGTTATTGGCTTTGATTTACTCGACTCTTAATTTCAGCTTGTCTTTCGCGTGCTTTTGCTCTGTTGGCTGCTGATCTAGCAATACGTTCTTGTTTCAAACACTTGACCACAGCAGAATCGAATGTATTACAGATACCTATAAATTTGCCAAATTTATTCTGTCAAATGAATACATTTCAATTAATAAAGTGGTTATATAAACAAGTGTGTGGATTTTCTATTGCTATAAATACGAACCTCTTCGTGACACTTTTTTAATTCGTCAATTAATTTGTTGCAATAAGGAGTATGCAAATGAGGTGATAAATCGGTGTGCATTTTCTTCCCAGGCACAAGTAAGGTTTTTATTTATTTACTTAAATCCGATATAAAACACAATGTTTCCCTTTTTATTTATTTTTCTTTTCAAAAAACTCTGATTACAAACGTCAAATCAAACAGATGGAAATTTTTGAGAAAGAGCATTTGTATCAGTGATGGGATTTGAAAATTTTCATTTTGTGCCAAAATTTTCACGTAAACAGGCCAAATTGACTGAAAAGGGGCCAAATACCTTTGAAAGTTTGTGCCGGTTCACACACGTCAAGTTTGACTCTTCAAGTCTTGATCTTTAAGGAGAGAAGGGAAAAGAGAATGCAATTTCTTTTCCCCTATATTTCCATGAGTGGCAATCCATTGCGCAATGATTTCTCTTCTAAAGCGGCCCAAACACTAGCCATATTATTGTATATGCTATTCGCCATATTAGTTCCATTTTGTTCTATATAATGCAATAAGTCGCACAATAGTTTCATTCATTCAATAAAATGTGAACATAACCTATAGGAATAACATAAACAGCATTTTACAATGCTGCCAATACATTTCACTTTGTTTTCGGTGTGCAATAAAAATCTAAAGTCTTTTGATTGTTGCCAATATAATGTGCCACCTTCGAATATCACATACACATTGGCGATATAATTGTACAATACGTAACATTGAACAATTTTATTGCAAGTGTATGAGCCCAATATTCTCATTTATCTGACATTTCATTTCTCTGTACGTTTGTTTATGACAAAGCAATTTCACGTGTTCTCTATCAATATAATCAGCAATTATTGCTCCATTCTTCTGTCATTGTTTTGCCGACGTTTTTGCTTGTACTTAGCAATAAATATTGCTACGATTGGGACCCAGCGTAACATATTAACCAGTGAAGTTAATATGGACCAAAAAATTGTGAAATAATACACAAAAATAATAGTGACACAATAAAAAAAAATTATAATTATTTTGTATCGGCTTTAAAAAAGTTTGCTTTTCTGATGCAGCGCAGTGATGCATTTACGAACGTGCCCAGTTATTTGCAGAATGTACTAATAAAGTGACCTCACAAGCGCAGCTGTTTGCAGTGATTTTCTTCGTGTGTGACGTTTGTCGTCATTTTTCTTTGTTTATTTACTTTTTTTTATAAGGCATTTTGACACTTGCCGTCTCAATTCTAGAAACAAAATGCCTGTTGTTTTTTTATTGTTTCATTGTTGTAGTACTGAGGTCACTTTGTTAATACATTTTGGTTATTTGTATAACTTGGTGGCCACACGATCAAGTTTTGCCTTTCAAATCCTTTCAATTTGCAATACACTCTCAGTTTTTTACTAACATGCAGTCTACAACTGACATGAAATGCTTAACATTAACACTAATATGATGTTAGTGTTAAGTATAGACTCATCATGTCAGAGGTTTTCTCATATTATAACACGGTTGTTAATGTAAATGTTTTAACAACGCTTTTATAACATCATGTTATAACAGCAAATCATGTCAGTTGTAGACGTGCAGTTACACACTCACACTTTTTAAATTGACCACAAGATGGCTTTCAATTTCACCTTTCCATTTGCTTGGCAATTTACTTTCAATTTAACAGCTGAGTACAAGTATGTCTCTGTTGTTGTTGACATCTTGCAAGTAAATTGCTTACAAATTGAATGCAGCCTATGTCACAGCTTTCAATTTATGTAAGTTTTGACAAGCAGTATATGTAACCTAGCATTTACACATGCCACTGCCAGTTCGAAAAACTCAATACACTCACACTTTTTTACTAATACACTCACATTTTTCGCAATGGCAGCTCCAGTGGTACCAAATTTGCATGCGAGTGGAAATTTGGCACTTGCATGCCACTAAATGTCAAAACGATAAGCAATGTTACCCTGTTAAAAATTTAATTCACATTTGCTGGATTGTTGTCAAATTGTTATTGAAATTTTAACTTAATAAAGAATTATTATGATTATTTTTTAAAAGCGCGCATAAATAAAAGCAAGTTTGTTAATAATAGAGCATTAATATCGTTAAAATAATGCTAATATAAATAAATGAAAAAATTTCCCAAAAAATGTGCCATTATGATTAACTCGGTAGCTCTGTTTTGTTTTCTGGTACTTTTTTTAATTTGAGAAGTAAACAAATTTGTTCAAGTTGACGCTTCTACGACATTTTGAAAATGAACTCGCAGTGGCATGTGTAATCATAAAAGTTAATGGCATGAGATTCGACTGTTTCGAACAAATTTTCTTTGATAATATGTATACAACAGTGGCATGCCACTACTTGCATGTGTAAAGGCAGGGTAAAAGACTATCAAGAACAACTTGACCGTGTGGCCGCAGGGTAGCAAAAGTTGTATTTATTTACAGGGTTTCCAGTTTTATTTTAAGCCTTATCAATTTTTAAGGTTTGACATTCTATAAATCTAACATGAATATAGGTATCATAATGAATTTTGGCAGTTATGTAGATTAAAAAGTTCTTAAAACAGTGGACTGAAAAACATCCCCATTTTTGATTAACAAATACCCAAATTCCCAATCCGGGAAAACGGCTTTAAATTTTTTTTTTTTGTTCAATAAAGGCAATACAATTTACCACTCGATATTGATCAGAATTTTCTAGAAAATAATGGACATATGAGAAAACATTACTGTTCTAATTGTATTAAAATCGGTGTGTTGAATTATTAGAATTTTTTACTCAAATAATTTTTTTTTTTTTTTTTTTTATTTGAAAATTTTGATTTGGAATAGGGCATATGGGAGTAAAAATGTCAAACTGACTATAAATTGCTTTTACAAGCATACACTTAATGTTTTCTTTCGAAAAAATATTTCTGGAGAAATTCGTATTCGTATTAACTTTATATGTATATACATTCGCCTCGTATATGCCACTATACCAAGGCGAATTTATAAAGGTGACCGCATCATGAGATAGAGTTATGCTAGCTATCCCTGTTTTTTGAAAAATACTATGTATTTTGTTTTTGTAAAAAGTAAAAATATTTGTTGAAAATATAAAAAAGGAAATATTTTTGTTAATAAAATATACACAATTGCTTAAGAAACTCCTAAATTGCAAATTAATTGTGGCTCCACTTATTCCTTACGCATTTTGAATTTCTTGTGTTTATGGTTTTTCTCTTTTTTGTTTTATATAATTTTTTCAACTATTTAAATTTTTATTGAATTTTAAATTTGAATTAATTTTTTCACAAAATGCTTGACATTCAGTATACACACAAAAAAATAAACAATAAACAGATGACTCGAAAATGTCACCTTTATGAATTCGCCTTGCACTATACCTTTAAAAAAATGCATAGGCATGTAATAATACCTATGATCATTTTGTGAATAGGTTTCTACATTATCAACTCTACAACAGGTTCAACTGGAACCAGTTCCACTAGAATACTTTTTAGATTAAAAAAATAAATAAGTGTTAATTTTAAAATTTTTATTTTCTTTTTTATTTAAATAACAATAAGGACAAACAAATAAAAAACAATAAAAGTTAATTATATCTACTATTCATTCCTTTGGAAAATTGCCTCCAAATATTCCATATTTGGTTTTGTATTACTTCTGTCCTATAGCAGCCCTTTTGCTTCTTCATCTATGTCCCGATGTTATATTTTTCATTGACTTGGAATGCTAGAGATGAGCGGATCTGACGTTGCCAACAATATATTAAACAGATCTTCGTTTGTAAAATCTCGTGACATTTTTCTGGTATTGTGCTCCCTATAAAATCTCTAATCTTTATTCCTTTTTTTCCTGGACTTCCGCTCACAGATCTCCTAGTGGTACTAAATGATGCCTAATGACATCCTCTCCATGATTAAGGATTTTATGAACTGTTGCAGACATATTTCTCCATGGATATTTGGTAGTAAATATTCGTGCTGTTTCTTTGGCATAATCCCCAAATTTTCTATAATCAATTCGTTGATTGCATGCAAGTACATCAATGATTGTTTTAAATCTTGATATAAAACTTATATCAACACCTGTTATTTCAGATGCTTTTTTGGGATCAGAAAATAGCTTGCTGCATTCCCACCATTCGTATTGCCTGATCCTTGTTTTGGTTGGTCTATAATCAACCCACGTTTGCGAAATTCATCCTGAACATGCTTCTTTTTTATACTTCTTAAATCCTTGTTGGTGTCATTGTTTCTTATTGATCCTGTAGGTCCAAATCATAACTGATTTTTAGTACGTGCTCTATAATTTGTATTCTTGTATGTAGCGGCGATGATCCAAATTCATATGCATTAGGATTATCTAATGATTTTTCCGGGACTTGGTTTAATTTGCTTGATGTGGTTTGGCATATAATGCAGCTGGATGAAGCCTTTGTGCCAGTCAAAGCCTGGCCTACTTTTCCATCTATCATCTTTAGCACTAATTGATAGTTAACTTCAATTAAATTGCCATATATGTCTAATTCTAATGGTAGAATAAAAAACTAAAATGGGCTAAAGAAGGATACGCTTAAAATCCCACAGATATTGGTAATTATATAATATAAAATACCTAGCACAACTTGGCTTGGTACACTTATATTTCAGTCATATGAATAGGTAAAATAAAAAGAGCAAAAGAAATGTTGCGAATAGTTTTACACAAACTAAAAAAGTGTTCTATAGGCTGGTCCAAACAGGTACAAAATTGCATTTGGGTTTAAAGTGGATACGTTTACCTTCCTACAGCTAGTAAAATCTCTCTAACCCCTTTTGACCCTCATAAATTATATTCTTCTGAACTTCAATTTGACTAAAATATAGAACCTGAAAAAATATTAAATAACACAGCAGGTATAATCGGTACAGTTATACAACATAACATTGTTTAAAGACTGCTTTACTACCAATATAAAAAATGTTGAACCCACTATTGATACCAGTTTGACATAAAACGTAAGAAAAGACATATCGTTATAAAATCAAGCCAAAAAATCCGTTTTATCTGAATATCTCCAATTTAAGCATATTTTTTGTAACTCAGCTTAAGTTTAATTTTTTTTGCAATCCATAAATATATTTTTGGTGAATTTTTTAAAAGTTTGAATTTCCAAGGTTTCCAATTTTAGAGGTCCGCAAGGCACTCTCCATGGACCCGTGTTCTTTCAATTCAACTTAAAAGCAACCCAGCCATGACAGTTTAAAATTTCATTTAAATATGTTCAGCCGTTCATTAGAAGTAAAACAATTTTTCAAAACAAAACGTTCGTAAAACATTGTGTTGTATTTCAGTCATATGAGCAGCTTAAATAAAAATAAAAATGGTGCGAGCGATTTCATTAAAATGAAAACAGACAGTTACAAACAGTTGCACAAGTATATATGGGGTTAAAGAGGACACTTTCAGCTTTCTGATGTTACTTAAATCTCTTTAACCCCTTTTGACCCTAACAAGTTCTACTCCTCTAAAATTCGAATTTAACTAAAATATAGAACCTGGGGAAACATTTAATAACAAATCAGGTATAAATGATACAGTGATGTACTGAACCATTTCTTAAAGAATACAATCCCATAACTAAAAATAACCAAAATTTCTAACAATTATTTATAACGGTTTGCGAGAAATCATAATTTAGTTCTGATCAAATTTACAAAAATTAATTTTTTTCTAAAACAACATAAAATATTTGTTTCCAGCAGCATGCCACAGCCACAATTACCAATATTTTAATTTAGTTTTTTGGATACCTTAGTTCTAATATGTTTGCTGTCGAATGGCATTAACATTTTTGAAATCGGCGATGACAAAAAATTGGACTTTTGGCCGATGAAATTCAATTTTCAGCCACAGTGCTTCTGTTGAAAACACGCTCACTTTCGAACAACTCAAAAGAAATGAACAAACTTGGTGTCAAATTGCTTTTAGTTATCCTAATCAGTTTGGGATTGAAATCCAGCAAAATCGGTTCAGTAGGACCAGAGCTATGAATCAAAATGTGGAACCACCACATAAAAAATTGATAATTTTGTTACAAAAAATAACATAAATGATGGAACAAAGCACGAAATGAGATAAGATTTTGCAAAAATTTCTTTTATTTGACTGGAAATAACGCTGTTAAATTTCGTGAAGATCCGTCCATAATTTACCCTAAGCCCCGTATCAACACTACTCCCGGAAAACAGTTTAGTATGCCTAAAACCGTAAAAAATAACGCTAGCGTAACAAAATTTGGTACGTCACAGTTTTATAGGACTATAAATGATACTGTGAAATTTCGTGAAGATCGGTACATAATTTACCCTAGGTCCCATAGAAATCCTACTCCCGGAAAACAGTTTAGTACACCTAAATCCATAATTAATAATGCTATCATAACAGAAATTGGTACGTCACAGTTTTAAAGGACTAGAAATGACGTTGTGAAATTTCGTGATGATCGGTCCATAATTTACCCTAGGCCCCATATAAACCCTACTACCGGAAAACAGTTTAGTCGCCTAAAACCATAATTAATAACAAATCGTCACAGTTTAAGATAATAATAACATCATACAGATATTACTCCTTAAACATTCGAACCGTCGGTGGAGGGTATCAAAGATTGAGCACAGCCGAATATAGCACTCTCACTTGTTTCATCTTAAAAAGTACAGTAGTTCTGTATGTAGGTAGAATGTATTCTTGTTATTGTTGTTTTCATTGTTGTTAATTTTAACAAAGCTTCTCACCGAGTGGTTTATTGTTGTTTATGTTAACAAAGCGTCTCATCGAGTGGACAATGACTACTTGAATGCAAAAGTATAAGAATCTGTTCCTTTTGAATTTACACAGTTGTGTTATATTGCGTGCGCAACAAAAATGCAAAAGAAGCACTTTCAATAAAAAACGAATACATGCAAAAATCAAATGTGTACGAAACGATGCAAAAATTACCAACGTTGAACTTTGTTTTGCAAGCAAAGAGTGAATGTTAATTTGAGCGTATGAATAAATCAAGAAAAATAGTGATTTTGCAGTTCTCTGGTACACATGTATATTATGTAACAAGGGTAACGTTTAAACGCAAAAGAAAAATAATTATGTGTCAATATTTATTATTTCAAAAACTAGGGAATCAAAATCCTCTGATTCATCAGCCAGTGCAATTTTGTTTAAAATGTTGTTAATTTAAAAAGTAAGATGATTGAATAAATTTGTCACAGCAAGTTGCATTTTTTTAAAGTGTGTATTTATTCTTATTAATTATAATAACTTATATTGCATTCTGTAACAAATATTGATTTTGGTTGTATTCACTACAGAAAAAGACTAGTTCAACAGAAGTAACGCTAGTTGGTACAAAACCATATTTAAAACTATTATTAGTATTGTGGTTATTTTATTGAACTATTTATGGTTTTTAATCCAAATTTTTAATATTTTTAATTAGGCTTAAGTTCATTAAATTTAATTTTCATTAAATTATTTTTATGAAGAAAGGAATTTTACAACATGAAAATTAATTAAAATTTATTGATAATTTTTCATTCTTGACTCAATCTGGGCTCGAACCCAGGTGTTTACGGACAGGTTACCCTGACATGTTTCGATTGCAACCACTCAATCACCTCAGAGGGCTTGCCGTTTAAAACTATTTTAACAAGTTTTTGAAAAAGTTTGAAGCTGCAAAAAAGACTAAAATTTGAGCCCAAATCTTGACGAAATCGGGTTTGCCATTGCAAAAAAGGAATTTATAATAATATATTATCCCCAAAAATCCCCTTCGAAAAAAGTACTTTTCCCCAAAAAATCATCTGGGGATTTTTACGAAATTTGTATCCCCAATTACAAGCATTTTCAATCTGGCAGTACCCCATTCGAAATAAACGAAAAAAACATGTGCAAGGCGAAATAAGTGAATTCGCCTTGCTATTTATAAACAAAACGTGTTCTAAATTTTTTTTAAGCAAATTTTTGTAAATAACAAATCAAAATGTCAGCAAATAAGCGTAAAAATTTAAACACCATGGAAGAGGATCCCAGTGATTCTGAATCGGAAACTTCAAGTGATGATGAAGATGATGGTCCCCACCCAGATGCTTACACTGGCAGTGAAGTATGTTTTATTTTATTTTTTTAATTGAAATAAAGTATTTAATTTTTACATTTTCAAAATTAAGGAAGTTGTTGTGGATTTTGAAGGACGCTCGCCCATTGATCCAGATTGTCATGGTATTTCCCAATTGCTGCAACGAGTGTTTCTTAAAGCTCACATTAATTGCATGCAAATGGCCGATTTGATAATTGGTAAGATTTTTTTTTTCAATAGTGAATTTTGCAACTAACTAAAATATTTTTCATTAGCCCAAAATTTTGTCGGTAGTGTTATATGCCAATGTGAACCAGATGGCGTTGAAAGTGATGTCGATGATGATATGTGCGAAGACGGTACCATTTTCGGAATCACCACCGTATTAAATATAACAGCAAAAAAAGATGTGCCTTGTGTTGAACAATTTCGTTCTTTTGTTGTACGAAAGGCGGAAAAACACGCTACAGACGCCGTGCTTAAACATTTTCGAGATGTTTTGGCCAACGAAGCTAGACCAATTGGTTATTTGATCAATGAGCGTTTTATTAATATACCGGCACAGATATCTGTACCATTATTGGAAAATCTTTATAAGGAAATTACCACTGCTAAACAAAAAGGCATGCCTTTTAATTTTGTGTATTTCCTTATGATCGTTAAGTTCTATCGCAAGGAAGCCAAGAAGGGAAAACCTAAAGAAGATACCTATACAAATAGCGAGGAAGAGCTGTTAGTTGACAAAGCTGTTAGCTCATTCGAGTATTCTGTTGCTGATGAATGTGATATGGGCATGTCAGGTGATTGGTTAGAAGGTGACGCTACCTTGACACCATATAGAAAGGTGTTACTATTTGATGCTAAGAATTTGCCACAATTAATTATAGATATACAAAAGTATATTAATGGACAATGAATGATTTTGGCATTGAATGACAAATTAAAATAACTTAAGACTTAAGAAAGTTGTATATAATATAAAAATATTTTTAACGGAATAAATTTAATATGTTTATCTTGTGTTAATGTACCTTGGTATTCATTATTGAACAATAATATTGCAAATGTATGAGTACATTTAAGGTGTTTAAATAGGTACTTAAAACATTTTTAAATTAACTGAACTCTTACGGAACAAAATATTTTCGTGGGGGCTACATATTTTGAAACCCAGAACTACTTTGGTTTCGCAAAAATTATGCGAACAAAACAAAGACTATCGGACATGTTCTAAATATCGAAATTAAGTGGATCTAAAGACCCAAATACACTTGTCAAATGCTTGTCCTGCAAACAATTTCGATCGAAAAATAATCTAAATAGTTTCCCCATTTAGCAAAAATCTATCGCTTCTGCTATTCTATTCTTATTGATGTAGTGACATCGTTCGGGAAGAAGTGTCCCACTATGGTAATATTTCCATTAAGAATCTACTTAGTGATTATATTTTATGACGAATTAGAGCACTTTGGTGGTTGAATATCAATTGAATTTATTTATTTATTTATTCCATTCTTTCAACACAAAGAAAGCCCATAGGGCCAATTATACATGTATTGCTGTTAACATCTATCCATGATTTACAGATACAATTTTATATAAATAATTATCAATATAGGTACAATATGTAATTTCTAATTTAATTTGATGGCTCCCCAACCACATAAGTATTACAAAATATAAATTTAAATAATAACGTTTCATTGTTTTCTTCCCCTTATGCTAGAAATATGTCATTAATAGGTATTTCCACTATAAAATCTTAAAAGCTCCTTTTTAAAAGTGTTATATGAGTACGTAAACCGTCTAAAAGTTATAGGCAAATTATTCCAGATTCGGCATATTCTGATTTGAAAAGAGCGTTCAAAAATGGAAAGATGTATTTGTGGTATTTCAAGCTGCACATTACGAGTTGAGTGCATAAAAGTGAATTCATCCACTACCTGAATAGGCAGTCCACATTTCATAACCTTGTAGAACTGAAGCAAAAGGCGTAAATGTAAAAAGTTATGAAAAGAACAACCTAGTAATCGCGGGACTAGTTCAGTGGTTCTATTGTGGTCTCTAACAGAAATATTAAATATATATCGCACAATTCGTCTGAAAATCCGTTCTAGATAATCTAAATTTCTAGAAATAGTGCCAGTAAATATTTCAAGGCAGTAAATGAGTTTGGACATAAGCAAGGCATGTGCCAAACGATATCTTATGCACTTAGGCGTATATGCCTTTAATGCGTACAATCTTCTTAAAATAGATGAAACTTGGCTCGAGAGAGAGTTAATGTGGCTTTCAAAATTTAGTTTAGAGTCAATAGCAACACCCAGACATTTATGAGATTCGACAAATGTAATTAATTGATTATTTATATAAATATTTGGATACCTAAAGATTTGGGAAGGTAAATGAAAACAAACTGCCTTAGTTTTAGATGAATTAATTTCAAGATGATTTTGATGCATCCAATTTTGTACATTACTAAGATGATTATTTAGTGTGTTTTCAAAAATATTATTAAAATCAGAATAAGTACTGTAAAAAAGAAAAATGTCGTCAGCGAAAACATATGGTTTGCAAAAGCTATTATCCAGCATAGAAATGCAGTCATTAACATATGCGAGAAACAGAATAGGACCCAATACAGACCCCTGTGGTACACCTGAGGTGACAAATCCAACACTCGAGCATAAGCTTCCAACAGATACAAACTAAGAACGACCATTTAAATAAGAATATACTAATTGACAAGCTGATTTTGAAAAATTGAACTTTTCATGTAGTTTCCAAACCAGAACGTTATGGTTTATTCTATCAAATGCTTTTGAAAGATCAAGAGATATCATTATACATTTTCCATGTTTATTTAGTTTATGTCTAATTGAATCAGTAGGAGCAACGAGTAGGGATGTTGTGTTGTGATTTTTACGAAAAGCATACTGATTTGGATGAAAAAGCGAAAAATTTGAACAGTGAGATAGAATTTGTTCCTTCATAATGTTCTCCGCAATTTTTGACATTACTGGCATAATTGAGATGGGTCTTAAATTTTCCACATTATAGTTATTATTCTTAGCTATCGGTATTACACGAGCCAACTTCCATGCAAGGGGAAATTTAGAAACAGTTAGCATAGTATTAATGATATGACAAATAAACCTTGATATAAGCGGAAAAATAATTCTCAAAAATTTAATTGGAATCATATCATGCCCCATAGCATTTGATTTAATTGAATTGATTGCAATTAAAATATCATATTCAGTAACTATACTAAATGAAAAAGAGTTCGACTCATCAACAATATTCTCAAAATTCAAACTACCCAAATTATTAAGAGTGAAGTTATTTAAAAATCCCGTTGCAATTGACTCAACATCTGATTCATTTGGTTTGAGGTTATCTCTACCAATACAACCAAGCCTACGTACATTAGTCCAAATCTGAGCATTATCTGCCTCAGTAAATAAATTCTTACCATAATTCCTACGAACTCTTCTAATGACAGATTTAGATTTGTTTCTTAATTTACAATAAATTTTCCAATTGCTTTCAGACCGATTTCTCAAAAAAGTTGTATATGCAGCATCACGTAACGATCTTGCTTGAACAATTTCCCTTGATTTCATCCAGTGAATATCATTAGATTTAGGTATAAATCTAAAGGTAGGTACCAGACTATGTAAGTTATTAATTAAATCATTTAATACGAAAAGTTGCAAATCAATATCATTAGTACAGAAAATCGGAGATACATCATATCTATTTACGCATTGAAAAAATTCATCATAATTAATAAGTTTATAATTTTTGCGTTCAATTTCATGCCTGTTCACTTTAGGAGAAAATTTAATCGAAATATATATTAGGCTATGGTGCGAAGAGAAGAATGGAAAAAGCATTTGACCCTTATGTGCGACTAAATTCACTTAACTTACCATAAAAAAATCAATTAAGGATGTAGTTTTATTACGCACACAAAAGTGTGTAAGTAAGCTATTATGCAAATATGTTAGATCACTTCTCAAGCTAAGAGAACGAACTCTATCAGATATTGAAGTATTAAATAGATTACAGTTAAAATCTCCCATTATTGTTACTATATTAGAGAACTGATCAAATAAATCTGCATGAAGCTGCTCAAATATATCAATACTTCCATTTGGCAAATACACAACACCAACTACAGCCGAACCATTATTATTAAAAATTTCCACAAAAAGAGATTCGCAAATTTTGTACCGCTCACTACGAAAAAGTATCCTGTAACTTAATTTATCAGATATATACAGGCAAACACCGCCCGCTCGATCATCAGGGCGATCATTTCTAGCAAGGTTGTAACCAGGAAGATTTAATGACTGACTATTTATATCTGGTTTAAACCAAGTTTCTGAAATACCAATAACATCAAGACAAGAACCTGAAAAAGTACTTTTAAATTCTTCTAATTTAACGTTAGAATTTGAGGGGTTTAAGCTTTGAGCATTTACATGTCCAATATTCAAATTGTTGGCATAAGCCGAAAAATTTAATTCAAGTAAAGATATATCTCTAGCAATAGGACCAAAGTTATAGTTATCGTACATCATAATTTTTGTAATAATTATGTTCTGGTGGGAGCCAACTAATCAATATGTATGTAAACATCATATAAAATACTAATTTTAAACTTGCTATACAAAAATTCAAAAGTAGGTATCGCTTTTGGCTCTAAAAAGAACTCTTTTTAAAGTAATTTGTTCTTAATAATAAAGAGTGGGCCATTTTACTGTTTATCTTTTTTTATTTTTGTTAGTTAGTGTTTAAAATTTAACTTTATTTAACAGCTTTATACTATTTCACACTCACGCACAACCGATCATAATGATCTTTAAGTAAAAACTGCCATAACTTAGGCAAATTGCTTTTGTACTTGGTATTCACTTGGCAATGTTCATTTTTGCTGTTGTTGCAATAAAATAACTGTTATAATTAGCTGAACAACTTTTTAAAATGACGAAAAAGTATAATTTTAAAACTCATTATTCGATTCTAACGTATTTTGTTGTTGCTAAATTCCGCAAAATCTACTGTTTAACTACCAAATGTGACGAAGTAGTTCAAATTTAGTTTATAATCAAAGATTGCTCTGCCAATTGCTTGGAGGGATTCGCCGTGTCGGTGTGACACATACAAACACATTTTCACTAATACTACCACAATGCTTGATGAGTATTTTGATCAGTGTATTTGGGCCTTAAAATCGGATAAATTTTAAAAACGATGTTCCCTTTAATATACTTCCAACGCCTTGCTTCCAACAATAGCAATGCAATGCAAAATATCCTATGTTGTTTTTGATTATTGTACTTCCGACACCACCTGTAGTTGAATTCGCCTTGATAACATCAAACTAGTGGTCTGAAACTATCGATAGTCAACACTATCAATAGCATATATGCAATAGTTTTTAAAGGCCCAAATACATTGATCAAAATACTCATCAAGTATTTGGGCCTTACAGTACGTTTACATTTGACAGTACTGGCAAGACAGTAAGAAAATACATATTTATTTCAAAAAACACTACTAACTGTCTTCGTGACGTAGGCGTCCAGACAGTAGTTATCACAGTTCACTTTTAAAAATAAGTCAAACGTGAATGTTTGTGTTCAAGTCCAGCTAAACGTGTTTTACATGAACTAAACAAACTTAAAAACAGCTTAAAATAACTATAGTGTGTTAACAATCATAACACTAAACTAAAATAAAAAAAAATCAATGCAAAAAATGTTTAATTTTTTTTACACTTTGATTTTTTCCCCTTTTGCTAACAAAACTTCAGATTACTGTTAGCAAATGTCAAATCACTGTCCAATTTTACTGTCTGCAAACTTTGCTAGACAGTCGACAAACCAGTTGGAAAAGTGTGCATGTATTAGTGAAAAAGTTTGCATGTATTGCTACTGTCTTGCCAGTACTGGCAAATGTAAACGCCAAGTTAAAAGCCATCGATAGGTTTTAAAATGATCCATTTTTCCTACCAAATACAAATTTTTGAAACTTTATACGATATATACGTAGAGTCCCAAGTAAATCGTCAGAAACCTAAGTGTACTATATACAGTTGGGCTTATTTTAGTGGTTGTTAATATTTAGTCATCGTCCAGACTTGCAATATCGGTTGCTACAATGTTTTAAAATTCTGCTTTGAAATTGCATATTTTATTCTTGTCTTTTCCCTTCTCCTTTTTATATTTTACAATTACACCTACAGCCAACTTCAAGTTGAAAAGTGTGAGAACTACAAAACAATATTTGCAGAATAAATTAAACTGAGTACCCCTTACCAATCTTCTCATGACTTATACTGGCAGACGGAATTTTATAAGTTGGATTTACAGAAATGTTTTATAATTCTTTTAGTATATGAATATCCCAAGCTGAATATTATTTAAATACAAAAAATGTATTTGTATTTTTAGAACTTTTACCCCCGATTTCACCAAATCCAGTTATAATTAACTATCAGTTATAGCTGACAAAACATATTGTTAACTGGAAGTTAAAGTTTTAGCTACTTTTAACTGAACTTAGTGATATTGGGAGTTTTTCAACAAAATTTGTAGAAAATACATTTACTCACTTATGGCGATTTCTTTTTTGAGAAAAATGTTGCATTAATGTTACATGTTCTACATTTTTATGTTCGTTTGTACAAAAAATACAACTGTGGGAAAAATTTTCAAGTTCTTTTCTGAATGTGTTAATGAAAAACATGCAAAACATGTTGCATATTTTACCCTACAACTTCGGTACTTACTACTTTGTTTGTACAACAAATGTTTTATTTTGTTTTTCATAATTCATACCGCTCTGATTTTGTAAAAAAATTGTTTTAAAACAAAATATGGAACAAATCTAGTTTATAGTCTTTTCACACTTGTCAACATTTAACATCAATTTGCGAAGATGTTGGAATTTTCCCATAATAGCCTTTTCACACTTGTCAATATTTAACATCAATTTGCGAAGATGTTGGAATTTTCCCATAAGAAATACATCGGGCTTAAAATCAAAATTTTTCAACATCTTTACAGAAATATCTTTACGAGAATGTACAAAGGTATTACCGACGCAGCTCCAAATAAAAAAAGTACCCATGGTGATAGAAAATTGAAAAATAAGAAGAAAAAATAAAATAAAAAAATTGGCGCAAACGCTTAGTTTTCGAGGTATGGACGTTTTTAATTAATGTTACATGTATATACTGTAACATAATTTTCTCAGAAAAGAAATCGCCATTAGGGTGTGTGTGAAACGGTAGCAAAGTTCTATGGTGAAATAAAATTGGCAAAAATTTCTACGCTACTGTCAAAATTTATACTAGCCCCTAGGCACAGAACAGAACTGTAAAAAGTGACGTGTGAAAAAGGCCCAAATCAGTTGCGAGAGCAGCTTTCGAAGAAAGAGACAGAAAGCTTTTTTGGTAGGGAAGTGGCAAGGTGTAAACGCAGGCCGCAACAATCAACACAAATGGCGCGATCAAAAGAAAAATAACAAAACACAAACCACGTTAAATAAATGCATTAGTTCAGAAAACGTTGTTTTTTGTTCAATAAAAAACTATTTAGTAATATTGTTTTGTTTTATAATGTTATTTACTTACTTAAATATTATTTACTCGTGTTGTGGTGAACTTAAGAGTTAATTTTTACAACAGTTTTGCAAATAAATCTTAACTAAATAAATTTGTGTTCATTGTATTGCGGCATAGAAGATGATGAAAAGAGAAATGCAAAAGGGCAGCTTCCTTTGAAAGAGCCAAAAAAAACGCAAAATCTTCCTTCTCGTAACAGTTCTGTAGTATTCTGTGCCCTAGGGCTAGTGAAATTTTATTCACCTCAACAGTGTCAAAAATGTATGTTCATGAGTACTTTTCTACCGTTTCACATACACCCTTATTCAACAATTGTTATATTTTCTCTTTTTGGAAAAAATTAACACGTTATATCTGACCGCTGTAAAAATTAATTGTTATTTTGTCTAATGAAACGCTTGGTTTAGAAATTATTTTTAATATGTCTTAATGTAAAATTAAAAATTGTTTTGTTTCTACTGAAAATTTTGAAATTTTGAGTTAAAACAGTATTGTTGAACAAGTGCGATACGCATATAATAAAATACTGGAATTGCCAACCAAAAAGTTAGACGATTTTGTATTTGAAAGAATAAAAAATTTAACGATACTTTGTAAAATAACAGTCTATGTACTAGTGTACTAGTTCTTTGTCACTGTATTAAAGCATAGATTCGGTGGAATAAGAACTGGCCAAAACTAAAACCAATGTTTGATTTCTTAAATTGAAGTAAAGTGCAATTCAGTGAGGTTGTTTTGAGGTTGAATCGTTCGAAACAACTGTAAAAGAACATGGTCTAAGCTCTTAACAGTATCTGTAAAACTTCCTTCCCGTTGTTGTCCAAATATCAACATGCAGCCATAACCTGGAAATCGAATTCGAGTGAAATTAATATGGCACAAATTTTGAAAATTATCCTACTTCATACTTTCAGTACTACTTATGTCATTTAAAAACAAATTTTAAATTAAATTTATGTATTTTTATATTACAAGTTCAAAAATATATGCATGCATATTTATAAACATGCAAACAAAACGCAAGTGTAACTAAATACTACATTTTTTATCAACTGTGAAAAAGTTTACCAAAAAACAAAATTTGTTTTCTTCTCGCCCGCCTTCTTTTGTTATTATAAAAAATACGCTAAAGCCAGCTGGTTTTTGTTTTTATTTCGAATAGCCGGTAATTTCTTTTGCCACTTCTGAAAAAAACAACATAATGCAGCTAACCATAAAGTACTAAAAGAAAACGTGTTTCCTTGCTATTCATAAATTCATAGTTAATAAAAAAAGAAAGCACTTAACGTGGTATGTACTTAAGTACAAAGTTTAACTTAAACTGTTTGTAAGTATGTATGTACATATGTGGTAACAAAGAAATTATTCATACAGCCGTTGCATGGGATTGCATTTTCACAAATTTATCGGTGGTGTTTTTATACATAATTGCCATCGAAAACCCCATAAAGAAAAACATGTACACATTGTGTTTGGGTCTATGCATGTAGGTGTGCTAACGAGGCTTTGGCTGAGCATTCGTTTTAAAATTGATAAGCAATAGAAACTTTCGAGTGGGAATGAGTAACTGACTGATTATTTTTGACTGTGTGATTGTATGCAGCTTATTAATTTCTGGTTGTGGAACTTGAGTTTAAAATTTAATTTTTATAAATATTTTATTTTAGTTGCTTGTTAGTCTTCAAATCGATTGGATTTTGCGCTAACAAAACTTAAATAATTTCGACGTCCGCCGTTTGATAAAAGAATATCGAAAAAATTCCACATCTACAGTTAAGGAAAAGAAAATTTTTTTAGATAAATTTCATCATCATCTCCTGAAGCTGCAAACATGGGACTCGATAAGTAAGTTGAAATAATTTTGTTTTGTTTTTAAGATACTGACTTTGTATTTTTTTGTTTTAAAAAAGATTGTATGTACCTATGTATGTAATAATTAATGTTTAAAATTAAAGTAGAATAAGATTTGTAAAAAGAAATCTTTCTGCAGAGCAGCGTTGGCAAAATTGCTACAATTGTACTTTTTTTTGGTACTATTTAAACTTAAAAAGTACAATGGCTAATTTAGTACAACAAAGGAATTTTTGTAGTTGTTGTAATTTCATATGGCAACTCATAATTGAAAGACAAGATTCCGTTGGGTGGTGTGTGGTATGGCTCATGGTAAGGATTGCCAGACGGCCTTGAATGGCTTGATTGTCCAATATTTTGGGATCTTGTCCAGTAACTAGCTAAAATACAATTTATCCAGTTAATTTTTATACCCTCCACCACAATTAGTTGTGAAGAGGGTATATTCAGTTTGTCATTCCGTGTGAAACTTTTTTACTATTCATCTCAGACCCTATAAAGTATATATATTCTGGGTCCTTGAGTAATTTTAAGTCGATTTAGCCATGTCCGTCTGTCTGTCCGTCTGTTCGTCTGTTGAAAACACGCTCTCTTTCGAAAAACTCAAAAGAAATCAACAAACTTGGTGTCAAATTGCTTGTAGTTATCCTAAGCAGTTTGGGATTGAAATTCAGCAAAATCGGTTCAATAGGATCTGAGCTATGAATCAAAATGTGGAACCACCACCTAAAAAAAATTGATAATTTTGTTACAAAAACTAACATAAATGGTGGAAAAATACACAGAATGATATAAGATTTCGCAACAATTCGTTTTATTCAACTGGAAATCACGCTGTGAAATTTCGTGAAGATCCGTCAATAATTTACCCTAGGCCCCATATAAGCCCTACTCCCGGAAAACAGTATATTAAGCCTAAAACCCTAACTAACAATGCTATCATTACAAATTTTGGCAAGTAACAGTTACATAGGACTAGAAATTAAACTGTTAAGTTTCGTGAAGATCGGTCCATAATTTACCATAGGCCCCATATAAAACCTACTTCCGGAAAACAACTTAGTACGCCTAAAAACGTAAAAAATAATGCTATCATAACAAAATTTGGTACATCAAAGTTTTATAGGACAAGAAATAAAACTGTGTAATTTCGTGAAGATCGGTCCATAATTTATCCTGGGCCCCATATAAACCTTACTCCCGGAAAACAGTTTAGTACGCCTAAATCCGTAAAAAATAATGCTATCATAAAAAAATTTGGTACATCAAAGTGTTATAGGACAAGAAACAAGACTGTGTAATTTCGTGAAGATCGGTCCATAATTTACCCTGGGCCCCATATAAACCCTACTACCGGAAAACAGTTTAGTTGCCTAAATCCATAATTAATAACAAATCGTCACAGTTTAAGATAATAATAACATCATACAGATAGTACTCTTTAAACATTCGAACTGTCGGTGGAGGGTATCAAAGATTCGGCACAGCCGAATATAGCACTCTAACTTGTTTTTTTTTATTAATTACAAGAATTTAACCCGTTACTTCGTTAGCGTCTCCTTTTTCTTCGTGGACATATCAGTATGCCAAAGTTTATTTTTCTAGGTTTTAACTTGTTTAAATTCTAGCATTTAACCCGCTACTTTCTAATCGGCCCTTTTCTTTCATGAACATATTTATATGCCAAAATATGTTCCTAGGATTTAAAAAAAAATCCAATATTTATCATCTCATATCTTGATATTCACCTATAATTTTGTGTTTCTAAGTTCAATATTATAGAAAATTCAAAAGGTACCACTCGTAGAACACAAAAGCAAATACAAGAAAGTTAATTTCCCATATTATCCTTTTTGGGAGCCCATAATTAAGTACTTATATGTCAATGAATGCGGAAAATGTTTTGGTTTAAAAGATAGATGACGTGACAAAAAAGTTCCAAAATATGTACAGGTCTTATGCATTTACATACTTTCCAAAAGGACCAAATTTCAGAAAAGTACCAGACGCTTAATTTTTTAATGAAGAACAATAAGTGTTAAATTTTTTGGATATCTTTTAGTTTTCAATTTTTGAGGTTAGCGGGATCGATTTGGCGAGGGGCCTGCCTCGGTCTAAAAGTCAGCTTTTTAGCTTCAGGATTTTAGGATGTGCGATAATGAAGCAGTGAATAACTTTACAATTTTTTATTATATAACAAAACTAGAAAAGATTTTCACACCTTAAACGTTCGAATTTCGAAAATGTACGGAACCTGTATTTTTTATTTTTTTAGATAAGCTACAAATGTAATATAATTTTTTTACCCGTGTATATCCCAAAAAGGCCGTACCTCAAAAATGTACCAGACACCTGTCCGCTTTTTTATTAAATTAAATTTAAAATTTTTTTTTGTATCACTTTTAGTTTATGAGATATGAGGTTAGCGAATTAACCCGTTTATACAATATATTTTTCTAATGAACAACAATTTTCTTTTTACCCACTTACAACTACAATTCGAGTCGGAAAGAATCCAACCAATTGTAGGGGGATGTAAGAAAAGATAAACTCACTGTTTATTGTTGGTGTTTTGTTTAAGCTTTGATATTGTTACAAGTAAGACTTTGAGTGTTTAAAATTCTTATTCGCTTTAGGGTTTTATTTCTATAATATTTTTAGCTTTTCTAAAATCTTTGGAAAAGGTTTCCTGATGATCTGGCCTAAGCAACCAGTGAAATGCGCATAGAAGCTGGCTTTCCCTCAACAATAAATTTCAGTGTATTTATCAAATATAAAAAAATTGGGAATTTAGCACGTCATACAACAATCTTAATAGTAAATTTTGTATTCCCGTAAATAACTTTGATAATATACTTGCATGTGCCCGTGCAGAAAACTGAATTGCCAAATTGGGTTTTTTTTTTGTTGTTTTCTTGCGAAGACAATAGAATGGAACAATTTGTTTTTTAATTTTGTTTTTTCTTTTTACCCAATTACAACTACAATTCGAGTCGGAAAGAACCCAACCAATTGTAGGGTGATGTAAGAAAAGATAAACTCACTGTTTATTGTTGGTGTTTTGTTTAAGCTTTGATATTGTTACAAGTAAGACTTTGAGTGTTTAAAATTCTTATTCGCTTTAGGGTCTTATTTCTATAATATTTTTAGCTTTTCTAAAATCTTTGGAAAAGGTTTCCTGATGATCTGGCCTAAGCAACCAGTGAAATGCGCATAGAGGCTAGCTTTCCCTCAACAATAAATTTCAGTTTATTTATCAAATATAAAAATATTAATAAGTGTTAATGTTTTGCATCTCTTTTAGTTTAGGAGGTATGTGCCATGAAAGAAAAATAGAAAAAAAATAACAAACGTTGGTACAATTTTCACTCCTTAAACGTTCGAATTTCGAAAATGTACCATGTATGCATTTGTATTTTGTAGATAAGTTACAAATGTAATATAATTTTGATTTTTATGCGTAGTGGCTTAAAAGCTAGATGGTGGACAAAAAAGTTCCAAAATTAAAGGGCCGAATTTCAAAAAAGTACCGCAACATGTTAGCTTTTTTTATTTTATACACAACAATTGCATCATGAATTTTATGTTTTTAGGTAAAATACTTACGGAAATTCAAAAAGTACCAGTAAAAGAACAAAAAAGTACCAAAAAGTTCTCTCATAGATTCGCATCCACTCAGGACATTGCATGTTGAATTTTATAATTTAAGGTCCAATATAAACGATAAAAAAAATGCCAGTTGCAGAACCAAAAAGCTGAAGAAAGATATTAAATTTCTCGTATTTCCCATTTTGGTACTATTTTTTCCTTCCATTAAATATGTCAATGAATAGAGAAAAATGTTTTGTAAAAAAAGTACCAAATTAATATTCGTATTTTTTTGATCAGTTTCGAATGTGCTCTAAACTTTGTTTCTAGGTTTATTGGTTCAAAAGATAGATGGGGTGTCAAAAAGTACCCATTTACTTCCTAAAAGGGTCGAATATCAAAAAAGTATCACACCTGTCCGCTTATTTTTCTAAAGAACAACGATAAGTGTTACATTTTTTTGTATCTCTTTTAGTTTTGGAGATATTAGGTTATCGATTTTACCCGTTTTTATCTTCTAAACATTCAAATTTCCAAAAATCCCTTCTTAGTGGATCGATTTATAAAGACACCTACCTCCGGTCCAAATTTCAAGTTTTTAACTTCAGGCGTTAAGGCTTTGCGGTGATGAATCAGTCAGTGAGTCAGTAACGTTACAATTTTATATAAATATTTTTTAATGATTAAATTATTAATTTTTTTTTTACCTTTTCTAATTGAATTTACATAGGAAAAAATGGGAGAAAGGAAAATACTCCCGGGGAATTTTTATTTATAATTGGGCTGATTATTTCTTTCTATTCATTGAAAGATACAATTGGCTACCTCAAATGGATTTAGAGTGGCTTTTATTTATCCTGCTCTGTCAAAAGTGGTTGAACATATTATGAAGGATTAGATATTGTCATTTGTTCGTAATATGCTTTTCGCCGTGGTCTTAGTACTACATCTCTTTTACTTAGCCTAACTGATGACATCAGATGTCATTTGAATGATAATAGGGTAGCGACCTTAGTATCACTTGACATGACTAAAGCATTTAATTCTGTTAACTTCCGAATTTTGGTAAGAAAATTAAGAGAAATATTTAATTTTTCCGCAACGGCTTGTAAGTTGATTTATTCGTATTTGACAGATCGTGTTCAGTTTGTAGATGTTAACAACATATACTCTAATCTACTCCATCTTACATCTGGTGTACCCCAAGGCTCTGTTTTGGGACCCATTCTCTTCACGTTATACGTTAATGACTTATCAAGTTATAATGATAACCATATATGTAAATAATTTTTGTTCGCTGATGACGTATTGCTTTTGTTTAATGGCAGAAAATCGGAAATTAATAATTTATGTTTAAATATCAATGATATTCTTCAACGTTTCCTATATTGGTCTAATGAAAATTGCATATCCATAAATTCGTCGAAGACTAAAGCTCTTGCTTTTGGTATTAATGAACAGAAATTACTTAATTTAAACATACATATTGGTGAAACATGCGTGAACTTCGTGGATCGGTTGAAGTGTCTAGGTATTTATTTAGATAAATGTTTAAACTTTGAGACTTATTGATAACATTAGCTGGAAAATTTCAGGGTTAGTGCGTCAACTTTATTCTACGAATATTTATTTGCCACAACGAATAAAATTGCGTTTGGCTCATGCAGTTTTAATGCCACGGATCTTATATGGTCTTGAAGTTTTTTTTGGTTCAATGAAGGCATTCAATTGCCTTTCCAACAATGTGTCACTTGTTCCGATCGGACTTTTCGGTTGGGCTCCACAAGGGTTTGAGTGGGACCATACACCGAAAAACACAAAAGTACCGTTATCTAAAAAACGGTACTTAGGAAAAAAATTACAGCGTTTTTCGTGTTCAGGAGGTCCCAATTAACTTATGTAGGCTGTTATTGTCGTAGTGGAGAAAAACAACATTAAAGATTTTCATGAAGTTTTCTGAATATATACCCGATAGATTTTTTTTTTGTATTTTCACTACTGCTTCTGGCATATGTTTTGAAGAAAAATTAACATTTTTTGAAAGTTCATTCACGAACATAGAAGTTAATAGCATTTTATTGAAAGTGAAAATTATTGTTTTGTGCCGCATACGCCACTTTTCTAAATTTATTTTTAAAAAGTAGCTTTTTGTGCTGCATGCATACGTAATACGTAAACTTACTGCTGTGTATTGATTTGTTGACATTTTTTTTGCTTTTGCTTTAACTACTTTTTACTTACGACAATGAAGCGAAGCATGAGCAAAATTTTTTTTCTTGTCATTTTGTTTTGATTTCGCTTTAACTGCTTATTTTCTAACGGCAATGAAGCAAAGCAAGAGTTAAATTTATTTTGTATGACGAATTTTCTGCATTCGTCAAACTGGCGTGTAGAGCAAAACCATACTTAATAAACTTTAAAATAGTTGATATGGAGCAAAATTAATGCTTATTATCTCAGAAACCATAAAAAATTTGGTGAAACCGGTTTTGGATTCAGAAAGGGGGTTTTTAAAATATACATATTTATCCCATACCTAACTCAATTTTTTTAAAAATCGTCGGTACAAAATTATATTATTTATATTCGCACATACTAACTGTGTATTAAAGAATTAGATGCGTTAAGCGACATCTTATTTTTGTCTTACAATAAATTTGCACACAGAGAACCTCTGAATTTAAAAATGGAAACCTTAATAAGTTAATATCAAATGAAGACCGCTTGATCAAAAGATTTTCATTAACAACATTTTTAAACCGGAGGACCTCAATCTGAAATGTTATAGTTTTTTCTACATCTATTTTTCTACTAATAAAACTATCGGGCATTTTCGATATCTAAAACATGCCCGTATTAAGACGATTTGTACGGAAAAAAGTAAGGAAATTTTAATTAATATCGAGTTTTTTTACTTTACTAAAAACGCACCAATTTTTTGTAAACATTTCACGTCCATTGCTGTTTGTGTGCTAGATTGATTTTAAAAAGAGGCATTAAGTTATTTTCTTTAACATTTTTGTATTTTCTAAAAAAAGGCAAAACATTTAAGAACACTTTCCTCCTCTTTATGTCAACCGATTTAAACAAAATATACACCATTTGAAAGGTATTTACTCACAGAAGTGAACAATATATATTTTATTAAAATGTGTTTATTAATTTCAGCGGTAACTAGAATGAGTAAAGAGGCCTAATAAAAGGTCTTATTTAGCAGTCACGAGCCCTTCTCGCCGCATTCCATACTTATTTATTTTTTACACAGGTTGTCATTGGGAGTAAGCCCTTTCAGACTGCCTTTAATATCAAGTTCGATCCCTTCCCAAAGAAGGGAGTAAGAAAGGTCACTAAAAATAAAAAGTTAATAAAACAGAACAACTTCCTTTCTCCCTTCTAAAAGAAGGGAGTAGCGAATGTGTACTGAATATTTTAGAAGGTCTTTAAAAAAGAAATGTATACCTTGTAGAAAGCATGCTTCTGAAGGCGGGATATCATGCGAAGCGAATTTTTTAGAAAGGAGTATAGAGGCCTTCAGAAGGGTTACAACTTGCGGTCTAACACAAATGCAGAGCAATTATCAAATACTAAAAAAATAGGGTGGTCGGTGTTTGAATATTTCGACTCTATAAATCTTAAATCGGCACATGCAAAACAGTTAAGAACGCATTATTTATTTGTTTGTCAACCGAACCTCTATGGCGAGAAAAAAAGTACGGGAAATTAAATTTCTTTCTTTTACTTTTCCGTGCTTCAAGGTGATTATTTTTAAAAATTTTCTATAATATTGATCTTAGAAACATAATATTATATGTATATGCAGGTTACTGAGTGAATGAGAACCTATAGGAGAAAAATGTTGGTACTTTTTGTTTTTCACCTGGTACTTTTTAAATTTTTGTTAATATTTATTCGACCTACAAATATAAAAGTTACATGCCTAGTCATGATTGAATAAGAATGTTTAAGAGGGAGCTTTTTGGTACTTTTTCGTTCTACATCTGGAACTTTGATTAATTAACGTTAACATTGGTCCTAGAAACATTAAATTAAACATGCAATGTCCTGAGTGGATGACAATCTAAAAAGGAGACTTTTTGATACTTTTTTGTTTTTCAATTAATATTCTGATGTATTTTATATTTAAATAAACTCACGTTAAAGATAAAATATGAACCGGAGGTTAGTCCCTCGCCAAATCGATCCACTAAGAACTATGTTTTTTCATATTTACATAAAAATTTATGATCGAAACACAAGTAAATATAAAACAAATAAAACTTTTTTTATATTATTGAATTAAATAATAAAAATCCTTAGGCTCTTCATAAAATTTTAAATAAATTTGCTTTGACATCGAGGAATAGATTACATATTAATATTTTTTCTAACTTAGTTAATATAACAATAATAATAATAATATGTGATAGATTTTTGCTTAGTGTTGACAATCTATTTGACTAACAGGCTCACGACTATTACTAATCTTATCTTATTGTTTAAATATTTATTATATGTATGTATGAATGTAGTATTTACATATTTGAAAAACTAAAATTTAATACATTTTGTTTAATAAATAGTTTTATTAAATGTTTGTGATTAAAATAAGTTTGTATTGTGAATTTAAAAGTTTATTGACTTTAAATAAACAGCTGCACACTAATGTTTTTGTTTATTTACTTGTTGGCAGACATAATTTTACTTTAGAAATTCGCAAAATTCTCCCTCCGAATATTAAATTATGTTTCCTAACAATTTTAAATAATATATTTATATATGTATAATAAAAAATATATTCAATTTCATTCAAACTTACTGCACTTGTTCTTTTTTTTTTGTAATTGTTGATTTGTAAACAGATGTTTACAAACCAGGGATGGCAACATCGATACAACTGAAATGTTTTGGTTAAAGCGAATTGTTTTCTTTCATTTAGTAGTACAAATTTACTAATTAACGTTTCAATGCATAAATAATAGATAAAACAAATGTAATTTTGGTACAATTAAGCTCAAAAAAGTAAAATTTTAGTAGCCAGTTTGTGCAATTTAAATATTTCGTTTTGCCATCCCTTGTATCGGCGCTGATTGGCGACTGTGATCGGCACACAAGTGGCCGATAAAAATCGGTACATATTAAACAATTTGATTGCTCCACATTGTGCAAAATAGTGTTCACATTATCGGCGCATCTAGGTTAATTTTGATTGTCCACAGTCAGCACAATTTCGGCACAGATTGTCGCATATTAAAACATTTTGACCGTTCACACTATCGGCACATGAAATACGCCAAAAATTGGTACATTGCGCCGATAGTGGGATCTTAGCTTAAGATAACCAATAAGCAATAAGCAAATTTTACTAAAATAAAGCTATTTCAAAACAATTAATTTTCCAAACTAAAAAAAAAACATTAATTTGTATATACATATGTATTTATGTTTGTCATATCGTCGTGCCGAAGTTATCTTGCCGTATATCACAAAAATTTTTTTTTGGGAAATCGAATTTTAAGGCTCAAATTTTTATACACAAAAATCTACGTGAAAAAAGTCTTCCAATATTTTTGTCAGATATTGTGTTTGAAGTTCTTTATCGATTTATGTAAAAATATCCAAAGTCATGGAAAAAAATTTTCAAGTTATAGCCATTGTCACGTCCGAAAAAAATTTTAAATTTTGCCGTATACGCCACTTTTTGCGATATATTTTTTAGTTTGTGTGATATAAGTCAAAATAAGGTATTAAAAACCTACATTCACGTGTTTGACCAATATTGAAAATTACGTTATAATAATTTTCAAAACGAAAATTTATGCAAGTGAGAAATATATTTACGTATAGTTATAAATTTTATATTATCGAATTTCCTTATGTATGAATAATTTTAAGTTTATCATTACTTAAGGGTGGTCTAACCATAATGCACGATGTAACTGTGAGTCACACCGTAACGTGAAATTTTTGTCCAACTTATTTTGACATTTCTTGGTATCAGTGCCAAATTCAACCATGAAGAGGTTCAGCATTGAGCAGCGCGTGTAGATTGCTGAAGCCTTTTACGAAAATTGGCGGTCAAATAAAAAATACATTTTGTGCACATCTTGATTTTTTGGTCATCTTCGAAAATGAGGTATGGTGTTCGCAATCGCGAGCTGATAATGGATTTATTTTTGCCATGGAAATGGAGGATATGGACCTAAACGATAAATAGTTCCAAAAGAATGGCCATGTTAATTGGCCGTCACGATCATATGATTTGAAACCGTTGGCCTTCTTTCTTTAGTAATATTAAAAATAAAAAGTGTACGTCAATAAGCCAAGAAGAAGAAAGAAGAAATTCAAGAGCTAAAGACAGATAATTTGACACATTAAGTACATTGAACCTCAATAATATCTCAGAGCCATTGAAAATTTGGACCATAGGACAAGGTATGCAACCGACGCCGCAACGAGCATTTGGCCGATAATTTGTCTCACACATAGTTGTCACAGATCCTTCTATAATAATAAAAAATATTCAGATAATTCGCTAAAAACTTTTTGTTTTATTTACAATTTACATTGTGCATTATGGTTGGGCCACCCTGTATTTTCAACCTTTAATTGCTTAAGCCTAGATTACACTATCTCACAAGCCTTACGTATTCCATAATACTTTGTGAGATAGAAATCTAATGAGTTTTGTTGCGACTGTCAAAAAATCTAATGTAACATGACAGTTTGTGTTCACACCATCTCACAAAGTATAAACACTCACACATGAAATAAAATGCAACCCTGATCCAATGAAAAGTATTATTGTTTTGAAATTTTTCAAAAAACGATGAAGTCGTATGGGATGTCAAACTTTTTTCTTAATACTTGTCATTTTCGTGACACATTGCATTCACACTATCACACTTTGTCATATTACTTGAGTTTTTGACATGTATTAATACAAAGTATAATAGTGTAATCTAGCCTTTAGCAATAAAATGAATTTAGGCAATATAGCAATAATTCCATCAGTATAAATAGCCGTTGTGTACTACGCCCGAAAAATATCTTTAGATATAAAACGAAAAATGTTAAAAAAACCGGAAATATTTATAAGATAGTCTATTTTTTGTAACATGCCTAATATACTTTGTTCACATACAACAAGATAACGCAAGATTTTTTTAATTAAAAGTTTTGATACGTTTTTTGTCGTATATCCACAATTATGCTACATACGGTATTATAACGCATTAAATTTTTCGTAAAAGTGGATATACAACAAAATGGCTTCGTAATATCTCATTAACCATAAGAGATAGAGACGTGAGGATTGCGCAGATCGATAGATCTGTTAAATTTACCACAGGAAACGGTCTTATCTCATTTTTTTCGATTTTGTGATATACGACAAGATAACTCCGGAACGACGATATGTGTGAACAAAAAATTTTAATGATTTAACAAAAATTAATATAATTTAAAATAATTTGTGTGCATTTATTTATTTTATTTATGACTAGTAAACTTTTTATTTGTAAACAAAGTAAACAAAAACGGCCTTGACATTGTACACGGAAATATGAGAGACATATTTTTTTTATTTACATTTTGTGCGCCGACATTTAATTTCAATTTAATTCAATTAATATACATACATACATATATAATTTTTGCTGAAATTTATTGGAGCAACTTAAAGTCAAGTTATGAATTGTTGAGTTTGAAGTAAAACTTTTTTGTAAATGAAAAGAAATATAAAAACGTGACTTAAACAAATCTAAACTTTTTAACGCCAAACAAAACAGAAAAGATCATTGAACTGAAACCTTTTAGATTATGGGACTATTATAATAGTAAGACTTAAATTTAATTTTTACTTTAAAACTTATGAATTGGATTGGATTGACAGTAATAGAATTTTTAGAATTTAAAAGATAAAGAGGTGCAAAAGATAATTTTATTTTATTATTAAATTTAAAATTTTAAACATGTCAGCTTTTAATAAAATTGTCAGTAAAGTTTCGCAATGATTTCATTATTTATTTTTTAGTGAATAAGAATAGTATGTATGTATATTAGAATGAATAACGTTTTTATCAAGTGCAAAGCCTTATTGTGCAATTTTAACAAAAGATAAAAAATATTTAAACAAATAAAGTAATCTTAGAAACTAAATGATTTTTAATAAAAAAAAGCGTTTGCTTCTTAAATTATCTAAGTTTATTCCGAAGTACAGACTATAAAATGTGCTTTGTATTGAAAATAGACTTGATTATTAATTTTTTTTTTATTTTTTCTTCACTTTAATGTAAAGATTTTGGCATTGAAGCTAGGGTTTATAATGGGGATGTAACAATACGCCTTTTTGCCGATACAATACCGATATTAAAAATAAAATATCGCCGATATCAATAATTTTTTTACTATACAAAATTACCGTGTACAGACGCTATTAATAAGGGAAATCACGATGGGTTGTGCAAACGATGCAAATCCGTGCAAAAATACACACATTTTCACAACACAGCAACAAAATGTACGTATTTGCAATTTGCTCTACTTTACTTCTTTTGCACTAAAAAAAACCATGAGCAAAATTAGTAAACAATATGTAAACAATAACATTTGACATATTAAGCGCCATATTGTTTTTAAGGAAGCTTATAAATTGAACTTGTTCGTGGGTTTTAATATAAAATAGAGAATTCAATTTAAATAATTTAAATAGAAAAAATTAATTTTAATATGCTGGTTTATAAATAACTAGCCTAACCCGGTGCGCTTCGCTACACTACTTTAACCACTTCTTCAGTTGAGAGATATTTAATATATGCATCCTATGCAATGTTTTCCCCCCTGCGCCTTCCCGCTTTATTTTTATTTTCAAAAGTGTAGTATACCATAGGAGTGACTTCTACTAAGCTTGAACATTCTTACTATAACAGTTCTTAAGATATGCGATATTAAACATTGGCGTCCTATGGTGGGTACCACTTCCCCCGCTGCTATTTTATTTGAATATCCTACTACCAAAAGTTCAACAACATGCGTGCAGCGGCTCTTAATTATATTTCTATCTATGAGGGGTACTGCTCCTCCTCTGTCAACCCCACCCATTTTTATATTGATATTTAAAGTTTACCATAATAGTAGCTTTAACCACGTATGAAGACTCTCCCTTTAATAGGTCTTCAGTTGAGCGATATTTAATATATATGCATCCTATGGGAGGTATTTCCACCCCTGCGCATGCCCGCTTTATTTTTATTTGCAGTAGTGTAGTATACCATTAGAGCGACTTCTACAAAGTTTGAAAATTCTCACTAAAACAGTTCTCAAGATATGCGATATTAAACATTGGCGTCCTATGGTAGGAACCACTTCCGCCGCTGCTATTTTGTTTCAATTTTGGGGCTCAGAAGATCCTACTACCAAAAGTTCAACAAATTGCTTGCAGCGGCTCTTATTAATATTTCTATCTATGAGGGGTACTGCTCCTCCTCTGGCTACCCCGCCCATTTCTATATTAAAATTTATAGTTTGCTATAATAGTAGCTTTAACCACGTTTGAAGACTCTCCCTTTAATAGTTCTTCAGTTGAGCGATATATAATATATGCATCCTATGAGAGGTATTTTCCCATCTGTGCCTACCCGCTTTATTTTTATTTTCAATAGTGTAGTATACCATAAGAGTGACTTCTTGAAAGTTTGAACATTCTCACTATAACAGTTCTTAAGATATGCGATATTAAACATTGGCGTCCTATGGGGGAAACCACTTCCCCCACTGTTACTTTATTTCAATTTTGGGGCTCAGAAGATTTTACTACCAAAAGTTCAACAAAATGCGTGAAGCGGCTCTTAAGATATGCGATATTAAATATTGGCATCCAATGGGGGGTACCAATTCCCCTGCCCCTATCGAAAAAATAAGTAGCCTATTTTATTTTTAGGGCTCACGTGATGCTACTGTAAAATCGGTTCAGTAGTTTAGGAGTCTATAAGCCAACATACAAAAAAACAAACAAACAAACATACAAACATTTTTCATTTTTATATATATAGATAGAATACTAATTATAGATAGAATAGATTGTAAACAAATGAAGATTTTGTAGTGCTGCCAGAAGTTTTTTGTGTTGCCAGAATAAATTTTTAGAAAAATAGCACATTTGCACAACAAATAAAAGTGTATGCTTACGATCAATCATAATATGAACTGCAATGACTATCGTGATTACCCTTTATATTTAAAATTTAATAACAAAGACAATCGTAAAACTGCTCTGCGTGGAGAAACAGCTCGCTCTTTTTGTCATTATTTCTTAAGGACAAACAGATCGTTCTTGCTTGTCTGCTTTTCGTGCGTTGTCACTCCGCATTGGTTAGTGGTTCGGCGTCGTATACCTGTACCGAGTTACAGTTTTTACGGTTGTTCAATATTAACTATATGCAATAGTTTTTAACCTCAATGTGTTTCTGCTGGAGTACCATTTATAACTCAGACGTTTTACTGGTGGAGTACCAAGGAAATAACTCATACGTTTACTGGTGAAGACCAAAATACTCTGGAGCGGATTCTGGAAGATCTCGCCTTCCTATACGAAGGTTTAGGTCGAACGAGGACTTGTGGTTGAAGCGCCAAAAACTTTATTTATGCAAAAAAAATCAAGTAAGAAAGTATAGTCGGTCAAGCCCGACCATATGATACCCTACACCACAGTATTTTAAAACACATCATGCTTAGGTGTCCATATACATAAATATAGATTTATCTATGTTTATAAACTTCATGAAAATTGGTTTGAAAGTTTGTGAGAGGCAGAAATTGCCTCCCCTTGTGGTCCTATTTTTTTTTAAGTGCATTTTGTGTCCATAAAGATATGGTTTTGCAGCAAAACAAGTGTTTGCTACTTGTTTTCCTATACTTTTTCATGTTCGAAAACTCCAACAAAAACTAGTTTTGCTCCAAAACATGTCGAAAATCATGAATACAACTCTGGGTTATCCATTATTGGTGATTGATAATTTCGAAAAAAGTGTCATATTTACCAAAATATCAAGACTTATTAAATAGGTTTATGCAACTCTCCAGCTGATTTATTTGTTTGCAGCGTAAAAATA
This sequence comes from Pollenia angustigena, assembly GCA_930367215.1. Taxonomy (NCBI): domain Eukaryota; kingdom Metazoa; phylum Arthropoda; class Insecta; order Diptera; family Polleniidae; genus Pollenia; species Pollenia angustigena. Next base: position 206,758,496 of record OV884056.1, on the reverse strand, counting down.
ATAAAATAATATAGTAAAAAGGTAGTAAATTATGTGCTTTTATATACGTACATATATGTATATCTGTGTTAAAAAACAAACAAAAAAATTTCATGTTAAAGAAAAATATTTTTTTCAACACATATTTTTTGGCTTAAATATTTGTTTACAACATAAATGTCAAATTGATTTCGAAAATTCGAAAACCAAAACCAGTTTTACCTAATGGAAACACTTTGACATGTTTTGCTCAAAACAAGTTGTTTTGCTCATAGTGGAAACATAGTATAAGGGTTAATTTTTTACTAAAATTTCAAGCGGTGGTCAACACCTTTCTAACGGAAATGAAAATCGGAGAAAAGTTATTTAAATTTTAATTAAAATCTAATGAAAAGCATCAAAAACTGACATAAACATCTTGGTATCTCGAGTCTGTGGTTAGATTTTTAAAATGATTTAATGCAGAATCAAAAAATTCCTAAATAACTATTATATTTGGTCATTCATTGTACAAAGAAAATTTTACCGAATTTTTTATTCATGAAAATAACCTTTTTTGGACCCTTCTTTGACGCGGTTTACCTCACGGGAGATTATCGCCAGAGCCAAAATATTTTGGGAATCTTCATAAAACTTGTCAAAGTTTGTTTTGAGGGGTACATAAACAACTTTTTTTTTGAGTCCGCTTAATGTACATACATACATACAATATAATATGATTGAATACGCCTTCTTTTTAATCTATTAAATAAATTTTCCTAAAATTTAAAAGAAATCAATAGAGTCAATCACTTAACAATATTATAGAATTATACATCCATATGTATATATACGACTACTATAACGTACAGTATACATATGTATGTACGTAAATTATTAATAAATAACGAAAGTTACTTATCAAACATCAATTTATTAAACTAAACGTTTACTTATCTTGAGTACAATTATAAAAAATACATAATTTATTGATATAATCCAAATAACTTGAAACACATGTTGTTTACAATTTTGTAACTAAAGAAAAAAAGTAAATGTGGTATTGATAAAATATACAAATTTGTAATTATTTACTGAGTTTAATTGACAGTTTAATAAATATGTATTTAGTTCATATATGTATGTAACATTAAGGGAAATCCCGATGAGTAGTGCAAAGTGTGCAAACGATGCAAATGCGTGCAGAAATACACACATTTGCACAATACAACAACAAAATGCACGTATTTGCACAAAAAACCATGAGCAACATTAGAAGTGCATATTTTCTTCATTGCAAATGAATGTAAACAATAACATTTGACATATTAAGCGCCATATTGTTTTTAAGGAAGCTTAAAAATTTAATATTTTCGTGGGTTTTAATATAAATAGAGAATTAAATTTAAATGAATTAAAAAGAAAAAATTTATTTTAATTTGCTAGTGTATAATTAGCTGCGTTCGTTTTCCCCAAAATCTGCAAAAATTTGTACAAATTTGTACTGGATTTTACTGAAATTCGTTGCATACACATAATGTAAAAGAGAGCATCTATTGAGAGAGTAAAGTGTCAGTTGCCAGCAAAGAGCCTGCAAATTTTTACTGAACAAATTTTTGCCTGTAAAATCCAGTAGACAACAAAAACATGATTCAATGCGTTTGAGTACTTTTACAGTAAAATTTTGCTCTCACAAAAAGCTGTTGTCCAAAAAAGTACGCGAGCGCAAAATTTGTAAAAATTCTTAAAATAAAGGCAACAGCTGATGGCAAATAATTGAAGTGCTCGTTTTCATATCGGTACTCGATTAAATACTTTTTATAATACGAACATTTTTGGAAAATACAAACAAACTATTTTGTGTGTTCTTTCATATTTGTTTGTTTTTTATTTTTTTTGATTTTACTAATTTGTAGCGGGTTAAATTATTTAAAAGAACATGAATATTTTTTTTGCTACTGATTACTTAAGTACCCAAGTACTTCACACTTTTACAACTCTAAAAAATTAACGTGACAAAAAAAATTCAAAAGTTTGTATTTAGCCAAATAAATGCTTCACAAACAAGTTTAATTAAATAATAGTTATTCACTTCTTGTTTTGGTTTAATTTTTGTTTCAACTTTTCTTTAATTTAACAATTTTTTCACAATTTGTATAGTTTTTATACCCACACCACAATAGTGGAGAGGGTATTATGCATTTGTGCTGATGTGTGTAACGCCTTAAAATAGTGGTCCTAAACCCACCTTAAAGTATACCGATCTACTCAGAATCACTTTCTGGCTGGCAGGCTGGCTGGCTGGCAGTCCATATAACCTTGTGCGCAAAGTACAGGTCGCAATTTTGGAGATAATTTGATAAAATTTGGGTCATAGGTTCTTATTGGCACAAGGACCAAGCCTATTGAAAATGGGCCGAATCGCAGGACCACGAGGGAAGATAGGGGGAAATTTCTTCCTCTCACAAACTATCAAACCGATTTTAATGAAATTTAAAACATAGATATAACCATATCTATATGGACACAAAATGTATAAATTTTCGGACCACGAGGGGAGATAGGGGCACTTTTTGCCTCTCAAAACGATTTTAATGAAATTTAAAAAATAGATAGATCCATATCTATAGGGACACATTAGCTATACAGTTTATAAAAAATTGGACCACAAGGGGAGGCAGGGGGCAATTTCTGCCTCTCACAAACTTTCAAACCGATTTTCATGAAGTTTATAAACATAGATAAATCCATATTTACATGGACACATAAGCATGATGTGTTTTTAAAAACTGTGGTGTAGGGTATCATATGGTCGGGCTTGACCGACTATACTTTCTTACTTGTTATTTGTTACTTTTGTTTGTTTACCTTTTGAAACATATGTTTTTTTGATTTACTAAATTTTACTGCAAAAATTTCTGCAGTAAAAATTTGTAAATACTCAGACAAGAACTGTCACTTTACGCTCTCAATTTGTGTTCTCATTTACTGTATTTTGTGTACTCGAACGCAATTTCGTAAATTGCAGTAAAGTAAAATATATATAGTAAACAAGCAAAAAACATACAATTTGCAAACAAAAAGTCTACAATTTGTAAAAAAAAACATTTAATAGAACAAAAGCTGAATTAAAAATACAGGTATTTTTGTAAAGTATATTAAATTTAATATAAATAGGTTAGGTTAGATTACGAACATAACCTAATATAAATAATATTTAAATTTTAGAGATGTAAACCTAATAAATATCAGCCCATTTATGAATAAAAATTCCCCGGGAGTTTTTTTCCCTTATCCCATTTTTACTATGTAGATTCAATTGTAAAAATGTGAAAAAGGAAAAAACTCCCGGGGAATTTGTATTCATAATTGGTCTGTATATGAATACTTCTTACTGCATATTATTCAGGGTACCGAATATCAAAAATCAAGTATTCATGTATTTTCGTATGCCATTTAACTAGAAACAAAATTAAAAATCATGTACAAACTAAACAAGTCTAAAAGCTTCCTCACAAGTGGATTTAATACATGAGTAGGTGAGTTGCAAAACTCGTTCGTTTCAAAAATTAAAAAATTTAGATAACAATTGATTTTGACAGATCTTTTAGCCGTAATGAGAATAAATATCGTCATCTAAAAGACCTAATAACCTATCTGCAAAAATTTCAAAATTGAGTTTTTATGGATTTTTATTCCCTATATCATAACGCATATGTGTGCAAAATTTTTAACATATAATATTACAAATGACACAGTTTTTCTACCTAGAGGACCGTTACGCACAAAAAAAGAGAAAAATAAATTATCAAAAATCAAGATAAAAGTTTTATTTTGTTGCATAGCGTTATTTAAACAAACATTAAGTTTTTGCTTAAACCAGTAAAAGAAACTACTACTTTAATTATTTAATGTATATAATATTCATGTGTAAAGAAATTTTTATTTATTCATACTAATTAGTACTGCAGATAGGTTATTTGGTTTCAGATTTTTACAATTCCAAAAAACCTAAGTGTCATAACATAAGCTGTGATTAGAAAAACAACATTTTCTTAACCGATATATATTACTGGTTTCATTTGAATCAAAATGTGTAATTTTCGTTTCAATATCGTTAATAGTTCCAATTTTATAACGTTTTTTCCCTCTCCTGTAAACTTTTGAAAACTGCAGATAGGTTATTTCGTCTTTTAGGTGACGATATGTAGATTGTATCGAACCATGTCCTTTTATATGTTTTTATGTGACCTTAAATTTTAGTTGGTAACAAAACTGGTTCGTTCCACTCGTCAGACATTTTCAAAACTATTTCTTTGCATTTTCTGTAACAAAATTCGCTGGTTGATTGTTTTAACCTTTCTGTTTGAAGTGCGCAATAATATCGTGGATGAAAAAGAGTCGAATTGTTCTACCTCAGGGGAACATTGTCAACAAAAAATTGACAAAAAATTGAAAAACAAAAGAACCTATAATATGCACTGCAAATTTACACATTTACACTTACTATGTTTGTTTAATTGTTGTTTTTATTTTTAGATTTGTACCATGTTCCGTCCAACTGGCTAAAACGATTCAGAAATCTGGTTGTGATGTTCTATGTATTATTGATCGTCAAATTCCCACTGAATTGACTGAGCAATTTAATGAATTTCGTTCATTTGATAAGGCTTTCGATTCAGTAGTGTCCTGTTTTAAATCTAAGAAGTTAGATCTACCTGTTGTATATTCACCTGTACCAGAATTAAGTGATTATCATGATGTAAGATGTTATCAGCAAGCTGCTGCCAAATCTTTACAAAGGGCCATTAAGGCCGGTTTCAAGGCACCTCTTTTATTTATACCTGAAAACAAAAAATTTATGAACGCTGAATTATGCACTGTATTGGGTGCTTTAGAGGAACTTTATGTGGTAGGTTTGACAAATTGGAAGTTTGTTTTCATTAAGTATCTAATTTAACTTGTTTGTAGCCCATTCAATTACGTGAAGATTTGCCAGAAAAACGACAGCGTATTGCCAATTTATCTGTTATGATGTCAAATCCAAAAGCTGAAGAAATTTTAAATGAGGCTTTGATTTTGGAATCTGGAAGATTTCTTGCACGTGATATTGGTAAGTTTTTAAAATTTAAATTTTAACTTATTTGGTCGAATCAACGGTAATCATAAAGTCATGTGCTTAAAAATAATAACACGAAACTATATCGAGCCCTAATAGCAAAAATGATGTAACCGACATCATTTTCAATTTTAGTTTTTTTTTCAATAAATGACTTTATTGGCAACACTTGCATCATCTCCTAAAATGTCGTGTTCACATAAGGCACCGTTACGATTTTGTAGCAAGAACAATTTTGAGGTAACCGACAAATTTCATACAAAATTTATATGAAATAAAATAAAAAAAACACTCCTGTAAAATTTTATTTATGTTGGTTACATCATTTTTGCTATTAGGGCTCGATATGACTGCTGTGAGCAATCCCTCTTCATTTAGATTTCTACTGTGTCCAAGTTATGACAAAGCAATAAATATCATAAAAAGTCTTATTATTTTAGAACCTTTTGTGTTTGCAACACAACAACAACTTTTTTAAATTGTTGTAAAACATTAGGATATTATGGCAAAATGAATTGATGGCATACTGTTTGAATTCCCCAATTAAGTTTCTTCGTTAAAATTTTGATTTAGTTATGTTTTTTTAAATTTTTTTTTAAATTTTGGACCAAAAAGCAATATATGCTGCAATAATTATTATGTAACGTAAAATTTTCTTAATTTTTTATTTATATTCTAGCGTTGATATGAAACTCATTGATTTTTTTAGCTTAACGATGCATCACATAAATTAAAATGATTTTGAACAACGAAAAAGGCAATATTAGTCCGTGTCAAATCTATGATACCCACCATCATTTATTAGTTTTAATAAAACGACGAAAGTTTATAAAACACTAAGAAAATAATTAGCTTTTGGAAATAGATTATTACTCCCCTTTTTTATCTTCCGATCAGTGATGCCAACAGTATGGAATTTTCCCTTTTTGTAGGGATTTTTCGGAAAATTTCAAGCATAGGGAAAAAAGGACGGATTTTTTATTTCAAGGCAAATATAGGGAATTTTCAAAATATTATCTCATTTAAATATATTTTCATATGCAATATCATTTAAGAAGAAATGTAGTATTTTTTAACAAAAACCCTATACTATGAGTCCTGACAGTTTGGCAATCTTTAACAATTGCCAAAACCGTGTACACGAATACTCTTGACACCCTAATATATAATAAGGGTGCTACAAATATTTGTGTTCGCGTTCGCAGTTGGGAACAATTCTCTTATTTTTGCCATTTGCATTCGAACTCACATTCGCTAAAATTTATGCGATTATTAAAAGCGAATATCTAATGAATGAAATTTCTACATAGAAATTATTTTGTAAAAAAATGACACCTTCTAAACTAAGAGAAATAGAACAATTTAATTCCGAATTTTTAATGAAAACTTTTAAGGATAAGGAAATATTTTTTTTAAAAGGAAATTTTTTTTATATTATAGCTTAGGGTAACCGAAGAAAATATTTTTTAAAAATTTTACAGAGACTTCCCATTTTTTGGTGCTAGTTTGCTAAAAATAATTTGATACTTTATTAAAAAAAAAATTTTAAATAAGTATTCTTGAAAAATATTAAGCTTCTTTAAAAGGACAAAAAATGAGGAAATGAAAAATCAAATTTGAAGTTGACACAGTGATAATTTTGAAATTGAATTTTTATATGTGCGTGAATGGCACTTGCATATTTATTTTGTATTTTTTTTTCTTGCTGTTAATAAATGCTTTTATTATAATCAGGGCAAGGGACTTAATGCAAATGCATGTTTGTTGTCGGTACTCTGAGACCCACCTAAAGTTAATATCTTTTCGAATCACAATATTTTCAGTAAAATGACATCAATTTGTTAGTGCATATTTGTGCATATTTTGCTTTAAATGCATGGTTTTGCATATTTTGATATAAATGCATATTTTTCGTCATGTTTTTTAATATTTATAAAAAAATTGCTCTTTTCTTAGTTTTTTGTTTAGAAATATTTTTCTGTTCAAGGCGAATTCATTATAAGGTGTAGTCAGTGAATCAGCTGGTTATAGTTGTTTCAGCCCTGAAGCTGTCAAACAGTCAAAATAGTATGGGAAAATCTGCTAACTTCGACATTTTCAAGGAGCAAAACAACATGTTGGTGTTTGGTACTGAATTACAGTCGAACTTCCATAACTCGAATCACCATTATCCCAAAAAAAACTTCGACTTATGGAGACTTCGAGTTACAGAATTTTCTTGTTGAAAAGAGAATAAATTGCAAACTTGTGTACATTTTGTATTTTTTGTTTAAAACAGGCACTATTTTAAAGCTTCATACCTAAGCATGTAGTTATGTATTTGTAATAAACAAGTTACAATGAAGTAAAATATCGGCATGGTTTGACTTCTAGCTGCTGTAAACCAATTGAGGACTGCTATGTCGATAATTTTGTATATTTGGGTCCTAATCATTTTACTATAGAGATGAGATACTGACTCAAACGGGTTGATAATCAATTCTTTATTTTTAAAAATCTATGAGACCGTACTAGCTGGGACACCATATTTATTGTCTGCTTCCTTTTTCTTGAATCCACCCTCGACTTCTTTTTTAAACTTATATTTCCCTCCATCGACAAACATTATAAAACACGTTTACTTGCCATGAAATAAACACATACAAATAATTTTAACATATTTAGGCAAACCAAAAGACAGACGTAATGTACAAAAAGGGATTTCCCCGAAAAAAAGAGCAAAGTAAAATATACAAACCTGCTAAACAAGCAAAAGAAAGCGAAATAAATAAACAAAATAAACAAAACAAGCAAAAAACTTCGAGTTATAGAATACAAATTTGAGTATTTCGTTCGAGTTATGGAAGTTCGAGTTACGGAAGGAAATTGTATGTAGTTTATTGTTTTAGAGCTACTGCCAATCAAATTGGTTCGAGTAAGAGAAAATTCGAGTTAGAGAAGTTCGAGTTATGGGAGCTCGACTGTACCTACATTTTATTATAAATTCACCTTGTTTCTTTTACTTTTAAAAAGTAGCACATACAAAAATTATACAATTTTTGACATTTCATTTTGTTCGCGGTTTTTTTTACTTGAAGAAGCAGCAAATAAAAATAATGTTCGGCGAAGAAAAAATAGAACTCAACATAATAGATTTACGGTGTAAGAAGTATGACCTAAAATCCAAAAAGTATTAATAAAATAAATTGTTTTTAAGGAAAAAAATGCCAAAAGAAAAAATATCAAAAAATAATCTTTTAAATAAGTGTGTTTTTGAGTCTTCAAAATAGAGGGAAAATTACTTTTTTGCAAAGTTTACAAAAAGGTGTTTCATTTAAAAATTTCAAGTAAATCAGCTCCTTCAAAGCCAGAAACAAAAAGATTTATGCTTTATGAAAACGTTTCGCAAACTTTAATTTCAAGAAAATCAACTTTTGGAAATAAGACTAGCAAATTTAGTTTTGAATTGTATAATGCTCTGGTGTCTGCAGATATACCTCTATACATATTAGCTAATCAACCAAAATTATACAATTTTTTTAAACAAATATAACAATGAAACCATTCCTACGGAAACAACCCTTATAAAAACTTATATCGCCAAGTTGTACACTATACAACTATGTGACATTGTTGAAAGAATTAAGTGACATAATTTGTGGCTGTCTATTGACGAAGCAATGGACACTGAAGGACGTTTCGTTGTCTACGTAATTGGGATCTTGAATGCAGAAGAAGATCTTGAATGTAGAAGAAGAACAGAGTAAACACAAATTTTTGTTAAATATTGTAAAGTTGGAAAAGGTGGATCATGCTTCAATAGCTCGAACTTTCAAAGATTCAATTTCTCTTTTAGAATCCTTTAATAAAAATAAAATGTTGCTCTACTTGACCTTTTTTTTAAGATATCTTACTCAAAAATGTTACATGTCACATGCTAAGCTCATGCCATGCATGAAAGTTTTTAAAGTCACCTTTGCGTTTCCACCATGTTTAACAAGATGGGATACCTGGTTGCAGGCAGTTGAGTATTATGCCAAAAATTTTGAAGAATTGAAAGATGTGGTAAATAATTTTAACGAAAATAATGCAGTCGCGATAAAAAAGTAAACAATATTTTAAATGTACCTAATATAAAGGCTCAATTAGAATTTATATACTCAAACAATTGGGTTTCTAGTCGAGACAATAACCGAACTTCAGGGGTTTAAATCATTGAACACCTCGGTTAAACTCGTTGATGACGCTGTCATTAAAATAAGAAAAGTAGAAGGTCAAATCGGCGAAAAAATAAAAGCCAAAATTTAAGCAGTTTTAAAAAAGAATGCCGGATTTAAAAAAGTTAAAGAAATTGGTAATATTTTTAATTTACCTTTCAGTAAAGAAAAAATTGTATGCAATGAATATTTTACATAGGAGTTGACCCCTTTTAAATATGCACCTATTAAATCCGTTGATGTCGAACGAACATTTTCAATGCTTAAAATTGTTTTAAGACCAAATAGAATGAGTTTTACATTTGATAACTTAAAAAAAAAACTTATTTATTTATATTATTATTAGTAAATATATCTTTAACTACTACTACTTTTTAAACTATGTTTTAAGTTTTTAAAACTGAATGAAATGTATTTATGGTGCCTATTATGAACTAAATTCGATTTTCGACAGCAGTCGAATTAGCTGATCGAACAAATTTTCATTTGGTATTATGGCGCGCATTCGATAAAAATTTACTATTGTGATTTTGTTAATTCACAGTAGTACATTTTCGATCAGCTGCCACTTAAAATAAAAAATTTTTGTTAACAAATTTAAAAAATAAAATTAAAGTTAAACGTGATTACGGCGAATTATGGTTGTTTTCAAATAATTTAGCTTCAGTGGGGTTTCATCCCATTTTTTTACATGCTGAACTTCGCTGCAAATCATTTGGTGAAAAAAGAATTTTGTTCCATAAGGACTTGCATAAAATGAACAAAACAGATCAAGAATATTGCATTTGGTATACGAACACCAAAAATTTACAAATAGTTACATTTTCAACAAGTTTTTTACATTTATTTGCACAGTCGAAAGCAAATTTGCTTTCGTTGAAAAATTCGATGCACAACGAAACTTTCGACAGTGCTGCCAACTCATAATACCAAATTAAGATTCGATAGTCGATGTTCGATAGCCAGCGAAAATCGTTTATCGAATGTAACTCATAATAGGGGCCTATGTTTTTTTTTTTTTTTTGTTAAATATGGTTAAATAAATATATTTTTAATGCATATTTTTTACTTTTATTTTTGCATATTTTACGATTTTTAGTGCATGTTTTATGCGCATATTTTGCGATTTTAAGTGCATGAACTTCCGTGCCCTGATTGTAATGTTTACAAAATGTTAAAAAATATGTTTTGGTTTGCCTGTTGCTAAAAACAATAAATTTTTAACGTAGGGAAAAGTGAAGGGAATCTTTTTTTGTTTGTAGGGAAAAAGGATTTTTTTGTTAAACACGTAGGGATTTTTGAAAATTTCTCCTGGCATCACTGCTTCTGATCCACATCATAACTTATTAACCAAACAAAAAGTTTTCCTCTTTCTAAAAAAAACCAACTGAGCAATGGAACTTTCCAGGCCATTCTTCCTGGTAGTTTTGCCTCTAGTTATCTTTGAAGACAGATTCAGGCGGCTAAAACATTTGCGATTTTTCTTGAAATCGTCTGATGAACTAGAGTTTGCTAAAAACCGTAAAAATGTAAAACCGCGGTTTCGGTTTTATAATGATTAAAACTGGTCGGTTTCGGTTCGGTTTTCGGTTTTGGAAATATCCAAGTAAACTACATACAAGTATATTTTTTGTATGTAATAATTTTTTTTATTTGTTTAATTCAGGTACTTTTTAAAAAAAAAGAAACATTTGTTCTTCTTAGTACTTATTTTAAATTAAAGATTTTTTAAATACCTTGCCATTGTTCCAGGCTGTTATGTATGAAGGTTTTTTACATGAAGTACGAATATTATGTATAATTTGCAATTTCGTTTAGCATAAATATATAGTATGTATATTTAAAGTAAAAGCTAAAACCGAGGTGGTCTTTTTGTCGGTTTTCGGTTTCGGTTTTTAGGCATGAAAACCGCGGTTTCGATTTCGGTTAAAACCAAACAGCAATCCCTATGATGAACTAAAGGTCTTTCTTCCTTACTGCAGTGATGAGCTAGACTTGGCAACCTTGTACTGTGGGCGTGGGCCCTATATGTAATCTATAAACTATTAATTAATCTTTATAAAAACGGGCGTAGGTATTAAAATTGGTTGCGGTTAAGATATATGTAGCCGACATTCACAAAGTTCTATGCTTTTATTTCTTGTCATAAGTATAAAACTTAATTTAATCAAATTTGAGTAAAATATCATGATTTCGAGAGGTGAAGCAAATTGGAGCAATGGTTAATTATGGACCAAGCATCACAAAAGTCTGTAAAGTGATTTCTGGTTTAAAAAAAAACTGAATTATGGACTGATCTTCACAAAATTTGACAGTGTGATTTCTAGTCCTATAAAACTCTGGTACCAAATTTTGGTGGCATGTCATAGTGTCCACGGACATAATGTCCATGGACATTATGACGCCCTTCGATGCGACATAAAGCCCATGGCCATTATGTCGTTTTGGAAAACGTTAAGGAGGACATTAAGTCGTTTTTAATATGGACATTATGTCTTTTTAAAAATGGTTTTGCTGCTTTTTCTCTGGATGCATATATTAAATATATAACAAAAACACTTTTGGGCGCAAGGATTTTCTCCTCTATGGTATAACAAAACCCTGCTTCGCTAAATAAAGCTTCTATGCATAGGCGGCCTTCGGCCGGCCGCATGGATTTTCTCCTCTATGGTATAACAAAAACCGGCTTCGCTAACTAAAACTTCTCTGCATAGCCGGCCTACGGCCGAGCGCATGGATTTTCTTCTCTATGGTATAACAAAAACCGGCTTCGCAAACTAAAGCTTCTCTGGATAGGCGGCCTATGGAAACAAGGCAGATTTTAGAAGCTTAACTTAGCGAAGCTTATGTCCGTGGACACTATGACATGCCACCCCAAATTTTATTACAGTAGCATTATTTGTAACGGTTTTGGGCGTACTAAACTGTTTTCCGAAAGTAGGCTTTATATGAGGCCTCTGGTAAATAATGGACCGATCTTCACGAAATTTTACAGTGTGATTTCAAGTCCAATAAAACTGTGACGTAGCAGATTTTATTACAGTATAATTATTTGTTACGGTTTATTTAAAAAAAATTTTGTATTCATTTTATAAAAAAATGCCAATTTCAATGAAAACAATTTTATTTATTGGGAGTTTTTTCCCTTTTTCAATTTTTCCTATGTTAATTCAATTGTACAAATGGGAAAAGGGAAAAAACTACCAAGGAATTTTTATTCACGATAGGGGTGAATATTAAAGGCCGTTATACACTATCCCACAAAGTCTCAAGTATTTTACGAAAATGCTTCCCTAATCTAATTATCCACCCCTATCGCAAACGACTACTCCCCTGAAAATATTCCCATATTTTTTATTTCGTATTGTGAATGATTCCCATAACAAATGTTTTGGGAATGAATTCCCAAACTTAAAAAATTTGGCATCGCCAATGTTTACTCCCGCGAATTTTTTTAATAAATAAATTTCCAACAAGTGTTGATGTGAACGAGAAGGGAACATGTAAATTTAATTTGTATTCTAAAGTAGGACTAAATTAAATTACTTTTTCCTCTTATTGAAGGAGTGCACATAAAAAAATGAAGATAAACACTTTTCATTAGTTATTTTATCATATTTTTATTAGTATTTTATTTTGTATATTTTTCTTTCAAAATACAGGCACTGACAAGCTACTCACAAAAGAGCCTTTTGTTTACAAAGCACTGAAAAATAATTCACAATAGAAATTTTTACTCCCAAAATATTTGCGGTTTGATCCCATGTATCATATTCCCATAAATTTCGCGATAGGGGTGATTGTTTGAAAATGTTCAAAAAAACAATCACAAATTACCACGACAGGTTTGTATTTTTTAAAATACGTAAGACTTGTGTGATAGTGTAAAGCAGCTATAAGTGATACTATAACCATTAATCACAATGATTGCCAGATAAAACATAAATTATCAATTTAAAGATTACATTTATGTAACTATGATTTCTTTCGGAAATAAAGTTGAATAAATCCAAATAAATTGTTAAACATAAAGCAAATATGTATTTGACAAATTTAGTTTTCACGCTCTTTTCGAGGTTTTTCGTCAAATAAAATTGACCGGTGTACACTTTGCGTCCATCCAGTGTTTTTGATCATCGTAAACCATGCAGGGCATTAAAATCCTAAAAAAAACTTGCAGCTCAATCAAAATCTTAAATGCCAAAACGGTTACACTGTCAGTTCGAATTCCCTCATTTTATGACGAGAGGTTGATTTACCGTTAACCCCTTATTTATTTTTATTCGATCAGCACATTGTATGGCAGTGCAGCATTTTTATAAATTCATAGTCTTCGATTGTTCTCAAATAGTCTTCTCACTCAAATCCTTAAAAAACACCGAAAAGTAAAAGTATACTAAACATTGTATTTACAATTTCTTTAATTATAGGTGTTGGTGATCCCGAACGTATGGCACCACCACGTGTTGAAGAATACATTTCGGATATATTCCATAATCTTAAAGTAAGCGTTATTAGTGAAACAAGTGTTATAGCTGAAGAATATCCTTTATTTGCGGCCGTCAATCGTGCTGCCAATCAAGTAAAACGACATCAAGGACGCATTATTTTCTTAGAATATATACCTCCACTAAAAGCCAAGAAAACCTTGATGTTGGTAGGAAAGGGTGTTACTTATGATACCGGTGGGGCTGACATTAAAGCTGGAGGCATTATGGCTGGTATGTCCAGGGACAAGTGTGGTGCTGCAGCTGTAGCTGGTTTTATGCAGGTATTACAATTTATTTATAATTGTTTTAATTCTCTTAAAACAGAAATATTTTTTTTTTTTACTTTTCAAGATTGTCGATAAGCAAAAACCAGCAGATGTTCATGTAATTGCTGCCTTGTGTTTGGTGCGAAACTCTGTTGGTGAGGAGTCTTATGTAGCTGATGAAATTATCACATCACGTGCTGGTGTGCGTGTACGTGTTGGCAACACTGATGCTGAAGGTCGTATGTGTATGGCTGATGCTTTGTGTCGCATGAAAGAAATCGCTGTGTCTAAACAATTGCCCGATCCCCATCTCTTTACGGTTGCCACCTTAACCGGCCATGCTTGTTTGGCTGCTGGTGAGGGTTATTCCATTATAATTGATAATAGTGTTGCCCGCGCTGCTGATCATGCACGCAAATTGCAAGAAATTGGCACATCCTTAGGTGAACCCTTTGAAGTTTCTGTTCTACGCCAAGATGATTTTGATTTCAACGCTGCCAAAGTTATTGGTGAAGATATAGTTCAATGTAATAATGCCGCTTCTTCTCGCACACCCAGAGGGCATCAAGTTCCAGCTGCTTTCCTAATTCAAACTACCGGTTTGGAAAAGCATGGCTTAGACTCGGAGAAACCTTTAAAATATACCCATTTGGATATTGCTGCAAGTGCCGGAGAATATCCCAAGATGCCAACTGCTGCTCCAATTGTTGCTTTGGCTAAGGCTCATTTGTCTTAAGAATTTATTTGCATTATATAACATGAACATATGTGATTTTTTTTTTGCTTTGTATTTTGTTTTGTTTTATTGCCTCTATCTACATTGAAAAAAACCCTTGCCTTATATATACGAAACGTTTGAATTTAATTTTTTTTTAATATAAAGTTGCTTAACATACAAATCGTGAGCTTCGTAAATGTAGTGTGGATTATTTTCAGTGCATATAGTGTTTTCCTCTTTGTTTGCTTTATATATTTTCTAGTATTATATTTCTTATTAATAAATTGAATTCATCACAATTTTCTTGTATTTATTTATTTAAAGTCGCCCTTAATCGAAAGTTATTAAAATATAAAAGTAGTTGATTAGTTAAAAATATACCTCTATATATTTGAGGAGCTGAGTTCCAAAACTCGCTACTTGCACCTGAAGTAATTTTTCACAAATCTCAAAAAACGTTTAATAAGCTAAATGTGAATTTTTAGCTGATGCCTTTTTCCGTTTTTTTGGACTGGCAAATGGTAAATTTTTGCAAAAGGAAAACTATTTTCCTTGAAAAATATACCGACAGCATCTTATTTTAAATTGCAAGGAGCGAGTTTTGGAACTACGCACCACAAGAAAATAGTTTTGGAATTAACTTTTCTACAAGTAGCAAGTTTTGTTTCTTGCAAATTATTTAAGTCGGACCTACTTCCCTGTCAAGGGTGTAAAACTAAAAATCAAAATTAAATTTAAAATTGCATTCTGAATAAAATAAAAAAATTCATATTCGTAAAACTTAATTTTCCTCAAAATTGTAAATTTCTACTTCGTTCTCGGTTTTTTTCTTTCGAAGCATCACTGCTGCTATTCAAAATATCGCGGTAAAATTTCAAACTTTCTATTCCTCACCATTGCATAATAAAATACTTTTGAAGAAGTTGGCCCACGTCAACCACCTATGTATTCTGGTTTTGTGTTAACAGTATGAGTTAATCGTCGTGGGTTAATCATTGCTAGTTTCATCTCTTTTTTTTAAATACTACTGTTGACCGATAGTGCTCCTCCCCCGACACAGTCGATTTTGTCCTTGCAAGATGGTACGTCCTAAGGTACATATTAGGTTGATAACAACAATGATTTTTTTCTTGTTTCCCGCACTTTTTGAATTACCAGGAAATAAAAATCATATTCCCGAGATTCCGGGATTCCCGCCCAAAATTTTTTATTTATAAATTTACTTATTTTTAAAATTATTCTAAAATTTCTTACTGGGTTTTATACTTAAGAGGTTATTTTGATGCCAATAGCATCATAGAAATCAATATACATACGTACAAACATTGTTAAATTTTGAGCTCTTTCTGCGGATAGGATCAAAATATGCATAATTACACTGGAAGTAATAAAGTCTTAGGGGAATATAATTTTTGGAAGGAGATGAAGGAGATATTCAATTTACCGTATTAAATAACATATCGCTCATTTGCTGCAAGACCGGCATAACTCAAAAAAATCCAATTCGAGATAAACGCATTTAAAGTTTTTGATTTGCTCTAACTACTTAGAAAAAAAGAAGACACAATCTCTTCAAACTGGGAAAGTATTAAAGATATAAAGATAAATTTAATACACAATATAAAGAAAAACAAAGCGAACAATTCTGCATCTCTAACTCCAAAATTTCATTTTTTGAGTTATGCCGGTCTTGCAGCAAATGAGCGATATTTTTTACAGTTTGATGGCCTTAATCAGCAGTGGTGTTTTCGTCAATCTCTTTTAATCTTCATCTAAGATACCAAAAAGCATATTTCGTCACCTAAAACGCAAAAGGCCCTAACAAACCAAAAAATTTTAAATCGACTTTTTCATTAAATTTTATGTATTGGCATCAACACAAATGTTTTTTGACAAAAATCAAAAGGCCCTATCTACAAAACATTATATGGTAAACGCTAAAAGGCCTAACTAACAGTTTGCATAATATACAACATTGTCAATTATCAAAACAACTGTTATATTTTACAAGGAAAATAGAAGAAAACTAAATTATAAACAGTTTAAAGAGATATATTAATTTATCATTTTAAATGGTTTTTGCTTCTCCTGTAAAATTTTCAAAATGTTAGATAGAGCTTTTTGCGTTTTAGGTGACTATATGTATATGTATTAACTAACTAATATCCGGTCTGCTTCACCACCCCTATCGTAATGAAATTAATAGGTGGCATGTCATAACGTCCAGTGTCATAGTGTCCATGGACGTTATGACACTCCAAAAAGTGTCATAGTGTCCATGGACATTATGACACTTTCAAAAGTTCATAACGTCCATGGACACTATGACACTTTGCAAATGGACGTTATGACTCTTTCAAAAGTGTCATTAGGTCCATAATTACTAAAGAAGTTAAATACAAAAAAATGATCTGCATACACGCAGAGAAAAACATGTTTTATTATGATCCCAACCAACAAAACTATTTTTAAAGAAACTAATTTAACCATAATATGGATGTCGGTGACAATGATTTGGTTAAATGAAACATAATGTGGTAAAAAAAATTTTAAAAATGGTTTTGCTGCTTTTTCTCTGGGTGTATATATTAAATGTATAACGAAAACACTTTTGGGCGCAAGGATTTTCTTCTCTATGGTATAACAAATACCGGCTTCGCTAACTAAAGCTTCTCTGCACAGCCGGCCTTTGGCCGTTTGCAAGGATTTTCTCCTCTATGGTATAACAAACACCGGCTTCGCTAACTAAAGCTTCTCTGCACAGCCGGCCTTCGGCCGGGCGCAAGGATTTCCTCCTCTATGGTATAACAAACACCGGCTTCGCTAACTAAAGCTTCTTTGCACAGCCGGCCTTCGGCCGGGCGCAAGGATTTTCTCCTCTATGGTATAACAAACACCGGCTTCGCTAACTAAAGCTTCTATGCATAGTCGGCTTTCGTTCGGAAACAAGGCAGATTTTAGAAGCTTTACTTAGCGAAGCCGGTGCTTGCTATACTAAAGAGGAGGAAATCCTTGCGCCCGGCCGAAGGCCGGCTGTGCAGAGAAGCTTTAGTTAGCGAAGGCCGTATTTGTTATACCATAGAGAAGAAAATCCTTGCGCCCGGCCGAAGGCCGGCTATGATCCCAAATTTGATTACATTCTTACTTGTAAGAATTTTTGGCATTGTACTTACTTATTTTAATGTTTCAGAAAAAAATTTACACATTTTAATATTTTTCATTATAAGTTAAGATGTGGACATTATTACACTTTGCAAAGTGTCATAACGTCCGCGGACGCTATGACATTTCTTTGATGGACGTTATGACACTATGACACTGGACGTTATGACATGCCACCAATTAATATATATGTAATAGTTACTCATAATATTTTTCCTATTGTATGGACGCTAAAGTTTCTTCTTCATTGGCATTGTACATTAGGGTGGGTCGAAAAAAAAGTTGTGCCAGTCACCCCCTAGAATGAAAGATATGTCAATGAAGTTTCTAAAACCAGAAAACAATTTTTTTTGCCACGCCCCAAAATACAGCACTTTTGGTTGCCATTTAAAGTCCGATTTCATCATATCGCATATCGTTGTTCATGGCTTCATTTTTGTCTTTGGTGACTTTTCAATCCGACCTGAAATTCTGGGCGCCACTTATGCCATCTCGGATCCTTCCCCTAAATGTCCAATTTTTTTGACGGTCCAAGAAAGTCCTTATAAAACTACGTATGTATAGATTTTAATATGCTCACTTTTATGACACGCCTCCAAATTAAGCCTCTTTTTCTTTTTCACATAAATACTACATTAAACCAAGTAGAAGCCAATACAAACCAAAAAAATTTTCATCAGTCACGCCCTAGAATAAGAGGTCGACATGGTCTATTGTACATTGTATGAATATCAAAATTACCTTGCAAAATTTGATGGCTCTTGTACACATATACGAATCCTAGTACATATTTTCTTTTTTAGTATTTTGGTATAAAGCGCATATAGAGCTACATTTAGAAACAAAAATGGAAAACATTTGACAAAATGGGACTAAATTATTTGCACGCTGGCGTTATGTTACAAAAAAAGGAATCTTTTCGTTGGAAATGCCCATATAAAGATATATAAGTCGATTTAGCCATTTGGGTGTCAAATTGTTTCTAGTTCTTCTGAAAGTTTGGGATTGAATTCCCAATTGAACCTCCCTATAACAATTGGAAAAATCTAACATTTATTCCTGAAGGAATGCATCGAACTAATTTCGTGAAGGGGGGTTCCATAATCTACCTATGACACACCACTAGATTTTGAGAAGATCCAGTCTTTATTTATCATAGGCGCCATATAAATCACACTCTCGGAAAACACTTTATAACGCCTTAAACCGCAAAACTAAATAATATTGTTGTAAAATTACACAGTGCTGAACTTAAATCGTGAATCAATTGAGACCCCCAAAATCTGAAAGCTTATGATGGTGGAAGAAAAACCCTAGCTGGGTTTTGAATTATTAGGTAAGGTTTTTTTTTTAATTCATTTTGAAATTTTCGACTGGGGGTGAATTTTAGTACAATAATCTAAAATTTCTTACTGGGTTTTATACTTAAGAGGTTATTTTTGATGCCAATAGCATCATAGAAATCAATATACATATGTACGTACAAACATTGTTAAATTTTGAGCTCTTTCTGCGGATAGGATCAAAATATGCATAATTACACTGGAAGTAATAAAGTCTTAGGGGAATATAATTTTTGGAAGGAGATGAAGGAGATATTCAATTTACCGTATTAAATAACATATCGCTCATTTGCTGCAAGACCGGCATAACTCAAAAAAATCCATTTCGAGGTAAACGCATTTAAAGTTTTTGATTTGCTCTAACTACTTAGAAAAAAAGAAGACACAATCTCTTCAAACTGGGAAAGTATAAAAGATATAAAGTTAAATTTAATACACAATATAAAGAAAAACAAAGCGAACAATTCTGCATCTCTAACTCCAAAATTTAATTTTTTGAGTTATGCCGGTCTTGCAGCAAATGAGCGATATTTTTTACAGTTTGATGGCCTTAATCAGCAGTGGTGTTTTCGTCAATCTCTTTTAATCTTCATCTAAGATACCAAAAAGCATATTTCGTCACCTAAAACGCAAAAGGCCCTAACAAACCAAAAAATTTTAAATCGACTTTTTCATTAAATTTTATGTATTGGCATCAACACAAATGTTTTTTGACAAAAATCAAAAGGCCCTATCTACAAAACATTATACGGTAAACGCTAAAAGGCCTAACTAACAGTTTGCATAATATACAACATTGTCAATTATCAAAACAACTGTTATATTTTACAAGGAAAATAGAAGAAAACTAAATTATAAACAGTTTAAAGAGATATATTAATTTATCATTTTAAATGGTTTTTGCTTCTCCTGTAAAATTTTCAAAATGTTAGATAGAGCTTTTTGCGTTTTAGGTGACTATATGTATATGTATTAACTAACTAATATCCGGTCTGCTTCACCACCCCTATCGTAATGAAATTAATAGGTGGCATGTCATAACGTCCAGTGTCATAGTGTCCATGGACACTATGACACTTTCAAAAGTTCATAACGTCCATGGACACTATGACACTTTGCAAATGGACGTTATGACTCTTTCAAAAGTGTCATTAGGTCCATAATTACTAAAGAAGTTAAATACAAAAAAATTATCTGCATACACGCAGAGAAAAACATGTTTCATTATGGTCCCAACCAACAAAACTATTTTTAAAGAAACTAATTTAACCATAATATGGTTGTCGGTGACAATGATTTGGTTAAATGAAACATAATGTGGTAAAAAAAATTTTAAAAATGGTTTTGCTGCTTTTTCTCTGGGTGTATATATTAAATATATAACGAAAACACTTTTGGGCGCAAGGATTTTCTTCTCTATGGTATAACAAATACCGGCTTCGCTAACTAAAGCTTCTCTGCACAGCCGGCCTTTGGCCGGGCGCAAGGATTTTCTCCTCTATGGTATAACAAACACCGGCTTCGCTAACTAAAGCTTCTCTGCACAGACGGCCTTCGGCCGGGCGCAAGGATTTCCTCCTCTATGGTATAACAAACACCGGCTTCGCTAACTAAAGCTTCTCTGCACAGCCGGCCTTCGGCCGGGCGCAAGGATTTTCTCCTCTATGGTATAACAAACACCGGCTTCGCTTACTAAAGCTTCTATGCATAGTCGGCTTTCGTTCGGAAACAAGGCAGATTTTAGAAGCTTTACTTAGCGAAGCCGGTGCTTGCTATACTATAGAGGAGGAAATCCTTGCGCCCGGCCGAAGGCCGGCTGTGCAGAGAAGCTTTAGTTAGCGAAGGCCGTATTTGTTATACCATAGAGAAGAAAATCCTTGCGCCCGGCCGAAAGCCGGCTATGATCCCAAATTTGTTTACATTCTTGCTTGTAAGAATTTTTGGCATTGTACTTACTTATTTTAATGTTTCAGAAAAAATTTTACACATTTTAATATTTTTCATTATAAGTTAAGTTGTGGACATTATGACACTTTGCAAAGTGTCATAACGTCCGCGGACGCTATGACATTTCTTTGATGGACGTTATGACACTATGACACTGGACGTTATGACATGCCACCAATTAATATATAATAGTTACTCATAATATTTTTCCTATTGTATGGACGCTAAAGTTTCTTCTTCATTGGCATTGTACATTAGGGTTGGTCGAAAAAAAAGTTGTGCCAGTCACCCCCTAGAATGAAAGATATGTCAATGAAGTTTCTAAAACCAGAAAACAATTTTTTTTGCCACGCCCCAAAATACAGCACTTTTGGTTGCCATTTAAAGTCCGATTTCATCATATCGCATATCGTTGTTCATGGCTTCATTTTTGTCTTTGGTGACTTTTCAATCCGACCTGAAATTCTGGGCGCCACTTATGCCATCTCGGATCCTTCCCCTAAATGTCCAATTTTTTTGACGGTCCAAGAAAGTCCTTATAAAACTACGTATGTATAGATTTTAATATGCTCACTTTTATGACACGCCTCCAAATTAAGCCTCTTTTTCTTTTTCACATAAATACTACATTAAACCAAGTAGAAGCCAATACAAACCAAAAAAATTTTCATCAGTCACGCCCTAGAATAAGAGGTCGACCCGGTCTATTGTACATTGTATGAATATCAAAATTACCTTGCAAAATTTGATGGCTCTTGTACACATATACGAATTCTAGTACATATTTTCTTTTTTAGTATTTTGGTATAAAGCGCATATAGAGCTACATTTAGAAACAAAAATGGAAAACATTTGACAAAATGGGACTAAATTATTTGCACGCTGGCGTTATGTTACAAAAAAAGGAATCTTTTCGTTGGAAATGCCCATATAAAGATATATAAGTCGATTTAGCCATTTGGGTGTCAAATTGTTTCTAGTTCTTTTGAAAGTTTGGAATTGAATTCCCAATTGAACCTCCCTATAACAATTGGAAAAATCTGACATTTATTCCTGAAGGAATGCACCGAACTAATTTCGTGAAGGGGGGTTCCATAATCTACCTACGACACACCACTAGATTTTGAGAAGATCCAGTCTTTATTTATCATAGGCGCCATATAAATCACACTCTCGGAAAACACTTTATAACGCCTTAAACCGCAAAACTAAATAATATTGTTGTAAAATTACACAGTGCTGCACTTAAATCGTGAATCAATTGAGACCCCCAAAATCTGAAAGCTTATGATGGTGGAAGAAAAACCCTAGCTGGGTTTTGAATTATTAGGTAAGGTTTTTTTTTTAATTCATTTTGAAATTTTCGACGGGGGGTGAATTTTAGTACAATTTTCAAAAAAAATGTACTTATTCTTAAGTCTATATCTCGTGAACTCTTCGAAAAATTGCTTGTCCCTCTTCGGCAAATTGTTAGCTCTTAATCAGATTTAAAAAGTTTACCTTTAGATAAAATCACAAAAACAACAACATCTTTCTCAAAACAGCAAAAGTGTCAAAAAACGTTAAATTTCGTCATAGATTTTTATTGTTTATGATTAAAATATAAGAACACTCCAAATATTTTAAAATATATACTTAGAAAAATTGATGATTTTAAATTTAAGGAATGAAAAATAAGAACACTTCAAATCTTTTTAAATATATATGAACCTATTTTGTAAATTTTCACTACTTGTATTCTTATTTAAGTATATTTAAGGTGAAATTAAAAACAAAAGTTCATAGAATATAATAAAACTAAAGAAAACGTCTACCCATAGATCTTTATTACTAAAAATAAGAAATTTATCGGTAAATATTAAAGGCAGTCGTCATTTTCAAAGCTCAGTATTTTTTGGGGCATTCTGGCTTTATGTCAATAGCAAACTATTACGAACTATGTATATGCAAATCGACTGCTTTTTGAGAAATAATCAACATTCTTAAATTTTACTTAAAGTTTTTGAATATAATTCTGAAGCATCTAGTCAGGCCACCAAAATGTTACAACTGGCTGCGGTGGAAGGGGAATCACGAGATACATTTCATTAAAAACTGCAATATTATCGAATTGGCTTCTAATTTCCTCTGCAACCCATGTGACAAGCAAGTAACTTGTAATAGTTTTGGATAAAATATTTTAAAACTTGTTTTTAAAGCAAAGCTCCAAAAGAATTCATTTATTAATTTAAAAATTTTTTTTGAAGTTTTTTTGTGTATTTTTTAAAACTTTTTTTTTATAATATGGAAATTAAAAAAAAAAAAAAAAATAGCTCAAAAATGTCAAAATAAGCAAAAATATGCATTTAAAACCTAAATGCGCATTTGCACCAACATATGCAAAAACAAATCGATGCGATTTAAACGCAAATTTAATGATTCGGAAAGTTAATTGGTCGACATAGTTCTTAGACTATCGAGAAAAAACATATATTTTTAAAAACCTTTCTAGCCGTGCCCGCATTGTTGTCTTCCTAGAATTAATTTTTGACTAACTACAAAAGTAAAATCGGTTGGATAGAGTCGAAGAGGCAGAAATTGCTTTTCTGTCTCCTATTGGTCTAATGTTTGGAACGAAATATAAGCCTGTGTATTTTATAGTAAGATAATTTCGGATAGTCCGAAATTCCCTATCTGTCCCTTTGTATTCCTAGCTTTGGAACAAATATAAACTCTGTGTGTTTTATTTACACTGATCTATCTACGATTAAAATTGTATTAAAATTAGTTAGATATTTTCGAAAAGGTTGTAATTCTCCATATTTCCCCCCTCTTTGTCCTACACTGATAGAAAAATGCATCTTCATATTATTGATGCCATAACATCAGAATTGTGACATCAATGTTACTACAAAATGGCATCAGTGATGCAAAAAGTAACATCAATCCAATGACTAACGTCTTCGTACAATTTTGTAATTTTTTACGTGTCATCTTTTTTACGAGTATAGTGACATCAATTCGATGCCACATTTTTTATATTATTAACATTATTTTCAGGATTACAAGGTATTATAAGAAGCTAAAAGCCCCTATTATGAGTTACATTCGATAAACGATTTTCGCTGGCTATCGAACATCGACTATCGAATCTTAATTTTGTATTATGAGTTGGCAGCACTGTCGAAAGTTTCGTTGTGCATCGAATTTTTCAACGAAAACAAATTTGCTTTCGACTGTGCAAATAAATGTAAAAAACTTTAACAGCAACTGGAAGCGCTCATATTCCTTATGTAACAAAATTCTTTTTTCACCAAATGATTTGCAGCAAAATTCAGCATGTAAAAAAATGGGATGAAACCCCACTGAAGCTAAAATATTTGAAAACAACCATAATTCGCCGTAATCACGTTTAACTTTAATTTTATTTTTTAAATTTGTAAACAAAAATTTTTTATTTTAAGTGACAGCTGATCGAAAATGTACTACTGTGAATCACAATAGTAAATTTTTATCGAATGCGCGCTATAATATCAAATGAAAATTCGTTCGATCAGCTAATTCGACTGCTGTCGAAAATCGAATTTAGTTCATAATAGGCACCAAAATTCCTATATTCTATTTTTTTAAATTGTTACGTTAAATACATCAAATTTTTAAAGTAGAATGATTACGAAAAGCATATGGGACATGGTGCTGGTATCTTATTATTGAGAGTTCTGCTGTTAACAAAGGTCGTAATTCAACAAACGAGAGACAAACATATGTAACGGGTAAGTAAATAATAACATTCTCTCACTTTGACTTAAGTCAATTCCAATGACTTTGACTTAATGACAAACTGCCATTAAATTGATGCTAATGTGTACTTTCTCCGATGTTACTACGTCATCGCACTGAGGACATGTTCGTCATTTCTGTGATGCCGATGTGTCATCCCGATGATGACATAATTTCATTTTGACCCTGATAACACTTTGGCCAAGTGATGTTAAGGTTGACATCACCATGATGAAAAGTATCATGGGGTCAAAAACGAAGACACTTGTCATAGTATTAATGTCAAAATACATCAGCGTTATGACGCGTTTTCTTTCAGAGTAGTTTTACAAAATAAAAAGCCTATATTTCCGATTTCATCAAAATTGGTTCAGCCATTTAGCCGATAAAGCGTAGCAAACGCTGGAGTGTGAACCAGAGAACGGCTTTCTGCGATTGCAAAAATCGCAGTAAATGAACACCAACAAATACACTCGCTTGCGGTCATACAATCAAACTTGCGCAACCGCAAACATTCGCTGCTGGTTTGCAGTCATTCAAATAATGCACATCGTGCTTTGTTATATTTTCCATCGTTTAGCTTCGTTTGTCAATTAAGATGTTTGTGTGTTTGGTCCGACAATGATTGTTTTGGCAAAGAAAAAAAAATAAAAATAAAAAAGCCAGAAATCAAGCAATTATTACTCATGTAGGTATTCAGCAGTTACTATGTAGTAAAGGTCTGCATGACTACATTTAAAAGGCATATGAATACATTCATTTGTTTTTTAAGTAGGTAAAGTTAAGTACAACAAACGATTTAAGTACGCACTGCTTTACATTTTATGTTAAAAAAACAAATGAATAAACACACAAGGCAAAAGAGAAAAGAAAACAACTGTATTTAAACCCTGCCGGCAAATGAGTAGCTAACTACAAAAAAAGCCAACTTTAAGTTAGCTTGTATAGACTAACTTAAAGCCAACAACTAAGCAATGGAAAATTTACATTAACCAAAGTGTATACAAACACTGTATATTTTAAGTAGAGAGAGCCATGTCGATTGGCAAACAAAATGTCATTATAGTCATTATAGTCAAAAAACATAGTTTTTTAATACAAAAACTACACTGCCCCGGTAGACTAGCTGGTAGCGAGCTAGTCTATCAGCACCGAGGTTGCGGGATCGAATCCCACCAGAGACAGAAAAAAAAATAAAAAATAAAATAAAGTAAAATAAAATAAGAAAAAATAAAAAAAAAAATAATTAAAAAAAATAAAAAAAAAAAATTTAAAAAAATAAAAAAAAATTTACTTTATTGACTTTGTGTAACTATATATTTTTATAAAGTTTTTTCTGGGTAGCTACAAAAAGTTAACTTTTAAGTTAACTGAAAGTAATGCAGAGTCGGACAATTGACTACTTCCTAGGACATCGCAATGTTAAAAAAGTTAGTTAATTACATATAAAAGTAATCCAATTGTCAACCACCACTACTTGAGAAATAGTTAGCTTTAAATTAATTGAAAGTTAACTGAATTGCCTGCAGGGAACAGAAAAAAATACTACCACATTCAAATAAAACAGACATAATAAAATGTGTATAAGTTTCGAATATAATATTATTTGAATGTTTTACTCATAACATGAATACATTAATATTATTACTAGCAACTTTTGTTATGGAAATCGAAAACGTAAAACGCAAGAATTTTAAAGTCCTTTTTAATATACTTTTAATCCAATTTTTATAATTTTTGTTGCAAAATTCTGTTTGATAGAGATATATTTGTAATGAGAATCAGTGTTACCGTCGGATATTTTAAAAAAGTACCAAAAAAAGGGGAAATCTACAAAAAAGTGGCACCAAAAAGAGGATTTAAAAAAAATGAGCACATCTTTTAAAATTAATATAAGTACACCACATTATGAATTTTTTACTTATTTTTCTATTTATTCTAAATTTAAATGGTATAAAAACATAACAAAAAACATTGTATAGTAATTATATGCACTAAAAAATAATTGATCGTATTACAATTGACATGTAAAAACTAAAATAAATATTTTGTAAATATTTGTCTGGAGAAGTAATTTTTATAAAATATTTACTTAAATGTTTTGGGAATTCAAAAACGTTAAACTTGTTTTCTGCCAAAACATGTTTTTTGGATCATGACATTGTTGCAGCGAATAGAAGATATTTATGTAATGTGTTTTATAAATACATTTGTTAATATATTTCTTGTACTTTTCCTTCTGAATCCATGTTCCGATTTCACGCCAAAAATCTTCAGCATTCGAAATTTTAAATATGTATTCATAATTCGTGTTATTTACTTTACTCTCTTGAAGTTTAAATTCATGTATAAATGCATCTGGATTAGTTATAATATCTTTAAGCTCTGAAACTAATTCGAAATAGTTTATATCTTCATAAGACACTATAAATAATGAGTCTAAATACATCAATATATTGAGCTTTTTGTTTTTTATATCAATTCTTGTTATCAATTCTATTTTTAATGTCAATTACACAAATTTTAGAAAAGTTTTGCGGTACACAACAGTTTGGTTACTGCTTCACGACCAATATATGCGAGATATCTTCCCCCCCCCCTCCCCCCTATTCATAATTAATAAAACAGGTTAATAGAAAGTTTATTCAACCGATTTTCAGCTAACCACGCATGACAAGAAAAAAATTCTTATAAGTGTCTTTTCTTAAGCATTTTGTGGCGGTTGAATAAGGACTTGAAGCCAACAAGGACTCTTATTTCTTAGCATAAATTAAAGCTGGGAGTTATAATAAAACAGAAAGAAAAAAAGTATCTTTTCCTAACGTAAAAAGTATCACAAAAGTGGCAAGAATCACAAAAAGTACCACATTTGGGTGCATTTTGCAAAAGTGGCCAAATAGTATCCAAGCAGCCGAAAAAGTGGCAAATTGCCACTTTAGTGGCACCAACGGTAACGCTGATGAGAATAAACATAAGTACTAATTTAACTATGTAGTATTTCTTGCACACTGTCTAACTGTTACCATATACTTGTGTGTGTTTGCATTTGCAAATTGAGTAAATAAATATTCAAAGAAAAAGAGTGAATAGAATGTGTGCCTTTGTTGTGATAAAGTAAAACACAGACTACACTCTCTTTTATATTTTAACTCTTAAACTCTGTAAACCAGTACTTAACTATTTAAATATTTGAATGAATATTGGAATGCTTGTGTGTAATAAACAAATGAATGTATTCTTGCACCCCTTTACTATGTAGTACAAGAAAAAAAAAAATTGAAATGAAACTAAATGCACATATGTAGGTACAAACAATTTTCATATAAACAGAAGACTTTTTTTTATCATCTTAAAAAGTACAGTAGTTCCGTATGTACAATGTATTCTTGTTATTGTTGTTAATTTTAACAAAGCGTCTCGTCGTGTGGTTTATTGTTGTTAATGTTAACAAAGCGTCTCATCGAGTGGACAATGACTACTTGAATGCAAAAGTATAAGAATGTGTGCCTTTTGACTTTACACAGTTGTGTTATATTGCGTGCGCAACAAAAATGCAAACAAAGCACTTTCAATAAAAACGCACACATGCAAAAATCAAGGTTTAGCGCGCCTGGACCCAAACCTAAGCACTTAAGTAGAACCTTATAAAGCCTATATCCTCCTCATGGACAATCTATTCTTTATTTTGTTGAAACATTTTTAAAATCGGGCCGGCAGTTCAGGAGATTACATTTTACAAACATAGAAACATACAAACTTTTCAGCATTTAATCTGTGGATAAATTTTGTGCAGTCATTGCATTGCATCATAAGCCATATTAATTTTTCTAAAACATCGATTTCAGCTATGTTTCTGCTGTCCAGTATTGGAGTTCTTGAAAAGAAACCCCTACACCATATTACGATTGTTATTGAATCATATTATGATTCAATAACATATTTGGTAATTTCGGTTTTTTTAGTTTTTCAATAAGCTAAAGCGTTTTTGAGTTGCGCGAACATATGTTAATCTACCTATACAATATATAATTTCTTAGTTTGTCAGGATGTTTGCATGTATGTCCTATTCTTTCCGCAACTTTCTGAAGCCATCTGATGACATAAGAAGCTGAAATTTGGCACACTTGAAGTACTTTCTCTGCGGAAGATCGTAACGAAGCCATATTTTTGATTTTTGGCTTTTCAACTAGTATAACTATAAAGATCTGAAAATAAGTTTTTTTTATAATATGGGAAACTTTGGGCCCCACCCGGAACGGCTAGGCACCGTCGGATTGAGCTGAAAAATTAGATCATGATTTCTTACACCAAACCTCATATTTTAAGCAGCGCAAACAATTAAATTTAAAAAAAAAAAATCCCATACAAGATGCGACAAGTCTAATATACATATGTACATAAAAATTACAAAATTCAGAAAAACAATCATTTTATGCTTTATGGAATTTAAACATAATGAAAAATCCAAAAATTGTGACAGAGAATTAAATTGTCTACATAACCTTGAAAAAGGATCAGCAATAGCATAATTTTCTCTATAAAATTTAACAAAAAGCAGATAATAATGACGCGTATTGCGACAAGGTATATTAAATCTAGCAGACTCTACAGAAAATCACAACAAACATTACCATTAATAAGATTAACCACAAAAGAAACATTTAACATTGTACGACGACTTTTGAGCGATGGTAATTGTATTAATGCCAGTCTACTAGCAAAGGAGGGAAAGTTTGTCGAGTAACTCAAATGAAGATCACGTAAACAGAATAATAAAAATTGTTTTTGGACCGATTCAATACGAGAATTGTAAATGTTGTAAAATGGGTCCCAAATGATTGACGCATATTCTAAGATTGGTCTAACGAGTGATACGTAAAGTTGATTCGTTATGTATGGATCGGTGAATTCTTTAGCCCAGCGCTTAATAAAGCCTAGAACGCCTCGAGCTTTATTTACAGTTAATGTTATATGAGAAACAAAGTTTAATTTAGGATCCAGTAAGACTCCAAGATCAAGAAACGAATCAACCAACTCCAGTTGATGACCACCCAAAGCATAATTAACAGCAATACAGTTATTTCTTTAAAAACGCATGCATTTGCATTTCACAAGATTCAGCTCCATCATATTATGATTACACCATAAAAAGAAGTTAATAAGATCCGATTGAAGATAAAATAGAATGGAAAATTTTTACATTGTAAGCATACATCAATATATTGGCGAACTTGATAACGTTGGGCAGATCATTAATAAACAGCAAAAATAAAAGTTAGCCAAGATTCAGTGTGCTATTTTGAATTTAAGTCTGCTGATTAAAAACAAATATCAAAAAAAATATTTAACAAAAATAAAAATAGTTATTGATAATCTTCCATTCTTGACGTGGCCCGGGCTCGAACCCTGGCCGGCAGGTTACCATGACATGTTTCGATCGCAACCACTCAATCTCCTCAGATGGATTTGCCGTCTTACACTCGCAGCCATCGACGACTGCTGACGTCACTAGTCAAACATCAATCCTTAAACCAAATTGTATTTTAACATTTGGTAGATCGAAATTTGCCTTCCTGAATGATTATCCATTTTAATTGATTTTACATGTTTTTTCTTTTACTTCTGTTTTTTCGTACAAGTACATTTTTTGGACTTCAAGAAAAATTCTTGACGAAAGTACGAAAAAACAGAAGTAAAAGAAACAAGTTAGAGTGCTATATTCGGCTGTGCCGAATCTTTGATACCCTCCACCGACAGTTCGAATGTTTAAGGAGTAATATCTGTATGATGTTATTATAATCTTAAACTGTGACGATTTGTTATTAATTACGGTTTAAGGCAACCAAACTGTTTTCCGGTAGAAGGGTTTATATGGGGCCTAGGGTAAATTATGGACCGATCATCACGAAATTTCACAGCGTAATTTCTAGTCCTTTAAAACTGTGACGTACCAATTTCTGTTATGATAGCATTATTAATTATGGTTTTAGGTGTACTGAACTATTTTCCTGGAGTAGGGTTTCTATGGGGCCTAGGGTAAATTATGTACCGATCTTCACGAAATTTCACAGTATCATTTATAGTCCTATAAAACTGTGACGGGCCAAAATTTGTTATGATTGCATTATTTTTTACGGTTTTAGGCGTACTAAACTGTTTTCCGGTAGTAGGGTTTATATGGAGCCCAAGGTAAATTATGGACCGATCGTCACCAAATTTCACAGTGTTATTTCTTGTCCTAAAAAACTGTGACGTACCAAATTTTGTTACGCTAGCGTTATTTTTTACGGTTTTAGGCGTACTAAACTGTTTTCCGGGAGTAGGGTTTTTATGGGGCCCAGGGTAAATTATGGACCGATCTTCACGAAATTACACAGTTTTATTTATTGTCCTATAAAACTTTGATGTACCAAATTTTGTTATGATAGCATTATTTTTTACGGATTTAGGCGTACTAAACTGTTTTCCGGGAGTAAGGTTTATATTGGGCCCAGGGTAAGTTATGGACCGATCTTCACGAAATAACACAATTTTATTTCTTGCCCAATAAAACTTTGATGTACCAAATTTTGTTATGATAGCATTATTTTTTACGTTTTTAGGCGTACTAAGTTGTTTTCCGGAAGTAGGTTTTATATGGGGCCTATGGTAAATTATGGACCGATCTTCACGAAACTTAACAGTTTAATTTCTAGTCCTATGTAACTGTGACTTGCCAAAATTTGTAATGATAGCATTGTTAGTTAGGGTTTTAGGCTTAATATACTGTTTTCCGGGAGTAGGGCTTATATGGGGCCTAGGGTAAATTATTGACGGATCTTCACGAAATTTCACAGCGTGATTTCCAGTTGAATAAAACGAATTGTTGCGAAATATTATATCATTCTGTGCATTTTTCCACCATTTTTGTTAGTTTTTGTAACAAAATTATCAATTTTTTTTAGGTGGTGGTTCCACATTTTGATTCATAGCTCAGATCCTATTAAACCGATTTGGCTGAATTTCAATCCCAAACTGCTTAGGATAACTACAAGCAATTTTACACCAAGTTTGTTGATTTCTTTTGAGTTTTTCGAAAGTGAGCGTGTTTTCAACAGACGGACAGACGGACAGACAGACGGACATGGCTAAATCGACTTAAAATAACTCAAGGACCCAGAATATATATACTTTATAGGGTCTGAGATGAATAGTAAAAAAGTTTCACACGGAATGACAAACTGAATATACCCTCTTCACAACTAATTGTGGTGGAGGGTATAAAAACATGTAAAATCAATTAAAATGGATTATCATTCAGGAAGGCAAATTTCGATCTACCAAATGTTAAAATACAATTTGGTTTAAGGATTGATGTTTGACTAGTGACGTCAGCAGTCGTCGATGGCTGCGAGTGTAAGACGGCAAATCCATCTGAGGAGATCGAGTGGTTGCGATCGAAACATGTCATGGTAACCTGCCGGCCAGGGTTCGAGCCCGGGCCACGTCAAGAATGGAAGATTATCAATAACAATTTTAATTAATTTTCATGTTGTAAAATTCCTTTCTTCACAAAAATAATTTAATAAAAATTAAATTTCATGAACTTAAGCCTAATTAAAAATATTAAAAAATTTGGATTAAAAACCATAAATAGTTCAACAAAATAACCACAATACTAAAAATAAAAATATTTTTTAATTCTAATCCATGAATTTATAAATTAAATCAGATCTGCCCTGTCTATTATCCCTTTTTAAAACACAAATCACAAATAAATTTTATTTTGTTTGTTTACCAAACATCAGAGTCCTTATACTTATATATTATAGGCTTATAAGCCGATTTAGTTTAACGCTGCAAGTGATTTGTTGCAAAAATTGCCAGCCGCAGGTTAAATTCGGATGTAGCCGGATAAAATTTTGCCATCAACGGCGACGGCTTATAAAAACTAATGCGTCTCGGCTCAGCCGTTCAGCGCAGGTCTCTTCGGATTAATTACGGCAGCACAACAAACATTGCAAGCAAAGTTCTATTTATTTAAGACACTTTTTGTTTACAAAGCAACAACAACATTTTTAAGCCATTGTAAAATGTAAGAACATTATGACAATATAACATGATAGCACACCTTGTGAATACCCCAAATATGTTTTGAAATTTAGTTGTTAGAAAAATAATTATTTTCAGTCAACAATACTCAAATTTAAAATGGCGATAAACATTGATATGTTCACAGTAACTATAATATTGCTGATATTTAATAAAAACAAGTAAGAGTGCTATATTCGGCTGTGCCGAATCTTATATACCCTTCACCATTGTGCGAGTAGAATACAGAGCAACTAGACAAAAACTAAATAAAACTGGTTAATATTTTTTAAAATAAGAGACAACCGGTTTTGAACTTCGGTTTTCATAAGGGCCCAGAATATATATACTTTATAGGGTGTAGGATCAATATTGTAGAAATTACAGTTATATATACCTTTTTTACCTTCGGTGAAGGGTATAAAAAGGGTAATTTTTTGGAATTCAGGGGTCTAATCACCGCATTCGATACAATCGTACCGAATAAACTATTGCATTTTTTTTGCATACGATAGACACTAGCGTATCGAATGAAAACTCGATGTCTAATGCTATTATTTCAAATTCAATACATTTCATTCGATATCGAATTTCAAGATACCAAAATAAATAATTTCGATCAATTTTGCTCGATATCGTATGCGGTGATTAGACCCCAGTATTTCTGTTATAACTCATAAAAATTTCCGATATTTTGGTATATAAGTCATATACATAGGACATATGGCAGCCCTAAAATTTAAGTTTTTATAAAAATTTTGATGTTTTTTAGCCCATTTTTGGAGTATTTTGCTCATAAATTACCCATTGTCTAACCGATTTGATATTTTTATATACCGACGTGTTAAGGAGGAATTTAACCATTTACTTAATATATATTATATATAAACATTTATATATACTTGTATACATATATTTTATCAAAGTTTATTATAAAAAAGAGTAATTTTTGGGGATTCAGTATTTCGGGTATAACTCAGCCATTTTTTAACCAATTTGACAGATTTATGTACCGACGTGTTTAAGAAGAAATGTGCCATTTACTTGAGTTATAAAGCTTGGACTCGGCGTGATGTATGGTTCCCGAAGTTTAAAAAAAAAAAAAAAATTAATTTTGTTCATAACTTTTTTGTATCTGAACCAATTTTTCCGAGTTTTTATAAAATATGTTCTACTAAAAATTTCCGATATTTAGGTTTTTATACAATTTTTTATTTTTTTGTGCGGAAGGTACCACGCCCACTTCTCCAATCCCGCCCACATTTTGTAGGATGGTGTGTATTGGCAACCTAAATGTGTGTACCTAATTTGGAAACTTTGGCTTTTTTGCTTATAACTCCGATTTGACAGATTTATATACCGACGTGTTTAAGAAGAAATTTACCATTTACTTTAGTTATAAAGCTTGGACTCGGGGAGATCAATGGTTCCCGAAAGTGGGCATTTAAAAAAAAAATTTAATTTTGGTCATACATTTTTTGTATCTGAACCGATTTTCCCGAGTTTTTTATAAAATATGTTCTACTAGAAATTTCCGATATTTTGGTATATAAGTCATATCCATAGAACATATGGCAGCCCTAAAATTTAGGTTTTTATACAATTTTTGTACGGGAGGTACCACGCCCACTTCTACAATCCCGCCCACATTTTGTAGGATGGTGTGTATTAGCAACCTTAATGTGTGTGCCTAATTTGGAAACTTTGGCTCTTGCCGTTCCCCAGATATGCAGCAAAAGGTAATAAAATACAACAACCACAAGGGATTTTTGGAAAAAATGAGAGGTAGTCGTGGTTTTTTGGTCATATCGCAGCCATTTGTGGATCGATCTTGCTGAATTTCAAAAGCACGAAATAGTGGACTATATGTGACATAAATGTAAAACAACCTAGCCGCTATCATGTCTGGAGTCTCCGGAAAACACATATTAAACGTAAGACGGACAGAGGGACGGACGGACAGACGGACGAACATCGTTAAGTCAAGTTCTTTCCTCATAAGGACCCAGAATATATATACTTTATAGGGTCTTAGATCACTATTGTAGAAATTACAAACGGAATGACAAACTTATATATACCCTTTTCCACCTGAGGTGAAGGGTATAATAACAATTTTTTGTGTACGACAACATTATATTGTTACAATAAACGTAGTGCAGTTGCCCAACTATGCCCAGCCATATTTTTTCTCTGCGTGTATTTTTATTTTATTTTTTTTTTAATTTTAAGTCGATTATCTGATATGATATGATATTATTTCAAAAAGCCCTTAATTTCAAAATGGACTTCCATTACATACCTGATTAAATTTCGCCAATGAAAGGATCATCAGTAAAATGGTAAGCCGTTGCTTGCGAGTATTAGTTTAAGATTTATTTATTTTATTTTAAGAAATAGCCTACTACAATGAACATGTAGCTTTAACAACTTAATAAGCATCCTACAAAATACTCTTGATAATTAGCGGAGAATAGAACTACGGCAAATATTTATTTTGGCTTAAAATACACAATAAGCCAATGAGAAATCTTATTAGGATACAAAAAATTGGCTATATTTCAGGATAACCTCAAAATATCCTCTGGCCCACAAATTTGAACGTTAACACTCAATGTTAAAAATATTTTCCATATAAAAATCTATACAAACGTTAACGTTCGAAATTGTTGATCGTTTTTTAAAACGTTAAGAAGTATAGAACGATGGGTGTACTATGTTGAATAAATGTTCCGTTATTTGAAATATTGATGCTCATTTTAAATAAACTGATAAAACATAAAAAAGGGAGTTCTAGCTAACTCGTTTGTATTAATTGTGTTAAAACATCGAAAGCTTGTTTTGGAAAATATCCCGTAAAAATTTTGCATAACAAAAATTTGAAATTGCCAAAAACGTATTGGCAGTCTAAGAAACAGAATAAAATTAAGAGCATTACTGACAAGAACCGTTTTTATTTGTTTGGGGCAATTTTTTTTATAGAAAAATAAATAAATAGGTACATAATTTTGTTGTTGGAAATACGAATCTAAAAAGTTTATTAACCAAAATAAAAAGATAATTTTCCTGCTCATTTTATTTACCACAATATGAGCTTCAAAATCTAATTCAAATACGGATCACTTTAATTAAGCGAAAAAGGATGAAAATATCACATGGAAAAAATTAAATAATACCTGTTACCGATTAATTAATCAATTTATTACTATCGATATATTCTGTTGCATGCACATTATTTTTATTAAATGCACCACAAAACTGGGCACAAATACTTGATTCAAGTCATTGACACTTGAGCAAATTTATGCAACAAGTAAATAAACTAAACAAATTTAAATCGGTACAGTTTTAAGTAATAACGGTAAGTTGTTGTTGTGTATGTACCTGAATTGAGTATTTGAATGTTTTAAACCAGTGACCGCAATGTAGCTGGGGACTTTAAAGTATTTTGCATTTTCTTCGTTCGGTTGATTATGGTCAATTTGAAGTTGTTGTTGCCTGATGACATCGATGTCAAATAAATGTATATCGTAAATAATGTAGAATTACAAATAAATTACATAACTCGAAAAAGAAAACATTTAAAAAATAAATGAAATGCAAACAAAATAAAAAAAATTTTTAATGCCATAAAGAACTACAAAAAAAAAAAAAAAAAAACAAACAAGTAAGAAAGTATAGTTGGTCAATTCCTACCACATACTACACTACACCATCATGGGTCATATTTAAGACAAATGAGCAATAATAAGCCCGGTAAAACAAAATTATGTTGAATTCTGCAAATACTACTTCAAAATTTATCTATGACATCGTCGCAAAATTTTACATCAATTTTAGTCTGAAGTTAAAGCTATTTTCTGGAGTGCTATTTGTGTGGGAGCTGTGGTCAAACATTGAACGATTTAAAAAAAAATTATGTGTCTCACATAACTTTTAATGTTTTAATGAGAAATTTTTGTACCAAATTTAATCTAAACACTAACAGAATAATATACATACATAGTTTATGGCCAAAAAGACTCACTTTCTATTTGAAATTTTAGATCGATTCTTAACCTTTTAAATATACATTGTCCTTATAACAATTGAAACATAGAAAGTGATTCGCAATTGATCGGTATACTAAAATGTCTGCTTCCAATATTTTTATGTGTTTCATACATCAGCACAAACGCATAATACCCTCTACAGTATTGTGGTGTGGGTATAAAAATACAAAGTAAACAAAGCAACTTTAATTGCAATGCCGTTTTTTCAAGTTTGCAATTGTAATATATGGATATATGGATGGATGGCTGGCCGGCTGGCTCGTTCTACAAGAACTTTCATTTGGAATGATGCTGTTAAGTTCATAAAGAAATATGTATGTATGTATGTATGTATGTATGAGCGTTTATCCTAATTCAATGATTCCATTTCAATATTTTCAATTAAAAAATTCCGTTATTGATAAAAAGCACTAACTCGGGTTCTTTACTTTTTTGAGTTAATCATAGAGTTTCTACGCGGGAAAGATTTCCCGGGAATCCCGGGACACTTTTTTTAAATTAAGCCCGGTAAATTTTTTCCGGGAATTTAAAATTAAATTTTTTTAAGTTTTAATTTGTTAGCATCGTTAAAATCAAAAACGAGCAATACAAATATATTCTTAACTAAAATTACTAAAAACTACCTACAAATCGAACTATTTTTCCTACGCCAATAAATCAACGGTAAAAAGCTTCTTGAAGTAAAAAATTAAAATGTTCACGATACACCATCACCAACACCAGTTGATGAACCATCTACAAATTCTAAAAACATTAATGGTAAATAAAATTTGAAAATGAAAATATGAAGTCACGGGTAACAGGCCAACAAATGTATAATCTTTGTATGATGCGATTCTTACAATAAAACCATAGTCTGTAGAAAGCGAGAGCATGTTTTCGGTAGCAGGCAATATACAAACAACGATTAGGAATAGAATCTCTGATGAGCTTTTAAATGCTTTAATAATACTAAAAATGTTTTGCTTAAAAGGAAATTAATTTTACCAAGTTGCTATTAATAATAACTACTAATATAATAGAGCAATTCCATATGAAAACGATCAAAATTGGCAAATTTTTGGACGACCCCTCTCCGATTTTAAAATAAATAGTCTCAATCGATTGCCCAGCAAAAAATAATGTACCTACATATTTTTTTTTTTTTTATAGTGACTGGTTTGGTGGTGGTGTACACCACTGTCATGTGACAAAATTGAAGAATTCTTCATAAGGGACCTCATTGAAAGTTGTTTTTAAAAAAAACTACTAAAGCGATCACAACGAGTGATAGCTTGTTGGAAAGGTATTGAATCAGGCTTTAATTGAAAAATAAAATTTTCCTAATTTTTCTTAGAAATTTACCTTTAAATTTTCCCATGAAAATTAAATTTTCCGATTTTCCACAGAAGCTCCTAAATTTTCCGGCTAATTTTTTTTTTTTGGATTCCTCATAATTTTTGCTTTAAGAATCAGCAATAAAAAAATGGGCCCCGACTCCTTGTTTTTACAGGAGAAGAGCATTTAAGAGACCACCTTGTTAAAAATACATTTTAAAAATTATTTTACAGTTAAAAATACATTTATGAAGAAAAAAACTTTCTTATTTTGCTGCTTATACTTAATTACAATATTTATTAAAAATTTCAATTGTCTTGGCATCATTATAAAATTAAAGTAACTTTAAATTTAGCACGTCGGCAGACGAAGAGTACCGCTTTACATTAATTGACATATCAGAAATATTTGGTATGAAGCAATGAAACTTTTGCGTTCCAGTTATAGTTTTGACATTATTATATCTGTTTTGAATTCGTCGCTCCATGGCATCGTGTTCTTTTTGAGTGCATAAAACTGTGTTAATGGCAATTTCCTTGCTTTGAATCCACGAAAACAAATGTTGTACATTTAAGATCTGGTCAGTATATGGCCTTTGCAAACTTGCCTTAGTCGCCATGCGTTTTAGGGTTCCCCCTAACGCATCGCATGGGCCCTTACCGTGGGACGTCGCGAAAAAGTGCCACTCGACCTTGCAGTTTTGTTCTTCTTCAATTATGCAAAGATTGTAAAAATTTTTTTTATTCTTGTACTGAGAAGCCGCGCCGTCTGAGAAAAACGTTACTTTGTCGATTGCATCGAATTTTGATCTTAAGAATTCAAACAGTTTCATTTGAAATAAATAAACGGACACATAATTATGAGCTAAACTCTCCGCGACAACAACAAGGCTTACGGTCTGTAGTTCGTTATCTTCGTTTTGGAAATAAATGCAAAAAGGATGCACCGTGCACTGGTCGTTTGCCCAGTGATAAGCCTGAATTTCATCCTGAACGAGAAAAGTGTAATTCTCGGCAAAGTCGCTTATCACAATGAATTCATTTTGGGCTAATTTCTCCTTACTTTCCTTTAGAAATTTCGATTGCATCTCGGATATGAAATGGTGCGCCTTCAGTTCATTCAACTTGAATCCGAATTCCTAGATGAATTCCGGAATCTGCTTTACCACGGTCTCAAGGGAACATCTGCCGCTGCTAATTATCCACTGTTTGAAATGCACCTCCTGAATTAACAGCTGTTCAAACTTTTCCGCCAAATATTGCTCTAGCTCGTCAATCTTCGGACAATTGTCGCATTTGGACAGATGACAATTTTCCGTGGGGTATGCGCACAACGACTTCGACAGGAGGTCCCTATATGTTCCAATTTCACCGTGAAATACTTTCAATTTCTTGCATGGAAAGAAAATTAATTTGATGTTTTGATGAAACATGCAAACGCAGACTGAATGCGTTCCGTGCCTGTCTAATGCCAGCACGCATTCTTTTGGTCGTAGGATGGCAAACTTAGAAAATCCCACTTTTTCTGCTGGGTATTTCTCATTGAACTGATGGTATGCTTCGGATAGATTACATAATAATAATCTGCGCTGCTTGTGTACTTTTCCTCCATCTTCACGTGTGATAACATAGTCACGTGTACCTGGGCAGGCGCGGCTGTTGTCATCATTGCAGTAAAAATCTTGAATCAATTTCACCGTTGCTTCGCTGAGGGTCCTTGAGCCAAATTTCTTGGTGGGAGTCGCCAATATGCCCTTCTGTCGAACTAATTCTTTGCTTCTTCTCGCGATGTAAAAATATGTTTGAAACTGTTCAGAAATCTTGCGTATAGACCATGATTGAGGCAGCACAGATAAAATGAGATATTTCTCCGGAAAAGTGGTCGCTAAATTGAATTTTCTTTTCAACTGCTCAATCATTTGTTTGCCGTCATCAACGTCATCTGCTTGACTGCATTCGTTATCAGAGCCTTCATCAAATATTGTCGCGATTGCACTCATAACCTTGCCTTTTTTCTCTTTCCTGTATGTTTCACTTCGCAACTTTCTTTTTCTAATAGGCGTTTCACCTTAAGTGGTAATAGCCTCATTCAAAGGACTCAAAGACATATTGACCATCGGAATGTCTGCCTCACTATCAGATGAAACATTTTGTTCACTTGTCATTTCACTCTCGGATTGTGGCTGCATTTGTTTCAATGCATTTGCTTGTTGAGACAAATCGATTTTACACTTAGGGTAAATGAATTCTGCTTCTTCACCGTATTGTATATTTAATTCATTGATGTATCGCTTCGAAACACCAGTTAATTTTAATACTTTTATCTTTTTCGAACGATGTCCACTCTTGTTAAACGGATTGCAGCAAAATTTATTCATTTTACTTTAAATTGTCTTTACAGCTTCACTCTTTACTTTACAAAAAAAAACACTTTAACACTTTCACGTTTAGTATTCAACTGAAATTTGACTCAGAGTGTGTGAAGTATTTATATTTATTTTTTGGTAAAAAATAGGTAAAAAAAATAAGCGATATTTGCTTTTCTTTAATAGGAAAATTTGCGTGAACTACTGGTCATAAAATGTTTTTTAAAGAGGAACTTAATTGGTTACTGCCAATAAGCCGACCACAGGTCATAAAATGTTTTGCAAATTTTTTAAATTACCAGGTAATAAATATTTCGCCATATTTATGGAAAATCCGTGTTTTATGACTTGTTTCTGCACGTGTCATTTTAGGCGAAATATTTATTACCTGGTAATTTAAAAAATTTACAAAACATTTTATGACCTGTAGCCTCAGTCGGTTTTGGTGTGCCATTACATGTCACTGCTGCTATTATCCATGGATTTATGGGGCTCTTAAAAAAAAAATTGATTTTTTCTTCATAAATGTATTTTTAACTGTAAAATAATTTTTAAAATGTATTTTTAACAAGGTGGTCTCTTAAATGCTCTTCTCCTGTCCAAACAAGGAGTCGGGGCCCATTTTTTTATTGCTGATTCTTAAAGCAAAAATTATGAGGAATCCAAAAAAAAAAAAAAAAATTTGCCGGCAAATTTAGGAGCTTCTGTGGAAAATCGGAAAATTTAATTTTCATGGGAAAATTTAAAGGTAAATTTCTAAGAAAAATTAGGAAAATTTTATTTTTCAATTAAAGCCTGATTCAATACCTTTCCAACGAGCTATCACTCGTTGCGATCGCTTTAGTCACATGACAGTGGTGTACACCACCACTAAACCAGTCACTATAAAAAAAAAAAAAATATGTAGGTACATTATTTTTTGCTGGGCAATCGATTGAGACTATTTATTTTAAAATCGGAGAGGGGTCGTCCAAAAGGTGATCGCTTTCATATGGAATTGCTCAATAA
This sequence comes from Pollenia angustigena, assembly GCA_930367215.1. NCBI lineage: Eukaryota > Metazoa > Arthropoda > Insecta > Diptera > Polleniidae > Pollenia > Pollenia angustigena. Next base: position 206,716,726 of record OV884056.1, on the reverse strand, counting down.
TAACTAATAACTACTCTCAAAAAAAAAAAAAAAAAAAAAAAAATTAATAAATATATACATACATAATATGTATGTATAACATGCATGTACAAATGAATGTAACAATTTATTTGCTTTTGTTTTGGTTTTCTGTGGGATTTATAAAGCTAATTATTTTTGGACTGTTGCATATGTGTCTATTCTTTTAAAAAAGTAAAAACTTTTGTCTTGAACTCATTTAATGAAATCATCAAACTTTGATAACTAATATGCATGTGGCAGTGTAAATAAAACTGAACTGACAAAATAAAATAATGAAATTTGTTTTATTTTTGTTTTTTCTTTACCCACTTACAACTACATTTTGAGTTGACAAAAAATCAACCAATTGTGGTCGGGATTGTAAGAAAAGATAAACTCACTGTTTATTGTTGTTGTTTTTGTTTTTTAAGCTTTGATATTGTTAAAAGTAAAACTGGGGCTTATAATTCTTATTCGCTTAACTGTTTTATTTGTATAATATCTTTAGGTTTTCTAAAATCTTTGGATGAAGTTTCTTGACGATCTGGCCTAAGCAACCAGTGAAATGCGCATAGCTTATCCCATCAACAATGAACTTCAGTTTGTATAGTAGTATGAAATGGGAATTTAGCACATTATAACGAAACCTTGATAATTAATTTTTGAATCCCAAGAAAAACTTTGAAATCATTGTTTTATTCAAAGAATCCCGGAACTTCCGGGAATAAGGTTTTTTTTTTTTGCTTTGTTTCCCGGGAATAAAAAAAGTCCGGGAAATTAGAAACTCTAGTTAATCAGCATCGTCACTTTCTGGATAATCTCTTAAAAATTGTACCATTTAATTTTTCTGAAATTTTACTTAATTCTGAATTTAAAGAAATCTTGTAGGTATAAAGTCATTTTTTACTTCCTGAAATTTGGGTTTATACGTACATACTTACAGATACATAAGTTATTGTAGCCGATTATAACCTCAATATCAACTTTTATAAGAAATTTCAGTAATTTCGTGTGATTTTTGATGTTGCGCTTAAGTACAGCTAAATTCTACTTCTTTTTATAACTCAATAATACTCAATACATTTTAGTTTTGTACTCAATACTTTCAACTGTTTTTTTGAGTTAACCTTTTAGTGGTTTCAAAACCGTCGGTCTGGCAAGGCTGTCAACTGTTACATATCTGTAATCTGCAGCCGTATTCTGTAATTCGCTTAGCTAAAGCTATACAAAAGTTGAACATTTTAGCGTTGACATTAAAAGCTTAAATTGCGGCGAATTAAGTTTTTATAAAATTGCAAAATTTAGCAATGCGCGTTACAGAATTGCATTCGTAGCCAAAAATCGCTAAATCAACTTTATACATTTTTAGCGATAGAGATTTAGCTTTAGCGAATTACAGAATACGGCTGCTGAAGTGTCATTTGTTTAGCGACACGTTTGCCAAAAATTAATATGGATCGTTAGCAAGTTAAAACTCACTACAAAAGTTTAAACGTGCCAAATTTTCGACCATTACGGGGTAATTATGGTCTTCATAATCGACCTACGGAATCGACAGGAATCGGACTGCCGAAAACATCGGAAGATCAACACTTATAATTAACCATTACCATCAATTTAGGGCCTGCAATTGAAGATTGTGAGCTGGACGATAAGTGCTTTTAACAAGATCGTGCCAAGAGTTACGTCAAAGCCCGTGACTATGTGGATAAAATCCAACGTTCGTCAAGTTATTGTCGAGATACAGCCCGAAATGTGCGAAAAAGTGTTCGAAAATTACATCAAAAGGATCGACTCGTGCAAACAATATAGAAATAATTTACAGGGTGGCCTAAAATGACCTAATGGTTTGAATTCCTTAAAACTTTTTTTAATTATTATGTTTTCTTTGTTTTTTCAGTATTTTTGTGAAGAAGAAAGTATGTTGAAAAGAGCACGTATGTGCGAAGCAGAAAATGGCCACCACTTTTGAGATATAATTTTACACAATTAGACTAAAAACATTTTACATTAATACCTACTGTATTAAAAAAAAAAAATTAATAATTATGTTATAAATAAAAAGTTATAATGAACTCAAACCCCTTCGGTCATTTTGGGCCACCCTGTAGTTGTCATTATTAACGATTTTAACATTTTGTTAATTAGAAAATATTGAGAGGTCCATAACATTTTAATTTCAATCATACTTTTTTTAAATCATTTCCCAAAAGGGGTCGATATATGTACCTAAAAAACGTCTTTAGATTTCTTATGTCCAATTTTCAGGATTAATATTAAAACACATTGATGTTTAAAATCGTTTTAAATCAAAAATTCTCTCCTTCACTAAACACTTAAATAAAACTTAATTCACCGATATGGTTCATTTAAATTTAACTTAAGTTTTCATTGGAATAACTTAGCAAGGTGGCCTCAATATGACAACAATACAACAACAACAGGCAAAGCAATAACATTCAGCTGTAAATAAACTTTTTTATGATATTTTTTTTATTTAGTAGTTCTACCATACTTTTATCTTAATTAAATAAGACTTTTTAAACAAAACTCAAAAAATCAATCTGTATTTAAATACGATTTAAGTTTATATAAAAATTAACTTAATATAGATTTAAATTCTATCCTGAAAATTTGTCATTATACCTACCTTAATTTCGATGTCGAATTGTTTGTTTAATTTATAAATTGAAACAGCTTATCGATAAAAACTAAACAAAATTATGAAACATTTTTGTAAAACAAAATATGTACTTTGAACTTCAAGAAGAATTCTTGACAAAAGTACGAAAAAACAGAAGTAAAGGAAGAACATGTAAAATAAATTAAAATAGATAATCATTCAAAGCAAATTTCGATCTACCAAAGGTTAAATACAATTTGGTTTAAGGATTGATGTTTGACTAATGACGTCAGCAGTCGTCGATGGCTGCGAGTGTTAAACGGCAAGCCCTCTGAGGAGATTGAGTGGTTGCAATCGAAACATGTCAGGGTAACCTGTCCGTAAAAACACCTGGGTTCGAGCCCAGGTTGAGTCAAGAATGAAAAATTATCAGTAAATTTTAATTAATTTTCATGTTGTAAAATTCCTTTCTTCATAAAAATAATTTAATGAAAATTAAATTTGATGAACTTAAGCCTAAATAAAAATATAAAAAAAAATTTGGATTTTTGTAAAAGTTTGTGAAAAAAAAGAGTAAAAAACAACACAAAATGCATAATAATTGCGTAGGGAAACGCTTTTAGGTAAGTTTGTGTAACTTGAAGTAACATTGGTGTAAGACTTAAATAAATATTTGTTTTAAAAAATTACAGTTTATGTATTAACCTTGAACCTTGAAAACAATTTTAAGCCACCTTACACTTTTGGTATGAGTTCTGGTGTCAAATTAGAACTACTAAAAACTCTAAATTTGTTCACGTAGAATTCTTTCCATCTGAGATGGTACTAGGAGAACATCAACTAATAGAGCAAAATAGTTACAAATGCATGTGCACTATTGTATCCATATTCTTAGGTATTTATACAAAAACAAATCTACATGCCAACCGTTTGCAGCAATACCGTAATAACACAGAAATATTCCACGCTCATATTCAAAATTGCCGATGAAAATTTCACAAGCGAAACTTTTTTTATACAGACGGCGAGAACTACATATGTTATATGAAGCCAGATAAACAGGCACAACTCAAAATTCAAAAATTTTTAGGAGACGCAGAAACCTGGCTTCAATTTTTCAATCAGATTGAGTTTCACAAATGTAGAAGAAATGTTAAAGAAGCCAGTGACGCAAGCGAAATTTTTGTGGTCGTTATAGATTTGATTTGTGATTTGGTTTGTGAATAAAAAACTACTTTGATAAATTTTGAGTTGTGCCTGTTTATGATTTAGTATGCAATATGTATGCATGCGAGTTTTATGTAGTGATATTCTTGATATACTGTTGAATTTCGTGAAGATCGGTCCATAATTTACTCTAGGCCTTATATAATTCCTAATCTCGGAAAACATTTCAGTACGCCTAAAACCGTTATAAATTATACAATTGTAAAAAAATTTGGTACATCACAGCTCTATTGAACTAGAAATCACACTGTCAAATTTCGTAAAGATCAGTCCATAATTTACTTTAGGCCCCATATAAACCAAACACCTGGAAATCAGTTTATTATGCCTAAAATCGTAATAAATAATGATATCATTATAAAATGTTATACTTCACAGTTTTATAGGTCTAGAATTCACAATAATAAATTTCGTGATGATCGATCCATAATTTACCATAGACCCCATATAAAGCACACTCCGGCAAATTAATTAAATACATACATATGTCTATACCCGTAGCAGATATAGATATTGCCATTGGTGGATTTACGCCTTGACCCGTTAGGCCCGGGCCTAGAGCGGCATAATTTAAAGCGCGCCAAAATTTAAAGGTAAAATAATGTAAGGGGAATTCAAATTTGAAAATTGATTTGGCCAAGTTGAATTTACTTCTTAATTAGTAAGTCGATTTAGATGGTTATCGATTCTGATCACAGATTGAATAAAGGAAATAAAATAATATTCTTAAAAAACCTGTGTATCTTAACTTTTTATTTTGGTAATACATACATAGCTCAAATAATTTTTTCCACTCCTTTCAAAATCGCTAGAGTTGACGGGAAAATAGCTAAATTTCCATCACTGCTCAAAAGGCTTTAAATATAAATATTAGATATATGGCACTGCTTTGAATTGGCCAAAAGATTGGAATAATTAGATGTGAATTAAAAAATTAATCTAATAAATTGCTCGCTCTTAATCATGCTTACTAAGACAGTCTCATTGGGGCAAATTTCATCCAAATCGGAAGACATCGATTTTAAAATTTGGTCACTTCACATTAAATCCGTCTTTTATAAATATATTTAAAACGTACATAAAAAGTTTGGTATTTTGTTGTTCTTTTCTTAAATATTTTCTAAAATATTAATTTTAGCAAAAAAACTTTCTTCGAGGCTAATGTTGCTGACTAGAAGTGCTAAAATATTGACATACATCATATTTTTGTAAAATGTTGTTTTTAAGAGATAGTCATATACATGGCTTGAAAGCGAACTTTGAGGGGCGGACGCCCCCCTTAAACACAACTTATCGCTACGAAATTTGTTTGTATTTTTTTTTTTACATAAAACTGAACCAATTTGGGGGGGGGGGGGGAGAATATAAGAAATCAAAAAAAAGTTCTCCATACAACTAACGGCCACGCTAATGTATTTGTACATTAGAGTGACTACAAAAAATCGATGTTGGTCTTAACACCACAAAATTATTCCCCTTTCCAGATATTGAGATAGCCAAAATTTGAGCTCGATTAAACAACGCCAACCCAATGCGTTCGTCGTTCAAAATTTGGAAAAATCGATATTTTGGGCCAAAATCTGACATATGGAGCCATAACTCCAGAACTGTAAATAATAAAAACACGATTATTATCTCAAAAGAAAAATTCTTTAAAATGTATATTATATACATAATTTTTGTTATTTTAAGTCAAACCGAGTTTTGACTTTAAACTACATAGAAATATAATAAAAAACAAGTAATACTGATAATTTCCAAATTTTGAACGACGAGCGCATTGGGTTGGCGTTGTTTAATCGAGCTCAAATTTTGACTATCTCAATATCTGGAAAGGGGAATCGTTTTGTGGGATAAAGACCGAACAAATTCCGACATTTCTATCCCCCCATATAAGATCCGGTCACTCTAATGTACATATACAATGTATTAGGTTTTTCAAAACTCGACGTCGAAATTTTCTACCCCTCCAAGGCCATTTCAATGTGAATAAATATTAAAAGTGTAAATAATTAAAAATCGTTCAACAAAAATATTAATTTAAAGGTCTTTTATAAAGCGATAAAGTTTCGGCTATAGGTTAATACAATTTTAAAATATTACAGAGTGCCTAGGAAGGAAGCATGCCTAAATCCGCCCCTGGATATTGCGGTAAAATTTCTTCCAACATGTCATGCAATTTTGTGATATACGTTCCTTAATTTACCTTAGATCCCATATTAAGCAGCCTTTTGAAATTCACTGTAAACTAGTGCTGGGATACTATCGATATTTTCTACTATCGATATTTATCGATAGTTCAGATTTCACTATCGATATATCGATATAACTATCGACTGAATGTTTGTAATTAAGTAGGAAAACTTTAACTAGTTTTTTATCAGGCTGCAGTTCGTTATTTATATCACTTTATTGAACGTAAGAGACGTATGTTTATGTACGCACGTTATTTTAGATGACAGTTTTTAAAAATTGTGATGCTAATAAGCACCTTTCTGAAGGAACCAAAGTAACAGGGACTATAAGATGTTTTATTGCAACTTTAGATAATGTTCTAAATTGGATTTGATTCTCAACCGAAAAGGTAATCAATCTAGCGGACTTTTCCTCTTATGGTCGTTCATTGTTTTATCCAATGCTCGCAATTTTGCAATTGCATTTTTATTTGATTTTTTTACATCATAAAACTATCTGGCCTTTTTAGTCCCTATATAAACATATAAAATTTCGTCATAAAGGCCTTAAGTTAGTAGTAAAAAAGCACAGCTTAGCAATCCATACCACCACCCATTTTTGTTGTTTGTATTAATTGCTGTAATTCAGCGCGAATTAATAATAGCAAGTAAAAATTTGCGGCAAAAAACTGTGTGTGTATAGCTGCTGTAACATGTCTTCATAGCTGTACTTTAAATAATAATAATATCGATATTGATATTTTTCCTATCGATATTTTCGATAGTTTAAGACTATCGATAGTATCGATATACTATCGATAGTTTCCCAGCACTACTGTAAACCAGTGATAACCAAGCAACAAACAAAGTTGTTGTATACATATGAATTGCCGACCGTGTCTGTGTAAAAAAATACGATTATTGACTGCCTTGCGATCAGGGTTGATAAAGTTGGTACAATTGTACTTTTTTTGGTACAATTTAAAACTAAAAAGTACGCTGGTACTCCCGTCGCTCATTTGGTACTATTTCCAAATTTTTCAAACCTACATATTTAATATTGATATAAAAAGGCAACTCGTATTTACTTTTCAATGAATTTATTGTAAAATGTAACAAAACAGCTATGATATTTTGCATTTACTCTTTTGCAAGAACATTTGCACCAAACACAGAACTTCGCTACTGTGTATAGATTTTTGCACTTATTGATTGAACGATTGCTTATGCTACATTCTAAATTTAGTATCAGCGACAGCATATAAGCGTGCATTTCCGGTGATATTGACAAGTTTTTAAAAGATATAGGAAACCACTTCTGCAAAAGTTCTACATAGTACAAGAGACGAATTCCACTCAATAATATTTTCAAATATTCTTCAAAAAGATGGTTGTCATGTCAAGAAGTAATCAACAGAATTTTGGAACAGTGGGAGCCCACTCCATTATTATTTTACTACGAATTATTTTGAAGGAGCTTTTACAAGAGCTAAATTAAATTTTATTTTATCCGAACTTTCTACTCTTTTTTCTGCTCGTATGCACATATTTTTAGAACGCTTAAAAATTTTATTTTCGTTTAAAATTAGAGATTGCATTTTGAGAAATATTCGTCAATTTTCCACAAAAAGGCGATAAATTCTAAAAAGTGTAGGAAAACGCTCTCTGGCGGCAATTAAAAATAAAAATTAATGGATTTCTCGACTCTTAAAACCGCATGATACAGGTCTGGAAAACTAACTATTTTGAAAAATCCGGGGCTCGAAATTAATTTTTGAACTATGGTTTATTTGGCAAAGTTTCTTGGTATGAATTATAGAACAAGAATCGCGATATGCTTTTGACGTGAAGAAATTTTACCCATCCTATTATTATGTATAACTAATGTATAAATGAATTTTAAGTACCTTTTGTTTTTGTTGTATGAAATGTTTGTTTTTAAAAATAAAATAATATAATAAAAAGAGATTTAGTACTATTGGGACCGAAAAAGTACGATTTTAAAAGTTCGTTGGTACGATATTGGTTTTCTTATTTATCATCCCTGCTTGCGATACTATGGAGTGGCCCGAACAAAGTTGTTGTGTACATGTGAATTGCCGACTGTGTCTGTGTGAAAAATACAATTATTGACTGCTCGCGAGTCTATGGAGTGGTTATGACTGCTGTAAACGATAAAACTTATTTCACCGATGTATTGAAGTTTATTCAATTTTATGTTTTTAATACCAGAAATCACTCTACAGAATTTCGGGACGATTGGTCCATTATTTACCATGACTTCAATATAAATTCCCCTCCTGAAAATGATTTACCTTCGTCTAAAACTAAAACAAATGATTTACTCAAGCTAGTTCAAATTCTTAAAAAAGCATAAAACTTTCTGATTATCGGTCAATAATTTAATATATGTATGTAGGTCTAAGCCGCAATCAATTTTAATGCATATATATGTAGATATTATATAGATCCCATTGCTGAAATATTCGAACTGTCGGTGAAGGTAGTCAAAGATTTTTATTAAAATCTTAGATTTTGAGATATGAATATCTTCTAAATAATGGGCAATTCATTGGTTCTGTTGCACTGATTCTTTTATCTATTACACATACATACATACATATGTATATGTGTTGCCGTTTTCATTCATATAGAGTGCATATTCGTATTACAGTTCTGTTTTATACAACTGTAAAAGGTTTAAAACAATAAATTGTTATAACTGGAAACAAAAACAACAAAATGCGAATAACAGAACAGAAACAGCTACCAGAACAGCAAAATCAACAGCAACATCATACTGATGATGACGACAACACCAATCATTTAACGAAACAGCAAACAACAATGAGCAATAACAGCAACAACTGAAGAAGAAATAGGAAAAAAGAGCAAACCAACAACTGCCACCGGAATATTATACAATCACAGCAGGAATGAGACACTCTTGACCGAGTTTTTTAAACTTAAACCTAACGGTAAGCAGGGCCATTTGTGTTGCCATCGTCATCATCGTTTAGTTGGCTGACTCGTAGGTTTATTTGTACGTTTCAGTTAGTTTTTTTCGCTCGTTTATTTCGTTTGGCATTAGAACAGTTTTATTATCATTGCAGTTGTTGTTATTGTTCTTGATGATGTTCTTGTTATTTTCTATTCTTATTTGTAGGTAGGTATGTGCTTCAAAATGTAAGAACATTTTTTGCATTAATATAAAAAAAAAACAACAATAAAAATAAATCGTTTAAAGAAAGGCTTATAAAGGCTTTACATAAATTACACACATTTTAACTACCTATGTACTACATACTTATGTATGTTCATATGTATGTGTATGAACCCAACGGGAAAAAGAACGAGTACGGAGGCCTTCTAGAAGGCCTTCTAGAAGGCCTCCGTACCCCTTCTTTGGGATGTACCTACAAAGCCTGCTCGCTCCATTCCATACTCATAACTTTTTTACACACGTTGCCATTGCGGAGAAGGGGTTCCGCTCTCGCTTCTTAAGCGATCCATAAGAATGGTAGCCAAGGCGAATTGACTAGCAGGTGAGGTCATCTCTACAACTAGGTACAATGCTTCTGTGGCCAGATTGTCAAAAATATTGCTAGTAAAAAACAGGTTAGTTAACATTAATGACAAGACCGAAAAAACACCATATGGGTAAATCCAAAGTGTTGAACGTGACAGTCGTACGCATCAAAAATGCTATTACATTTTAAACAACAAATATTTTTACGTCCTCTAAACCCTTAAATTATAGCACTAAGAAAGCAATGTTATCTATGCTAAAGTTTATGAAGGGCGCTTTTCTAGGCCAAAGATAATGGCAAAAGAAATAGCGGTTCGAACGTGAAAAAAATAGAAGTAGTTTTTGTGGCCATGTATAAAAAGGCGTAATTCAGCGAAACCTGGCAAAATTTTTAAGTCAAACTACTTTCAGAATTTAACGTAGCAATGTAACATTAAAATGTCTTTGGTTTGATTCCAAAATCTTCTGTATTTTTTTTGAGCCAAAATCTGGGTCGATACGTGACATTTCGAACGTGAAATTTTTTCCATAATAATTTAACTGAAGAATGATTAAAACAAAATAAAAATTTACCGTTAATCCAAATAACATATTTCTCTTCGAACTCTGCCTTATGGCGATTTCTTTTCTGAAAAATATGTTGCGTAAATGGTACATGCTCTATCTCTTTTGTTTAGAGCATGTACCATTTACGCAACATATTTCTCAGAAAAGAAATCGCCATTAGATTACAGACCATGCAAGAAAATTTTTTTGGAATAATTTGTACCTATCAACTATCACCTCTTTTGAGGAAGATAACATTAAAGAAAACTACAATAAATTCTCACAAATAAGAAATTACGTTTGCACAACTTTGCAGTCTGATTGTTCATCTAAGTGAACAAATTTATGGGTAAATTTATAAAATTAGTAAAATCTAAATATTTCTCTAAAACAATATCGTAAAATAATCAGCTTTTAATAACTTTAAAATTTTCGGTCACGGTTGACCTTTTGACGGATATGCCCATATGTTGACTTGACCCCACCTTCTAGTCAATTCGAATTGATGGTAACGGAATCAAAAACAAAATTATTTTGCTTTTGCTTGCGCAAAAAAAAAAACAATACAAAAAATGTTAATCCTGCTCTACTCATTTCTCATAGAAGCGAATGTGGAATGTGAACTTATCTTTTATACGACCAAGACCTTCGGTGAGGCCTTCTTTAACAGTTAAACAAGAAAAATAATTGAATGAAAAATAGTTTATGCGGACCTTTAAAAAGGCTTGAAGTAAGAAGGTCCTCTGAATTTCCCCGCTGGAAATGCTTCGTTCACTTTTTTTTGCTATTAAAAACAAAAATAGAGGTGTAATTGTTATGTTTTCGACATGTACATACAACGTACGTGGTCTAGTGTGGTGCCCCTTAAAAAAAAAAACTAAAAATCGTGTGCTTCTTCCATTCAATGTTTCAGTTAAGGTATAATCAGTTAACAACTTGGTGCTGTTAGTTGCTATTATTAGGGAGAGTCACTGTTATTATGCAATTTGCATAAAAAAGAAGTTTTAGATTCTACCTGTAAACTCATTCACGTACTTGTTTTTGCATATATTTTTTTTGTTATAGGTAGAACATTTCAATTGTTAAGTTGTAATAATTGTTGCTGTTGGATTTTGGCCTAATAACGGTTTTTGACCTATTAATCAACTGTCTAGGTAGGAACGCATTCGTATTTCAGTTGTCCATTTGATTAAATGGGTCACAAACGGTGTTGGACTTGTCATTTTTACAAAAGAATTTTATAAAAAAAATTCATCAGAGCTTAAATTAAAATTAATACATAAAGTTAGTCAGGGGTATAAAAATAAACAGTTGCGATAAGTGAGTCAAAAAATTTGACTGTTGCAATAGGCGGGCAGTTGCGTTTAGTGAAGGTTGCACAACAAAAGGGCGTACTCAGGGCTGCCAGATGAATTTTTGAAAAAATCGTCAATTTCCTGACAAAAAATTGTCTTTCTCGTTTTGAAAAATCGTCTAAAAATCGGCGACAAAAAATGTAGTATTTTTTAACAATTTTTGTTCGTTTTTAACTTTGTTGGTTTTAATAAAAAAAGATAATTAAATAAAAACATAATTACATCATATCCAGCTTGCCTTTTCAATCGTGTAAGAGCTACTGGGAGATGATCATTTTCACATGGGAGAAACTGTAATACGATTGAGATTCTTCCATAACACAGCGAAAAAAGCTTAATTTAATCGTAGAAGGAATCGTTTGAGACGTGGGTAAAGATTATCTTACGAGTCTTTAAAAAAACATATGAAGAATCTCATTAGAATCATGTAGATATTACCTTACAATTCGTGAAATGCTCGCCGTATAATTGTTGAAAATATAATTTGTACAGAGAGTTGAAAGGTAAACAAAGTGTAACATTGTTGTTTTTGTACTCTGGAAACAATCATTTAAAGATTTTCTTAAAACCTGCATGTTAAGAATTCCAAGATTAAAAAACAAATGTGTCAGAAAATGTATAAAATAAGTAATAATTAAAAATTACATGTTTTTGTTATTGTTTCTCGTCATCATCAGAAGATCATTTTATGAGTTGTATAATCAACCAATCGTCAAACAAACATCCTATGTTCGCTGCATAAGTACTTTTTTAATTAACATACATATACCGAGTTCAAAATCAAAACATTTAAGTTCTTTTTTTTATCATTCAATTTGCAACTTCAACAATATTCATCATTCTCCCTAAAAAGTTTAGTTTGAAATAACGTAAATGATCTGAATACTGATCTCAAAAGTATTTTTTTCTGGGCGTCAGCAAATGGGTTGCGTCTTTACCCAAAAAAGTCTAAATGCCTAATAATTTGCAAAAATTCAATCAAAATTTAATCTCAAATTGAAATTTTCTTTGGAGGAAATACAATTGTTAAGACTGAATAAAATCGTCACTTTTTGGAAAAAAAATCAGCAAATCGGCAGTTAGCTAATCTTGTAACAAAAAATCGTCAAAATGACGATAAATCGTCAAATCTGGCAGCCCTGGGCGTACTGTATTTGAGGCGAATGAATGCAAAAAATATCTACATAAATTTCTAATATAAAAAAATTATTAAATCGTTTCCATGTTCATTATTTCATTAAAAAAAATTAATCTTTTAAAGCTACACAATTTCACAGTCAAATTTTTAAATATTAGCACAAGTTCGATATTTCTACTCCAATGAACTCGTATTTATTATCCATACCTACCTCTCCAGTTTCTTCTCTATGCACTTATTAGTACTTGTCGTTTTTGACAAATCATATGACTAAGAAAATTTAATTTAAAATAGCGATATTTGTCTAGTAGCCAGGCGACATAATATGATTTTTTTAAGCTTTAACATGATTCGCAAAAAAAAAAAAAACTAAAAATTGAAGTTGAAAATATATGTGGCAGTCAGTTTGTCAGACAGATAAACAAACAGAAAGACTAGCAGGCACTGGTTTAAATACTTTACAGCGAAAAAAAAACAACAGCAACTGCAGCTATTGGTATTGCAGTTGCTGCAAGAGCGCAACAGAAATTGCAACAAACGACAGAAATGATCTTAAATGAATGCGGAAGTTTTTTTCTTCAGGGTTTCGTAACCAGGTTTATTTCTTAGCTTGTTATTTTGTTGTTTTACGTTTTTTGTCTTTTGTACAACTTTTGTTGTTTTTGCAAAAACTTCGGCAATCAGGGCAGCGATGGTAGCAGGCAGCAAAAATTGCAGCTCAACGGCCAAATGTAATTGATGCAGATGCTGCATTAAGTGGCAACAACTTCTGTCGTAGTTGTTGCTGTAACTTGGGCCACGACAACAATAACAACCATTACCAACTATCATTGGCAACTACAACAAGAAATTAGACAACCAGTCAAGATTAATACAAAAGCAAAAAAAAAATGCAATTTCCAGTGAAATCTCTGCAACAGCAACAAAATCACATTATTCGTCTTATTTATTCGAAAAAAAAACTTAAAATACCCCTCAATATTTTGCTTATTTGTTACTAAAATATTTAGTCAAAAAGGCTTAAAAGAATTTGAATGTTTGATCTCTATAAGCATCTCTGGAACAATACAAAGTTAAATAGTTTGCTATAACAGATTGTTACTAGTGGCTGTAGGCACGCTTGTCAGATTTGACGATTTATGTTAATTTTGAAGATTTTGGGGTCCAAAAATTACCCATTGTCAATTATACTTTATATACCCTAAATTTGACGAAGTTTTAAATGACAAATTTTTTTTACTCATTTACAACTTTTTGGATTCTTTCGTTTATTAAGTTGGCAGTAAGTGTCCAGTCCCTGCACGAGATTGAACTTGTACCTACTTAGTACCAAACGATTACAAAAATAACCAGTACTAACTAGTTCTCAACTGTAAACTTTTTTATACCATCTTAATGCTCAAATTAGCATTAAGTGTGCTTGGAACATCACTAGTACTATTGGTTCTAGACGTGTACTAGTACACTTGGACCACATTGGGTGCTTTTTGCGTAAAAATGCCATAAATAAATTTTTTTTTATTAATTTATTTTTATTATTGAATCTTTCTTATCGAAATTTACAATATGTATTCAAATCTTAATTCTACTTGTTGTTTATTAGTTGTTACCAATGTAACCACTAACTGCTGTATTCAAATTTTAAAAATGTCTTCTAGTTAGGCTCAAAGTATCGGTTCTTTTTAGCCTCTCGTTACCTTCGAACTGAAGCAGACCCCGAGCGAGGTAGTTAGGGTGGGCCATTAGTTTATCTATGTAGCTAATTGAATATTTTTTAATTTCCTCCAGGATAGTGGGGACGTTGAATTCTCTGTGGATAATATCATTACGTATATACCATGGGGCGCAGACAATTTGTCGTCCATAAATAAATGATTTGAAATCAGTTTGATTTAATTTAATTTGATTTCAAATAAATTGTTAGTACGATTACTTAATATGTTGTCATCGATAAAAAGTGCAACGTCTTGTGAAATTTTCAAGTTGCTAGGAAGCCTAGCTCTAATCGTAAACAATGTTTTTGGTAAAACGAATGCAACTTTCTTTTATCACTTCTTTTTGTTTGAAATCTTAAAATATGCCCGCTATGGCTTTCGTTATCATTTTCTTAAAAAATTTGATGTTTTTAAATATAAAGTAAACCAATAGAATATGGTAATTATTGCTTCTTAGTTCACAACATTAGTTTAAACATGAAAATAATCTATATTTTTCTTCTTGTAGTGTTGTTGTTTTTCTACACAAAACAAGCAAATCGATTGTTATGTACCTTCTTTTGCAGTGTTGTTGTTAATACAACAACCTTTTACAAACACACGCATATGCACGCATATTGGTTTTCGAATTATCCCATTTTAGATTGTTTTAGGTACTTTTTATTGTTGTTTCCGCTCTTAAATGTTTCATTTCGTCACCAATTTATGTTATTTTTGGTTCCAAAATATAATTTTTTTAGGGAAGTTATTCCACGGTTGGGTTCATAATTATGTTCCTACTGAACCGTTTGGGCTGGATGTCAATCTCAAATGGTTAAGAAGAAGTAGAAACAATTTGACGCGAATATTGTTCTTTTCTTCTCTATCGTTCGAAAGTAAACGTGAATTGAACTGACGGACAGACTCAGAATTACTCAAGGACCAATAAATTTATAGTAAGAAATTTTACGTTTTTTTTTTGAAGACGACCATTTAAATTTTTTAGGTACTGAGTAGCACGATTCTAAAATTCATATGCACATACTTATATCTTTTTAGTAGCTCGTTTTTATTTTTCTTAGCATGTTACTTATCTATTTATAAAATCAATATTTGGATTTATAAAAAAAATTTAATCACAAATACGAAATTAAGGAAATAACAAAATTTAACCAAACTATGATATACGTACGTATGTTAATATGAAATAGTCAAAATTTAATTTTGTTAGGGCAATCAAAGGTCAGCGTCAACTGATAAGCAAGAGAATTTAATTGAACATTTGCCATGTTTAATTTTGCAATTAAACATTCGATAAATAAACAGTATTTGAAATTAATTAAATATATAAATTTGGCAATAATTAGAAAAAATACTTGGCAGCGGTGGGATTCGAACCCACGCCTCCGAAGAGACTGGTGCCTTAAACCAGCGCCTTAGACCGCTCGGCCACGCTACCCTGTTATAGGGCGAACACATTCTACCTTATACAAAATTCATTGAATAATTATGGTTCTATTTATAAAATTTCAATCATACAAATAGAAAAATTTTAAATAACTATGTACATATCTAAGAATTAAAGTATCTGTGTTTAAATATAGAAAAATTCGAGAAATTTTTAACGCTGTTTTCAGATGAACGATTTTGTTAGTGAGTGTTTGTTTAGTTGTGTTCCCAACATTATTGAGAAGCGTGTGAATATTAAGATTTTTGTCTGACTGTTTCACAAAAATTATGCTTGTGTTTAAATTGGAAAATGTTTGAACGAGTGTGTATTTTTGGTTTCATGTTTTTATGATCCTCCTTTGGTTTATGAATGAGTCCAGGCAAAAGTTTTTTTTTTTTTGGTAAACCACCTGCCTTCAAGTCTGTGTGCATTTTAACTTTTCGTTATTCGATATTCTGCTGTTAACAGGAAATTTTTTGGCAATTTTCTCATCATTTAAGCTGTGATGCTGCATATACATTCATAAATTTGAATTTGTCTTTGTGTTTAAGTGTATGTTGGCCATAATGTTTTAAATGTGCAGTCAATTGTTGAAATTTAGGCAATTTTTTTTGGGAGGTTAATATAATTTGCGCACCTTATTAAGTTCGTGTGGTATTGAGATTTTGTATTCTTAGTTTTGGGAAGCTGTACCATATGTTTCAATGACGAATTTTTGGGTTAAAAGGATTTCATGAACTGGAAAGTAAAGTGTTAAAGTCAAGGATATTATAACACTTGTGGGTGACTTTTAAGTGCGTATAAGTAAATTTGGAAGTACGCTATAGGCAAAACAAGGTACCTATAACTTTTATAATCTGTAGAACATATTTTTTTGCTATATATGTACATAAGGGCGTGTCGATTTTTTTTAAATCGTTTAGCAAAAACGTAAACTACATAAAATTCGAAGAAAATTCTCCGAGGAAACCATGTGTCTAAAATATAATCCTAATCCGCGCCTCTCGACTTGAAAATGTATATGCCCCCTTTGAAAAAAAAAAAAATAAATGTTTATAAAATATTCACCCAAGTAAAAAAAAATTCAAGTCGAGAGGCGCGGATTAGGGTTTGATTTTAGACCCATGGTTTCTTAGAATTTTATCTAGTTAACGTTTTTGCTATGCTCTTTTTATTTTTTTTTTCATTCATACTAATCAATCCGCCCTAATGTATCAGTCTGTAGAAACACCCTATAAACGTAGTAGCTTACGAAGTAGATACGTTGTAGAGTTAAAATGTATAATATATTATACGGGTTATCCATTTAGTGGTTTCATAACTGTTAAAAATCTCCTATCTGAAGTGTCATTTATTTAGTGAAAGTTTTATTTGCCATTAACGAATATGGATGGTTTAATAACCGAAGAACACGTATAAATAGTTAAATCTTACTACAAAAGTGGTGGTTTAAACGTGGCAAATTTTTCGAGCACTACGGAGTGATTGTAGTCGTCACAATCGACCTACTGTGCAGGGAATTGCCAAGTTTATATAGATTTATATATTTGAAGAGACTGGTAGCGCTACAGGTGTCTTCATTCCTGTGCATCATTGCATTGTGCACACTGTCGTTAATAATGCTTCTACTAGTGAAAGTGTGGCGGATAATCCGAATTTGGCGATTCCACTGCTCAGAGTGCTGCCGCCTTATGGCCTGCAATTGAACATTTTGAACTGGATGATATGTGCTTTCAGCAAAACGTTGCCACGAGCCTCACAACACGACCGATTTTGGCTTTACTGCATGGGAAGTTTCTAGAACGCGTAATTTCACGTTTTGGCGACGTCAATTGGCCACCAAGATCATGCGATTTGATGCCGTCAGACCTTTTTTGTGTGACTTCCCAATAAAAAAAAAAAAAAAAAATGGAGCTCCAAACGAGGCAGGTTTATAAGGGAGAAATGTAATAGTTTCTCTTACCATCTCACTTACGGAAGACATGCATTTTATTTGATGAGTTCCCACTTTGAAGCAATGCAATATTGACACAAAAAGCGCTTTATGCAACGCATATAAAAACTGGTGAACGTAGCGTTTAGCTTTACCCACTGAATGGTATTTACATTTATTTTTTGGCATTCTCCCTTAAAAACCTGCTTCGTAGTAACGGAATGCTGTGGCACTTGAAATGTAATTTTTTCTTTTATTGAACTTGTTAAGAGTTCCTTCACTTAAAGCAACTCTGTATGTCTGATTGCGTAGCGCATAATTAAGTACCATTAGTGCTTCGCAAAATGATATATTTTTTTATTGGGTTAATTCAAAGATCGCATTACAATGATA
The DNA here is from genome assembly GCA_930367215.1 of Pollenia angustigena. Taxonomy (NCBI): domain Eukaryota; kingdom Metazoa; phylum Arthropoda; class Insecta; order Diptera; family Polleniidae; genus Pollenia; species Pollenia angustigena. Next base: position 206,698,664 of record OV884056.1, on the reverse strand, counting down.
AAAAAGGTTTATCAAAGTCAACTTTACTTTTTTTTCCGAAAAATTGATAACAAGTTACAAATGCCCACAATATGTGGCGCAAATGTTAAACCGCATCTACGTCGTTCGTCTTCTTATATCTAACTCTATTTCGTACGACGGTTGCGACCAAGGTGAATTCAGTTTTCAGGTTGCGTTGAAACAACAGCTGTGCTACACTTTTTTCTAAATTAAAGAAAGGAATGTCAAAAGTTACTTGTGTTTTTGACATATTGCCCAACGAAAGCAAGAAATAATATACAATGTTGTGTTTTTTGGTGTTGTTACTTGTTGTAGTATCGCCACCACCCTATACATTAATTCGCCTTGGTTGTAACCGTATTGTTATAGAAAGAGAGAACAATTAAAAATACAAAATTAAATAAAATTGAATATTTGAAAACAATAAAAAAGAGAAAAAATAAACAACAATTTTATTATTGTATTATTTTTAAAGAAAACCAAATACGTTTGCGGCGAAATTTACCCACAATTGGAGCGTGTGTTGAGTGAGATATTTTCGATGTTGCATCCTAACGTTCATCCGACGTACGACTCAGTTGTGTTCCTAACATACATACGTTAAATTCTAACGATAACTTTTTGTTTTTATTTAAAAGATATTGATAACCTTTTGGTTTTATAAAAAGGTTATCGGTAGGTTTTTGAGTCTATGGAAAAGTTATCGATATCTTCTTAGTTACGTAAAAAGTTTACCATAACTTTTCGATTCTACAGAAACATTTTCATTACTTTTCGATACTAAAATAAAGTTACCAATTACTCTACTCTGCTATAAAAAAGTTATCAATCAGAATTTCAAATCTTAAAAGTACTCAAATTAATGTGATTGTTTAACATTACGCAGCTATTTTGTGTAGGACAACGTCATTATAAAGTGTATTGTTTCACAAAAAATTAATATTATTTCATTCATTAACGACCAAAAAAAAAAAAAAAAAAAAACAAAATCACAAACCGAAAAATGCCCACACAACAACATGAGAAAGTTCCACATAAACTAAATGAAAATTAAGATGTTGTAAAACATAATAAAATGAAAAAAGATACAATATTGTCCGAAAAATTCTGCATAAACTCATAAATATTAAGTATGAAACAAAAGGAAACGTGCAGATCCTTGTTCAATTAGGCGCCAATTGAACAACAACATATTTTTACCCAAAACTAATCGTCGATAACTACAAAAACAAAACCAACAATTTTATCTACTTCTAACAAACAGTTAATAGGGAGATGTAACACTGTACAAAAGGAACAAACGCACACATAATCCTGGTTATGGTCCCTTTAACCTTTTAGTTTTTCATAAACTTTGTGGAATTCAAAAATAATGAAATTGTGTCACAAACAATTCAGCTCACGTTATTTTAGCAAATGCATTTATGATTTAACAAGTCATAAATTAAAAATATAGTTTTATGGATTCTTTGGACCAGGATAAGTATGTACGTATTTTTGTGTGAATGCATTTAGGAATGTTAAAAAAGGAAAAATATAATTTATGGTCTTTTCATTTGAAATGTATAAAACAAATATCTAATACAATTTGTATTACAAATGACTCTGTTGTGGGCTTGAACATTTATTATTTCTGTGAGATCATGCAACAAATATAATGGTTTCTTATTTCTGTAATATTTACTAGGTGGTATTTATTATTTTTTTTTTTTTTTTTGACTAAAATCGAAGGCGATTGATGCAAACAATATTGTTTATTTACTCCTACACTTAGAAAATGAAAGTGGTGAATTTTTAAAATTTTTTTTAAAGGATTATAAACTTTAGGATCAAATGGACTATACATTAAAGTTATAAAATCTTAGTTTTTATTTACTATAACTCAGGTATTATCCGATCAGTTAGCCACTATTTTATGCGTTATTTAGTAGTCTTTCAAATAACTTATTTTGATTGGGCCAGACATTGACTGTGGAAGGAGGCTGAAAGAGAAGTATCTGATATATTGTGACGTGATGGGAAAACACCAGAGTTGGCAGTTTAGTTAGATTCCCTCCAGATTTAGGGATTTTTAATGGTGACTGGGTGATGTCAAACAATTTGACAATGTGTTGGACCTTTTAAAATACAAATTTTAAATGAAAATAGTCAGGAACTAAGAACAAAATATATTCGAAATCAATTTTTTAGGAAACTGAAAACAATGAATACGATTTCCATCTCATACCTGTATATTATGGAAAAAAGGATGGTTAACTTTTCTATAGAATAACAAACTTATTCGATATACAAAGTTAATAATAATTCTTCTTTAGAATCAAAAAGTTAAAAAGTTTAACTCTTATAAAAATTATTTTCACTGTAAAATTTTTCTTGTAAAACTTGTTTTACTTTTCTCTCTCCAACTTACAAACATTAGGAAATTTTTTGAGGTTATTTTCATGTTATTAGAAAAAAAAAAAAATAAATATCAAAAAACAAAGAAATAAATTTAACTAACTAACTTTTTTTTGGTGGATGGGGAAATTTTTATATTTGATTTTCACGAAAACTACAATTTCAAAAAAAAAAAGAAAAAGGCAAAAACCCATTCGCACTGTCATTGTCGCGACACGATAGTATTTGACATTAACCTCGCTTTTTAACACAAATGCGCCCATATTTACACACACAAACAATCTCTTACACACCCTGACACTCTTTAACGAAAATTCAATGCTTAAGTCAAGGTACCCAACGAAAATTATTGCAGTAACTGCTGTTACTCGCAGTTGAACATTTTCTTTGCCATTTTTATGGTTTATGGCTGTTTTATGAAATGTGAAAATTATGGATTTTTACTTTCACCACATGATTTCGTACCTTTTGTGAATAATCCATAGTGCAAGTTTATGTTTGTTTTGTTTGCTTGGTCTTCATACTTAAAAGGCATAAAGTAAAATATTTTTTATAAATATGTACTGATAATTTTGTTTAAGTAGTGTTATGTAGGTATGTGTAAAATAAGTAATGGTTAGCGTTTGTTTAATGACAGTGATTTAAAATAGTTAATCTACTTCTTATTTAATACAATGGCATAACGATAATTATCGTTAACAAAGTTAGTGAATCGCACTACAGGCAATGCCATTGTATTATGATTAAGAAGTACTTTATGCGATTATAATCGAATCGTTAAAATAAATATAACGAAAATTTATCGAATATGCTATTCAGTAAAATTTTTAACGATATTCGCTGCCGTTTAAAGTCAGCTGTTACTTTAAGCAATTTTTTGTCGTTATTTTAGCGACAATAATTTAGGTTGTGTTTATTTAATCGATAAAATGTATTTGATGTTTAAAATAACTTACATACATACAAAGATATTTTCATACCCTGCAAATAATAGGACCAGTCCAAACACGCGTGTAAAGAGTAGTCCACAAGGGACCAGGACTAGTCCACAAGTAACCCAAACGTATGGAAAAAACCTGGTCCATTTAACATTACGATGTCCTAGGAGAGGACCATATAACCCACCTTTGGACCACTAAGGAGTAGTTTTAAAACTACTCCATGGTATATAACCCACCTTTGGACCAGTAAGGAGTAGTTTTAAAACTACTCCATGGTATACTCAAGAGGATTAGTTTTGAAGTCGTTTAAACACGAAAGCATGTCGTTAAAAAACGAAGACATGTTGTCTCACTACAAACACTTTTTAACAATGGCATGGTCCATGCTTGCATTACATCGGACTAGTCCATGGAGTAGTCCATTTTATCAAAATGGGTCAGGTGGTCCAACGACATGACTTCGGTTTTTAACGACGTGCTTTCGTTTTTAAACGACTTTAAAACTAATCCTCTTGAGTATACCATGGAGTAGTTTTAAAACTACTCCTTAGTGGTCCAAAGGTGGGTTATATGGTCCTCTCCTAGGACATCGTAATGTTAAATAGACCAGGTTTTTTTCATACGTTTGGGTTAGTTTTGGACTAGTCCTGGTCCCTTGTGGACTACTCTTTACACGCGTGTTTGGACTGGTCCTATTATTTGCAGGGTACTTATATTTATGAACAAAAACGAAATCCATATTTAAAATTTACAAAAAAGCATATTAAGAACAAAAACAAAATTGTTAATGTGAAATTTACTAAAAAAATATATAGAAACCACAAATTAACCCTTCGTCTTACTCATGAGTCTGGCCAGACCTTTTGCAATGCATTTTGAATGAAAAAACATGTGTAACATGGGGGGTAAAGAACAATTTTATTTGTTTTTATTTTATTCTCTTTTGTGCTTTTCGTTTTTTTTGTAACATTTTTAAGACAGAGATGTTACAGAAATACAGCTGTTTACTTTCGTTAAAAAAGTTACAGAATCACACTATCGGTACTGCAAGCGAGTATATTTGTCGACAAATATAACGATTGTCGGTTCGTTAAAATTTAGTGAATCGCACCACTGCTATCAATTTCAAGCCAACCTATTTTTTAGAGCTGTCAACCGATTAAGAATAAATCGATTAATCGATCAAACAAAAACATACCCTTGTTCGAATAATTTTAAAATGGCGATTTTCGAATAACGAATAAATCGATCAAATTATGACGATTAATCGAATAATATTTTTTATTAAAAAATAAATTAATAATAAAAGACTAATAAGAAATAAAAGCTTAGAATTTGAAAAATTTAAAATCAACCTTGTTTTGAACGAATTAACATTGATTTTTTTCTGTGTGTAGGAAAGGTAAAATATATTGTAGCATTAATCCTGATTGTTATTAATTTTAATGTTTAGTTAGCAAAAACCGTGTTGAATATTCATAGCATTTCAAAAATGTATTTTATGTTCTTATTAAACAAACGTTAGCAATTTTCAAGAAATGGGATCTTTCACTCTCTGGCAAAAAACTTAGAAATAAACACAAAGCTAAAAAATAAAGAATTGATTTATAGAAATCATATCATGAAAGTAGAAAATATTGGTATTAAACATATATATTTTAATATATATATTTTAAAAGATATATATCTTTGCCATTTGCGTAATGCTATGTACACACTTGGGTTTTTAAATGTTGATTTAGTTAATCAAAGCCGTTCACATTACATTTGAGATAATTAAGATGACAGTTGATTAATGGCGATTTCTTTTCTGAAAACAATATGCTACAGTATATACATGTAACATTTTATAATGTTACCTATAATCACTGGAAGTGTTACATGTTGTGCAATTTTAATAGAACACAATTAGCTGCTTTTATTTACAACTATTACACTTTCATAATTAATGTACTTCATGAGCGATTTTTAATGCTATTTGAGCGGTTTCTGAACGCAATTATGGCTTGAAAACAAATATTGACATCACTAATGGCTTAGAAAAATTTAAACGATTATAATATAAATAGACTTTTTTTGATTTTAATGTGTAAATATATTTATATTTTCTTTTAAAATAATTTTTTTTACAAAATTATGAGCTGTATGAGTTATGACAAGCAAAATAAAACATTGGTTGTACAAACAAAGTAGTAAATACCAAAGTTGTAAGACAGGGCAGTATGAACACCTTAAGTAAAAGTAAGGGTAAAACATGCAACATGTTTTGCATGTTTTTTATCAACATATTCACAAAAGAACTTGAAAATTTTTCCCACAGTTGTATTTTATGTACAAACGAACACAAAAATGTAGAACATGTAACATTAATGCAACATTTTTCTCAGAAAAGAAATCGCCATAAGTTAAAAAACACAACAAAAAAATTTATATTTCTTTAAATATAATCGTGGATGGTTGTACACGTGAGGGGTACGTTCATTTTTTTTTTCTCATTATTTATTTATTGAATCTTCATATATTAAATATGAACTAACAATAATTAATCAAATCTTAACCTAATACGTTATTTTTTGTCCTGCCAGTGCCAGACAAAAATTTTCTTCATCGCGGGTTCTGTTCACTTTTATAGTGTTAATCGCTCATCTAATTGGATAAGTGCTGCAGTGTCTCTTCTTCTTAAGCGAGTGTGGCCGCTATCATTTAAAATATTTCGTGCTAGTGGGTTCGGGTGCGATTCGAGCCTTTTTAAGTATTTTACTGCATATTTCGTAATCATAGTTTTAACTAATGGAACATTAAGATCCTTGTGAATATTTGAGTTTTTAACATACCAAGGGGCAGCTGTGATTATTCGAAGTAGTTTATTTTGGCGCTTTTGAATTTTTTCGATATTAGAGGCCGAGGCAGTGCCCCATAACTGAATACCATAGCACCAGATTGGCTTTAAGATGGAGTTGTAAAGAAGAAGTTTGCAGTCGAGACTAAGGACAGAGTTTCTTCCAATAAGCCAATGAATTTGGATGGCTTTTAGTTTCATTTGAGTTAATTTTGCCTCTATATGGCTTTTCCACGTTAAACGGCGATCTAGATAAATACCGAGGTATTTTACATGCGAATTTTGAGGTATTATTTGATTATTGATTTTAATAGGGGGGCATGATTCCCGACGCAAGGTGAATGTTATATGTACGCATTTTTGCTCATTGACCTCTATCCTCCATTGCTTTAACCATAGTTCGAGTTGAAATATATGATCCTGTAGGTATCGAGATGCTTCTTGACGGTTTCCGTGCACGCTCAAAAAAGCTGTATCATCAGCAAATGTTGAAGTTTGTGTGTAGTTGTTTGTTGGCATGTCCGAGGTATATATTAAGTATAAAAGTGGGCCCAGGATGCTTCCCTGAGGGACTCCAGCGTCAATTTGCTGAGGAGAGCTTAAATAATCACCTTCTTTAATAATAAATTTTCGACCGACTAAGTAGCTTTCTAACAGCTTGTGTGTGTTAACTGGTAAGTTTAGCTTCAATTTATGTAATAGCCTTCATGCCAGACTTTATCAAAAGCTTGAGAAACATCGATGAAGAGAGCGGAGCAATATTTTTTTTCTTCAAAGGCTTTTCTTATTGCGTTTACTATACGATGGGTTTGCTCAATTGTGCTGTGTTCTCTTCTAAAGCCGAATTGGTGGTTAGGAATACATCTATTATCATTTAAAATTGGGGTTAATTTTGGCGCTAACAGCTTCTCAAACAGCTTTGATATATTAGAAAGTAAGCTTATAGGCCTATATGACTCATTTTTTGTGTGATCCTTTCCAGGTTTAGGTATCATGGTGACTAAGAAGACCTTCCACTTTTGAGGATAGTATTCAAGGCGTAAAATAGCATTAAAAATTAAAAGAATAATTTTCTTTGCTATGCTGGGTAGCTCCAAAAGCATTTTGTTGCTGATCTTATCAAATCCAGGAGCCTTCTTGGGGTTTAAATCACAAATAGCCTTTTCGATTTCTCTTATCTCAAATCTTAGCGGAACAGCTGCTCTAGCAGCAACAGGTGGTAACTCGACCGCAATATCGTGAGATATATTTGGGGTAAATACGTTTTTTAAATGATTGACATACAGATTTCCTTTTTCAACATCATTTCTTGCCCAACTTCCATTCAAGTTTCTTAAGGGCACTGCTACACGTTCAATAAATATCGTGATATTTCTAGTATCACGATATTTATTGAACGTGTAGCATGCAATATTGATGGATCGCGATCCATATCGCAGAATGGCCTAAAATATGAAATCCAGAAATCCAGATCGCGGATCGTGGATCGCGTGATAAATATTGAGCGTGTAGCATTTTCATGATATTAAATAAAAAAAAAAATTAATACGTCTGTAAAAAGTGTCATAATAAAAGAAATAAAATACGCAGTGGAAAAAATTAAACAAATGAAAAGTAAAACAATTGACAAAATATGTGTATTTTTCCGATCCTGCAACCACTTGTTGCTCCAAATGTTTCTTTCCACTTTTTCTTTTGGGTTTATCGCGACGACCCGTACAGCACAAAAATAACATAAATACTGACGCGATAAATATTGAACATGTAGCATACGCTCGTGATCCATCAATATTTTAAAATGGATCGCGATCCAAATATCACGATATATATTGAACGTGTAGCAGTGCCCTAATGGTGGTTTAGAGACAACTGGCCTTTTGAGATTTCTAGCTGCGCGCCATAATGAGTAGTTTGATTGTGGGGTTGCATCAAGTTCCTCAAGATATTTTTCCAGAGAAGCCGTTTTCTTAGTCTGCAGTAACTTTCTAAGTCTTTTTGTACACTCTTTAAATAAGTTCTTAAGTTGAGGGGATCTGTGCAATTGCCAATCTCTTCGAGCCCTCCTTTTTTCAGACAAAAGATGCTCGACATCTGTGGAATATATTTTAATAGTTTTTGTTTTTTTGGGGGCAATATTGGAATGTTGAACAGCTAGTTTCAGAAAACTGTCAAAATTGTCAATAGAGCGATCTACATAATCCGGTGTACTTCATGGTACGTTCATGGTGACCTATTCTATATTATACTCAGTTTGAGGTATTTTCATTGGATTCGATGTGATTAATGAAGTTATTTAGTTGTAATCATGTTAATTTGAGTTGCTTAAGGAACCCAAGTGTGAACATAGTATAAGTGTCACAATATTACCATTGAAAACGATGTAGTAGAAGATAATCCAACGACATAAAAAAAATGCCGAACTTGTTCCAATGGAAAAATACATAGAGGGTTGTTCCATAGACGGAATTGTACGCAGAAGTTTGGCTGAAGATGAAAGGTCTCCAAACGCCTTTCAAAAATCCAAAGTTGTATCAGATTATTTAAGAATTATGGATTTTAAGATCCTTTAAGTAATACAACGATATGGAGTCAAGATGAAAAGTTGTACGCATCAAAAAAAGAAGAAGTTTTAGTGGATTTGAGAAAAAATGAAGAAGAAAATGGAAGATTTTTTATAGTTGTAAATTAATGGACGAATGTATCTTATTTAAAATATGTATTTTTTTATTCGTTATTCTCATCGATTAATCGAATAATTTAATCGTTTGATCGAACGAACAAAAACAATTATTCGAACAAAGCTGAAAAGCGAATAATTGACAACTCTACTATTTATAGAAATTAAAAAAAAAAATTTTAAATCTTTCCATCCAGAGTTGTCAAAACCGGGCTTCGAATTATTATAAGATCCGAGTTTATCTATTTTTACGGGTTTCTTAAGCCGGTTTTTTAGTGTTTGACATTATCGAATATTTTTCATACGAAGGTTTTTTTTTTTGATATCAACATTTTTTTATATATAAATCTTGCGTTAATTATACATACTTTTTTAAACATATTTTGAATATAAATTGTCATCATCGTTAAAACCGTTGGACATGGCTAAAAAAAAGTTGTTAAGAGTAATACTTTTGAACTAAGAAGGACTATTTTAATTCCTACACCCAGAGCAAAAACATTTTTCAATATGGTCACCTCCAAAAAAGCTATTTTTAACGAACATTTTTAAACATATCATGGTTAATTTAACCATATTATTGACACTCATAAACATATTACGGTTAAATTATTCCTCCATCAAAGAACCACAGCCATATTATGGTTGCTCCGAATATTTCGAGCCCTTTTTGCGAGTATATCGTAAGCGGCGCAATTGAAACTATCGTAAACGACAGGTTACTACGCAATTTAAACTATCGTAAACGACAGGGGTCTAATCACCGCATACGATATCGAGCAAAATTGATCGAAATTATTTATTTTGGTATCATGAAACTCGGTATCAAATGAAATTTATTGAATTTGAAATAAAAGCATTCGATATCGAGTAACTCGACATTACATTTATCGAGTTTTCATTCGATACGTCAGTGTCTATCGTATGTAAAAAAAATTCGATAATTTATTCGATACGATACTATCGAATGCGGTGATTAGACCCCAGGTTACTATGATAAATTGAATCTTAGCACGCTCTTGAAAACTATCGAATTCGCGAATTGTAATTTAAAAAAAAAAAATAAACGCATAATATGAAACCAAATAAAGCGCTGCACTGCTTAAAAAAAAAAAAATAACACGCTCTTACGTTAATTATCGCAAAAAGGGTTTTTATGGATTTTATGGTAAATAATAATAAAAATTAGTTTAGCACTAGTATTATCATGGGTTTTTTCAACCATATCATGTTTTGGCCCTTTGATCCTTATAGGAACAACAGGTATTAATATATATTATACATACATGTTGCTCTTTGAATAGAGGAAAATTCTTTTCTTATTTAAAACCGAACAATAACACTGTGATAGAATTTTTTTCTGTCAAGCAGAGCACCCGGTGGGTTAACCTAATTCGAGTACAGTTTTTTTTAGGTTAGTTCTTGTTCTCGAGATATAGCGTTATTTCGAAGTTGGAAAAGGTTTCACAACATATTTTCGCGTAACTCAAAAACGGTTAAGTTTATTGAATAAACTTAAATATATATCCGGAAATTTTTTTTTAAACATTTTTGTGCATATTGGCTGAGTTCCAAAACGTCATTTGCAAAGCAACTTACTTCTTTAAATGTATGTGTTCTACAATGTAACCGTGCAGAATTTTACAATGTTATCTGTACCAAAGTTCACCCCCCGGTGATTTGTGGAGAGCTACTTAAGGATATTTCACCTTCTGGTGCAGCACCTGATTTCCCTAGGGGCTCTTTACGATCTCTTGCGATCGCGGCTGCCCAGAGATTTTATCTGGTACCACGTGACTAAATTTTTCTTTAATAATCTCAATAATTGCCTAAAAAACTTTTTGTATGTTTTATTAGCATTTAGAAATTGTTTTTCTTTTTCTATGCGAACGTTAACGTGTGACATCGTGGGCCTGGCTGTTAATTTTTCAAGCTAAATTTTGAAGATAAAACAAAATGAACATTTATATTTGTTTTATTGTTTAAAATTTAAATCTATTATGATTTTTTTGTTTTGTTTAAAACACAATAAATATATTTTGGCAAAGATTCTGTCCTATAAATTTTAATTAACATGTTTTTAAACCGGAATTATAGCAACTTTACTATTTATATACATTTTTAAAAACTCAATTTACCAGTATTTCTAGTCACTTCAATGAAAAACATTTAGAAAAATGTTGGTGTTTGTTATCATCAGAAATATTTTTGAATTAGTTAACATAAAGAACTTAAAACAGAATGTTTCAACAAAATAAGGTAACAAATTTAACAAAAAAAAAAAAAAAAAAAAAAAGATTTTACTTTTTAAGAAATTAAAACTTTTTTTTAGTTTTATCTTTTGGCTATAACGTTTTTACTGTGTTTTCATTGGTCAATATCCGAAACCAAAATTTTAAGGAAAGTCAGGCAAGTACAATACTATTAAAAAATATATATCGACCCCTAACAACGAAAATAACGTAAGCGCCAAAAATCAAATTTTACAGGAGAGAGCTTTTTTTATTTTATTTCATATAAATTTTGTATGAAATTTGTCGCTTACATTAAAATTGTTTTTGCTATAAAATCGTAACGGTACCTTATGCGACTATGACATTTTAGGAGATGATGCAAGTGTTGCCAATAAAGTCATTTATTAAAAAAACCGAAAATTGAAAATCATGTCGCTTACGTTACATTCGTGGTTAGGGCTCGATATAATAAGGTACATTTACACAAGAAAGACCCATTTGGGAGAACAATACAAAAATACCCGACTTGTCAAAATTGTAATTAAATGCACACATGCATATATGTATTTTGGCTCATACATACAACATTTAAAAATTGCGACATATTTCTGTCCGCTTATGAGTCTACCTTGTTTAACTGTACCTTTATAAATATGTAATTACGCAAATCCTTTTTTAATTAAGTAATTTAAATTTTCCAGTGTCGTTCTCAAAAATAATTACCAAGATGCAACCATTTCGTTAGATAATGCAGACAATTTGATGGCTGAGGGTCTGATTGTGCAAAAGTTCTCTATACCTGATAATTCTAAATTTGTGCAGAGACTTAAACTTGATTATGTGGCTGATAAAGATGGGTATAAAGCAAATTATACTCTGATAAAGGAGGAAGCCTTAGACAAAGATCGTTTATCGCCTTTGACTTTAAAGTCAGTAGCGGGATGAAATGGCAATATGGCAACATTACAGTTTAAACTCTTAAATCTAGAGTTTAGCGTCTTATTTAATTTAATTTTATTTTTTTTTATCTAAAAGAATTTTCCAAATATTGTAACTTTAGTAATAAATTTTAATACAAAAGCGGCGTTCGCAAATGGTCTTGCGAAAGAGCAAATGCAAAATATTGGTGGTCTTAAATGAAATCTAACCGAACCTCTGTGCATTTGTTGTTGGAATTTAATAAACAAAAACCACGATATTTTGCATTTGCACCTTCGCAAGAACATTTACACCAACCCCTGAACTCCGTTAAAGTTATTTAAAAAAATCGCCATTACTATAAACAAATTTCATTTAAATTATTTTTCGATTTCGATTTACGTTATTTTTAAAATGTGGTCAAATCAAAAATCAAAGCTCAAACGTAGCAGCATCTGTTAATAACGCCATTAAGGGTGGGTTTTTAACATAGAGATTAGAGATTTAGTCATCTTTAATCTGTGTTTTTAGTTTTTAACATGAGGATTAATTACTTTTATTTGCCAGTTAAAGCGGCCAATATTAGTGGTTTAAACTTAATGAACAAATGTCAACACATACACCTGTATAACAAAAGCAGCTGTTCAAATACATAGAAAGAATATGCCTACATGAAAGAGACATTTTTTTGTAGAAAACAGAAAATTGGATTATTTTAGTAAAGATGAAGAACACCCGTATTCACAAACGGTTATTAAATTAACAAATGTTTATTAAGGATAATTTTCATAGTAAATTTGTTCTTTAAACCTTTATTAAATTTATACAATTTTTATGAAGACTTCAGTGATTCTGAAACATACACGCAGAGAAAAAATATGGTTGGGCATGGTTACGGCAACAACACTATGTTTAATGTAACAATATATTGTTGTCGTACACAAATAATTGTTATTTTTATTTAATATCAACAATATTATAGTTACTGTAAACATATCAATGTTTATCGCGATTGTGAATTTGAGTATTGTTGACCGAAAAATAATTATTTTTCTAACAACTTAATTATGATAACTTCCTAAGCATATTATATATCTCACAACCATATCATGATACTTAATAGCCATTACATGATAACTTTCTATACATTTATCATATCATGTTAAAGATGCAATCAAACTATTTTTACTCTAATCATATTATGTTAGCGCCATTTGTAAAATAGTTTTGAAGCAGTTGTGTCGTTTTTTTTATTTGTGAGCGGTTAAACAATTAAAAGATAAAATTCCACAAAAAAGTTTAAATAAATTAAAAAATTAAAATATTAGCGGAGTTAATTCAAGTATTAGTGATGTAATAGTGCAAATGCAAAATATCATAGTTTTTTTTTGTAAAATCCAACAACAAAACACACAGAGATTTCGTTAAATTTTATAAATTTTCTGTGGTTTTCATGGGCAACCGTGTATGTCTTAAAACAAATTTTTCAGGAAAGCCGAAAAACCATTCAAGATCAAACTATGGGCTAGGTATTGCACTTTTTAAACTTCATTACGTTAAAAAATCGGAATTGATCCATCTTTTTTCAAAAAAATGTAAAGAGCGTTCAAAATTAGGCAATATGGCATCTTAAAATCGAAAAAATGGACACACGCGGTTGCCCATGAAAACCACAGATTTTTCATTTGCTCTTTTGCAAGATTTATATTGATCTCCGCTATTTGATTAACATTAAGACAAATTGTAAAAAGCCACAAAATAAACAAGTTAGAGTGCTATATTCGGCTGTGCCGAATCTTTGATACCCTCCACCGACAGTTCGAATGTTTAAGGAGTAATATCTGCATGATGTTATTATTATCTTAAACTGTGAAGATTTGTTAATAATTTTAGGCGACTAAACTGTTTTCCGGTAGTAGGGTTTTTATGGGGCCTAGGGTAAATTATGGACCGATCATCACGAAATTTCACAGCGTCATTTCTAGTCCTTTAAAACTGTGACGTACCAATTTCTGTTATGATAGCATTATTAATTATGGTTTTAGGTGTACTAAACTGTTTTCCGGGAGTAGGGTTTCTATGGGGCCTAGGGTAAATTATGTACCGATCTTCACGAAATTTCACAGTATCATTTATAGTCCTATAAAACTGTGACGAGCCAAAATTTGTTATGATTGCATTATTTTTTATGGTTTTAGGCTTACTAAACTGTTTTCCGGTAGTAGTGTTTATATGGGCTTAGGGTAAATTATGGACGGATCTTCACGAAATTTAACAGCGTGATTTTCAGTCAAATAAAAGATATTTTTGCAAAATCTTATCTCATTCCGTGCCTTGTTCCAGCATTTATGTTATTTTTTGTAACAAAATTATCAATTTTTTTAGGTGGTGGTTCCACATTTTGATTCATAGCTCTGGTCCTACTGAACCGATTTTGCTGGATTTCAATCCCAAACTGCTTAGGATAACTACAAGCAATTTGGCACCAAGTTTGTTAATTTCTTTTGAGTTGTTCGAAAGTGAGCGTGTTTTCAACAGACGGACAGACGGACAGACAGACGGACATGGCTAAATCGACTTAGAATTTCTCAAGGACCCAGAATATATATACTTTATGGGGTCTGAGATGAATAATAAAAAAGTTTCACACGGAATGACAAACTTAATATACCCTCTTCACAACTAATTGTGGTGGAGGGTATAAAAATCGATGCAAAAATATTTTAATTTATTTTGTATTTTTATGACAGTTATGAAAGGTGCTGTATCATAATATGATTGCTTCTAAATTTATTATGATTAACATGATGATAATATGATTACTTCTTAGCTTATTATGATTAACATGACAATAATATGATTAATTTCTTAGCTTATTATGATTAACATGACAATAATTTGGTTACTTCTTAACTCAGTATGATTAACAGAATATTAATATGATTAAGGGAAAAATATTATGATGTAATGGTACGAGTATATTTAGCCATAATATGATTCAATAATAATCTTAATATGGTGACTACAATCATAATTCTCATCATAATATGTTGCTCTTAGAATATGATTACAACAACCATGTTTTTTTCTTTGCGTGTACTAAAACCTAAATAAAAAAAAAATTAAGAATTAATTTTCTCTTTATAAGAATTAAAAGGGCGAAAAGGGCCAATTGTTGTTATTTAGTATGGCAATGCTGCTCTTAAAAACGACAAACACAATTAGTACTCAAATAAATTTATTCTCAGATTAATTAATTATAGAGTGCCGCTAAGATTAAACTCGATGTTAAAAACCCACTCTAAATGTTACGAATAAATCTACACTCAAAAACAAATCTTTAACAATTCAGCAAACTTTAGACAATTTTGTTAAAAAATCAGTAAGACGACTTAATAAAGTGAATACAAGTATCGTTGTTTTAGATTCATTAGAATTTATGTATGTTCTTTAATGTTTGTATAATTTAAATTAATTTTTGTTTTGTTTTTATGTAAATTTATTTTATTTTATTTCCTAACAACAATTAAAAACTCTTGTTGAAAAAAATATGAAAAAATGTATTCATATGACTTTATTTTTTTTTATCAAAATATAATTTTTACTAAATAAATAGTGTTTTTTTAGACGTATTAAATTTCCGATGGGTATTTTAACTTAATGGGTATTTAAACAAGCAGTTAACGTGTATTTAAATAAGCAGAATTGTAATTTTTTGGAGAGAGCACAAGCCTTATGAGACTCTTGAGACTCCATTACATCCCGAAAAAATCACTGGTCGGTGCTGTTTACATGTCGAATGCCTTTTCGGACCATTTGTTTTTAAGTCCTAAACCATGGCGAACGTTACAGACAAATGATTCGTAATTTGTTTTATTCCTCATGTCATTGCAATTCATTTGGAGGAGAAATAATGCAAACAAGACTGCGTACGAAGGTAAACAGCGCGTGTAACCATGACTTTGTTAAGCCAAACGTTTGGCGACTGAATTTTCTGAAGAAATGGAGCTGTGAATTGGCCACATCGTTCGTGTGATTTGGCACCTTCGAACTACTTCATGTGGATGTACGACAAATATCTTGCCAGAAATGATTTTTAAAGATTAAATGCCACGAAATTTGTGAACTAATAAAGAAAAATGTGTGTCATTCAATTTAATTTGTTCTGTCTTATTTAAAAAAAAGTTCTGTGCACCTAAAAAACACCCCATACATAAGTACAATGTTATCCATTTAGCGATTTAGAAATCGCCAGTCTGACATGGCTGTTAGCTGTTAAATATCTGTCATTTAAAGTGTCATTTATTAAGTTAAAGCTTTGCCATATTAATCGTTTTACAACCGAAAAACGCTTTAAAATAATTATAACTTATTGGTGGTTTAAACTTGGCACACTTTTCGCGCATTACGGGCCGTCAGAAACCTACTTTGCAAGGAAGTGGCCAGATTTTAAAGACATTTTAAGTGATTGGAAGCGTTGCAGATGTAGTCAGATCTGTGCATCGTCGAAATGTGCGCACTGCCGAAAATATCGCTTTTGTTAGTTAAAGTGTGTCGGATAATCCAAATTTGTCGATTAACGGCTCAACATGCTATGGCCGTTTGATAACCGACTTATTTTTGGCCTGCAATTGAAGATTATGCGGCTTATGATTTTTTTTTACAAGAACTGATAATTTCAAAAAAAAAGAACCAAATTGTTTCTATGGAAAAAACTATTTTTATTATATTTAATTTCCATATCTTTTGCTGAATTGGAATAAATTGCATTAGAATAAATGTTTTTTAATCATATTGTTATTACTTACTCAATTTGATTAATAAATTACAACTATGTTTTAAATACAGTTTGGCTGACTTCCAAAACGTCAAATGCTTTGTATAAGAACAAAGTATAATGTTTCATTACGCCGCAGTACAATATATATGCAATGCAAACCCTTCCAAAACATCAATGGTTAGTATTAGTAACGCAGCAAAAAGCAATCAGAGCATCGGTTTTAAAGTTGATGCTTTGTAATATTTAACATTTAGTTTGCAAGCAATACAGATTTATTCTAATATTATGCATTGCATCACTTTCGTTTCAAAACTTTTAAATTAACAGAATACATAGTTGCATTGTTTCCGTACTTTGTACATGTGCATGGTTAAAATACGGTAGTAAAACTGTATACAAACTTTGTATTAGTACGTTTTGGAAGTCAGCCTTTCTTATCTCTCTTAAACATTTGTCAATTTTAAGTTGTGACTGCTTTTGATTTAGTTCGGTCTTTAAATAGAATTGTATTTTTACCTAGAAATATTGATTGATTTTGCAATTGGCAGACAATTCGTTAACAATTCAAAAATACTTAAATTAATACCTGAAAAATGGTACTTGAGTTAATAACCTTCAAAATGATTGTATTCTTTAAAAATCAGCGGTATTCTTTTATAACTTAGACAAGCAATGAGGTTGCGTTAAAACAAAGTAGAATCTGGTTGTTTCAAAGGTTATTGATATGGTTTAATTAGTTGATGCTGTTCCTGCAACTACAACTTTATGTTCATAGAAATTGGAAAACATGCCCACACGCTAGGAAGATTTGACTTTCTACGACATTTGTTGGCGGTTTATGTGTTTTATTTTAAGATGTTCTTTTTTATTTTTGTTTTCTTAAAAGGTGGTCCAAATTTTCATTATCATCTTTGTTACATTCTCAGTGTTTTTCTTAAGAGTCAACACAGTTGTAAGCGTGAGTGCCGGTCCGTAATGGACAACCAATAAGGGTCAGCAACAAAAATTTTGTATTACTTATCAGTTGGTTGTAACAAATTTCTTAAAACTGTCAAAAATATTATGACACCTTTGGTTCTAAGCAACCTCAATATTAAAGATAGTAAGAGAGAGGTAGAGTGAGAGAGAATATTTTGACCACACAATCGTTGTACAACTGCCAAGTGTTGTCACTTTTAAGTCATACTGCGTTTTTGGTTGTTGTTTTTGTTTTATTGCTTTTCATATTTTCTCTTTACTAAACTGTGGTCCTTTGAGATAAAATAAGGACAAGGTGTGATTAAAAATTTTGCTAAAATAGATTTAATGTTGCATAAAATTATGATTTTCTTTATCCTTTTTTGTTTTTATGACAACAAAATTTTTATATATTTTATGACTTCAAGGAAAAATATGTTTATCTTATTATTGAACATCGAAGAAGGTAATAAAATGTTTGAAAAATAATATTGAAATTATTTATGTGAAAGTGTCAAAACGGGGGGTTTCACAGTTCTAAGGAAACGAAAAAAAAATTGGGGTTTCTCAAGCAGCTAAAAACGATTTTATTCGAAGCGGGGTTCCTTGATACATGGAAATAGTTTTAGGGTCGGTAACTTTTGACAAGATTCGAATTTTGAATAAACTAGTGAATATGAAAAAATAAAAATCTTAATAAAATTTCGAAACATTACAAAATTACCTTGAAAAAAAATTATGTGGGCACACACACAGTTTTGAATATTTAAAAAATATTTATCAAATAATTTCGTTTTGAACCAAATGTTTCTTTTTTGAGAGAATTTCCTTAAAAACGAAAAGAAATTAAAGTTTAAGGTTAGAATAAAAATGCTTTTCAGGAATAAAATTTTATCTTTTTAAAGTACTCACCTTTGAACTAAATACCCCAAAAAAATTACCTTTGACATTTTCTAAAAAAAAAAAACAATTTTAAAGGGTGAACTTTCACCTTTAAAACGATACCAAAAAAACTAAATTATCTTGCGTAAAGACACTTTTGAGTTTTTTTAAATTTTTTCACATCTTTTATGACGTAATATTTCGGAAGCCGAAAGAATCTGGGGTCTGAAAATTTATGTTTTGTTAAAGTCCAATAACATACAGCATTTGTGTTGAATTTCATTGAAACCGGAGGTGATGATGCCGAACGTCATGATGGTTTGACATGTTTTCACTCCATACTGAAATTAATTTTAATTTTTTTTTGGCAAAAATTCTTTCCACTCATGTTATTCCTTTTATATGAAAAACCTCCTCAAAAACTATTATATAACACATGTAGATCATTTAATTTTTTTCCTGGATTTTTAATGCGCAAGAAAACCTCTCAAATAAATGTAACGAAAAAAAAAACAAAACAGATAATCAGTTTTAAAGTGCATGTTGCACTTTTGTTTTATGTTTTACATAATTTTTTCATTAAAAAAAGTAAAAAAGTTAAAAAAAAAAAATCCAAACACTACATATGGATTTAATGTTCATTTGTTTCAAACAAATATTAGGTAGCATTGATGCTGTTCGAGTAGAGCAAAGTCATATCGGGAGAAGCTGCATCAAAAGCATGGATCTCAATTGTGTTATTGTTAAATATTTTCCTTATTTTATTGTAATAAGTTGAAATCAACACAAACATATAAAACAAAATCCCAAATGAAACAACAACAAAACAGCCACAATAATATAAACACTTATCGTAAATGTTTTTTTTTTCAATAGTGTTTTGTATGTATTTTATTTCAAACGCGGAAATGTTGCATTTGTTTTCTATTACTTTTTTGCCTCATATGAATTTAATACTATATTTTGAATTGAAGTAAGTGTTGCAAACAGAAGTTATTGTGTTTAAGCGTTTATTTTTGATTGAATAACTTTTATGCGAACAGAAAGGCAAGACGACAAGAGGGACAATGTCACCCAACTTTAAAACAAAATTCACAATTTTTGTTTAGATTACACCAAAGCTTCTCCTAAAGAATTTAATGGGCGAACATATTCTTTATATCGGGGTGACATTACATACCTTTAAAAAATGTTACCTTCTAAAAAGGTCTAGAAAAGTAGTAAACTAATGAATTTACCCGCTTTTGTTCCAAAAAAAAAATAAAAAACGAAACAAATATCGACGCGTTTTTAAATCACTAAACAATTATTTTCCGCATTTATTAAATTAAAATACAAAAAGTGTTCCCCTTAACCCCCTTAAAGTGAAAACTTGCACAAAAAAAAATTTTGTTTGTAGATCAATTTGTCGATTTAAATTGTCTTCATTCTCAAATTGATGCTTACAGCGTTTATTATATGGGTTCTCATTTCAAGTGTATATTTTTTGGGGGTTTTTACACCAATTCTTTATTTAAAATATTTATGGGAAGGTAAGATTCATACAGGTATAATAGTATTTGCCGTTTTCTGGATGCTGAAATAAAATTATATTTTTAACATTCTTATGTCTTGAGCGTTATATTTGCTTTCAAGGTTGTTCTGGGAATGATTTTTAGGAAAATACTAGTCTACAAAATTAAGTATAGGATTTAAAAGCCCTATAATCTTCACTCTAAAAAACAAATTTCAAATCATCGTAGAAGGAATAAAAGTTATGACCATAGGACCTATCGGGAAAGTTAAAAATTAAAATTTTTTAAAATAATTATTTCCACACAAAACTAATTTTCTCAAAATCGACAAAAAATTTTAATATCAATAACAGTATTTAAAAGCAAGGACCGGAAAATGTTTTTTTATTTTGTTTCTAAAAAAATATTTACTTGCACGTTTAAAAAATTCTACATTTTACAGAAAATAAAAAATTTCTAAAATAGTTTTTAAAAAAAGCCGTCGAAAAAAAAAAATAAAATAAAGTTTTTAAACTTAAAAACAAAAACAAATTAATTATATTCAAGCATTGTCATACAAATTTCATTCTTCAAAACAAATTTAAATAACATTTATGAAGAGGTTTCTGAGAATACATACATACAGGTATCCCTTGATATACACGGTACTTCATTTACGCGATTTAGATATAACACGGATCAGTAATAGTAACCTTTTTTTGAATTACGCGCTTTTTTTTTGCGCGGTTTTAATAAAACACGCTCAAAAAATTATAATAATCTTTATTTAACGGGAATTGCAGCACTGAGATTCAAAAAATTTCATCAACTGTGTGCTAAAATAGATCTGCACAAGTGCATAATGACACATTTTAAAAAAATTAAAAGATTTTTTTTACAATGTACCTAAAATTTTTTGCATTAAAATTTTTAAATTTACTGCTTAATTGAAGTTTTTACAGGTTACTGCAATTGTTTCCAGTAACCTGAACATATTTTAAATTTTTTCAGAAACCAGTAAAATTTTATTGGGTTTTAGCCAATTCGCCCTGGCTTAGTTTGTTTTTGACTATTTTACAATTGACATAATTTTCTTATATTTTTGATTTTAAATATTCAAATGTGTTTCAATCAATCCCAAACTGCTTAGGATAACTTCAAGCAATTTGGCACCAAGTTTGTTCATTTCTTTTGAGTTGTTCGAAAGTCAGCGTGTTTTCAACAGACGGACAGACAGACGGACATGGCTAAATCGACTTAGAATTTCTCAAGGACCCAGAATATACATATATACTTTATGGGGTCTGAGATGAATAATAAAAAAGTTTCACACGGAATGACAAACTTAATATACCCTCTTCACAACTAATTGTGGTTGAGGGTATAAAAATCGATGCAAACACAGAAATACACCTTATGTACTGCCAAACGTATTGCCTGGATGAAAAATGTTATTGCGGCAATAATCGATTTCGTATTGCGGAAGATACTTCCTTCGGGAAGAAACGTGTCTCGATGGCAATACTTCTAAGCAATACGAAAGCGATACTTCTAGATGATAAACTAGCAATATCGCCAGATAACCACTTTTAAGAAAATGGGAAGATATCACCAAAATATCATTGGGATGATAAAAAGAAGATTTTGCATTTTTTGCAAAAATTGTCATTTGTGTACAAAGAAGCACAGCTTTTTATTTAAAATTAAATATGTAATTGTATACGTATAAATTTTACTAAACATAATATAATTTATAATTAAATTAAAGTAAAAAATATACATAAATATTTAGTTTCCACCAAATTCTTGAAAAAAACCTACCACTTCTTTAAAATTGCATCCAGGGTTGAGAAATTCTTGACTAAATTTAAAAGGAAACAGACCAATATTTAACCGATTTATTAAATTTAAATATTTACCTTTTGCAGAACATTTTGGGAAATAATTTTTAAGTTTTAATAATTGGATTAATTTTTATTTTTTATTTATGACGTATGTATTAAATTTAAAAAAATTTTTTCTGTCTCTGTTGCGTAATTTTCTCAAAAATTATAAAAGGAAGAAAATAAAATATTACTTTGATTATTTTCTTTTAGATGACAATTTGGAGATATTGCTAAACTATTGCCTTAGGGGATATCTTCCATTTGTTTGCAGGGTACAGTTCAGTTAAAATAAAAAAATACACATTTACATACACACATACACACATACATACTTAACAATAAATAATATTAATTTCGTTTGACAAAGTGTTATTCAATCCGGACTATAGAGTTGCAACCAATCCGGATAATAGAAGACGCAATAGGTCTGTCTCAGGGTTGTCAGATTTTTTTGAGCTCCATCGCCAAACCGGATGTCAGAAATCGCCAAAAATCGCCAAACGACGATTTTGTTCAGTTTTTGTAAAATGTTCTTTTTTTTTAATTAAATTTTGCATACAAAAAAAGCTAGTATAATTTTTCAGTCAAAAATCGCCAAAAACTGAGAAAAAATACAAAAAGGTCGCCGAAATAAATTTTGTTTTGTTTCTGTATTTTTTTTAAATAACATAAAATGTATTCAGTTAAAAACTTAAATTAAGTACACAAGTCTATAAGATCGTACACTTCAGCCTCACCGATTTCATTGCTGGAGTTTTGACCTACATACTATTAGAATTAAATGGTGACTGAATATAAAATTCACTAATACATATGTTTTTATACCCACACCACAATAGTGGAGAGGGTATTATGCATTTGTGCTGATGTGTGTAACGCCTTAAAATATTGGTACTAGACCCACCTTAAAGTATATCGATCGTCTTAGAATCACTTTCTGAGTCGAACTAAGGATGTCCGTCCGGCTGACTGGCTGGCTGTCCATGTAACCTTGTGCGCAAAGTACAGGTCGCAGTTTTGGAGATAATTTGATGAAATTTGGGTCATAGGTTTTTATTGGCACAAGGACCAAGCCTATTGAAAATGGGCCGAATCGTAGGACCACGAGGGAAGATAGGGGAAATTTCTTCCTCTCAGAACCGATTTCAATGAAATTTAAAACATAGATAGAACCATATCTATATGCAAACAAAATGAATGCATTTTTTAAAAAATAGGACCACGAGGAGAGATAGGGGCAATTTC
The DNA here is from genome assembly GCA_930367215.1 of Pollenia angustigena. Lineage (NCBI taxonomy): Eukaryota > Metazoa > Arthropoda > Insecta > Diptera > Polleniidae > Pollenia > Pollenia angustigena. The sequence continues at coordinate 206,675,415 of OV884056.1, read as the reverse complement.
TGCCTCTCAAACCGATTTTAATGAAATTTAAAGCATAGATAGATCCATATCTATATGGACACATTAGCTATACAGTTTTTCAAAAATAGGACCACAAGGGGAGGTAGGGGGCAATTTCTGCCTCTCACAAACTTTCAAATCGATTTTCATGAAGTTTATAAACATAGATAAATCTATATTTATATGGACACATAAGCATGATGTGTTTTTAAATACTGTGGTGTAGGGTATCATATGGTCGGGCTTGACCGACTATACTTACTTACTTGTTTTTATATTAATAATAATAACAAAAAATGTCAGGTTGTTAAACAAAATCGCCGATATCATATAAATGGTAAAAATAGCCAAGTTAATCGCCAGTTATATCAGAAATCGCCATAAAAGTCGCCTGTCGCCAAATGGGAAATCCCATCGCCAAACACGTTTCAAAATCGCCACGTTTGGCGAGAAATCGCCATATCTGACAGCCCTGGTCTGTCTGGGTACTTTTCCAGTAACAAATACTCAGTAAATTTTTTTGGGAGAGTAAGACCAATATTACTCTATCGGCTGAAAAAATCTCAAAAATGTACGCAGACAGTATCCAGTGAAATCTTGCAAGAAAACAGCTGATCGGTGTGTAAACAATTGAAATAACAAAGCAAAAGAATTTTAGCATATGTATGTATGTGTACGCAAAATTGAATTCTCGAGGTAAATTAAAAAATTATTAATTAAAGTGAAGCTTAAAAAGTGTTGTAAATTAAAAAACTTGTTTATTACACTGTTATTAATTTGGTAAGTTCAATTTCTTCTTAGTTTTTAGTTTTATTTTTCGGGTTTTTTATAAAACTTCTTTTGCTTACATTGCCTAACATAGTGCCGGCTTACAATGGAAAAAAATAATGAAATGCCCAATACAGTGCCCTTCAACAGCTTGACAACGGAGAAAAATAATTTGGATGTGAAGTGCTCGCCAGGAACACAATTCCAAATACTCGCCTCTTCAATTGCAAAGTTTGTCCCACAAAGTTGGACCGAATCTTACCATTTTCAATACAATTCGTTCTGGATCTATCGGTTCTGCCATCTCCACTCCACTTACACCACGGTCGAACTGTATATATGGACGTTTCTAGCATAAAGTAAAATGTTTTGTTTATTATAATTTATTATAAACGTTAAAACTCAACACAATTCTAACTACTTACCTCTGCCATTGTTAAATTTAAATTTTTATTTTCATTTCACAAAAACTATTTCATTCAAACAGCTGTTCAAACTAATTGCAAAATCTTGCAAGCGGAAATTTCTCCAGTAACGTTTTGCAAATTCTCTAACTTCCAACTGTCAAAAAATTCTCTTTCTGGCTCTCTCGTTGCAAGAGATTTGGAGTACGCAGACAACATTTTGCAAGATTTTGCAACATTTTGCGCAAAATATGTATACGCAGACAGACCTATCGACTGTATTTACAAAGCATGCTGTGATTTGAATAAAAAATAAATAAAAACGGGTGTTATTCAATCTGCAAAATTCTGTCCGGATTACCGAATATTCCGGATTAGTGGAGTTCGGATTATCAAATTTACACTGTATTACATTTTTCAAAAAACATTTTTTTTTCCAATATATGGTTTGTAGCCCCAAGTTTTCTCTTTAAAATGACATTAAAATCATCTTTGTATGTCAAGTATTTTACGAGATATTGGAGAAATAAGCTCAACACATTCGGCTAATTCGGCGAAATTATGACATTTTGAATATGACACAACTTTCGAAAAAAATTTTTTTATTTATTTTTGTTCATATATGTTCAAAGGCCCATTGAAAAGGTCTGCGCAAGAAGCCTGATGATGATTGTTTTCGTTCTTTTGAGCTTTCAAACGTTGTTTACATACACGTTTTTTCCTTTTGCTTTGTATATGTGGTAGTAAGTTTTTGACAGCTTAAAAGAAAAAGTTTTTTGTTTTTGTACAAGTAAGCAGACCTGATAGATGGGCCTTGATATGTTCCTTATAAGATAAAAGCAACCTTTCTCATAAAATTTCATTAAAATTAGAAGGGGTCGTGTCCCACTCTTGGTCGTTTTGACATGGAATTACCCTTATTTATACTATGTTTTCTTCATATTTACATACAAATTTATTGTCGAATGTTGACCATTAGGCAAACACTAGCTATCATAAAGACTCGTTTTTCTTAAAGATTTTAGCATGTGGGCGATGTGAAATTATGGACCGAATCTTACCATTTTCAATACAATTCGTTCCTGTGACAAGTAGAACCTATGTGCCAAATTTCATCAAATTATCTGCCAAAATGCGGCCTGTACCTTGCTCACAAGGTTAACATGGACAGCCAGCCTGTCAGCCACATGGACATCCTTAGATCAATTTAAAAAGTGATTCTAGGTTGATCAGTATACAGTATACATACGCTCTTTTCACTGTTGTGGTGTTGGTATAACCACATATAATTGTTAGAGCAAAGAAATTATTTTTATTAAAAAAAAAAAAACGATGAAAATTAAAAAAAAATCATAAAAGAAACCTACTTAAATTATAAAAAAAATATATCGTTTCTGCCATTCTGCTGGTGCTAACTTTTTTGCCGCCCTTAAGTATACAGATGAATTAAAAATTTTGTCAATATAACCCACAAAACATTTTTGAACGAATTTCATATTTTTCACAATACAAACTATATTTTGAATTTATAAAAATTGAGGTGTAGAAACTTTAATGGGTTTTTACATGAAATACTGAATTATACAATAAATATTTTCAATTAATTTTAGATATTTTGAATAACGCTCAATACCTTTAATAGGTTACAAGCCACAAATTCAAAAACTTTTAAACATTTGGAATGTCAAACCGAAGGTGTTAATTTAGTGTATGTTGTTAATGTGATTTCAATAATTCAACTTATGGGTCAATTACGGTTGACGACTGAACTCCAGTTGAGTTGCCAACAGCGAAATTAGGCAATTTTATATTTGAACTTGAGCGTTGCCTGATTTCGCTGCTGGCAACTCAACTTCAGTTCAGTCTAGTGCTGGGATACTATCGATATTTTCTACTATCGATATTTATCGATAGTTCAGATTTCACTATCGATATATCGATATTACTATCGACTGAATGTTTGTACTTGTGCAGGAAAACTTTAATTATTTTTTCATAAGGCTACAGTCCGTTTTTTTCATCCCTTTATTTTCTAAATTCTAAAGCCAAAAAGGTAATCAATCTAGCGGACTTATCCTGTAATGGTCGTTCTTTGTTTTTTTCCTATGCTTGCAATTGCAATTGCATTTGGATTTGCATATTTTTTTTTTTACAACATTACAAAAATATTTGACATTTCAGTCCCTATATAAATATGTTCAAATTTCGATTTAAAGGCCTTTAATTAGCAGTAAAAAGCACTGTTAAGCAATCCATACCACTTGCCAATCTTGTTGTTTGTATTCATTGTTGTAATTCAGCGCGAATTAATAATAGCAAGGAAACAATTTGCGGCACAATTCTGTGTGTATAGCTGCTGTTCATATCTGTATTTTAAATAATAAAAATATCGATATTTATATTTTTCCTATCGATGTTTTCGATATTTTAAGACTATCGATAGTCTATCGATAGTTTCCCAGCACTAGTTCAGTCGTTATCCGTAATTGACCCATTAGTTTTGAAGTATGCTAAAAAGGAATAACGCTCAAGACACAGAACTGTGGATAACAACAAATTATGAAAAAAATTATAGTACCAACCAGATCCGTTACAGAAATCAATTCCGATCGAAAGTGGCATTGATTTCGTATCTTGCTTCACATAAAACGAAATCACTTTCGATCGGAATTGATTTCTGTGACAGGCCTGAATGTGCAAAATGATAACACCAAATGCAAATACTTTACAACAATTATACAATTACTCTCTTACTTTGTGAAATTCATAGTTTATTAATGTGGAACAGTTACAGCAAGCAAAACGGACACATAATTTGTAATGAAGAGAGTAAAACAAGCATTTTCGTTCTTTGTTTTTAACACATCAAAAAAAATGTAAGCGCGTACATACATTTATTTAAAACATTTCAAATCACGCTTAAGCAAATTAAATTTTCAAACGTATGTGTTTATTTTATGAAATACTTTACCATACTTTCAACGCACACGAAAAAACATGTAAATGAAAATTACCCACACAGACAAAAATTTTGCACCAGTAAACGCATTAATCAAAAATAAATTCAGTTTTAATTAAAATTTTAATCAAGTGAATGAGAATTACCCACACAGAAAAAAATTTTGCACCAGTAAACGCATTAATCAAATATAAATTCGGTTTTAATTAAAATTTTAATCAAGTGAATGAGAATTACCCACACAGAAAAAAATTTTGCACCAGTAAACGCATTAATAAAAAATAAATTCAGTTTTAATTAAAATTTTAATCAAGTGAATGAGAATTACCCACACAGAAAAAAAATTTTGCACCAGTAAACGCATTAATCAAAAATAAATTCAGTTTTAATTAAAATTTTAATCAAGTGAATTAAAAATGTTTAATTGACAACATTAATTTACACCAGTCTACAAATTAATAATACCAATTAAACTTTTAATTCACTTGATTAAATTTATAATTAAAACTGATTTTATTTTTGATTAATGCGTTAACTGGTGCAAAATTTTTTCTGTGCCTATTATTAATCCTTTTAGCAGTTTTTAGCTTTTTTCTCCCTTAATTTACAAAAATGCTATCTAAAGAGGATATTTTATAATTTCATGTTTCTGCGTAACATAAATAACGATAATTTTTTAAATATAAAGGTTATGAACTTTTAATGCGTTTATGAGCGACATTTTCATTATGACATTTTAATCGATGAATAATCGCACCAGAGTCAGTAACAAGTTGATATTTAGGGAGTTATGCATGACAACGGCTTTGCAATGTCACTGTTCCCTTAAAAGGAAAAACTTAGCGGCATTGTCTGTTATGAATAGATCACGAAGTGTGCGCTGCAGGACTTTGTCTGCTACATGTCTCCGTCAATGAATAAATCAGAAAATAACGGACCGTTTCTTTTTTCTGTTTGTTCTGTTCCATTTATTACTTGAGTTTACTCTGTGTTTTCCTTGACACTAAATTCACTAATGAAAGTTGATGATATTGTCTGTTAGGACTCACAAACAAATAGACGCCTACAAGACAAAATCAACATTGGTCATCTATGACAGTTTGGACAAATACTTTAAAAATTCATATATGACACCAAAGTAAAATCAACACTTGCCATCGATGATTTAATATTTTCAGTGTTTGTCACGCTGTATCACTATGACGTTCGCTACCGGGAAACTACAGAAGAATATTAGGTTGAAGGCTAAATGTAGATAGACATAGACCAATTTTTGTACTCTTGCAAACATGAGTATTAACAGATATTTTATACAACCTATCAGGTTTTTGCCTTCTTGTTGAACTAGGGTAACCCACTGATTGTAAAGGGTGGGCCATTTAAAATTTTAAACTTAAACTACCGATTACATTGACTTTGAAAGGTAAAGTAACATTAATTTTTAGTTTTATTTTCAGGTTTATGTTTGACATTTGGAATTGTGCTGAAGATTGTTTGGCAGGGGATGAAGAATTCTACAAAAAATCGTGTTTTTAGATGAAGCTCATTTTCCTCGTTTGTGGCTATGCCAATGAGCCAAATTGCCGCATATGGGACTTAGAGAACCCCAACGTGACAATTGAAAAGCCAATGCATTCACAACGAGTTACTGTTTAGTGTGGATTTTGGGCTGGCGGCCTCATTGGGCTTTTCTTCTTTGAAAATGAGCAGGGTGTCGCCGTTAACGTCGTAAGTATTACCGTGCCATGCTCAACGAATTTTTATTTCCAAAAATTAAAGAGAATGACATGGACGATATTTGCTTTCAACAAGACGAGGCCTCATGTCACACAGCCATCGATATTTTACGCATTGTTTTTGAAAATTGAATAATCAGCCGAAATTGTGATGTCAATTGGCTGCCTCGGGTCTGTGATTTGAGCTCTTTGGATTATTTTATGTGGGCAACCTTTAAGGATAAATGTTACGCAAGCCATCCAGCGACAATTGAAGAGAAGAAACATGAAATCGAAGTTGCCATTGAAGAAAACAATCGAAAATGTACTGACAAATTGGGTTTATGGGATAAGGTACTGTCGAGCCAGTCGTGGTAGTCATTTTAATGGTATTGTGCTTCATTATTATATGAAACAGTTAAACCTTTCCAATAAAACCAGAAATTTTAAAAAATAATCATTACTTTTTTGTTTTCTTTTTTACAAGATTCGGCACAGCTCAGTTATTAGGCCAGTCAATAAAAAAGTTACTTATTCATATCATAAATTTTACTTTTAATTTTTTTTTATTAATTTTCCCCTATTTTAGTGTAAAATTAATTGGAAGTTTGGAAAAGCGATAACGCTACAATTGCCTTACTGATGTAAGTGAAGAAGTGAAGTTTTATATTAAATGAAAATACAAAACACTTATGATATGTATATGGATGCTTTCTTTATATGTGTAAGCATATGCACTATATCGTTGGTATCATAAAGAAAGGCCCTATCTGACATAATAACAATTTTACAGGAGAAGAAAAACATTATGAAAGCTGTATGAATCAAAATGTAAAATTGTTTGTTAAACCGTGATTTTTAATACTTTTGCACTTAATTTTTGTAACGAAGTGTATTTGTGTTAAATTTATTGGAATCACTAAAATACTCAATTTCAAAAAAAAGCTCAAGTTAAGGCCTTTCTAAATGAGCCCAACGATATGTATGTATTTGTATCTTTACAATTCATATTAAATTTATTTTCATGTGTGATAATCTTATCTCGTTAGACATCTTCATCAGCGCCAGATTATCAACAAATTGTATGTTCATTTTCTTTAACTTTAACTCGTTTTACTCACTCTACGCGGTGTATATTTAAAATCGTATAAGGAATAACATTTGTATCGAAACTAACTTGGTAAAGACAGCAAATATAAACATAAAATATTACTGAGCATTTGTAGTAGTAAACTTTTTAGCCAGTGTATTAAAAGAAGTACATCTTTGAATAAAAATATACTAGAGTGCAACATTAAAAACATTGCAGTTTAATAGTCAGGTATGCGATGAAAACCGATCGATTTCAAAACGATCGCTTTTAAATTGTATGATGAATTTCGAGCGATTTTAAAATTCATATAAAAGTCTTATTATTTTGTTTAAAACACAGATAAATTACCATACATATATCGCACACTAAATTTTAAAGATAATAAACAAAAAATGCCATGAAATATATTCAGAAAATAAGATGAAAATGTGAATCCATTTTAAAGATACTGAACGTTTCATAATATGGACGAGGACTTACGAATTTTTCTTTTGGGACGTTTCATAGATCGAGTCAACGTGAATTAGCCTCAGAGTATAGCCCAACGTTATAGAAAACGTTTAAAGCTAAAAGAAGGCTTTACTTACGCGACTTAATTTTTCACGTCTTAATTTACTTAAATCTATATTCCCTAATACATTATAATAAAAAGATAATAGAATAAACTTTAAAATAAAGAAATTATGGATCCCTTTTATTTTAAAGATGAAGATAGTTGCGTTTGAGTATCCAGAAGTTTTTAATATTTTCTGCGGAACTTAACTACATTTTTCTAAAGATGGTTTTAGACGACATGAATTTAGCAGTTCTTGTCGAATTTCCCACTGCAAAAAATAGGACACGCTTCGATTAGAGCGTTTTCTATTGTGAACTGACTAAACATCTGAAATCGGCTGTTTGCAATTTGGTTGCTGGTGGCGGCAAATAAACATTAACAAACAACATTTTTAAAAAACAACCATTGAAAAAAATGGAAGCTTTTTTGTTTAGCTTTTTTTTTTAATTCAAATTTTGATATTTTAATTAGGCTAAAGTTCATTAAATTTAATTTTCGTTAAATTATTTTTATGAAGAAAGGAATTTTACAACATGAAATTAATTGAAATTTATTTTTATAATTTTTCATTCTTGACTGCCGCTGCGATCGAACCAGGGCTTTTACGGACAGTTACCCTTACGTGTTTCAATTGCAACCACTCAATCTCTTCAGAGGGGTTTGCCGTTTAACACTCACAGCCATCGACGACTGCTGGCAGTCAATAGTCAAACATCAATCTTTAAACCAAACTGTATTTGGTAGATCGAAATTTGCTTTGAATGATTATCTATTTAATTGATTTACATGTTCTTCCTTTAATTTAAATAAAACTGTAACAAAAAGTTAAAAGCAAATCAATATTAACTCCTTGAACTTGTTTAAAGGAAAACATTTATTTGCCATCATCTGTTTCCCTAATTTTACGAATTTTTAAAACTTTTACGTTCGCGTACTTTTTCGTCCACCAGATTTTTTTAAAGAAAAATTTTCTCTAATATGATTTTTGTATGACGTGCAAAATTCCCAATTTTTCATATTTGATAAATACACTGACATCAATTGTTGAGGGAAAAGTAGCTCGATGCGTGTTTCACTGGTTGCTTAGACCAGATCATCAGGAAACCGATGATTTTAGAAAATCTAAAAATATTATACATATAAAACCTTAAAACGAATAAGAATTATAAACACTCAAAGTCTTACTTGTAACAATATCAAAGCTTAAACAAAACACCAACAATAAACAGTGAGTTAATCTTTTCTTACATTCCCCTGCAATTGGTTGGCTTTTTCCGATTTTTCAGTTTAAGTACTCGTTTATAGGGATGAAACGATACCTCTAAGGTATCGATACTTTTACTCGATATGGTATCGCTCGCAAAGTATCGATACCTACTCAGTATCGAAAAAAAAGCATCGATACTTACTTGTATCGGTGTAAAAAAAAGTGTAAAAATTAAGACCACTTTTAGTTACCACCTAGTACCAATTTTCTTTCAAACAATCTTTTATCTTGCACAGAAAAAAATATTTTTCCAGTTCAAACAAAAAATTTGTAGAATCAAACAATTTTTTGTCTGAAATCGGTCCTATAAACAAATTCGCATATTCAAACAATTTATTTGCATTTTGTTTATTGAAAAAAACACTGATTTTTTCAAACAAATAATTTAACTGAATCAAACAAAAAGTTTACTGAAATTCATATACTAAATTTCAAAATCAAAAAAAGAACAGGTTTTTGCACAAGCAATGATGCGCACACAAGCAGGCACTGTATTAGAAGATGATGGCAGAGAGAGCAGAGCGGCCGGCTGGCTTTGAGACACATTTTTTTGTTAGAATAATTTTTGAACGAAGTTCTTTTTTTATACACACAATGGTTTTCGTCATCACTCACTGTTGCTGTATCCTTTCCTTTGCTAATGAAGAAGAAATGTAACCCAAAAACGGCGACAGACCGACTCGATATGTTTTTCGTCATCATTATATTTTTGTATTTGATGTATTTAAGCAAACAGTTTAAAAAATTGAATACGGGATTTTGTTTTTTTTTTAACCAACCAAAAATTTATTTTGTTTCTTATAATGTTGTAGTTGTTTCTGTTGTTTAAAAAGAGTGAAACGTTTTTTATCTGCTTTTTTTTTTTTTTTTTTACTTCAAACCTCTTCATCTTTCTTACTGTTGTACTTTTTTAAAGTGTCCAAAAATAGACTGCATGTGTTTTTTGTTGTAGTTCTTATATTTCACATAAAGAAGTGTTGCTTACGATCAAATAAAAAAATGCAAAAAGGCGACAACATTAAAAAGCGTTAAATATTTCATACAAAATTATGAAAACTTGAAACCAATAACGCGTGTATTATATTTTTGAATGGTTGTCAACATTTTTGTTGGTTAAATAAAAATCAAACAAACATTTTAATTGAATCATTAAAAAAATTTGTAGAAATTAAAAAAATTTTTAAACAAGCGTTTGTTTGAAAATAATTCGGCAATAATTTTTTCTGTGTGGAAACAAAATTTAATAGAACGTTCAGGATAACAACCTTCATTCACCTTTTATTCCAGAAATCAACAATGTCACTATGAATTTATTTTAAATGTAAATATGTATTATATTTTTAAATTGATATATATAAAATAAACTGTGGTAAAACGATAATCCACGTCAAGTTTTTTGCGCCACTTAATTCGACTTTTCTTTGTTTCGGTTTTTGACAAATTCTACCATTGAGAGGTACACAATTGAGCAGCGCGTTAAGATTGTTAAAGCCTTTTACAAAAATGGGCGTTCAATCGAAATGCATTTCGTGCACATCTTCATTTTTTTTGGGCAGCATAATCAACGATTTTTTTTTTCCTAAGCTAATCCCGCGAAGCTCTATGCGTGTCTGTAGGAAAGAAACCAGAGCCTCTGGCGGGAATCGAACCCGCAACCCCGGCGCTGATAGACTAGCTCGCCACCAGCTATACTACCGGGGCACACATGTTTCCACAATCGGGAGAATTGTGCGTAATTTCATCAAACCGGGTCTGTAGGAAATGGGAAAACATATGTGCATGCTCGCCCAGTTAGTTCTGCGGCTGGCGGCATTAACGGGCCGTACTTCTTCGAAAATGTGGTCGGCCAAGCAATTACCGTGAATGGTGTTCGCTATCGCGAGATGATTACGGACTTCCTTTAGCCAGAAATTGAGGAAATGGACCTTTGCGATACGTGGTATCTAGGTGTTTACTGGTCAAACGGTTTCTTGATACCGTTACTGCTTTTCAATACCAAAGTGAAACGATTACTTTTGACCGATACCGAGTATTTTTTTACCGATACTACTTGGTACTCGGTTGCTAAGTATCGATTACAAAAATACTTGGTACTTATATAAAAGTATCGAATATGTACTTGTATTTACTCGTATCGTTTCATCCCTACTCGTTTACTGTATATGACTGTAAAAGTACTCAAACGGACCTTTTAGCATTCAGTGCAGATGATTTATGCAGCTTTGATTTAAAGCTTTGATAATCAATTAAAAATATTGATTGTTAAGAAATCTAAGAATCTTTTTTAACATTTTTTTTAATATTGTTCCTTACTAAGTGATGAAAATCTTTTCAAAACTTGACTATTCCATTTTTTTCGCTTTTGCACAATTTTAGAAAATAGTTTTTATCATTTGAACTGGAATAATCTATTTTTGACGAAATCATCCCTTTTATTATTTCTGTTTCTGGTGTTATTATAGAGTTTTTGACCAGTTTTATTTTCGCAGAGTTTTTCTTTGAATGTTACCAACCAAACAAAAAATTTAAAACCATTTCTATCGAAAATGGAATTATCAAGTTTCGAAAAAACCTCCTCAAATATGAAGGATTGACTTGACTTTATAATTTTGGTATTTAGAATATTAAAATATTAATTTAATTGTTTTATATTTTTTTTTTTAATTTATGCAAGACTTAATAGTATTACAACTCTGCAGAAATATACGATGCATCTTTGTTTGAAGAACTTAGCAATGAAGTTCTGCAGATCTCTCCTTCATTTTGTGCCGATGCATTAAGTCACCCGACTGAATGTTACTTCTTGGGAAAATAAAAGTCGAAAATGAAACGAAAACAGAAACAGAAAATTGGCTTCTTATTTTTATAAAATTTTATATTTGTTTTATTTATGTTTTTTGTTGTTGTTTGTATGTATGTACTTATTTTTACGAGTATTTTATTATAGTGACACATGAGTGTTTATTTTCGTGTAGATATTGTTGTTGCTGTTATTTTATATGTTGCCTGTTGTGTATGTTTGTTTGTTGGTTTGTTTGGATGATGGTGATGATATGTTGCCGGTAAAAGGCGACAGCGCTTTTTTTTATTGTTTGTTTGCTTGTTGCTCCTGCTGCAGTTGTCATCACCGCTTTGTGTGAAATATAGAACTTGTACTTAAGGATTTTTTTCAAGTTATTCGTTAAAAAAAGAAGCAGGAGTATTCAATTTTTAATAAAGCTTTTTTTTATCGACTTCTACTGCTCTTTGGGGAAAGTAGACTAATGCAAGTTATAGACGTTGTGGAATTTCGTGAGCTTTAAGAATAGGGTTCTTAATTTTCTAACTTTTTATATTCCTACAAGCAGAGAAAACACAATTTTTTATTGGTTCCCTTCAACAAAACTCTTTTTTTTTAATATGGGGGTTTTTATGTCAAGTGACCCAATTTTTAAATCGATATCTCTCTGATTTGAATGAAATTTTCACCAAGGTTAGTCCTATTAGATATTAGTTTAGACGCAAATTTGAGTTAGAGAGGGTCAAAGTGTGACATTTTGGCCATACAGATGTTCTTTCTCATCCATGTAACTTATTACCTATTGGTGTAAGCAAAATTTGTCCCAAGTAGCTTCGATAGCTATTTGATCAAACTTTTGAAAAAACTAATTTTTTAATTTTTTTTTATCCGGAATGTTTTTTTTTTTTTTTTGCTTTAAATCTGTCTTGCCAAATCACCATAGACGGATATCATTTATAAAAAGACGTGCACAAACGATAGAATTTTAAAAATTTAAATACATTTTAAGCTGATCCTAATTTTCATCGAAAAATTCTTTTTCTGGGTACGTTAACAAATAATTTTGTCGAATTTGGGACGATAATAAGTGCCAATTCACACGTTGCAAGTCTTATTGATCAGCTTGCTACCTTATAGGCGAGAGAGAGTGAGAGAGTAACGTTTCTTTTCCTCTCGTCACTCTCGTTATAAAGTAGCAAGCTGATCAATAAGACTTGCAACGTGTGAATTGGGACTAACAAAGCAAATGAGATTCATGTATGCCTAATAGTTACTAACTTCTTTTGGTCTTAATAGGATGATATTGGATATCTGGAGCTTATATGAACTTGCCACCGAGACGTGTGAGTTGACCCCGTAAGACTTTTTCTTTTTTTTCATTATTTATTTATTGAATATTAAATATGAACTAACAATAATTAATCAAATCTTATGATAATACTATATCTTATGTCCTGCCAGTGTCAGACAAAAATGTTCTTCATCACGGATTCTGTTCAGATATATATGTATGTGTTTATCGCTCATCTAATTAGGTAAGTGCTGCAGTGTCTCTTCTCCTTAAGCGAGTGTGGCCGCTACACTGAAAGAATTTTCTTCGCAATACCAATGAATTTTGACATTAGTCCCATGAAAAATTGCATTAAAAAGGAACCTATGCAGCGCTTCGTTGGATCAATGAAACCTGTTTCATTAAAAGGATTTAATGAAATATGACATTAGATCTATGAATATTATTCATTGGATGAATACTTTCAATAAAGTAAAAAAATTTTTTTTTTTCTTATTTTATTTTACTTTATTTTATTTTTTTTTGTTTTTCTGTCTCTGGCGGGATTCGATCGCGCAACCTCGCTGCTGATAGACTAGCTCACTACCAGCTACTCTACTGGGGCAGTGTAGTTTTTGGATAAAAAAACTGTGTTTTTTACTCAATTAAGAGCGTAAATATGAGATTAAATTGTCAATAATAAAAATAACAACGTTGATTGAAAGTGGATTGAAAGTTTTTGTTTCATTATTATAATGACATTTTTATTGTCATAATGAAAATTTAAATTTATGAAGGCAATTATTGAAATATGTAGATGTACGAAATTATTAAATCTTACATTTTTTAATTAACAATTAAAACTTTTTTTAAGGAAACTATAATTTTGTATTAATTTATGAATATAGTTATGTTTGTATGTTGTTTATTTATGTTCCCAACTAAAATTTTTTGTTTAACTTGGACAAATTTAAGTTTTTATATATCCAATGAAAATTTTTAACGTAATTACGAAATCCAATGAAGCGATTTTTACGAAAATATTTCATTATAACTATGAAATTCCATTTAGACAATGAAAATTTTCATTTACCCAAGGAAATTTTTTTAATGAAAATGATTCATTAAATATATGAAGCATTTTTCTTTCAGTGTATGGTTTTAAATATTACGAGCTAGTGGGTTCGGACGTATTTCGAGCCTTTTAAGTATTTTACTGCATATTTCGTAATTTTAGTTTAATGGCACATTGAGATCCTTGTGAATATTTGAGTTTTTAACATACCAAGGGGCAGCTGTGATTATTCGAAGAAGATTATTTTGGCGCCTTTGAATTGTCTCGATATAAGAGGACGAGGCAATGCCCCACAACTAAATACCTTAGCACTAGATTGTCTTTAAGATGGAGTTGTAAAGTAGAAGTTTGCAATCGAGACTAAGTATAGAGTTTCTGTCAATAAGCCAATAAATTTTGATTGCTTTTAGTTTCATTTGAGTAAATTTTGCCTCTATATGGCTTTTCCTTTTACATCCGAATTTTGAGGTATTATTTGATTATTGATTTTAATAGGGGGGCATGATTCCCGATGCAAGGTGAATGTTATATGTAAGCATTTTCGCTCATTGACCTTCTAGTTTTTTTTTTTTAAATTCCCTAAACAAATGTTGAAGTTTGGGTGCAGTTCAGGGATGTCAGATGTGACGATTTTACGTCATTTTGACGATTTTTTTTCGCTGAATTTACCAAAATGACGATTGACGATTTTGAATGTAGAGTCACTTAGGTGTTGATGATTTAATCCCGTCAATAAATTTAGTTTAAACTTTAATCTTTCATCAAATTTTTAACACTTTAATCTGTCAAGTAAAGTTTTTTTCTTACCGAACGTTTCCACATGCAAGTAATTACTTGCAAGTAGTGTATACGTATTATCAACAAAAAATCGAGGAAACAGCCGATTGGCTGAATGAACAAAAATTGTGTGAATGTTAGTGAAAAAGTGTCAGTGTATTGAGTTTTTCGAACTTGCACTTGCATGTGGAAACAGGGGGTTAGTTAATATATGTATATAGAGGCGAATATATATTTATATCTACTAGCGAACTCGACGAACTTCGCCTCGTCCCAATTTTAACTCTTCAGACATACTTTAGAGTAATAATACAACACAAATATTAAAATTTTTAATATGATTTATTTGAATGGAATCAGTAGAGAGCGATTTGATGTACAAAAATCTATAAATCACTAAATATATAAACCATCTTTAAACGCATAAAATTCGGCGTTTAAACTACCAACACAGACCATATGAATTTGATAAGATTTATCGTAGTGCTGTCACATGTTATTTTTTTACCACATACATATAACACATAGGAGAATGATTTATAGTTGCTGAGTTTAAACTACATATAAATTCAAGTTTAGTTCAACTAAACCAGCGTTTAAAACATCAGTGGTTTATTAGCCATTATTGTACAAGTTTTTTTTTAGAAAAACTAAAAAACAACTAGTTAATATTAGTCAGGGCCATTTTTTGATGTTTTTTTTATATTGGCAGGACGATTTTTCGAAAAAAAAAAATAATCTGACAGCACTATTTCACTTGTTTGTTTTATTTGAGTACAATAACTGCCTGCTTTTAAAACACGAGTGCAAAACTCCTTCAAATTACTGCCTGCTTTTAGATCGCGAGCACAAAAGTGACTCGTTTAACTAATATTTAAAACAAAATTTAAAAATGTCCATTTCTTAAGGGGTTCCTATACAAAAAGTTTAATACAGACTAGAAATATATTGAAGAAAACGTACCATAACAGCCAAGGAGTCTCCTTAACAATTTTTCGAGACATACTTGCCCCTAATCACCACTTCTTAAGGGTGCTCCCATACAAATATTGCGATTTATGAAATGTTGATTAAAAATTATTTTTGTTGCCAAAAAAAAAAAAAAAAAAAAAATATGTTTCTAAAACGACAGCGCATGTTAGAAAAAAATTTAACGTTTAAAGGAAATTTTTTTGCGGATTTTCGTTTTTTTTTAGTATGTAATTTCAATAAACTGAACCGTTTTTGAACCGGTATTGGATTCAGCGTACCCGAAAAAGGTTTAAGCGCCAGTTGCCAAATTCTAGCACAGTGTAATTGTTTGATAAAACTTGCGAAAAGCAATAAAAAACATTTTTAAATATAACAATAAAAAGAAATTAATTGGACTTTATATTTATACTGTGTTCTTTTTTATTTAACCTTTAATAATCAATGTACTTTAATTGCAACAAAAAAAGTTGGGAACCCTATATGTAGTTGTCCTGCGATTTAACTTTGAATAATTAAGTTTAAGTTATCGACGTCCTTATTCTTCGCTGCTATTTTTGCCCGTTCACCAATCCAATCGAGATTTTTGTAGTTTTGTGCAATGTCGGGGAACACTTTGCTGATGAGCTCCTCCTTGGACGATGTGAATTCACAAAAATTTTCAGGGAACGATATCAATCCATTCGAAACATCAATAGGAATTTGGCCGTTGCCAAGCTCCAGCAGTTGTCTCGAGAATTCAGCAGACGATGGGTCGTTCTGCAACACGACTCTTATGTTTGCGGTCAATTGCAACTTCTGGACATGCCTCCACAAAGACGACGACTTCAGGCAGGCATTAAGTTCATCTGCAGCAGAAGATTTGGGGATGACGGGAATTGTTTGACGAAAATCTCCGGAGAGCAATATCAAAGCCGCACCAAATCGTCTTAAGTATTAAAAGTTCTATATTTTTTGGTTTTGTATGATTTTATACCTAATATTTTTTTATGTTTTAATAGAGTGATATATCCGTGTTTATAAAAAAATGATTTTTTTATATGACGATTTTTTGACGGTTTTTTTCAAAACTACTGACGATTTTGACGATTTTTTTTTTAAATTTTGACGATATTTCGAAAAAAACATCTAACATCACTGGTGCAGTTGTTGGTTGGCATATCCGAGGTATATATTAAGTATAAAAGTGAGCCCAGGATGCTTCCCTGAGGGACTCTAACTTCAATTGGCTGAGGAGAACTTAAATAATCACCTTCTTTAATAATAAACTTTCGACCGTCTAAGTAGCTTTCTAACAGCTTGTGTGTGTTTACTGGTAAGTTAAGCTTCAATTTATGTAAGAGAAACATCGATGAAGAAAAAGACTTTTTCTTGATGAATTTTTTTTAACCTGTGGTTGCAAATAATTCACAAACCGCACGGGCTCTCAAAGCCAACATAACACATGCCATCGGTTAAATTCAGCCTTATTTATGCGCCAGAGTTACAGCAAACTAGACTTTTCGGATGCGCACCAGACAGTAAGTCCGTGGCGGATATTTTTACGCATGATACAAAATCTGATTTTTTTAGAATGCGTAACTATTTTTTTAAAATAAATTTGCATAAAAATTGTTTTTATTTGATTTTCTTGCGAAAACATCAAAGCATTTTTTTTTTTAAATTTATAAATTAAATTAAAATTTTAATTTATTTAATACTACAATTAATAGGTCTGTCTGGGTACTTTTCCAGTAGCAAATACTCAGTAAATTTTTTTGGGAGAGTAAGACCAATATTACTCTATCGGCTGAAAAAATCTCAAAAAAGTACGCAGACAGTATCCAGTGAAATCTTGCAAGAAAACAGCTGATCGGTGTGTAAACAATTGAAATAACAAAGCAAAAGAATTTTAGCATATGTATGGATGTATGTGTACGCAAAATTGAATTCTCGAGGTAAATTAAAAATTATTAATTAAAGTGAAGCTTAAAAAGTGTTGTAAATTAAAAGACTTGTTTATTACACTGTTATTAATTTGGTAAATTCAATTTCTTCTTAGTTTTTAGTTTTATTTGTCAGGTTTTGTATAAAACTTCTTTTGCTTACATTGCCCAACAAAGTGCCGGCTTACAATGGAAAAAAAGAATGAAATGCCCAATACAGTGCCCTCCAACAGCTTGACAACGGAGAAAAATAATTTGGATGTGAAGTGCTCGCCAGGAACACAATTCCAAATACTCGCCTCTTCAATTGCAAAGTTTGTCCCACAAAGTTCTGCTGGTTCTATCGGTTCTGCCATCTCCACTCCACTTACGCCACGGTCGCACTGTATATTTGGACGTTTCTAGCATAAAGTAAAATGTTTTGTTTATTATAATTTATTATAAACGTTAAAACTCAACACAATTCAAACTACTTACCTCTGCCATTGTTAAATTTCAATTTTTATGTTCATTTCACAAAAACTATTTCATTCAAACAGCTGTTCAAACTATTTGCAAAATCTTGCAAGCGGAAATTTCTCCAGTAACATTTTGCAAATTCTCTAACTTCCAACTGTCAAAAAATTCTCTTTCTGGCTCTCTCGTTGCAAGAGATTTGGAGTACGCAGACAACATTTTGCAAGATTTTGCAACATTTTGCGCAAAATATGTATACGCAGACAGACCTAATGTTGAGAGTATTGCAACCAATTGTAGAGGGGAATGCAAGAAAATATAAACTCACTGTTGTTTGTTGGTATGTATTTTGTTTAAGCTTTGATAGCGTTGCAAATAAAATTTGAATGTTTGCAATTCTCATTCACTCTACAGTTTTATTTGCATATGAGCCGTTTATTTTGAAAGTGGCATTAGTCACTTTTTCAAAAAAAATCGAGTTAATAATAAATAATAATAATAATAAATACTGAGAAAAATATCATTATCATGATGTATAAAATACAAGTGAATCTTCTCGAAGGTAAGCATCCATATTTTTAAACGTGTTAAAACGCAAACCCTTAAATATCTCGACATAAAAACCGAAATGACTTATGCCACTTTCAAAATAAACGGCTCATATCTACAGCCGTATTCATAATGAAAATTTGGCATAAAGTTAGCAAAAAGTTTATTCATAATACACCAACCAAACTCTGGCTAACGATTTGCTAAACTCTTGTTAACGAGCTGCCAAACGTTTGCCAACTTGTGAAAAACAGCCGTTTAATGTCAAACAATTTTGTTGGTTTTTTTTAATTAACTGTCTTTTACTTAATTTATTTTAATTTAAAAAACTTTTTAAAATTTTTATGCATAGTATGTAAAGGGAAAAACAAAAGAAAAAAAAGGAAAAAATTACAAATTCAGCGATGATTAATGCAAAACGTGTTGCAATACGATATGGCATCATAGAAAAAGGAGAAAAGTTCGTTATGAATTAACTCTGTGCCAATAAGCTGCTAAGCTAAATCGTCATCCTAGTTAGCAGCTCGTTGTACGTAGTGTACAAACTGTGGCAAACTTTTTGTTATGAATACGGCTGCTAATATCTTACAGAACTGACTTAGAACTTCTTACCAATTTGTTTAGTGACTACAGTCAAAGTCCGGTATAACGAATACGCAGTTTAACGAATATCCGATATAACGAATGGCCAAATTTTTACATTGACTCCTTATATAACGAATGGCAAAAAAAATAGTCCCGATTTAACGAATGACAAAGCAAAATAAAAAAATTGTTAGGGTGTATTTTTGGCTTCTTTGCTTTGTATTGAAAGAACACGTGTGATGCGTTGCATTTTTCGTTAAAGTTTCAGTTATTTTGTTTAGTTCATTGTACAACCGAGATGCCAAATCGAAAATAATCTTTCAGTAATATCAAAAAGTGTAGAATACCAAAATGTTCAATATGTACCTTAAAAAAGGACGAACATAAAGTTGTGGAAAGTTTTAAAATTACAAACGATGAGACAAAAATAACACATTTCTTAAGAAATGAATAGTAAATGAAATGTAATAACAAAACATATGTTCATAGCATCCAAATATAAGTATGTATGTATGATTTTTAATGAAATTACATATTAGAAATAAAAAAATTCTTAAATAAACGTGAAAATACCAATTAAAGTTGTATGCCTACATAAAATTATAAATGTAATAAAATTTTGATGTTTTCTAAATTGTGGACCACCGTTTTTATAAAATTTTAAGGTAAAAAATTACTGATCGATATAGCGAATATTTCGGTTTAACGAAAGGTCTGAACATTATATCATTCGTTAAACCGGGCTTCGACTGTATTTTGTTTTTGGTGATTTTAATGCACAACATGTGAGTTGGAACTGTACTACAAACAATTCAGCTGGTAACGAACTGTACAGACAACACTTAAGTTCAAGTTATTATATATATCATCCGGATACACATACTAGATTCGTCCAAAATATAATTCCAGTACAACCTTCCACGGTTGATATTTTACTTACTAACTCTGATATTTAATTTTCGCGGTTAGAGTCACACCCAAACATTTTACAGTCTGATCATGTTCCAATATCTTGTTACATTAATGGAACACCACATAATCACTTTGTTTCAGTTCCTTTGTATAATCGGGCGGATTGGCCAGCAATCAAAAATCGGGTCGAGAATGAAATTAAGGCTCTTAACATTGGTCAAATAGAACTTAACAATATAAACCTGGATTCTTCATTCAAAAATTAATTAGTATAGTTAAGGAAGCTTTTTCCAAGATTCCAGTTGGCCAGAAAAATCCGTGGCAGAGGGAAATTTCAAGTATATCAAAAATGCTAATTACCCAGAGAAACAAGTATAACCGTAAACTTCAAAGATGTAGAGATCCAAATTACAGAACTCAATTAACAAGCATTTTAAAACAGTTAAATCACCTTATCGATTTTCATTTGAAAAGGGATAGAAATGTAGCGTGGTCTAAATTCATTTCCAAATTGCCTTCCGGCTCCAAAAAGTTTTGGAAACTAACGAAAGTTTTTAAAGGTAGAAATTCTGGAACCGGGGAGGCAAGGGCAAATGCCATTGCGGAAGTTTTTAGAAGCAATAGTAATATTACGAACAACTATTCATCGCCTTTAGATAATGTGGTTCTAAATTATGTACAGGAACATAACAATGTAGATCTCTCTGACAGTGACAATTTTGAAATCACTGATTCTGCAGAGGTAAAATCATTTGTTTTTTCTTTAAAAAATAACAAAGCCCCAGGTTTAGATGGCATTAATAGCATTATTTTAAAAAATATGCCCGATTACTTTTTTGAAACTTTGAGTAAATTCTTTAATTACTGCTTGGGTAATGGTAATTTCCCCATGGCATTTAAAAAGGCCAAGGTTATACCGATTTTCAAAACTGGCAAAGATCCAAAATTGCCTTCCAGCTATAGGCCAATAAGCATATTGAGCTTGTTGGATAAAGTCTTTGAAAAAATAATCCACAAAAGAATCGTAGAGTTCTCTGAACAGAACAACATTATACATCAGCAACAGTTTGGATTCCGAAAAGAGCATTCTACGGTACATCAATTAAAGCGAGTGGTTAATATTATTGAATATAATAAAAGAAATCGTAGAAGTACAGGTATCATATTTCTTGACATTGAAAAGGCTTTCGATACAGTATGGCATAATGGCCTATAAACTCAACTCTTTTAGTTTTCCCTTATATTTGCAAAAAATTATTCAAAGCTTTTTAGACCATCGTTCCTTTGTAGTTTACGTGGATAGCATCTTATCAGATGAAAAACATATACTCGCAGGTCAACCGCAAGGTTCCGTGTTGTCACCTACGCTTTATTCGTTGTACACGTCGGATATCACTCTACGTAGGAATCAGCATTTTATGCAGACGACAGTGCTTTCATTTGCAGTGGTAAGGTATCTAATGCATTAGTTAAGAAAATGCAGGAGTGCTTAAACTCAAGCCAAAAATATTTTAATAAATGGAAAATAAAGGTTAATGATGTTAAACTCAGGCCATTATTTTTCCATATAATAAGTCGCCAAAACGCATACCTTCTCAAACTATGTTCTGCCGTGGGAATGTTATACCTATAATGTCAGAAATCAATTATTAGGGCATTAATTTGGACAAAAAACTAACATTTAGGCAACATGTTAACCAAATTTGTGAAAAAGCAATAAAGTGTGGTCGCAGAAGATCTAAACTGAATATGAAAAACAAAATATTGTTATATAGAATGTGTATTCGAAAATTTTGACATACGGCTGTCAAGTCTGGTTTCATAAAACTGCGAAAACTCATGCCAAAAAGCTTCAGATTATACAAAATAAGAATTTGAAAATAATTCATAATCTTCCACGTAGGTATCCGACAAATTTACTTCACAGTAACTTTGGACACAAGATGATGAACGAATTCACTAGAGAACTGGCACTGACATTTAATGAAAAATGCAGACGGTCAAACTTTGAATCAATAAGAAATCTACAAGGTAATCACTAAGATTCGTTCGTTAAGAATGAAGTATTAGTGATTATATAAACAAATTTCTATATAACTTCCATTGAGATCAAAAAAGGTTTTTGTGAGCTATTTTTCCTTAAGGCTGTACACTGAAAGAAAAATGCTTCATATATTTAATGAATAATTTTCATAAAAAAATTTTCCTTGGGTAAATGAAAATTTTCATTGTTTAAATGGAATTTCATAGTAATAATGAAGTATTTTCATTAAAATCGCTTCATTGGATTTCGTAATTACGTTAAAAATTTTCATTGGATATATGAAAACTTAAGTTTGTCCAAGTTAAACAAAAAATTTCAATTGGGAACATAAAAAAACAATATACAAACACAACTTTATTCATAAATCAATAAAAAATTATAGTTTCCTTAAAAAAATGTTTAATTGTTAATTAAAAAATTTAAGATTTAATAATTTCATACATCTAATGTTACATGTACGCCATTAACTTTATGAAATCAAAAAAATTGTTTATAAAAGCAACATATTTCAATAATTGCCTTTATAAATTTAAATTTTCATTATGACAATAAAAATGTCATTATAGTAATGAAACAAAAACTTTCAATCCACTTTCAATCAACGTTGTTATTGTTATTATGGACAATTTAATCATATATTCACGCTCTTAATTGAGTAAAAAACATAGTTTTTTTATTCAAAAACTAGAATGCCCCGGTAGACTAGCTGGTAGGGAGCTAGTCTATCAGCACCGAGGTTGCGCGATCGAATCCCGCCATAGACAGAAAAAAAATAAAATAAAGTAATGAAATTTAATTTTTATTAAATTATTCTTATGAAGAAAGGAATTTTACAACATGAAAATCAATTTAAATTGTTATTGATAATCTTTCATTCTTGACGTGGCTCGGGCTCGAACCCTGGCCGGCAGGTTACCATGACATGTTTCGATCGCAACCACTCGATCTCCTCAGATGGATTTGCCGTCTTACACTCGCAGCCATCGACGACTGCTGACGTCACTAGTCAAACATCAATCCTTAAACCAAATTGTATTTTAACATTTGGTAGATCGAAATTTGCTTTCCTGAATGATTATCCATTTTAATTGACTTTACATGTTTTTTCCTTTACTTCTGTTTTTTCGTACTTTCGTCAAGAATTTTTCTTGAAGTCCAAGTACATTTTTTGTTTTTTCACTTTGTCTTTCTCTTTTCTGTTGACCTTTTTCAGCACAACTTGAAGGACAAATGTACACATAGAGCTCGTGCCCTAGCTTTTAACAATAATTAGTATTGTGGTTATTTTGTTGAACTATTTATGGTTTTTAATCCAAATTTTTAATATTTTTAATTAGGCTTAAGTTCATGAAATTTAATTTTTATTAAATTATTTTTGTGAAGAAAGGAATTTTACAACATGAAAATTAATTAAAAATTTTATATGAAATTAATTAAAAATTAAATTTCATGAACTTAAGCCTAATTAAAAATATTAAAAATTTGGATTAAAAACCACAAATAGTTCAACAAAATAACCACAATACTAATTATTGTTAAAGCTAAGGCACGAGCTCTATGTGTACATTTGTCCTTCAAGTTGTGCTGAAAAAGGTCAACAGAAAAGAGAAGGACAAGGTGAAAAAACAAACAAAAATGTACTTGGACTTCAAGAAAAATTCTTGACGAAAGTACGAAAAAACAGAAGTAAAGGAAAAAACATGTAAAATCAATTAAAATAGGTAATCATTCAGGAAAGCAAATTTCGATCTACCAAATGTTAAAATACAATTTGGTTTAAGGATTGATGTTTGACTAGTGACGTCAGCAGTCGTCGATGGCTGCGAGTGTAAGACGGAAAATCCATCTGAGGAGATCGAGTGGTTGCGATCGAAACATGTCATGGTAACCTGCCGGCCAGGGTTCGAGCCCGAGCCACGTCAAGAATGAAAGATTATCAATTACAATTTAAATTGATTTTCATGTTGTAAAATTCCTTTCTTCATAAGAATAATTTAATAAAAATTAAATTTCATGAACTGAAGCCTAATTAAAAATATTAAAAATTTGGATTAAAAACCACAAATAGTTCAACAAAATAACCACAATACTAATTATTGTTAAAGCTAAGGCACGAGCTCTATGTGTACATTTGTCCTTCAAGTTGTGCTGAAAAAGGTCAACAGAAAAGAGAAGGACAAGGTGAAAAAACAAACAAAAATGTACTTGGACTTCAAGAAAAATTCTTGACGAAAGTACGAAAAAACAGAAGTAAAGGAAAAAACATGTAAAATCAATTAAAATAGGTAATCATTCAGGAAAGCAAATTTCGATCTACCAAATGTTAAAATAAAATTTGGTTTAAGGATTGATGTTTGACTAGTGACGTCAGCAGTCGTCGATGGCTGCGAGTGTAAGACGGCAAATCCATCTGAGGAGATCGAGTGGTTGCGATCGAAACATGTCATGGTAACCTGCCGGCCAGGGTTCGAGCCCAAGCCACGTCAAGAATGAAAGATTATCAATAACAATTTAAATTGATTTTCATGTTGTAAAATTCCTTTCTTCATAAGAATAATTTAATAAAAATTAAATTTCATGAACTTAAGCCTAATTAAAAATATTAAAAATTTGGATTAAAAACCACAAATAGTTCAACAAAATAACCACAATACTAATTAAAATAAAGTAAAATAAAATAAAAATAAATAATTAAATAAAATAAAAATTAAAAAAAATTATAAACAAAATTTTTTTACTTTATTGAAAGTATTCATCCAATGAATAATATTCATAGATCTAATGTAATGTTTCATTAAATCCTTTTAATGAAACAGGTTTCATTGATCTAACGAAGCGCTGCATAGGTTCCTTTTTAATGCAATTTTTCATGGGATTAATGTCAAAATTCATTGGTATTGCGAAGAAAATTCTTTCAGTGTATATTTATTGTTATTAGTTTGGTAAATTTAATCATAGACTCTTATTGTTGTAGTACTTTTAGTAAAATCTCATACCTCTGTACCTTTTATATTTTAAACTTGTAAATAAAAATTTTAATTTAAAAAAAAAAAAAAAAAAATATCTTTAGTTTTCCTAAAGTTTTTCGGTAAAGATTTCCTGATGATCTGGCCTAAGAAACTAGTGAAATGCGCATAGGAACTAGCTTATCCTCCAACAATTAATTTCAGTGTATTTATCAAGAATGAAATTGGGTATTAAGCATGACAAGCAAAAACTTATTACTTAAAAATTATGTATATCCCAAAAATATTTTGATAACGAATTTGTTTCCTTTAGTTTAGTTTGTTTCCATTATTACAACTTGGTTTTAGCTAAACTTAGCATTAACCCATTAAGGCCCTGCATTGCGTTTTCGCAACGTTCACTTAAACCTCCCCTCAGGCATTTTGTTGTTACGTGATATTGTTATAAAGCACAGTGAAATAAAATTAAACTTAATATCTAATCGACCTGTTTTTTGGATTTGTATCATACATAAGTTTTTTTTTTTTAAATTTTTAATTTAAATTTTTAATTTTTCCTGTTTTTTGGGTACTTTTGGAAAAAGTAAAAAAAAAATAAAGTAATATATAATATACCTATCTGAAACTTCTGAAGAAGATAGCTAACATACGAACATTATTATTTCTACTCAAAAATCCCATCATCGTAGACATTTGGGACTTTTTTTATGACTGGATTCATCCGTGATGCGAAAACGCAACACTGGGCCTATACCATATACAAATTACATAAAATTATCAAATAAAATATATATTTATACAATCACTTGCTATTTAAAACAACATAATAATACATGTATACATGTAAATTATAAGTTGTTGTTATAACGAAATAGGTAAATTCTCTATGTCAAATGTGTTATTTTCCTAAAGGGAAGCGAACTTACACCAAAGTAGTCCCGTGATAGGTCTTTGGGGGTAGATACCGGTTCTAGTTCTAACACTTTCTATGAATAAGACCTATCACTTTTACATGGGGTTGTCATTGGTTAATTGACGACATTTGACCAGTCACACATCTATTCTCAATGAACCTGTTTAGTGTTAGTTATAACAATGTAAGATTATTTTAATACAATGTAGTATGTACCGTAATTCATTACTTTTTTTACCTTCTTGTTCTTTATATAGCAGTTAGATGATTAGTTCTCCTTTCACTGGTCATGAGTTCTATCTTTTTGAACTTGTTCTATTTTCACAAATCCAAGAACAATTGACACAAATTTCCAGCAGGGTTACTTCAATAGCTACAGTAATAGAAAACTGAACAAGTACACAGAAAAAATTATTGCCGAATTATTTTCAAACAAACGCTTGTTTGAATTTTTTTTTCATTTCTACAAATTTTTTTACTGATTCAATTAAAATTTTTGTTTGATTTTTATTAAACCAACAAAAATGTTGACAACCTTTCAAAAATATAATACACGCGTTATTGGTGTCAAGTTTTCATAATTTTGTATGAAATATTTAACGCTTTTTAATGTTGTCGTCTTTTTGCATTTTTTTATTTGATCGTAAGCAACACTTCCTAATGTGAAATATAAGAACTACAACAAAAAACACATGCAGTCTATTTTTGGACGCTTTATAAAAGTACAACAGTAAGAAAGATGAAGAGGTTTGAAGTAAAAAAAACAAAAAAATAGCAGGTAAAACAACGTTTCACTCTTTTTAAACAACAGAAACCACAACAACATTATAAGAAACAAAATAAATTTTTGGTTGGTTTAAAAGTTGGTTAAAAAAAAAACAAAATCCCGTATTCAATTTTTTAAACTGTTTGCTTAATAATTAGTATTGTGGTTATTTTGTTGAACTATTTATGGTTTTTAATCCAAATTTTTTTAATATTTTTAATTAGGCTTAAGTTCATGAAATTTAATTTTTTATTAAATTATTTTTATGAAGAAAGGAATTTTACAACATGAAAATCAATTTAAATTGTTATTGATAATCTTTCATTCTTGACGTGGCTCGGGCTCGAACCCTGGCCGGCAGGTTACCATGACATGTTTCGACCGCAACCACTCGATCTCCTCAGATGGATTTGCCGTCTTACACTCGCAGCCATCGACGACTGCTGACGTCACTAGTCAAACATCAATCCTTAAACCAAATTGTATTTTAACATTTGGTAGATCGAAATTTGCTTTCCTGAATGATTATCCATTTTAATTGATTTTACATGTTTTTTCCTTTACTTCTGTTTTTTCGTACTTTCGTCAATACATCAAATACAAAAATATAATGATGACGAAAAACATATCGAGTCGGTCTGTCGCCGTTTTTGGGTTACATTTCTTCTTTATTAGCAAAGCAAAGGATACAGCAACAGTGAGTGATGACGAAAAACATTGTGTGTTTTAAAAAAAGACTTCGTTCAAAAATTATTCCAACAAAAAAATGTTTCTCAAAGCCAGCCGGCCGCTCTGCTCTCTCTGCCACCATCTTCTAATACAATGTCTGCTTGTGTGCGCATCATTGCTTGTGCAAAAACCTTTTTTTTTGATTTTGAAGTTTAGTATATGAATTTCAGTAAACTTTTTGTTTGATTCAGTTAAATTATTTGTTTGGAAAAATCAGTGTTTTTTTCAATAAACAAAATGCAAATAAATTGTTTGAATATGCGAATTTGTTTATAGGACCGATTTCAGACAAAAAATTGTTTGATTCTACAAATTTTTTGTTTGAATTGGAAAAATAATTTTTTCTGTGTAATGTGAAATTATCCTCTCCCAGGATATTAAAGAAAAACCAGTTAGAGTGCTATATTCGGCTATGAAAAATATTTGAAACCACTGTGGTAAATTATCAACCGATCTTTACGAATGTTGACAGTGTGGTTATTAGTCATATAAAACTGTGACAATACAAAATTTATAACAATAGAATTATTCGTTATGGTTTTAGGCGTACTAAAGTGTTTTTCGAGAGTGGGCTTTATATGGGTCGTATGGTGAATTATGGACCGATCAATTTACAAATGTGAAAAAAGTGACGTAGCAATGCACTCAAAGTGCCTTGGAGCATATCATAATTGAATTAAAAATAAAATGTAAATGATTATCTTTTTTAATTTTTTTTCCTAAAGACGTGAATTTAATTTAAAATTTTTACAAATGCGCTTAATTTGTATATCGTTAAGGCCCAACGTTGCGTTTTCGCAACGAGGGTTATCTGGGCTCCTACGTATCCGATTTGCCCAAAATTTGTGTTCTTTCATATTTAGGTATAAACAATCCAATTGTAAAAGTTTCATCATTATAGCTCAATCGGATCATGGCTCGGGCCTTAATGGGTTAAGTTGATAGATAGTAATTTGTTATCTGCTAACGCAAAGTTTGAATAATGCCCCTTAGTCGCAGATCTAAGAAATTGTTATCACTACTTAATTTAGAATCAACTGTTAATTATAAATATTTTCCGTAGAATTGGAGAACGTTGAGCATTACCTTGTCAGGTGTAAAATATAACCTCCTTTTTTATTATATGCCTTAATCCCATAAAATATTTCACACTGCTTGATAATTCAATTATTTGTATGTTCATGATGTTTGTTGTATTCTACTTAAGATTTATCGTATGTCAATATAGATTTTTAATTTATGCATTTGTGGCAGCTGTGAGAGTTTAAAAAGTCTACTCCAGCCATGACTCCAGATGACACGTATTAAAATATTTTACCCGAACACGTCTAAATAAAACTTTGTATTCAAAATGTATAAAAAGCACAGCATTTAAGTGAGTTGCTTGGAAAGACATTGTGGAAATACTTCTGGATTTAGTTGTTTTTATGCCCGTCACTGCAGGTGGAAAGGGTACATATAAGTTTAACATTCCGTTTGTAATTTCTACAAAATTTATCTAGGACCCTATTATTATTTTTCTAGGTCCTTTTAAGAAGCGAAGTTGATTTAACTTTCCATGTGTATTTTTTTTAATGTTCTAACCTTGACTGCAGCTGGGTCAAGAATGAAACATTATCAATAACAATTTTAATTAATTAAAAATAAAAATTCCTTTCTTCATAAGAATAATTTAATGAAAATTAAATTTGATGAACTTTAGCCTAATTAGAATATTAAAATTTGAATTAAAAACCTTTAACAGTTCAACAAAATAACCACAATACTAATTACTCCATGGGTATGTTAAAATGGGTATTCCGTGGAGGCAAAATATGATTGGGACAGGGACCTTTTATATTTAAATCACATATGGGCATTTCCTGGCGCCACGAACGTACGTTCGTACGCTTTTGAAGTACAAATAATATAGAAAACAAAACTTTTCCTCGCATTTTTTTTCTCGATTCGACAGCATTTGGGTAGCTCTATGTTTAGTGCAAAAGATAGATTTCATCGAGTTTAAGTTTTCATTATAAAAGTAATAAACGTGTGGTCACGGACGTACGCAAAATAGAAGTCAACTTTGGCTGACAATAGTGAAATGTAAAAATCTGCGCAATGGAACGGAATATTCAAAAGTGAATAATTTATTTTAAAAGTGTATTAATGTAGGTCTCCATCCAGTATTTACAAAATAAAATATCCCTCTTGGTTTTTGTTTAATTGGCTTATTTACCGGTCGCGAACGTACGGATCGCGAACGTACGATTTTTCCATATGTTTTTTTGTTATTATCACCACGCATTTTCCCATAAATGTCTTTACATTTCCTTCGCAAAAAAACTTAATACTCCTTTTACAATTGATTGTAATGGAGAGATTGTGAAGAAAGAGTGTAAACATAACATATTTTTTGCATGTAAAATAAGTATATAAAAATGTCTTTAGAAGTAGAAAATACAGGGAAAATATAAAATTTTCCAGTTTCCAGCCCAATTTCCTTAAGTAAAACAGCTGAGATATGCTATGAAACCATTCTTTTACAAAAACAAAAATTTTTTTTATAATAATAAACAATAAAAGACGATGATAATCAATATTTTATTTTTTCATCCTGGTAGACCTTTCTGGGGAAATGCCCATATGTTTCGGAATAGATTGCTATTTAAATTCATTCAGATCGATTTACAAATGACTGCGATTAGAGCAAATAAACCACGACCGTCTCATAAGTCCTTAATTTTTTTTAAAAACCTTTACTTTTTTAAGTTTCCTTTGCATAGATTAACCTTTTATTTATCATTTCACCTTAACCCTCAAATGCCAAGTTTCAGAATAAATCGGATTATATAATGAAGATAATTTTTTTAGGGTATTTTTGGACCTCTGAATTCGAAATTATTTTTAAGCCCGTATAATAAGTTATTTACGTTCCAGGTGAGAAAACATCAAGGAGTACCTTGAGGCATCCTTGGGAGTCTAGTAATAAAAACACATTTTTTTTTTGGAATTCTATTTGTTAGTTTGTATTGAAAATAAAAAGTAATGAAACAATAGTGGTATTCACACCGAACTTGTTAATTTGTTACTCGGTAGTTTGTTAATTTGTTAAAGTTACCAACTGTGAACGACCCCCTTTTTAAAACTTTGTTAGTCTGGTAACTTTCGTAGTAAAACAACTGATTTATTGTTCTGACACAATTTATTATTCTGGAAAAAATAAAACATGCCATGAGAAAGTGTAAAAAAACAATTGTCAACCATTTAATTACTCATGCTTTGACACAAATAACGTTTACTGACGGTTAGTAGTGAGTTACCAACTAACAACTATTGTATCAGGGGTGCCGTGTCGTTAATTTGCTAAATGTTAATACGGTAGCGCGTTAAATATACAAAAACAAAATGCGTGTAAAAAAGTAACGATTAACGACTAACAAACTAACAAGCTCGGTGTGAATTCAGCTAATATTTAGTTTTCTTTCTGATAATCCAAAAAAAAAAAAAAAAAAATAAATTTTATTATTTGGGCAGCATAAATGAAGTTTGCATTTTTAACAAAAGCATTGTGTTCAAGATTGCTTACAATGCTTTTAGAGCTTTTAAGTTCTAAAAGTTTACAAATATTTTTCTAGATCTTTAAGCTAGTAAAAAAATGGAAATTAATTATATATTGGACGTCAGTATAAATTTTGTAAAGCATGCCTTGAGGCACTTTAGGCATTAGAGGGTTGAGTAAACTATGGAGAATACTAAAGGGTGGTTAAATTGTAAGGGCCGATGTTGAATGTGAACCACACCTAAACGCCAAGTTTTTTTCCGAATTTTATTTGACATTTCTCTATTTCAGACTTACTCAATGTGAACCATGGAGAGATACACAATCCAACAACGTGTTAAAGTTATCCAGACTTATTATGAAAATGGGCGTTCAAATCAAAATGCATATCGTGCACTTCGTGATTTTTTTGGTCAATTTGATCGTTCAAATGTGCGTACAATCGCAAAAATCGTGGAAAAATTCGAGCAAACCGGGTCTTTAGTAGATGTGAGAACACCAGTGCATGCTCGTACAGCTCGTACTGCAGGAAATATTGCTGCTGTTCGCGATAGTGTGGCTGAAGAGCCGTCCACCTCAACTCGTCGTCGTGCCCAACAATTGCACCTCTCACGCTCGTCGTTGATGAACATTATGCATAAAGACTTGCATTTACACACTTAAAAGGTGCAATTGGCTCAAGAACTAAAGCCTCTTGACCATTCCAAACGTCGTGAATGGGCAGAATGGTGGCAAGAAATGGCAACAGTGGATGATCAATTTTCGAAGAAAATCATCTTCAGTGATGAGGCACATTTTCACCTCAGAATTGCCGCATTTGGGCGAATGAGAATCCAAGAGTGATTGTCGAAAAACCAATGCACCCACAAAGAGTGACTGTTTGGTGCGGTTTATGGGCTGGCGGCATCATCGGGCCGTATTTTTTCCAAAATGAGGCCGGTCAGGCAGTTACTGTGAATGGTGTTCGCTATCGTGAGATGATAACGAACTTTTTATGGCCCGAATTGGAAGATATGGATGTGGACGATATGTGGTTTCAGCAGGACGGTGCCACTTGCCACACAGCTAACGAAACAATGGCTCTTTTGCGCAACAAATTCAATGGCCGTGTTATCTCACGTAATGGCGATGTCAATTGGCCGCCAAGATCATGTGATTTGACACCGTTGGACTTTTTTCTTTGGGGTTATTTGAAAGAAAAGGTGTACGTCGATAAGCCAGCAACAATTCAAGAGCTAAAGGATGAGATAATACGGCTCATTAACGGCATAGAACCTCCATTATGCCTCAGGGTCATCGAAAATTTGGACCATCGGATGGAGGTGTGCCGCCGTGGTTGCGGCGCCCATTTGGCCGATATTTTGTTCCATACATAATTGAGTAATACCAATATATCATAATAAAATAAAATTACAATAATTTCCTAAATAGTTTGTGTTTTATTCAAAATCAACATCGGCCCTTGAAATTTAACCACCCTTTAGTAGAGAAAGTTAACGAAATCAGTTATAAATTATTGAGTTATAAAAAAATATATACTTTTTTCTTCCAAAAATAACAGCATCTACATTTTCGCTCATACCATATGAGCTAGGTGGACAAAAGTTTACTCAGATACTGTTTTAATATTGAAAGAGTATTAACTATTAATACTAATTACAATCGGGCCAAAAATTCGCCTGACCCCTATACTTTTGCCCACTGAAATTAGGATTTTTTTGTGCGATAGGATCCATAAAAACAATATGTTTATATAAAATGTACTGTATATACGATTTCCCATTTATGATTTAGCCATTTTAAGCTATCATTACACATAGTTCTCCCCCAATAAGGACTTTCACACGATAGCGGCCATACTGCATTATCTATGAACATGGGCTGTTAGATTTTTTGATTGGCTGTAGGAAATATCGCCAAAAAAAAAAAAAAAAATGAAAAATCGCCCAAAAAAATTGCATGTAAAATTGGGCCTGATTTCATATGGAAAATGGCCCAAAATTTTTGGGCTATTTTTCGTTATTGTTGGGTGATTTTCGTTTTTTAAAAATGTTGTATGAAAAAAAGCCCATTTTTATTATGGTTGCAAACAACAAAATTTTTTTTCAAGAAACTAATTTAACCATAATATGGTTGTCGGCGACAATGATTTGGTTAAATTAAACATAATATGGGTAGCATTTTTTTAAAAATGGTTTTGTAGCTTTTTCTCTGGGTGTATATATTAAATATATATATATCGAAAATAAGGATTTTTTCTTCTATGGTATAACAAATACTGGCTTCGCTATCTAAAGCTTCTCTGTATAGCCGGCCTTCGGCCGGGCGTAAGGATTTTCTCCTCTATGGTATAACAAAGACCGGCTTCGCTAACTAAAGATTCTCTGTATAGCAGGCCTTTGGCCGGGCGCAAGGATTTTCTCCTGCATGGTATAACAAACACCAGCTTCGCTAACTAAAGCTTCTCTGCGTAGTCGGCCTTGTTCGGAAACAAGGCAGTTTTTCGAAGCTTTACTTAGCGAAACCGGTTTTTGTTAGACCATAAAGGAGAAAATCCTTGCGCCCGGCCGAAGGCCGGCTATACAGAGAAGCTTTAGTTAGCGAAGCCGGTCTTTGTTATACCATACAGGAGAAAATCCTTGCGCCCGGCCCAAGGCCGGCTATACAGAGAAGCTTTAGTTAGCGAAGCCAGTATTTGTTATACCATAGAAGATGAAATCCTTATTTTGGATATATATATTTAATATATACACCCGGAGTAAAAGCTATAAAAATATTTTATCCATATTATGTTTAATTTAACCAAATCATTGTCACCAACAACCATATTATGGTTAAATTAGTATCTTTAAAAAAATCACTTGAAATTTTAACGGTATTTAAAAAAAAAATTTACACATTTTTGATTATAAGTTAAGTTGCGGACGTTATGACAATTCTTCGATGGACATTATGACACTTTTAAAAGTGTCATAAAGTCCAAGGACACTACGACACTGGACGTTATGACATGTCACCTAAATTTATATGAATAATAAACACTTTTTTGCAAATTGAGTAATATTTTTTTTTTTTTTTTTTGGGAAAAAATTAGTTTTTGCTTTTTGGGTAATTTTTCATTTTCTTTTTGGGCCCTTTTTCGGTTTTTTTGGGCAAAATTTCATATTTACCTTTTTGGGTCATTTTTCATGTTCGCTTGGGCGATTCTTCATTTGGGCGATTTTTCATTTTTTTTTGGGCCATTTTTTTTTGGGCGATATTTCCTACAGCCTTTTTGATTTCCATCGCCAAACCGGATGTCAGAAATAGCCAAACGTCAATTTTGTTCAGTTTTCTTAAAAATTTTTTATTCCATGGTAGATAAGGCCATGTTGGTTTTAGCTCTCACTAAATAGGGAGATAAAGCCTTTTTTGTTTTTTTTTCATTTGAATGGGAGATAAAGCCATCATGCCCTTAGCTCACATTAGCAATATTAGAAAATGGCTTTATCTCTCATTTCAGTTCCGGAGACACTAAAGTTAAGTATTAAAATCTGGCTTCGCGTACTAAAGTTTTTCTGCGTGACGGCCTGTGGCCGTGCTTAGGGGTTTTTTCCTCCAGTAGGACGCGGCAGGTGGCTTCGCTGACTAAAGTTTTCCTGCGTGCGTCACAAGAATAAAAAAATGTTTTTCAATGATAACTAAGGATTTTCCCTTTTACAGAATGTTTACACCATCCATAACAATTTTCTGAAAAATATGGCTTTATCTCTCATTTGCGAAAAAAATATGGCTATATCTCTTATTTCGCAAAATTTTACATATGACCTTACATCTTAATGAATGGGCAATAAGGCCATTGTGGCTTTATCTCCCATTCAATTGAGCAATAATGCCATTATGGCCTTATCTACCATGGTTTTAAAGCACCCTCCCTGCCAAACACGTTTCAAAATCGCCACGTTTGGTAAGAAATCGCCTTATCTGACAGCCCTGTCTATGAAGCAATTGACTTTTGAACGATTCGGGATAAATTAAGTTAAGTACAACCCGTACTCAAAAATTCAAGTACGAATAACACTAAAAACATACTTAAAACAATCCTCAATGGGATTAATTTCGAAAATCAATCCCGGAATTTCTTAAAATATGTATAAAATTCTTAAGCCAAGTAAAAAAAATTTAATTTTTCGTTAGTAGTGCCACTCTAAGAGCAAAATTACGAAGTGAGCGTTTTAATCTCATTTAACTTATCAAAGTTAGCTGCAGACCAGGGTTACCGTTAGGAATTTTTGAAAAGTCGCACAAAAGGTTGTTTTATAAAAATAAAGTCGCACAAAAAAGTCGTTTCAGAAAATAAAATTCGCACATCTTTTTTTTAACGTTTTTTATTAATAAAAAGCATAACAAAACAATTGAAACAAAAAGCTTATTGCAGAATTCATTTTTATCATATTTCATAACAAGGTACATGTTTGTCCATGTTTTCATGTATAGTGAAAACATTTACTTAAGTTTAATAAATTTGTCGTATGCTGCCAAGGTCAAAGGAGTAGAATTTCTGTTTAAAAACAAGCCAAAAAAGTTAAGGTTAATATATTTTTGACAAAATTTAAACTTGTCCAATTAAAGCCCCTTGAAAATTTTACTTTAATTCCGTTCGTTTGATCTTGGCGCAATATTTCTTTTTCTTAACATACCTACATAAATACTACTTTTTTTAAATTTTATTTCTATATTTAGAAATAAGTTCATCACTGGGAATCCAGTCTTCTATATCTTTGTCTATTAAATTTAAAGATGACAGCATTGAATTGCATGTTTTTACATTGCTTTGCTAGTGTTTACGATTCGAAAACTACAGGTGGTGCTAAGACTACAACAATCCAAAACCAACAGAAACAACAGAGGTTTTTTGCAATGCATTGCTAACAAAACACTGACAAATTAAAACAAATTGGTCCGAACTGTCAAAACTTGCCACCACCTTGAACTGAATTCGCCTCAAATACGTTGTATACATGACAAGGTTGCAAAAATGTAATAAAAGTGTTGCAAAATGAACAATAATTTATGAATTGTTTTTAAATTTTGACGAGGCTATTTTGACGAATTTTTTTTTTTTTGATACAAATAATAAGAAAATTGAATGTTTTGTAAGAATCTTAACAAAAAGGGTAAAAAGTAGCAGAAAAATTAAAATAGTCGCAAAAGTCGGTGATAAAAAAAAGTCTCACAAAAAGTCGCAGACCGCTGAAAAAGGGTCAAATTGCGACTTTAGTCGGGCGAACGGTAACACTGCTGCAGACACTTCGGCAACAGCACACAAGAGGTTAAAAAAGATTTGCTTGTTGTGTGTAGAAACAACAAAAACACATTATTTTCATGTTTAAAAAGTAAAATTTAAAGTGAGAGTTCTCATTTAGTTTAAACATATTATACATTAGGGTTTTAAAGTAAAAACCATATCGGGAATGATGCTGGTGTTTAATAATTATAATCCTGTAAGGTGTAAAACGGGTAAGTTAATCAATCATAATAATAAAATTCTCTTTCCAATTCCACTTTTAGTTTATTATACATAAGTACGAATTCGGGAGTGTATCAATTTTATAGTACTTGAACCCAAGCGAATTTTAAGAATGGTTAAAGTTAAGTTTTTCTTCAATCAATCTCATTTTCGGATTATTTCAAGTACGAGTTCCATAATGAATATGGATAAGTTAAGAACTTCGCGATTGTAAATCCGTTCTTGTTTCAACCTTTCTGTACTTGATTCAAGAAAATCCGTACTCACCGTACTTCGGATGAATTGATTTTTCTTTTGAGTGAAGGGTATATAAGATTCGTCACAGTCAAAGATAGCAATTCTACTTGTTTTATTTTAATTTTGTATGTTAAAATTTAATGGCGCCATCGATTTTTTTTGGAAAATTGTTTCTTGAAGTATAAAGTGTATTAATGAAGATGTGTTATTGTAATATTTTAAATTTTAAAGTAATTTTCCAAAGCCCATCAATTCAATTTTTGAAAACATATTTTTTAAGATCTGCTATTTAAAAACTTTTTCACAACCCGCATAGGAAACTTTAAATTTTTATTGTGTCATTAATAGATACTCATCGTAAACAATTTCCAGTTTTTAGCTTTAAAAGACTTTTAATATATTTTATATTTTATATTTTATATTTTTTTTTTTATATTTTATATAAATCCCTAATGAACCAGAATTGATCATTGATCCATTAAAATAAAATTAATTAAAAATCGATCTCAAAAAAAAAAAAAAAAAACCCAACACAAAACCAAATCCGGTTAAAACTTGTAATAAGCTCATTACAACAAACCACAAAATAAATGTGCTATCAAACCTTCATCAAACATTAGCAAACCTCTAGCCAAAAAACAAAAACAACAAAAATCTTAAGCTTTAAAACAAAAAAAATAATTGCTCTTAAATACTCTTTTAAAGTCAGTTAAAGCCAGTGTTGCCACTTTGTGGGTAATTACCCGAATTTGGTATAATTTTTACGGTCGTGGGTAGAGCGTGGGTAATTTCTCTTAGGTGTAATTTGAAATTTTTACTTCAGATGCCCAAATAAAATCAAGATTCGATTTCAATGAAGACATTTATTTCATTTTAAATATTGTTGCTAAGAAATGCACAGCCTTCTGAACCAAAGTCCCGGTTTCTTTTTAAGAAACGACTTCAATCATTAAATATACATATATTTTCAAATGTTTGGTAATGAATGTCGCAAGATGGACCCTTAGAT
This sequence comes from Pollenia angustigena, assembly GCA_930367215.1. Classification (NCBI taxonomy): domain Eukaryota; kingdom Metazoa; phylum Arthropoda; class Insecta; order Diptera; family Polleniidae; genus Pollenia; species Pollenia angustigena. Next base: position 206,637,642 of record OV884056.1, on the reverse strand, counting down.
TTGGATAAAGAAGTCTATTATAGTGATTTAGAACCTGAAGTTTATTGAAAAAAGTTATTCAATCTAAAAACTTGCCTGGGGGAAGATATGCTTCCAATATTGCAAAATATAATTAATTTTATTTCTATCTTGTTACTTTTTAATGCATTAGTTTAAAGAATATTTAACGCCCTGTAAGTATATGTATATTGACAGTTTAGCGCCAATGTGAACAAAAAGTCGTTAAAAGGTCAACTTCCTATAGGTTTAGTATGGGGGAAAGTAATAAAAGCCATTAAAGGTCATCGTTGAATTTTTAAGTCGTTAAAAATTTTTTTAAGTCGTTAAAATGTCAATTAAAAGGTCATAAATTAAAAAAAAGCAATAAAAAAGTCGTTAATTTTTAAAAAAGCAATAAAAATGTCATAAATTTTTTAAAAAAGCCATAAAAATGTCATAAAATTTTAAAAAAGCCAAAATTAGGGGGGAAATTCCTGAACACGTGTTAAAGTAGGTGAAATTTTTAAAAAATTTCAAAACAAAGTAATAAAAAAGTCGTTAAATTTTATAGGAAAGCAATAAAGCTGAGATTTAGAAAAATGTTGGGGGAGCAATGCACAAGTGTTGGGTGCATTGTTGAAGCCTTTCATTTGTTGTGATCGACAGACGGTCTTACTGTGTAGATGAACTTGAGAAAGATGTGATTTAGTTTTTGTGGATATGTATGCATGTAGATCAATAGGCAGAGAGACATACTGTGTACAAGTACACAGATGCACTTGATTTTGAAAAAAAATTTTGTGGACAATTTTTTCAAAGCGATGATATTAAAATTAATAATTTATGGGGTGTGAGATGACAAGGGTATTGTATTGGAGTGTGTTTTGAACATGGACAGATACACAGATAGATCTTGTAGAAGAAAATTGAAAAAATATTTTTTTTATATTTTTGTGTGTGTTTATGGATTGTTTGGGAGAAAAAACACACATTTCTGATAAGCCCTTTTTTGTAAGCCCTTTTTTTTTTTGACGGACAGACAGACCTTGAGGAAGAAATTGGAAAAATATTTTTTTCTTTATTTTTAACTTAAGCAATTTTAAAAAGGCTGTATTTTCTTTTTTGTGGACAATTTTTTCAAAGCGATGATATTAAAACTAATAATTTATGGGGTGTGAGATGATTAGGGTATTGTATTGGAGTGTGTCTTGAACATGGATAGAATCATGGACATGGAAAATTCATGAGCAAGTGTAAAAGTAGGTCAAATTTTTAAAAAATTTCAAAGTAATGAAAAAGTCGTTAAATTTTATAGGATAGCAATAAAGCTGAGAGTTTGGTAGAAAGAGCAATGAACTATTATTTTGCTGAAAGACAACAGACCTTGAGGAAGAAATTCTAAATGTGGGTCAAGTTCCTGTGAGAGGAAAAAATGTAGGTCATGTTAAATAATAGAAATACAAAGAATTTATGTCAATAATGCTATCAGAATGTTGTTGTTTTGTTTGTTTGGGTGATTGACTGACGATCGACGAGAAAATTATTGGATGGACAGACAGACAGACAGACAGACAGACAGACAGACAGACAGACAGACAGACAGACAGACAGACAGATAGACAGATAGACAGATACACAGACGAACAGACCTTGAGGAACAAATTGGAAAAATATTTTTTTTATTTTTTTGTGTGTTTATGGGTAGCCAGATGGTGAAATGTTGTTGTTGTCGTTTTTGCTCGTTTGGGTGATCGACTGTATAGATATTTAAAGTGTATATAAGGTTTTTAATATATTCTTTTCAATTAGTTTCTAAAGTAAACTTGCTAAAGAAAGTTAGTGTTTTTAAAAATAAAAAAATAAAATAAATAAAAATTTAAAAATAATAATGGCTAGTGAAATCATGTGTGAAATATGCCAAAATATATATAAAAATAAAAACATTTTAAAAAAACATGCAACAATTCATATACCATGTGATATATGTAATCATATATCCATGACATATATGGAAAAAAAGAAACATGTTGAAATTCATAAAGATTTTCTTCGTCAACAACAACAACAACAACAACTGCAACAACAACAACAGCAACAACAGCAGCAGCATCAACAACCGCAACAACAACACCAGCAACAACAACAACCGCAACAACAGCAGCAGCATCAACAACCGCAACAACAACAACAACACCAACAACAAGTAGAAGAAATTAACGAATATCCTTCAACATCGGCTGCATCTAGGAAACGTATATCGATGTTGCAATCAAATATACCATGTAAACAACAACAGCCTGAGTTATATGCAGAAACTTTTACTATGTGTGAGGATTGTAATGCTAAAATTCAACCTCAGCAATGGTTTATTCATTGCTCGCAACCCGAACACCAGAAAAATGTACAGGAAAAAATTGGAAACCGGATTCAACTAATAAAAAATTCATTCAAATCTCGACTTTTAACATATCGTTTTCCAAAAGGAGATTTGAATTTGAATGTGAATGAATATTTGAAAGAAGGACAAATATACGTTCAGAAATTATTAAATAATTGTCTGTCTGAGCACATAATAGTGAAATTCAATTTGGAACTTACTGCTCGATACAAGTTACCAGCCTATCCTGATAAGCCAGAAACAAATATGTATCATTGTACGGAAATGATGCGTATATCGAGAGCGGATGACATAGACTTAGCTTTGACAACACAAATTGAAAAAATTAAAGCTAAAATGTCAGAGTTTCAAGAAAGAGATTCTGGTTGGACGCTTATCCAAATAAAATGTCTGGAAATTAATATTAACAAGGCATCACCATTATCAGGATCGCAATACATACCAACTCCTAAAGAGCTAATACGAAAACGTGCTTGTATAAACGTCCAAAATAATGACGTTTTCTGTTTTAAATGGAGTATTATAGCAGCATTTTATAATGGGGATGACAGTCATGTACACAGACAGACAATTTATAAAATAAGTGATATTTCTGAACAAATTATTTCACTTGATTCCGGTAGAATACTTAACTTCACTTCAATGCAATTTCCAACTGATGTGAAGGATATTAAGCATTTTGAAAAGAACAATAAGGAAATAAGTATAAATGTGTTCGGGTTCGACCGAAAATTGAAAACTATTGTTGGTCCGTACTACATCACAAAAAGTGAAAAGGCAGTTCACATTAATTTGCTACTGTTGGAAAGTGCATGCGGGAGTAAAATGCACTACATTCTAATAAAGAATATTTCTAGGTAATTAGTAATTAGTATAAAATGAACATAAAACTTTATAAAGAAAAAAAATCTATTCTATCAAATTAATTAATTTTTATTTATTTTTAGACTACTTTCAAATCAACTATCAGCACATGATGGTAGTATAATATTTTGTAATAGTTGTCTCTACCATACAACTATACCGGAGAGAATGGTAATCCATAAGGAGAGAGAGTGTGGAGAATGTATTCCCAAGATGCCAGAGGGGGAAAAATCTATAGTTAAATATCAGCATTATGAAAGGCAGATGGAAGTTCCATTCTTAGTATATGCAGATTTCGAATGTGTTCTTGAGGAAGTAGATGTAAGTAGTATTAATGAAAATAGTAGATTTATAAAAAAACATATACCATGTGCATATGGTTTTAATATTAAGTGTAATTTTAATGAAAATTTAGATAAGTTTAAAATGTTTAGTAGTAGTGATAGTAGCAGTGTGAATGTAGGACAACATTTTGTTGATAATTTAATAAATGAATGTAGACAAATTTATAAGACTTATTATGAGAAAATTGTCCCAATGCATCCATTAACCCCCTTAGAAGAAGAACAATTTTTAAAATCTATCAACTGTCATATTTGCGGTTTAGCACTAGGCGATGAACTAGCTGTGAGAGATCACTGTCACTTATCGGGAAAATATAGAGGGGCTGCACACAATTCGTGTAATTTAAATTTTAAAATTCCAAATTTTATTCCTATATTTTTCCACAATTTTTCGAAATATGATTGTCACTTATTTATTAAAGAATTACTTAGTATTAAAGGCGAGACTAATGTAATTCCCATAAATAAAGAATTATACATTTCTTTATCGCATACTGTTCGGGTATATACCGATGAAGAAATTGATGATTATATAAATGAGTTGTACATAAGAAAAGTGAAGCAAAATATTCCTCAGCATATAATTTCAAAACAACTTGCAAAGGTGCGAGACTATAAAACTGGAAAAAAAATTGAGCTTAGGTTTTTAGACTCTTTAAGATTTATGGCATCTGGCTTGGAATCATTAGCTAGTAACCTCAATGACCAAGATTTAAATGCTATTAGAAAATATTTTCCAGATGCTGAGAAATTTTCTCTTATGAAGCGAAAGGGTGTTTTTCCTTATGAATATTTAAATTCATTTGAAAAATTAAATGAAAAGCAACTTCCACCAATTGAAGCATTTTACAGTAGACTGAATGATAAAAAATGCTCAGAAGAAGACTATTTACTAGCACAGAATATATGGACAAAATTTGATTGTGAGACTATTAGAGATTACATGGAACTATACTTAAAAACTGACGTATTATTACTTACAGATGTATTTGAAAACTTCAGAAGACTCTGTAAGAAGATTTATAACCTAGATCCTCCACATTATTATACCATCCCAGGCCTTTCTTGGGATGCAATGTTAAAATATACAAGAATTGAGCTAGAGTTATTAACAGATCTAGAAATGTATAATTTTATTAAACGAGGAATTCGTGGTGGTCTTTCACAATGTAGTAAGAGGTATAGTAAGGCTAATCATAAATATCTTAACGATTATGATCCTACGAAGCCTTCCGAATACATTTTATATTTAGACGCAAATAATCTTTATGGTTGGGCAATGTCAGAATCACTACCATATGGAGGCTTCAGTTGGACAAATGACTTCATTCACCCCAAAAATATTCCACATAACTCAGATGTTGGTTATATTTATGAAGTCGATTTATCATACCCGTTCAACTGTCATGATTACCATAATGACCTACCATTCTGTGTGGAAAATAAAATAATAGGTGGCACTAAATATGAAAAATTAATTGCTGACCTATCTGACAAAAATAAATATGTCATACATTATAAAACATTAGAGCAATGTTTAAATAATGGATTGGTTTTGGAAAAAGTTCACCGAATTTTAAAATTTAATCAAAAACCATGGTTAAAAACATACATAGATTTAAATACTTCATATAGAACAGAAGCTAATAACCAATTTGAAAAAGACTTCTATAAATTGCTCAATAATGCTGTGTATGGTAAAACCATGGAAAACGTCGATAAGAGAAAAGACGTTCGGTTGGTTAGTGAATGGGGTCGTACCAACCGTAACCGATTAGGTGTAGGTGAACTTATAGCAAAACCAAATTTTCATAGTATTTCACAGTTTACCGATAAATTATGGGCTGTACAAATGAATAAAACTTTGACATATTATAATAAACCAATTTATTTAGGCTTTTGTGTACTTGATCTTTCAAAATGGAAAATGTATGATTTCCATTATGAGTACATGAAACCTAAATTCGGAGATAATATAAATCTTAATTACATGGACACTGACTCTTTTATTTATTCAATTAAAACTGACGATTTCTATGACGATATAAGAGGAGATTTGAAAACACTCTTTGACACATCTGCATATTCAAAAAACAATCCATTTAACTTTCCGCAATTAAATAAAAAAGTTATTGGAATGATGAAAGATGAAACTGAGGGTAAATTCATCACTGAATATGTAGGCTTAGGACCCAAAGTTTATTCCTTCACAGTTGAAGATGATAGAGATGTTAAGAAAGCTAAGGGGGTTAAAAAGTGCGTGGTAGAAAATTATAGTATTAATGATTATAAAAATGTCTTATTTAATAAGGAAACAGTAGCAGCATGTATGTATACATTCACATCTAAGCTACACACAATATTAACAAATGAAGTGAATAAGATAGCTTTAAATTTTATTGATAGTAAGCGGAATATAAAAAATGATGAAATTAATACTTATGCATGGCACCATTATCAGTTAGATACTGATTATGGTGATTTAGAATTAAGTAGATTAATTAGTGATATTGAGTCCCTAAATAATTAGTATTAATAGAATAAGGTAGAATAAGAATAATTTTAATTAATTATAATTATCTTGTAATAATAATAAAATTATGTAAATATAATAATATACATATGTAATATATATGTAAACATATTCATACATACCATACCATACATTCATACTATATGAAATAAAGAACCAAAAAATTTATTAAGAAAAACAAACCAACAGTTTTATTCTTTATTTAATAGAAATTAAATGAAAAAAAAAGTAAGTATTAGAATGTATATTAGATTATATAATTTTTCGAACAATTCCAGTTAAAGGTGTGTACTCCATCATACGATCATGTAGGATTAAACAATAAGCATTCGTATTTTTTGGTACTGGACTACTTGTCTCGAACTCAATTTTTACATCAATAGGTCCATTTTTAACAATTTCATTTTGATAGCTAACATCAACTACTGCAATTGGAATATTTTTAAATTTCTCACAGGAAAGAAGAGGTTGTGCTTCTCTCATATAGTAATTTTGTTGAAACTTAGCGTACATGTCATATAGAATAGCATATCGATTCTCCTCAAATTTTAAATTTAAATCATCATATGGATAGGATTCTGAATTTAAATGTACTTTAACATTTTTTAAGTCCGAGTGTATATATTTATTATCATTTTCTAATACGAATAAAAGAAATCTTGGCCTTTCTCTATTCATTGATAGTTTAATATTCCAGTTATGATTTCTGCCTTCGGAAAATGTTGGATTAAAATAACAGTCCCAACTGCGAAATGCTATGGGTAATGAAACACCCTCCTTAATAATCTTCATTATTTGTATTTTTCGTGCATCTGATAGGTGAATATGTGGTATTCTCCATGTAATGTTTTTAATCGATAAACTCAATTTTTCATTAGCATCTGTTGAGTAATACGCCTTATCATCATTTGAACTTCGTAAAAGAATAAGTTCATGTTTGCTATTTAAAATTATTTTATTAAAATCCTCAGCAAAACCCAACAGTAGTTTTAGGGGAATATAAAAATTAAATTTTCGCATTGATAGGTCTTCAGAAATATTCCACCCTGCATTTCTCATCATATTACTTTCAAATTCATTTAGTGAGACATAATTCTTAATTGTACTAGATATTCCCAAGTATCGAGTACGATCAATTTCAACACCATTAATCTCATACCGTATTTCATCAAATAAGTATGCAACACAATTATTCCTCAATCTAGTATTTTGTGATGCTTCTTCACCTTTAGAGTTTTGTATGTTTCCTTCTATATATAAGTAGCTTTCAGACGGAAGAACATATAAGTCTTGATTTTGTAGTGTAATTCGAATTTCATCATTGTTTTTAAATGATTGAATATAGGGCACATAGCTATGATAATCCTTTTTTATTATATTTTCATCAGAATATGGTTTTTCAATAACATTGAGTATATCAGACATTTTTCTTTATTTTTAACTTAAGCAATTTTAAAAAGGTTGTATTTTCTTTCGTTAATGATGGTCTTGTAGCTTTAATATGATTAGTAGGAATGTCTCTATTAACGTTAATGTGCCTAGTTTTATTGTAAATTATCATTTTTTCCGTGGTCTTAGGTGTAATCTTAGTGTTATTTCTTCACCTCTGAAATTTACTGTACGATTTTCTTGATCAACAATCCAAATCTTGAGATATGTTATTTCTTTGACGTTTACTGGTAAATAAATTAGGTTATTAGCAATAACATCTAATTTATAGCCTGGTGGTACGTCTAATGCGAACTCGTGAAGTATATGCGCTGGAGAGTTATTCATATAAGCTCCAGTTATGATGTTACACTGAATTTGTATTGCATTAACTCTTAATATATTTACAGGTTGATTTGATACATGTTTTCTTCCAGCTTCTAATAATCGCCTACTAAAACCTAATAATTTACCAATAGATCGTTTTCGATCAAAGAAAATTGCATCGTGGGAGGAAGTAATTTCAATTTGTAAAGTATTATTATTAGCTTTAATCAGAATAGATTTATTGAAATTTTCTGCTTTATACTGTCCAACTATATAGTCCACAATATCTTGCAACTCATATGATCCGATAGGAATTTCAATTATTTTATCTCCTATATGAAATAAATTATTATCATAATCTACATTGGGAATAGAGTTATATGAATGAAAATCAACTAAAGAGCATTCATAGTCATCTTTAAGATCTATTGGTGGGAAATAATTTGCTGTTAAAACTGATGAATTGCCACTTAACGCTAATGTAATTGACATTATGAGTGCTAAACTTTAAATGAAATAAAATGCTGGGGTTTTTTTCTTTTATTAAATTTAGGTATTTATTAAAAAAAAAAATCTTATAAATACTTATTCTTATAATATTTCATCTTTATTAATCCATGAATTATGTTGGTTTGGAAACCCTAGCCATTTAACATACGCTTTATCACCTTTCTCTTTTAAAATTTTTTCCACTAGATATGTATTGGGATAATGTGTGTGACGTATTTCTTCTTTGTAAAATGCCCCTTTTATAGGATTTCCTTGGTAATCTTCTAGTAAGAATGTGATTGGATAGGTGTTCTGTATAGATTTTATTTTAAATATTTCTGTAGTCCAATTTGGTGTATAACCTTTTTCAAAAATATGTTTGTATTTGCTTATGCGAACATAATCACCGACTTTAAATCGTGATGACTTAAACATTTTTAAACTGCTAAATGCAGTTTTCAGTAGATGTTGTTCATGTTTACGTTTTACATCAATAGGCGCCATTTTGATTTTACTATGAGTTTTTCTGTTATATTGATCAACTAGTTTTTTATAAATATCAATCCAGTGAAATGTTCCATTATTACTAAATTCTCTCCAAATCATACCTTTTAGTGTTCGATTAAACCGTTCAACTATTGAAGCTTTCATTACACTATATGTAGAGTAATGATTAATTGAATATTTGCGCATTAGCAAACCAAATTCCTTATTAAAAAATTCTTTACCATCATCTGTTTGTAAATTTTTAGGTACTCGCCCCTTACTTAATATTTTCTGAAAAGCTTTGGATACTTCAGATGCGGTTTTTGCTTTAATTGCTGCAGCCCAAGCGAATTTTGAAAATGTATCAATAATTGTTATCATATATTTATAGCCGTTGTTTATAGTCGAATAGTTGCCCATCTCTACTAAGTCTGCTTGCCAAAGATCATCAATTCCCTTTGTAATTACTTTGCGTCGTAAGAAATTTTTGCGCGCTCTAGAATGTAGTTCATTTATTATCGTTCTTTTTTCCATTATGTTGTTGTTGTTGTTGTTGTGATGAAAGCGTAATCATTACACTATATATGTCAGAAATTATTTTATTTAAATCTTTAATTTCATTTCGAACAATTAAAACTTCTTTGTTTATACCCCTTTTTAAATGTTCTTGCATATGGGTAATTTGTGTATTCACATAATTTTTGTTAACAGCATCTGCCCCATTAATTGGAGGTGACAAATTTAAAATTCTTTTATTCTCTATATCAATATTATTTCCGTTAAGTGTGATACCGAAATTTTTTGAGAGGTTGTTTCTTGTTATATCTCCTATATATTTTTGATTATAGTAATGACCAAATTTGTCAACAGTCATAATTTGTTTTTTTATTTAAAACTTATTCAATTATATTTGCTTCCCTTAGTTCTTCGACTATAGATATTATTTCATTAGAATGATTATTGTTACCAGCATGTTGTGACGATATTAACAGCCTCAATCGGTCTACAATTTCATTAGGATTATCCCAGTATATATAGTTTGGTTTATTAAGATTAACCTCCATTAAACCCTTACCAACGTGAGTAGTTGTAGTAAACAATTTATTTATTATTTTTTTATATTTATAACCTCTGTTTCCATTAATTTGATTATTAGGATCATAGTTTCTTCGATGTGCGTTTGTATCAAGTAAAATATGTTTATATATTGCTAGCTCTGAAGAATCGAATTGTTTTGGATTTTTATGAAAAAGTAATGAGTATAACCCTGGGGTTAGTGCCCAAGATTTTTGACCTATTATTATTTTATCATCGGTTAGCTTTAAAATAGAATTTCCAAATTTCCAGTCTCCATTTTCCGTCTTATGAGGTCCAAATATAGTGTCAAGCTTTTTATTTCCATTTAGAGTTGATAAATCAAACTCCCAATCGGATGACTGAGAATAAAATTGTTCATTTTTCGATGTATCATTTACTTCATCTTCACTATTACTGTTATAGTCTTCTTCTTCTTCTTCTTCTTTATCTTTTTTTATTCTATTAGGTGCTGAATCAATGTTTTTCTCTTTCATTAAGTTTTTCTTAGGGGTGCTGGTGAATATAGTTTTATTTTCCGTTTTTATTTTAGTATTGTGCTTACATTTATGTTTTTCGTCTATGGGTATTGTTAAATTTGACGAATCTGACAATTTGACTAGTTTCTTTAGAGGTTCTGTTAAAGGTTTAAATGTTCTTTCTAAATTATTAAATTTTTCCAATTCTCCAAGTCTTATGCTTTGAAATTTCTTCTTTAAAATTTTTTTGGATTTCACCAACTCTTTTAAAATATTTTCTTCCATCATTATAACTTTGAAAAATAGCTAAACAGCTTCTTAAAACAGCTAAACAGCTTCTTAAACAGCTAAACAGCTTCTTAAAACAGCTAAACAGCTTTTGAAAACAGCTAAACAGCTTCTTAAAACATCTAAACAGCTTCTTAAAACAGCTAAACAGCTTTTGAAAACAGCTAAACAGCTTCTTAAAACAGCTTAACAGCTTTTGAAAACAGCTAAAACAGCTTTTGAAAACAGCTAAACAGCTTCTTAAAACAGATAAACAGCTTCGTGGAATAATTTTAACAGTTTCCAAGTGGAAAAAAACGTATTTAATATTAATAGGTATACGTCTGATGTAGTTAATAGTATACATATGACTAAATCTGAATGAATAGATCAAAGCCTTTTCTATAACGTCCTTGCTTCATTTCATCATCTTTGCTTATTACAAGAAATCCATATTTATCCTTCCAACATTCTCCGCAAATGTAACGAAACATATTTAAACTCATGTCACTACCAACATGATCATTGTAGATATGCTTTAAATTTAATTCATCTTGCTTGAATAAAATAATCATATTTGCATTATCACGTACTAAATGTTTTGGAATGTGTGTATAAGTCTGACATAAATAAAAAGAATCAATATCCTTATGTCTACCCATACAGAAATATGATCTTATATTATTTTGCTTTTCACAAGCAACATCGTCAAATATCATAATAGAATTTACTTTAGCTTTTTCGGGTGGTATGACATGTTCATTATCTGAAAATGTATAAAGTCCCATACCCTTTACTGATGAAATTAATCTTGATAGATATTTATATTTTGGTTGATTTAATGATTTTGAGTATATATAAATATTCTTAAATTTTAAACCATTCGGACTTTCAATTAAACTTAGCATTATATTTGTTTTGCCACAGTTTGAGGGACCAACTATTAGTGCTCTAATAGAATTTGGTAAAAGGCAGCTATGTTTAAAACCATTTCTGTTTTCCGTTAAATCCAAGTTTCTCACTGAAATATTCGATTGTTGTTTTACCAAACGCATCTTTATAACTGAAAGCATACGTTTGCTTAATGTTACGTTTTATTTACTTTCGATTTTTTTTTTTTTTTAATTTCAGTAAAGCAATTTTTATATATAAATGATTGTGTATAAAAAAAAAGAATTTAGTAGAAAACAATTCGTCCTTGGAAAAGGACTTGTTAATAGCTTAATTAATTCACTACCTCTTGAACTTCATTTGCCGGGTTATCAATTTTGTGGACCAGGAACTAAATTAGAAAAACGATTACAAAGGGGTGATAAAGGTATCAATCCTTTGGATGCAGCTTGCAAAATTCATGATATTGCTTATTCCCAGAACACTGATATTCATAAGCGACATCAAGCAGATAAAGAACTAGCAGAAAAAGCTTGGAGTAGAGTTAAAGCTAAAGATAGTACTTTTGGAGAAAAACTCAACGCATACCTTGTCACTAACGCAATGAAGTCAAAAGTTAAATTAGGCTTGGGAGTTAAAACTGGTAACCAAAAGAAAAAGTGTAGACGAAATATTTTTAAGAATGCCGTTAAATCAGCAACCGATATTTTAAAAAAGGAAAAACCAAATGACATCAAAACCGCTATTAAAACTGCACGAAAAGCTATACGACATTCATTTCTTGGAAAAAAATCTATAGTAAAAATTCCTAGAATTATCAACATACCTAAACTTGGTGGTTTTCTACCACTTGTTCCTATTCTAACAGCACTTGGAGCGTTGGGAGCAATAGCTTCTGGTGGGTCAGCAATCGCTAAAACTATTACTTTAGCTAAAAATGGTAGACAACAGCTCGAAGAAAGTAAGCGTCATAACAAAACATTAGAGTCAATAGTTATGGGTAAAGGTCTATATCTTAAACCTTATAAAAAAGGCTATGGAATATTTTATACCTCATCAAAAAACTATTGAAACAGCTACCTAATAGACCACTAACAGATGTGGACTTGAAAACATTTGGGAAGAAGTATATTCCTTATTTTAGAGGAGTTTATATGAGGGATAAACTTCCTAAAACTCCACACCGAATAGAGAATGGAATTATAAACTTGGACTCAAATAGAGGATATGGAACACATTGGGTAGCATTTTATAAAAATAATGATAATGTAGAATACTTTGATAGTTTTGGTAATCTCCAACCACCTATGGAAGTTTTAAAATACTTGGGTAAAAACATTAAATATAACTATTTAAGATATCAAAAATTTAATACATTTATTTGTGGTCATTTATGTTTAAAATTTTTAATAAATTTCAAAATAAAGAATTAATAAAAAAACTCAAATATTTGTTTGTTTTAATATATTTTTATTATTTTTTTTGTTTGTTTTTTTTTATTTATTATCCATTCTTAATAATAGTCTATAGATTTTAACATCTGTTTTAATTTTATTTTGCATTTTTTTTCCAAACTCATAACAAAGTCTTGTTAAATCTAGTTCTATATCTCTTTCATTTATAGTATTAATTTCAAAAAAATGTGCACTAGTTTTATTTAACATAGAACAAGTTGGAATGTAATGTTCATAATAAAAATATAGAATCTGCTTTTGAAGAATTGTATTCCAGCTTAAGAATGTTGTTAGAAATATTCCAATTTGAGTTAAGGATTTCCACGTCTCTGGATCAATTTTGATTTTATAATTTTCTTGTTGAAGGATCAGATAACATATTCCATTTTTGTAGTGGAAATCATACTGAATTTCTCTCTTATTATTGGTCTGAATAAGATTCATACAATCTAAAAATTCACACTGATTAAGTGTTGCCTGAATGTATTCCTTATAGCTCATAAGGTACATCCACTCATCTCGATCAAATCCAATGAAATTTTTTCCTTTGTAATGTAGCCAAACCATTGGCTTAAAACCAAGGGCTGTGGAAAATCCGCAGGATATCTTTAATTTTAAATTTATAAAATATTCCAACTCAAATACACAGTCGTTTATTTTCGGGTTTCTCTTGAGATGAAACATTCTCGATGAATTTTAAATGTATACTAATAATATTTTTACTTTGAAAATCTCTATTTAAAGAAAAAAAAAAATGCGCTTTTATATATTTTTTTTTTTTTTTTTTTTTTAACTATTTGTATGTATATGTATTAACTGTAATTAAATAAGGTACATTTATTATTAAATTCTAATAAAAAAAAAAGTTTAATCAAATTCATTATTTTGTTTTTCTTGCACATAAATTTAGACATTTAAGATGTTTTAATATTTTTTTATAGTTTTCGATAATTCTCATAACCTCCTTCTTTCTCTTAAAGAAAAAGTAACATCCACACAAACCCACGACATCTCCACTTGTACTTTCGTGAGAGCAAGGTATACTATATACATTAAAATCTGTATATTCTCTTTTGAATGCACATAATAATTCCAAATGTTCTTCAAAGATAACACTTCCGAATTCTTGTAGAAAAGCTTCAATAACCTCCATCTTTCCACATTAAGATTTCATTTACAACTTATAGAAATATTAATTATTCTATATTATATATACTTATACATATCTGTTTACTAATAAAATAAGAAAAAAACACAAGAATTTATAATAATTTATTGTTTACTAATTTTTTTATTGAAAAATTATTTTATTTAAAAGTATTAAAATGAGTATAAGGGTAATATCCTTTCGTAGGAGCAGCCATCTTAATTTCCAGCTTATAATTAATGGTATCCTTTTCGTCATCTAAAGGAATCTTTGAAATGATATATGAGCCAGTTGATAGGTACCCAACATCGTTTTCAGTCAAGGCATTAAACCTTTTAGGAAGATAAAGCATAGCTCCATCCAATTCCAAGACTATAACATCTCCATATTTTGTAGTTACCCGTTCAGCACCTGTAATAGGATAGTCCTTTCCATCTACCATATTTTTAACACTTAAAATATGTTTCATATTTAACTTATTAAATGAAGCAATTAATTCCGCGTTAATATTCATCGTTTGATAATTTATAATGAAATGTAATAAAAAATTCAATAAATTCACAATTTATAGAAAAAAATTTTTGGCTACACATAGTTTAAACATATGTTATTTGCTATAATTCATTAAAGTTATCGATAATGTTTTTTTTAATTTTTTTTACCCACCACACCCATTGTAAACAAAATAAAATTTTTACCCACCACACCCATTGCAAACAAAATAAAATTGTTTAGTTAAATTTAAATAGTTTATTATATGTAGATAAATATATGTTTTTATAAAATAATTTTGTATATTTTCATTAAACTAAAAATCTAATTCTCTGATGTAGCGATCACCTTCTTCATCTGTATAAAATGTCTCATTTATATTTAATATGACGGCATCCCCCTCTTCATCATCCAGGAAATTTTCAATTTCCCACAAAAAATGAAAATATCCCATCTGGTTGTTGGGGATTGTAAAATTTGATGTTGAAAAGAATCGAAAATCCTCTAAGGCTGCGTCGATTAACGCATTTATCCGTGCCTGTGTATTGTCCTCTACAGAATTTTCTTCTGAATTATTGTCCACAAGTTCAAATATATTTTGACTCGAATTCATGGTTTTTACTCTTTAGTTTTAAAATTTAACTAAATCTAGTTTTCAGAAAAACATTCCACTAAGCCTTTTTACTTTTTTTAAACTAATATTAGGAAAAATCCATGTAAACTGTTCATCTTATCAATTTTCATCACCTAATTCAAAACAAACAAAATTATATCTATATCATTTTAATAACTTAATAAATTCACAATTTAATTAGTTATTTTTTAATTTTTTCTGTCAATCCAACAATTTTAGAAATAAAAAAAACTAAAGAAAGTCTTATCAATAATATATTCCAATTTCTTTTACAAGGTCTATACGTCTATATGGTTTCATATCCTATACAAAAAATTGAAACATAGTTTGCTTCTATAAAAAAAATTTTAATAACTCAATAAAATCATAATATATAGATAGAAAAATGTTGACATACAATTACTAGCGCTTTTAACACATGTCAACAGCTCAATTAATTTTACAACACCTAATTGAGAATAAAAAAACTAAAAGAAAGGTTTATCAGCAATGTGTGTTTTTCTCCCAAACAATCCATAAACACACACACAAAAATAAAATAAATATTTTTCCAATTTGTTCCTCAAGGTCTGTTCGTCTGTGTATCTGTCTATCTGTCTATCTGTCTGTCTGTCTGTCTGTCTGTCTGTCTGTCTGTCTGTCCATCCAATAATTTTCTCGTCGATCGTCAGTCAATCACCCAAACAAACAAAACAACAACATTCTGATAGCATTATTGACATAAATTCTTTGTATTTCTATTATTTAACATGACCTACATTTTTTCCTCTCACAGGAACTTGACCCACATTTAGAATTTCTTCCTCAAGGTCTGTTGTCTTTCAGCAAAATAATAGTTCATTGCTCTTTCTACCAAACTCTCAGCTTTATTGCTATCCTATAAAATTTAACGACTTTTTCATTACTTTGAAATTTTTTAAAAATTTGACCTACTTTTACACTTGCTCATGAATTTTCCATGTCCATGATTCTATCCATGTTCAAGACACACTCCAATACAATACCCTAATCATCTCACACCCCATAAATTATTAGTTTTAATATCATCGCTTTGAAAAAATTGTCCACAAAAAAGAAAATACAGCCTTTTTAAAATTGCTTAAGTTAAAAATAAAGAAAAAAATATTTTTCCAATTTCTTCCTCAAGGTCTGTCTGTCCGTCAAAAAAAAAGGGCTTACAAAAAAGGGCTTATCAGAAATGTGTGTTTTTTCTCCCAAACAATCCATAAACACACACAAAAATATAAAAAAAATATTTTTTCAATTTTCTTCTACAAGATCTATCTGTGTATCTGTCCATGTTCAAAACACACTCCAATACAATACCCTTGTCATCTCACACCCCATAAATTATTAATTTTAATATCATCGCTTTGAAAAAATTGTCCACAAAATTTTTTTTCAAAATCAAGTGCATCTGTGTACTTGTACACAGTATGTCTCTCTGCCTATTGATCTACATGCATACATATCCACAAAAACTAAATCACATCTTTCTCAAGTTCATCTACACAGTAAGACCGTCTGTCGATCACAACAAATGAAAGGCTTCAACAATGCACCCAACACTTGTGCATTGCTCCCCCAACATTTTTCTAAATCTCAGCTTTATTGCTTTCCTATAAAATTTAACGACTTTTTTATTACTTTGTTTTGAAATTTTTTAAAAATTTCACCTACTTTAACACGTGTTCAGGAATTTCCCCCCTAATTTTGGCTTTTTTAAAATTTTATGACATTTTTATGGCTTTTTTAAAAAATTTATGACATTTTTATTGCTTTTTTAAAAATTAACGACTTTTTTATTGCTTTTTTTTAATTTATGACCTTTTAATTGACATTTTAACGACTTAAAAAAAATTTTTAACGACTTAAAAATTCAACGATGACCTTTAATGGCTTTTATTACTTTCCCCCATACTAAACCTATAGGAAGTTGACCTTTTAACGACTTTTTGTTCACATTGGCGCTAAACTGTCAATATACATATACTCCTGTACAGTTATAAAACTGAATTACGAAAGGGACAGTTGTATAAAACTCTGCAGGCATTTTGTTTACTAAATAAGGTATAACGGGTATTTTTTAAGACCATGAAACCTAAAATGGTAGACAACACAAAAAAATTAATTTTAATCGCAGATTGATACACGGCATTACGATTTGAAACTGATTTAAAACAAATAGACACCGCGCATGTCATTGACGAAACGCATTGCAGACGTCCAATTTTGTTTCTCTTTTTCGATTAAAATGAACAATGTTGACCTCCAAGACACCGATTGTTACTGGTTTATCAGCATTAACAACTGACTTCACAGCCCTACGAAAAACAATCAATAAGTGTCACATCGTACGGCGTTGAAGTCTAATTGACAGTTTATTTTCTCTAAATCAACACATCGCCTTCATTTGTGAAAAAAAGTTGCGTCATTTAAATCATGAAGTCACCTTTACGTTGCGAAAATCGATGGCTGATTTTCAAAGTAAAATTTGGTGGGCGTTGTTCAAGCATGAATCTATTCATGATGATGTGCCTGATCGAAAAGTGAAAATAGTATGACAGTTCGTTTGACAGCTAACCTTTCGTAAGCTCTATGGGGCTAAAAAGCATCCATTATAAAGCAATGACAAGGAACATTTTAAACCTTCCCAAGATATATTAACCAAATGTGGAAGTTAAACTCATTATTAGTAGTTTTATTTTATGTTTTATTAATTAATTAATTTTTTTAAGTCTTTAATGTTATTTTTGTTAATTTAAATAAAATTAGCAGTTTGACTAATAATGAAATGGGAATTTAGCACATTTAAACGAAACCTTGTTAATTAAATTTTTTGAATCCCAAGAAAAACTTTGATAACTAATATGCATGTGGCAGTGTAAATAAAACTGGACTGGCAAAATAAATTAAAGAAATTTGTTTTAATTTTTGTTTTTTCTTTACCCACTTACAACTACATTTAGAGTTGACAAAAAATCAACCAATTGTAGTCGGGACTGTAAGAAAAGATAAACTCACTGTTTATTGTTGTTGTTTTTGTTTAAGCTTTGATATTGTTACAAGTAAAACTGGGGTTTTATTTGTATAATATCTTTAGTTTTTCTAAAATCTTTGGATAAAGTTTCCTGACGATCTGGCCTAAGCAACCAGAGAAATAAGAATAGGAATAGCTTATCCCTTCAACAATAAATTTCAGTTTATCAATAGTATAAAATGGGAATTTGGCACATTTAAACGAAACCTTGTTAATTGATCTTGTTTTAATGAGTTTGTTGTGTTTTTGCTTCTTTGTAAATGTCTTTTTATTAAATAAAACTTAAATTTTATATCAGGTGTAATTTCATTTAAATCGGGTAATTTTGCTTAACCTCATGTGTAATTTTGAATCTTGCTGGTGGTAACACTGGTTAAAGCTTTAAGAATGATGAAAAAAAAAGAAATAAAACCAAGCCTCCCCGGAAGACCTTCTTTACAAAATTAAGAGAGACAGAGAAAACGGCCGAGAGTATGTGTTATAGCGTACCAAAGAGATCATATGTTTTGGTGCTGAAAGTTGGTTATTTTCTTAACTGGTTGGTTGGTTGGTTTGCTAAACAGTTGACTTCGTTCGTACGTTTACGATCATACCAACAGACATCCACATCCATCCAATCGATTCATACGTTTTTACGTACATAAATACTTTTATTTATACGTCACATGAGTTTTTTTTAAGGTGAACGCACTCGCGGATGTTAGTGGGTCACTATTCGTACGGTCATTGACCGCTTGTTCGTTAAGTTTGGTATGGTTGGATTGGTTATTTCTAAATATATATAATACCATCACAAGCACACGACCGGGACTACGTCGACGACAACGATGCCGATACCGACCAGAAAAAATGTAGTGAAAGAGGTAAAAGATGAGAAAATACAATAACAAGAAATATCATGGTAATGACGACGACTACGACAACGACGATGATCATGATTATGATGATCCATAATATCGTATACATATTATGTATAGCTGCTTCTTACCTTCGGGAATGGGTACATCTGTATAAATGGATGGATGATGTTGTGGTGTGTGTCTGTGTGTGTGTGGATGTGCTATAAGTTTGATTTTTTCCTGGATTTTCGTTGTAATGCTGAGAGTAAAAAAGTGCATGGTTTTGGGTTGATGGGATGAAATGGATAGATGATGTTCTTTCTTTTCTTTTTCCTTTTTTACGAGTATATGGTTGTATGACTAGTTGTGTTAAAGAAAACAGCCACCACCCGGCAAACGACCCACCCAACACACAACCATATCAAACCAAACCTAATCAAACCAGCCATTGAGGCAGTCAGCCAACAAAGGCAAACTTGCAGCCAGTTAGACAATTCGTCCGTCAGTCATCTTGAGAATGGTTAGGCATGTAAGTCGTTTTGGCTATAGGTTGATTCCATACGAGCATATGTATTCTATCATTGAGTACACTGTAATTTTATGCCGCCTTAGGTTGGGATGCCTTCTTGTTTGTTTGCCCGGCTGACTGCCTCAATGGCTTTTGCCTGCCATTCTTGTTGTGTTGTCGTCTTTATAAGTTCTTTTCAGTATCAAGTAGAGGATCATCTTTATTGCATGTGATACATTGCTGGGAAAACTCTTGATATTCTTTTCTTCATACGTTAAATAAAAAAAAAAAACAAAAAAAAAAAGACTGCATTGCTGCAGCAATGATTTTTTTACATTTGTATGTGTTTTAACAATTTTTTTTCGTAGTATTTTCTTTTGAACTTTATTTGTTTTTTATATTGTTTTGTTACTAGTGATTCAGTGAGCATGCATCATAATGCATTTCCGTGTTTATGGGATTTGTGTTTATTTTGGTTTTGATTTAATGTGTCTTATTTTTTGTAGGTTTTTAAGGAAAAAGAGTTTTAATTTCTATTAATAGACTCTTTTGCTAGAGGGACTAAGAAAATAGCTTAAGAGCATTCAATATTGATTACTTCGATTTATTACTTTTCATTTTATATTTACTCAATAATGTATAACTCGAAGGTTTTAAGGGAAAAATGAAATTACTCTCTTTAGGGGTTGCCCAGGTCGATCGATTGAAGTTTTTGAAAGTTCTTAACTTTTAACTTTAGCATTTGAGCTTAAGGCCATCGACGCCAGAGCTCTTCCTTTTACTATACTAATAACACAAAAAAAATTCTTAGTGGTTTTTTATCAATCAAAATAATTATTTAAAAAGTATTTAAATTTAATTAATGTGATAATTGAATCAATTATTTTTTTTGTTGAATGAAAATTAAAAATATAATTTTGATTTAATTAACATTTCAGTTGTTTTTAAATAAATTTTGAATTAAAAAATTTATTAAATAACAAAAAATTATTATATTTAAAACAAAATAATTCAAACTTGTGAAATTGTTGTTGGAAATAGTCGATATCAATCAACACATTGTTTGAAACGGCAAAGTTTTTTTTAACATTTTTTTAATTAAATTTAAAAATATTATTTATTGAGAAAAAAATATTCAAAATATTAAATTTTTACAATTTTTAGTAATCAATATAATCATTTTGGTAATAGGTGCAAAATCAACAAATGGGTTGCTTGATTATATGCATTTGGAACAAATTTGGTGATTAGAGAAAAAATAATGTTTTAATAAATAAATAAATAAATAAAAACTATAGCATTCGATTTTGTCTGTGTTCATACGGCTCATGTCTTATTGACATGATTGCTACTTTATAGGCGAGAGTGACGAGGGGAAAAGAAACGAGTACACAGATGCATGTACTGTCTTTACGTTTTGCTTTCTTATTTGTTGTTTAATTTTGTTTTCAATATCAAATAAAACAAAATAAAAAACATGTCGTCAACATGACATGAATCATTTGAACGCTAATTCATGTTCAAAGAAGAAAAAGGAAGAATCTTGTCAATAAGACATGAGCCGTATGAACTCAGACTTTCTTAAAAAATACCACAAATTTAAACACTTTTAAAGCACAGTAATGGTCGATATTTTAAGAACACTCGATGTAACATCAAAACGATCCGATTTTTTTTTACTCATCAACATCAAAGAGAGTGTGGGGTACTCTGAGTACCATTACATTGGAATGACCTTTTTCTAATATTCTTCTGTGGACTATCGTACAGCGTGGTAACGCTAAAGACCAATTTGGTCTATGCGGGGTCTTTGTGACCGGCCACTCTAACCTAACCTAACATCAAATGAACATCGTTTTTTTTTGATGCACAAGGACTTTGTAGCAATAGTGGGTTAAATGTTATTTTTATCAACTATTTTTATACCTTGTACTTCCCCATACAAAATATTAAGATCGCAGTATACATAAAATGACCCTTCTCTGCTCTTTGTCCTTTGTTATTTGAACTAACAAAGGACTAACAATCAATGTTGCAAGAAATATGACTGTGATATATTTTGGCGTTCCTTTTACTAACTAATATGAGTTGATGATTTTCACTCAAGAAAGTGTTTTTAAAATTACACACTCAAGGCAGATTATCATCTTTTTTTATACCCTCCACCACAATTAGTTGTGAAAAGGGTATATTAAGTTTGTCATTCCGTGTGAAACTTTTTTATTATTCATCTCAGACCCCATTAAGTATATATATATTCTGGGTCCTTGAGTAATTCAAGTAAGTCGATTTAGCCATGTCCGTCTGTCCGTCTGTTGAAAACACGCTCACTTTCGAACAACTCAAAAGAAATTAACAAACTTGGTGCCAAATTGCTTGTAGTTATCCTAAGCAGTTTGGGGTTGAAATCCAGCAAAATCGTTTCAGTAGGACCAGAGCTATGAATCAAAATGTGGAACCACCACCTAAAAAAATTTATAATTTTGTTAAAAAAAATAACATAAATGCTGGAACAAGGCACGGAATGAGATAAGGTTTTGCAAAAATTTGTTTTATTTGACTGGAAAACAGTTTAGTACGCCTAAAACCGTAAAAAATAACGTTAGCGTAACAAAATTTGGTATGTCACAGTTTTTTAGGACTAGAAATAACACTGTGAAATTTCGTGACGATCGGTCCATAATTTACCTAAGGCGCCATAGAAACCCTACTCCCGGAAAATAGTTTAGTACGCCTAAAAACGTTAAAAATAATGCAATCATAACAAATTTTGGCTTGTCACAGTTTTATAGGACTATAAATGATACTGTGAAATTTCGTGAAGATCGGTACATAATTTACCCTAGGCCCCATAGAAACCCTACTCCCGGAAAACTGTTTAGTCGCCTAAAACAATAATTAATAACAAATCGTCACAGTTTAAGATAATAATAACATCATACAGATATTACTCCTTAAACATTCGAGCTGTAGGTGGAGGGTATCAAAGATTCGGCACAGCCGAATATAGCACTCTAACTTGTTTGTTATTAAATACTAT
Organism: Pollenia angustigena; assembly: GCA_930367215.1. Classification (NCBI taxonomy): domain Eukaryota; kingdom Metazoa; phylum Arthropoda; class Insecta; order Diptera; family Polleniidae; genus Pollenia; species Pollenia angustigena. The sequence continues at coordinate 206,614,929 of OV884056.1, read as the reverse complement.
TTTTATATTATTAAAGGCCAATTTCACCCAGTTCTGTGAAAACTAACTATTTCTTTAATTTCCAGATACATGGTAAATTATAACTGAATTTAGTGAAATTGGCCGTAAGTTATTAATAAAATTGCCTTTTAAATCGCCTTAATATAATATCTGACAAAGAAACTGATTGACTGGCAAACGACTAGGTAAACTTTTGTTTTTACAAAGTATTGGTAAGAAGTTTATCGCCATATAATATTTTAGAATTTCAACTAATTGTAGTGGGGAATGTAAGATGAGATAAACCCACTTTTTTATTCTTGATGTGTTTTGTTAAAGCTTTGATATTGTTACAAGTAAAACTGTTGCTATAAGTCTTATACGTTTAACAGTTTTATTTGGTTTAATATCTTAAGTTTTTCTAAAATCTTTATGGATGAAGTTTCCTGATGATCTGGCCTAAGCAACCAGTGAAATGCATAGGAATAGCTTATCCCATCAACAATAAATTTCAAGTGTTTTTATCAAGAAAAAAAACTGGGAATTAAGCACGAATAACAAAATCTTTTTTAATATTTTATTATAATTGTATATCCGTAAAAGCTAGTTTACACTATCTCACAAGTCTTTCGTATTCCATAATACTTTGTGAGATAGAAATCTAATGAGTTTTGTTGCGTCTGTCAAAAAACCTAATTTAACATAACATAAATAAACACTCACACATGAAATAAAATGCAACCCTGATCCAATGAAAAGTATTATTGCCTAGAAATTTTTCAAAATATTATGAAGTCGTATGGGATGTCAAACTTGTTTCATAACACTTGTCATTTTCGTGACACATTGCATTCACACTATCTCACTTTGTCACATTACTTGAGTTTTTGACATGTATTCATACAAAGTATAATAGTGTAATCTAGCCTTAAGCAGTTGTCATAATCGAAATATTGAAATTTAAAAAAAGTAAATAACTAAACATATTAATAAAACTAAAAATAGTTTTTTTGAGTTTAAATACTTTGTCCTCAAGGCAAATTATAATTTTATTCAAAAAAACTAAGTCCCAATTTTGGTAGACGACGTATGACAAATTTTTTTCTCTCCATATTTCACTTATTATTTTTGAATTATATAAATCAATAATCGTTGTTGTCTAGGATTATGACAATAATGGCTAATAAATCACTGATGGTTTAAACGCTGGTTTAGTTGAACTAAACTTGAATTTATATATAGTTTAAACTCAACAACTGTAAATCAGTGTCCCATATATCTGTGGTTTTCATGGGCAACCGCGTATGTCTATTTTTTCGATTTTGAAATGTTGATGCTATATTGCTTAATTTTAAGCGCTCTTTACATTTTTTAAAACATTTTTAAAAACAGATAGACCCATTTCGATGTTTTAACTCAATTACAAAGTTCAAAAGGTGCAATATCTAACCCATAGTTTGATCTAGAATGGTTTTTTTGGCTCTCCTGAAAAATTTTGTTTTAAGACATACGCGGTTGCCCATGAAAACCACAGATATTATATGTGGTTAAAAAAAAAATTGCATGTGGCAGCACTACGATAAATCTTTTCAAATTTATAAACCATCTTTAAACGCATAAAATTGGGCGTTTAAACTGCCAATACAGACCATATAAATTTGATGAGATTTATCGTAGTGCTGCCACATGTTATTTTTTTAACAACATATAATACATGGGACACTGATTTAAAGTTGTTAAGTTTAAACTATATATAAATTCAAGTTTAGTTCAACTAAACCAGCGCTTAAACCATCCGTGATTTATGAGGCATTAAACTTATACATACATATATCCTTCTTAATTTAATGGATGGTGGGGAGATAGAAAAGTATTAAAATTTAGGGTCTCACTCTCCAAGAAATATGCGAATACCCAAAAAAACTAAGAAATAAAAAATTTTAGGCGAACAAAAAATACTTAGAGGTGTCTCAAAGCGACTGAAATCCTGAATAGTGAATACAAGGCGAAAAAATTACTTTTTTTTTAATAAAACTTTTTAAATGTCGTAAAAGTTTTGTTCTAGACAATAAATTTATCGAAATAAAGATAAAATTGTGTTTTCAAAAAGGTTATAAAGCCCAAAATCGGTTAAGAACTAGCCTAGTATTGTGCCAGGTTTCGCTGAATTACGCCTTTTTATACATGGCCACAAAAACTACTTCTATTTTTTTCACGTTCGAACCGCTAATTTTTTGCCATTATTTTTGACCCAGAATCGCGCGCTCAACTAACTTTTACATAGTGGTTTCTTAGTGCTTTAATTTAAGGGTTAAAAGAACGTAAAAATATTTGTTGTCTAAAATGCTATTGCATTTTTGATGGGTACGACTGTCACGTTCAACTCTATGGAATTACCCATATTCTGAAAATATGGGCAAAAATCGAACTACGCCAAAGGTGACATGACAAGATCAAATTTTGATGAAAGTTGACTATACAATTTCCTGTAATATTTTAAAAGAAAAAAATCTAAATTATCCCTTTTATGCACTTGAGGAAATAGGATTTTCCAGCCGGGCTTTGATATAAAACAGACGCTTGCCGCTCTTATTTACATACAGTCTACAACTGACATGAAATGCTTAACATTAACACTAAAATGATGTTTGTGTTAAGTGTAGACTCAGCATGTTAGAGATTTTCTCATGTTATAACACGGTTGTTAATGCAAATGTTTTAACAACGCTTTTATAACATCATGTTATAACAGCAAAGCATTTCAGTTGTAGACGTGGAGTTAGGTAGCTCTGTAATTTGTTAACAAATTATTCTCTTAATCGTTTATTTTATATTCCATCTTCCCATTATTACAAAAGATCATTAAGTTTCCTATTAAAATTAAGTTTTTGTAAAAATGACACTAACTCTTTTTCTATTACAATAATCTACACAACTTTTTTTATTTATTTATTGTGTTGTTTTTCTGTAGTGATATCTTCTTTAGCTCCTCATCAATTCGTTTCAGTTAAAACTTTAATCCCATGTCTCCATTACAATTCTAAAAGATTTTAATTTCGTTGTCAAGTGATCCCATCGATTGATTGACTAAGTGACTGAGTGTGTGAATGAATGAATGTCTTTATCATGCATTTGTATGTTGGAGAAGTTTTTTGTATTTTAGTAAAATCGCATTGTCATTGTTCGTGTTTGAACGTGATTTTCACACCTTCTACGGTTTATAGTTCTCTTCGGTTATCTGTCTCCTACTCTTTAACTTGTTTGTGGTTTATTTAAAGTAATTGTTATTGTTGCTTATTTCGGGGCCTTAAAATAGTGAAATTTTTATTTTTGTGCTAATTGGTTTTTTTATTTGATAAAATGTCAATGAACTTTTTCAATTGTTCGTAGGTATTTCCAAATATTATTTAAGTGTTCGTTGCTACTGTTTTAATATTTATCAATAAGGGACTAGTAGCCTTCTTAATATGTTGGTATTTGAATAAAATTCAGCCTAAACATTTTTTACTGCAACCCGAACCGTGCTACTCAATATTATAGTTTTGCCGATTGTCCAATTCACAAGTTCTGTCATATGGCTTATCTTTATGCACTTATGAACATACTTTTTATTCCTGAAAAATATCATTTTGAACCCTTTTTTGACGCGGTTTAACTCACGGGAGATTTTGGCTAGAGCCAAAATATATTGGGGAGCTTCATAAAACATGTCAAAGTAAATTTTCAAGGGGTTTACAACTTTAACTTTATAAGGTAAGTCGTAAGCGGCGCCATCTGGCATTTTGAAAAATTAAAAAAAAACTATATAAGCGTGTCTTAATTAGGGCTTCCAATCGGGAAATCCCGAACCCGGGATTTTCGGGACTAGGCGAATCCCGAATCTCGGGATTTATAATTTCTAATCCCGGGATTTTCGGGATCCCAATTTTTAATAACTTGTATAAAGATACGTGTATTTGTTGACAAAAAAAAAAAGTTTAAAATACATTCGTATAGATTTGAAATAAATATGGAAATTTTAAATTGTATTTGAAAATTTTTAATATATTTGGACAATTTTAAAATATATTTGACAAATCTAAAATATTTGGATAATTTCAAAATGAATTCCATGAATTTACAAGTCCACCCTTATATCTTTTCCTACACACAGAAAAAAATAACCTGTTTTATATTAAAATCAAAAGTTTATCTTGTTAAATTAACATGCATACACACTTAAGTATGTACATCTTTTTATTTTCATGTTTAAAATATGTTATAAAAAGAAGACAATTCCCGTATTCTTTTAATTAAAATAATTTAGTTAAATAGTACATCAAGTTTTCAAAGTAGAATGATGACGAAAACGATATCGGGCCATTCTGCTGATGCTTCTGTTAACAAAGGAGATACAAAATAAGTGAAACATGTGTTACAGGGGTAAGTGTTTTAAATTATTCTTAAATAAATGCATATGTTGTCTTCACACTGTTATATCACACTCCAACCAATTTTATTCTACATGAAATTCACGTTGTTTCAACTTTAAATAACTTCCATTCAACGTGATTTGGATTGTTATTTCAATATAAATTACATTTTGCTCTAACTTTACTGCAATGTTAAATTAACATGAATTATAGTTATTTTAAAAGAAAAAAATGTTGTTCGCAAGTAATTGTAAAATCATGTTAAATTAACATGAAACAACAATGAAGCAAAATCACTACTGAAAAATGTAAAATCAACCTTGTTTTGAACGAATTTACATTGATTTTTTTCTGTATGTACTTAATAATGGTAAATTATATTAAAGAAATAAGTTTTTGTAAACTTTATTAAATGTATCTAAAATAATAAATTATTAATAAATAAATAAAAGAATGATATAGAAATTGTTTTTTACTAAACCAAATAAGCTTTAAAGTTATTTTAATATAGAAATCATTTAAAATTAACATGAAATTTCATGTTATTTCAACAGGGTTTCATGTTATTTCAATATTGCTATCATGTTAATACTAAATGATTTAATAGTAAATTTAAAAGTAAGTTCGTGATGATTTAATATGATATTCATGTTATTTTTACATTTTATACTGTTATTTTTAAAGGATTTAAACATAATTTTTACATGATTATCTCTTAAATTTTACTAGAATAAAATGTAAATTCAACATCGTTTGCATTTGTTTTTAATTGAAAAAATATTAATTTTTGTTTTATTGTAAAATCATGTTAAATTAACATGAAACGCTAATGAAGCAAAATCATTATTAAAAAATGTTAAATTAACCTTGTTTTAATTGATTTTACAATGATTTTTTTCTGTGTGTAGAGGATGACGAATACTTTCTCAACTCAACAAGACTAGCTGAAATAAATTTACCAACGTTAAAAAGCCGGCGAATGATGGTAAATATATCTTTCATGGTCAATCTTATAAATGGTAGTACACATTCCGAATTTTTATTGAACTTTTAATATTTCTCAACGTTCACTTCGTTTTTTCAACCCTCTATATGTCAGAACATGCTGAACAAACTTTGCTATGTCAGATCCAATAAAAAATTATGCAGCTGTTTCAATGAAATGTATAACTTTATCGACTATTCTTTGAACATTAATATCATAAAAAGCAATATCATATCATATTAAAATCAATAATGTTTATTCTAATGATTCTTTCTTTGCATAAATAAAATACATTATTATGTTACTACACTAAGATAGTCTATAAGAAATTTGTCCATAGACTTAAATTAAATAAATAAATAATAAATAAATAAACCGCTAGCAACAAAAATTATGGGATTTAAAGAAAAGTGAACTCACGAAAACGTAAATTCCCGAAAATATGAACGACTCGGAAACGTGAACACTTTTTTTTACATTAACTTCTTGAGTTTTTTTATTTTCTTTGTTTCAATGTTTTTTTTTTTTATTTGTGGAGTCACAGCACTAAACAAAGCTGAAGCCAAAAATTAAAGGTTGGACAAAGCAGCGTTTAAAAAACTTCAGTCAAAGTGGAAAAACTGCAATTTCTTCCACATCTTCATTTGCCATTGGCAAAAAAAAAAAAAAAATAACAATTCTTTTACTTCAGATTTATTGAAACGTAAACAGTCGCTGTCAAACCAACGTAAAAAGCGAGAAGTTGTACACAATTTTCGTTTTTTGTTCGACAGTTTTTGGTTTCGACTGCAGTCCCTGGGCCAAAGTCAAATAAGAATAAGAAATCTCAATGAAAAGGATCTACTACTAAAAAACAATTTGGTGTTTGAGCTAAAATTTAAATTTATGGCGTTTTCTTTTGTGAATAATATTCTGCATTTATTCTGCCTTTTTTATGCTCTTTTCTGCAAAACATGTGTTATTTTAAAAGTGTAAAGCGTTCTTTTCTGATGATGTTCCCTTTAAAATTTAAAAAAAATTGCTACATGGACAACACTCATTTTAATTAATGCATTAAACACAGTCACCACAGCAGGATACACGAACACAAGACTACAAATGCTGCTAGGTGCAATTATAGTCGTGTAGTCAGCTACTGAATTATATTGAAGACGGCAGCTACAGTTGAAAAAATATAAACAGCTGTTTTTTTACTGTCTGTTTATATTTCAGTGGTGCTTCACTTCATTTTACTTTTTTTACTTTTATAATATGAAAAACATGCATAATTGCAGACTTTTATACAAACTTAATTTAAGATAATAAATATATAAATACTTATTTATAATACATTTTATAACGTAAAAACAGTTGAATTTATTATAAAACATAATAAATATTATAATTATGATGTTTTCCGTCAATGAGCGTGGTATAGGTCGTAAAAGTTTCAGAACACTTTGGGTACGTACGTTAACGCATGAAAACTATTCATCAATGCTGCAGTGATGAAAAATGTTATTGCTGACGCGTAATTACCAGTTTTTTTTTTTTTTTTAACGATAAACCAACACTCAGGGGATGCCCCATATATATGCAGTGCATTGTGTTGATCGTGAAAATAAGGGTTGGGAAGGAAGAAAGACGGAATAGTGTTTGTGGACATTTGACTTGAATCTTAATAAATTATAAGTACCGGGGAAGACCTCTGCGGGAAGTTTATTCCACATACGGATAGTTCGACTGAAAAACGACTACAAACGGATGTGATCCACTGGATGAGCGAGTATTACGAAGAAATACTCGTGCGGGTGGAATAAGTTCACTTATCTCAGTGGAACACCTCCCATGGTAATATCGATAGAAAAGTGTCACACAACCCACATTCCGACGATGCTCCAATGAGTCAATAGAGTTGGATACCCTACTGTCATTGATGAGCTTCACCGCCCTCCTTTGTACACGGTCCAGAAGGTTCAAAATAGACTTTGAAGCCCCTGCCCATATATGGGAGTTGTATTCCATCTTCGGTCGGATATAGGTGGTATAGATAGTACGGAGATCGGATGAAGTGAAGTAAGTCTTGCACCGTTTTAAAAAACCTAAACACTTGAATGCCTCTTCCGACACTTTAAAAACGTGTTTATTCCAGCGGACATCGCAATGTATTCTCATGCCCAGAACATCAAGAGTATCCGATTCCTCAATATCAATGCCACCCATTAATACAGATGACATAAATGGTCCCACGGCCCGTCTGTGGGTCAACATACAACATTGGGTCTTGCGTGCATTAAATTCGACCCATTCGCTTGACCCCACTCAGCGATTGCCGCTAGGTCCTGATTAAGAGTGTCATTCATAATCTGCCTTTTGCCCCCAATCTCAACAAGGCTTGGCCTATGATCGAAGGAATATGAATGACAAATGTTGCTGTCATCTGCAAAAGAGTAGATAGGATTTGAAGTATGACCAAGGAGGTCATTAAGAAATATAAGAAATAGCGTAGGAGAAAGGACAGAACCTTGCGGTACCCCTGAATTTAGATGAAAATCGTTTGATGCAATCCCATCTATAACAACACGTATAGTGCGATCACTGAGGAAACTCGATATAAATCGAGAGAAATCATTTCCGACACCAAAAGCAATAAGCTTTGACATAAGCGCACCATGCCACACCCGATCAAACGCCTTGGAAATATCTAGAGCAACCAACGTTCTGAAAGAAACGCTAACAGGTCTCCTGTAGATCGGCCACCACGAAAACCATACTGTCTGTCACTGAGAAGTGAATTTGTCTCCAGATATTTCCAATGATTCCCATATTTTATAGATTCATTTTTTACCTAAATAGATATGGATAAAGTATTTTGCAATTTTTACGACCTATAACTCCTTAACTAGGAGCGTTGGCGCGAACAACATGTTCCTATAGAACTTTTTTCAAGAATACTAAAAAATTATATAAATATCAATTTGGTGCTAAGCCGAGTTAATATTCTTGTTTCAAGCCGATTCTTTTCTGTTAAACCAAAAAAAAGTTTTAAGCACTCGTTCTTTAAAAATTTTTTTTTTATTAGCAACACTTTTTCTGTTTTGTAGTGCACAAAAATAGAAATTAGTTTAATTTGACTACAACGACAAAATAAGCACAGACAACAACCTGCAGTCATGTAGCCGTGTCGTCGTGAAAATAATCATTGCCATATACACACATGTATTCTATTTTTGACATATTGAAGTCGGTAGCTTGCTGTCTCGGATGTGTTTAAAGCATAAAGGGTCATGAGTGCAGAACTAGATCAAGGCGAATTCAGTACAAGGTGTTGGCAAGTTTCTAGCCGTAAACACTGACAATGCAATACAAAAAACCTCTGTTGTTTCTGTTGGCTTTGGATTGTTGTAGTCTTGCAACCACCTGTAATTGAACTTACCTTGCGCTAATTGTACTTTACTGTTTAATGCCGAAATTTGTGTTCTTTTGTAAACGTAAAATATGAAACACTTCTTAAAAATTAGGGGAGCATTTAAAAGTGTTGCCAAGTCACATGTAACACTTATGCAACACTTTTTTTTAGAAAAGAAAACGCCATTAGTTTTATTTACTAAGTACATGCACGTTATTGAATTTATTTTGTAAGTTTGTTATTTTATTTACAATTTTCATTCAGTTGATAAGAGTTACAGAAACCGTCTGATTTGTTTGAATTGCTTTATATGTATGTTTTTAGATGTTATTATCTGGTGCTAAGCCGTGCTTTTTTGTTCTAAAAATTTTGCGATCGAAAACATGAACAAATTTTAGAACGTAAACATCCGTGGTAAAATTTAGTAAACGTTTTCGAGAGTTCACTGTAGTTTTCTCTTCTACATCTCAATTGTCTGTTTTAGGTTAAATACAAAAATCAGCTGTTAAATATTAATATCACAAAATTCATCCATCGACACGATGTGATTTTTTCTTTGTATTTAAGTTCTATTTATAACATTTTTTATCAGTATTAATAATAAAATAATTTATGCAAACAAAAAACCTCTCAAATAGTCGAAATTTTTATAATATTTAACATACATATGTAGGTATTTAACTTTTTTTAATTGTGGTTAATATTAAATTTACGCGCTGAATGCTTTAAAAGTCATAATAAATATAAGTTCTTTTCTATTAGTTCTGTTCTATTTTGTATTTATTTTAAGGTACTTGAACCGTTTTAGCTTGTTAAACTATAAATCAGTTGTGATTTTTGGATTAAAAATTTATAATTTGGCTTAAATTGATCTTAAAAATTACAATAGTGTTGGTTGTAGGGAAGGTTTGGTAACAAACGATAAATAAATAAATTATAATAACTAATAAAGAGTACTAGCATTTATGTCTTTCGACTCAATGTGAGGTATACACATATGTACATTTTAAATAAGGTTTTGAAAACCCTTTGTTGTTAAAAATTTGTGGATTAATTTAAAGTTTTATCAAAAGTGTGTCTATGGAGATCAGTTGGTGTATTCGTTCTGTATGAATTGTAGTTTGGGAACTCTCCAAGATTATGAGCAAGTGGAACAAACTGTTGCTTGAGTTCTTTTCAGACGACGTTGATATGAAAGTTTACAGTGGCCGGTTCTAAGGCGCACAAATATAATACTTTCACTTCTGCAGCAGTTTTTCTGATTGGCTCTCATTGGGTTGATAAGATTGTAATTGTGCTGATAATCGGCCCATTTTTGTGCTTGTCTAGACTTGATAAAGATTCTTTAGATTCAAGTCAGGGTATTCATTGCATATTATACCAATATGGGAAGGAACCCACATAACATTGATGTAATTTGAATTTTGGTTGCAGATATTTTTTTTATTAATTACACACTGTGCCCGTTGAAAAAACAGACAAGCCGGTCACATCTCGTTTTAACATAATTCGGGTACTTTGAATCCAATAGTTTTTTAGGTTAGCTCTTGTTTTCGAGATGCACCGTTATTTCGTATTTCGAAATGGAAATGGAGGTCGCACAACTTATACTCGCGTAACTCAAAAACGGGTAAGCTTATTGAAATTACTAAAAAAACGAAATTCCGCAATAAAATTTATAAGATACGCAGTAGTTTTAGAAACATAATTTTTTTTTGGAAAAAAAAAAAAAATTTTTTAGCAATATTTTGAAATTAACAAGATTTTGTTTAAATGTGCTAAAATTCCCATTTCATACTATTGATAAAATTTTTGTTTTTTAAAAATTCATCAAAAACTATGCTTCTAATATTTTCCAGACATAAAAAAACGAAGAAAAAAAATATACCATAAATGAATAAAATCTGTTAACGACTTTGGATTTTATTCAAAAAAGTCGAAAAATTTTAATTTATTTAAGAATTTCATAAAACGCAATATTTGTATTGGATCCCCCCTACCCCTAAGAGGTGGGGATAAGCGGCAAGTATGTCTCGAGAAAATGTTTAGGACAAAAAACTTATTGAGGTCAGTCATATATTTTATCCCAATAGGGGCAACTCCTGGGCATTTATGGGACTTTTTCTTCAATATATCTCTAGCCTGCATTGAACATTTTGTATTGGAGCACCGTTAAGGAATGAAGATAGCGGGTAGGTATGTTAGAAATAAATAAATGAGATAAAAAATAAATAGGGATTGGTCATACATTTGACCAATTAGGGGCATCCTAGGCACTGCAGCAGTCAAACTTATGAATTTTAATAAACAGCAATATCTGTATGGGAGCCCCCTTAAGGAGTGGAGATAAACATTAATGTTAAAAAAAACCAGAACGCAGTTAAATGTTCTCATATTTTTATTGAGTTGGATAAATACAGTGTTATTTTTGTGTTCGAAGATCACAAACAGAGAAACGTTTTTTCAATGATCTTCTACACAAACACTTAAGCGCTTCTGTTTTCCACAAATCTACCGAACCGAACACTAAGGAAAACATTAATGTTAAAAAAACCAGAACGCAGTTAAATGTTCTCATATTTTTATTGAGTTGGATAATTACAGTGTTATTTTTGTGTTCGAAGATCACAAGTAGAGAAACGTTTTTTTCAATGATCTTCTACACAAACACTTAAGCGCTTCTGTTTTCCACAAATCTACCGAACCGAACACTAAGGAACGATATTAAGAGATTATTTTCGAACACTGGTATTAATGGTTGTGTACTACTTAATATACAAACACTAAAAAAAATAGATATAGTTTCTGGATGTGTGCTCCGTACGCTTAATAGTTTTCGGTTTATTTTCGAACACTGGTAATTCTCCTTATATAGTCAGATCGTATGTGAATGAGAAGCCACAAAGAAAATCTGAAGGCTTATGGTCAAGATTAAGACCATAGCACTCTCCTGACAACATGCAAGACCTGAACTGAGGAGCGGGAAAAAGTGTCGAAATAGTTTAACAGTTTAATGCATATTCCATGTTGTGATAATTTTAGGAGTTAATTAAACACAAAATAGAAACAATTTAACAGAGTTGTTGTGACTTTCTGGTAGCTGTTAAGAAAAGCGTTTTTATGGACCTGAACTGTTTCAAAAAGGTGGCACTAGCACTAGAAAACATCTTTTTCCTAACAAATCTTTGTTTGACAGAAAATGTTTAAACATATTATTGATAGTTTCACTATATTTTGTCTTGGGAAACCATACAATTATTTGTGGTACAGAAATATTATTTTATTATTTGAAAGCATAACATGAACGGAGGCAACTATAATATGGCTTTGGCTCCCTATGGAGAACCAATTTAACTATAATATGGCTGTGTGGGACAATTATAGGGTAGAAATTAGCAATTATGGTATGTTTGGAAATGTTTTAAACGGAATTATTGAAAAAAAAGTTGTTATATTGCGGAGATAGTCTGAATAAGTTAGTGGGTTTTTTCTAGATCTACAAGCATTGGCCCAACTTTTCAGTAAGGAAACATTTTTACTTGTTTCGAGCTTTTAAAGATTTTTATACCAAATGAGTTGTAGGGCATCTTCAAAAGTCAGTATTCGTCATTATTATATTTACAAAATTTAATTAGCTACTGGTTTCTACTCCTTTAATAGTCATCAAACATCATTAAAGTTTATTTTTTTTATTTTTTCTGAAGTTCGAGTTGAATGTACCAGTTGCGTGAAAGTTTGCCAACAAAACTTAGTGAACTTCAAATTTTTGTTACTCAAAAAAAAAAAAAAAAAAAAAAAATTTAATCATCCATTAAAAAAGTGGGAATTAAAAGAAAGCCAAATCCATGACATGCTGACCATATTAATTTACCTTTTTTCAACAATTTCTATTTGCAATTTTGAATATGATTTTATTTGTTTGACGAGGCTTGTGTAGTATTTCCTACTACATCTACATAAAAGCCAACAAAGTGGAATATAGACAATTTAAACTAGTGGTTGATATCGGCTTAGTTAACCTTTAATGGGAGGAAGTTTTAATATAAGACAACAATTACGTTCCAATATGGAATTTAAGTCAGTGTGGAAAATAATGGATGGTCCAACCAAAACATACAATGCTAATTGTAAATGAAAAAAAAAGTTTTCAGAGAATTATATTAATATTTTTTATTATTGAGGACGGATCTATGAAAATGATGTGTAAAACAAAAACCCATTTTCGCAAGAGGCCATAACAATATTAACGCGCTGCCCAATTGAAACAAAGAAATGTCATATTTAGTTGGGCAAAAACTTGACTTTAAGATGTGACCCACAGGGTTGTTTTCAATTGATGAACAAATTTAAAAAAACTTTCACTGTGATATTAGAATAGGTTGTGTTTGGACGGTATTATCTGTTTTGATAAAATTTTTTCGTTTTTAAAAAAAATTTCAGAAGAAAATCAAATACAAAATTTGCACCGAGGTTAGTCCTATTGAATATTAGTTTAGACGCAAATTTTTAACAAGATCGGTCAAAACGTTTCAGAGTTAGAGAGGGTCAAAGTTTGACATTTTGGCCATACAGGTGTTCTTGCTCATCCATGTAACTTCGAAGAATATTTGGGTACATTGCTTTAATATATGGATTGCCATGCTGTTAGGTTTCTTTTAAAAAATACTACATTTGTACTAAAATGCTATTGTATGAAAATTTTTAATTTTTAAATGAAAATTAGATTAATATTTACGTATTCTTAGATAAAATATTGAAAATGAGATGTAATTTTTAAAACTCCCTACATTTGCCTTTAAATAAAAAATCTGTCCTTTTTTTCCTATGCTTGGAATTTTTCGAAAAAATCCCTACAAAAAGGGAAAATTCCCTACATCACTGATCCCAGGCAAAACACAGTTTTAGTAAAGTATTTGGGAGCCAAACTCTCTACCTTATGCGAGACAAGATGGGTGGACCGTCACGACTCAGCTTTACACTTTGCAACAAGTGTACATCATATAGTAGAAGCGTTGGAAAAAATATCTGAGTGAAAAGGTAGAAATACTTCATCAAAAGCCTTATATTAAGGAACTCACTTGGAGCTTTTGAATTTATTTGCGGAATAAACATTTTAAGTATGTTACTTATTGTAACACAGCCGCTTAGTATCATTTTACAAAAGCACGATATAGATCTTCAAAAAGGATCAAGCCTTATTAAAACTTTAATCATGTGTCTTGAAGAAAAAAGAAAAAACGCCAAAGAACAATTTAAAGTGATTTTTGAAAAAGTTAAAGTTATTTGCGTTCAAATCGAGGTTCCAATCTAAAAGACAAGATTTGAACGAAATAATCATATCCAAAATGTTGAAGATTTCTACTGAGTTGTAGGTTTTATTCCTCTTATTGAATTTATTTTAGAAGATCTCAAAACACCTTTCCAATAGATATCCTTAATGTATTGAACATACCAAAACTTCTACTCAAAGTGTAATCAAGTCATATACACAGAAAAAAATATCTCAAGAAAATTTTTAACAACACAGTTTGTTGAAAATATAATTTTTGTTCAACAAACTTTTTGTTTGATTCAATGAAAAAATTTATCATATATACACTTTGCAAAATAGCACTCAATAAAACATATTTAATAATGAAATATTAAAATATTTCTTGATTTTCAATAAAACAAATATTTGAATCAACGTTTACACAGTATTTTTACAACTCTTGTCCATTTTATAATAGGCCATAATTCTCATTCGCTTAACAGTTTTATTTAGTTAAATATCTTTAGTTTTGCCAAAGTCTTTAGAAAAAGGTTTCCTGATGATCTCGCTTAAGCAACCAGCGAAATGCACATAGGAACTAGCTTATTCCCCCATAATAAATTTTTGTGTATTTATTTAAAAAGGAAAAAAATTGGGAATTAGGCACGTCATAATTAATAAATAAAGATTCGATACACATTTTATTTGATTTAGTCAACATTTCCAACAATTTATTTTAACAAATCATGCAAACATTTTGTTGAAAAAAATTATTTTGGGCAACAACTTTTTTTATTGATTCAATAAACTTCGTTGTTGACTAAAAATTCAATAACTATACCTACAAACTTTTTTATCAATAATGCAAAAATCGTCATCGCAGAAAATTCAAAAATTTGTTTCATCAAATATGCGATTTTCGTATTCAAATATGAAAATTATTTTTTTCTGTGTACAGATACAAAACTTTTAAAACCACAACTCGATATAAACACCTACTAACATCTAAACTTGAGCCTGAACTGTAGCATTGGCAACAAACTTGGAAAATATCTGAAAATCTATTAGATAACGTTGTAGATGCTTTAATAAACTGTGGTGGAGATATCTACCCAAATCTAAGAAAAATATTTCAAATTTTCGTTTCAATGCTCGTCAGTAATGCTACGAGCGAGAGGTCATTTCCTACCCTTCGTCGCATAAAAACATGGCTCAGATCAACAATGACAAACTGAACATAGACTGTACTATCTAAATTCGCCTCACAAGGAAATCATAAATTGCTTATGGCTATTTCCAAAAAAACGTCAACCACAAAAAATGGAAAAAAAATTTTTCTTTTCAAGATTTATTTAGAGAATTGCTTATATTTTTTTAATATATGCGTATAAATTAATTGATTCGAAAAAAAAAGATAAATAGTAAACGAAGTACTACAACTTTTAGCACATACTTGTGTATATTAGAAAATATGCATTTGGAACAACAATACTCTAATCTAAGGCATATTTATGATCTGAAAAACATTTTTTATTAAGTTTCTTATATAAAGGATTATAACTAGCAACATAAAAAATTTTAAATCATGGTGGAAAAATTGTCCCGTTTACAATGTCCCGTTTACAATTTCTTTAACAATTTATTTAAAAAAATGTAATTCATATTTTATTTTGAAGTCGAAACCATTTTTAGGGCACATTAGTACGCAACATTTTAAAATTTATCCCAATAAAATATTGTGTCAGGTTTCGCAGAAATCACTGTTTAAACGGTTACCCCTTAAAACCCACTTCCGTTTTTTGTCCCGTTTACAATCACTGGTTTTTTTGCAATTATCTCGGAAACCACGACAGTAAGCGAAAAATTTCATTTGCGGAAATTAAAAAGCTAATTGAGAGTTTAAAGAATCATTCATTTAAAAAATTAAAATCAGGTTTTTTTACAGTTTTGTCAATATAAACGTGTGCGAATGATCCGTTTACAATCTTGGAAGTGCCCATATATGAACGAAAAAGATTAAAATTTTTTTTTTTCAAAAGTTATGTCATATTCAAAATGTATGTGTATGCCCAACCCCACTGTATTATTTATTGCGGAATTTCGGTTTTTTATTAATTTTAATAAACTAAACTTCTTTTGAGTTAGGTTAGGTTAGTTTAGGTTAAGAAGGGTTGTGTGCTCACTGGCACACCTCCACTCGGAGACCAAATACGGTCCATTGTAAATCCCTTCAATGAAATGTGAAAAATGAGATAAGAGGAAGTGAAAAGTAGAGAAAAGGAAGTATGAGATAGACAGAAAATTAGAAAGTAGGACCAATACCCCCCTTACAGTCCCCTCAACAGAAACAGCCGCGTTATTTCCCTGACAAACCCCTGTAGATCGGCCGGATTACATCCAGCTATGCACCCCAGTTCGTCGTGAAACTTATCTCCTAACCACTTCCGTCTGAGACCCTGCATCCTAGGACAATGGCACAGTACATGCTCGATCGTCTCTAACTCCTCCGAATCCTCGCATTACCTGCAGAAGTCCGGTATGGCGTTGTCCCATCTGCCCACAAAAGCCCTGACAGGACAATGACCCGTCAAGAACCCTATAAGTGGTCTAAGACTACCCCTATCCAATCCCCCGCGTCCAATCTGGGCCATAGTTCCCTAGACACCCTGCAATCCATTCTGTCCCTCCAGGATCGGTCAACGTCATCACGGAATTTCTCCCGTATCACCCTATAGTAGTAACATAGGGGGGGTTTACCCCCCTGTCCCTAACCACTAAGTCGAGACTCGAACCCCCTCTCGCGAGTTCGTCCGCCACCTCATTCCCATCAACCATGCAGTGTCCTGGTACCCAACACAGCCTCACGTTGAATGCCCCCATGAGTTCCCTAAGAGCGTTCTTCAATGCCCGAAGCGCCGCCTGACTATCGACGTAAGTTGTCTCCTCAGATCCACCCACGATGTGATCCAGTATCACCTCCGTCGCCCTCCAGATCGCTAGGATCTCAGCCTGGAAGACACTGCACTCATCAGGGAGTCTGAATGACTTTTTTACCTCGGTGTCCGCGATATATACACCGGCACCACTGCCGGCTTCTATCTTGGATACATCCGTAAATACTGCCCACACCTCAAACAGTTTATTGGATCCACTCCAGATTTCCCTATCCGGGAATTCCACCGGTGGTGTAACACCGAAGTCCAGAGTCGTAGTCCTATGATCGGAAATTCTCTCAAGAATAGTACCCCGATCAAGCAGACCCACCTCGTACAAGATTCTCTTGTGATCATCCCGCCTAGGTCTAACTAACACAGAAAAAAATATCTCAAGAAAATTTTTAACAACACAGTTTGTTGAAAATATAATTTTTGTTCAACAAACTTTTTGTTTGATTCAATGAAAAAATTTATCATATATACACTTTGCAAAATAGCACTCAATAAAACATATTTAATAATGAAATATTAAAATATTTCTTGATTTTCAATAAAACAAATATTTGAATCAACGTTTACACAGTATTTTTACAACTCTTGTCCATTTTATAATAGGCCATAATTCCCATTCGCTTAACAGTTTTATTTAGTTAAATATCTTCAGTTTTGCCAAAGTCTTTAGAAAAAGGTTTCCTGATGATCTCGCTTAAGCAACCAGCGAAATGCACATAGGAACTAGCTTATTCCCCCATAATAAATTTTTGTGTATTTATTTAAAAAGGAAGAAAATTGGGAATTAGGCACGTCATAATTAATAAATAAAGATTCGATACACATTTTATTTGATTTAGTCAACATTTCCAACAATTTATTTTAACAAATCATGCAAACATTTTGTTGAAAAAAATTATTTTGGGCAACAACTTTTTTTATTGATTCAATAAACTTCGTTGTTGACTAAAAATTCAATAACTATACCTACAAACTTTTTTATCAATAATGCAAAAATCGTCATCGCAGAAAATTCAAAAATTTGTTTCATCAAATATGCGATTTTCGTATTCAAATATGAAAATTATTTTTTTCTGTGTAAGGAAGACTCGTAAAGTCTAAGTAAGTTTAATATAATATACACATATTGCTTTTAAGAAACTTTTAAAAACAAATTTTTTTTGTATCATAAAAAATTCCCCCCCCCCCCCCTAAGGATCAAGCTGGATCCGCGCCTGACTGTATTGAAATTTATTAAAATTTATGTTTTTTAATATCAGAAATCACTCTGCAGAATTTTGTAAAGATTGGTTCGTAGCCTACTAGGGCTCCAATATAAATTCCACTCCTGAAAATCATTTAAGTTCGGCTTAAACTGTTACGAATCATGATACTTTACTCAAGATATTTCAAATTGCCAAAAAAAAACATACAACTTTCTGATTGTCGGTCAATAATTTAATATAGGTCTAAATCGCAACCAATTTAATGCTGATGTCTGTTTTTATAAAATAAATTAATAATAAATAGACATGATGTAGATAACACTCCTAAAACATTCGAACTGTCGGTGGATGGTATCAAAGATTCGGCACAGCCGAATATAACACTCAAACTTGTTTAATCTTAAATTCTATTATGGCAGTAAAGAAAAGTTTGAGGGATTATTTTCTTCATACGATTAGTGATTTTTTCCGGGATTGTCGCCCTGATATTTCCCGAAAAATTATTTGTTTTTTTAATTCTAGCTGATTCGGAAATTAAATTCGGGATTTTCGAGGATTTAAAAAAAAAAAAAAAAATTATGTACACCCAGCGAATAAATATGTTTAAATATGGCCACCTCACGAAAAACTATTTTTAAATAAAATTTTAAGCCGACAACCATATTATGGTTTAATTTGTCCTCCATCAAGAAGCCACATATGGTTGTCTTCGAACATGGTATGGTTAATAATTACTAAAATTTGTTTAAAACTTGCTCTAAGAAAAGAGGAAAATACTATTGTTATTTAAAAACAAATTATTGTCATATTTAACCATATAATGTTTAGAGGCAACCATAATATGGTTGTTGCATCTTGATGGAAGACTTATTTAACCATAATATAGTTGTCGGTGGCAATAATATGATAAGACCAAACAAAAAAGGTTTTAAATTTTTTTTAATATAGTTTTGTTGGAGGTGACCACATTTAATCAAGTTTTTTCTCTGCATGTATATGGGTGTATAACGAGTTTTTTTTTTTTGGCAAAATGTAAGCAAATTTTTTCAAAGTATTGGCATTAGGGTTTTTTCCCGGGATTTCCCGTCCCGGGAATTCCCGGGAATTTCAATTATTTTGTTTCCCGATTTCCCGGGATTTTTGTTGCGGGATCCCGGGAAATAAAAAGTTCCTCATAGTTTCAGAAAACAGCTATTTACACTTTGAAATTTAGTTTTCTGTTCTCTAAAAATTAGCATCTGTTGATGGGTTTTCGATTAGATCAATTACAAGGACTGAGTACATTCGTAAATCAATGTCTACTGATGCAATAATTCTACCAAAAGCAGAATGGGCAGTGCAACAGTTGATAATTAATAAATTTAGTGAAGTGAAGAGTTAATAAAGAGCATCAATTCAAAATAAGATGCAGGCAGTAAATTTGAATTGTCCATGCACAAGTCTTAAAAATAGGATATATCCAAAAATAAAAAAAAAATCGAACTTGGCAAAACGCGATTAAAGTTTTCAAAATGTACCGATTTAAAGATACATTTTCCTACAACTTCGGTTCAGTTTGATTTATAATACTGATTTTTTGTTACGAGATGGTATGAAGGAACACTTTGCTTAATTAACTTAAAATTTTTAATTTTTTGAGATATGACTATGTTGCAATAAAGAGCGATATGATTATAGTGGTAAACACAAATTTGTTTTATTTTGTGATGGCTTATATACCCGGGAAGTGCGGGGAAACCGAGCTAAAACAAAACTGTGGAAACTCGTATAAGATACTACAACATACAATTTGAAAAACACATTGTCCTAAAAATAACAGGTGAAGCTTGTAAGAATTAGTCCGGTTGATGCTATTTTTTACATCAACCTTGACATACATTTGACTGATATAGACGTAGTTTATAAAAAAAATGCTTCTGATTGTGAATTAGAAGCATGCAACAACTTTAAACTTTTGCACTTTAAACTCTTTGTCCAATCTCGGTAAAAAAAAGTTGACGAAACATTCGAAAACATGGTAATTAGTAAATAAAATCCGAAATATACTCTTTGTCGACTTCCTAAACGCATTGAGTGTGTCTGAATGTTATTTCCTAAGCTATTAAAAAATGTTAATAAATTATTTAAAATATTTTATCTATTTTATGAATTAACTTTTTAATCTCATAACTTGAGTACCACAATTTTTGTTTGTTTTTATTCTTGTTTTATAAATAAAATTGTATCGTGATCATAATAATACGGAATTTGCATGTAAAAGCGTAAGGTAATAATAATTCAAGTTTCTCTTTCAATCTACAATTAATTTTTGTAGTATTTAAGCATTTCTTTTGCTTACTTTGTAAACAAGTTCCCTTACGCTTTTAAAAAAAAGTTTTTTTCATTAATTTAAAACAAATTTACTTTGTATTATATATATGGAGCGGGATCCCGGGATCCCGGGAAGTTTAAAATAATTTCCCGCTTTCCCGGGAATCGAAAAACTCCGGGAAAAAAAAAACTCTAATTGGCATACATAACTCAAAAATGAAATTTTGAGTTAGTGACAGGGTTGTCAAATTGATTTTGACCTTTTTGCCAAATTCAATGTAAAAAATCGTCAATCAGCCATGTCACAGAGTACAATTCCGTTCGGAAACGGAATTCATTCCGTATTTTTGTGCTTCAGAAAATTACGAAGAAATGTTTCGGAATGAAACCATTTTTATTTTCATGAACGGTATGGGAGTTGTCTGTATCTGAAAGGCCATAAAACTATCAAAATACACTTTCCATCAACAAACAAATATGTTTTCTTCAATTCCGAACGGAATTGTACTCTGTGACTTGGCCCAATGCTTTTATTTTTCAGTTTTTGACAATAAAATGAATAATTTTAAAATTATTACATTTTTTTTTATAAATCCTAAAAAATTAATTTGTTCCGTATCGCTAAAATAGTATATATTTTGTTTAATTTTTATTTAGAACAAAGTGAAAATAGATAGTGAACACAAAAAGGTACGATGTTTACTATAAAATAGTTTAAAGTAGTCTACTCAAAGCAGCAAATGTTGGGTATACTTTTGTATATAGTTGCAGTTTTATTATTTTTGTATCTAGAACGCTTCGTCGACAAGACTCCCTATATTTCTTCTTTTTAATACATTGGGAGGGTATTGCATTTATTCAACAAAAGTACAAAAGAAGTGCAACCTGTACTACTTACATTCATATATCTTACAACTCGTAATAAAGCGTCTAGAATTTCTTATCTACTTCGTTCTACTTCGAAAGCGAGTTTAAGCGGAGTTCATTGTTTCAACACAGGCATTACTAGTTGTAATTATTTACCAGCATATAAAATTGCACGTACCTGCCGTATCCTTGTAGCTTTAAAATTTTTTGCCTAAAGTTATTTATCTTTCCAATTAACCTACGCTAATTTTTTTCACTGTCTTTCATAAACGTCCATAATTAGGTTAGGATTCATAAAAGTCTATAAAATAACACTCACTAACAACAACGTATATTATCTGTGATAATAAATTGACTCATACATATAATTAAAAAGTTTTCATAGACCTTGAATATATATTTATGTTGAAAGGAATTCTATTTATTAATTGTTTCAAGAGCACTTTTAACTATGAACAACTAATTTCTCAAAGATATTCATTATCTTAATCAGCCATTTGAACATACATTTAAGCACTGACCATACCATATGAATATCTCAAATTTCATAAATAAAAATACTAGAATACCTACAAATGTATATAATATTATTTATAAGTATTAAATTTAAAGAGTTTCGAAATTTCATAGCTCATCAAAAATAGCCAACAAAATCACTAACTCTTTTATAAATCGCCATGTCGCCAAATCAAAAATTAGGTCGTCAAACAAGTTTGAAAATCGCCACGTTTGGCGAGAAATCACCACATCTGACAAGCCTGGTTAGTGATGCAGAATTGTTTGCTAATATTTCTTTATATTTGGGGGATTCACAAGGTGTCATAAAGTCATAAGTCTTAAAATAATAACATGAAAAAATACGACTCTTGTGAACAACCCCTCATAATTTAGTGTGCTATTTTGAATTTAAATCAGCTGATTTAAAACAAATATAAAAAAATAAATATTTACGTAACATCATAATATTTTTTAATTCTAATCCATGAATAAATAAATTAAATTAGATCTTACCTGATT
This sequence comes from Pollenia angustigena, assembly GCA_930367215.1. Classification (NCBI taxonomy): domain Eukaryota; kingdom Metazoa; phylum Arthropoda; class Insecta; order Diptera; family Polleniidae; genus Pollenia; species Pollenia angustigena. Next base: position 206,592,567 of record OV884056.1, on the reverse strand, counting down.
ATTTTCCACTTTTTAGGCGCAAATCACAAATTAATTTTATTTTGTTTGTTTACCAAACATAAGAGTCCTAGGACGATATAATTTGACGCCGCAAGTGTTTTGTTGCAAAAACTGCTAGCCGCAGGTTAAATTAGGATATAAGCCGGATAAAACTATACCATCAACGGCGACGGCTACAAAAACTAAAGTAGTTCGGCTCAGCCGCTCAGCGCAGGTCTCTTCTGATTAATTACGACAGCACAATAAACATAGCAAGTAAAGTTCTATTAATTTAAGACACTTTTTGTTTACAAAGCAACAACAATATTTTTAAAAAATTGTAAAATGTTAGAACATTATGACAATATAACATGATAGCACACCTTATGAATACCCCAATTGTGTATGAAAGTCATCTTTATATCTTTTATACTTTTCCCGTTTGAAGAGAACGTGTCGTTATATTTTCTAAGTGGTTAAAGTAAATCAAAAACTTTAAACGCGTTTATATCGAAATGGATTCTTTTTTGTTATGTCACTATTGAAATAATTTAACAATATAGTTTTCTCACAAAAAAAAAAACTGCACATTTTTAAGCTCAAGAACGAATCTAGCCAACTTCTGAAATCACGTTCTGGCCTCGAGCGTTTTTAGTGACTATTTTCTGTTTTTCTGAATTACGTATTTCGATATAGGCATTTCCATTTTGACGTGTCGTGATATTTGTACCACAAAATGTAAAAAAAATAAATGAAGAAGTCAAATTTGTAAAAAGGGTTTTTATTTATACAGAGTAACCCCACGTCTCCATGCGCTTTCGATTAGAACATGACATGACCATAACGCCGGCAGAGCAACGGTATTAATTTGTTCATGTTCTTGTATGTGGCGAATACGTGTTGATGTTCATGTTCTGATTGACCACAATTTTTGTTGTTGTGCGTTTGGTTGTATACCGAAAATACATTGAATGGCCAACATCATGGCGCACATGGATGCTTAGACGAATGTTTAGGCAACGATGGCAGCACATGGACGAAACATGAACATGAACAGTCTACACGAGTAGAATTCATGTGCGACATGCTGTTCTTACCAAGTTGATGGATGGTGGAGACGGGTAGTAATGAAGTAGCACTATAATCAAATTACAGCAATCGACGCTAAGGATTTGCAGATATAAGCAAAAATATGCGCAGGCGTGACGTTAAAAAGAACGGAAGGGTATTTTGACTTGCATTACAAAACTGAATAAGACTGCGAATTGAGCAAGACGTTTTGTATAAAACCTTTTTTTAGTAAGATGTGGACTTATATAGATTTATTTTTCAAGCTACCAAATTTAAAAATCTTTGCTCGGTTAATGGTACACATGGGCATTTTCAGCGAAAAGTCTACTTTTTTTAATGTAACGCCAGAATGCAAAAAAGCTGGTATCTTAGAACCATATGGGAAATAGGGTTTCGATGTCGCTTGTGCTTGCTTTCCCCGGCTTTTCTACTTTTAAATTATTATTAATGTTAAAAAGTAAATAGTTTTATAGTTTTTTAATTTAATAACATACAGTTAAGCTTACAAACAGCAGATCTGTAGATAATTATTCTTAAGGGAGCGAATTACCTCCGGGATCATGGAAATTACCTCTTTTTCAAAAAGTTACTAAGTAGGGGAAACACCCTAATCATGATACATAGAACTAAACCTCAAAGAACTTTGTGCAGAAATACTTTTACACTTCTCTAAGGGTTAAGGATACATTTAGCTACAAGAGATCGGCATGTGCGATTAATAATGCTATGACCAGCAACACTATCTATCTGTTCTAGCATTTAATGATGAGTTATTGTAGGGGAACAAAATGACAAAAGGGTTACTGAACTTTTGATCATGTATAAAACTCTGAGTGAATCTTTTTTTTTATATATATTGTAAATTGTATGTATGCATATATATTTTTGGTATAAATGTTCAAATGTGATCTATGTTTATGGTTTTGATTTTTAGTTTTTTCGTCGTTGTTGTGGCAGTTGTTATTATATCTCTTATGCTATATTTATTGCTTTTTCCTATTGTTGTTTTTGGTTTTCGGTGGCGCTCGAGATCATTGACACTCTGTCTAAGAATGCATAAAAATGTTTTGGTGTTATTTTTTTTACTCATTCGTTTAGTTTTCAGCCTTTTTTGTACTTTTTTTTTTGGTGAAAAAACAAGAGACAAGTCAATTTCTTTAGAACACGTGAGAGGAATTTTAGCTACAAAAACTGTTTTATTCGTATGGGTTAAAACATTTTTAAATAAGTTATAATAATCAAAGTATGCAGGTTTTTGGAGGTTTTTAAGACCAGATAAATTATTATGATAATAAATTAAAGTTGATTTTATTTTTGGAAACAATTTTCTTTAAAATGTGTGTTAATTGGTGCCACAAGGGGAGGAGAACAGGAAGAATAAAATTTGAAAAAAAAAATCTTTTGAAAGTCGATCTTATTTTTTAGCTGCTTGGAATTTTGGCTTAAACATTATGCCAAGAATAAAAGTTACTACGTTGAATTGAAATTAATGTATTTGGAAAAATGGCCTGGGGGCAAATTACGGCATTCGATATCGATCGAAATTTTCATTTGTATTGTATTTTATTATCGATCGATATCGAATGCCGTAATTTGGCCCCTGATCTATGGACGATTATAAAATGTTCTTTAATACTGTAACTTGTAGGTTACACGCTTAATTTTTGCCTTTCGAGTTTTAATACAATCACACTTTTTTAATAACACTCATATACTTTTGTAAATTGATGCAAGCTCATCCCAACATAACATATAGTAATCAAACTACAATACAATTTGAGAATAAGCTTATATTAACAGTGTTTTCTAAGCTTTTCTTAATTTCACTTAAGATAATGTTTATAAAATTTGAATTCACAAGCAGTTTTTAACAATGCTTGAGAAAATCTTATTAAAAACAAATGTTTCTAAAGTGCAACAACTGTTTTCAAGGCAAGCAACAGCAAGTGCCGTTACATTTTGCTTTTTATACCCTTCACCACAGGTGTAAAAGGGTATATATAAGTTTGTCATAACGTTTGTAATTTCCACAATATTTATTTTAGACCCCATAAAGTATATATATTCTGGGTCCATATGAGAAGAGAAGTTGATTTAACGATGTCCGTCTATCCGTCTGACCGTCTGTCCGTCTTACGTTTGATATGTGTTTTCCGGATAATCCAGACATGATAGCGGCTAGGTTGTTTTACATTTATGTTACATACAGTCCACCATTTCTTGCTATTGAAATTTAGCCAGATCGGTCCAAAAATGACGTAGATATGAGCAAAAAACCACGACTACCTCTAAATTTTTCCAAAAATCCCTTGTTGTATTTTTTTTATTTCTGTATATTTCTGTAGGTTGCCAATATACACCATCCTACAAAATGTGGGCGGGATTGGAGAAGTGGGCGTGGTACCTCCCGTACAAAAAAAATTAAAATTTTTATAAAAACCTAAATTTAAGGGCTGCCATATGTCCTATGGATATGACTTATATATCAAAATATCGGAAATTTTTAGTAGAACATACTTTATAAAAAACTCGGGAAAATCGGTTCAGATACCAAAAAGTTATGACCAAAATTAAATTTTTTTTTTAAATACCCACTTTCGGGAACCATAGATCTCCCCGAGTCCAAGCTTTATAACTAAAGTAAATGGTAAATTTCTTCTTCAACATGTCGGTATATAAGTCTGCCAAATCGGTTAAAAAATGGCAGAGTTATAACGGAAATACTGAATCCACAAAAATTATTCTTTTTTATAATTAACTTTGTTAAAATATATATTTACAAGTTTATATAAATGTTTATATATAAATATAACTTAAGTAAATGGTAAAATTCTTCCTTAACACGTCGGTATATAAAACTATCAAATCGGTTAGACAATGGGTAATTTATGAGCAAAATACTCAAAAAATGGGCTAAAAAACATCAAAATTTTTATAAAAACCTAAATTTTAGGGCTGCTATACGTCCTATGGATATGACTTATATACCAAAATATCTGAAATTTCTTGTAAAACATATTTTATAAAAAACTCGGAAAAATCGGTTCAGATACAAAAAAGTTATGACCAAAATTAAATTTTTTTTTTAAATACCCACTTTCGGGAACCATAGATCTCCCCGAGTCCAAGCTTTATAACTAAAGTAAATGGTAAATTTCTTCTTCAACACGTCGGTATATAAATCTGCCCAATCGGTTAAAAAATGGCAGAGTTATAACCGAAATACTGAATCCACAAAAATTACTCTTTTTTATAATTAACTTTGTTAAAATATATATTTACAAGTTTATATAAATGTTTATATATAAATATAACTTAAGTAAATGGTAAAATTCTTCCTTAACACGTCGGTATATAAAAGTGTCAAATCGGTTAGACAATGAGTAATTTATGAGCAAAATACTCAAAAAATGGGCTAAAAAACATCAAAATTTTTATAAAAACCTAAATTTTAGGGCTGCTATACGTCCTACGGATATGACTTATATATCAAAATGTCGGAAATTTGTATGAGTTATAACAGAACTACTGGGGTCTAATCACCGCATACGATATCGAGCAAAATTCATCGAAATTATTTATTTTGGTATCTTGAAACTCGATATCGAATGAAATGTATTGAATTTGAAATAATAGCATTCGACATCGAGTAACTCGACATTACATTTATCGAGTTTTCATTCGATACGCCAGTGTCTATCGTATGCAAAAAAATTCAATAGTTTATTCGATACGATAGTATCGAATGCAGTGATTAGACCCCTGAATTCCCGAAAATTACTCTTTTTATACCCTTCACTGAAGGTAAAAAGGTATATACAATATTGATCCTACACCCTATAAAGTACATATATTCTGGGCCCTTATGAAAAGCGAAGTTCAAAACCGGTTGTCTCTTATTAAAAAAAAAAAAATATTTACCAGTTCTATTTAGTTTTTGTCTAGTTGCTCTGTATTCTGCTCGCACAATGGTGAATGGTATATAAGATTCGGCACAGCCGAATGTAGCACTCTTACTTGTTTTTGAGTAAATTTGTTTTTCATGTCAACTTAAAGTTATAAATTTTGTTGTGAGTGGAAGTGAAATTTTAAAATAATAAAAGAGTAGGTAAACAACTTTATAAATAGATACTTATATAAATAATAAATAAAATATTAATAATGCCTAATAAATATAAAAAAAGTGTTAGAAAATAATAAAAAAAACAAAAAAACAGTGAATTGGAAGAAGATTTCAGTGCTGATGTTCTTATTGCGCAAAATAATATTGAATGTGCAAGTTCTAGTGAAGCTGGTATTCCTAGTAACAACCCAATTGAGGAAAATAATATTGAATGTTTAAGTTCTAGTGATAGTGAAGAAACGTCGATTATTAATATGGTAGAAGACTTCAATTTCCGAGTTGAGTTGGCTAACCCTGCGGCCACACGTTCAAGTTGTTCTTGATAGTCTTTTACATATACTGCTTGTCAAAATTTACATAAATTGAAAGCTGTGACGTAGGCTGCACTCAATTTGTAAGCAATTTACTTACAAGATGTCAACAACAACAGAGACAAACTTGTACTCAGCTGTTAAATTGAAAGTAAATTGCCAAACAAATGGAAAGGTGAAATTGAAAGCCATCTCGTGGAATATAAAACCAAGCCTACCAAAGGATGCGAGAGCATTAAAAAAAAACACCTAGAGATGTACCAATTGTTCCACTTGCAGGTGGTGCGTATGTGCACTATGGACTGAAGGACTGCTTCACAATTTCTTGTCTTATGATAGTGATTGTTGTATAATCGATTGGTTGAACAAAGCTTTAACAATTCACACTCAGAAGATCTTCGCAAATTAGAAAAATATACAAATACTTTTGTTCAGAATGAACATTTATATTTGTCAATTTCTTCACCCAACAATTTTTATAGCGTTGGACAAGAAGTTTTCAAAGTTTCATCAATTGACTCTACAGGAGTACTGAGAGTGTTTGGAGCAAAAGTTCTCAATTTGGAACTTATGTTTCAATATCCACTGAAATCTTCCCTCTTAAATATATGGCAAACAACGCACTTAACTGTGTCAGAAACTACTCAGGGACACTTTTTACATGAAATAATTAAAATGATTAATTTCTCTAATGACACTAAAATAAGGTTTTTACCACTCATTCACCATGTCTGAAGACTTCAACAGCTATTTTACAAATCCGCAGAACAATAGTCTATCTCAACGAAGCATTACAACACTGGAATCGTCTACAATAAACCAACATAATGTCATACACACGCAATTACCAAATTCTGAAGGTAACAGTTAATTTATAAATAAAATCGAATGTATTTTTTTAAATTAAATTTCAGAAATAGCTAGTCAATTGGTTGCAGCAATTCAGCCGATGTTGAATACACTGACAAATGAAGTGCTAAGTTTGCGCAAGGAGTTGCAGGAACTGAAAAAAGAAAAAGTTAAAATAAAAAACGTCGTAATGCCTTCACAGCCATTCAAAGAAGTTGAAGTGTTTATTGTGTTTGAAACACGCCTACAAGAAAACGGCGAAAACTTTGCTACTTTTGTAAGTTCTATTTATAGTCTATAAATGATGTACATACATATATGAAAACAAAATTTTTTCGTAGGAAAATGAACTGACAGTGTTTGCAAAGACACCAAATATTATAAAAAATTGTTGGAGAAAATTATCGACGGACGAATTAGGTAAACAGCTATGCTGGAAAGGTACTGACACTAAGAAAAGCGTTCGTAATCTTAGCACAACAAAGGCAATAAGAAGTAAGTTTAATAAAATAATCATACAATTTCTACATTTCATAGATGCAGCTTTGTCAGTGTGTCTTACAGAGGACAAATTTATTAAAGACACCCGAACGTTCTGCCAGTTTGCGAAAAATCGCATTAAGTTAAGAAATAACTATAAAAATAATAAAACTAAATAATTTTAAATAAATATATGTTTATTAAACAAAATTAAAAGAAATAACAAAGATTTTTATTTTTCAACCCAAAATAATATGTATATTATTTGTGAAGCTTATTCTACAATTATATAAAAAAGATTATAAAAATATTGAGCCGAATAAGCTTTTCTATACAAAAGTTAATTTAATATTATTTTCGTAAGATTATTCTACAATTGCAAAGATAAGCTTATATTAATCATGCATATGTAATATTTTAACGAGGGTTCCGTTTTGATTTTCCTACAATTGTTACGATAGCCTTTTTCAATATATTTTAAAACTTTTTTCAAGCTTAACGCTTGTGTTGGTAAGCTTATTATAATATTTTTCTCAAGTCATTTGGTTTGTTGGAATATTTTGTTTTCAAGAAAACAGCTGATTACAATTCGTTTTCCTTGTTGATGTTGTTGACAATGAAATCTTAAAAAATAAAAATTTCGTGCAGCCTACACGACAGCTTTCAATTTTAACTTTTCACAAACAGAATGTGTAAGAAACATTGTTCGAAAATAAATATTAACTGCCGTATTCATAAAAAATTAAAATGGATTTCAAATGCATTTTAAGAAAAATTTGTATGAAAATTTTGCCTTAAAACACATTTCAAACTTATTTTATTTTTATGAATACGGCAATAAATATCGTTCCTTAGTGTCCGGTAAATTTGTGGAAAACACAAATGCTATGCTCCTTGCAGGAGTAAAAGGAACGAATATATATATATACAAATGCTAATAGTGTTTGTGAAGTAAATCATTAAAAAATAACGTTTGTCAGTTTGTGATCTTCAAATACAAAAATAATACCGGACTTATCCAACCCAACAAAAAGATGAGAACATTTAATTGCGTTCTTTTTTTTTTTAACCACAACCTTTGTTGTGTTCGTCTGAGCACATTAATGTTCGTTCTTTCAGTTGTGCTTAGCACCCTTTTAGCTGGTAAAGAAAAGCAAGAATCCGGCAAAAAAATTTTACATAAACAAAACATGTACACAATACACAAACAAGCTATTCGTGCTGTGGTAGTTGCTAAAATTTTTTGGTTGCTTATTACCTTATCAATGTAAATAAGTTAGAGTGGTATATTCGGCTGTGCCGAATCTTTGATACCCTCCACCGACAGTTCGAATGTTTAAAGAGTACTAAAGAGTACTATCTGTATGATGTTATTATTATCTTAAACTGTGACGATTTGTTATTAATTATGGTTTTAGGCGACTAAACAGTTTTCCGGGAGTAGGGCTTCTATGGGGCCTAGGGTAAATTATGTACCGATCTTCACGAAATTTCACAGTATCATTTATAGTCCTATAAAACTGTGACGAGCCAAAATTTGTTATGCTAGCGTTATTTTTTACGGTTTTAGGCGTACTAAACTGTTTTCCGGGAGTAGTGTTTATATGGGGCTTAGGGTAAATTATGGACGGATCTCCACGAAATTTAACAGCGTGATTTCCAGTCAAATAAAACAAATTTTTGCAAAATCTTACCTCATTCCGTGCCTTGTTCCAGCATTTATGTTATTTTTTGTAACAAAATTATCAATTTTTTTAGGCGGTGGTTCCACATTTTGATTCATAGCTCTGGTCCTACTGAACCGATTTTGCTGGATTTCAATCCCAAACTGCTTAGGATAGCTACAAGCAATTTGGCACCAAGTTTGTTTATTTCTTTTGAGTAATTCGAAAGTGAGCGTGTTTTCAACAGACGGACAGACAGACGGACATGGCTAAATCGACTTAGAATTACTCAAGGACCCAGAATATATATACTTTATGGGGTCTAAGATGAATAATAAAAAAGTTTCACACGGAATGACAAACTTAATATACTCTCTTCACAACTAATTGTGGTGGAGGGTATAAAAAGCAACACTAAATAACGTTAAAATAAGTTGTATGTCTACAGAATCACTGCAATTGTTCTGTTTTATAACGAAGAACAGAACACTATGTCCGTTACTTTCTTGAATATAGTTACGAACGGAATTAAGGGTTGTGTTCGCGTACACAAATACTAAAAATATAGACATCGTTTCTAATTGTATGAGCCGTACTCTAACACTGAACGTTTCACTGCAGCAAATATTTTAGAATGTGGAATTTTGGAGTTAAGCTAAAACTTTTGAAAATATAATTTTATCATTATACATACCTGTGGCCGTATGGAAAAACTAGATAACTCCATTTTTTGAAAACACGAGAAAAACACATTTAAAGTTTTAAACATATTTCGCTAATTATTTCATATGAATTTATGTTATTATGCATGCGCATTAAACGAAACAATAATTTAGATTCAGTTAAAGATTTCTGGTACCATTAAACTGATTTTTGGACATTAAAACCGAAAATCAATGTCACTTATCTTGTTTTTTCGAAAAATGGAGTTATGTAGTTTTTCCGAAAAAAAATTTTTATCTTAAATTATATTAGTATTTTATGGAATTCGGGCAACTTAAGTAATGATTTGTGGAAAAACATTAACTTTTTGACTCAACACGTTAATTTACCCGTTTTTTCTACGAACAAATGGAGTTATCCAGTTTTTCCAAAAAATATTTGTTTCCCTTTATGCTTATACATAAAAAAATAAGCTAAGTTTTTGTATGTTTTTATGCATAAACATAATTAAAAGGTTTACCCTTCTTGATTTTATGAAATGAATTGGCCAGTTTTAAGGACGTTGATTAACGTTATAATCGGCTTAACATATATGTTAAGCCGATATAGGTTGAACCTGAAAAAGAGCTATTGACTTTGTGGTTAATTTTATTTTCATACATATTAAAATTTTAAACAAAAGGTGTTGCGTTAAATTTTTATACTAAACTTGGTAATACGATCGTTTTTAGCTTTTTAGTTTAAAAACAATGTCTTACGCTTCTACTTTGTTTTTTATGTTTTTGATAAAAATAAACGTAATAGTTACACGTGCGTGCAAAAAATATAAAAATCAACACAAGAATATCAACAATGCGGCGACTAACGTAAACTTAGATCCAGACCTTGACCTCATGCAAATACAGACTAAGTTGGAAGAAATTATTCCACAAGCAATCGGACAAAGAACTCATAAATTTAGAAATAAATACTTCAGAAAACAAACTGAAATCAAGTCGGAAAAAGCTCAAGAGAAGTTTTATTGATGAACATTTAACATTGAGAAGATCGTCAAGGTTGCAGAAAAAAATAATTTTATAATATTAAAATTTTATAAGTTTTAAATATCGTATAGTGTTAAAAATATAAATACATATATGTTCTTAGATTAATTTAAAACTAAAGAAATTTACAACCAGGCTCACAATGTCAACAAGAATAATTCTTTCGCATATTTATATTTAAAACAAAAACAAAAATAAAAAACTAAAATTCTTTTTGTTTTCAATATAAATATACGAAAGAAATGTTCTTGTCGACATCATGGGCCAGGCAGGTAATTTGTTCTTTTTTTAAGAAAACTGTGGCCGTATATAAAAACTAGGTAACTCCATTTTTTAATGAAATTTATTCTTAGAAAAAAAAACTGGATAAAAATAGTTTTTATTATTTTTGTACGTAAAAACACCTTACTATTTATTATCTTTGCAACAGAAACAAATAAAAATAAGTATGTTAAAACATTTTTCAAAGTTGCTGTACCACATAGGGTACGGTAGATCTATATGGGCTTAAAACCATTACTCGGAAAGATTTCGGGTACAAAAGATGTAATATGCATATAAAGAATGCATAAATATATTCTTTGAATTCTCTTGACCCGAATTTGTTCTATATCGCTCTTTGTCTCTTAGTTTTCGAGACAACAAAGTTTAAAACTACTAATTTTTCTGTTTTCTAAGAGACTATGGAGTTAACTTGTTTTTTCAAAAAATGCATGGAGTTAGTCCCAATTCACACGTTGCAAGTCTTATTGATCAGCTTGCTACTTTATAAAGAGAGTGACGTATAAGATAGCAAGCTGATCAATAAGACTTGCAACGTGTGAATTGGCACTTATCTAGTTTTTACATAAAAATTTATATTTTTCTGATTTTTGTTTTTCAAGTAACTATTAAATGAGAAACTATAAAAAAATTTCTATGTACTAGTAATTGACACTCGCTTTCTATTTTTGGTGTTATCTTAATTTTCGCAAAAAGTGGAGTTAACTAGTTTTTTCATACGGCCACAGATACATACTTACATACACTCATGCATATTCAACTTATTAATAACAAGTATCGCACAAAGGGGTCAATCGCAAAAAGTAGTAATAAATCGGCTTAAGGAATAGAGATAAAGATTAAGTATGTTAGAAGCAATTGTTGGGTATAAAAAATAAAGTGGTGTCGGTCATGCATTTGCCCCATCTAGGGGCGTCTTAGGAACGGTGTGGCCTATTTTTTTAAACTTTGTATAGAAGCCTCCTTAAAAACAAAGATAAGGGGTAAGTATGTTCTAGAAAATTGTCGGGAAGGAAAAAATTAATGGGGGTCGTTCCTACATTTTACTCCTCTAGGCCTGAAGTGTCTGCGATGTGGCCAGTTTATTTACTATTTGAAACGGACTATATAAACATGTTATATATCATTGGCCAGGTAAATATGTTTATTTTAATATTTTATCTTAATTTAAGTCCGGCTGCAAAAAAAAAATGAGGGGTTTAATTGAGAAAAGTTATACATATATTTTTATTTTTATATTTTTATTTTTATATTTTTATTTTGGATGAAAAAAACATCAGCTCAAGAAATCAAAATTTTTGATATTTTACAAGACTATTTTGCTTTTAACGATTTATAGGGGTCTTTTAAGACCAAAAAATCATGCAATGTACAACGGGGTTTCGAAAAATTCAATAAATTCAATGCCCGGAATTTCGAAAATCCGTTTTGCATACATTGCACGACCCCTAGTAAAATTTGATGCAGAGAATATTCGTGCAACGTTTTAACCCTCTAAAGAGCCGTTTTAGTATACTCTTGTGGGCAAGATAAAAAAAGGACAAAAATTACCCCTAAAATATAGTGTTGGAGGGTTAATATATTTTAAGCAAAGAATCGCCATACAATTCTACTGAAGACATCAAAAATAGTATTGTAGCTCACAAGTACATTTAGTATATTTTATTTGACTTATACAAAACGCCTTTTCAAATAATTCTAAAACTTTAGGGGCCGATATTTCGGGAACCTGAGCTAACTTTTCAAAACCCTTTGGCAGATTTGCTCTACCAATAGTCTAGTTTCATTTCGCGTTGCAAGGCTGTTTTTTTGTTGCACTGTGTTTTTCAAATTCATTTCAAAATTTCTTGTTTGATTATTCTTCGCGATTAGGTGGGTTTAGATATTGCAAAAAAACTTTTTGCGTGTTTTAGAAATAAGAAGATGTTTTTAGCAAAATAATTGGACCTTCATTACCGAACATATTTGCGAAAAACAAAACAAAGTCAAGGTTAAAAACGACAAATTAGTGAAAAAACTTCAATTTCTTTATCTTCCTACTATCTAATTACAAAGTTTCATTCATTGAAATCTGTCAATATTTGCACAAGGTGGTCAGCTTTCACATCCTGTTAATCATCTTGTATTCTAACAGGGTGATAACAAACTAAATTTTCGAGGGGAGGGGGGGGGAGGGTGCTTTTTAACCATGGGAGGTAAGTCCATGATGGCTTTATTGCTTAATTGAATGGGAGATAAAGCCGTAATGGTCTTATTTCCCAATCATTGAGAGGGAAGGTCATATGTAAAATTTTGCGAATTGAGAGATATAGCCATATTTTTTTTCCCAAATGAGAGGCAAATTTTTCCAGAATATTCCCTAGAGGGAAGCGGACTGACACCTATCTATGAATTAGACCTATCACTTTTACATGGGGTTGTCATTGGAGGGGGTCAATTGACACCATTTGACCAGTCACACATCTATTCTCAATGGACGTGTTTAGTGACAGTTACTGCAGTGTATCATTATTTCAATACAATGTTGTATTATTTCAATAAAACAAGTCCTAGAATTAAATTCAAGAACCAAATTTTATAAAGTCCCAAAAAATGTGTCACACCACCGGTGAAGACTGTACTATAATTCATTACTTTTTCTACCTTTTCGTTCTTCATAAACCAGTTTCATGATTGGTTCTCCTTTCACTGGTTATGAGTTCTTTCTTTTTGTACCTGTTCTATTTTCACGACTCCCAGGACCAGTCTGTTGGACCAATTGACACAAATTTCCCGCAGGGTTGTTACGCATGGTGTAAACATTCTGTAAAAGGGAAAATCCTTAGTAATCATGGAAAACATTTTTTTTATTCTTGTGACGCACGCAGGAAAACTTTATTCAGCAAAGCCACTTGCCGCGTCCACCTGGAGGAAAAAACCCGTTAGCGCGTCCGCAGGCCGCCACGCAGAAAAACTTTAGTTTGCGAAGCCAGATTTCAATACTTAACTTTAGTAAAAGGAAAAATCATTACCTCTTAATTATAAAATAAGGAAACTATTAATCAATGTAAAATGGGAAAGTTCTTCAAAACTGAAATGAGAGATAAAGCCATTTCCTAATATTACTAATGTGTCCTAAAATAAAAGGCTTTATCTCTCTTTTGAATGGGAGATAAAGCCATCATGGTCTTACTTCCCATGGTTAAAAAGCACCCCCCCCCCTCCAATTTTCTTATTTTGACGACTCGTTGATATATTATTTTGCAATCCGACCAGTAGTTTAGGAGCTTAACTGACTGGGTCACAATGTCGACAAGAACATTTCTTTCGCATATTAATATTGAAAACAATAATAAAAAACTAAAATTTGTTTTTGTTTTCAATATAAATATACGAATGCAATGTTCTTGTAGACATCGTGGGCCAGACAGTTAGATTTATTACCACTTTTTTGGCGTTTGACACCACTGTGCGACGCAGCTGAAACGCTGAAATTTGGCTTAAAAGTTTCTTTTGGAGTATATCTTATTTTTATGACTTGTTAGATAAACATGTCAGCCCAGAAGAATCCTGGGAGCTTCAAATCCTTTATTGTTACATTAAATAGAATAACATTTAATGGGAATTAGTACTGAAATTAACATACATAGTCCTAAATAAGACACGTACCAAAAAGAAAGATAGTTTAGCACATTCTGCTTTAATAAAGGCTTATAATTTTGTAAATTGAAGTTAAATAAAAAAAAAATATTTATTAATTTATCTTAAGCAGATCTAATATCAACTAATATCAATCTATTTAATATTATTTTCTAATAATTTCATCATTCTTACTTAAATTCATTTAAACTCAAAAAATATTGAGACACTCATTAAAGAGACAATCATAGAAGATCAAACGAATAATAAAAACGTTTGCCGAAAGTGCGTAACTCAAGTACTTATCGTTTACATAAGTACGTACTCCTACCTTCACTTGAACTTAAAAAACTATAAATTTATGAATGAATGTACGAATAAATATGACGATTGATCACAAATTCCCAATGGTTGGTAGACTTAATAACTGACAGTGTGACTTTAACAGCAACAACAATAGCAGTTAAGAAATATTTGTATGTATGTATATTGATGTCGTATGTAAAAAAGTATTTATAACATTTCTCTTTAGCATTTATACAGGCCAATAACCTCCCGAAAAAATAAATAAAATTCCCATTAATACAAAACATATAAATAAACATACATGTGTAACTTTGAAGAGTGTAAATATGTATATTTAGAACCTCCTCACATGTAACTTGAAAGAACCCAGAAACCACAACCGAGAAGGAAGACTCAAATGAAGAAAAATAAAGAATCAAGTTTACATAAAAATAAAATTGTGCGTACTGCGATAAGACGGCGTTGAACTAACCAAAAAAAAAAAAAAAAAAAAAACAAAACAAAAAAAAAAAAAAAAACAAAAAGAAGAATACAAACTGAGCTTTGACTGTATTACAGCACAAGCAACGATCGTCGTAACCATTAAATTGGTAACATTTGTGGCAACTTGAAAGAGAATTTGTTAAGCTTTTTTTATAATTTTCGAATAGAAAGAACATTTTTTATTTGAACACCGAAAAAACGGACTCAGAAATAAAAATTTATAAGAATCGTTGGTTTCAATCAAGTTTGTTGTACTTTTTTTTGGATCCTAAATAGGGTTTCTAATTTCCCGAACTTTTTTCATTTTTTTTATTCCCGGGAATTGTCGGGAAATTTTTGTGAATAATAATATGAAGAAGTTTATAAGAATTAATCAACTATTGACAACCATAAGTAAATTTAGGCAACAAAATGTGCTTAGTTCGTGAAAGACGAAACGTTTGTATTGTTTGAAATATGTTTAAACTTTAGCATCTAGAAAAAGTCTCTCTTTTTGACTTTTCTTAAAAAATCTTAGTCATCGTGTCAAAAAAAATTTCAGGATATAAATCGACCGCTAGTGCTAATAAATGTCATAAATGTTTGGATTTCCCGTTTAAAACACTTTGGAAATTTCAAAAATTTATTTCTGGGTAATTTATTTCCAAATAGAAACCCTAGCCCGTACACACCGTATACACACCGTATACGAATTCTGTCAGATTTCTGACCCAAAAACGTATGGAGTGGTTGGCACGAATTCTGACAGACATGTCGTGGGAAATTTTGGTTTTTTGTTGGCATTTCTGATAGATATCTAACAGAAATCTAATTAAAAAGGCATGGGAAGTTCTGATGTGTTAGCCGAGATTTTTTTGCTTTCGAACTGATAGCTGAAAGAAATAATTTTATTGCAAAATATGTACATAATTATAAGTTTTACACGTACGTACCTTTTTTATGCTTTTTATCTTGAACAAATAAAATAAAATTAAAATTATTTCCAACTGAATGACAATTGTCATTATTAAAAAAAAAAAAAGTCTCTTTAGACAAATCTGAATGAATTCCGTCGGAATTCTATTGGACATATCTGTACATAAATTGCTCTCGATATATCCATGCGAAATCGATCAGAAATCGGCCAGACAGTAAGAATATTCAATGTCTGACAGAAATCTGAACGAAATCGTTAAGAATGAAGTCAGACATTTGCACGAAATATCTGATTCCGACAATGTCGGAGTATTTTGCTGGCTGGGCAATTATATGTTTTTATGTTCCATTATACCCATACCACAATAGTGGAAAATTTCCCAGTTGGCCAGATTGCCGTTGATGACATCTTCGTCAATGATGTATGCGCGACAGGTCCCCTGTCGTTTAGGTTTTCTAGAAGACAATTTATAGGAAATCGTCGTGCATGACAGTTTGAGCGACATTGTCCTATAAGTTGTCTTCTATAAAACTCTATGTAGGGCAATATGAGCGACGTTGTCTTATAAGTTGTCTTGTATACTTGCTTGGTTTTCTTAAAATTCTCAGATTCTTTTTTTTTAATTATTGATTTAAATACCCACATAGAATTTACCAATTATCACTAACCAGTAAAACCGAAAAATGCTGATGAAGTGGACTGGAAAAAAGACTACATGCAGCTAATATTTCTCTGTCAACTTTAAGATTGCTTCAAAGAGTCGAAAATAAAACATGTAACAGAAATTAAAATTCCAACTACTAAAAAAACTATCTAAAATAGATAACTGTATAAAGTTTTTTGTCGTGGACGTCAAGATAGACGACATTGTCATCCATGTAGTCGTTGACGAATGAACGACAAGAAGAGGAACATTGTCTTCACAGAAATAATTATTGGCAGTTTTTTTTTCAATTAATAGTGATTTTTAAATTTTAAAATAAATTTGATTACGTTCTTAATTGATTGAATTAAAAAAAAATATTTTTTTTCAATTAAAATTTTACTTGATTTTAAGCTTAATTTTAATTATAAGTTTAATTGAATCAATCAACTCGGTTGTTTGAATTGAACACTTTGTTGCTTTCTCCTTGTTGCTTTCCTCCCTCATCAACAGTTTGCGAAAAATGTTACAAGTGCAACCAACATCTTTATAAATTTATTGTCTTTGCCCTTACATGTACATACACACATGTTTTTGTCATCAAAAAGAGCAGTAAGCGCCGCGTGCAAAAAAAAAAAACTATCAACAAGTAAAAAATGAAATGAAATTTGTTATAGACGAATTACAATTATGACCACCAACAATGTCAATAATGAGCCTACATACATATGTATATTATGCGTAAAATAAAAAATCGCCTTGTGGCTGACCACATTGTTGACGGTGGTTATGGTGTTTATTTTCCTTGTTTGTTAATTCTTGAATTATGAAAAAAGTACAGCCAAATTACACAACAAAAACAGTTTTTTGTTTTCAATCTTGAATACCCTGAAGAATCAGAGTTATTCTACAATTTTATACAAAGTTGTATGTATGAAATTCCTTTGTCAAAAAATCTTCCAAAATTTGTACAATTAAGCATGAGCTATTACAATTAAACAAATAAAACAAGTTACTTTTAAACCATATTTAAATAAAACATATACATATTTTAAATATTATTATTTTTCTTCATTTAACCATCAACTGAATTGATTTGACAAACTTATTCAATTAACTATTTGTTTGATTGAATAATTTGCTTAATTGAGTTAAGATTGTATATCAAATACACTGTTAAATTTATTCAATTAAAAATTTAATCAATTTAATGCAAAAATTCAATCACTGTTTTAATCAATACAATTATTAAAATAATTAGTTTTCTGTATTGTAATCAATTACGTTAGTAATTCATTCAATTAAAATATTGATTTTTTTTTAAATTAATTTGTTAATTCATTCAATTAAAATATTGTTTAATATTAATAATTTTTTCAATTATTTTTGTAATAAAAATAAAAATGTAAAAACTTTTTAATTGGAAAAAAATCCTTGTTTTGCAATTTTTGCAAGTTTGAGTAATTGGTATAATCATTTCGGTGATAGGTGCAAAATTAAACAATTTTTTGCTTGTTTCAATTATTTTGGTGATCAAAACCGTTTTTTACTTTTTTCTGTGTTTCTTTGTGTCGTTCACACTTGTTCGAAAATGTCGTTGACGATTTGTTCTCACTGTCCTTCACATGTCGTGCAGGAATTAACATTGTCGTGCATCCGTCATCGAGGATGTCTTCAAGACGTGGCAAACTGGGGTATTATGCACTTGTGCTGATATGTGTTACACATAAAAATATTGATCCTAGCCAGACCTTAGTATACCGGACGACTCATCTTTCTAATGAAGTACAGGTCGCATTTTTAGAGATATTTGGATGCAATTTGAGAACCAATTCATTAGCACAAGGGCCAAACCAATTGTTAATGGTGACAATCGCTCCCTTATTTCAAAAGCTTCTTTCCGGAACGGAATCATTGCGCCCATTAACCATCTTATTATGTTTGTATTAATTTAATTTGGTCTAAACATATTTTATTGCAAACTAAATGCAATTGTTCAAGCCATGTCATTTACGATATATCATGCCAAATGTTGTGCTGGTAGGTCCAGAATTTACCATATATGCCTTATAAACCCCCTCCCTAAGGACGACAAATCGTTTACATGTAAATGTATTTATCTATATAATATTTACCACAAAAAACTCATAACCTTATTACAAAATTTCCATAATTGTCCATGGGTCCCAAATAGATCTATTAGCGCAGTTATAACTTTAAGCCATGTTTTCTCAACTCTAATCCTTAGAAAAGTATAGTTAAACCCACAGGGTCAAAAGAGACCAGGAAAACCAAAGATAACACGGGAACGTGCTATTCTTAACAAAACACGAAAATCGTTCAACAGACTCAGACATACTATGCCTATGTTCCAGATGGAATTTGCTGAGCATGTAATAAAATAGTTATAAAATTATGGGTGCATATACAAATTCTATATTTCCTAGGAGTTGCACGTTTGAAGAATATAGTTGCAGGACCAACAAATCGTGCAATGTATGTAAAACGGGTTTTCGAAAAATTCAAAAATTTCAAGGCCCGGAATTTCGAAAATCCGTCTTACATACATTGCATGATTTTTTGGTCCTAAAAGACCCCTAGTAAAATTTGAATATTCGTGGAACATTTTAACCCTCTAAAGTGCCGTTTAAGTATACTTTTGTGGGAAAGTTAAAAAAGGACAAAAATGACCCCTAAAAATGAGGGTTGGAGGGTTAATATATTCTAAGCAAAGAATCGCCATACTATTATACTGAAGACATCTAAAATAGTATTGTAGCTCAGAAGTACATTTAGTATATTTTTTTTTTGACTTATACCGAACGTCTTTTCAAAAAATTCAAAACATTTAGGGGGTGATATTTCGGGAACCCGAGCTAACTTTTCAAAACCCTTTGGAAGATTCCCTCTACCAATAGTCTAGTTTAATTTCGCTTTGCAAGTATTGAGGCTGGTGGTGATGACCCGAATTTTGTTGCAGATTCATCTTTATAATCTCAAATGCAATGTTAACGGCCAAGTGTGAAAATAGCATAGAGAGCATCGCTGGTTGGCAGGTACCCATAAAAAATCTATAACACGTTAAGTATGAAAAATATTTTCATTTTCAAACTTTGACTTACATAAAATTTTCTGGGTAAAGGATAAAGACCGGGAAATTAGAAAATCTTATCAACACAACTGTTAGCAAAATGTTACTTGATATAATTCTAACCTCAACTGAAAATTAATAAGGATTTCTCTTTTTTCCTCTCATATTAAAATAATTTAAAGGATTTTCCAAAAAGACATTACAAAGCTGTTCCTCAATTCTGGGGCAAATCCCATTACTTGGCAGCACTGTTTATTAACCTCATTTCTTTTTTGGCTCTTTTTATTGTCTGCATATGTAATGAGCAATGAAATGATGATGATCATTCATCCAATCAACCAAAGTACCTTCTTAAATCACTAAAGTCCAAAATAAACTCAGGTACGTTTTTTTCAGATTTTTATGTTGCTATTTTTTCTTGATTTTAAAACGATGGTCATTTTTGTGATTTTTTTTTTTTTTTTGGTTACTTTTCCCTTGTAATAATGTTGATATGTCGGTTTAAAAAGTATGAATGTCTTTTTTACTTTTTAAAATTATTCTTTGGATTTGGTAGTTTTTGGACAGCTATAACCGCGGGGTATTTATGTACAAGTACTTTAATGTCTTTTTGTTTAATTTAAAGCATTTTGGCGTTTCTTGATGTTGTAAAAGTCTTTTATATATAAAAATAAAAAACAATTTTGGCTGATCCCTGTCTTTTACGAAGAATATAAATAATTATATACATACATACATAATGTGTGTTCGGTAAAAATTTTGTAAGTTAAAATAAAAATTTGCTTTAAGGTGCAAAGAACTTTAAAGAATAAAATATGTATGTGAATGTATGTATGTAGTATGTATGTTTTTCTTTTTTAATTTTTTTGGTAAATACTAAAATAAATTTAAATTGTCCATATCTTATACTATGTTCACACTTGAGTTCTTAAACGCGTTTAAGCAGCTCGAACGTGATTAAGCTCTAATCACTTCAAAATCGAGATGATTACCCATACATTGAAGTGATTTGTTAATCACTTCAAATTGACATGATTGCAACTAAATCACTTCATAAACACATAGAATCGACTCAACATACCACAAACTGAGTAAAATGTAGAATCGCTAACATGATCGTGTATAACCGGCCACGATTTTTGCTTAATGTTTTATTCTTTTCCTTAAATAATTCATAAATATTCACAATTTCATCATTAAAATTATTAAAATAATCTTCTGATAACTTTATAAAAGTGTTTTTATCCATTTTTAATACTTTAAAGAAATATAAATTTGTTTGATTTTTTTTTGTGTGTTTGTTGTGTGTTTTTTTTCTTAATCATCTGTCATCTTAATCATCTCAAATGTAATGTGAACGGCTTTTTAAAAAGCTTAGCAGCATAGCTACATTTTGCAGTTCTTTATACCGTTTTTAAAAACAAAATTCTCGACATTTTGCTAAAAAAAAAATTATTTTTTTTGTTAAAAAAAATTGATAAAATGTAAAGATGGAAAAATTCAACTTTTTATTAAAACAAACACAAGCAGAATTTTTTACACTAAAGTTGCAATTTTAACAACCTTTAGCCAAATGTAAAAAACTCAGATGGGAAAATTACAACTTTATAATTTTTAAAAAGTTGGCAATTCATAAACGCCAAATTGAGTGTGATTGCCTTTCTATTAAGAACTTTGTTTTTTTTTTCACAAAAAGCACTAAAATTACAGCTTTTTTTTAAGTGCTGGTTCACACACGTCCAGGGCTGTCAGATGTGGCGATTTTTCGCCAAACGTGGCGATTTATAAACCTAATTGGCGATGCAATTTTGCGTTTGGCGACACGGCGGTTTTTTTTGGCGAAATTAAAAAAAGTTGGCGATTATTTTGGCGAAATCTAAATCGCGTTTTATGTTTTTTTCATATTTATATGAAAAAATTTATGAGTACTGGCTAAGTTTTTTCTTGGAATTTTTAACAAATTTTTAAATCGCAATAGGAATGCGATTGCTTTAGGTAGTAAATTGATAGTATTGCCAGATACATTAGATTGAAAACATAAAAGAATTTGTAATTCGTGCTTAATTCCAAATTTTTATTATTGATAAAAACACTGAAATTTATTGTTGATAGGATAAGCTATTTCTATGCGCATTTCACTGGTTGCTTAGGCAATATCGTCGCGAAACTTCATCCATAAAGATTTTAGAAAAACTACAGATATTAAACCAAATAAAACTGTTAAACGTATAAGAATTATAAGCAACAGTTCTACTTGTAACAATATTAAAGTTTAAACAAAAACATCAACAATAAACAGTGAGTTTATATCTTCTTACATTCCCCACTACAATTGATTGGAATTTTTTGCAATTTTTTTTTTAACTGATCTCATACGTTCTAGGTTTTAAGATAATCATCCTTCTTATGACATTTGCACGATTAAAAATAGCAAAAAGCCAGATTTCTTAAGGTGTTCCGAAGCTCGTGCGGTTTGCTTTCGATCTGCCATAGTTTCTTACAAAAATTCTAGTTCTCTTCCGAATACTATTGCATTTTACGTCGTCAAACTTCTTGCGATTTACAGAACGCGTATTATGCGATTTCAAGTCAAAACACACAAATGTTAAGCGTTTTGTGATTGACTACTAAAATAAGGCTAAATATGGAAAATTTAAATAAAGGTAAAATTCACTTGTATACTCTTTTTTATACAAAACTTTTATTTGGCGATTTCTTTTTACCAAAAATTTAGGAAAATAAATTTTTGGCGATTTTTGGCGATTTTCAGTATGCTATTTGGCGATGAAGGTGAAAATAAATCTGACAAGTCAAGTCTTGAGTTTTTTGGAGAGAGAGAGAGAGGAGCAGAAATGGCATTCTCTTTTCCCTTCTCTGCTAAAAGCTCAAGACTCGACGAGTCAAACTTGACGTGTGTGAAGTGGCACTAAGATAATCAACTATGATTCTTTGAACTCCTTATTAATTACCTCAAATTTAAATTTTTTCTTAAACGTTGTTAAAACAAAAAAAAAAATAAATTAAAAATGAATTCAATACAAAAAAATTTAAAAAAAGCGAAAACAAAAATTAACCAGTACCCATGTTCTGTAACTTTAGTGAGAACTTCTTGCATCGAAAAGATGTGAAACAAAATATTCCATCGTTTCTCGAAAAGTGAGAAAAATCTGTGTCTGTAACTCATGTCGAAAACTATCAAAAGAGATTACGTCGCTACGTTATAAATGTCATAATATTACACTCGAAGCCGATGTGACATTGTAGACGTTAAGAACGCCAGTAACACGTATCGTTGACGGCGACCAAAATTTACTAAAATTTTAAATTTTTCAACGACGGCGGCGAAAATACAACCATCGGCTATACCAAATTGTGTAAAGAGCGACTTTAATGTTTGTTGTTTGCAAACGAGCTTTGAAGACATTCGTATATTTTATTAAAATGTTAAAAGCAAAATAATAAAACAATGAAAAATGTGCCAAGAACAAAATATTATTATTATATTATTATTATTATTCTTTGCACTTTGCATTTTTAATTGTTTTTAGTGTTAAAATTTTTTCTCGCCCCATTTTTATTCGTGAGTTTATTTGACAGTTCAAAGCGGGAACTTTTCTCACCAAAATGTTACAGACACACTTTTTCTGTAAATTGGCGAGTAATTTCCTTACGTGACAGCTTGTACTCGCCAAAAAAGTTAAAGACCTAGTTAAGCGAGTAATACAGCCGTTTGTTTCAATTTATGGCATTTTTGTTTCATTTCACACATTTCAATCGAAAACTTTCTCGACGCGATAGTTACAGAACATGGGCACAGTATGTAAAATGGACAGATGCAGAAGTTGATAAAGTGCTTGGATTTTTGTCAGATAATAGAAATTTCGAGGTAAATTTGTAAAATTAAATTTATGGGAAAATTAATAATCCTTCTTTATTTTAGAAACCTACAGCACAGATTAGGGCTTCCAATCGGGAAATCCCGATCCCGGGATTTTCTGGATTAGGCGAATCCCGTATCTCGGGATTTCTGATTTCTAATCCCGGGATTTTCGGGATCCCGATTTTTTTTATAATCTTTATTATTTTTAAATTTTTTTAAAAACTTTCATTAAGATACGTGTTTTTGTTGACAAAAAAATTTTAAATACATTTGGATAGATTTAAAATACATATGGAAAACTTTCAATTGTATTAGTTTTATAATATATTTGACAAATTTAAAATGTTTGGATAACTTCAAAATACATTTAAGCTGGGTTTTTGAGATGTCAGTTAAACTAGGTTTAGTTAATCAGAAAACATATTTGTGCCGCCATTACAAAGTTTGTTAACATAATTTTGACGGAACAGCTTAGTTTTGCTTAGTGTTGGTCTTTAATACAACTCAACTCTAGTTCAGTTGAAATTTTGCAGTTTTTGTATTATGGCTTACAACTTTATGTTATTTACAACTCATCACTAGCAGTTGTTCAATTTCAGATCAACTGTGTTGAGTTGTAAACTATAATAGGGGCAAAAATAATAAAAAAAATTAATTTTCGCCGGAAAAATCGGAGTTTTATACAACGTTAAACTAAGTTTAAACTTAATCCAAATCTCAAAAACCCGGCCCGAGAAAACTTAAAAATATTTTTGGACAATTTAAAATTCATTTGTAAAATTTTATCTTTAAGAATTTTGATCAATTAATAATAAAAGTTTGTTTTTTTTATATTTTTACAAATAAATAATATACGTTCTTGAAATGTGTATCTTACCACGAAAATTAAGTTGTTTTTTATACAGTTAAATTTTTTTTTTTTTATATTGGGTATAAAAAAAAATTTTAAAAAACCCGAAATATTCCGAAAATTTTTTAAAAACCCCGTGAATCCTGGGGTTCAAAATATCACGAAAATCCCGGGATCCTGAAATTGGAATCCCGAAATATTTTCTTGAATCCCGAATCCCGGGATTCAGAAAAACCAATCCCGATATTATAAACTTTTGATTGACAAGTTGTTTTACTCTTTTTTTTACATGTCAAATGTGTGCAACTTTACACTTTCAGATAAAAAAATGAGTGCAATTTTCCCGTTTGCCAATAAAAAAAAATCTGAACTGAATTCCCTTTATATTTCCAAAAGGACTGCGCAGATTAAAAAAGTTTTAGCCTTTCTTAAATGTAATTTTTTTGCAGAATTTCGGTTTATTCACTAAACTAAACGGTTTTTCAAGTACGCGAACAAATGTTGTGCAACCTCAAACATTTTCGAAATAGCGGTATATCTCGAAAACAACCTAAAAGACGGTAAGCAACACTGGATTCAAGTAAACAAATTAGGTGCTCCGCTTGTCGTTAAATTCGAGTACAGTGCAATTACAAATAGAACTTTAAAAAAACATGGCCTAGTCTATACACATAACTTTGGAAATATCAATATCACAGGAGTTGGGTTTTAGACTTATCCCTCAATATATTTAATTTAAGATATAGAACGCTACAGAGAAGTAAATATTTTTGATAGAAAAAAACTTTAAGCGAAATCTTACTGCTATAAATAACTATGTTTTTATTTCAGAGACTGTTTTGTTGTTTGAGGAGCTTTCAAGCAAACGCCAAATCCCTTTCAAGGAAATGATCCCAGTTAAAACTTCGCCTACAGGCATAATGTGTTGAGTAATCAGAAAAACATAAAAGCACTACTTACAATTCTACTGAAAGAAACAATGAATTTTACAAGGGATGTCCCGGAAAAATGTAGTTATAGAAGAAGGCTACTAAATAATGAGTGAAGAAAGCTATTCAGTTTGAAAAAGTAAGCGAAGTTTTTACTAGGATATTCACAGGTAAAATAATAATGACTTACTTTTAAATGCGTTCATTTTGGGACATCCCTTGTTAAATTCATTGTTTCTTTCAGTAGAATTGTAAGTAGTGCTTTTATGTTTTTCTGATTACTCAACACATTATGCCTGTAGGCGAAGTTTTTACTGGGTTATACAGTACTTTTCGTTTATAGTCACTACGCTTATAGTTACATTAGCGATATAGTCCATTTTATCTGTTAATTTTGCCGCTATAAACTAATTTAATATAAAATATTAACTTTATAGTCCATTAAGCGATGTAAGCACATTTGCCATATATGCCATCTATCAACAGTCATCAAAGGGAAAAGCAAAGCAAATTAATGGCGTTATAGTCACATTAGCAAAATTTACTAAGTTCCTTTTTGTTTTCGAATCAAAAATCCATTCAAAGAAAGAATGAATTAAATCATTTAATTTTTGTCATCAACTCTCTACTCGTAAAAAATTAGTTTTTGCCGTTGGTATCAGCTATGAAATTTCTTGTTATTATTTTAACTATTTTTTTATACAGTATGCAACTCTGTTGTAAAACTGTGTAATTTATATAAATTTCTTATTTCCTTTATCCACATAACTTGATTATATTCGAATTCGGTTATATGCGTCATACTGGCATATATGTGAATATTAGCCTTGTAGTCACATTAGCGATATAGTCCACGTTATGGTTGCAACTAAAGGATGTGACTATAAGTGAAAAGTACTGTAATTTAAAAAATATATATTTTGTTTTCCTTTTTACAAAAAATTAACTTAACACTTTTTGTGGAACTTAAAATTTTTGAAAATAGGCCAACCACAACTTACCTCATAATGAATATTAAGATACATATTTCCATAAGGACTTACCTGAAAAGATATAAAATACCATTTATGTACATTAAAATATAGTTTTGTTAATATTACTTTAATAAAAAAAGTGTTCTTTAAGTTATTGTTTGTAATTAAATATGAATTCGAGAATTGAATCAACGAATTACTAGACATATGTATGTATGGCAATTTTCTCAATATATCGACAAACTGTCTGTTACTTAACACTGTTTTACACTTTCACAAAAGTCTTACGTATGCCTTGATAAATTGTTATTGTTCTTTGAAAATTTCCAAGCAAATTTTCAAATTAGATCAGGGAAGCGTTTTTGTAAAATACTTGAGACTTTGTGGAATAGTGTATACCCAGTAAAAACTTCGCCTCCAAAATAATGTGTTTAGTAATCAGAAAAACATAAGAGCACTACTTACAATTCTACTGAAAGAACCAATGAATTTTACAAGGGATGTCCCAAAATAAACGCATTAAAAAGTAAGTCATTATTTTTTTTACCTGCATACATCCAGAAAAAAGTAGTTATAGAAGTTGTTATAGATGTAGTTATAGAAGAAAGCGACAAAATAATGAGTTAAAGAAGCTATTCATTTTGAAAAAGTATGCGAAGTTTTTACTGGATAACGACCAGTAAAATAATATAAATAATATAAATGCATTAGACCGATAAACTGTCCGTTAACGATTTTGGTTTTTTAATATACCGACAAAATATATTGTTTTCAGTTGGCAACACCTCTCAAAATACATATAAAAGTTGGGGGTCAGCTGATTGAATTTATCTGTACGGCAAATTAAAGGAAAATAAATAATTTGCAGATGAGTGCTGGTTAGCTTTTCGACAGAATAGAAGGAAATGAGACATTGAGAAAAGCAAATTTCTTTAATGGGCAGTTTTTTGTTGGGAAAAAAGATAATCGTGTAATGAGAAAACGGCCATTAGATTCTTATATCGGGTGATTTTTTAGCTATTATCTTTTTGGCAACACGGGTTTAAACAGTTGACGCACGTTTCACTTTTTTTTGTTTTTGTTTCACTGTCAAATATCTTCAGTTTGGTCTATAATTTAACCATGAATCGTCTAACAAACGAACAACGCTTGCAAATTTTTGAATGTTATTATCAAAATGCGTGCTCTGTTAAGAAAGTTCATCGCGCTTCTTCCATTTTATGGTCAGTTTAATCGACCCACTGAAGCGGCTATTCGGGCTATTGTGACTAAATTTCGCACCAAATTTACATTGTTGGACATTAAACCGCCAACACGCTTACGCAGAGTGCGAAGTGAAGAAAATATCGCAGCTGTATCGGCCAGTGTTAATGAAGACCATCAATTATCGATTCGTCGCCGTTCGCAGCAATTGGGCCTCTGTTTCTCAACAACGTGAGATGATATCCAACTTGTTTTTGCCCAAAATGCAAGACCTTGACTTGCATGACATCTGGTTTCAACAAGACGGTGCCACATGCCACACAGCACGCTTAAAAATAGACTTATTGAGAGGCGAGTTCGGTGAACATTTTATTTCATGTTCAAGACCGGTTAATTGGTCGTGCTATTTAACGCCTTTAGACTATTTTTTGTGGGGCTATGTTAAAGCTCATCTCTATACACACATGTCCGCTTCAATTGACGCATTGGAAGACAACATTGAAGCATTTATTCATGAGGTACCGGCCGAAATATTGGAAAGAGTATGCCAAAATTGGACTAAGCGGATGGACCATTTGAGGCGCAGGACGGTCAACATTTGCGTGAAATAATCTTCCAACATTTAATTATATGGACCGTACTATCGATTCAAATAAAGATTTCATGCATTTTTCTGACCAGTAGACAACAACAAAATTTTTAAAACTTTAGTTAAGTATTTAAATTCGCTCAAACAGTCTATTTCTCAACTATCCCCCAAACAAATTTCCTCCCAGAAGTAAGTTTTAGCATTCAACCCACCCTGCAAATGAAATAGGGACGTAATTTTGCTGAAAATTTTTCTATATAAAAATTTTTATTCGTGTTTAATTAAAATAAAAATCGATCCATATTTATTAACCATAGCTCCCATACAAATTCTCCCCCCGAAAAAAGCTTTCAATAACTTCCTTATGAATCTTGGTATTGACATAAAATTTGTTGACAGCAACTGACGATAGCTTCTATGTCATGCCGAAATGTTGTGCTGGTAGGTCCAGAATTGCCCATGTAAGCGTATCCGTTAGGCTGAACCTACAGCAACCAAAGAAAAAAAAAAGGTTTTTTGACTAATACGACAATAGAAGTTTAGTTCTAATGAGACAACCCACACCAAACAAAACAACCGCACAACTGTCTTTTTGACTTACGACAAAACATTGGTTGCAGAAAATACATACATGTGGTTTGATAAGACATACTCAAACAGAGTAATTGTGCGCTTTTTTATGATGTAACCCACAACAATTGAGACAAGTCAAAAAACGAAAAAAGACAAAAAAAAAAAAAAAACACTGTCGCATTTCTGTCTGATTACTGGTTGTCTTTTAAGACAAAAACTTGAGAAGACTTTTTTTTTTTTGGTGTGGTTAGCATAAAACAAGTGTCTTTCACTTTAAAGACAATAAATTTTTTACTTTTGCTGGTGTGGGTTCCCTCTTTAAGTCTAGGTTTTTGAGATCATAGTTAATCTAGGCTAAGTTCCTTTAAAAACAGATTTGGGCCGAAAAGCTTAGTTTTGCTTAACATAATCACATAATCATAATTACATTTCGCCGGAAAAAATTCGAGTTTCCTATGTTAAACTTAGTTTAAACTTTATCCACATCTCAAAAACACGGCCTATGCTGCTTATAACACAAATAACTTTTATATGTAACTTATAATATACGTTTGTTCTGGCAGGTTCATTGCCCATGGATCCCAAATAGGAAGAAGTTTAGATCCATTACATTTCAAATACAGGGCATTGATTATCCAATATATTAATCTGTATTGATAAGCTTTCAGCTTAAGGCGACCGTACACGACATGTTTTTGTCATCTGACATGTCAAATTTTCCACTGCAAAATACATACATGTCGTGTGTTACCATTTTAACTTTGCTTCTGTAAAAGTCAGATGCAAAGTCATCTGAC
The DNA here is from genome assembly GCA_930367215.1 of Pollenia angustigena. Taxonomy (NCBI): domain Eukaryota; kingdom Metazoa; phylum Arthropoda; class Insecta; order Diptera; family Polleniidae; genus Pollenia; species Pollenia angustigena. The sequence continues at coordinate 206,563,250 of OV884056.1, read as the reverse complement.
AAAATTTCAATTAGAGCGTGCTCTATTTTCTTCTGACAAACCATCTGACATCAGAAATCTATGCCAAGAAGAAACCGGCAGCGGCGTCCACTATTGACGGAATCATTAGCCGGCTGAAGTTAATATTTAACAATACCGAGATTTGTACGATCATCGCACTATTGAATAGAATTTATGTAAAACCGTTTCGTTATAAAATCCTAAATTGGTATCTTTGAATTAAAAGAAAAATATGTTGAGATGGCTAAACTATTTTACGGCGTAAATAAAAATTTTCGTGGCGGCTTTTTATGTTGGTTTCTGCAATAACTATGCGAAAAAAACAGTGACAATGTCAGAAGCAAATTACATGTACGTTTTTGTGACCGAATATTATAAACCTTCTGTAAAACAGCACTTTTGACAGACATGCACAATTACATGTGACTTGAGAAGTTGACAAGTCAGATGTAAAAAACATGTCGTCTACATGCACTTTTAAATGTGTTTAGATTTTTAGAATACCTTAAATTAAAATAAAAATGTAGAGTATTTGTGATTCGACTTAATTGAACTTATCAAATATTTCTTACATAGTTTATAATAAGATTTATTACATTAAATTTACTTTAAACTTGCAATAGTACAAACAAACATTAATATCGTTTTCTTTAACGAATTGAATTAAATATACTCACAAACACACACACACACGAAGAAATATTCCTTCAAACGAATATTAATTATACGAGGGTGGTTTATTAAGAGACATAAAAGAGAATTACTCAAACTTTTGGTTTGCAAAACCATCGCAGTGCGTGTTAGTACAATGCAACAGTAGAACTCGCTTAACAACAACAAAATCGGCCCGTCCAGTTAATAAAGATGTGACCTGCTACCAGGAATGCCAGGAGAAATTTCAAAAAATCCCTTTTTTCCCTACAACCAAAAAAATTTTTCCTACACTTTTCCCTACGTTAAAACTTTAATGGTTTAAGCAACAGGCAAACAAATTCATTGTATTTTGTTGACATTTTGTAAATATTATAAGAAAAGCATTTAATAACAACAAGAAAAAAAGCCAAATTAAATATGCAAATGCCATACACACAAATATAAAAATTTAATTTTTAAAATTTTTCTTTTTGGCAGAAACGATTCTATATATTCCTTAATCTAGAGACAAAACATGGTCAAACATCGTGTTTGATTTTTCATTTCATCATCTTTTGTTCTTTTTAAAGAGATTAATATTTTTCAAGAATACTTATTTTAAAAACAAATTTTTTAATATACAATAAGTATCTAATAATTTTTAGCAAACTTGGTACCATATAAAAGTTTAGATTCTGTAAAATTTAAAAAAAAATAATTCTTCAGTTCCCCTAAAGGCTGTAGGAAACATCGCCCAAAGAAAAATGGCAAACAAAAAAAAAAAAATTAAAAATCGTCCAAAAAATTCCTTGTAAAATTGGGCCTGAATTCATATGAAAAGTGACCCAAAATTTTTGGGCTATTTTTCGTTATTATTGGGTGATTTTTCGTTTTTTAAATTTGGTGATTTTTTATTATGAAAAATAACGCAAAAATATTGTATGAATTTGCCCATTTTTCGGGCCATCTTTCATTTTTAAAATTTCGACCAAATCTTACATACTATTTGTCTAAATCATTCATTAGCATTATACGTCGAATTCCTAAATGTGTTTTGTAAAAATAACGGGACATATTGCAAAAAGGTGGCATGTCATAACGTCCAGTGTCATAGTAATACCGTGTTCAGATATGCACCTTAATTGAGTTTTACGCAATAAATGCCATTATTGAGCTCAATTTTCCATACAAAATTGCAATTTAGTTATTGCTCAATTAATACGAAATTGTTATAAATATTGTGTAAAATTAAAATGCGACACTGCAACAAGTGTGTTTATTAAGCAAAACACAACATTCTAAACAGTGTTTTGACATTTGGCAATTGAAATTACAACAAAAAAAAAGGCCCATCCATTTGGTCTGCGCAAAAACCAGATGTTTATTCTTTAAATATGTCAAAAGTTGTTTACATTTTCTTATACATGTACATTTTTGTTTACGTTGAATGTTATATGTGTAGTAATATAAATTGAGTTGCCTTAATTGTGTATATGTGAACAGAAAGATAATTGACTCAATAAAAAAGGCATAAAGCTTCTCTGCACAGCCAGCCTTCGGCCGGGAGCAAGGATTTTCTCCCTTATGGAGTAACAAATACCGACAGCGCTTACTAAAGCGTCTCGGCATAGCCGGCCTTCGGCAGGGCGCAAGGATTTTCTCCTCTATGGTATAACAAACACCGACTTCGCTAACTAAAGCTTATCTGCATAGTCGGCCTTCGGCCGGGCGCAAGGATTTTCTTCTATATGGTATAACAAAGACCGGCTTCGCTAACAAAAGCTTCTCTGCATAGACGGCCTTCGGCCGGGCGCAAGGATTTTCTCCAATATGGTATAACAAATACTGACTTCGCAAACTAAAGCTTCTCTACGAAATCGGCCTTCGTTCGGAAACAAGGTAGATTTTAGAAGCTTTACTTGGCGAAACCGGTACTTGTTATACCATAAAGGAAAAAATCCTTGAGCCCGCCCAAAGGCCGGCTATGCAGAGAAGCTTTAGTTAGCGAAGCCGGTCTTTGTTATGCCATAGAGGAGAAAATCCTTGCGACCGGCCGAAGGCCGTCTATGCAGAGAAGCTTTAGTGAGCGAAGCCGGTGTTTGTTACACCATAGGGGAGAAAATTGTCACAGTGTCCATGGACCTTGCAAAAAGCTATATTCTGTTTTGAGTAATTGATTATAACTATGCAGTGATTAATTAATATTTAACTATTGAAGAGTGCACAAAGTTTGGCGGAGGGCTCAAATAAGTACTACTGTCCATACTGCCGAGCAGCTGTTGAAGATACAATGCAATTTTTTACATAAAACTTACATTTGTATGTTACTAAATTTATATGAATAATAAACACTGTTTTGCAAATTGGGTAATCACCCAATAATAACGAAAAATAGCCCTAAAATTTTGGGTCACTTTTCATATGAATTCATGGCCAATTTTAGATGGAATTTTTTGGGCGATTTTTCATTTATTTTTTTGGGCCATTTTTCTTTGGGCGATTTTTCCTACAGCCACCCAGGGATGATAAGTGACATTTTCTAAATTGTACTTAATTAAGTAAAAAATTTTACTTTTTTAACCCTAACTGTACTAAAAATATTTTTTACTAGTTTTATTATTAAAATAACAGAAAATGTACGAATATATGTACATTAAAATTCACTTGTACTATACTTTTATACATACGTATTTGAAATAAACCTGTGGCAACTAAAGCTGGGATCACACGATTGCCGCAAATGCACCAATGTGACACAATTTTGATTGTGCTTTATTGACGCACAATAACGAAATTGCACCAAGCTAATATTCTGAAATCACACGATTGCCCTGTTTTAAACAAATTTAATTGCCGCTAGTTGGCACAAAGCGAAATGGGTACAAAAATTGCCGCAGCACAGTCACACGATTGTTCCTTCTTGTGTAGATTGCGAAAACAGCTGTTGTGGTAGTGGAGTCTTTGACTGGTGTCTTAACTGAGGCAACGAACGAATCCTGTAAAAGAATCGACAGGAAGGGCAAAGCTAAGCCCATATGGTGGAATGCGGAGATTGCTGAAAAACGCAAAGAAAGCAGGAAACTCTTTAATGAGGCAAAACGTAATGGTGTTTGGAACAGTTACAAGTCCTTAGTAAATGGATTCAAAAATCTTATAAGGAAGGCCAAGAGACAGTCATGGAGGAATTTCTGCAGCGACGTGCAAAACTCCTCGGAGACAAGTCGGCTACGTAAGATTTTATCCTCTAAACCAGCTATTCCATCGTATATACGGAAGATGGACGGATCCTGGACCACAAACAGTCGGGACTCCCTTGAGGTCCTGATGAATACACACTTCCCAGGTTGCACTGATGATGTGCCTAGGGAGGTAACATTTACTGGCACTCGGGATATCTCTAATATTCCGATAACTCGCCATCGTGTGGAATGGGCGGTCAAAAGCTTCCATCCCTTTAAATCTCCAGGTCCGGATGGCATTATCCCAGCGGATCTACAAAAGAACCTGGGAATATTGATGCCATGGCTCTTGGCAATTTTTAGAGCCTGCCTGAGTCTCTCATATGTCCCATCAACTTGGACAACATATAAGATCGTCTTCATCCCCAAGAGTGGGAAGACATCTCACACTATGGCTAAGGACTTTAGACCAATTAGTCTATCCTCCTTTCTACTGAAAACACTGGAGAGGATTTTCGATAGTCATATTAGATCATCGTTAGGACACAATTCCTTGTCACTGGCACAACACGCCTACACGAAGGGAAGGTCCACGGAAACTGCGCTTCACTCATTGGTGGGCCACATAGAGAGATCCCTGCACTACAAGGAATTTGCCTTAGTTGCATTCCTAGATATTGAGGGCGCTTTCAACAACGTTGAACCTGAATCGGTTATTAACGCAGTGAGACATTTGGAAATCGACCCGGCGATTATTCAATTTGTCAGCAGTATCCTGCACTTCAGGCGTATTGAATCCAACTTGGGCGCCTCGAACATCTCCAAGGTTGCGACTAGGGGCACCCCGCAAGGCGGTGTACTCTCACCATTACTTTGGAATCTGAATATGAATACCCTACTCAGGGCCATGGAAAGGACGTGCTGCAGAACGGTTGCTTATGCGGATGACGTTGCAGTTGTGGCTCTGGGTAAAGATCCCAGACTATTGTCTGAACTAATGGAGTCCGCATTGGACGTCCTAACAAAATGGTGCCAGGGATGTGGACTGGATGTAAATCCTTCCAAAACGGAACTGGTACTTTTCACAAAGAGATACAAAATTCCCAAATTTGATACCCCGAGGATAAAGGGGATCTCGCTGGAACTGTCTGACAGCGCCAAGTATCTTGGGCTAATATTGGACAGCAAACTGAACTGGAGGATGAACACCATTTCCAGGACTAATAAGGCGGCAACTGCATTATATTGCTGCAAAGGGGCCATTGGCCTAAACTGGGGAATTAACCCGAGAAATGTATATTGGCTATACGAATGTGTCATTAAACCCATTCTATTCTACGGGGCAGCTGTTTGGTGGCCGGCACTCGAGGTGAAGAGTCATCAAATTAGGTTTGAGCGTACAATGAGAATGGTGGCGATAGCGGTAACAGGTGCCATTAGAACAACCCCCTCTAAGGCACTGTTTACGATTTTAAACTGGTTACCACCAGACATTTTGGCGAAAAGTTTAGCTGCGAACGCGGCGGTAAGACTAAGGGCCACCGGAGCATGGAGGGATTACAATATCGGACATGCTAATATTCTGAACGAAATTAATTGGAACATGGATGTTGATTATGTCACACCCGAGCCAATCTTTGATCCTGGCTTCACGGTAAGCATTTTGGATAATGTGGTTGACTATGATGACCTACAAATTCCCGCGAACGCGATTCGAATTTTCACGGACGGGTCTAAAACACTGTGTGGTGTCGGTTCTGGCATATACTCCGAGCAGCTAAACTGGAGCATTCCTATAAGGCTGCCGGACCACTGCAGTGTCATCCAGGCCGAGATAATGGCCATCTACACAGCCGCGAGACGCATCCGGTACGGTGATATATCTGGAAGGGATATTCACATTATTACCGATAGCAAGGCGGCCATAAGATCCCTGGAGAATGTGTTCATCACATCGAGAATTGTCCGAGAATGCCGGATGTCTCTGGAGGAGATAGCGAGACATTCACTGGTCACCCTTAATTGGGTCCCCGGACACAAGGACATACCGGGGAACTGCATGGCGGATTCGTTGGCGTATGCAGGTACCACCTTGAATCGAGACAGCTCGACATATAATGTAGGTGTTTCACTCCCAAGAAGTAAGCAACTCATTGCGCACAAGTTTCATATCATCGCCAGTCAGAGGTGGCTCGTTGAAACTACCTGTGGGGAAACCAGGAAAATCTGGCCCATCATAGATGAAAAAAGGACACGGCGGGCATTACAGCTGTCCAGACATTATCTTAGAAACCTGATTGCGGTTGTAACCGGCCATTGGCCCATTGGGAGGCACGCCCAGAGGCTGGGGCTCCCTTACAATGACTTATGTAGAAGTTGCGGCGAAGAGGAGGAGGAAGAGTCAACGGAACATCTTCTCTGTAATTGCCCGGCATTCGGAGATCTAAGACTCAAAATGTTTGGTCGAAGAGCTCTTGGGGACAAAACTTGTCTCTCTGATGTTGATGTAAACAGGATCCACTCCTTTACTGAATCGACCGGATGGCTGCGTGGGAGCACTAGCAGCCAGACAACATAGGACCCATAGGGAGACGGTGTGACATGGTAACACAACGGGAACTAATTAATGGACCCACGTGAGCTGTGCTTGATCACGGCTGCCAATGGAACCTAACCTAATACAATATATTGAAAATGAGATAATATTTTTTGAAAATTCCCTACATTTGACTTAAAATAAAATATCTGTCCTTTTTTCGCTACGCTTGAAATTTTCGGAGGTAAGCCTTACAAAAAGGGAAAATTCCCTACTATTGGCTTCACTGCCTGGAACAGTCTTATGTCTTAATTGGTATTTACGTTTTTGAAATTTCAAATCTGACTCTAGGCCAAAATCTAGGTAATGTCTCTAAATTAAGATAAAAAAATAATAGACCAGGAATGGCAAGGAGAGTGCAACAACAAAAAAAAAAACCCAGCCTCAATAGTTGCAAAACGAAATGAAACTAGACTTCTGGTTGAGAAAATCTGCTAAAGGGTTTTGAAAAGTTATTTCGGCCCATGAAATTTTTGAATTTTTTCAAAAGGCGTTTGGAATAAAAAATATACTAAATGTACTTCTGAGCTAAAAAATGATCTGATGTCTTCAGTTAAAGAGGGTTAAAATGTTCTACGAACTTTTTTTATCCTTTGACACTAGCCTTTCTTTACCCACTCATTAACATATAAGCAATGTTTTTTTAAACTTATTTTCATTGCAAAAAGCTGGTTTATTATTTATTGTAAATAAAATTAAAATAAATAGAAACTGGGAATTATTTCCTTTCGAAGGTTACTTTATATTATATTCAACATTTTTTTTTTCGAATTTATTCTATGAGCTAAATTTCAGTTATGTATTTTATAAAGCTTTTTTGTAATAGTTCTGGCTTTTTTGTAATAGTGGAAAATCTAAAAGCAGCTTATATTTTCGTTTTTCATTAAAGTTTTTTTGACTTTCTTTTTGTTTTGAATCACATTTTTGGCGTTGCGTTTTACACAATAAGGCTCTAAGTCAAAACAGTGTAAAGTATTTCTGAGCTTAATGATGTATTAGAATTTATAAAACAAAAATCTTATGCCATTTCTTTTGAAAAATTAACCCTTTATTTTCTTTTATGGGGTCTAATGTGTCCTGCTTAAAAAAATACTCTTAATGTTGCAATAAATATGCATAATAGGTTCTAAGAATACTTTGGAAAACAAGCTGAACGAACTTTTTTCCGTAAAAAATATTAAAAACTATGTGGTTTGAGGTCTTTTAGATGTTGTTGGGAAAATTTTCTGATATTCATGAACATTTTTCTTCTGACTTATATTCACATATTTTCTCTTCAAGCAAGTTTTTACTCCACCAACAAATTTCCGCTAAAACGGCATCAGATGACTCAGGTGACCTCGAACCACATAGCTTTTAATAATTTTTGCGGAAAAAATCGTTTAGCTTGGTTTGCAAATATTAATTGAACATATTTTGCGTATTCACTGTATAATTTTAAATATATTTTTTTTTAAACATTACAAATAAGACCCCATAAAATGTAAATATGTATAGGGTTAATTTTTCTAAAAAAAAAAATTATAAAAATTTCTAGGGTATAAATCCTAATGTGCCATTTAGCTCAGAAATACTGTTTTGACTTTATTTTTTTAAAATAAAAATATAAGCTACTTTTCAATTTTTCTTTATTAATCATTTTACAAACATTGAACGAACTTTTGATCTGGTGAAATTTTATGTAAAAAATATTCGTAAAACATTTTAAAGATTCTTAAGTGCTGTTTTAGTAAACTTTTGTGTGGGAGTTGGAAAAAAGCACAGAAATTACAAATTAAAATAAAATATAGAAGATTTATAAATTCTAAGAAAAGAATCCCCTTCCCATACAATTCTACTGAAGACATCTGAAATCATTCTTTAGCTCAGAAGAACATTTAGCATATTTTTTTACTTATTCCAAACGCCTTTCCAAAAACATCAAAAACTTCAAGAGCCGAAGTTTTGAAAACCCCAGCTAACTTTTCAAAACTCTTTAGCAGATTTGCTCTACCAGTAGTCTAGTTTCATATTGCAAATGTTGCAGTTGGCGGCAATGACCCGAATTTTGTTGAACTGCGCTATCAAAATTGTTCTTGTTTCTCCAGGGTGCCGTGTAAGTAACATTATGATTTAATAAGTGAATAAATTTTTTGTTAACGTTTTTCTCAGAATTTACTTTGAAAAACTTGGGAAATTTATTTTGAAAAGTCAGCATTCGATTATTCAGACACAAAAATCATTTTGATTAGGCCTATTTTGTCCTCAATGGTCACGTTAATAAACAAAATTGCACGAAATGGGGCACCAAAAATCCAAGAATGATAGTTTGACAGCATATGCATCCAATAAGATGAACAGTTAGGTGTGGAATAACTTCAGAAAAGATCACTAAAATAGCTTTCAATATCTGGCAAGGATGGAACATTTTTTAAGGCCAGAGGTAGGGAACAATCCATAATTGTGGTTCCAGTAAGATATGTATGAACACAGCTTGTCCAACTATGGCTCTTCTAAATAAACTTTTACTTATGCTCCACTCTATATTATTTGTATTTTTTATTTAATGTTTTGTGAAAAAACGAGTCTTAATCCGTGGACCAACAGAAAGGGATTTGGTTGACAGATTGTAAAGTTTGTTTTTATCCATAGGTTAGGTTAGAAAGGCTGGTGCGAAGTAAACTTTAAACCCTAACCCAGATACGGTCCATTGGGGCGCCTTAGTTATTGAAAGGATTCTAGCAAGAAAATAATATTGGAAATAAAGAGTTAAAGCACAAGAAAAGAGAAAGTAGTGTAAGATAAAAACAAATCGGAAAACACAAGCAAAAACAACCCTACTATACAGAAAACTGCCCTTGTCATTCCCATTACAAATCCCATCTGATTCTTTTTATGCTTACTTCTATGACATCCTGAGATTTTGCGTTACGATCTCTGGTTACAAATGTTGTAGCCTACAGTTTTAACATACAAGAGCATAAAATGAATGACTGTGGAGATTAAGACTGTAATTTCAACCGCATCCGGTACTCTGTCGAAGTCACAATCTACTTAATGGCATTTATATGAGTCCCATATCCAGTTTATTCATCCTGGGGTCTGTATACGGTCAGGCATTTCTAATCAAGCGATATGGAAGTATAAGTGAAAATATGTTTGTGTGTGTGATACCGACGATGCTATATGGCAAATCAAAAAATTTAGATATGACGACGAATATTACGTCCAGCACACTGCATGAGTTAATTCGCCTGCCAAGCATTTTGACTATGCACAGATCCCTTCAGATATTACGATAGAATGTCTCGTATATGAAAGATCGACTCTTTTAACCTGCAATAGACAAATAGAAGATCCTAATTTATAGATTCCAAAACCCCCCGATTACAAGGATTTCAATTCTTAATTACATTAGAGGTAAGAATACAAAATCGTATCTTTATCCTCTCATTTCTACTCATACTGATCCGAGATTCTATAAATAAAGATTACATAAGTAAGACTTTTCGTTCAGTTGTAACCTACAACCTTTCCGAATTCCCCTCGTTAATTCATGTGATCCATACATTCTATATATGTGTATCACATGGATACTATCTTACGAACAAACTACGTACATATTCATAACCAACAATATTTATTTTGAACCAGTTTAGTCACTTTAAATCTGAACGTGTGAGAACTTTGTTAAGCTCGCACGCTCACAATTGAAATAATAAAATAAAAACAAACAAAAAAATAAAAAAGAAGAAGAAAAAATTAACACACAAACCAACGGCAGCAGCAACAATAACACAAAGTCGACAACGTAAATGAAAAACAACAACAGAGAGCAACAAAAACAAAGTCACATGTTTGGTTACATGATTACGGATGCAATATCACTTCCGCATTATTCTTGTAGACTCCAATGAGTTAAAGCATGGTGCATGATGCTATTGTTGTTGTTGCTGTTGAAGTTCTTGTAGTAGCTGCTGCTGCATTAGTGTGCCTCTTAATGTTTGCTGTTGCGGCTCCAAGCTGTATCTTCGACTTTGGTCAGATTTCCAACACCACAATAATAAATACCAACCAACCATGCCACTACTACCAAACCGATCCATGCTCTTTGGCTCAAAGTTTCTTCTGACGCTTTTGTTCTTGTTGTTGTTACTGTTTGGCATCAATTGCATTTTGTTGCTGATGTTACTATTGTAGGCTTGCGAGCACTGTCTGAGTATTAATGCGACGAGTGCAACAAACGTTTGTAGAGTAAACGAATATGTTTGTTGCCGGGGTATTTTGATTTTGTTATGGGGAGTTTATTTTTGTTTGTTTGCGAGTAATAAATACTTGTATTCGCTGCACAAACTTGTTTTAATCATATTTATTTGATTTATTTTTATTGTTTTTTTTATTTTCGATTTAAAGAGAACGCGTTATATAGGTAAATAAACAGCTGACTTAATGGAAAAAGAGAATTAAGTTTAAGTAGAGTATTTTGTTATTTAGAGTAGAGCAAGCAGTGTTTGCCTAAAGGAATGCTCTTTAGGTGAAGTGCCTAATAAAAACTCGATGACACTTTAAAAATTTGTTTTTTTTTAAATCTTGTGTAAATATCGAGTTAAAGATCCTTAAAAGACAATTATGTTTTGTAAATAATGTGTGTTTTAGGAAGATCAGTAGCCGTTTTAACCATTTTTTTTAGATAAGTTTAATGAATTAATCATATTTTACCCACAAGTTTAGTGAATGCCTCCTAAGTCTTTATAAATTTCAAAACATGGCTAGACAGATTTATACATTGAACAATAATTTAAGCATCCATTTTTTGTGCCATTATAAAGTTCATAAAGGTCTTCTGCACAAGTTTGTTTTACTTGCCATTTTAAGGATGATTTTTATGCAGTCTTTCGTTAAAGTGTCAAAAATACAACGAAATTAAAAAATGGTTTCATAATGCATTAGAAAGCAATTAAGAGTCAAAGAGTATTAAGCCAATACAAACTAAAACACCCGAAATTCATTGCTTAGTCTGTATGTCTTTATCATAATCAAAATTGAGATTTTGCAAACGGGTAAAAGTACAAAAAGAGTTTTAACAGGAGTAAAAGGGGAAAAAAATAAAAAAGTACAAATGTTGAAGACTCATAAAGGGTACCTAACATTTAAAATCAAAGCTACAAAAGTATATCATATTTGATATATTCACAATTCTATTCAAAACAACAGCACATTAAGACCTCTTTTAAGCGACCGGCCTTCGATACTAGGTCAAAAATCTGTCCCTTACCTAACATGTCCTTCAACGCTTTTTGTGTTTAATTTATTGCTGTTACGTGACCCGCCAAAGCGTATCAAATAAGTTTTCAGAATTTCTTCGTTTAAATAGTTGCAGTCGTATCAAATAAGAAGCTGGGAGAAATCATCAGACAGTACATTTAGGCGATGTTTAATCATTGAACTAATTTAATAATAAGACGTAAAACTCCGTTGGCAAAAATGTGCTGTATCTTCGAGTTAATATAACTTAAAGCCTTAATCAAAAACATTTAAGTTTCTTTATCAATAACATTTTTATTCTCTTCTGGATCTAGAAATATGATGCTGAGTCGTTATCTTTTCAAAAAGATAAACATTTATCTACATATATTATTTTTATTTTTTTTACGATTTTCTATGATTCTAGTCGTTTCCAGAGCAATACAGGTATGTTCTAGGTTTCGAGTCGAATTGAAAACGAAAAATTTTTTAAATCCACATAATTCATAAATTGGTGTTCTCAAATCCGCATATTTTTGTGTACTCGAAGTTTTTGTTAGAAAAAACTTTTGTTGAACTTAAGATCGCTACTTTGCTAACCTCAGCATGATAGAAATATCTAATATTTTTTAAAAAGCGTGAAAGCTGTAAAGAATCCCAGGAAAAATCGCTTCTATCGCGAACATGGTCAAAATTCGAAATAACAAAAAAAAAAAAAAAAAAAAATAGCAAAAATTCGCGAAAATTTTTAATATTTCAAACCAGCCATAAAATTGATTAAAATTCCCTAAGACTATAAGGAATGGCGAAAATTCGCCAAAAATTGTTTAATTCGCGGAGATTCGCAAAAATTTGCTAACAGCGGCATGATAGAAAAGTCTACTATTTATTAAAAATTGTGAAAGCTGTAAAGAATCAGAAAACTTACAGAAACAAATCGCTTCTATTGCGAACATGGCTAAAATTCGCGAAAAATTGCAAAATTTTAAACAAATCCAAAAACTAATTGGAGATCGCTAAATCGATTAAAAAAAAAAACAAATTGTCTGAAAATAACATAAAAAACCATAAAAAAATGAGCTATAACTACATCATAAGCAATGAAAAATTTGATTTTAAATTTATGGTTACACGCAGAGAAAAAATATGGTTGGGCATGGTAACGGCAACAACACTATGTTTAGTGTAACAATATATTGTTGTCGTACACATATAATTGTTATTTTTATTTAATATCAACAATATTATAGTTACTGCAAACATATCAATGTTTATCGCAATTATAAATTTGAGTATTGTTGACCGAAAAATAATTATTTTTCTAACAACTAAATTATGATAACTTTCTAAACATATTACATTTCTCACAACCATATCATGATATTTAATAGCCATAACATGATAACTTTCTATACATTTATCATATTATGTTAAAGATGCAATCAAACTATTTTTACTCTAATCATATTATATTAGCGCCATTTGTAAAATAATTTTGAAGCAGTTGTGTCGTTTTTTTATTTGTGAGCGGTTAAACAATTAAAAGATAAAATTCCTTAAAAAAATAAGTCTAAAGAAATTAAAAAATTAATATATTAGCGGAGTTCATTCAAGTATTAGTGATGTAAGAGTGCAAATGCAAAATATCATAGTTTTTTTGTAAAATCCAACAACAAAACACACAGAGATTTCGTTATATTTTATAAAAGTGCTACGATATTTCATCAACATCTTAAAATCGAAAAAATGGACACACGCGGTTGCCCATGAAAACCACAGATTTTTCATTTGCTCTTTTGCAAGCCTTTTATTGAACTCCGCTATTTGATTAACATTAAGAAAAATTGTAAAAATAAAAACACAAAATAAAAAATCGATGCAAAAATATTTTAATTTATTTTGTATTTTTATGACAGCTATGAAAGGTGCTGTATCATAATATGATTGCTTCTAAATTTATTATGATTAACATGATGATAATATGATTACTTCTTAGCTTATTATGATTAAAATGACAATAATATGATTAATTTCTTAGCTTATTATGATTAACATGACAATAATATGATTTCTTCTTAACTTAGTATGATTAACAGAATAATAATATGATTAAGGGAAAAATATTATAATGTAATAGTACGAGTATATTTAGTCATAATATGATTCAATAATAATCTTAATATGGTGACTACAATCATAATTCTTATCATAATATGTTGCTCTTAGAATATGTTTACCACAACCATGTTTTTTCTTTGCGTGTAGTTGGGGTCTTTTGCGTTTTAGATAACGATAACTTTTTGATTTAATTGGATAAAGAAGATTTTAAGCTAGAAATAAAATTTATTTTTTTGTTAAAAATGTTATCACATATAAGAATAAAAGTCAATTCGTTTTACTTTCACCAACCCATTAGTACTCTAATTGAAAACGAATAAAAACATGTGGATGTGAAATGCAGAACACCAAAAATGCTGAAGTAATCCACTTCCGAGTGGATTCGGATTCTAGAACACACCCGATAAACTTAATATTAAGAAATTTTTATATTTTAATCAGGCTTAAGTTCATCAAATTTAATTATCATTAAATTATTTTTATTAAGAAACGAATTTACAACATGACGCCGTAAAAGGCGGTGAGTGTTAAACGGCAAAGATTTCTGAAGAGATAATGTAGTTACTATCGAAACATGTCAAATCAAACTGTTCGTGAGCGTGAGTTCGTTTCCTCGGTCAGTCAAGAACGAAAAATTAGCAATAAATTTTAATTTATTTCATGTTGCAAAATTCCTTTTTTAATAAAAATTAAATTGGATGAACTTTAGCCTGATTAAAATATAAAAATTCCGTGATGGCAACTAAGCTATTATGGGGCTAGATTTAGCTCTTAGGTTAGACCTTTCTTTAAAAAAGAGCTAACACAGGCTCTTTTCAAACATGATATTGGAACGTTTGACACTTTTAACATCTATCATTAAATACTTCCGTTTTTACCCTCTTGTTTCGTCTTTGTTTCAATTTTATATGTGTACGCAATTTTTGCTTCGGTCAATTGTATAGAAAGGCTTGGGAATCAAGTCCTGTGTTTAAAAAATGGATTAAAGCAAAAGAAAAAAATCCGTCAAAAGCTGTATGCAAATATTAAAATTCAATAATAAAAGCTTAACATTTTCATTTAGTTTACCATTCGGAGACTCAAATACATAAAAAAGTATGGCGCCATTTAACGATGTTGTGCTATCTTAAACAGATATAAAATTTTCGCCAGATGTTCCGACAGAAACGTAAATCGCACCGTAAATCTTGCTTTACGTACACAATTTTTAGCAATGAATAACCTTTGCGAAGCAAGCATGTTTGTAAAAATAAATTCAAATAAAACATATGAACAGTCAAGATTTTATATAAAAACAAACACAGGGCCTGAAGAAGAATTTAACACTTTTTGAAAATTATATTTATTGAAACGATACATATTGAAAATAATGTAAATATTTGTATACAATTTGTAACTAGTAATTACATTAAACATTAATATGTACATTAGGGTAATAACTTTTTTTGGACAAAATTTCTTCATCCCACCACGCGATGGGCAATTTAGTATTGATAATAACAATAATTTTTTAGGCCATTTTGGCCAAAAAAGTTCCCGCAGCAAATGCAATTTCTAAAAAATGTGTTAATATAGTGACGTTTGGTTTTTTTTTTTTTTTTGGTTAAATAAAATTTGATACCATTAATGTTTCAAATTTAAAAGTCTGAAATGCATCAATATGGCAATATGGAAATGTTATAATTAAACAATTTAAAACTGTAGCTGTGGGTGTATATTTCACAAATGTCAAATTCGCTTTAGCCATGAAACAAGCTGTGTTATTTTTTTAAATTGTTCGTATAATAAAGGGAATTCACAAAGAGTATCTTAACATTTAAGTGGGGCAACATTAAGACATCAACGATATAAAATAATAATAATATAAAATAAATATAATATAAAAAAACATTTGATTCCGTACGGAATGTGCGATTAGATTCGCACCTTGCTTAAGCAAGTGACAGTTTCATTAAAGTTATCAAAAAGTTTCCTTAAGTTTAATATGGTTTGCCTCATATAATTAACTTGTTGGTTGGGCCTTTTAAAATTTAATTAAAAAAAAAAAACAAACTTGTCAACCAATGCTATTGTGGACTACCCAATTAATTTCTGATTAAAATAATTTTGGTCTTTTAATACTTCAATATATCTACTGGCCCATAATCATAGAAAAACGCTAAAGTCGGTTCTTTTTAAAAACAACTTTAAAAGAAAAACATTATTTTAATTATTTTGCTACTATAGTCGAAATTAAAGTATGTTTTAAATTGAACCGACTTTAACTGGGTGCCACCTCAAATGTAGAAAATTTTTTCATACAACATACATACAAGAAAAAATAAGCAAGTGGCAACTCTAAGCAGCTGACATTGATAATTAAAATATAAATAAAACACTGCATACCTTTTAGCGTTGTAAATTTTAAAAACGCAATGTGAATTTTTGTAGAAAGCAAGACATTGCGTTTTACACAATTAGGGCCTATACATGTATGTATTTTGTGTTATAAGATTTCCTCCAAATCAATAATAATTGCAAAATATCGACCAATATCTTGTGAAATAAACATTTTTAACTTTTTGCAAGAACTTTTTTATTTGGCGAAAACAGCTGATGCTGTTGTTAAATGAGTTAAACACAACTTCAGCTAGTTTTAAAATAAACACCGGTTTTAACGCGTAAAGTATGCTTTTGCTTGTCTATAGTAGATCAAAAACATATTTTTTATAAACGTTTACTTTAGAACTCTTAAAGTATGCTTTGTTTATGACTATAGTTATGGGCCACTGTGTCTAATCTTGTTGTCTGCTAACAATGAAAATTTAAAGAAAAATGTTGCCACATTATTGTTTTAAGCTATTCATTGTGAATTCGCTTAACCCTTAAGCGAACACCAGCTCCTGGCCAGGCATTTTTGACTTTTTTCCAGTTTCTTTTAATATAATTATTAAATATATTAGAACGAAACTTTATGTTTTCCTCAATCAAAGTGTGATTTACAAGAAAATGAGAAAAAAGTGTATATTTAAAAACCGTGGGCGTGGCAATTTGCCAAATAAAAATGTTTTGCATATTGTATCCACCAGGGCCTGGCCAGGTCCTCACATATTATATATGTACTGCAGTAATTAAAATCAAAATGAAACGTTCGTTCGTTTCAAAACATCAGACCATCATCAGTCCCCAGTTGGCCCCGTCTTTAAGACATCCTCGAAGACGGATGCACGACAATGTTAATTTCTGCACGACATGTGAGGGACAGCGGGAACAAATCGTCAACGACATTTTCGAACAAGTGTCGCGAAAATCGTGCACGACACAAAGAAAGACAATGTCGCTTACTTTATCATTAACGACTACCTGCATGACAATGTCGTCTATTTTGACGTCCACGACAAAAATTATTATATGGTTATCTAATTCAGACAGTTTTTTAGTACAGTTTAAATGTTAATTTCTGTTATATGTTTTATATTCAACTCCTATACGCAACTCCATGTAATCCATTTTCCCGCCCGCGAATAATTTCATCATCATTTTTGGTTTTATTGTTTAGAACTAATTTAAATTAAATGTATTTAAATCAACAATTAAAAAAAAAAGAATGTGGGAATTTGAAGAAAACCAAGCAAGTGATTGAATAGCATTCAAGAAAACTTTGTCGTCAGTAGCTTTTATACAAGACAACTTATAAGACAGCGTCGCTCATACTGTCCCACATAGAGTTTAATAGGCGACAACTTATAAGACAAAGTCGCTCATACTGTCCCACATAGAGCTAAATAGAAGACAACTTACAAGACAACGTCGCTCAAACTGTCGTGCACGACGATTTCCTGTAAATTGTTTACTAGAAAACCTAAACAACGGGGGACAAGTCGTGCATACATCATTGACGACAATGTCGTCAACGGCAATCTGGCCAACTGGGTCTCTGCGACCGCACACAAGTACATAATATCTTTGTGTGCGTGCGTTCGGGTCTTGGTTAGTTCGGGGCTTGGTTATCACTGTTCAACAATGAGTCGCAGCCAGGCCCTGGGGCTCGTTTTCGTAAAATAATTTGGTGTTTTCTTAAGGGTTAATATGTTTTCTTGATTTGGGCGAACACTTATGTGTATGCAATTCGAATTCAAAATCCGGAAAAACCATAACTAAATAAACAAAAAACTTAACTTTATTCTTAAGATTTTGGTATAAATACTTATGGTTTTCAAACGGACGTAACTAAGCAAAAATTAAAAATAGACTTTTTCATTGACTCTGATGTATTCCAACACAAGTCTCACAAAAAGTTTTGGAATGTTTCTATCAAAATTAGCGATTCCTATCTACATAAGCCATTTTACGATAAACGCTTAAAAAATAAGGAAAATAAATAAAATGTAAAGCAATCTATCAAATTATCATTTTAATACTGAAATTCATTTTGGTACATTAAGGTTGCTCTTCGTCGAATCGAAGAACTTAAAAAAGCGAAACGATTTTTAAAGTAAAAAATCCGCAAAAACGTATTCAGTTAAGCATTTTATTAAAAAAAAAAAACTAAAATAAAACATAAAAAATAAAAGCTCTTCATCCATCTCAAAATTTTATACGAAATTTAGCACTTTTTTGTATTTTCAAATTAATTATTTTTTTAAAGATTTCTTCTTCAGCAGCTAACGTTCTTTAAAAGATCGTAATTTGATTAAACATATAAAAGTTTTATGATAAAATATAAATGAGCTTCGCCGATTCGATGAACAGTTGCCATCCAGGGTTAAATAGTTTTTTGCTTCTCCTGTGAAATTTTCCAAATGTTTGATAGGGTAGTTTGCGTTTAAGGTAACGATATTTCTCTTTTTTTTTTTTTTTTGGCTTTTTTTATTTGCCTATTTCAATCTTTTGTTTTCATATAAATCCCTGCCCTGATAATAAGGAATTTATTTTTTAGACTAAACTAAGATATAATTTTGATTAAAAACATTTTTTTAAAACTTTCCATGATAAATTAACATTCCACTTATTGTGATTAAGTTGTGTTCACTAAGTTAAGATTAAAGCAAATTTATTTTTTTCTATTCCAAAGTTAATCTTCTGTTAACAAAATTCACAGCACCTTTATGTTATTAAATGTTTTAACCATTAAAATGTCGTTAAAAATGATTTAATTTAAGATCAAAGCCAACAAAACATGATGATAATCTCATGGCAAAGTAGAGCTACTTAACACAAAATGGACACAAATTTATTCAAATATGAAATAGAAGGGAAACACAGAAACTCAGCTTTAGAAACATAAAAGAAATTATATGCCAACATGATTGCCAGTTAAGCATAAACAGCAGAGTGAAGTAACAGGCAGCCAGCCAATTGGCTGGATCATCCATTCAACTAACTGGCTGTCTAAAACTGCAAAAACTTGACTAAGAACTTAATAAAGAGCCCAGATGTAAAACCAATGCAGGAGTTACTAAAAGAAAAAAAAAAAAAAAAAACAAAATTCAAAAAAAAAGTAATCAACAATAATCAATTCAGGGGTGTAGACTTTCATCCGAACAATTCATAACAATTTAAATTTTATTGACATGGCTCCTTTCTTCTTCTCCGCTCTATCCTGGTCTGCTCCACTAGACGTCACTCCATGACAATTTCCTTTGCGTAAACATTGTAACAAAACATGGCACTTTGAATCACAGATACACCATGAAAAGTATAAAGAAAAAAAATACGAAAAATAAACAATTCAAAAATTCATGAGCCGATGAAATTTGGTCTTTAACCAGAATTTTTATTTCAAAAAAATTTGTCATGATTTTATTTTCATTTCATTTTGTAAGATTTTGCTGTATGTATTTATACAAAGGAATATTTTCTTTTTTTAATTTTATTTTTCGGTTTTTGCTGCATTTTTTTTTTTTTTTTTTTTTTGTTCTTTAGAACTTTTGCAGCATGAGAAGAAGTCATGCACCATATAATAAAATACAGATAATGTCTTTTGTGCCTCGCATGCATTTCGTATAATAACAATAAAATAAAATAACAAATTACATGCAACACTGGTTACACGATCTGTATTTAGGTATATTTTTTTTGTTTCTTTGTTTGCTCATATGAGTGTTACTGGATAAAAGATTAACTTTTTTTGTAGGCATTTTTTTTCTGTAACATGGTTTCATGATATTTGTTGGAGTACTCATATTACTTCCTGCTTTATATTTTAGAACTTTAAGTGGACAGATTTTTGGTAATAAATTGACCAGGGAAATAGTGAGACGACTTTCTTGTTTGTAATAGCGAAAATTCAGATTAAAATGATTTTGTCAAGATGCTATATAAAATCATGTTTAATTTGTTTTCCTTTAAATATTTCTCTGTTAGATATTGCGGTCGTACACTCAAAAGAGAAAATCAATCCATCCGTACTTTAATCAAGCCAAAGCGGTGTCAATAGTACGGATTTTCTTACACAAGTACAGAATGACTTGATTCAAGTACGGATTATTTAAGCGATCTGTACTTAAAAAATTCCGAAATTGGAATTGGCTTAAGTAAAAAAGATATACAGTTTATCTCAAACTGCTTTTGATTCAAGAATTTAAAAGTTTATTTAATCCCGAATTCGTAATTGAAAAAAAAAATTATTTTCAAACTTTTTGCTTTGTAAGATCCTTTTCCTACTCGGCAATTTACTTTACGGGTTAAGGGGAAACAATTGTGCGCAGACTTTGTTGTACTCGCGAAGTAACTTGCGCAACTAACTTGCCAAGTCTGAAAGGGGTCTAAGCCAAATCAGAGGAGCTGTGAGAAGAAACTTCAGACATCATATGTACTTATTTTATAATAATTCAAAGCACTTACCTTAGGAACCAGAATAAGAGAGAGAGAGAGAGAAAAAGTATTATTTATTTTCCTGCAACGCAATGTTTTACTTTTGTTGTATTTCCACCATACTGTTTGTGTAGTAAATCATTAAAAAAAATTATTATCCCAGTTTTTCATCTTTTGAACTCAAAAATATTACTGTTCTTATCAAACTTAACAAAAAGATGAGAACATTTAATTACGTTCGGTTAAAAAAAAAACACAAACTTCATTGTGTTCGGTTGGTTCGTGTCTGTTGTGCTAAAGGTCCAATTAGACGTTACTAAGTCCGGGCTCACACTATGAAAGTTTTCTTTCAGAAAGTCTGAGTTTATAGGTGAGAGAGGAGAAAAGAAAAGCATGTTCTCTTCCCCTCTCACCAATAAACTCAGACTTTCTGAAAGAAAACTTTCATAGTGTGATCCCAGACTAACTACATATACGAAAAAAAAAAAAACAAAAAGCCAGCAAAAAAATTTTACACAAGCAAAACATATACACAATGCACACACAAGCTGTTCGTGCTGCGGTCGTTTCTTAACTATTTTGTTTGTTCATTTCTTTATCAATGTTAAAAAAGAAACACTATAGAACATTAAAATGTTATGTTTGTCTACAGTATCACTACAATTGCTCGGGTTTTTTTTTAACAAAGAACAAAACACTATATAATGTTCGGCTCTTTCTTAAAAATAGTTTCAAACGGTACTAAGGGTTTTGTTCGTCTACACAAACACAAAAAAAATAGATATCGCTCCTGGGTGTGTGAGCCGAACGCTTAATAATGTTCTATTTATTTTTAAACACTGATTTCCACCCACCCCCTTTTGTTTACAGAAGAACTCACAATTATAAGACACCAGCAGAATGGTCCGATATGGTTTTCGTAATCATTTAACTTTGGAAATTTTATGTATTTTACTAAATAATTTTAACAAATAGTATTCAGTATTTTTCTACTTTATTATAAATTATTTTAAATATGACAAATAAATAAAAAATTTAGTTTTTCTTCTTGAAGTTTTGTTGTTGTTTATACACAAAACACACATCACAGAAAAAAATGTTGCGCCAGTAAAAGCATTAATCAAAAATAAATCAGTTTTAATTAAAAGTTTCATCAAGTGAGGTAAACATTTAATCAAGTGAATTAAACTTTTAATCAAGTTTATTAAACGTTTTTATTGACAATATTAATTTGCACCAGTAAACAAATTAATAATATCAATTAAACCTTTAATTCACTTGATAAAATTTTTAATTAAAACGGATTTTATTTTAGATTAAAGCTTTTGCTGGCGCAAAATTTTTTTCTGTGACGATTTTATGGAGTTATTATTGAACAACGTAATTAAAATATATTTCATTTCAAATTAATATGAAACAATGATGATTTTAAATAAGGTAGATACTCTAAAACAACATGGCGCCAAGCTATTTTTACATTGTCATTTTTTTCTGTGTATGGCATTCAGCAAAAGTCCAAAATTTACAGAGCTCAAGAGATCTTCACGAAGGCGGGAGCTAGTAGTCCCAGGCACCGCGGCATCAGACTGACTACTCGTTGAGGGCTCAGTAAGTATGCTTCTTGCGAAAAATGCTTTCTGTCTGCCAGGACGATTGTTTTTGCGAAAGTTTCGCTTTTCCGTTTAAAAGATAACTGCGAGGATCAAGTAGTGATTGTTGTTTACTAACCAAAGTCTCGGGATGGGATGCCATGAAAATCCCACTCAAGGACTTTCACTACTTGTGAGTAAAGCTGAAGGTCCACACCATGCGTTTATGCGTCTGTCCTTTTTATGCATTTGACAAAAAAGTTGAATCAGTGTAATTGTATATGACAAGTTACACAACAAAATGCAGAGAATGCATAGACGCATCAACGCATGAAAGTAGGTTTACTTTCTACTTTTGTATCCGTCGCATGTTTGGTGAAAAAAAGTCAGCTGTTATTGATGGCCATGGATGGCAAATCATATTTTATTTTCAATGTTATCGATAAATATGTTTGTGTGGTGGATTACTTTTTACTATGTTTTCGCATTAAAAAAGGGTTTTAATAAGAGAAAAAGCTTTCGTAATAAAGATTGTATAAACTTTAATGATTAAAATACATTAAAATTAATTTTTAGCACAATTTAACAAGAACAAAATTTGCCATTCTACTTATCGATTACTTTTATCTTCTGAGTGTCATCTTTGTTGTGTCTATTATTTTTTTTAACAAACGCCATGTATTGGAAACTTATTGATACCGTGAAAAATCATGAATATTTTTATAATAAAAGCTTACTTCTCTATGAATTCTATTAAATAAATTCTAGTAGAATATCAATTACACTCTCCATTTTTTGCAAAATTGTTTTTAATTGTTAAACATATTAGCACAACAGCTGATAAAAAAAATAAATTTGGCGCATAAAACGCATTGCATGTAACTTGAATTTAGAAACGCATAAAATGCACAAAAAGTATCATACGCATCTACGCATGAACGCATGGCGTGGACCTTCAGCTTTAGTTAGACCTGAGGGAGAACTATTCCTAGGTGCTGTTGCTACTCCTTAGATGCTAGTATAGTATATTTATAAAAGAAGCAGAGGTAAGTTAGCTCCAGATGCTTAACAATGAGCGAGCTTACAAACCTGCCGTATTATACCCTTAAATTGATACCTGCGTATGTTGGTTGCTCTCGCACCAGGAGGCGGTTGGTAAACGCATTGTTTGTCATCCAGTGCAGAGAAAGAAAAAACTTTTACTAAATTAAAGTTTTTTCTTCTGACTTTAGTACGAGTCGTACTCGAAATTAAGTAAGGCGAACACTTAAAAGTACTTAAAACAATCCAAAATGGGATAACTTTCGAAACCCAATATTTGTGCATACGGGTGTGTTTATAAAAGTTTATTGTAGGTACAACAGCAACAAGATTACAAGAAGAAAAATGTGGATTATTTTCACGTTTAAAAATTAGAAGCAATAAATCCCATATTCTTTTTTTTAATTATTGAGTTAAATACGTTTAATTTTTAAAGTAGAATGATTAGGGAAACCATACTGGTGTCTTATAATTGAGAATTCTTCTGTAAACAAAGGGCGGAGTACAATAAAAGTGAAATAAGCATGTGCAACGAGTTAGTAAACTAGTAGTATCCTCTCTAATTCTGTGGGGTAAGTGTTGTTTAGGCTAGAATATCAATCTTATTTCACTTTCGGATTATTTCCTGTACGAATCGAGATTAAACCGTCTTGGAAATTCTTGAATCAAGCACAGTTTGTGATTCATTTTATCTCACTTTAAGTTATGTCAATCCTGTTTTCGGATTATTTTAAGTACGAATTCGGGATTAAAAATGAATAAGTTAAGTATTTCCCACTTGAATAATCCGTACATAAATAAAGCGTTCTGTACTTTATTTAAGGAAATCCGTTCTTACCCTACTATTGATACCCTGCAAATAAAATTGGACCACCTGATCCATTTTTATAAAATCGACTACTCCATGGACTAGTCCGATGTAATGCAAGCATGGACCATGTCATTGTTAAAAAGTGTTTGTAGTGAGACGACATGTCTTCGTTTTTTAACGACATGCTTTCGTTTTTAAACGACTTCAAAACTAATCCTCTTGAGTATACCATGGAGTAGTTTTAAAACTACTCCTTAGTGGTCCAAAGGTGGGTTATATGGTCCTCTCCTAGGACATCGTAATGTTAAATAGACCAGGTTTTTTCCATACGTTTGGGTTACTTTTGGACTAGTCCTGGTCCCTTGTGGACTACGTTTTACACGCGTGTTGGGACTGGTCCTATTATTTGCAGGGTATTGCTTCGGTTTGATTTAAGTACGGATGGATTGATTTCTTTTTTCATTGTAAATACACCATTTGCTCGTAAGTTTGTAGTTTTGAATTCAATTAAAAAAAGCCGAAAGAGAAAAACAAACTTGCATTAATTGAGGTTTAAAAAAGTCACCAATGTGACTCATTTACAATAGTTTTAATGAGTCCAGGACTTATTAAAACAAGTAAACCAGAACAAGAATTAACTCATCTAATGAGTTACAAGCAAGAAATTAAATTTTTACCTTGACTAAATAATTGGTATTTAAATGTTTTTGTTGAAAAATTATGTTTAATAACAAAACACTATCAAAACAAAAAAGAAAAAAAAAAAAATAAATAGCAAAAATTTAAATCGCCAATCTAACAATAAAACTTAATTTGGTCAACATGACAAATTGAAATGCATACAAGTCCATTAGATGTTCATTAGTCAGTTTATAAGCAATTCATAGTCAGTCACCAACTGAAGCAACAATGTAACAATAATTAAAGAAGAGAAGACAAGCTTTGCTAGACCACTTTAGGCTGGGATAGGCCAACAAGAATTATAGAGTATTAGAAGAAGAAAAGCCGCATCATCATAATCACAGTTGGAGAACAAACAAATTCTATAAAATATTAATACAGCATACTGACACTTTAGCTTAGAGTGGGACTCGACAGAAAAAGTTTTTAAAATTTAAAAAGAAAAACATGTTACCGACCGACCCCCTTTTTCCAAAAGGGCGTATTACACAATGGAAATTTATAAACAAGACATCAAATCGTTAAAACTTAAGTACACATAATTATTTAAGAGCAGTTAATGGTGGTTTAGGCCAAGTTTGTCTTAAATTCTTACTCTTAAGCTTAAAGTCTCTTAAGTATAAAATAAAACTCTCTTTTTTGTTGTTTAAAGATCTCTCGTGTTAATGTATTTGATTGTTTGCTTTTGTTAACAAAATAAAAAAAAAACCAAATAAACAAAAATAAAAACAACAATCACTGAATCGTGCAGCTCAGACAATCTGGGTCACAATTTGCCATTGAACCGGTGACGTCACAAGAGTTCAATGACCGGATAGCACCATCATCATCATTAATAACAACAACATTAACAGCAGCAACAGAAACAGCAGCTGAGACAGAGGTAGTAAAGTATAATAGTGTCTATCTAAGCCGCAGCAGCAGCTTTCAAACAGCCACAAAACCGTGATCACGGTAGTACGAGTCTTACCAAACAAACATTCGGTTTTTATTTAAACTTTATCTGTGTGTTTTGTATTTATTCTTGTTGTTTATGTTTTTGGTGTAAGTATTTGTTCATCTACTACCACAACTCGGATTCATTGCTCGTTTAGTTACAACTGACTGCTAAACAAACGAGAAGATCACTTTACACCGCTCTGCTAGTCATACAGCTCGATTTAGCTCTATTACAGTACACAGCAGGGATGCAAAGTGAGTGCATTTTACAAATTGTACCAACAATCACCGAGAGTAAGTACCTTTAGCTTAATTGTACTTCAGGGAATTTAGTTTTTGCGATTTTTATGAGTTTAATGATTCCACGGTTTCTGAGCAAATTTGTTTGATGACAACAGCAACAAAAGGATGTTTATATGAATAATAAAAATTTGTATTGTTTACACAAACATGTTCCATAGCTTTTACAGACGTTTGTGTAACCGCTTGTGTGGTTTATTTGGTCATTTAGTTAAAAATCTTGAAATATATGTTATTTACAACGTTCTGAGTGAAGATACGCTGATTTACCCTTCGTTTACACTGAATGTAAAAGAATATTAAACAAATCATTGTTATTTGGATCCAAAGATGCCCACTTCTCTAATCCCGCCCACATTTTGTCGGATGTTTTTGGAAACTTTAGCACTTTGCGTTCTCCAAATACACAGGAATTTATAATGCCTTTGTTTTGGAAGCGCCATGCTCACTTCTTCAATTCCGCCCATTTTTTAAAAAGGTTGTGTATTGATAACCAAGATACTTGTTACCAATTTGTGAACTTTGCTTCTTTCTGTTTCCAGATACAACAGCAACAACAAAGGATTTATGAATAAAATTAGAGGCAGTCGTGGTTCTTTGTTTAAATCTCATTCATTTATGGACCGACTTGGCTGAATTTCAATAGTAAAATTAAACGGAATATATGTGACATAAACATACAACAACCTATCAGTTTTTAAGTCTTCGAAAACACCATTTCAATATACAAACGGACAGACAGAAATACTTATATACAGACATACGGACATCGTTAAATGAACTTCGATATTCATAAGAACCAAGAATATATATACTTTATGGGGTCTAAGATCAATATTAAAGGGATAACAAACGGAATGACAAACTTTTATATGTTTACGATTTATCTTCGGTGAATGGTATAAAAAACAAAGAAGAATGCTATATTTGGCTATGCCGAATCTTTATGCTCACTTATATAATAATGTTTAATCTTTAAATAATATTTAAACCTTTAAACAATATTTACATCTTAAAATTTTGTGCAACAGTAAATTGCCAGGATACATAAAATCGGGCTTTTGATTTAATCGGTTAATCGCTCGATTATTTAGCCGAGGTTTTTGTTTAATCGGTTAATTTTGTTATTGATCGGTTAACCGATTATTAAAGTATTTATTATAAATTAGGTAATTTCAATGAATAAAAATTAAAAATAATTTATTACTAGGAAAAATGTTTGCGGTCGATTTTTAAAATCCGTTAAAAAGATACGAACATTTGAAAATTAGTCAAAATCGTCCAAATCGGTCAAGCCGTTCGCAAGTTATGCGCTTAATAGAAAAAGTGGGCGTAAAAGTAGGCGTGGTACATCTTTCTTTCGATTTAAGGAATGGATTAATACGAAGATTTAAAAGAAAAATAAGTAAAATCGATGGAGCCGTTTTTTGATTTAGGTAAAAGTAGGCGGGGCAAAATTTTCTTTCCGCAAAAACCTAAGTTGGACCATGGCAATCATTTTAAAGAAAAAATCGTTCAAATCGGTCAAGCCGTTCTCAAGTTAAGCGCTTAATAGAAAAAGTGGGCGTAAAAGTAGGCGTGGTAAATTTTTCCTTCGATGAAAACTTAAAATGGGTTAATACGAACATTTGAAAGAAACATTTGTCAAATCGATGGAGCCGTTTTATTATTTTAGGTAATTCAAAAACAGTGGGCGTAAAAGTTGGCGGGGCAAAATTTTCTTTTCGTATAAATCTTAGTTGGACCATGGCGATCATTTTAAAGAAAAAATCGCCCAAAATATATAGATGTCATTGGTGCAATGTGAAAATTGGATTTCGCCACGTCCCTCCGCCCGCAGATCGAAAATAAAAAATCATACTTCACAGTATCACCCGCCTGAATATTCTGAAGATTCCCTGAAAATTTGATCAAAATCGGCCCAGCCGTTTTGGAGTCCACACATCCTGTTTTATATATATAGATAGATAGATAGAAGATTTGCAGTTTAGTAGTAAAAAAAAAACAATAACATAACAACACGTGAACTAAAACGAGCAAAAAAAATAATTCATAACTCTGTAATACTTATTGTTTAATTTATACATATTCTTCCTTTAAATCGAAATCAAGTGAAATTTCAATCGATGGAGATTTTAAGTTCAATTTTTTTTAAATGAACGTAGCTTTTCCTGATTTCAAAAGTAGTTTTGTTAAAGATATGTGGTGCTCAAAGTATGAGGTAATGAAAAAGAAATATTTTTATCAATTTTAAACACAGGATAGAATTAAAAACATGTTCGATTTCAATTTTACGTGATTTCGATTTCCAGAACAAGGCCGATTATGTATTTATTAAAAAATAAACTGTGAGATCATTTTATTAGTAATTTAAATAGTTTAAGAAGATCGTATTTAATAATCTTTTAGATCAGTGACAACCAAGCCCCAAACGCACGTACACAAAGAGACTGATGATAGTCTGATGTTTTGAAACGAACAAAGTTGTTGTATACATGTGAATTGCCGACCGTGTCTGTGTGAAAAATACGATTATTGACTACCTCGCTAGGCTATGGAGTGGCTATCACTGTTTTGGATAAATAATTTGGTTAAAATGTATTGGATTTAAGCGACTCCTGTCCTTAGTTTTGATAAATTTTTACTTGGAAAAATTTCTTTCACTTATCGTAGATGTTAGAGAAATCGAGAGCAATCCATTATACAGAATATCTAAATTCTCACTCTTTTTTCTGGATTTCTCTTAACATATAAAATCTTTTCCATTATACCATTTAAATCTTGTTTTATTTTTTAAAACTTTTAACATTTCCAATTGTTTGGGTTAATTCTGTTGTTGCGTTACTATCGTAAGTTTCTTCTAACTCATCCTGGCAAAGCTCAGCACCGAACATTCTGCAAAAAAGTTCATTTCATAATCCCTTAATTTCTGTTTTTGAACTGTATTTTACAAATATATTTAAAGAAGGAAATATATTGTATAAAAAAATAATTCTAAACCCGACTTTTTTGGTGCTCTTTGGCAACATTTTTGGTGAATTTTGGTACGGATTACGTTGTAACATTGTTCATGGTTGCACTGTAGAATGTATTTAAAAAAGCGAGTTGCTTTGAAACCGACGTTTTAGAACTCACCCATTGTTTAAAACACAAAAAAAAAAATATGGTTAAATAATACAACAAATTATAATTTTTGTTGCAACGGTTAATCGGTTAATCGAATGAAATTAAACGGTTTAATCGTTAATCGAAAAAAACCAATTTTAAATTAACCGATCAGTTAATCGGGTAGTAATTAATCGTTTAACCGATTAACGGTTAACCGAATGAATACCCTACAGGATACATACAATGTATTATTTATATTAACCCCTATTTTGAAAGTAGACACCAGTCGACGGCAACCTTTTAATAATTGTATTTTCTTAGTCTTTATGGACAACAATCGACTACTATTGACATTCACTTGGTATTTTCTACGTCGTTTTTAAGCCAAAGTCGAGTAGAATTGCCTCTTTTTTAGTCGACAGCAGTTAATAATTGTTGGAACTTTATGTTTAAATTAGCCCACCAAGTTTGCCAAACACTTGAGTCTTTAATACATTTTAATGTAAGCATGGATAGCAGCTGCCAAAAGTCTACTATGGAGTAACGCTTGAAAAACTAAAGCCGTCAGGATGAATACTTTATTTGCACTTTTAGTTTTTTTTTTACTTTAAGTCTTACCAAAACTACACTTTTCAATTTAATTGATTTAGATTAAAATTTATAAAAAAAACAATATGGGATGGGATTTCTTTTGTTGTCAGATTTTCGTCGACATAACATTCTTAAAAAATACTAAATTAACGTTGAAGTGCTATAGTCGTCTATTTGATGTGGCAACGTAATAGGGCGATTGTTTCTCTGTATAAAAAACATAACCTAAATGTATTGGTCCCGACTTTAGTTGATAACTTTTTTTTACTACTGAACCAATATTGATGAATCCCACACCTGTTAAGAAAAACAGAAAAGCGTTAATGTTTAATTTTCTGTTTAGTGTTTCGGATGTAAGCGTGTTTTCCACAGACAGAAAAATGTATTTTAATGCGCTAAAATAAAGCCTTCTTTACAATTTGTACCATTTTCCATTGCTTGTCAAAGCTCTGCTGGTTCATCTCTTAGCGCAGATTTACTAGTACAAGAAGAATCGAAGTTTCATATCAGGTTTTTTTTTTTGGTTAGAGTTGAAGTTTGATTTTTATTTTTATTTAATTCAATTTATTTTTTCGCGTAGTACTTTTATTTTGATTTTTCAAGTATTTTCTGTTCAAGAGATTTGTTTAGTTGCTTTATAGATGGTTCGATTTGTCTTGTCTGTCCGTCTGTTTGGCAACATTGAGATTTTGACCACATTCATAAGTACGATTATGGTACTGAATATTATTTCCTTCATTTCCTCTTCTTCACTGCCAATACTGACTGACGACTGCATTCATGCAGTAAATACGATAACAAGTTGACCACAAACAGAATATTGGTTGGCATTTTCCCAGTCCCATTTTGAATGAATTCTAATGTGGATTTTTTC
The DNA here is from genome assembly GCA_930367215.1 of Pollenia angustigena. Classification (NCBI taxonomy): domain Eukaryota; kingdom Metazoa; phylum Arthropoda; class Insecta; order Diptera; family Polleniidae; genus Pollenia; species Pollenia angustigena. The sequence goes on along the minus strand of OV884056.1, from coordinate 206,532,772 downwards.
TATTTGTTTATTTATTTTTCCACTTATAGATTAAAATAAACAAGTTGAAATTCTTATAATAGAGCAGATATTTATTGAAGTTTTATTGGTTTTAACAAGTCTCTTATAGTTATTGATCTTTTAAATTGTTAACTTCCTTTTTACTATCTCTCCATATACATGGAATTGTTATAATTATAAAAAGTAAATATTTAATAATATTATTACCAGTATTATATAATATTTATTACAATAAAGAAAATTCTGTGAAATTTGATAGGCAAATATTAATAAAAAAAAAATTAGGCGCTATCTTGGGCTCATTCCACAAAATTTAATTTCCATATAAAACTTTTTTTAATTTATTTTTTCTTTCTAAATTTTTAGTTTGAAATCTATTTTAAAGAAAACTTTTGTAGACATTTATTTTAAAATACGTTTGAAATCTTAATAATTTTTATGAATAGAACAGCTATTCTTTAGATAATTTTAAATACTTGACCGAATAATAGCAACAATAAAACATACGTTTTTTCATTACTTTTAAAAAATTATTCATTCGGAAAGTATTTTATTTTTTCACATAAAAAATTCTATTTTTAGAATTTTTTAAATATAATAATACTTATTAATGAACAAAAGTGAGAACTCATGTACACATATGCCGAAATAGCTCAGTTGGGAGAGCGTTAGACTGAAGATCTAAAGGTCCCCGGTTCAATCCCGGGTTTCGGCATAACATGAACTTTTTAGTTAAAAACAAATGTTTTTTATTAAAACCTTGTGTTCCCAATTGGTTAATATGCTAAATGGTATAAACACAACTGGGACGAATAATTCGTCGTTTGTCCCAGTTGTGTTTCTAGCATAATTCCGAATTATTACCTAATAATAAGGCTCCTTATAACAATGAATATAAAAATACATAATCTCTTCCGAAAGGTTAAGAACTCAAACATAATTACAATTGTGAATTTACTTCCTTTTAATTTAATTAATATGTGACTCATTTTGAATACGTTCTACCTTCACCGAAATAGCTCAGTTGGGAGAGCGTTAGACTGAAGATCTAAATGTCCCCGGTTCAATCCCGGGTTTCGGCAAGCTGGATTTTTTCTGAAAGTTTTTTTTTACTTCAATTTCATCATTTGTATTAGGTTTAACTTTAAGAAATATATGACTTTAATTTTCAGAAATATATGACTTTAATAGCCAATTTTCAGGATTGATATTAAAACACATTTATTTTTAAAATCGTTTTAAATACAAAATTCTCTTCTTCACTAAAAACTTTAGTGAAACTTAAGTCACCGATGTGGTACACTTAATTTCAACTTAAGTTTCCATTGTAATATTTTAGCAAGGTGGCCTCAATATCCCAACAATACAACAACAACAGGCAAAGCATTAACAGTCAGCTGTTTTTTTTCCGACCACCTTGTAAATAAATACACTTTTTTATATTTTTTTTTTTTTTGTATTTAGTGGTGCTACCATACTTTTATCTTAATTAAATAAGACTTTTCAAATAAAACTCAAAAAACCAATCTGTTTTAAATACGATTTAAGTTTGTTATGAAAATTAACTTAATATCGATTTAAATACTATCCTGAAAATTGGGCATAAGTCTCCAAGTGTTGTTAGTAGAAAAAGCTTAGTTTAAAAACCGTAATGCTGGATACACACTATGCAACACGTTTACGCAATCTAGTGAATTTAATTCATTTTCATTCAGTTCAGATTGCATCAACATCAAAACGCTTTGATATTTTGAGGTTGCATTGAAACAGATTGCATGTAGGTTGCACTGTGTGTACCCAGCATAAAACCCCGCTACTATACTTAATTAAACTTTTTGTATTACAGTACATATATATAAACTTAAAGCAGTCATACCGTACGCCGAAATAGCTCAGTTGGGAGAGCGTTAGACTGAAGATCTAAATGTCCCCGGTTCAATCCCGGGTTTCGGCAAGCTGGGTTTTTTCTGAAAGTTTTTTTTTATTTCAATTTCATTATTTGTATTGTTTTAACTTTCAGAAATATATGACTTTAAGTCACCAGGTATTGTTAGTAGAAAAAGCTTAGTTGAAAAACCGTAAGACCCCGCTACTATACTTGATTAAACTTTTTGTATTACAGTACATATATATAAAGTTAAAGCATTTATTACGTACGCCGAAATAGCTCAGTTGGGAGAGCGTTAGACTGAAGATCTAAATGTCCCCGGTTCAATCCCGGGTTTCGGCAAGCTGGGTTTTTTTCTGAAAGTTTTTTTTTAATTCAATTTCATTATTTGTATTGTTTTAACTTTCAGAAATATATGACTTTAAGTCACCAGTAGTGCGATTCACTAACTTTTATAACGATAATCGAATCGTTAAAATAAGTATAACGAAAATTTATCGAATATGCTATTCTGTAAAATTTTTAACGATATTCGCTGTCGTTTAAAGTCAGCTGTTACTTTAAGCAATTTTTTTGTCGTTATCTTAGCGACAATAATTTAGTTTGTGTTTATTTTATCGATAAAATGTTTTTTATGTTTAAAATAGCTTACATACATACAAAGATATATTCATATGTATATGTATGAACAAAAACAAAATAATAAATTTAAAATTTGCAAAAAGAAAGCAAATTAAGAACAAAAATTAAATTCTAAATGTAAAATTCACAAAAAAAAAAATATAAAACCACAAATTAACCCTTCGTCTTACTTATGAGTCTGGCCAGACCTTTTTCAGTGCATTTTAAATGAAAAAATATGTGTAACAAGGGGGGTTAAGAACAATTTCATATGTTTTTATTTTATTCTCTTTTGTGCTTTTCGTTTTTTTTTTTAACATTTTGTAGACAGAGATGTTACAAAAAAAAAACAGCTGTGTACTATCGTTAAAAAAAATTACAGAATCACACTATCGTTACTGCAAGCGAATATAAATGTCGACAAATATTACGATTGTCGGATCGTTAAAAGTTAGTGAATCGCACCACAGGTATTGTTAGTAGAAAAAGCTTAGTTTAAAAACCGTAAGACCCCGCTACTATACTTGATTAAACTTTTTGTCTTACAGTACATATATATAAAGTTAAAGCATTTATTACGTACGCCGAAATAGCTCAGTTGGGAGAGCGTTAGACTGAAGATCTAAATGTCCCCGGTTCAATCCCGGGTTTCGGCAAGCTGGGTTTTTTTCTGAAAGTTTTTTTTTTTTTATTTCAATTTCATTATTTGTATTAGTTTAAACTTTCAGAAATATATGACTTTAACTTTCAGAAATATATGACTTTAAGTCACCAGGTATTGTTAGTAGAAAAAGCTTAGTTTAAAAACCTTTAGACCCCGCTATTATACTTAATTAAACTTTTTGTATAACAGTACATATATATAAACTTAAAGCACTCATTACGTACGCCGAAATAGCTCAGTTGGGAGAGCGTTAGACTGAAGATCTAAATGTCCCCGGTTCAATCCTGGGTTTCGGCAGAACTTTTACTTTTTAAAATAAAACCTATAAAATTTGGGAAAAATATGAACAAATAAATAAATACCCAGCAAAAACTTTACTTACAATCAGTGTTACCACCAGCATGATTCAAAATTACACTTGAGATGAAGCAAAATTATCCGATTTAAATGAAATTACACCTGACATAAAATTTAAGTTTTATTTAATAAAAAGACATTTACAAAGAAGCAAAAACACAACAAACTCATTAAAACAAGATCAATATTAGTCAAACTGTTAATTTTATTTAAATTAACAAAAATAACATTAAAGACTTAAAAAAATTAATAAAACATAAAATAAAACTGCTAAAAAAATGAGTTTGGGTGCGTTCGTAAATTATAAAGCCGATAAAAAATAATTATAATTTTTTTTATTGTATGTCTATTATTTTTGTGGAGTATTTCACAATTTTTTGGTCCACATTTACTTCACCGATAAATATATAACCTTTTGAAATCACTGATGCAGCGCAGTGATGCATTTACGAACGCACCCTTTAACTTCCACATTTGGTTGATATATCTTGGGAAGGAAGATCCTTGTCATTGTTTTATCATGGATGATTTTTAGCCCCATAGAGCTTACGAAAGGTTAGCTGTCAAACGAACTGTCATACTGTTTTCACTTTTTGATCAGGCATATCATCATGAATAGATTCATGCTTGAACAACGCCACCAAATTATCCAAATATACTTTGAAAATCAGCCATCGATTTTCGCAACTTAAAGGAGACTTCATGGCTTAAATGACGCAACTTCTTTTTTTCACAAATGAAGGCAATGTGTTGATTTAGAGAAAATAAACTGTCAATTAGACTTCAAGGCCGTCCGATGTGACACTTATTGATTGTTTTCCGTGGGGTTGTGAAGTCAGTGGTTAATGCTGATAAACCAGCAACAATCGGTGACTTGGAGGTCAACCTTGTTCATTTTATTCGAAAAAGAGAAACAAAATTGGACGTCTGCAATGCGTTTCGTCAAGGACAGGCGCAATGTCTTTTTGTTTTAAATCAGTTTCAAATGGTTATGCCGTGTATCAATCTGCGATTAAAATTATTTTTTTTTTGTGTTGGGTACCATTTTAAGTTTCATGGTCTTAAAAAATACCCTTTAAATTAATAAAATTAATTATATGTTGCAATATTGGAAGCATATCTTCCCCCAGGCAAGTTTTTAGTTTGAATAACTTTTTTCAATAAACTTCAGGTTCTAAATCACTATTATAGGCATCTTTATCCAAATTAAGGGTCCATCTTGCGACATTCATTACCAAACATTTAAAAATATATGTTTGTTTACTAATTGAAGTCGTTTCTTTAAAAGAAACCGAGACTTTGGTTTAGAAGGATGTGCATTTCTCAGCAACAATATTTAAAAAGCAATAAATGTCATCACTGAAATCGAATCTTGATTTTATTTGGGCATCTGAAGTAAAAATTTCAAATTATACCTAAACTAGATTAACCCGTTGCGCTTCGCTACACTGCTTCAACCACCTTTGAAGACTCTCCCTTTAATAGATATTTATTTTTATTTTCAAAAGTGTAGTATACCATAAGAGTGACTTCTACAAAGTTTGAACATTCTTACTATAACAGTTCTTAAGATAAGAGAAATTAAACATCGTCGTTCTATGGGGGGTACCACTTCCCCCCCCCTGCTATATTATTTCAATTTTGGCGCTCAGAAGATCCTACTACCAAAAGTTCAACAAAATGCGTGCAGCGGCTCTTATTAATATTTCTATATATGAGGGGTACTGCTCCTACTCTGTCTACCCCACCCATTTTTATATTGACATTTATAGTTTACCATAATAGTAGCTTTATCCACGTTTGAAGACTCTCCCTTTAATAGTTCTTCAGTTGAGCAATATTTAATATATGCATCCTACGGGAGGTGTTTCCTCCTGCGCCTTCCCATTTTATTTTTATTTTCAAAAGTGTAGTATACCATAAGAGTGACTTCCACAAAGTTTGAACATTCTCACTACAACAGTTCTTAAGAAATGCGATATTAAACATTGGCGTCCTACGGTGGGTACCACTTCCCCGGCTTCTATTTTATTTCAACTTTGGGGCTCAGAAGATCCTACTACCAAAAGTTCAACAAAATGCGTGCAGTGGCTCTTATTAATATTTCTATCTATGTGGGGTACTGCTCCTCCCCTGTCTACCCCGCCCATTTTTATATTGAAATTTATAGTTTACCCTAATAGTAGCTTTAATCACGTTTGAAGACTCTGCCTTTAATAGTTCTTCAGTTGAGAGATATTTAATATATGCATCCTATGGGAGGTATTTCCCCCCCTGCGCCTACCGCTTTATTTTTATTCTCAATAGAGTAGTATACCATAATAGTGACTTCTACAAAGTTTGAACATTCTTACTATAACAGTTCTTAAGATATGCTATATTAAACATTAGCGTCCAATGGAGGGAACCACTTCCCCCGCTACTATTTTATTTAAATTTTGGGGCTTAGGAGATCCTACTACCAAAAGTTCAACAAAATCCGTGCAGCGGCTCTTAAGATATGCGATATTTAATATTGGCATCCAATGGGGGGTACCAATTCCCCTGCCCCTATCGAAAAAATAAGTAGCCTATTTTATTCTTAGGGCTCACATGATGTTACTGTAAAAATTTCAGGAAAATCGGTTCAGTAGTTTAGGAGTCTATAAGCCAACAAACAAACATACAAACAAACAAACAAACAAACAAACATACAAACATTTTTCATTTTTATATATATAGAAGATAGAAGATTACACCTAAGAGAAATTACCCACGCTCTACCCACGACCGTAAAAATTATACCAAATTCGGGTAATTACCCACAAAGTGGCAACACTGCTTACAATCCTACTTTTAATGACTTCAAGAATTTATTACTTTGCAGCTTTATTCGCCACTTTTTGGATTATTAGTTATACATTAAATAATAACTTTACTATTATGTATATCTTAAATATACAGAAAAATTTAAATTTTCATTATGACAATAAAAATGTCATTATAGTCAAAAAACATAGTTTTTTAATACAAAAACTAAACTGCCCCGGTAGACTAGCTGGTAGCGAGCTAGTCTATCAACACCGAGGTTGCGCGATCGAATCCCGCCAGAGACAGAAAAAAAAAATAAAAAATAAAATAAGAAAAAAAAAAATAAAATTAAAAAAAATAAAAAAAAATAATTAAAAGAAAAAAAAAAAATTTTACTTTATTGACTTGGTGTAACTATATATTTTTATAAAAATTTTAAGTATAAAAAAACATATTATTTTTTAGATTATAATTGGCTAAATTATAAAGGATTACTTTTGGGACATCTCGAACAAAAATAAGTACTTTTTCTAGTAGAAAAGTAAGTAGACGGCTCGTCAAATTCTCATTATTTTTCTGCTTATTTTGTAAGCAAAGTTTTTGCTGGGTAACTTCCAAGTTCCAAAGTTCTGCCAAAATTGTCATCAAAATCAATTTTTCTTGCAGTATACTGCAATCAATTAATTCGTTATTATGGAATCTAAGAAAAAAATGGCTTTTTTTAATATTTTTCATTGAAAGGGCATATTTTTTTATTTTACATAAGGTTATCAATACAAAACATCATACAATCCGACAAACTGTAGGCAAGATGGAAGAAGTGGGCATGGCAAAAAATAGATTTATTTATTTCTAATGAACGGTTTTTATATAGAACATCGCACAATGGTGAAGGGTATATGTATGATTCTTCATAGTCGAATATATGTAGCTCTCTTACACAGAAAGAAAAAACTCGTAATAAATTGATGTTTTTACCACTTACATTTTGTACGAGTCTTACTTAAAAATTTCATTATGAAAGTACTAAAAAAAAATCTAAAAGGAGAAGAAATAAAAGATATCACGAAAATTTTGCTTATAAGCGTTTTGTTCTTTTAAGCAAAATTTTTTTTTATAAGCAACGAGCTTATCGCAGTGCGCTTCGCTGCCCTCAATTAAATAAAATAAGTAAAATGTTTTTAATACAGATCTCGTTTGATAACCAAGTTAATTGTGCCAAAATCGGCAAGTTTTAATGTAATCGTGTTTAAGAGATATACACAGAAAGAAAAACTCTCGGGATAAATCAAGGTTTTTTGTGATTACTTTAAGTACGAGTCGTACTCATAAATTCAAGTACCTAAATGGGATTACTTTCGATTGGATAATCAATCCCGATATTTCTTGAAATAAGTATATAATTCTTAAATCAAGTAAAAAAGGATTAAACTTTTCGTTGTGTTAAACCCTCCGGCTTACGCATGTTTTGATATTCTATACACATTGAAGTCTTGCCAGAACTCATGTGTACCACGAAGGGCTAAAAAGTAAATTTTAACTCTTGCTTCTCATTAAGTTTATATTTTTGGTAAAATATGTACATAAGATTTCTAAAGTAAAATTCATATCGGGCATGATATTGGTGTTTTATCATTAATGTGTAATAAATCATAAATCATAGTTATTTTTTCTTTCTAATTTCTCTTTTGGTTTTTTACAAACACGAATTCAGGATAAAATCAACTTTATAATACTTGCATCAAGTGCATTTTGAGATTGATTCAATTCTAGATTTACTTAAATCAATCTCATTTTCGGTTTATCCCAAGTAGAAAATCGGGATTGAATATGGATAATTTAAGTATTTTGCGATTGAAAATCCGTACTTAAATCAATCTTTCTGTACTGCCGCCAGGGCTGCCAGGTACTTTTTTTCCTTGTCCCCAAAAAATTAAAAAAATATCCCCAAAAATCCCCAAATTAAGAAAAAAAAACCTTAATAAGTAAATATTTTTCTGTTTATTTTTTTTCTGACCAAATTAAAAAATTTTTTTTTTTTAAAAAAGTAAAAATAGTATGAAAATTTTTTATTAGAAATCCCCAAAAATCCCCTAATAAAAATTTTTTGTAAAAAAATTATTTTATTTTGTTTGTACCCTGAAGGAAAAATAACATAAATTTATAAAGTACCTTTAACACTACCTTTTAACTAAAATTATAATCTTAATAAGGACCTTTTACACCGTATAAGTTGTTGATAAAAGTTTTGCTACTTTTTTTCATATTTTTAATACGAGACAAAGAAAAATAAGCATAAATAATAAAAGGGAAAATATATTAAAAGAGTGTAAAATCCCCAAAAAATCCCCGAATTTTTTTTTTAATCCCCAAAAAAATCCCCAATCCCCAAATGACTTTCTATGTCCTTTTTGCTCGCATAAAACCGCCAACTTTGGGGATAAATCCCCAAGTCTGACAGCCCTGACTGCCGCTTCGGATTGATTTGAGTACGGATGGATTGATTTTTCTTTTGAGTGTAGAAGTTTTAATGTCTTTTTATGGGAGGTACCTCGACCTCGACCACTTGTAAAATTCTGTATGTATGGGTCTTTGGCGAGAGTGAATAAGTGGGCATATTCACTTTCGCCTTCTTTTTGATGACCCAGTCATTTGTAGCAAACTTAGAAATTTAAGGTGTTACCGTTCTCCAGATATACAGAATTATATTTTGTGCCACGCCCACTTATCCAATCCTGCCCATTTATTGCAACCATGGTACTTGTATCAAATTTGAAAACTCCAGATATAAAGAAACCATATTCTCTTTGTATCTGAGTTGGAAAAAAACGCGTTAAATCGAGCTTACAAATGTGCAAACCAAAGTATTGCGATTCTACTAACAACAAAATCGAATGAACTTAGTTTATATTCAAAAAGTTTTGGTTTTGTTATTAGATTCTTTGGATCTATGTTACTTATTAGCCGAAATAGCTCAGTTGGGAGAGCGTTAGACTGAAGATCTAAAGGTCCCCGGTTCGATCCCGGGTTTCGGCAATTATTATTATCATCCAGGTTCCTAAATGGATCATAGGGCTTACAACAAAGGTTTTCCTTTCCAATCACTTCTTCTTAGTGCTTTAAAGTTTTACTACGAGCCTTTTGCTTGAACTTGTCGTCTTCATGTTTGGGCGGGTCTTCCTTTGCTGCCTTGTGGATTCCATTCTAGGTCTTATTTGTCAATATATCCTTCTGGCTTTCTCAGCGTATGTCCTATCTATCGAGCATTTATTTGATTTCGGTACACAACGATATTTGATTTCATCTCTCGTAGCCATTTCTTTTGATAAGTTAAAGTTCTTACAATCACTGTTATTTCAAAAAGTCTGTTGTTCGTCAATTACCACATAAACTTGGTATTTCTAATTTGTTTCTAGCACTTTTTTGTTCAAATTAATTTTTGAGGAAATACGCTCTATATTTGTAGATATTGGTAACGACAAATTGAATAGACAAATTTTTTAAACTAGTGTTCGCCTAATGGTCAAAATGTGTATGTAAATATGAAAAAAACATAATTCATCTAAGTACATATGAATTTATTTGTTTCGAGCATTTATTTTTTCCTTCAAATTAGATCGATTTGGCGAGGGACCAACCTCAAATCCATATTTTATCTTCAATATAAAAAATACCAATTGAAAAACCAAAAAAGTATCAAAAAGTCTCCTTTATAGAATGTCATCCACTCAGGACGTTGCACGTTTAATTATATGTTTATATGTCTGGTACTGTTGAACGAAAAAGTACCAAAAAGCTCTCCTTACATGTTCTTATTCACCAACTTTAATGTATAATTTTATCTTTATAGGTCTAATATTAACGAATATTCAAAAAGTTCCAGATGATAAACAAAAAGTACCAACATATTTTATCTTATAGGTTATCACTCACTTAGGATCCTACACCTATATTTAAAATTAAAATTAAATTTAAAAATTATCACATGAAGCACATAAAAGTAAAAAAACAGAAATTTAGTTTCCCATATTTCCCCTTTTTTCTCCCCATAGAGATTCGGTTGACAAACAAAGGAAGAAAGCGTTCTTAACTGTTTTGCCTGGTCTGATTTAAATAGTCGAAATATTCGAAAACCGGTTTCTGAAAAATGCTGAATAATCGATCACCCTAATTTTTTATTATTTGATAATTGAAAATACATTTTTATTTATTTATTTTGCATTTGTGTTAGTAACAATTTTGAACGGTTATAACTCTGAAATTATTGAACAGATTTTAATAAAATATACATTGTGCACTTCTTTGAGTAAATACCTCTTAAATGGTGTATATTTTGTTCAAATCGGTTGACATACAGAGGAGGAAAGTGTTCTGAACTGTTTTGCCTTAGCCGATTTATATATAGATATGAAAAAACTTCGAACTTATCACAACGTCTTACTTTAAATACATCCTCCCAAAAACTCCCAATATTTTGCCCTTTTTGTAAATTATGTTCCGAAAACTCACTCACATCTACAACATTTTGGAAAATAGCATATAATTGAGCAATACTTTTTTGGTAACCTTTTATTCTAAAAAGCACTATTTTGAACAAAAAAAAACGTAAAAAGCACTAAGCCACTTTTTAAATTTAATTAAACACAAAACAAGTTGCATTCGGCTGTGCCGAATATTATATACCTCCAAAATTTAAAAAAGGCGATGGCGTTGATGGGTGACCATTTTCATTTAAAATTAAATATGGGTGTTTCTCTGGTTATGCACGCGACATTTGTACGCGTTTTATTGTGTTTGAATATTAAAAAAATAGAAGTGGATTGGAATTTTAGAATGAATTCTAGAATCGTTACATTGTTTGTGATGAGTTCTTTCTAAAAAGTATATATAATGGTAAATTGAGCACTGGGTACCCAAATGCCATGCAATCAAAGTTGACTTACTCACGTGACAAAAATAGAAGTGCCTTTTAGGACCGTAAGAAAAAGTGCGAAAGTAAGTGAATTGTAGGTGGTTTTTATTTCGGAAAAAATGTTTTTATAAAGGTTAGTAATGGGCCCTTATAATCATGTTTTGTTAAAAAGCAACTATGCATGGGTTGGCGAAGAAAAAAATAAATTGAAAATTACGCACGTGACATTACGCACGTGACACTTTTTACCTTCATACATATTTTAGTAATTTTACATATATTTTCAGAAGTTTTTAACAAAAAAATTAAACTTTTATTCAAAAATAAAAATATACTACAAAATTAATCCAACTTAATTTTTTCCTTGAAAAAAATTATGCGAGCGCTTTGATTTTTCACGGTGGACCATTTCAGAGAAATACCCATATACAGGTATGTATGTGATGAAAATCAATCGATTTCAAAACGACCGTTTTTAAAAGGTGTGATGAATTTCGAACGATTTTAAAATCTATTTCTGAATCTGGCCTGTTGCAATTACCGAAAATTTGCAGTGACCGACCATTCTTTATAAAACTTAATGACAGCCCAAATTTTAATAAAAAAAATATGTTGTCAATGCTAAAAAGTAAACGTTTTGTAAAATTTCCAAATTGTTAGGAAGCCTAGCTCTAACCTCGTAAATAAAGTTTTTGGTAAAACGAATGCAACTTTCTTTTATCACTTTTTTTTTATCATTTGAAACCTTAAAATCTTTATATGCCTTCCCAAAATTGTACCCCAAATAGCAAATCTCATCTTAATCATCCTAAATATATTCGAGGTTTTAAAAAATGGTACAAAAAAAAAAATAAATATTGTAAAAGGCACTTAAAAGCACTGTGAGAAATTGTGAAAAGCACTATAAATACCCGCTTATCAAAAACGGGTGTTTAACAAAATTTCGGGTATTGCATAAGCAAAAAAGCACCAAAAAAATACCCGAAAGGCACCAAAATGGCAACGCTGAATATAACACAACCGGTAACAGTTTTTAACCATATTTAATTTCTTTTTTATTAAATTTTTTATTAAAAAAAATGTCGCATACTTTGCAGGAATAAAATCGGCCAATTGTACAAATTCGCATGATAGGTAACATCGATACATGTCAAAATTTTCGTGTGAAATAATAAATGTTGCTCAACATTTTTCACAAATTTGAACAGAGTACTAGGCTTTAGGTGTTAAACGGGAAAGCAAATCAATCATAATAATATGCTGTTTCTAATTGCTTTTTTGGGTTTTTTAAGGCACGAATTCGGGATGAAATCGACTTTATAATACTTGATTCATGCGTATTTTGAGATTGATTCAATCTAGTTTTACTTTAATTATTCTTATTTTCGGAATATTTTAAGCACGAATTCGGGATTAAATCAACTTTATAATTAATCAATTAATGATGAAACAGAACTGGGGCTGAACGATGTTTTTCATACAGTTTGGCATAAAATTATGCCAGAGAATGCGGTCAATTTTATTTTGAGGACATTTGTTCCAATGCTCTCACTTATTCTCTTAACAATGCTACCATACTTTCATTCAATTTCATAAATTGAAATTGAATAAAGTAAACAAAGAAAAATAAGGACAAAATAAAATGAAAGAAATAAGAGACAGTTTGAAGTTACTGCCGACCAGTGTTCCCAGTTTTGGGGATTTATCCCCAAATTGGGGATTTTTTTTGTAATTGGGTATAAAAAAATTTGTGAAAATCCCCAGGGGATTTTTTGGGGAAAAGCACTTTTTTCGCTGGTATTTTTGGTGATAATATATTATTAAAAATTCCTTTTTGCAATAGCAAGACCGATTTGGTCAAGATTTGGGTTCAAATTTTAGTCTTTTTTGCGGTTTAAACTTTTTCAAGAACTTGTTGAAATAGTTTTAAATATGGTTTTGTACTAACTAGCGTTACTACTGTTAAACTAGCTTTTTTTTGTAATGAATACAACCAAAATCAATATTTGATTTTGAGTTATTACCCAATAAAAAATTTTATCATATTGCGAAGCACTAATGGTACATTTAAAAAAAATAAGCGCAGAATTATGCGCTACGCGATAAGACATACAGAAATGCAGTAAAGTAAGTGAAAAAACTCTCAACAACTTTTATAAAAAAAATAACATTTCAAGTGCTACGGCATTCCCTTACTACGAAGCAGGTTTGTAAGGGAGAATACTAAAAAATAACTGTATCAAAACATTCAGTGTGTAAAGCTGTTCGTTACATCCAACAATTTTTTATGCGCTGAATAATGCGCTTCATGTGTCAAAAATGTATTGCTTCAAAGTGGGAACTCGCCATATAAAATTCATGTCTTCCGTATGCGCAATGGTAAACGCAACTCTTATGTTTCTCCCTTACAAACCTGCTTCGTTGGAAGCTCCATTTTTTACTGGGTAGGAGCTCTTCTTAGAATAAATACACACTTCAAAATAATGCAGCTTGCTGTGAAAAATTTATTCAATAATCTCGAATGTACTTTTTAAACAAACAACATGTAACACAAAATTGCATTGGCTTATGAATTAGAAGTAATATTATGTTTTTTATTTTTAAGAACATTTGGGGATTTTTGGGGATAAGAAAGAAAATGGTTGTTTTGTTGATTTTTGGGGATGAAAAAATCGCAAATTGGGGATAAGGCTTAAAATAACACTGGGAACTCTGCTGCCGACGTTTCAATTATGGGCTTTAGAATGTCTGAAGTTGAAGACTCAAATCTGTTTCATCATTTAAGCGCATTTTGAGATGCGTTCAATCTTAGTTTTACTTAAATTGATATCAGTTTCGAATTATTTCAAGTACGAATTCGGGATTGAATATGGATAAGTTAAGTATTTCGCGATTGAAAATTCGTACTTTAATCAGTCTTTCTGTACTTGATTCAAGAAAATCCGTACTCACCGCTTCGGATTGATTTGAGTACGGATGGATTGATTTTTCTTTTGAATGTATAAGCGTCCCAAAGTAGTTTATGAAAAACACCTTGACCTTGTATTTAAATTATACATATAAATAATAAATATCCACTATTGACCATATTTTAATGATGGACTACCGTATAATCCTTTAGCACCTTTAGGAGATTATTCACTAATACTTTAACTGATTCTATAGCAAGGTATTTTATTAAAAATAAAAAAACTATAAGAAGGGCGTATGGCCAGCACACACCTTGAATTTGTTGACAGCAAATTAAATACATTCACCATGTTAATAGCAAATAATGAACTGCTTTTATTTTACCTACTGGCTAAAGGAACGTTGAAAATAGAAGAAGCATATAGGGAAAAAAGTTCAATGGGACAAACAATAACTTACTATTAACAAACGTTGTTGTAAAGATGACAATAATAAAGGTATTAAAGTGGACAATTGTCAGTGTCTGAGTAATTGTAATTTGTATGAATGGTTGATTAAACGTTTTGGTCGGTCGCCTGGTCTTCAAATGCATTTTACGAATTGCCGTGTTTTTAGTTTTTTTCCACTGCCTTTTTGTCTAGTAAGCAATCAAAGAAGACAGAATGTAGGTATGTCTGTCTGTCTGGCTGGGTGTCTGTCAACCATTCATCTATCCATGTATCTAGGCATTGACGTTTCCATTTGAATTGGCTATTCTTCATGTGTTTTCGATACGAATTGTTTCTTATGCATAATTTATTTTTAAATTGTATTGTTTGTGAATTAAGTATTTAGAAAATGTGCAACATACCCATGCATTATGAACATATTTCAGCACCACAATATTGGCATTAATGGACACATACTCATACACGATTAATGAATACTTTGTATATACTTTTGAATTTACCTTTTATTTGCTTATTACCTGCCTGCTGGAATTAATTCTTACTTGTCTGAATTGTATTAGAAATATTTGTAGGAGTAATACGTTTGTTGTGTTTTTTTTTTCTTAACCATTTGCTCGAACGCTTAAATGGTCATTTTGAAGACCCATTAATATTGGACATGTGCAATGTGTCATCTATTTAAAATTGTATGGGATTAAAGTTGACGGTTGACCAGATTTCTTATTGACACGTGGGTAAGATGTAGAAACGATTTGATGCATGTCTCAATTAGATTCAATAGATTAAACAGCATATGTTGTGCTCTGAATTTTCCAAAAGGATACATTTTTAAAAATCTTCTGTTTTAGTACACAATGACTTTAGACAGGGGAGCCTGTAAATGAAAAAAAATCCCCGAAAATTTTTAGAATTTTCGAAAATTGTATTACAAGAGAGTTCGGCAATGCCTGTATAAGTTATTAATACAATTAAAGGCTTGAAATTAAAGACACTTTTTTTAACAGTGTTCATTTTTTTCTTTCTGCTATAAACACACCATTAACAACACAAAATATCTGGCGTGTTTGCCCAGCTATTTGTGTGATTTATTATGCCCTTTACATCACAATTGTGATTTTTAAATCACAAGTGATTTGAAATCTTGTGAGTTTCAGAACATGCCTGCATATTAAAATACGTTTTAAGATTATATGAAAATTAAAAAAATATAGTCTTAAAAACTATGCTAAAAATTGTACATAAATTATGCTATGCTATGATAAAACGTAAATATCCCAGTTGGCCACGTCTTTAAGACACCCTCGAAGACGGATGCACGACAATGTTAATTCCTGCGCGACATGTGAGGGACAGCGGCAACAAATCGTCAACGACATTTTAGAACAAGTGTTGCGAAATCGTGCACGACACAAAGAATGACAATGTCTTTTATACAAGACAACTTATAAGACAGTGTCGCTCATACTGTCCCACAATGAGTTTAATAGAGGACAACTTATAAGACAAAGTCGCTAATACTGTCCCGTATAAAGCTAAATAGAATACAACTTATAAGACAACGTCGCTCAAACTGTCGTGCACGACAATTTCCAGTAAATTGTCTTCTAGAAAACCTAAGCAACAGGAGACAAGTCGTGCATACATCATTGACGACAATGTCGTCAACGTCAATCTGGCCAACTGTGTTGTATATAATTAGAACACATAGATATTTTTTCGAATAGTTGTACGCCGAAATAGCTCAGTTGGGAGAGCGTTAGACTGAAGATCTAAAGGCCCCCGGTTCAATCCCGGGTTTCGGCAGGAAAGTTTTCTTTTTAGTTTTTTTAAACCCAAAAGGAAAACTTATTAGTTTTTTATACCCACACCACAATAGTGGAAAGTACATATGCGCTGTTGAAATTTGTGAGAATTGGTCCATAATTTTATATAGAACCCATACAAGCGTCTTCCTTTAATATTGTCTTTGTGACCATAAACCATATTTTTATGTTGGTATTTAGATTAAATTTGTTCTAAACTTTTTGTTGGCAATGTAAATAATCTAACAAAATTTTATTGGCGCCAAAAACTTTTACGATAGCTACATGTCATGAGGCTCATATACATAAGCTGGCTTCTTAAAATCAGGTTAAGGCAAACAAAATATCTCTTAAGATAAAGATATCGAAATAATAGTAAGCACAAAGAAATTGTAAATGCATCTTAATCATTGTCCATAGGTTCAAATACGGTACACACATTCTCGAATATTTGTTTTTAAATAATTTGTTATAGGCCATCATATGGCCGGGCTTTACTGACTATACTTTCTTAACTGCTGAGTAGTATATCTCCTTACGTTTATACATATATATCGCCCTTATTCAACATGACTGTATAAACTCAGAATTTACAAATTTTCAGTATAAACAAAACAACCTTTACATTACCAAAAAGGAGACAAAATAGCATAATATTACTTGTCGATCTTTTCTAAAAAGTGAAAAATACAAATTAATACACTATTGTTGAACAAGTGCGATCGATATGTTATTGGATAGCAATATTTTTAATATATATTCTTAAATTGTTTACTCTTCTGCAAGGATTTCAAACCGCCTGCCGAAATAGCTCAGTTGGGAGAGCGTTAGACTGAAGATCTAAAGGTCCCCGGTTCAATCCCGGGTTTCGGCAAATGTTTTTAGTTTTTTTATTTTTAGCCGTTATCTATGTTTGGCTTCACATTTTTTGTTTCCCCCATTTTGTTCACATAAGAACTCACAACAAAACAATCAAATCTTTGTTCACCTTGTTGTTGTAGTTTCTACAACAAACTTTTTCAGGCTCACGAGTATGCCATGATAATGAAAAAGGAAACCTGTTAGTAAATTATTTAAAAAACGTATTTCCCCCAAATATATCTGACGATATAGCGGAGGAGTTATCGCCTGTTAATGTTAGATCAGCTTTCCCCCTAAGATTTGAGATAAGAGAAATAGAAAAGGCTATTTGTGAATTAAACACCAAGAAGGCAACTGGTATTGATAAGATAAGTAACAAAATGCTTTTGGAGCCTTGAATACTACCCTCAAGAATGGAAGGTCTCCTTAGTTACGATGATGCCAAAGCCAGGAAAAGATCACACAAAAGTTGAGTCATATAGGCCTTTTAGCTTATTATCTAATATATCAAAGCTGTTTGAGAAGCTCTTAGCGTCAAAATTAACCCTAATATTAAATGACAATCAATTCGGTTACAGTAGAGAACATAGCACAATTGAACAAACCCATCGGATAGTAAACGCCATAAGAAAAGCCTTTGAAGAAAGAAAATATTGCTCCACTCTCTTCATCGATGTCTCTCAAGCTTTTGGTAAATTCTGGCATGTAGGCTTGTTACATAAATTGAAGCTAAACCTACCGGTTGACGCACACAAGCTGTGAGAAAGCTACTTGGTCGGTCGAAAATTTATTATTTAAGAAGCTGATTTTTTAAGTTCTCCTCAGCCAATTGAAGCTGGAGTCCCACAGGGAAGCATCCTGGGCCCACTTTGTTACCTTATATATACCTCGGACATGCCAACAAACAATTACACCCTAACCTCAGCTTTTGCTAATGATACAGCTTTTCTAAGCGTACACGAGAACAGTCGTGAAGCATCTCGATACCTGCAGGATCATATATTTCAACTAGAACTGTGGTTAAAACAATGGAGAATAAAGGTCAATGAGCAAAACTGCGTACATATAACATTCACCTTGCGTCGGGAAACATGCCCCCTATTAAAATCAATAACCAACTAGTACCTCAACAATCGCATGTCAAATATCTCTTTATACATCTGAATCGGCGATTAACATGGAAATGTCATATAGAATGAAACTAAAAGCAATTCAAATTAATTGGCTTATTGGATGAAATTCTGTTCTTAGTCTCGATTGCAAACTACTACTTTACAACTCTATTTTAAAGCCAATATGGTGCTACGGTATTCAACTATGGGGCACTGCCTCGGCCTCAAATATCGAAAAAATTCAAAGGCGCCAAAATAAACTTCTTAAAATAATCACAGCTGCCCCTTGGTATCTTAAAAACTCGAATATCCAATGTGCCACTGGTAAGGACTATTATTACGAAGTATGCGGTAAAATATTTAAAAAGACTAGAGTTGCACACAAACCAACTAGCTCGAAACATTTTAAATGATAGCAGCAACACTCGCTTAAGGAGAAGAGACACTGAAGCACTTACCCAATTAGATAAGCGATAAGCACCTATATATGTGATCAGAATCGCTGTTGAAGAAAATTTTAGTCTGGCACTGGCAGGACATAAAATAAAGTATTAGGCTAAGATTTGATTAATTATTGTTAGTTCATATTTAGTATATGAAGATTCAATAAATAAATAATAAAAAAACGAGTATGCAGGCATATAGAATGCAATGGTTTTCCAAGGTTTTGGATTGTTTTTAGAACTTTTTGGTGTCATTCACAACAAGAGTACGTTGGGGTTAGAGTCTGAACACAATCTAACGATAATTTATTGCGGTGCTGTTTTTCATATGATTTTTAAGTAAAAAAAGCAGTGCGGAACGGCATAAAATTAAAATCTATTTTATTTTCATTGCCGACCAGCGTGGCCATTTTGGCAATTTTGCAGCTAGATTTAGCATTTTTTTGTCTGAGTTAGCTGCAAATTTTTCATTTAGCAGTTAGCATTTTTTTTTAACCATTTTTCAACTACATATTTAGAATTTTTTAGCATTATTTAATTTAAGAATATTCAAATAATAAATGAAAATCCACCACACTGTTTTGTTGAATGCACATACAAGTCCCTACTCTTTTGCTTTAGAAACTGTACAATATTTTAAAAGACTGTATTGGTGTGAGGGTTGGACACCAATGAAAAATAATCTTCAGGTAGATAGAAGAAAGGGGGTGTGCGTTGAGATGTAAACGGTGGGGCTATCAAGATGAAGATTATTATTATAATTGCTCCAAAGGAGTTTTTGGTCTTGCCATTAAGCAACGCGGAAGTTAAAATAGGTTTTTACCGAAAATTCGAAATAGAATGACGTTAAAGTCTATTTATGTACGTATATAAAGACTGAAATATATTTCTTTTATAGTTTTAAGACCATATTCATAAAAAAACATTTCAGATTTTCAAAAGGTTTATGAAACGAATTTTCTATGAAAATTTGTTCAATAAACCTTTTATAAATCAAAAATTGTTTTATGAATATGGGGTTTATGTTTAATAAATATTTTATTGTTATTTTTTAATCAGTTTGTTCTCTTGATATAATGTGAGTTTATAGGGAAGAATTATGCAAAATAATTCAATACAGGCTAAAAATAAATCATGTATAAAGGTATATTAACTAAAATAACAAAAAATAATACAATTTAAATTTTAGCATTATTTTTTGGCAGTTAAGGATTTTTTTTTAGCATTTTTTGGCATTATTTTAAAGCCGATTTAGCTGTAAAATATTTTTGGATATGGCCACACTGTTGCCGACTTTCTTTCTCTCTCAATTTTTGATTCTCGTTCTCTTTCTGATGTTGCCATAGTTTTTGAATAATTGGCGATGTTCACAACATTATTGTAAACAAAAAAACATGATAAAAATGTATGCACAAATAAATTAATAAAAATATAAACAAACGACTAAAGGCTCAGTTAGGCGAACGTTGCTGTAACCGTAATGTACTGCACCGTACTGTAAGCACGTTGGTGCACTTATAGATCGTTTAAAAACGTGTCATATGTTTTCCCATACATAAACAAAAAAGCAATAGTATACATAAAACAAAACCCACAGTGATGGGAATCAAAAAGGTTCAAATGGTGACCGTTGTGCAGAAAAGGTACCACGTGATTTAAATGGTATTAAAACAGTATTTTGTGTATGTTTTAATTTTTAATAATTTAATATTTATATTATAGATTTACAATAAATAAATTTGTATTTCAGCATACATATATAAATTTTTAGCATACATATATTGTAAATGTGCATACACCAAACAAGGTTTTGATACCTTATATATGTTTCACATTACCATTGTATGTGTATATGCATTTGTTTACTTTAAACATCCAAACATATATATATTTGGAAATATGTTGTATTGTAAGTTGTTTTGTCGCAATTCCATAGATATACTGAAAAAAGTACAAAAAAAAGAGCAAAATTACCCGCATTCAATGTAACATTCAAGCCGCCCATCACTGTCTTACAAATGTCACGTAACAACGGCATGAAATTCTATTTTATACAGATTGGTACGTTGCAACTACGGTACATTGCATTTCGGTAAGCTTTTGTATTGGTTTTCATATAACAAAAAGCGAACAGCTGATGGATACAGTACAGATACGGTACAGCAACGTTCGCCTAACTGAGCCTTAAAACTATAGTCGTCGCCGTGGCCGTCTTCCGTTGTATTATGTTTGTTTTTCTCTCCCGCAACGAGAAATCGCACCGCACCGCAAACATTGAGTTTAGACCAGAGAACTGCAAAATCACTATTTTCTTCATTTATTCATACGCTCAAATTTACATTCACTCTTTGCCTGGAAAACCAAGTTCAACGTTGGTAATTTTTACATCATTTCGTTCACATTTGATTTTTAATTGAAAGTACTTTATTTGCATTTTTGTTGCGCACGCAATATAACACAATTGTGTAAATTCAAAAGGAACACATTCTTATACTTTTGCATTCAAGTAGTCATTGTCCACACGATGAGACGCTTTGTTAACATTAACAACAATAACAACAATAAACTACTCGATGAGACGCTTTGTTAAAATTAACAACAATAAAAACAACAATAACAAGAATACATTGTACATACAGAACTACTGTACTTTTTAAGATGATAAAAAAAGTCTTTTGTTTCTATGGAAATTGTTTGTACCTACATATGTGCGTTTAGTTTCATTTAATTTTTTTTTTTCTTGTAATACATAGTAACTGCTGAATGCCTACATGAGTAATAATTGCTTGATTTCTGGCTTTTTTGTTTGTATTTTTTTTGCTTTGCCAAAACAATCATTGTCGGACCAAACACACAAACATCTCGATTGACAAACGAAGCTAAACGATAGAATAAATAACAAAGCACGATGTGCATTATTTGAATGACTGCAAACCAGCAGCGAATGTTTGCGGTTGCGCAATTTTGATTGTATGACCGCAAGCGAGTGTATTTGTTGGTGTTCATTTACTGCGTTTTTTTTGCAATCGCACAAATCCGTTCTCTGGTTTAGACTCATACATTAATTGTAATATTCGTACTAAAAGTAAGTGGAAAAACTTATATTTAGTGCGAGTTTTTTCCTTCTGTTTATGTATTCTTTGTATTGGCAGTACATCAAAACCGTATTTTTTTTTGAAAGTGGTTCTTTGGATTATCAAACACTTGCATAAAGTTCAATGGGTATTATTTTGAAATTATGTTAAAAACTCTATTGGAAACTAAAAATCTCAGTTCAGATTTTTTTTTTTTTTTTTAATTTTAAAATTGATTATTTTTATTTCGTTCGTGTCGAAAAGATAAGACATTAAGTAAGATTTTTAACAATTTTATAAGTTATCACTTGAATTAAAAAAAAAACAATGGTGCAAGTTCTTAGTAATGAGAAAAGTCAGATACATTTGGAATGTATTTTTTTTACTTGTTCCTAGTTGGCCAAATGGTCATACACGCAAATGTCGTCAACGATGTCTTCCGAACATTTTTGAATTTGTCGCCTATATAACATTGATGGCGACAGTTTAAGTAAGAAAACGTGTATATTGTCGTGTTAAAAATCGTATTTACGACGTTTTTGGAGACATTTTTTTAAATTTGTCTTGAATAATAATTTATTGAGGACAACTTAAGTAACCATTGCATGCAATTTGTCGTGTTTCAAACCACACTGACGACAAAATGCATGCAATTGTCGCTCACATTGTCTTCAATAAGACTTTATTGAGGACAACTTAGGCGACCATTGCATGCATTTTGTCGTGTTTCGAACCACTTTGACGACAAAATGCATGCAATGGTCGCTTACGTTTTCCTCTACTAAAAAAAAAATTAAAACTTTAAATTTGTACACAGAAAAAATTATTGCCGAATTATTTTCAAACAAACGCTTGTTTAAAAATTTTTTTAATTTCTATAAATTTTTTTACTGATTCAATCAATATTTTTGTTTGATTTTTATTTAACCAACAAAAATGTGGACAACTCTTCAAAAATATAATAAACGCGTCATTGGTGTCAAGTTTTCATAATTTTGTATGAAATATTTAACGCTCTTTAATGTTGTCGTCTTTTTGCGTTTTTTTATTTGATCGTAAGCAACACTTCTTTATGTGAAATATAAGAACAACAATGGAAAAACATTTCAGCATTTCGCATACCTGGAAAATCAGGACTTCTTGGCACTTAAGGCAGCTCCATGTGACCCCAAAACAATAATAATAGTTTGATATGTATGCATGTATTCTATATCATGACGTTGAAAAACCGCATTTTTATAAATTTAATACAAAACTTTTAATAGAATTATTGACGAAGTCAGTAAGTTTAAATTGTGACAATACGGAATTCAAGTTTTTATTTTTAAAAATCTGCCGAAATAGCTCAGTTGGGAGAGCGTTAGACTGAAGATCTAAAGGTCCCCGGTTCAATCCCGGGTTTCGGCATAAGATTGCTTTTTTAAAGAAAACGACTATTAAATCAAATTAAGAACACAACAAAACAACAACGTTCTTTCTTAGCCTGGGTATTTGTTCCTAAATAAGGGATTTTTTTCTAATTTGGGATAAAAATTCCTTAAAACTCCTCAAGGGGAAAAACACTTTTTTTCGATGGGGATTTTTATTATAAATGCCATTTGTGCGAAATTTATGTCTTTTTTGGTGGTGTTGAAATAGTTTTAAATGTATGTATGGTTTCTGTACCAACCAGTAACGCTTGTGTTGAACGATTCTTTTCTATAATAAATACAACAAAATCAAAATTCACAACAGAATGCAGTGTGAGTTATTAGAAGCTTTTCTTAGAATAACTACACACTTTAAAAATAATTTAGTTTGAGGTGACAAATTTATTCCATCTTCTCAAAGCTAACACTTTTTCATACAACCAAAATGTAAGACAAATTGCATTTGCCGATTAATCAGAAGAAGAAAATGATAAACATTGAGGCATAATTATATTTCTTATGTTTTTAAGTTATTAGTTATTTAGTTATTTCAATAAACTAAACCGTTTTTTCAATATATGGTTTGTAGCCCCAAGTATTCTCTTTAAAATGACATTAAAATCATTTTCGTATGTGAAGTAGTTTTCGAGATATTGATGAAATACGCTCAACACATTCGGCTTATTCGGCGAAATTATGACATTTTGAATATGACATAACTTTTTTCGTTCATATATGTTCCTTATAAGATAAAAGGAACCTTCTCACCAAATTCCATTAAAATCGAAAGGGGTCGCGCGCGTCCCACTCTTGGTCGTTTTGACATGGAATTTACCCAAATAAATAATAAAAAAGATAAAAAATACACAAATTTATTATTGAAAATGTATTTTTTTTATTTTTGATAGGTTATGTCAAATGTACGTTACATACCAAAATGTGAACATGTAGATAATAAACCTTATGTAAAACTCAAATTTTGACATACATACATATCGACCCCTAACAGCGAAAATAACGTAAGCACCAAAAATCAAATTTTACATGAGAGTTTTTTTATTTTATTTCATATAAATTTTGTATGAAATTTGTCGCTTACAATAAAATAGTTTTTGCTATAAAATCGTAACGGTACCTTTTGTGACCATGACATTTTAGGAGATGATGCAAGTGTTGTCAATAAAGTAATTTATAAAAAAAAAACGAAAATTTAAAATCATGTCGCTTACGTTATTTTCGCGGTTAGGGCTCGATTTGCAATCACATGTACACATAATGTGAATATAGCTTTAATTATCAACCCCGGAAACCATATTATAATTAAATTAGTCCTCCACCAGGAAGCAAAAACCATATATTTACAACACTTTCTTTAAATAATAGTATTGTTTGAGGTGACTATATCGAAAAATGTATTTTCTTTACGTGTAGTTAATTATTAAAACAAGTTTATATTGTTTTCTAAGTTATACCCAGTTGACAAAACTGTCGTCGACGACATTATCGTAACGATTTATGTACGACATGTCCCTTATCACTAAGGATTTCTGGAAGACAAGTTTGAGGAAAATGTCGTGGACGACAAAATACATGACATTGTCTTGTGCACTATCTTTTAAAGAATTTTATAAGCGACCCGGTCATTGTCTTTCAAATTGTCTTTTATCAAAGCCCATCCACGAAAGCAGGACCGACACTGTTTTGTAAGGTGTCTTATATCAACACCTATACACGACAATACGAGCGACATTGTCTTGTATGCTGTCCTTTTTCACAGTGTATCCGCGAGAACATGACCGACATTTTCTTGTAAGGTGTCCTTTATCAACTTCTAAACATGACAATATGAGCGACATTGTCTTGTAAGCTGTCTTCTAAACAAACAAAAATAATTTGTTCCCAATAAAAAATAAAAATAACTGTAAAATAACGAAATTAATAAAAAACAACCAAAGCAAAGTGAAGAAAATCAGTCAGTCAAGTCTGAGAACTCAAAGACTCAGGTATGATTTTAAAAATATGTATGTGTTATTGTTTATTTTTATTTATTCGTTTAGGTTTATAGGCGACATTCTCGTGTAAGCTGCAACTCCTGTAACTTCATCGACATTGTCTTATACGCAGTTGTTGACGACAAAGTAGAATCCATTGTCGGGTATTTAGTCATCAAAGACAATATGAACGATTTTGCCGTTCACGTGGTCATTTACGACTATATGGACGACAATATCGTACATTTGGTCATCAACGACAGGCTGAGCGACATTGTCTCCCTTTGTGTCAAGCACGATTTACGCGACACTTGTTTGAAAATGTCATCGACGATTTGCATTAGTTGTCTATTACGTGTCGTGCACGACATAGCCAACTGGGTATATAAAACTACCCAAGACCCAATTTTGCCACCACACAAGACTTATTCCTTTTTTGATTACTGTTTTTGTTCAACATTTTTTGTAAGTGTATTGATATTTTTTAATTTATTTTACATAAGTGTTTACTTTGCATTTAACGAAAAGTAGCAGAATAAATCATCCATCCTACTATGGTGGCTGCCATTTATAAAAAAAGAAGAGCTAAAAATAGTTAACAAGAAACCATTAAATTTAACCAGCTTTACAGTCTTCGAATATTGACTTTAATTAGGAAACCTGATTTCATTGTGAATTTGTTTATCTTTAATTTTGCTCTTCAAACGATTAACCTTTTGAACAATTTTTTTCTAAAGGATACAATTGCCGCTACCATTGGAATATTTAAAGAGAATTGTAATAATTTTGATGAAATTTGGAGCGACATTGATAACTTTTAAAAGGAAAGTAATACATCATTGGAAGCAATTTAAGTTACGAAAAGAAAAAAGGAAACTCTTTTAATAAAGATTTTTATATAGACCCAACTTTGGGTAAAAGCAAGTTTCAGGATCTGTCCGATGATATTTCTTCAATTGATTAGTAGAAGTTCAAAAAATATTATCCAGTGATTAACACCATAAATTCGTATATCGAATACCGATTCGAAAATTTTCAATTAGCTAAAGCTGCAAACAATTTCTTTCAATTCATTGTGGAAGGCGCTGACGAATTCGTTATTAATTCCAAAAAGGTTTTGCAAATGGATTGTGATTCTATGAAAGCCGAATCACTAGTAATTAAGAATATTTTAAAAACACATCCAGCGAAAAACAATTAAACTTTGTTATGCTAAAATCCAAAATTGAAAAGAATATCTGTCCAAACATTTACAAACTTTTACAAGTGGCAATTAGTCATCTACTTAGTTTTATTCGATAGGAATGAACTCTCTCAGCTATGCGTAGAATAAATACATAGTTCAGGAACGATTTTCAAATTTAGTCCTTTTAGGTATTGAAAATGAAAAAGTCAAATACAAAATTATTTCAGAAGAAGTATTAAACATATTTTGTAAAAAAAAATAAAATAAAAACAAGTAAGAAAGTATAGTCGGTCAAGCCCGACCATATGATGCCCTACACCACAGTATTTAAAAACACATCATGCTTATGTGTCCATGTAAATATGGATTTATTTATGCTTATAAACTTCATGAAAATCGGTTTGAAAGTTTGTGAGAGGCAGAAATTGCCCCCTGCCTCCCCTTGTGGTCCTATTTCTTAAAAACTGTATATCTTATGTGTCCCTATAGATATGGATCTATCTATGTTTTAAATTTCATTAAAATCGGTTTGAGAGGCAGAAATTGCCCCTACCTCCCCTCGTGGACAGATTTTTTTAAAAATTTATACATTTTGTGTCCATATAGATATGGTTCTATCTATGTTTTTTCCCTCGTGGTCCTGCGATTCGGCCCATTTTCAATAGGATTGGTCCTTGTGCCAATAAGAACCTATGGCCCAAATATTTTCAAACTATCTCCAAAATTGCGACCTGTACATTGCGCACAAGGTTACATGGACAGCCAGACAGCCTGCCAGCCAGCCGGACGGACATCGTTATACTCGGGATCGGTATACTTTAAGGTGGGTCTAGGCATCAGCACAAATGCATAATACCCTCTCCACTATTGTGGTGTGGGTATAATAAAGTTGGAATAACCTTTTCAATAATAAATTGCTTTTTATATAATTGCTAGCTGACCCGGCAAACGTTGTTTTGCCATATAACTTATTTCTAGTGAAAGGAAGAGAAATGAAGCGCTTTATACCATGATCGGCGATGAAAAAAACAGTAGCTTTTTATTTCTTTATTTCTGTGCGTTACATATTCAAAAGTTAAACATAAAAAACAGGTGTATTTTTTACCCTAAAGTATGAAAATCAAACAGAGATAATCAATTTTCATTACAAAAAGCAATTGCGTATAACATATTTTCTGTCAGTCCGTCTTTAGCCAACACAAATAAGTTCGATGGTTTGCCGACGCGAGAACATGCAACGTATAATTGTCCGTGTGAAAAACATGGTATGCCCGAATCTATGCCGCGACATATTCATTGTCATTGCAAATGCCAATCTAATAGAGAAATTAAACGTGTTTGAATTCAATTGGGTCATCTGTGGCAATCATCGGAGTTCATGGCAGCAAAACATTTTCGTCTCGGAATTTACCATTTAAAATGGTAGCTTCGATAACGTTTTTCTTAAATTTTTTACGACCAATCGTGTACTACATTGCAAAGCCGTGATGGGTTCAAATTGGAATAACCGGAGAAAAATATGTGTCAAAAATATATATAAACTTTTCAAAAGAATCGGTTAATTATTCCAGATAGTACTGGAGGGGGGGTGCTTTTATCATTCTTTCTTAATTTTACGCAGTAAAGGTTAAAATTTATAGCTTTTAATTTCACGTCCTAAATAATAAAAATTATAGGCTATAGTTCTTCCAGATGCTACACTATTTTTCTGCATAATTTCAAGAAAATCGGTAGATTAGTTAAGAAGATTTAGGGCGGGGAAGCTTTTACCCGTTTTGCCCAATTTAACGCCCTCAAGCGATATGAAATATACATTAAGATCTATTCCGAATGTCATTGTACACATAAGACATTACGATACATGTGGGGGATTCACAAGGTGTCATAAAGTTATATGTCTTAAAACAATAACATGAAAAATACGACTGTTGTGAACAACCCCTCATAATTTAGTGTGCAATTTTGAATTTAAATCAGCTGATTTAAAACATATATAAAAAATAAATATTTACCTAACAACAAAATATTTTTTAATTCTTATCCATGAATTAATTAATTAAATCAGATCTTCCCTGACTATTATCCCTTTTTTAATCACAAATCATAAATAAATTTTATTTTGTTTGTTTACCAAACATCAGAGTCCTAAGCCGATATAATTTGACGCCGCAAGTATTTTGTTGCAAAAATTAAAAACTATAAAACTATACCATCAACGGCGACGGCTACAAAACCTAATGCGGATCGGCTCAGCCGCTCAGTGCAGGTCTCTTCTAATTAATAACGGCAGCACAATAAACATAGCAAGCAAAGTTCTAATAATTTAAGGCACTTTTTGTTTACAAAGCAGCAACAATATGTTTAAGCCATTGTAAAATGTTAGAACCTTGTGAATATCCCAATGGTTTGGTGACTTTTTCAGTGACGATAAGAAATCATAATATGGAAAATTGAGGGCAAAATGTTGATATTTGTATGGGAATAAATAGGAAAATCTAAATGCCATATCTCCGGACCCACTGGGCTGGTTTCGTGCAAACTTCACATAAACTATCTGCAGACTAACCCCAACGTACTCTTGTGTTTTGTTGAAATCGGTCGCCCCGTTTACGCAGTTAGTGGTGACATCAAAGTGTACACTTCTTTTATATATAAATAGATTATTTACATATTTAAAACCCGAAAACACTAAACACTTAAATTTAATTTTTTAAATACTTTGTTTTTGTTACATTCATTGTAGACTGTGATTTTTTTTTTTAATTTTGTTTTAATAAAAAATTATTTGTATTTATTTGTATTATTTTTTGGAGGGGGTGCACTTGCACATCCCAGAATAACAGGGTAGCTACGTTTATGATACATACATATGTATATATATATATATATATATATATATATATATATATATACATATATGTATATATTGTTTACTTTTGTTTATTTAACCTTTTAAATAAAAAAACACACTACACGTACAACTTGCAATGTTTGTATATCTGCATTATTAATTCGATTTTTCAAAACCATAAAAACTGTTAACCTTATCGTTAGAAATTTAGATTTGATTATTTTTTTGTTGGAAAGTTGTTTTAAAAATACAACCGTTATATATGCCGAAATAGCTCAGTTGGGAGAGCGTTAGACTGAAGATCTAAAGGTCCCCGGTTCAATCCCGGGTTTCGGCAAACGATAATTTTTTACACATATACATCCATACATTTGTATAATTTTTTTTTTGGATTAAGAAGATATTGAAAACTACCCAGCCAGCAAAATAATCCGACGTCGTTTAGATATCTGAGAGAAACGTCGGAATCGTATACGAATTGTGTCAGATTTCTGACCCAAAAACGTATGAAGTGGTTGACACGAATTCTGACAGACATGTCGTGGGAAATTTTGGTTTTTTGCCGGCATATCTGATAGATATCTAACAGAAATCTAATGAAAAAGGCATGGGAAGTTCTGATGTGTTAGCCGAGATTTTTTTTGCTTTCGAACTGATAGCTGAAAAAATAATTTTATTGCAAAATATGTATGTACATATGTACATAATTATAAATTTTACACGTACGTACCTTTTTTATGCTTTTTATCTTGAACAAATAAAATAAAATTAAAATTATTTCCAACTGAATGACAATTGTCATTAATTAAAAAAAAAGTTTCTTTAGACAAATTTGAATGAATTCCGTCGAAATTCTATTAAACATATCTGTACATAAATTCTCCCCGATATATCCATGCGAAATCGATCAGAAATCGGCCAGACAGTAAGAATATTCAATATCTGACAGAAATCTGAACGAAACATCTAAGAATGAAGTCAGACATTTGCACGAAATGTCTGATTCCGACAATGTCGAAGTTTTTTGCTGGCTGGGTAAGCTTTTTAACTATCATTTGCTTATTTTTTTTTAACATAATTTTATTATTTTAATTTTAGTATATACATATGTATACATTTATAAAAAGAAAGCAAAGAAGGAAAGTGAAGCGATTGCACGCCCAATCCTTGTAAAGATTTGGTGTTCCCGGTTAGCGCACGTTCTGACGACCGGTCTTTGGCGGTATAACCTTCATATTGTTTTTTGTTTCAACTCAAATGGAGAAATCTTTTTGCACGGCCTAAGGCCGTCAATGCAATACACTATTGTAAGCGAAGTCCCTCCGGGGAGAATGTAGAGGTGATCTAAAGGATATTTCACCTTTTGGTGTTACATCCTCCCAGGTAAATTACAGGTGCATGCAACCTGGGATGCTCCAAACATCGTAATGACGGGTTTCTTTGGAGTCCTAGGATTTCAAAGAGTTCGAATTAGCACTAGAGTACTTTCACCTTCTGGTACCAAGGGAGCCAGTAGCCCCCGGTGAGCGCAAGCATTGGTCTGACTATTGATTAAGGTCTCCGTTAGTGTGCTTCTTGCGGGAAATGCTTTCTGCCCTTTAGGTTGATTGCCTCTGCAGAAGCCTTGCACTTCTGATGGAGGGCTGCTTTTCAGTAAGCTCTTCACCGTCTGATGGGTAAGAAATCGCAGAAAGGGATGTCCGAACTCGTAGGGCAGGCAACCAATTGCGGTGGACACTTGCAGTGATATTTAAAACAAACCTAGTTGCTATTCAACAGAAGCTGATGGATTAATTTAGCAGTGGAGATTATGTAGCTTCTTCTTTTAAACAAATAGCGACCTGTGTGTGAATGATATCCTAGCACACACAGGAGCACTTGGTAAATGCTTAAAATGAGCCACCTAGTGATTAAGATCCACCATGAGATTTGGCCATATGGCAGGTGCTCATGTAAATCATAATCACATTTGTATAAGGAAAATAATATACATGATGCAGCCAATACCCGAATCTTGGCAGAGTTCAAAATTGACAGATTTCTTGACATCGCGACTGACCAGAGATCCTATCCGGTACCGTGAAAATCAGTAGCCCCTTTTACCTCAGGTCCAGACTGACAACTGGTTTAAGGCCAAAGTCGCTGGAAGCGTGATTTTAAAAGAGTCAGCATTAAGGGCGGATTTTCTACCCGGTGTAAGGAAGTCCGGCCTGCTAGCGTATATCTCTAATTGCTGTTTCTAAGTATTCAACCGATGATGCTTGTCTTTAAGTAGTAGAGATAAGAAAAATCCGGCTTCTGAATTAGGGGCGAACGGTAATTTTTCCCACCGTAGGGTTAGGTCCTCAGGACAGGTACTCCCGTAATAACAATCTGACCTATCGAAACCATTTTAATTCATACTATTAGGAGAAAACCCTTCCGTCCCTAATTGGCCATAGCTCCAATCAAAAGCTAACTCTTTATATTCCTAATAAATTTTATTCTTATTCTTGATGGAGGGTATCAAGGATTCAGCTTAGCCAACTATAGGACTTTCGCTAAGATTTTACAAACCAATTAGAAAAGTATTAATTTAATTTAAATTAAAAAAAAACAAAACTTAACATTAAATTACAAAACATCCGGCTTTTAAAAACGACCTTCTTATAAAAGCAAAAAATTGAACAAGCTGATTTTTTAGAACATAAGAAACTACGAAACTAGAAAATACAAAACCAGTCCATTAAAATGTTTCCGTAATTCATTTGTGGTAACCACAAAATTATGGGGGGGACAAAATACCAAGAATGAGTAAAAAAACTATTCAAATATAAAAAACCACATGCCACAACAAGGAAGTCCTTAAAAAAATCATGCATATGCGCAAAAAATGAGGCACCCTCACTTTCAGTAAGAAAGGACGATCATATTTTTTATAAAATAAAAAACCATTTACGCGATAATATCACCATATGTATGCACAAAAAAGTTAAACCAAAATAAAAAAATCAAACAAAAAAAAAAAAAAAAATTGTGAACAAAAGAATTAGAAAACAGTAAAAGATCGAGATCCTTTCACTTTCAACATCTTGTGGCATGCGTTTTATTTCATTCATAAAATTTTTTATGATTTTTTTTTTCTCTTTGTATTTATATTGTTTTGTCTCTCCAACTGATGTTACACAAGATGTTAATTTAAGGGTGCTTCAATGCGTTCTGAATAGGAAAAAAATATGCGTCTGCCACACATTTTCACTTTCTTTTATTAATAAAAAAAGTGAAAAAAACCTTAAATATCTAAAGGTATTCCCTTAAATTGTTCTATCTTAAAAAGATGAGAAGCTGCATAAAAAATCGTTTTATCAATCAAAGTAACAGCGGACGAAAGGCGCGTCAGCTCGTTGTTAAAAATCTTGTGTGTTTTTTTTATTCTTTTTGAAAAGGAAAACTCTTGATTTTATTGTATGTAAAAACTCGTTAAAATTGAAGCCATTTAAAATATTCATTCATTAAATTTATATTATTTTTTATTGTTGTAATATTATCTCATTTATGAACATGGCATGTGGATCGTGTCAGCAGTTAAAATTCTTTCAAGTTATAAAAAAAGGTAGCACGAGCTATTTTGGGAAAAATACTGCTGATTCCCTTTATCATACAACCCCTGCAGATAATATGGGACAACGTGATCCATTATGACCAAATGGACTACTCCCTGGACTGGTCCAATATTATGCAAGCATGGACCATGTCATTGTTAAAAAGAGGTTGTGGTGAAACGACATGTCTTCGATTTTAAACGATGGGTTTTCGTTTTTAAACGAACTTAAAACTAATCCTCTGGAGTATACCATTGAGTTGTTTTAAAACTAATCCACTTGGAGTATGTATGAACATAGAGTAGTTTTAAGACTACTCCATTGTAATGCAAAACTGGGTTATCTGGTCCACTCCTAGGACATCGTAATGTAAAATCGACAACTTTTAGCCATATATTTGGAGTAGGTTTGGAGTACTCCTACTCCTTTATGGACTACTCTTTACATGCATGTATGGACTAGTCTTGTTATCTGCAGGGGCGTTAACAGTAGGATCATAAACAAATTTCGAAAATATCATAACAAAGTGCTCACCATTAAATTTACAGCCCCACATATCGAATGCCCGTAATATCTAAAAAAAGATATCTAGTCGTGTTCGCACACAACAGTTATCTTAACCTATCCGGTAACACTATTTTGGTAAATTCACCGTTAATTATGCCTAAGTGAATTAACTATCGAAAATCGATGGTGTAAAATTCTAAGCCGGTAGATAAGAAAATACGTTTTAAAAATATGAAAGCCATAGATATCTATACCACAGAATACACAGAACTGTAAAAAGTGACGTGCGAAAAAGGCCCAAATCAGTTGCGAGGGCAGCTTTCGAAAAAAGAGACAGAAAGCTTTTTTTTGGTAGTGAAGTGGCAAGGTGTAAAAACAGGCCGCAACAAAACAAAAATAATAAAACACAAGCCACGTTAAACAAATGCATTTGTTCAACAAATTTTGTTTTTTGTGCAAAAAAATGTATTTAGTAATATTGTTTTGTGTTATAATGTTATTTACTTACTTAAATATTATTTACTAGTGTTGTGGTGAACTTAAAAGTTAATTTTTACAACAGTTTTGTAAATAAATCTTAACTAAATAAATTTGTGTTCATTGTATTGCGGGATAGAATATGATGAAAAGAGAAATGCAAAAGGGCAGCTTTCTTTGAAAGCTGACAGTGACAGTTCTTTGTATTCTGTGATCTATACACAGCTATTTATCTATTTGTAGAAATAATGGGCATAACTAATACTTTTTAACAAGTGAGAAAGTACAGTCGTTCCAGCACGACCTTTTGATACCCTACACCACTTTGTGGTGCTAAAAGATTACACAAGTCAACAAAAAAAAAAAAAAATTCGAGTCGAGATATTGATACCCAAATTGTTTGCAAAATTTACAATGAAAAAATAAAGTTGTATGTGGTTCGGCCTTTACAATAGAAAGAACCATATAAATCACTTCGATGACAGTTACTTTTGCTGGGTACGCTTGCGAAGCGTGATACCTCAAAATGATTTATCCAGAGTTAGAATAGACCTTATCATTCCTACGAAGAACCGGCTCCAACACTTTTACTACGTGAACTAATATTTAAGAAAAACTTAAATGAACAAAACTATAATGGAGCGAGAAGCAACCGTGATTTTTAGTGTTAACAGAGCCGAAACTTTATGTTTTACAAAAATGTAACGCTTAACTTAATGTTAAGCTTTAAGTCAATGCCTATAATTATCTCATTTTGAAGTTTTCGAAAAAAATCTGTGGGAAATTATGTCTGACTAGCTTTTACCAGTGACTTCGTTTACGTGAATCCAATCCAATCAAAAATTTAATTTAATTTTACATTTTATTAAAAAAATAAAATAATGAAAACAAAACAATTTTTTTATTGCAAACTTTTGCTGTGAAACTACACCATATGCTAAGCCTAAATATTTTACACTATTTACCCTATATTTTAATGTTGGCCATAAGGTGTCCGTCTGTCATATTTAATCTAAATCTATCTATTATCCAAAGTTACAAGCATATAAACTTTCTCATTTGCAGTAAACTATTTGTCGAAAAGAGAAAAAGTACCAAAAGCAAAAGAGTTGTAATAATTAGTAGTTTTTGCATAATTTAGTCCCCTAGAAATTACTCTGTACGTTGATGTATGCTATAAACTGTATCTATAACAAATTTATCAAAAAGAGCAAAAGTAGCAAAAGGTTAAATTTGTTTCCCCATTTATATACCTTAAAAAGTACTCTATATTTTTATCTGAGTCATATGTTATCTGTGTACCAAATTTATCGAAAAGAGAAAAAGTACCAAAGGTACCAGAACTTTCTTATTTTAGGCCCCCGGAAAGTACAATGCATGGTAATGAAGGGTATAATCTGTATGTATACCGAATGAGAAGAGGGAAGTAACAATTTTGAATTGAATTATATGAAAAACAATATTTAAATATGAATTAATATTAAAATAGAATTGGTGAAATTGACCGTTATAATATTAGTAGGGTAATTAATATTTAAAATTTTTAAAAAAAAGTTTTGGAAATTGATAAATTTTCTGTATTAAAATAAATAATTTTATTGAAATTCGGAAAAAAATCTAAGTTTTTATTGACTGCGTATGTTAAAAAAATATATTGGCCAGCATGTAAAGTAGTATATTCATTGTATACTGGCCAAAGTCAGTTTTATTAAATGGTTTGTAAAGGGACAAGGCGAAATTCTCCTACCTTGGAGAAATATGTTTCACTATGTGCCAAACGACTAAAAAATTATTTCATTTCCGATTTGTATTTTAAAAAAGTTCGTCTACGACAATTGAGGAGGTCCATAACAAAACGCAATAATTACATTTTTCAAGTTTTTTGATTTTTTGATTGAATCCTATTCTACACATTGAAATCTATATAACCTTTAATACAAAGCATTCCAAAACTCAATAACTACACTGCAATTCAATATCAAATATAATGCTTCAGAGCAAAATGCAATAATTACACATCTTTGCAATAAATCGCTACAAGAAATTTAAAAAAGTCAACTTTATAAATAAATTATGCTCGTGTGGTAACTCTTATTTAACTGTAAAAAGTAAGGAATTTTTGTTTAGTTAATACCTTTTGCCTTTGTTAAGTTGTTTGTGAATAACATTTTCATACAGTTCAAAGCAAAATGAAATAAATACTATGGATTCGGACCAAAACGCAATAATTCCAAATTTGTTATCTAAATAACTTTAAAACAAACTGTCAGATAAAATAATTTATTTGTGATTAATATTACTTTTTGTAGACCATAATACCTCAATAATTGTTTTTTTAAAAAATTTTGTGCTACTTACTTAAATTACATTTTGTCGTTTATCCAAAAAAATGTTATGGTGTAATTATTGCGTTTTGTTATGGACCTCCTCAATTATTGTATGACATCTAAAACTTCCGAGACAAAAGGCAAATTATGTACTTATGTGAAACTTGTAAAGCAGTCGTCATGCTCTCAAAACGCCACAGCAGTCTCCGTACATCAATGCACAGAAAAAAAATTATATATTGATTTCAATTAAAAAACTTGTGATATTAATTAAAAAACTAATTAAGTTTGCACCAGTAAACAAATTATAAGTATCAATTAAATATTTTTTGATATTTTCAAAATAAACTGCAGGAATGCAGTTGATGTAAATAAACGTTTAATTTACTTGATTAAATTTATAATTAAAACTGATTTTATTTTTGATAAATGGTTTAATTAAAATTGACTTAAATTTTTCTGTGTGTAATTGAGCATATATTGCCAACCTAAAAATTAAAAAAGATTTAAAAATGTATACGATTTCTTACAGAAATTACCTCGTCAAAGCGCTAAAAAAAAAGAATGAGCGAAAATTGAACCCTCTGCATGGAGAAATCTTATAGAGTGGAAGCCAAGAAGATCAGGAGCTGTTTTCGAGGGCAGTAAGTAAATTGTAGGCCGTTACAAATGATTAAATCTTTATCAAAGTTGGGGGTAGTGCACTAAATATTGATTGTAATCAGCAGTACACTATCACTAAATAAAACTGCAAAAAAATTAGTTTGTACTCTTTTTTACCAGCTTTAGGGATGATTGTTATTTTTTTAACTACCACTTAAAAATGTTAGTGATATTGCAAATTTTTTTACTGTCACTAAATACAGATTGAGTCCAAAAATCTGCATTCAATTCAAATAGTGCAACATTTGAACTTAAACTGAAGAAAGCTGCATACAAATATTGTTTCACTAAAATTTAAAAATTTAACTTTGTACGTGCATGGTTTTTGGTTTTTTTTTTAAAGGATATGCATAAGCCATTGCTTAATGAGGCTTGCAAAAGAGCAAATGCAAAATATCGTAACACTTTTATGAAAGCTAACGAAATGTCTGTGTGTTTTGTTGTTGGATTTTACAAAAGAGCTATGAAATTTAACATTTGCTCTTTTACAAGACTAATACTGAACTCCGCAATCGTTAAATTAAATAGATGCAAAAATTGTTTAAGAAAAGGAGCCCCATGTTAAACATTTTAAAACTGAAACGTCAAATCTTCTGATTTCAAGTAATCCCTTTCCACATTTCACAATTCCTTTACTCCACCATTCAAGAACCATGCAAGAACATTAAACAAAATGAAATTTTGTCAATAACGGCTTTAATCATGAAAAAAACAAGTCTTTGATTTTTAATTTAGTACAACATTTTTAGTTGCACTCAAATGAGTGAAGAAAAAAAAGTTGCAATAAGCTGATGAATGCTTTTTGGTAAATTAAACTATTTTTTGGAGTGCAAAATTTTTTAACATTACTATCACTCATGTTTAGTGAGGCTGCAAATTTTCAATTCATCACTCAGTATCAACAAAATGATTGCAATATTTTTGCACTATCACTAAGTTTGAGTTTAAACTGCGAAACGAGTGCACTACCCCATCTATGATCTTTATATATAAAGTTTTAGCGAGCAGTATTCGAGCTGTCCTACTACATTTTTGATGCAAATTTTTATATATAAATTAATTTTCATGTTTTTAATAAAAAAATAAAAATTTGGGTAACTATTGTAAAAGCAAATTCTAAACAAGCAAACGAAAATATTGCTGTAAGTAGCTTCTTGACCAATGTAAGTTCTCAGGCAAGGATATTTGTTACACACATGTGTTCGTAAGTGGGTGACCAGCTCCCCAGAGTGACCCATGTGAGTGTAGGTATGTATATGGAGAAATATATGTATAACCCCTAAAGAATACAGTGTAGTCGCGCGCACAATACTTTCACTTTTGAATGGAAACTTTCATAAGTGTAAGAATTATTTTGTTCATTATACATACACGTATGTATACGAATGTATGTAGGAGGGTATAAAATGTAGAAAAATAGTTGTTGTATACCTAAATGGTATGTAAATGTGTTTATGTATAAACATATGAATGGATACGAGTAAACGAGCATGTGTTTAGAGACAACCATTATTTTTGTTGCTGCTTTAGGGTATTGGTTGTGTTAGACAATATTTGATAGTTTAGTTATAGTTGCAAGAACTGAACTAGAATTTCTGTTAACCTAATACTTAGTTATGGTAATATATTAGTTTTGAAACACTATTTTCACTAGTTATAGTTTTAGTTTATGGATAAAAACACACACAGTCTCTTTTTTAATCGGAAAGAAAAAATTAAAGAGTATGAAGAAAGTATGCAAAAGTATGTAGTAATAAAGAATGTGTTTACAAAGTAGGGGTAGAAGATTTGTAAGTGTGTGTTAGTGTATTTGGGGATTAGTGCTATATAAGTTGTGTTATTTAGTAGAATATTACAAGAATTTTATTTTACATTAAATACACATGTAACTATTTATACATACGTAAATTAAACAAAAAAAAAAAAAAAAACATTGATTTAAATGTACCATATAAGTATGTATTTTATATAAGTTTAAATAGATTTGTGATATGGATAGCAGAAACACAAATATGTTGATTATTATTAAGAAAAAAAAGAAAATATTTTTATTTGACGTTTGTGTAAAAAAGCATTAATTAATACATGGAGCATTAAATTTACTTGTTTGAATTTTATAAAAGTTTAACAAAAAATCAATTTCAAACCTTAACAAGGTTATCCTTAAATAAGCATATTCTCGATTATCTTTAACATGAAAACTACACAGAAAAAAATATCTCAAGAAAATTTTTAATAAAACAGTTTGTTGAAATTAAAATTTAAGGTCAATAAACTTTTTGTTTGATTCAATGAAAACATTTATCAAATTTACACTTTGCAAAATAGCATTCCATAAAACATATTTAATAATGAAATACAGTGGTATCCCGGTTTAACGTATAATCAGTTTAACGAATTCGCGATTTAACGTACGGTCATATTTTTTCCATTGAGTACCTTGTATTACGAACAAGCAGCAAATTTTTGAATTTTTACAAAAAAATTTGAAAAAACAAAATAGATAGAATGCAAACATATTTGCATCCATTCTCTTTTGTTTTTGTATACATTTTTACCATATATTAAGAGCGATTTTACTGAAAACAGCGAGTTAAGAGAAGTTTTTTCTTTTCTTACAAAGAAAGCAAAGAAAATACTTGCTCGTCAAAAAAAAATTATTGTACGGTTGACATCAAAATGCCCAAAAGAAAACGTTTAATTCTTAAAGGAAAATTAAACATTATTGACGACTATGAAAAGTGCCTGCAATTTAGTGGTTTATCTAATAAACATCAGCTGCCAAAGTCATCAATATGCACAATTATAAAATCAAAACGGAAACTTTTGAGCGAAATGGAAAAGACTAATTTCGGATCAAAGAATAGAAGGGCCTAAAAAACAGGTGAGTTTCCAAGAATGGAAACAGAATTGTTTAATTGGTTCTTCCTGAGAAAACTTAAAAATAACTTGACTATGTTTTACGTTTTTTAAGTTCATTATTATTAGTTTTGTTCTCCACTATGTACTTATTTAATTGAAAATTATATGAAGTATTTATTTTTTGTTTGTGTTATGAATGGAACTTAACGCATTTACTTTGTTTTATTAAAATATAATTGTTTTATTAAAAAAATATATTAAAAAAACTTCGGGATTTAACGAATTTTTCGATATAACGAAATGGCCTGACAATATATAATTCGTTAAACCCGGATACCACTGTAATTCAATATTTCTACATATTCGATAAAAAAATATTTGAATCAAAGTAAATACAGTATTTTTACAACTCTTT
This sequence comes from Pollenia angustigena, assembly GCA_930367215.1. Taxonomy (NCBI): domain Eukaryota; kingdom Metazoa; phylum Arthropoda; class Insecta; order Diptera; family Polleniidae; genus Pollenia; species Pollenia angustigena. The sequence goes on along the minus strand of OV884056.1, from coordinate 206,492,620 downwards.
TCCATTTGTAAGGTCTCATTCGCTTTACAGTTTTATTTTTATAATATATCTAGTTTTTCCAAAGTCTTTGGTAAAACGTTTTCTGATGATCTGGCCTAAGCAACCAGAGAAATAAAAGCACATAGGAAATATCCCCCCATAATAAATTTTAGTGTAGTTATTTAAAAAGTAAAAAAATTGGGAACTAAGCACATCATCATTAATAAATAAATAAAAATTCAATAAACATTTTGTTTGATTTATTTAACATTTTCAACAATTTATTTTAACAAATCACGTAAACATTTTGTTGAAAAAAATTATTTTGAGCAACAACTCAAAAAAAATTTTAGTTATTTTACTAGAAATGTATTTAACAGAAATCTTATTTTTATTATAGAAATATTATTTATACTTTTAAAAACATCAAGTTATTTTATTTTTAAAATTTTTAGAGATCTACATACTAGTGCAAATTCTTTAGCTTTTCTTTGAGTTGGGACTCTAAATCCAAATTTGTTGTTTGCCAAACTTTTTCACCGTGATATTTATAATTTAAACCTCTCAACATGTTTATTTGCTTTTTAAGAATTTTTATCCGATTACTCTGTACATCGACATCAGATAGTTTATTGCATAAATTAAATAATTTCATAGGCTCATTCACATAAAGCAAATTTAGAAATAGGACTGAATTTACTCTCCGTACGTCGTTTTTTTACTTGTTGTTTGCTCCATCTCTTCCAATCTCTTTATTCGTTCCTTAGCATTCCATTTTTTATTTTCCTGAAAAACCTTTTCCATTATTTTTCACACCATTTTCCATATCTTGCTTCGTTGGAAAGAACTGCAAAATATCGAAAAGGAAGTGAATGCATTTGTTTTGCCGGGCCTTTATTTGGTGACACATGGTGTATATTTCTTTATGAGGTTTCATATCCTCGTTCCTCTTTGCCATCGCAAACACTCTCTCCACATTGATATTACTGTGAAATGAGTATACATCATCCAAAGGTCTATCGATATATCTTTTTAACATTAAATCTTTCGCATCCGCTAAAACCGTTTCGAAAATGTTAACATGTTTTTCAAATTTGCAGTAAGCAAATTAAACTTGTCTGTGTTAAAAGCAAATTGAAATTTGTGGGGAATTGAGTTCAAGAACGATCTCTTATTTATTTCTTCGAACTCTAAATATTCAAATATTTGATACAGCACGTCCTTGAAAGTAAGATGATCACAAGCAACAATTGATTTACAAGTGCTTATATGTTTTAGTGGTTCAATGCAAGCTGCTACAGAAAATTTGATACAGAAAATTTTTGTGTCTGTAATATAATCATGAATCATTTTCGCATCCGTGTACGCTTCAGGATATTTTTGCACAAACTGAAATAGCAAATCGGTTTCTTTGTAAATTGGACTTTTTTAGTTAAAATTTTCTAAAATTGTATTTCTTTATGAAAGATCAAATCTGTCAATAATTTTAAAAGTTACATGCATTTAAACAAACACTTTTTAACATGGTCAAATTTACAAATTAGGTAAGGTCACTTTGCGGACTTTCCTTGTAAATTACATGAAAACCCAACGATAGAATTCAATTCTTATGGCGGCATTGCATTCAGGAGGTCATAATACATAAGGATTGGTGGGTCTGGTTTCTGGGTCCGAACCTTTTTACATTTTTGTGAGGCTGTGTAATTAATAAGCACGCAAAGGTGACGGCTTAAATATCTACTGCCGCTTTATCACAATAGTAAATGAAATATAAGTATATTTACTTATCACATGGAAAGAAATTTTGTTTCCCAAAGTGAAAACAGTGTCTATGTTCTTAATAACTAATGTATTACTAATTTCAGTAGCATAAATTTACGTTTTTTTTTTTAAATTCACCCTGTTTTTTTAATCAATTAATTAAATTTGTCGAAAATAGGCTGTACTGTTTGCACTACGGCACAAATTCGGCTGAATATTATGCCTTGGGAGACAACAGAATTGTTGATGACTAAAATATCTAAAATTCTGCGGTGGTGCCTGAAGATAACACTCCTACTTCAAAAGTTATAAGTGAATGAAGGTCAAAAACCCCAATTTTTTTCATTTTTTTGCCTTTTTTTACATTTTCCTAATTTTCTTGTAAACGAAAAATGCGATCGCCACGCACCACCGCAGAATTTTAGATTTTGATGTCATTAACAACTGTGTTGCATGGCAAGCGAAAATATTCAGCCCAATTTGTGCCGTGCTAAATGTTAGAAGTCGTATTTTCTTACTTTCAAGTTTTGTTTTTGCCACTTTGTTTTTTTCAGTGTATTATTCCAACAAAACCCAAAAATGAAAGATTGCTACCCAAACTAACTATTCAATACATAAAAACATTGATTTTGTAGCTAACAACATAAATAATGCGTTAAATTCATAAAAAGTCAAAAAATCCAAGTTTTAAGGGCTACCCTAAATATCCGTTTTAAGACAAGTGAGGGGCACTCTAATAAGCAAGAAGGGTACTTGACTCTACCCCCGAAGTATTAAAAATCATTCGGCATTAATAGCTTGAAAACGAAAAAGTTCATTTTTTTGGCATATTGCTAACTATACCTACAAACTTTTTCATCAATACCGCAAAAATCGTCATCGCACAAAATTAAAAAAATTTTTTTTTATCAAATATGCGATTTTCGTTTTCAAATATGAAAGCTATTTTTTTCTGTGTACGTTTTAAATTAAAAGAAATTAACAAAATTTTTGTGGTTTTGTAAACCATTTACCACTGGCGAAAGGGCATATTCGAGAATAAGTTTGTGGTAACGTTTGCAATTTCAACAATATTGATCTTATAGCCAATAAAATAGAAGAATAGCAAAATTTACCCACAACGTTTCATAAGTGGGTGATTTATACACAAAAATTACCAACGTTTTCTTTCTAAAAATAAAGGATTTGGTGCAATAGCGTCTACACCAGTGTTGCCACTTTGTGGGTAATTACCCGAATTTGGTATAATTTTTACGGTCGTGGGTAGAGCGTGGGTAATTTCTCTTAGGTGTAATTCAGGTGTAATTTGAAATTTTTACTTCAGATGCCCAAATAAAATCAAGATTCGATTTCAGCGATGACATTTATTTCTTTTTAAATATTGTTGCTAAGAAATGCACAGCCTTCTGAACCAAAGTCTCGGTTTCTTTTTAAGAAACGAATTCAATCATTAAACATACATATATTTTCAAATGGTTGGTAGTGAATGTCGCAAGATGGACCCTTAGATTTGGATAAAGGTGCCTATCATAGTGATTTAGAACCTGAAGTTCATTGAAAAAAGTTATTCAAACTAAAAACTTGCCTGGGGGGAGATATGTTTCCTATATTGCAACATATAATTAATTTTTTTTCTATCTTGCTACTTTATAATGTTTTAGTAAAGAATATTTAACGCCTTTTACAGTTGTAAAACTGAATTACGAAAGGGACAGTTGTATAAAACTCTGCAGGCATTTTGTTTACTAAATAAGGTATAAAAGGTATTTTTTAACACCATGAAACTTAAAATGGTAGGCAACACAAAAATAAAATTAATTTTAATCGCAGACTGATACATGGCATTACCATTTGAAACTGATTTAAAACAAATAGACACCGCGCCTGTCCTTGACGAAACGCATTGCAGACGTCCAATTTTGTATCCTTTTTCGAATAAAATGAACAATGTTGACCTCCAAGACACCGATTGTCACAGCCCTACGGAAAACAATCAATAAGTGTCACATCGCACGGCCTTGAAGTCTAATTGACAGTTTATTTTCTCTAAATCAACACATCGCCTACATTTGTGAAAAAAAGTTGCGTTATTTAAATCATGAAGTCACCTTTAAGTTGCGAAAATCGATGGCTGATTTTCAAAGTATATTGGATAATTTGGTGGCGTTGTTTAAGCATGAATCTATTCATGATGATGCGCCTGATCAAAAAGTGAAAACAGTATGGCAGTTCGTTTAAAAGCTAACCTTTCGTAAGCTCTATGGGGCTAAAAAGCATCCATTATAAAGCAATGACAAGGAACATTTTAAACCTTCCCAAGATATATCAACCAAATGTGGTAGTTAAACTCATTATTTTAGCAGTTTTATTATATTTTTTATTTTTTTTAAGTCTTTAATGTTATTTTTGTTAATTTAAATAAAATTAACAGCTTGACTAATATTGATCTTGTTTTAATGAGTTTGTTGAGTTTTTGCTTCTTTGTAAATGTCTTTTTATTTAATAAAACTTCAATTTTATATCAGGTGTAATTTCATTAAAATCGGGTAATTTTGCTTCATCTCAAGTGTAATTTAGAATTTTGCTGGTGGTAACACTGGTCTACACCAATTTGGCCAAATAGGGTATTCAATATTGTGTTTATATATAAATTAACCAAATCGGTCTACTATTAAATAGGGACTATTGATGATGCCCTAACATCAGAGTTGTGACATCAATGTTACAAATAGCAGCAATTAGGCAAAAAGTGACATCAGTCCAAGGAAGAACGTCATCATAACATTTCGTCATATTGTATGCGTCATCTATGCTAGGACAACAGTGACATCAATTCGATGCCACATTTGGAGTATTATTTGCATTAGTTTTAATGTTTAAATAGTAAAATTAGAAGCAAAAATTCCGATATTCTATTTGTTTTCATTATTTAGTTAAATTCATCAAAAATGTTCAAAGTGGAATGATAAGAAAACCATATAGGGCATGCTGATGGTGTCTTATAATTGAGAGATCTTCTGTGATAAAAGGGCGGAATACAACCAAATTAGACAAACATGTGCAACGGATAAGTAAATAATAATATTCTCTCACTTTCAGGTATATTTAACATACGTGTTGATTACAGCTTTTTGTATGATTTGTCAACCACAGCGAACACTGATAGAAAAATGCACCTTCATATTGATGGTGATCTAACATCAGAATTGTTACATCAATGTTACTACAAATGGCATCAATGATGCAAAAAGTAACATCAATCCAATGAATAACGTCTTCGTACAATTTTGTAATTTTTTATGACTACTAGACTGGTCGCATCTTGTATGGGATTTTTTTTTTTTAAATTTAATTGTTTGCGCTGCTTAAAATATGAGGTTTGGTGTAAGAAATCATGACCTAATTTTTCAGGTCAATCCGACGGTGCCGAGCCATGCCGGGTGGGGCCCAAAGTTCCCCATTTTATAAAAAAAAAAACATATTTTCTATCAGATCTTTATAGTTATACTAGTTGAAAAGCCGAAAATCAAAAATATGGCTTCGTTACGATCTTCCGCAGAGAAAGTACTTGAAGTGTGCTAAATTTCAGCTTCCTATGCCAT